>OX422208.1:375152319-377652319 GCA_949130495.1 Sambucus nigra | reverse complement strand
TGTTAAGTCCATTAAAAAGTCCATTCTTTTGGTCCACTTGTGAACCTCTCCCTATATATATATATATATATATATATATATATATATATAGAGAGAGAGAGAGAGAGAGAGAGAGAGATGATCACTCTCAATTGACGCTTTGTGTGTGTGTGTGTGTGTGTGTCTTATAGACATATCAAGATGAGACACAATACGAACCGACACGAAGTTATTGATTAATGAGTGGATCCTTAATAGTTCGAATTATAAAGTGTTAACCCTATATAACACGATGGCTAATGGATCAAGTCCAAATTGTTTATATAATTTAATGTTAATTTATTCATTGTGAAGTTTCTTTAGCGGGAGTTTTAGTCATGTAATGAATTTATGGGTACCCGTGTCTAATATTAAGTCAATGCATCAAACCGTATCCGATTCAAAATTATTTATTATTTTAATGGGTAATAACAGGTGGACACGACACATTAAGGTAATGGATCGACTTTAATATGATTTTTCTACGTAATAAAATAGTCACCCATTTAAAAATGAACGCAACAAGATCCGAACACAAAAAAAGCGGCACGAACACGATTCGACACGAGTCTCGACCCATTATCAGATTTACTCGTGTCACAAGAGAAAATGGTAACGGACAACTTAGCTTAGAATTTAATGTATTTTGGCCAATTATCTAGATGGTATTTCTATCTTTTCTGAAATTTCTGTGACATTTTTCTTGTTTTTAAGGCATTTGTGAGGAGTTTTTTATATCACAAGTATTTCGTCTCAATTTTAAAGATTCGTTTGTATCCACTCTCATGTTTTTGCTTTTTTAATTGCGGGTCGCATTGTAATAATTATAAGACGAATGTCATTCTTTGCGAAAATGAATGAGTGGTTAGAAGCGGTTGATAACGATTTTGGGTGATTATGACACTTAATACATTTTAAAAAATAAATGAGATGAGAACATAACAAAACTTTAGAAATTAGACTAAATTCAAAAAACTATTTTTTTAATTTAAAACTATATCACAACTTTTTATGTGGCGATAATTTACTTCAATATTTTTAGAACAATAGAATAATAATATCCCTGGACTCCTTTAAATTTTTATATATTTACTACAAATCTTCAGCAGTCATTTTTTTGTTTGATTAAAGTTAGTGAATAAGATTATAACGTTAAATTTATCGTATTCACTAACGGTCTGCTCTAGCCTCTAACAGTTACATACACATAGCATTAAGCCTGCCATTTTTCAGATACCCTACTTAACTTTTTTTTTTTTTTTTTTTATCAGAAATAATAATAGCAATTAGTTGCTGGAGAAAAAATTGTACGGATTCAAAGGCAACAAATAAAATGAGGGTAGGATCGTAAAGTTGGGCGGATGGATTTTTAAACATAAAAGGAGAATATGGTACTACTACAAGTGCATGTGATTGGCTTGGGAACATCAAACCCACGGCACGGAAACTACGATCGGAATCTTAAAACAAAATGGGTTTTTATAAGAGTAATGATACTCTTATAGGGTTTAAATATTGGTTTAATGCTAAATGCGTTTTATTTTATTGTATATTGGTGGACCCTATAATATTTTTTAACGGAATCCACACAATAGTACAAACAAATAAAGCGGTGTCGGTACTAAACTGGTACTAACCCCGGGGCATTTCCCTTTTTATAATCCTCTCCTCGGGATGCATACATATATTTTAGCCCGCCGGGGTAATTAAGCAAGGTGGTTTACGCAAAAATAATTAAAATTGCCGAATGGGGTCGTAAAAGTGTATAAGGAAATTCAAAATTTTGGAATTTGACAAAAAATTTAAAAACATAGTTTTCCAAAATTGAAAATTTTATAATAGTTGTAAATTTTCAACATTAATATTGATGGGGACAAAAATCGTAATTACTTCATATTTAAGAAAATGTCATATATAATTGAGGCAGGATTACCCTTTCTACTTGAACTTTCAATTCAAGTTTGGCTTTGATCAAACTCGATTAAAGCTCAATTCAAGCATAGTCGGCGCTAGGCCTGTCAATGGGTCGGGACCTGACCCGGACCCGATCCATATAATAGGGTCTGAGCATATTTTTTTGAATCCGAGATCCGAAGACCCGAATACCCGTTTATTAAACGGGTAGGGACTGGATCTTACACAAGATCCGGACCCGAAGACCCGACCCGAATTGTACGTTATTATTATTATTATTATTATTATTATTATTATTATTATATATTTATATATATAATAAATATAGGTAATATATGTTTTATTTATACTAATAATATTCTATAGTACATTACATAATATTTTTATTTAAGATTAAAAAATAAATAAGGGGGATAAAATAAAATAAATATAAAAGAAATGTATATTTGGCCAAACCTGGACCCGAACCCGAACCCGAAACCCGAAGACCCGAACGGATCCGAGTCTGGATCCAATATTGTAGACCCGATGAAGACCCGAACCCGATGAAGACCCGATTACACGGATCTGGATCTCCCTAAACCCGACCCGTTGACAGGCTAGTCGGCGCAATAGGAAGGCCTCGGGCTTACTTGGAACTCACAAGCCTACTTCACAACAAAACAAAACTATAAGAACAAAACCTTAAGTAACATTTTGCATAGGACTTTTAGATAATACAACACTTCTAAGCTTTACAAAATAAGATTTGAATTAAAAAAATGGCAAATATAATGCTACTTAACCATCAAATATGACGCACCATGAGTGGTATTTAATAACCTCATCGAGCAATCCTACTACTACGCCAATGAATCCCATTGGTACTAGTTTTCGTGAGAGAGAAACCTTGTTATCAAGCTATACTCATTTATAGTCAAATTGATATTAAAAGCCACATTAAATATTTGTTAGTTTGAAACTTTATTGATATAATTAGAATTAAAAACGATAGTGCATTATAAAATTAGAGTCCGTACTTTGGTGTGATGACAATTGTCCTCGCCCAAGTTATAGTTGATCTCGTGTTTGAAACGTGACAACAGCCTCTCCATATATGAGGGTAAGACCAATCGACATCCGCATCTCCTAAACCTTGCAGTTAAACGGGACCCTGTGTACTGGGTATGACCTTTTTAGTGCATTATGAAATTAAATGGCTTTGTAACATAAATGAAACAATAATCTTGTAACTCGTCACCATTTTGGTACATTTTACAATACACAATAAAAAGCAATGCAACCCTAATTGCTCCTCATCAAACATGTAGATGGGTCGGGCTCATCATCACATTGATGCTCACCATAATCATGCGGCTCATAGATTAGGATGAGGGTGTCACGCTCGGACCGAATCTCATTTTTTTCTGACTTAAAAGCCAAAAAGTCTCTCATAGTCTATCGAGTAATTTTATATTGGTGGCAGATGTCCTCATAGAGGTACCATGTATCCATGTACAGCGCCCCCCTCATCTTATGAATGAGTCGAGCTAGCTCATTTGATCTTACTGTTTCCACTTATACATTTTATATAAATTAATTAATCTCATAAAGTTAAAAACTAGAATTCAAATGTGATCAAATATATAAAAATTTATACGTATAAGTGATGTATGATATATATCTAACATAACACTCATCGTGGCATACTCAATAATTGGTATAACGGTTAGGTACTCCTTCACCCTATGTATAGTGACATGTGTCATTTATTACTCATCGACTATAGCATGCTCATACAATGTGCCAGTAGTGTATTCCTTATGTCCTAATTACGCGGTCCAAATCATATGACCTATAGCTCTAGGTGCTCACCACATGGAACTTAGATGCCCTGTAAACATTAGGCACCAAGGATCCTTTACCAAACTCCTCCCACTATGTATGCAGTCCAGATGTATGTCAACATAACCAATGTCATTGGACTACCACTTGAAATCATTTTGGTAAGTGATTTATTATGGCCGCAAGTGCGATTCAGTGACGAAAATGGAACAAATGAAAACCCAAATTGTTTACACCAATAGAGGTCCCTTAGTTATCATATGTGGATACTCTCGCAGACAAAATAGCTCGTTGTCATCTAACAATGTAAGGAACATTATCCCCACCCTAAAAAACTTCATGTGTTTTTATTCTCCTTCTCTTTCTCTAATGCAATGATGAGTTGTCTTGACAGATGACCCACTCATTACAAACTAGGGTTTCAATGTGGTGACTTTTGGTTTCATCCTCTCAAGACCGAATTGAGATGGATAATCAAGAAATTTCATAATAATACAAAGGCTTAAGGTCGTGGATTTAAGAGCCTCTTGCATCGATTGTTAAGATTTTGCAAAAAAAAGTCTCTTTAGTGTCTTTACTGACTACTTGAATAGATATCGAAATAGTTGGACTAATAAAACTTTAATTTAACTCAAGAACAACGCTAATGTAAACACCCCCTTGACGTCAGCGTTTAGATAGAATTTTCAACATGGACTTCCTCTTCATCTCCGTAGTCATCATAAGCCCTGACTCAGGGATTAACAATGAAATTCTTCGTGATTGGTTCGTAACTAAGTAGAATGAAGGTCATTCTACTAGAAAACTCTTGATCAGGCAAGGTCTTCTTCCTCTAGACATTTTTTAAATCTGACAAATTTAAGACCAAATTTGTGGTGTTCGTTTTTTGGTTCATACTTGTAAAAGTTGAAAACTTAAACATCAGTAGATCGACAGTTTTGAGAAACGAAAAACTAAGTAAATGAAAATGCAGTGACCATTCTTGCAAGGGATAACATATCATTTGTGGTTTCACCCAGGTTGGTAAATATATCCTGAATTTTTTTATAACATCTTTCTAGCCCCACCCCCCACAAAAAAAATTAGTGTTAGGGAGCTATTCAATAAGGCGTGTGACACTATCCTCATCCCTTAAGTGATAATAGGTTGACTGGTTTGACGTAGCAACATTGTAGCAATATATAATCTCAGTGATGTCAAAATTGTTTTGCTCCACTTAATTAATGGCAATCATACCCATTGCTACCCTCGAAGAAATTCCAAAATATTGAATAGTCATAAGTTTATAATGAGATGGAGTTTCAACAAAAAGGGGCAATAAGGAAACCGCCTCCAAAGATAATGATTATTTAGAAGGTAACTTGCCCATTACAGACATCGTGAGGATCCTCCCTTGGAGTGAAAAACCTAATCATTATGTTGTTGAGGATAAAAAACTTCTCTAAAAAAGATTTGATTATTTCCTCATAGGAGACTTTGTATCTACAAACCATTTTCTAAAAAGAAATAAGAAGAAAAGATGAAGAATTGAGAAGAGAAGAATCGAAGAATTGACTGAGAAAATAAAATAAAAACTTTGAAAGTTGTTGATATGGCATACATGAATGACATTTGATGGTGATAATGATAGGATTTCTTCACCCCTTAAGTCGCTAGTAACTGAAACGAAATAGCGACTCCAAGAATAACAAGATATGGCGCTCGAGAACCTAACATCACGCTCCTCACGCACAATGATAGCCAAGAAAGAGAAGCACAACAATGTCGCAGATTTTCCTATGACCTATAATGCAAGAAATTATTACCTCCATTTTCATAGCCACTACGCACACCTAATGCCACCTTAAGGCAAAACCATGTTAAGTCTCCCAATAGAGTACGACTCAACCGTGTTTCAAGGGAAAGTGAAGCATTATAGTCCGACCAATGAATCAAAGTAAGACACATGTGTAATAGCATCCCCGTATACCCCCAATGAAGTTGGACACGAACTTCTTTACTTTGTGATAATCTAACAAATTAAGGTCGACTTAGCCGAGATTGATGTCGATCCCGATGTTTCAAGAACTGAATAAGGATGAGGAATGTCAACCCATATTCCTATACTCATGTGACTCTCCAAGAAATGATAATTGTCATCAACAACAAATTAGCTAAGATAGCATACGAGACCCATTATGTTAGAGTTTTTGCATAACACAATCACTTCTCATTATAAATAAGGACATCCCCACATTAGGGAGGTTGTTGGGTAACCCTCATAACCTTTACGACTGGGCTATCCCACTCTCTTCTCCCGAGGATCAAGATAAAATCACAAATATATTCATAGTTTTCTTTGTGCATTTAGAGATATATATTTGGTAATTATTATTTTAAAGGATTAAATCTCCGTTGGATACTTTTACATCTTTCAAAGAAACTTCTTTCAAATTCAAAAACATAAATCATCCAACATGTTGATTGCGTAAGTCCAAACCCTAAAACACCAAGCCTCATCTGTGGTGGACTTTCAAACGTTAATAGAACCGAGTCATTAATTCGCTAGTGAATGGAGAAGGAGATGAACAAGATTCACATTAAGAATTAAACGAGTCAAATCAAGATTGCAGAAAATATATTTTTTTATTTATAGTGATTAGTCAAGTTATTTTTCCATTATATATTCCAACCTAAAAAAATTTATCGAAAATGTTTGTTGGTATCTTTCACAATTATTTAGCTATATTTTGTTTTAATACCTTGGCCTGTCCATGCTTCTTTGAGAGGGGAGATAATTTGTTGTCACCATTATCCTGTTCCATTCCCTGTCCCCCAATCAATTTTCGTCAGGTGTGCTGATTTGCACAGTCAACATTCATTTACTGTATAACATTTTGTGGGGTTGTCTGCACACTGTACAAATCAACATACCTGACGAAAATTGATTGGGGGATAGGGAAGGGGACAGTAGGGATGGCAACGGGTTGATTCGGGATCGGAGAAAGCATCCCCTTCCCCATTAGAAATAGCATTCCTCGTCCCCGCCCCGTTCCTCGTTATAACGGGTTCGGGGATCCCCATCCTCGTTTGAAACGAGTATCGATTTCCGCACGAGGAACTCGTTTCTTTTTTTTTTTTAATATAAAAAAATTCATTTCATCATGATGATGAGCATTGTTGCATAAGGGAAAAACCCAATTAAGCACCTAAGTAAAAATTCTATTTAAATTGCATCCCAATTAGAAATGATTAAACACAACTAAAATCAGCAGAATAGCAAAGAAACAAAACAAATCGAATCTCAGAATATATACGAACATAATATATACAAAACATTACATTTGATACATAAGAATATGGTTTTCTCACAAGGTTAAATCTCAAATTTCAAACATTAAATATGGTTTTCTCACAAGGACAGCAGAAGATGTGGTTTTCTCACAATGACACCAGAATACAAAAACAAATCTCAAATCTCAAGTATTAAACATGATTTTCTCACAAGGACAGCAGAATAAATTTTATTTTTATAAAATGAAGTGCGGAGGGAGAGATTCACCTTTGGGAGTTGACTGAGCGTGGATGATGAGGGGCGATAGCAAGAGGTTAGTGGCGCAAGATGATGAGGGACAACAGGAGGTTAGCTGGGAGATGAGGGGCCGAGCGTGGTGATGAGGGCTGAGCGTGAATGATGAGGGGTGGACGAACAAATGAAATAATGTTAGGGTTAGACTAGTTATGCCATCCCTCTTATATATATATATATATATATATATATATATATATATATATATATATATATATATATATATATATATATATATATTCAGGCTCACCTCCATCACGCTCTATACATCACCCATGCATCACGCCTAATTCTAGTCCCTAAAAACTTTTTTTTAAAATTTATATTTTTTCCTTGAAATTAACCTTCCAATCAACCCATATGCAAAAAAATTAGGTCAAAATACATTTTGTAGCTATTTTTAAAAAATCCACAAAAAACTGCTAAAAATATCTTTTTTATAAGAGTCTGCGCCAGTAGTTTTTTGTGAACTTTTTAAAAATAGCTACAAAATGCATTTTGACCTAATTTTTTGCATATGAGTTGATTGGAAGGTTAATTTCAAGGAAAAAATATAAAATATAAAAAAAAAATTAGAGCCTAGAATTAGGTGTGATGTATAGTGCATAATGTAGGTAAGTCTCTCTCTCTCTCTCTCTCTCTCTCTCTCTCTCTCTCTATATATATATATATATATATATATATATATATATATTAATAATTCATGTATCCCCGTGGGGACCCAAGGCTATACCCGAAACCGATCTGAAATTTTTCGAGGATTTTTTTAACTCTCCGAACCCAACCCGATCCTCGAAACTTAATCCCCATACCCTATCCATTAGTGTCGGAGGGGCCCGATTTTTTGGGAAAAATTGTCATCCCTAGGAGACAAGGTAATGGGGACAACAGATTATGAGAGATAATTTGCCCATTACCCTGTCCCCTTCTCTGTCTCCCAACCAATTTTCGTCAAGTGTGCTGATTTGCATATCAACATTCATTTATTGGATAACTTTTGTGGGGTGCAAATCAACATACCTGATGAAAATTGATTAGGGGACAAGAAAGGAGACACGGTAATAGGGACAACAAATTATCTCCCAACACTTAAATAGTTGTCAAAACTACACCTTTTTGAACTATTCCTTCATTTCAATTATTCCCTTTTACCATCGATTTTGATGACACTCGTAAAACTCCAACCTGTTATACCTGATACCACTTCAGATTATTTTTAAACACAATATACAATCATTTGAAAACATATAATGGTACCCATTTTAAATATAGTGGTACTTATATAAAATTTAATGGTGCCTTTAACACCATTCCAAAATTATAGAGGCAAAGAACTGCAATGACAGTATGGGGTTTTACAAATATTATATTGAAATAGTTCAAAACGGTTTGTTTTTGACAGCCAAATAAGTGTGGTTGGTTGATGAAGAATCTGGACCATTCATATTAAATGTGCAGTTGAGATTTGATGAACCGTAAAGAATGCAATTGAGTTAAAATTGGAGTGGACCACTCGCATTGGAGAAGGCACCAGTCCCTAAGAGCCCTGTCATTAGGCTATCCCATTTAGGTTCAATTATTTATCTACTGTAATCAGCATTAACCTTAAAAAAAAGGATATAACACACTATACATGGATAACAAAAAAATATTTATTTTTGACTTTGATATTTAGAATATTGCATTTGGAAAAATTGAAGTATCCCCAGGACAGAATTTTCACTATGCTAAAGAGCCAACTTACAGCCAATATAAAAAAGTGAAAATCCTTGAGAAGACTGTTGAGATTACCTAATTGTTAGATTTTGTACTTTTTTAGAAGACATCTACTCCTACTCTACTCGGCACTAGCAGTGGTAGTGGTAGTAGTAGTAGTAGTTGCTACATTATCATCAGATTTAGGTTTGTTGAAAGATTTCTGCTTGTCCAAGACCACCGGCATGTAAGCTTCAGTTTTCTTCTTAAGAACTTCAGTGGCTGCCTTGTCAGCAGGTTCACCACGGTGCGGAGGGTTGTCACGGGGACTCACCAACTTCTCAACATCTTCAAACTTGGCTGTGGCCAATGGTACCGTTCCCACACTCCTCACTGAACTCTGTTCATCTATTGTCAGCGTAGATGCTTCATCTCTAGAAGCGTACCATGTATTTCCGCAAGCAATACACTCCAGCTGAATGAGAACCACGACTATGTCAATTATAAATAAACAAACGATCAACATAATTGGTAACTTCAAAAGAATTGTTAAACTTATAAAACATTTAACAAACACGGTTTCACGCTTGAGCGTCTCCTCGCCAAGGTCAGCATTTTTTAGCATGCGGCTGTATATCAATAAAAGTAAAGCTCGTTCGTTTCAAGTGAGATATTTTCACTTGGATAAAAGTGAACCTCGCAAAATGAGACACGACGCAAACCGACAACAAGTTATAAGTTAATGGGTTGAGGGCGAAGCCGGGAATTTATGTTGGCGGGAACCACAATTTAACGGGGGTTCAGGGTTGGGAGCTCCCAAGGCAATTTTTTTTAGGGTTATTTATGCTTTTATGCAATATTTTAACACTAAAAATAAATTAACCATAAGCATTTTTTTCAACAATATCTTAAATATTCACCATCAAAATATAATAGTTGCACCACATACAAAACATGTTTTTACACCACATTTCTACACCACAAAAATAAAACAATTGAAATTTGTCATTTTTCCCAAAAAAGTTAATTACTATATATTAATTGAACACTAAAATATCATATAAAAATTAATAATTACAATATAATAATTAACAATTAATCAGCTTTGAATAACAATAAAAATTTCCAGTTAACAATAAGAGCTACTTTTGCTAGATAATTTCCAGTTAACAATATAACAGTTGACAATATGAGCTAGCATTGAATTAACAATAACACTTAACAATAAGAGCTACTTTTGCTAGATAATTTCCGGTTAACAATATAACAGTTAACAATATGAGCTAGCTTTGAATTAACAATAACACTTACAACAGGGGCGAACATAGATTTTTATTGTTATTCAAAGCTGATTAACAATATTAAAATATGGAGAAAGAGAGAGAGAGATATCTTTACTAATTAACAATAACAATTAAATAAGCATTAAAATATTAATAATATTCTAACAGTTAACATTGAATGGAGATACCTTTTCTTGTTGGCTTTGGTGGAGAAAGTCGGCTACTTTGTGCGTGAGACAGTGAGAGAGAGAAAGAGAGACTTCGCTTTTAATTAACCTAGCTTAAAAGATAAAAAAAGGTTTGGGTTTGGGCTTTTTTTTATGTTGGGCTTAAAAATACAAATATATTATATATAGGCTATTTTTTTTCAAAAGATTGGTAGGGGCCTTGGCCCCCCACAGCCATGCCCCAGCTTCGCCCCTGGGTTGACCCTTAATGGTTTATGGTCATATCAGTACCCACCTGATATAACAGAATTATCAATGGGCAGGGTTAATGTTGACCCTCTTCACTCATTAAGACCCATAAATTTAATTAAATAAGAAATAGTTTTGGGACTTCTTAAGAGTTTATGTAACTTAATCTAATATATATATATAGTACTGCTCTTGTGCGGATCAGTCCGCATTTTAAGAGTGCGAACCGGACATGTGTCACCTGGCGGTGAGCCTAGAAATTATAGGCACTCTCTCTTTTCTTGGCGCACCGCCAGGTTTCCGGTCCGCACTCTTAAAATGCGGACTGGTCCGCACAAGAGCATTACTATATATATATATATATATATATATATATATATAAACGAAGTCTCTAAATGAGATTGTGCCAAGCGTATGTAAATATATATAACTCATTAAAGCAAAAAAAGCCTTCAATATTGAACATCACTTTTTCTCTATCCTACTCTACGACCACTTTAATCTTTTGCATCTATACATCTTCCATTATTAATGGAGTACAAGAACACAAATATTTTCCATCCTATATTAAATATGTGACTACGAAAATCCAAAACCCATTTCTAAAACAAGGGCTTCTAAGAACATTGCTCTACCTGTACAAAGATAAATACACAAAATAATTTGAGTTATATTGACGCACCTTCTCAGTATGGATCTTTTCATTTTTTTCCTAAATTTAATTTAGCTTCATGTGTCATCATCGATGAATAAGGTTTTGTGATTATATAAAAGGTTCATATATTAGATAATGCACATTAGTTGCATGTGATATGCTAAATCTATTATACGCGTAATGTGCGATTTTCCTATTATTTCTTTTGCTCTTTTATAATATGCTCATCGTTATTATATTATTTTAGTTTTTTTTTTTCATTTTATGGTGTTATTTTACTTGAATTTATTTATTTTATGGAGTCAATATGAGAGGCATGTGAATTTAATGATTGTTTAAGTATATTCTACAAATAATTTGAAGCCTTTCAAAAAATTTACATTCACATGTAATATTCTATAGCCCTAAGTTCCAGTTTGTAATTATTTGTATAAAATTGTGAATGTAGTAAATTTATTAGATTAACCTCGATGCTGCAATAGAGCTATTGGATGTATGCGTCCAGAGGAGTGGTGGAACTAAGAAGTTCCAATCAGCTGTTTATTGGAAGCATTTAGTTAGTAAAGTTTTCACTAATTTTGTGCGGTAACTGTCTTTATCTTTGAGCTTTTATTTATTTTGTATTAACTGGTGAATTATTTTACTGTATTATTAATAATGTCCATTGAAAATGTTATAGGATTTTTAACCTTAGAATTGCGAGTATCATAACCAAATTTGATATAAGGATTTTTCAAGAATTAATGTTTTATTGATGGTTAGTGTTTTGCCTAATTCAACTAATGAAATTGTAAAATAAAATTTATTTAGGGAATATATATTGACAGGTTACTAATGGTACGTATAACAGTAAGTTGTAAAGGTACATACATGCAGTAGGTCCGTCTATGTAAACAAGGAGGATATTAATGTATTATCTACCTTTATATATAAATGGAGGGGATACATTTTCCTTTTGACTTCATTGTAATCATATACTATCATTTTTGGTTGTGGTTAAAACGTGTGTTAGAATTTATCAACTCATGTTTACTTTTTAATTTTCATATGTTAAATGAATTTTATAAGCAAATGAAAGTAGGCATACATTAGTAAAAAAATTAATTGGATTGTATGTGCTTAAAAGAACATACAAAATTAGGAACACAAGATGGGGAAAAAAATATTTATAAGCTTACTAAACTTAGGGACTGGAAAACTAAAGATTTTAATAACATTAAGTGTACTAAAAGTGATGATTCGAGAGTCTTAGTCAAATATGATGAGATTATGAAAAGATGGAAAAATTACTTTGAGAGGTTATTAAATGAAAATAATAAGAGTAATTAGATATAGAGAAACTTATGGAGACTCAAAAAAATATATTTTTTCACAGAATTTGGACAACAACGGAGGTTAGGATTGCTATAAAAAAGATGAAAAACAGGGAGGGCTTTAGGACCAAATGGTAGCCCTATTGAGTTTTGGAAGTGCTTAGGAGAGGAAGGAGTATCGTGGCGTACAAAATTATTTAATAGAATTATAATGACTAATAGAATGCTCGATGAATGAAGAAAAAGTGTTTTAGTACCTATTTATAAAAATAAAGGGGGCATACAAAGTTGTTCAAATTATCGTCGCATTAAGTTAATGGGCCATACAATGAAACTTTGGGAGAGAGTGATAGAATATAGATTGAGATTGAAAACAACAGTATCTGAGAATCAATTTGGGTTTATGCCTGGGAGGTCAACAATGGAAGCAATCTATTTATTGAGGAGCTTAATGGAGAGGTATAGAGAGAAAAAGAAGGATCTTCATATGATTTTTATAAATTTGGAGAAGGCGTATGATAGGATACCAGAGATATAATATGGTGGGCTCTACATTAAAAAAGGAGTGACTCGTAGATATATTGATGTGATAAAAGATATGTATGATGGGGCGATGACTACAGTAAGAACATCAGCCGGAGAAAGTAGTGAATTTTCAATTACTGTAGGTCTACACCAAGGTTTAACAATAAATCCTTATCTCTTTGCTTTTATTATGGATGAGTTGACTGGACATATACAAGATGAGGTGCCATGATGTATGTTATTTGCAGATGATATTGTTTTAGTGAATGAGACTAAGACGTGAATTAATGCTAGGTTGAATTGTGGAGAGAAACTCTGGAAACAAGAGGATTCAAAATAAGCAAGATTAAAATAGAATATGTGGAGTGCAATTTTAGTAATGATAAGAGGACAGATGGAGATGTAGTGAAATTGGAGGATCGAGTGATACCTAAAAATGATCATTTTCGTTATTTAGGCTCGATTATCCAAAAAGATGGAGATATTAGTGAGGATGTTACGCATAGGAGTAGAGCAAGCTGGGTCAAATGGAGAAGTGCTACCGGTGTATTGTGTGATATGCGTATACCTTTGACGCTAAAAGGAAAATTTTATAGGATGGTCATTATACCTGTCATGTTATATGGGACAGAGTGTTGGCAACCAAGAAAAAAAATGTGCATAAAATGAGTGTGACAGAGATGCGAATACTACGATGGATGTGTGGTAAAACTCGAAAGGATAAAATTATAAATGAACAAATTCATGAAACGGTAAAAGTAGCTTCTATAGAAGATAAATTGAGAAAAAATTGACTCAGATGGTTTGGACACGTCAAGCGTAGATCAGTGGATGCTCCCGTACAGAAGAGTGATTTAGTTAGTATTGATGGTAATAGAAGGGCTAGAGGTAGGCCTGAATTGACTTGATGGGATATTATAAAAAAGGACATGATATCACGTGATTTAACCGAAGATATTGCGCTGGACAGAATGAAATCGAAAAACAGAATTCATGTAGCCGACCCCAAATAATTGAGAAAAGACTTTATTGAGTTGAGTTGTATGTGCTTAAAAGCTTATATATATATATATATATCAGTGTTCTAAAAAACGCGCCTAGACGTGAGGCTTTTTAGATACGCCAAGTTTTGGCCCTAGGCGTGGATCAGGGCGTAGTCAACGATCGTCAACGTTTTTTGGGGTAAGGCGTGAAAAAACGCGCGTTTTTTGGGGGTAAGGCGTGAAAAAGAGCGAGTTTTTTAGAAGGCGTGAAAAAACGCAATTTTTTTTTTTTGTATTTTAAGAAAATAGTATTTTAATTTACAAATATTTAGACTTATTTTTAAGGTATGTACCATTTTAGTATTTTTAATAGCCTTGTCATAGTCAAAAAATATTAAAATATATTAAAAAATGCCTAAACGTCTTTTCACGCCTCTTTATGCCTAAGGCCCGCCTAGGCTTATAAGGCTTAAGGCTTGGCCTCCACGCCTCGGTCACTCCCCACGTTTTTTAGAACCTTGATATATATATGCACTATCTAGATTGAGACAGTTTGCTTATATAATATATATGATTATTGGCCCTTAGCCCTCCCGCCCCCAAAAAAAATCATTTTTCTGATATATTTTAAAGTTTTTTAAACTATGATTCTTCAAACCGCCCACACATCGCGCAGGTTAAAAACTAGTATATTTAAAATTGGAGTCTCCTCATGTGGTTCTGCCACGTGTCATTGCATTAATAGTGTTTACTCAATTATGATTTGAAAAAGCCCTCGAACTAGAACGAGTGGCAAGCAAAATGCTTGATAATAAAGACACTTCACTCTTGAACTTCTTCAGACCAAGTGACTCCCTTCTCTCTCCCTCCAAACCATTAATGACAAAGCCTCTCCATTTCTCTTCAAGTTTTCTAAACCCCATGATTCCTTCCTAAAGCCACCAATCAATATTTTTTCACAAGAACTCTACCGTCCATCTCTCCATCTCCCTATCTCTGTTTCTCATTACTTCCTCTCTCCGAAAACCATGTTACACTTTCCTCCATCACCAGCCACCAACCCCTAAGCTTTGCCCCTACAATGATTTCTATGTCTGATTTGCTTTTTTTTTCTTCACATACCTTCTGTATTAGGGTTTCCAAAGTACCCATCAATTTGTATCTCTCAATTTTGTAATTTGACTGGTTATTTTGGGATTTCAATTTTAATTTGGGGTCAAATTACGAATTCTTTTTATATTTGATTCTGATTTCGTAAACATGCTTTGTTAATTGATGATAAATTTTATTACCATTTTGTGCAGATTTCAAGTAGGCTTTTCATCAGGTCTCTATTTTTTATGATAACATGCATCCCCATTCAGTTGAACAATTTGCCTTTGGGGTACTAGACAACCAAAACAGAAGTATATTGCTTCTTTTTTTGGAGAGCTGATAATAGAAATGTAATCAATTTATCATCCTTCATTGATTTGAGTGTATCTGATGTGAATGCAGAATAGGGGTTATTTTTAGTAATTTTAGGGTTTTCTTGTATTTTTGTTATTACCTTTTATTTCTTTTATTAGATGTATTTTCTTTTATTAATTGTTTTTTTGGTATTATAGAAGAAGGAAAGTTAATTGGCACTTCAGGGCATAATTGTAATTAGATTGTTAGCTTAGAGGCCAAGCAACCTCCTTCCTATAAATACCCCTTTTGTAGACTCATTTGAGTCATTCTTCCATATTTTAAGATTTGATTAGAGAGAGTTTGAGAGAGAATTATCTTTTCTTGCACCCATTGACGTCATTTACGTCAATTGGTATCAGATCCTCGTCGCTCCACCCTGTTGTTGTTGTTGTTGTTATTGTGTAGACAAAAACTCGTAAACGTCACGTGGGTCCAAGAAAGATGATTATCTCCGCATCAAACCCTTTCTAGCAACTCATGGCTGCCCTCCATCAAATGAAGGCCCAAATGGAAGACATGAATGTGCGACTTCCTCCACCAGCAACCGCCTCACACCACCACCCACATTCACCCTAACCCTAATTCAAGAAACCAAAACCCTAGCCCCCAAAACCCATCTAACCACGCTTCCGCAACCCATTTCGCAACCATTTTTGCCCTACCCCAAGAAAACCCTAGCCCTAGCCCCATTTATCTCCAAATCACCACCTAAACACCCCCTTCCACCCCACCGCCTCAAACCGCTGCCCATACAACCCAAAATCCTTCCAAAACAGTAGCAATAGCCCCAACCAGCCCCGATCCCCACGTCCGCACCCTATCCGACCCACAACACCACCCTTCCGAAGTCGCCAACCCTCCAGACCACCGGAAATCCACTCTACCCTGTCGGACTACCTTCTACACCCAAAACCATCACAGAATCACTAGGGTTTTGCCTTGGTGGAGGTCGTAAACCACCAGAGGTAGCCCCTAGCCATGCCCCCCCCCCCCCCCCAATCACCTCCTAACAGAGGCCGGAAATCCCCTCCAACATCCGCTCCAAACCCCCTGACCCCCGTTCTGACCCCCAACCTTCCAGATTTGACTGGAGATGCCACCAACCCCACCACACTCCTCTGTCTGAACAAAATCCCTACTCCGGTGGTCGGAATTCCTCTTGGGCATGTCGGCGGCCATTAAACCCTAGGGTTTCGACCCATTTTTGTCCAGACACCTCCTCTGCCAACCACACAGCCTTCTGCCCTAAGTGGAACCCACCAATATGTACAAGAACTAGGGTTTCACATCAAAACCTTGGTTTTTTATCCAGGTGGTAGATATTTTTTTATTTGATGTGTGGCACAAGGAAGAAGCTGAAGATTAATGCAAGAATTGACGAGCCTTCCTCAAATTTTCATAAATTACGTTTTGGCCCCTCCAGTTTTGTCTCTTTCGCAATTTTGGGACATTTTTGCATTCGACCTCGACTTTAAAGTACGAGGACGAACTTTTTTCGAATGCGGAGAGAATGATGTGAATGAAGAATAAGGGTTATTTTTAGTAATTTAGGGTTTTCTTGTATTTTTGTTATTTCCTTTTATTTATTTTATTAGATGTATTTTCTTTTATTAGTTGTTTGTTTGGTATTATAGAAGAAGGAAGGTTAATTGGCACTTACGGGAATAATTGTAATTAGATTGTTAGCTTGAAGGCCAAGCAACCTCTTTCCTATAAATACCCCTTTTGTAGACTCATTTGAGTCATTCTTCCATATTTTGCGATTTGATTAGAGAGAGTTTGAGAGATAATTATCTTTTCTTGCTCCCATTGACGTCATTTACGTCAGTATCAATGGATGAAAGAAAATGCAACCATCCACCATTTGGTAAAGTGACTCTTAAAATAAAATACAGTTTCCATGTATTCTATTGTTGCATGAATTTAGGACATTATAGTTATTTTTCGGGACAAAAAGCATTCCTTTAGTTTTCACTAGTTAATTCCCAGCTTTTATTGAAATGGCATGTTGTTGATTTGGGACTAATGTATTGGAGGTGTTTTTATATGTATGGATCATAGAAGTTACGAATTTCTCTTTATTTTCAATTATGTTATGGTTTGAGGTGGGTGTGAGTTTTCTCAATTAATTAGGCATGTTTGTTTGACTATATATATCCGTTATTAAAATCTAAAACCCATCTAAAATTGGGATAGTACCTTTTATAATTTTTAGGTGCATAATGAGGAGATTTTCAGTCCATTTGATTATATAGGACGATGCTTCAATTGAGACACAACAAGGGTTATCTTTTCAAACCTACCGTAAGCTTCTGTTTCTTCAATGATAGTTACTTTTTGTTGAATATAATTTAGCTGGTAAAGACTATATATGAAAATGTCTTTTATTTTACTAATATATATATATATATATATATATATATATATATATATATATATATACATAGTCTAATTAAATGTTTCTTATGATAAATGATTACTTTCGTCTCTGTTCAGTTTATTAATTTGTTTTATGTTGTAATCAAATCAAGTTGATACTTCTGCAGGGAAGAAGGAAATTTTTTAGGGAGATTTGGCTCCGGTTTGATTTGTTACAAAACTTGAGAGATTCAGAGAATATGATCAATATTATCCTACTCATAGTTTTTAAGAACTTTGGTATGCAGCTCATAAGTTTGTTAATTGTGGACGTAAATACATATTCATGTTGTGCATGTGTTTGTTTTATATATGCATTTTTATTGCAACACGAGACTCATGAGTGTATATATAGTAGATTGAATTTAGTTTGCTGAGAAAGCGGATAAAATTTTGGATGTTGAGAATTTCGGGTATTTTTCCTATAGTGATTGATAAATTACCCGTTATAGTGTTTCTCACTTTTTCCCTCTTCTTTTCATGCATCTCTATGTAAGATGGGTTGCACTTTATTTAATTATTTAACTTGAAACTGAAAAAATTGTTTTTTATCCATAGAAAATTAAATGCATGTCATGTTTTTTTTAATTGACTCGTTGTGTATTAAGTATTTACTACTCTTATACAATTAACTCTTTTCCTTTGAATAATATAATATCAAATACACTTTATTATAAAAAATTTAAAGCGCTCACGCGGGGCTAACACCTAGTGTTAATATAATCATAACGAATTTTGCTAAATGAGAGATTTAGTAATGTCAATAAATTAATGGGTTTAATTGTGTTTAATAATGGGCTAATGTATCAACATATTATGTTTTTTTTTTCACACGATAAAAAAGTCATCCGTTTACACACGAACCCAGCAAGATTATAAACACAATAAAAATCGACACGGACACGACTCGTGTCAGGTTTAGATAAAAGTGAGCCAAACAGGAGCTAAAATTAGACCAGGCAATTCTTCACACATCCCCTTAACGACTCATGTCAGGTTCATTTTTGCTACGTTAATATAATCAATGAATGAGTTGAAACACTAAATACACCTTATAAAAGGAGTGACCCGAACCCAAATATACAAGACAAGAACCCATTTTACACATCCCATAAACACCGTTAAGCACACACACACGAAACAACACGACCATTGCTAGGTCTACCCAAAATCAACAATAACTCTCAGGAAAATGACTTGCTAACTTAAAATCAGATCCCTGAAGCCTCACATGTCAACTAATTATCTCTAAGAAACACTACTCTCTTAACTTCTCTATCACAGTCATCACTCCCCTCATTCATTTTCTCTGTCAAGCACATGCCTTTTATAATTTTCCCCCCATAATTTTCTCTCTTTTACCCAAATCACACGTACAATTATATACATCTTGTCATCTTCTAACCTTCCACATAATTCATATCCTTATTCCTTTTTTAAATAATTATTTTATGCTCACAATTCTGCTCTATTTAAGTTTACTTTTTTTTTTGTTCTCGACTGTAGATTATGGCCGGTTGCTACATTTCTAATTGTGTTTTGTATCCAATATGCACATAATTATCTAAATCTTTGCCAAGGGTCATCAAAACTATGTTTCCAGGGGATGAACAAACATTGGAAAACATTTTCTTAGTGTACCAACTAGACAATGCAACTGCTATGTCTTCCCCTGAAATTGTATTCCAAAAAGAAACTGTCTTCCCCAAACAAACGGAATGTAGAATGTATGAATTACATGTTTAACCATCAAACAAGTGGTTGAGCCTGCACAGAAACCTATAATTCAACATTGCATTTGATCTTCAACTGAAAACTTATACGACTCAATGTCAACAAATTGCAACTAGAAATTTCCAATTGGAACTTTCTACACCTCAAGTTTTTCCTTACATACTCGTGTATGATTTCGAATTGCTGCTATTTTTGGTGATTTTAATGACCAATTGTAAAACTTGCGCAAACAACTATTAATCATGATATTTTTAAAACAGACATGCAAATTGTGACAAAGAAAATAAATAATTTATTTAAGGGTAAAATGCAAAGATGTGAACCTGGTAACGAGCTCCAAGCCCAGCTTGAATAATGTCTATTAGACCCACTTTTTTCTCCGCACATCTCTTGCAGCGAGCATCAGTCATCTGTTTCACAGTAACAATAATATGATAAAACACAGATGGACAGACATAAAGATATATATATAGAGAGAGAGACGGGTACAAATAATGATTAGAGACACGTGGAATGGGTCCACGATACATCCAATTTTTATTGTATATGCTCTTTAATTTTGAAGTTTTACATGATAGTGGAATAACTATATTCTCTATGAATATTCTACAAGTAGCATAGGGATACAGCTTAGCACTATTAAACTTATCAAGGAATGACAATAGATCTTTGCCATAGCTTAAGATACTATTTATTGAGAACTAACATAGGCCCTAAGCAATCAAAGAAAATATTTGAGAAGGGGCAAAACATACAATTAAATAAACTAAACTGAGTTCACAAAATATAAATAAAAAAGGATACCTGCATGTGTGCCGACTCTTCAGGCTCCTTGCTTGCTTTCTCCTCTGCTGTTAATCCTTCCTGTAAGTAAAAGTAAATAAACAAAGATAAAAGAGTTGAAAGGTTTTAAACTTTACCCAAATTCTAATCAAAAAAAGGCAAAGACATGGAAATTATAAAGGGAAAAGAAATTGTTTAGCCTCCGCTAGTGGGTTTAGATGTCTAGTTAGTCAATCACAAGCACATAACTTATCAGTAACACATACTTCTGGTAATATCATGATTTCCATTGCTCAACATTTTCATGGTCAAAAATGATGATTTGTTCGAGACTAAATTACAGATACAATGATAGATGGGGGAAGATAAAAAAAATTAAATAAATAAATAAAGTTTTTTTGGCTTTACTCGAGCCGCTTGCATATCTTTTTTGTTTAGGACATGACGAAAAGATTTTACAATGAATTCCAGCCAAAGACGATACTGCGTTTATTTCAATGTTCCTGTGTCGTAATGTATACATGGTTTTCCCTGTAAGAAAATCATCACAAAATGATTTCTTTTGGTATTTTAAAAAAAAAGGGTTGATATTTGACAGTTAAGCAGTTCACTAAAACTGCTTAAAATCTGTCAAATATGGACCCATTTTTTTAAAATTAAAAAAAAAATTGAGATGATTTTTTTAGGAGTACCCTGAAATGTTTAACACAACAAAAAAAAAACATATTTTTTTTCTAAAAACCATCCCCGTAAAGGGCCCGTAAGTAAGGCTCCCGTATGGGAGTCTGCCGTTATATGTATGTACATATTAATTACATGTGTATACTAATTTTATGTATATATTAATTTGTAACTAAGACTAACATATATATGTTAGTCTTTATATTTATTATTATCACATAGGATATATATATATATATAAAGATAAATCATTAACAGATCAGATTGGCAACAATCCATATCCGATCCATTTAGTAAATGAATAAACGGTTATCGAGTAATCAGATTATCGAATTTCAAAACTGATACTGAATCAGGTCAAACGGATCCGATCCGATCTATTGAGCTATAATTTATGAGGGCATTGAGATTATCTGTGCGTACAGACTCCAAATGTTTATGTCACATAATCAAAATGATGCGAACAATAGTTGTCAAATTGGGATACATATCACGTATCGGAAACACTGCGTATTGCATATCGTAAATCGTATTGGGACACAAATCGTAAGATATAGTACAAAAAATAAAAAGGCTTGTAAAACTAAATAAATTCATAGATAACTTTTTGCAATCCATTAAACAACATATTATGCTTTAAGACCAATTTAATGACATGAATACATGGTAAGATGTTTGCCTTTCGTAGTAATTTCGCAACATTAAAATGACAAGAAATGTAAGAATAAATTAAACAAATTGAACTTTTCAATGGTTCAAAATCTCGGTCGTGGTCTACGTCTCGGATATCATATTTTCCAAGTTGGCGATACCAAAGACACATTATTTAAAGAGTTCAATAATTTCAGAAAAAATAAAATATTAATTAGAAAATAATAAGATTACTAATGTGGACATTAGATCACAAGGGGTAGGAAGTAGTGCATTGAACAGGAGCGAGAATTATTTTAGCGTTTTGTTATTTTTTAAATTTCCATAGTTAAAAAAGAATCATACAATTAGAACCCCAAAAGAGTTTGGAATAAAGATTTTTTTGGCTAAAAAATTGGCCGAAAATTTCTAATCCTATATCATTATGTGTATCGTGTATCCTAAGATACGTATATCGTATTGGGATACATAACATTTACGATACATATGTGTGATTCGTATCGTTTTACTAGTGTATAATGTATTGTATCAAGATACGTATTCCGTATCATAAGATACTAACAACAGAGATGCCAACGCATAAACCCCTCCCCATATTTAGTAGAGAAATCGTATACATCAAAGTGGAAACAGAGCTACATTGATCGCAACAGAAGTAACAGAGTACAACAAAGGGTGGAAAACCCGATCAGGGTACCGCCTATAATGACACGACCATTGCCACCAGCCGCATCCCCCCGTCAATGACAGTGCTGACCAAACAGCTGACCCCGCTGCTGGAACACAACCTCGAGGTTAACCATCCTGCTAAGTTTCGCATGCACCGCAGGTTCAACGTGGCGGATCTATCTCCATTCCGGAGCACCCATGCCCCGCCCATTCCCATTCCCCCCATTCCCACGGCCACGGCCCACCCGGTCCGCTCTCGTGTTGACCGCATTGAGGGCATTCTAGACTCCGAGTTTGTCTAGTCATCATCAGGGGATTACACATGTTACTTGGTCCGGTGTGTTGGCTGCCCCAAGGCCGAGGATTCATGGATCACAGAGGCCACCCTGCAACATATCGAACCTGAAATCTATCGGCAGTATACGGAGTATATGGAGTCTTCTCAAGAAGGGGAGAATGATACAGGAGCATAGAGGTACAAGCATCCTTTTTGTCATTCTTTTATTTTGGCCTTTTTACCCTTTTTGCAAATTTAGTATAAATTGCCCAAAAGGCATGAAAGCTTAGAGAGAGAAGTTGAGATCCATTCAAAATTCTTTTATTTGCACCGTATTTTACATCAAAATCTGACACAGAAGGATTGGGGTACCACAAAACTTGGTACGAGTCTCTCAACCGTCCTCAACAAATATATCAAAAGTCTCTAATATAGAATCCAGCCACCTCAACAATCTCCGACAAGACTATACGAAAGAAGCGGGTCAAAGATCGGCCGAAGCAATAGCGGCAAAGAACACTAAAATTGCTCACCTAAGGATAAGCAAGCAATGACGTTTGCGGGCTTGGGAAAGAAGTGAGCCAAGTGCTCCTCACGCGACATAACGACGTACTTCAATTTCAATTCAAATATTATTTGGCCACGCCAGTCCACCTCAGAGTTGCTTGATTCAGTGCTACACCTTCTGAACCCCAAGAAGAATCTCATTCCCAAGGGAATTATATTTTCTTTCCTTTACCTTTTCGCATTTCTCATCAAACAAATATGGGAATTTCCACTACTTCAACTAGTACTGATTGGTAAGAGAAAGATACTGACTCTGCTTTTTCGATTGCTTCCGATCCATTTAATGGAATAGAGAGTTTTAATGTTTTTCGGGCGCGCGCACAAATGAAATTCATTTTTTTGTACAATACAAAATGAAATTCATTTTTTTGTACAATACAAAATGAAATTAACACACTTCCCCTTATATTATAGAATACAGATAAATGGGAGCATGAACGTCAAGGCATTACTTCAACAGCACTTGTGTGTGAATGCTTTAAATTTACAAACCGTATACCAGAAGTCGTTGTTTGAAATCAATTAGTATAGAAATGGTTTAATTTTCTGGATATAAATATGCAATTAATTAATGGGTTTTTGGATAATGCTGTAATTAGACATAAAAAGATGCAAACACCCCCAATTGGGTCCAAAAAAGAGAGAAAATAAGCACAAATTTGAAATTTGTATATTATCAATCAAAGAAGAAGTACAATTCTCATTACATCATCATCTATTTATACGATTATACTATTAGGAGTTCTATTCTAACTAGGAAAGCATTAAAAGTCTAAAATACCCTTCACTTATTCTAATATATACTAAAGGGGACTAAAACCCCTTTTATTACATTTAATACGAGCACTTAACAAAACAAAACATTAAAACCCTATTCTACATCACTCTCCCCTCCTTTGAAAATGTTCTTCCTCGAACATTAAAAGTTGGAGACGCGTGCAAAATCTTCAAAGTATGCGGAGGAGAAGACAAGAAAAAAACTTTGGGGTCCCAAAATTAACTTGTCAAAATTTTGGGAGGGTCCAAAATTTTTATCTCCAAAATTGGGTCATGGCATGTTTTATAAAATTGTCAGGACTCTACTTAAAGGAACTTTAGTCCAGAAAACTACAGGGTTAATTTGCAATCATTGTGCAGGCGCGATGCATTGAATCAAAACCTTTAGGGCTCACATCGACCCCTCCGAACTTGATATCAACTGAAGAAAACACCCTCTCGATCTAATGTCATTCTTGGGCACCATACCAGAAATCGCCTAGGATCCTCACCAACTTGATTCAATTTTATTAAAACTTGTCGGAGCAACTAACAATCAGCCGGAGACAAATCGGCGATGAGGTATGTGTATCGAACCAATTTCTTGTTCAATTTCTTCTCTTTCTTAATTGTAGCTCTAGGGTCTGATCGGGCTGCAATGTTGGGAATTTTAATCCCCACATTGTGAATTTTATTCCCATAACTAGGTTGTGATATTGATCATGATACGATTGTGGTTAAGTTTAATGATAAAGTACTTGCAAACAAACTTCTTATTATTTCTACTAAGGGCACTTTCATGCTCCCAATCAATATCTATTTTATAAGTCATTCGACAAAATAGTGAGAATATAAATGTTATTTTTTTTTACAAGTGTTATTTTTTTCTACAAAAAAATGTTTTAATTTGTACAAATTTTACGAGTGTTAGTTTTTTACAAATGTTACCAATATCTAGTTTAGGAGGCATTCTATAAAGTAAAAAGCAATTTATTCACACTATAAACACAAATGCTCATTAACTTATTTTATTAGTACTAACTGGATAACAATTTTTTTTCCAAATTTTAGAAAACATTTTAGTCCTTTTTTTTTACAAAACAGTATATTTTAATAAAAAAAAAATTATTTTTACAAAACAATTGGGTAAAATTTAATTATTTGTACAAAATAGTCATGGCTAAAATGAGAAAACAAATTTTTAAGATTTCAATTATTAATAATTAGTTCAAAACAACAATTGTTACAAGTGAAAACAATGATCGGCTTTCTACAAAAGCTTTCATTTTTTTTGTACAAAAAATGAGAGAATATTTTTTACAATAAACCAACAGAGAACATTAAAATTGGTGTGCTTTTTTTGTTCAAATAAGAAGAAAATGAAAACTAATCGGCTTTTACACACGACAAGACACGATGGTTTCAAACGTCTCAAAACAAATACTAGATGGTTTCTTAGCCAAAATGGTTTTATACGCAGACCATACACAAGATTGTTGTCGATAAGAAGAAAAGAGAGGGAGCTCTACCAAAGAGAGATAGAGAGTATGTTAATTTATATCAAGCTCCCCAACCATTTTGCATCGTCCCTTCTGGGTTTTTTCAACTATTTCTATTTTGCTTTCAATTATTGTTGTGCTCATCAACTATATTGCATCGTCCCTTCTTTTTCTTTTTTTTGGTAACAAAAACAATCTCGCACGATATTTGTCACGGCCGATATATCGAGTAATATCTCGGAACCGCCAAGAAATCGTCGATATTATGCGATATTTTACTGATTCATATATTTTTTTGAATCGAAACACAAAATCGAAGCGGTGATCCTCGAGCCCGAGTCAAATCGGTCGAGACTTTGCACCATGGGTGGTTAGGATTTACTGCGAATTGGGTTGAGAGGTCTTGGGGTTCTTTTCGTTGGAATCAGTGTTGGGTTTGATTGGGGTAGTTCTTAATGGATTTCAAAATTAGGGTTAAAGATTAGAGCTAGCCACATGTCCAGTGGAAAATATACAATAATGCAATATAGAATCGAATTAAAGAAAGGAGACTCTGACACGTTATATCTACATGCACATGCAACTACCATACATATACATTAATGCATGAAACCATCTTTATTCCAAAAACGTTGTTTACCCCAATTAATTTACCTCAATCTTGTAAAACAAATCCCTTTTACTTAACTTGACATTTATTCCTTGATATAACATACCCGGTTAAATACTTAAAACAAATACACTTTGTTTAACGGGAAAACCATTTCTTTTCTCGAAATTACCCCTTCATTAACACAAATTCACGTTAGTATTTGCTTTGAAAATCACCCTCTCCACTTTTGACAAGATTTGGGTTTGCTGCGCAATCATTTGGGCCATAGCTTTTTCTAGGAATGCAAATCGATTTTCAGAATCGGTGTTTTGATTTCTCTTTTTCGGAGCCATTAATAGAGATGCAATGGGAGGATATACACACCCCACACCACATAGCTAATCTCGCTCTGATACCAATTTGATGCAAACACCACCAATTGGGTCCAAAGAAGATAGAGAAAACAAGCACAACTTTGGAAATTGAATTATCAACCAAAAAAGTACATTTTTCATTCCATCATCATTTATTTATACTATTTGGAATCCTCCTCTAACAAGGAAAGCATTACAAGTTTAAAATACTCTTCACTTATTCTAATAACTACTAAAGAGGACTAAAGCCCCTTTTATTACATTTATTAAAAGGTTGTACCCAGTGCACAAGTCCCCTGCTTAACTGCATGGGAGAGGCGGATGTCGGCAAGCCTTACCTCTATATATATATGAAGAGGCTACTCCCATGTCTCGAATCTAAGATCAATCGTAGTTTGGGCGAAGGCACTTGCCATCGCACCAAGGTACGACATTTTTTTATTACATTTTATATTGACAATTAATAGAACAAAAAATTAAAGCCCGATTTTTTGAAAAATTAGACTTAACCCTCCATATATGCATCATCTCTCTTGTACTTTATGCATTGACTCACTTGTGTCTAATGCATACGAGGGGATATTACAGAACTTCTAATGGGGTATCTCTAATCGAGTAAAATCAAAAAAACCTTAATTAATTTATGATACAAATTAAGTTTTATTAATACTTTAAACATATTAAAATCAATATTAGTCAAATACATGTACATAAGCTATTACTTATATATGCAATTTATTGACTAATACTATTAATTTTACTTTATTTATATACTTAAATATATTAAAATCAATATTAGTCAAATGCATGTGTACAAGTTATTACTAATATATAGCGTTCCTATTCTATGCGACCCTTATCCCAAAATAGTGTTTCGAAGATTATACCCGTACCGCATATCAAATTAACCACTAACCAAGTAATAGTCCACGAACCTGGTCATACTAGCTCGGCGAGATAAACTCAAATCTATAACATTGCACTTTATTTAGCTAATAAAGAGCTCTTCATCCAACGTTCAATCTCTTCCACGAGAGACTCGAGGAGTCACCAAGTCTCTCTCAATGTTCTCATAACACTTCCCCTCTCTCAATGTTCTCATAACACTCCGCCTCAGTCATATTGAGGAATTCCTCCTCCATAGACCCAAAACTATCACCAATTCCACTCCATGGGGCTTGCTCAAGAAAAATAGGCATTTGGAGCAATTTTGGCAAATTTCGAATGTAATAGAAAAGGTTGGTGACCAAGTGTAGCTTTCGACCATTTTACTGAAAGTGCATCGGGTCAAACTGATTCTATACTCTCAAAGGCTATAGTGTGTGTTAGGTTCTCAACGTCCAAATTAGAATGAAGGATTTGGGGGTTGATAGGGGAGTTTTGGAAACTTAAGGGTTATGGTTCGTGCATTTAGTGAAGGTGTAAAAGGCGGGGAGTGTAAGTAATAAATTGGGAATAAATTTGTACGAAGGGAGCATCGTTCGAAGTTCTTCAGTCGTTGTCCAACAATGGCAATGGCAGTCAATCATCGGCTGCTGCGAGGAAAGGAGGTTGGAGTGAGACAAAGTTGGGGTAGATCAAAGGCCACTCTCGCCATTTCTGTATTGTGGTATGAGTTTTGAGGGGCTTAAACCTTTTGAAGCTCGGGTGAGGATCACAAAGTTCTAACGATGTGCGCGGGAGGTCAATGAAGAGGCAAAGTTAATGAAATGCTCGGATCCGAGAATGGGAGAAAAAGCTTTTGGCATATTAGAGGGGCAACAAGACTGTAGAAGTGAGAGGGTAGAGGGTTCGGGCCTTCTAGTGACATCCCTCACGACGAGGGGTAGAACATGCAGTAGCGTTTGACCGGTGACGGCTTACTTTTTTTTATTACATAGTCTAAAACATCCCTTATTTACTATTAACTAACACTACCAAAAATAGCAAAAAAAATACGAGGAAATGTACAAGAGAAAAAATGGCAATAATGTCATTATATTCACATCACCATCCTTCATTTGTATTTCATAAAAAAAAGGAATGAGACATAAGATATACACATTTACAAATTATATTTAATATATTCGAACACTTTAATTGATTTTAATATCTTATTACTAGGATAAATATTATTAACGCCTCCTCTCCCTCTTTCCTAACACTTTTTTTTTTGGAGGGGTAGATGGGTGGGGTGGGGGGAGTTTGGTGGGCTACGGCATCCATCCAATTTTCCTTCCTTCCCCCTTCTTCCTAAACCATCACATTTTCATCATAAAGATGGAAGTTATTTTATGGTTAACCACTATGTATATTTTTTTTCCTTCTCTTTCTTCCACCCATCAGTATCAGTCCCATAACCTGACTACCGGCTACAATCAAAAAGTGAAGGTAAGAAATCTGATTGGAACTTGACTGAGCACATCAAGTAGATGGAAGAGAGACAAATGTTACTTCAAAAAGGTACCAACTAATGGCGAATTGTATACCACCAAAGTACTAGTAAGTAAATCTGAAACTGATACATATAATCGTCCAAAGAGAGTTGAGATTTTTCAATATAACATCAACACTTTAATAAATCCTAGGTCTAACCATGCCTATATATTCATTATTGAGGTGTCAACAGATATGTATATTCGAAAAAATTACTACACCTAAGTTTGATTAGCTATTATCAAATTAAACTAGACAATAAAATATCGTAGTTCCATCAAGAGTAGTTTAAAATTAATAAATAAACAGCAGTATATTATGTTTCAGGCCAGTCAAGTCCTACAAAGATTTATAGAAGCGTTGGATATGGTGACAAATCAATTTCAATATGCAGGGCAACGACAGAAATCAATTTTTCAAAAATAACCACCCAATATGGAGACCATACCTTCAACTCGTTAGGAGACATGTTTAGTATTTTTGAAGGCTCCAACTCCCCATTCAGTAGACGTCGGGCTAATACTGCGTTGTTCTGGAAAGAAATAAGAAGTAAAGGACAACAATAATAGAATACATACTTATTAAAAAAAACACAGATATTCAGTGAAATAACATTGACATGTGTTCAAAGTCTCGGTATCGGTCCCGGTATCGGCCACTCAATTTTCAACTCGGTCGCGATATCGGTCACGGTATCGGGTGATACGCAGAGATACACTATTTAGAGAGCGCAAAAAAATCCGAAAAAAATCTAGAAAATTTTTAAAAAATACGATTAACAATGTGGACTAATCAGATAAGTTTAAAACTATTCTTTAATATGCATAACATTGTACAATTGATTATATTGACGTGCTGCGAACTTGCAGATTCAATGTTCCATAATAAATCAATGTTTTTTTTTCACGAAGGATACAAATATTATGTTTTTACAAAGAAAAACAAATGTTAGTAGGATAATTTTTTTTTATACAAAGGGGATACAACTATTATATTCTTAGTATTATTTTTTGTAAGAGGATACAAATGTGTTTTTTAAGTATGTTATATTTTTCTAAAAAGGATAGAAATGTTTCTTTTTTAGTATTGTTATTTTTTTACAAAGAGGATACAAATAGTGATTTTGACAAAACACTACTTTTTTTTTACAATCGTTTTTTACAAAAAGGATGCAAATGTTATTTTTTTATAAAAGGAATGTAAATGTTATTTTTTTTGTTGTTGGGTTCCAAATGTTTTTTTTTAAATTGATGGAAATGTTATTTTTTTACAAAGAGGATGCAAATATTTTTTTTTCTTGTGTTGCAAATGTTATTTTTACATAAAGGATGCAAATATTATTTTTACAAATGTTTGGAGGATACAAATATTATTTTTACAATAATTACAGTTGTATATTTGTTTGTAAAAGAATAACATTTACGTTTTTTTATAAATAATAACATAATAAAAAATAACATTGGGAGCATTATTATAAAAAATAATAAGAAATAACATTTGGATCATTTGCATTCTTTAAAAAAAAAACTGGCACATATACAACGCACTAAATTAAACCCACACCATGCCCAAATAACCCACACACACAGCACACTAAATTAAAAAAATAATTAGTATTTCATAACCCCCCAAAAAACCACGCTTACCAACATAACACTGGAGAGAGAGAGAGAGAGAGAGAGAGAGAGAGAGAGAGAGAGAGAGAGATGCTTAGTAACTTATACCATCTCGGCCGATACATCACCGATATGGGTCGATACTATGTGGTATCGTCGATATGGGCCAATTCCATCGCGATATTGCCGATATGGGCCGATTCTACTGCGATATCGTCGATATGGGCCGATTATACCGCTATATCACCGATACTACTGATAAATTACCAATATAGGGTCGATTCACATCAATAATTGAAAACTCAACTCGTGACTCGGAATCGGATCGGTGGACTCCGATACCTAGTCAACTCGGCCATATCGTCGCGGTATCGGCCTTGACTTTGAACCATGTGTGCAACAATTAGTAATAGAACAACTTTTTCGAATTTATCTAAACCAGAAACCTTTTGACATTAATCTACTTAAAAAAGAAACTGATAGTAATGACTTTAAATAATAGCACTTTTAAGAAAAAGAAAAAACTTGTCAAAATCAATCAGTGGAATGAATAGTTCTGCAAAGATCTCCTGATATGAATATGAACTCCCTCCCCTTTATACAGCTGACAGTACCATGTGGCTTTATCTTACAACTCTAGACAACACCTCAAGAATTGTATTATACTAGAGACCATAGAGAAAAGACCATGAAAGATAAAAAGGAAAATAAATTGGAGTAACATCAGGGAACAATCATAGAAAAGCCTATCTTATTCAAATCCACATTCTTTTCCTCCGTAACAATTCTGGAAAGAACGAGAGGAGGGTAAGATATTTATAGGGTGAGAAAATATAAGAGAGAGGTGATAAACCTTTCATTTTTCAGTAATGAGACAGGAGAGAAAATAATAACCAAAAACCCTTCGAAAATGAAAAATGTCATTTTATATTGTCAATTAAAAGGTTAAATAGAGGAAACAAACGGACAGCATTCATCATCATCTTCTTCACCACACAATGCATGGGCATACACCTTCTTCCCATTTCCGTTCTTGTTTACCTCTCCCATCCAAATAGATTGCAGGCGGTCAAGACAGTGAGACGCAATATCATGAATACAAAAAGGCATAAAGAGAATGAAAACCCAGAAATGTTACGACGACAATCATAGGCATAAGTTTCAGGAAACTATTAAATTATATCAGAGTTTTGCATTACAAAGGAATATAAACAGAAGATACGTGTCCATTGAAGACCAATGACCATTAATAGCTTAATCAATTGTTTAAACACAGGAGGGTAAATCTGATGGGAATGGGAACTTGAAAGACCCTCTTTCAATACAAATATATCCACATTCAAGCGTCTTCCCTTACAAAGGAAAAAAAAATAAGAAGAAAATGAATGGCAATTGGAGATTATGCTTCCACTTATTTCTTTTCTTATTTTATTCAGAAAGAAAAATTATCCTCATAATGTAAGCCCAAAACGAAATTGAGTCAAAATATTGGAAAAATAATCTTTGGACGAAACGTGTCATTGGACCATTGCACAAACAGAAACAAAAATTGGAAGAAACCTATCTACCTTAAGATTAAACTGTAGCTGGCGCATCTTCTGGTTGTACTTTTGAAAATCCAAGCCAAAGGCCTCATGTGAGGCCTTCTCAAGAGCAGCTACAGCAGGAACAGCAGCATCAGGCCAAACAAAAGAATCCTTACCCTGCAAAATGCATCCAACAATACATCTCAGAAGGTATGTGAGAGAGAGAGAGAGAGAGAGAGAGAGAGAGAGAATTTCAAAATCTGATAAAGAGACACTCTAATTACATTTACACTCTCTGGCTGACACCCATCACTTTTTGCGCTTGGAACATTGATGCCATCGGCTCCACCCTTTTCTTTGCCATCACACTGGCCAGCATCCATAGGACTGCATATAAACTGAATTCCTTGAAGAAGCCTCTCTAACCATTTGTCCCGTTGTGTTTCATGGGTTAAGGCCTTGAAGTTTGATAGAATGCCGCGGTATTCCGAATTGTTACTAGTACAGCTTCCAGGTGTTTCTGGTTTCACAGCTTGACCAGACCTAGTAGTAGTCTCGTCATCTTCTCTTGAAACATCCAAAAGTGACATGTTCTTTCTCCTCAATAGTCTTTTATTCCTCAACTGGTCTTCCTGATCAGCAGCACCATCATCGGTCTCAATGTCTGGAATATCTCCCAAGCGCGAGAATGTTTTCTGGACAAGGAGATCGATCTCATGTTGTTTGTTATCCTCGTAATCTTTGTCCGTTAACTTAAAAAGTCTCCTTTGCTCAGTATCGTACACCTTTTGGACAATAAAACCAGGATGCTGCTTGCGCTTTGGAATCTGCTTGTTTAAAGGAATGAAGTGGGCCACGCATTTGTGCATCACAGATTCTGCTGGAACTTCATCGCGGTGGAAACTGTAAAACAGTTCCCTTGTATCACGTGATTGCCAATTTCCGCCCCCTTTTCTTTCTGCCTCCTCAGGACGATAGAACCACTGCCCAGTCACCATCATGCTCCCGTCTTTAGTCTCAGCAATGTCCTGTTAAAACAATGACATCTCCATGACTCGGTTCATCAAAGAGAAGAAATTTCATATATAAAAGAGAACAAAATTTTCATGCGGGGTTACATACAGAAATACAACAATTTTGATGTGGATCATCGTTCTTGTTCGGATGGATAACTTTGTAATCTAACCTAGTTTTATATACTATTTTCAAAAACACGACTATTAATTTGGGACGGACTAAAAAGGAAAGCACGACTACTAATTTTGGACAGAGGAAGTATATATACCAAAATAGAAAAATAAAACCAGCAGATCAGCTCATTGATACACAAATTGAAAATAACTCAACTTTAGAATACTGAATACCATAAAATCACAAACAAAAAGGTCAACATAATTAATTAAAAAACAAAAGAGAAGTCTTGATATTCTACAACATAAGAGAAAAGGAAGGTTATTATTATGCTGCTCAAAGAAACTCTTCTGAATAAACATTCGCAAGAACAACCCCCCCGATCACCTCTTCAAGCCCTAGCATAACACGCCACCAAATAAACACTAATCTCCTCCCTATCTTTGGCCTTTATTCCACACCAAAAACCCAGAAATTTCTTCCTGCACAGTTTTACTACAAAATGCAACCTTTCACTTATAATATACAAGCATATTTTAACTCTCTTCCTTGCATAAAGCATATCGCCCTTCCACATTTAAATCATAGTTCCACAAGATTACCACATGCAATGGTAGATTGATAGTACTTGTGATTACAACTTTCCACGTCATAAGCTGAAAATATATAGCAATTCAAATTTTATATATCTAAAGCAAAAGAAGGATATCAATAACAAGTTGTATATAACTGAAACACAATTTTCAAGTACAGAGGACAGCAACGCGAGGGTCAAATGATTTACAGCTGATCTATAAAAGTGAACTTTTTTGAACAAGTCTATAAGATGGAACTCAAAATTTCTCGAATGAAAAAAACACACAAAAGAGTGACGATTTCCATGTGAATTGAAGCAACGAAGATAAATTAATAATTCACCTTAATGATGGCCACATAAGGTTTTTGATTTGGTTCTTCAGGAACTAAAAGCACAGAATCCTCCTGCACAACAAACGAAAGAATAACATAACTGCATAAGCAAATAATAGAATAAGCGCTATTATATAAAATCATTTGGACAGTTAAAAAGCAAGAATTAAAACAAAAAAGAAAAAAGGTATCCTGAGATAACTTGTAGGTATAGATGAGAACAATACTATATCATGGCTATCATTAATATAAATATTCATAGTCAATATTACTAAGACAACAATTAGTTTAGCATCACCACGAGAGAGGCGTAGACAGCGAAAAACTAAAACAATGCTCAACAATCAAGCAAAAAACAATCCCATCAATACTCTTCCATCGTATTCATTATTTAATAACAGTCACAAGGGAGTTAAAATGGCATGCATAGCCATGGAATAGTTTTGGGCAACAAATCACCATAAATAGAAAAAGACAAAAGTAAACCTCATTGGATAACTACATAATAATAATATATCTAATTAATTGAATAAAAAAACATAATAAAATAATTCTCTCTTAGTTGTTAACCCAAAAGGGTCACCATGCATATGCACCATTCTACCCGCCTTCACAAAAAAGGTTCGACATCAAACTGACTAAAAGTGTCATGCCATGCACTTAAATTGAACAAAAGAAGAAAGGGAAAGAGTTCAAAAGAAGAAAAGAGAGAGAGTTGAAGAGTAGAGAAGAAAAGAAGAAAGAGTGGAAGAGAATGAGACTCCTATGAGGTTGACTTAAGCCTTAAACCTTGAAAAGAGGTGAGCCTCGAGGCTTAACCCTCAAGTGAGTGAAGCGTAAACCTCTAATAAAGACGTTGAGGCTTAAGCCTTAAGGCTATATTTTACTTTTTTAAACATTGTCCATCCATTCAAAGAGGTTCTATAGGTGCCTCCAGAGTAGTCGGGTATAAGATCTAGATATCTCGAGTCACAAAAAATGTGTGCTTATGTACTAGCGTATCGACATCTAATGATGTGAGTGCGCAAATGAAATCTGGAACAATAACTTCAGATGTATCCAATACAAACCCCTTTTTTCAATAATTTATTTGTTAATTAATAATTTTGAGCCACATTGTGCTTTAAAGATACCCTGAACTAATCAAAATTTACAAAAGGACCGCAGACTCAGAACTTTTGTTAGTATGTGTGTTTACATATGTTTATATCTATATAATAAAGAAGAAGGGGGATTTGGCCCCCCTATCTAATGACTCAGAATAAATATAGGAAAGTTATATCTAATGGTCAAATATGATGCCACGGAAAAGAATTGATTTTGTGGCAACATAGTAACTGATGTACAGAATAACATCTTTCTTCAGATTTGAGAAATGACAGATCTCAATTACGTGTGGCTCAAGAAGCATTGGGAAGAAAAAATTTATTTAAATTTGAAATTATACGGTTACCAACCCTCCCCCTCCCTCTCCCTCTCATACCTATCTATTTCTAATCTGTTTAAGACGCATACGCATTAGGTCCTAAGAATTTTTTTTTTCCAAATTTTTATTTTTTTTCTTGAAACTAACCTTCCAATAAACCCATGTTCAAAAAATTAGGTCAAAATACATTTTGTTACTATTTTTAAAAAATTCACAAAAAACTGCTGGCGCAGACCCTTATAAATAAGGTATTTTGAACAGATTTTTTAAAAATAGCTACAAAATGTATTTTGACCTAATTTTTTTAACATGAGGTGATTAGAAGGCTAATTTCAAGAGAAAAATAAAAAAATAAAAAAAGGAAAAATAAAGTTTTTTAGGGCTTAAAACTAGGTGTGATGTATGGATGATGTATAAAGCATGATGTAGGTGAGCCTTCTCCTATATATATATATATATATATATATATATATATGGCAAAAGTGAACCAAAAGAATGAACTTTTTAATGAACCTACTAAGATATTAAAAATTGATCCTTAATTTCTTATTGTAATTGGTCCGCACCAGCAGGGGGATTGAAAAATTATTCATTGCCGCTGGCGCGGACCAATTATAACAAGAAATTAAAAATAAATTTTTTAATGTCTTAGTAGGTTCATTAAAAAGTTCATTTTTTTTTTCACTTTTGAACCTCACCCTATATATATATATATAATATATGTGTGTGTGTGTGTGTGTGTGTGTGTGTGTGTGTGTGTGTGTGTCTATATAATGATTTGCATGTATACTTCACAATAAAACTATATACATACATGAATTGATAATATTTTTAAATACATATGTAGTATATGTATATTTTATATTATTCAATACATTAATAATACTTGTATAATTCATATTATTATTTAACATATGGATCTTAGTATATTATATAATTTAATAATATATATAGACGTAATTTTGTGTACGTGTACATATATATTTTTTATTTATAAGAATTGCACATATATTAATGTATTATGTATGTATATTATATAGTAAGGTATAAATTCATTAAAATATTAAGAATGACTAATTTTAAGTGAAAAAATAAAAAACAGAAGTTATAAAACACTCTTTTGCTGTTTTCTAAAAAACTTGATTATAACACAGAAATATTATAATTCAGTGTTTAAAAACAGGTTGCCAAACAAATTTTCATCACAATTGTATTTAAACACAGAAAATAGAATTATAGTTGCAAACCAAACAGGCCCTTAGTAATTAAATTGGCTTTCGACAGTGATGCTGAGAATGAACCATATGAGATTCCTGTTTTAATCTGGTATAGGATTGATCACCTGGTACTTTATTAGGCGGGGTGTCACAGATGGTATGAGAACATCAGGTTCTAGTGTCCTTAGGAATCTGTGCGGACGTACTATGCTTTCAGCGTTGCTTTCTATTTGATATAGAGCCTTATCATTAGGATTGTTGATTCCTATTGTGAGATTTCGTTGTCCTGCTATTATGTAAGATTATAGTAAATCTTTTGCACGCTCGGGTGAGATTCGTGTGCTGATCGACGAAGGGCGACCAGGGAGGGCCGTTGCGAGGGCGGCAGGAGGTGGGGCTTAGTTGGAGCTGTAAGTTGAAGTTGGGTACGAGGACCGCAGCAGAGGTCACTCCCTTTGTGGCATTGGCATGTATTGCTGCAACGACTACTAAAGTATAGTAGTTATAACTATCCACGTACCGCTATAGTAGAGAGTGGTGCTAAACTGGAATTACCCGGTGAAGTTAAATTGGAAAAAGTTTGGAAGGTCTTTGGTAAGGACCCTACGTTGAAGTTTAAGTTATACGGAGGCAGTGTAACGTCATCCAGTGGAGGGTATAGAAATGCCCACACGTGAAAATTTGAGGAAAAAAAAAAATTTCATTCGTTAGAAGCAATGTTGGAATGGTGGGAACGGTGATCACCATATTTGGAGGAGCAAGATGTTTTGCTCATAAAGGAATCTTACGGATGATTTTAACCGCGAATTTCCTTCAATTTGCCAGACTTGGGGAGTTTCTAATTATTCACACAAGGATCGGCCAGAGGCCGACAGTGAATAAAGAGTTATAGGGATAAGCAAACTTTGTACCCACTTAAGGAAGGTACAATGGAGAGGGAGTCCTTCAGTGGAATGATAGGCTCACTAGTAAGTGTTGCTAACACTTATGGAAATTTTTCTCAGATTCTGGTGAATATGAGGGACATGTCGTGCCTCCTGGAAATCCTAACGCTTCCATGAGAATGGAGCCGGATGAGTTGAAGAATTAAGTCCAAGGGTAGAGACCGAAGGTGTTCGTGTTCATGAGACCCCACAGGTGGACATCCACTGGGGATTCATTGAAACAAGGCCGTTGAGGCCGGTAGCGTGTTTCCTTTTAGACGAAGAAGTTAAGGGAACTATGAAGGTGATTGTCAGGATCGAGGCTATGGAGTCCAAGGTATTGATAACTTTAACATGATCAGGGTGGCTAGAGATGGGGAATGCGATAATGTGGAGTGTAAAACCACACGGTTAGTCCTTGCCCAATAAGGAGTTCAAGGACAGGAGTAGGGTGCCTAGAAGGGGCATTGATCAAAGTAGTTTTGGTTTGGTTAAGGCAAGTGTATTACGTCTGGAAACCAATTGGAGCAGTCAAGCAGATTGGCGAAGTTATTGTTATGAGTTTCACCTCAGATGACGGAGGTGTATTTTATGTGGCTAGATAGCGTCACAGTATTTTGTTAACCCTAGATTCGTGTGCTTGATTCGAGTTTTGTGCCAGTATCGAAAATATTATAGAGGGTATATCTATATGTTTTTTACGCGATAGCGGGGTACTATTTTTCTTCATTCGTTGGGAAAGCGGGTGTTGGTATATTGAGCTTATATTTGGGCTTGCACTGCTCGTTTTGTATGTGTTATACATAATATGTTTTTTATTGGTCGGAGCGATAGCAGGCCAATGATTGCAAGGCTATCATATCCGCGGTTCCAGGGTGGAACTGGTCATCTTTGCGATATCCCACCTGAATACGGGTTGAACTCGCTATTTATTATATGTTTAGATGGAACCTCGATGGGTAGATGTTTCATTTTCCCGATTTTTGTGTGTGGCGATCTTATAGGTATGATTTAAGGTATGCAGGATTTAGCGTTAAGCGGTGAGTTGAAGCTCGTTGTTGGTTGTGCAAAGGACTTAGTGTTAGTACAAACACTTTGTGGTATGGCTCCTTAAAAGAAGTAAGAGTTCAGACCACATTTTGTTGATAGATGGGATGGGATTATTTCGGTTGCATATTTGAAGCTAACGGACCTCCACGACCGACAAAGTTAAGTAGTATTGTATCGGAGGGGTTCCTTGTTTGGATTTCGCTTGCAAGACACTCCACGTACGAACCTTAACGACGTCGGGAATAGAGAGATGTTATGGGATGCAAGGATGTTAGTTTTGATGATAAGTTACCTAGTGTGAAGAAAACACTATAAACTGGGAGTCATGTCATGATTGGAGGCTTATGAAGATGGAAGTGCTACGGAAAAGCATTGAAATGATTCTCACACCGTAAGTAATGGGTGAGGTAAGATTTAGAGAATTAATATGAGTCTTATAGCCAGGCCTTGATTAAAAGGCAAATTTTTGAGGTAGTATGCTTTGGTTATGATGCTAGTAATACTTGTGCAGAGTATAGGCGCCCCGATTAGTTAGACTTTCCATTTCGCCGAAATGGAAGTACATAGAGGTAGAAGCACGTTAGAACGATTACGAGATAGGATTTTAGAACGTCCTGATGGTGTGCCTTAGGCCGTTATATCTTGATGACCGAGGATGCGAGGAAGTAATGTAAAGAGAGGGTTCCTTGTTTGGATTTCGCTTTGCGAGACGTCCCACGCATGAAACCGAGCGAATGTCGGAATTTGAGAGAGGTCTTGGGTACTAGGGACATAGTTAGTATAATGCTCGATTTACGTGTGTAGGAAAACACATCGATCTTAGGACTACCATGGAGTAAGGCCAGTAGGACTAGTGGCGCTGATATAGGGAGATTGTTGTGAGTTAACCACAAGAAGATTGGTGGGTTAACCTTGAGAAGGATTAGATTTCCAAGTATAGAAAAAAAATTGAATCTTGAGAAGATTATTGAGAATACCCAGGTGTTAGCACCAGGCCAACAAAGTGAGGCCCATTTTTACAGAGAGTGTTACGTGTGTGACGTTTGCAATAGTGTGATAGGCACGGATTATAGGGTGTATACGCACCTTGGTAAGTTGATTTTATATACCGCCAGAAATAGAGGGGACGTAGTATATAAAGCGGAAGATTATGCCGTGAGGCAGTTATAAATGGATTTGGAATGGGTTGGGTTGAACGTCGTAGGAGGCACGCGATAATCCAATTATATAAGTGCGACAAGAGTTAGCACACCTAAGATAAGCAAGAAGGCTGACGGGAGCAGTCGAGAGCTAGTGTAACTTCCTTTTTGAGGGAAATTAAATGTCCTGATGTAGATGAGTGGACGCCTGGAGTAGCGGATCTCCGATGGGATCAATAAGTTAGAGTGGCGGTTATAGGCTCGTTTTCTTTATATGCGTTATAAAAGCACTAGGTGCGATGTGACGTTAGAGTCAACCTTACGACCGAGGTAGCGTTGTAGCATATGGAGATTTAAATAAGCTTGTGGTTAAGCTAGTGCGTTAGAGCATACGCCTCGAGATAGGTGGGTACCATTAATAGGTACATGGTAGGGGACCATTGCTTTAGTACCTTTCGACTTCGGTGTACTAAGACATAGTGTGATTAGCGATCCTACGTTGGTGATACAGGTTGTAACCGAATTTCGAGGACGAAATTCCATTGTGAGGAGGGAAGTATGTAGTACCTCGTACTTTCATAGAGATTTAAATTGCATAAGTGGGTGTAATTTGAAAATTTGAGGAATTATTGTGAATAATAATTTTTGGAATTTATGAGTATTAGATTATTACCGATGTGTGTTTCATCTACTTTTAGAGACTAAGTAAATGAATCGGAGTATTTTAATTCATGTCGTAGTTAGAGAAAGCCATGGGAAACATTTCACGTTTAAAGAAAACACGGGTTAAGTAGTGTTGGTCCCGATTAGTGAATTTTAGTCAAGTGACTCGAATGGAGATTTTGAGTGCACGGTTGGTTTCGGAAGGGCCGATTAAGTCAGAATAGAGTACCTGGGGGTAGCGTTTGCGTTCCGTGGGCTTTTGGACTAGTAGGGACTCGCAATTGAGTAAACGAGTCATTTTTGGGTTTAATAGGAGAAAAACCCTTTTCTTCTCTTATAAGGTCACGAGAGAGAGAGAGAGAGAGAGAGAGAGAGAAGAAAGAAAAGAGAGAAAGGAAGGAAAAGAGGAAGAAGAAAGGGGATTTCGGGCCAAACTCTGCGGGATTCGACCCGAGGTCGTCTGATTTTATCCACGAGGCAAGTGTTTACTTGCTTTATTCATTTGAGTGTATCTCATATCATAGTTGGTGTAAACTAGATAAATTTGGGTTAGAACCCTTGAAATAAATTTGGGAGAATTGGATTTTGAAATCACAAATAGGTGTGTTGTTATCTCTTGATGATTTCTAGTATAAAACCCATGTTAATGGTGTTTACATGTGGATTGAAATGGGAAGAAATGATATAATTGAAGTTTTAATGATTTAGGGTTCAAAATTAAGAAAACTTGTTTAATCCCCTAAATAATTGATGTGTTAGTTATAAATCAGTGTTTAGATGATTGTAGTGTTGTTGGTTGAGATTAAAAACCATAAAAATGGAGATTGGGTTGATATTTAGTATTTTGGAGATTTAGGTTTCGTAAGAATTGGAGAGATTGGCCGAAATATCTGGTGTGACCGGTCGACCGCGGCCAAGGAGTCGGTCGACAGCAGCCAAAGAGTCAGTCGACCGGTATAAGGGAGAAAGGCCACTGGTTGGATCGCAAGGCAAAATCCCATTTAGCGGTCGACCGGGGGTCAGGGACCGGTCGATCGGTACTCTATTTTTTTTGCCCAAGATAAGGATTCTTCTACTCCTTTTTCTTGTTGGGTTAAAGCTTAAGGACCTTCTTAATTAATGTATTATAGATGGTTATGACCTCAAGGACTGGAGGAGTTGTATATTAACCTTGGGTTAGTTGAAAGTAAAAAATCCAGGACTTACTAATTTAGGGGTGTTCGGGACGAGTAACACTCGGGGTAGTATTTTGACGAGCGATTATAAATATAGTATGCGCGTCGAAAATATATTTATATGCTGACTATTATTATAAGTGATGCGATACATATGGAATTACGATAAGTTGATAGTATAACTTATTTAGTTATTACGAATTGATATATTCGGGTTTATATTATAATCCTTAAAAGTGATTAAGGTGCGAGTTATATTTTAAGTAAGAAAATACGTATGGGTTTAGAATTTTAAGTGTACGAATACTTATATACTATTACGAATGGGAACATTCGGGTTATTGGCCATCGCCACAAGAGTTCGGCAATTATAGCCAGAGCATATTGAGGGATGTTATATAATATATATACGGGTATTGTTACAGTATATATATACGATTAGTTTATAAATATATTGGTATGCAAACGATATATTTATATATCGTTTATATCTCTAGTGTTATCCAGGGAGGTTGCGCGATGTGGGTGAATCCCCTGGCTTCCGGAGCAGGGAGAGTATATCCCCAGGTCATATCGTCCCGCATATGGGTGCGATATTTTTATCCCACTTTCAGGAGGGAATGTGACCGCCTCCACCGTTTTGTATTTCTACCATGATCATGAGAGAGTCTGACTTGGTATCGGGGGTAATTTAAGCAAACTCGGATTTGGATAGATACTTTGAGACTGCATCCTCGAGTTATAACTCGGTGGGATGGTTATTATACTTATGATTGTAAAATAGGTATAAATATACTTGTTTATAGTATATAGCTTGTATATGAAGATGAAATATCATATAACTTTAATTGGTGTAAAGCGTAAAATGAATAAAAGGTTATTCATCTTCAGGTAGTTTTATATCCTGACTTATACAAAGGTAATTTGTAGGTTCAAGTGAGAACTATTTATACAAGGTAGTTATATGTTAAAGGGAAAATGGTATTTAAACTAAGGAAAGTTTAAAGGTATGAACAGTATCTATGTATATATATATATATATATATATATATATATATCATGGATGAGGACATCAATTAAAGCTTACGGTATAACTTATATTATATCACGTTGGGTTAGTGATAGTTATGAGAATTCAGAGGATGGATAAAAGATTAATTAGGCAGGGCAGCTTAACTAGGTTGTTTAAAAGGTATACGATAGGTATGCACTATTAGAAGAAGGGCGAGGTGTATCTCATGAGAGCGCGATACCAGTTTAAATATGAGAGATTTCATATTTTAAAATATGGCATTTGATGCACTTGTAAAATATTTTCAAACCTCGGGATCTGACCCGTTTCTCTATTTCCTTCTCTCTTGCTATATATGTATATTATAGGTGTGCAGTCACAAGGACGACTGGATGATAGTTCTTTCAAGTCAGATGTTTGCTGCAGCAGCTGTGGATGCAAGCAGATTATTGTATAGTTATGCTTCCATCTTTGTGATCTAGATAGGAGTTACTGTAGAAACATTCGGGTTGATGGCCCAACTGTATTCATTTATTCTTTTACCGCCTTTTTAGTTGCGGTTTCGATTTGGTTGTATATTGTGTACCAAGAGTTCGGTTATTATTTTATTCATTTTAGTTATGTGTATATATAAATTGTTGGGATTGTTTTACTTGGTTGGTTTGATTAAAAAGATTAGTTAAATAAAATTTTGACGCCAGCCTAATAAGTTATTAGTAATTAAATTGATTTTCGACAGTGATGCTGAGAATGAACCATATGAGATTCCTGTTTTAATCTGGTATAGGATTGATCGCCCGGTACTTTATTAGGCGGGATGTCACACCAACCTCTGTATAAAACTATTCCACGGCTGATCTTCTGCCACTGCGTTGTCGCCTCCATATTCTATAGGTATTACTACTGGTGCTGGCTCTCGGCAAGCAGTTCTCTGTCGGCTGTTAACCTCCACAACGTCTTCTATTTCCTTTGAATCCATCGACGCTGCGAGATTGAGAGTGCCCCTTGCTCAATCTGTCAAAAGTTGAAGCTCTCTGTGAGCTTTCGGGAGTGTGCTGAATGTTTTTTCCTTAATAAGTTAGGGTCGGTGTCCCTATAAGGCGGACGGTATCACCAGAATTCTCATACGGTTCCCAATACTCCTCATCGCAGTCTTGGTCGTCTGGACAGCCCTGAATCTACTTTCCAAGGTGGAGACGCCTAGGGTCGACAACGTATTCCGCCTATGGTGGTGTTGCACCTCCTTGAGTGGGGTCGGGGGTGGTCCCCCTATCGCTGAATTCACAACCTCTCCGGCGGTGGGAGTAATCATCTCCGCCGCTAGGTCTCCGAGAGCTCTCCCGAGAACACTTTGGCTAAACACCATAAATTGCTCTTGCATCTTCTGTTGGCTGGCCACCAAGAATCGCATTGCCATTCCCACATCAGCCATTTCTCACTGAAGTGATGGTTGGTTGGTTGGAGCTTAGAATAGCGTTGGGAGGCAAATTAAATGCGATCTCTGGTAACATTTACTCCCAAGTAGAGAGAAAAAGTAACAAAAGCTAGAAATGATTTTTGAGCAAGAAAAAGCTTGAAGAACACTCACCCAAGCTCTTTCAATAGTGATTCAGATCCAACAATGTGGATCTGGATCACCACCAAAGGCAAAAGGAGAGGGTCTAAGCTAAGAAAACGAAAAAGAAGAAAATTCTTTTCCCTCAGACGGCGCCAAAATGATGATGCTAGGAATCACCATATCAATGATGTGCACAGTGCTAGGTTTTGCTATATCAACAATGGCGGAAATCACATCAATGTATATAAATAATGAAAGGGATGAGAGAGAGAGAAGAAGACACGGGCACGTAAGTGGTTCGGCCTTAGCCTACTTCACTATGCAAGGTGATTATGTTTTTTGTATTATGATCAAGCACTAAAAGCTATTGTTACATACACTCGAGCTTTCTCTCTCTAGATTACAATTGAACAGAGTTTAAGTAAGATTGTGAATTGTTCGATCCGTAATGAAGAAGATGAAGTAGCCTTATATAAGCTTGGGGGTGCGTAGTGTCACCCCCAAACATACACCTGATGTACACGAGCTGGGATGTCCAATGGTAGAGAGTCACCTGTCTTGTGCACCTATACATCATGATGACAAAATATTCTTTCACGTGGGTCGTTAATCTTCTACAATGGTTTGGTCCACGTGGCTTGGTGATACACAAGTCACATGTTCCGCGTGAAGTACTGAAATCGGTTATGTTGATCTCGACCAAGCCAAGACTATTAAACTAGTCTTTCAAGTGAACAACTCTGTGACTGTGGAATTCGTCCAGGAACTGCAAAGAGGGAGGTCTCGGCCTGTTAGCATCATATGAGGCCGACAAATGGCGAAGCCAAGACATGGGGTCAGCTGTGATCATAGAATAACCCTTCGTGTGTGGTTGCAATTGTTTTGAGGGTGAGGTCTCGAAGGTCGAGACTGGTTAACATGGACCTCTGTGCTGTGAGCCTATACGTTGATGAGTTTGACTGGCACTGGCAGGAGTCGTGAAGTCGAGCGGAGTGTCGTCCAGGACGAGACCGCACTTATGTATATCACATGTATTTGACTTAACGTGCACTGTCAACCATGAAAAAAATTAAACTTTTACGTCCATCTTCTTTTTATATCATTTTATAAAAGAGCAACCCAGTGCACGTAGCTCCCACCACTGCGGAGTACTGAGGGGTTAAATGTGCGCAGCTTTATCTCAGCATATGCAGAAAGACTATGAGAATGTCAAAATATAATTTGCATAAGAACATCTTGGAAAATTCCTTACACATTCCCTCCATCATAAGAATAATTAACCACCTCTAAGAATCCTAAAAGAGAAGAAAATTCAAGATTTTTCTATTTTGAGTTTACGTTTAAAAGTAATATCCCTTGAAAAATTGGAAGGTTAATTCGAATAAAGAAATAGTCCCTATAAGATTAGATGAAACACAAAAAAGTCTTCGGAATAAAACGTTAAAATATATATCTCCTCTTCAATTATCCTCCCAAAATCTGATCTTATCATTTTCAACCTTAAGTGGTATATATAAGGAGAGTCCAAATAAGTAAAATAAACAACTAAGGGTTACGCAAAAAGACTCTCTTCGCCACTCGCATCCCACCAATTGCCATAGACCCATACTATCTCCTAATGATTGAAGCCCAAAGGGAATCTTGTTTCGATGGGAATCTCCACAATCAATTTCCTTTCCTTTTACATCATTACCCACAACCAATTTGACTTTCTTCTTTGTACTGTAAATTCCCAATTCGTTAAATGATTTTCTTTCCTTCCTTGTTTAATGGCTCGTTTGGGAGTTTTGGAGAGAAAAGAAAGGAAAGAAAAATTTTATTAGGAGATAAAAGAAAAGAATGGAAAATTAACAAGAGATAAAAGAAAAGAAGAGAAGAGAGATGAGTTTGGGAGATAAAAGAAAACAACATTTCTTTCTTGTGTTTAGGAGTGGGAGAAAAATAATTTTTTAAGGGAAAAAAGGTACAATTCATTAAAAAAGTTTCCTTCCTCTCCATTTCTTTCCGATTTGAAAATAAAGTTTTGCAAAGAAAGGAAGGAAAAGTTTTTTAAAAATTTTCCTTTCTTTTCTCTCCCATTTAAACTCCCAAACGAGAAAAATACACTTTTTATCCTAGTTAAACTCCCAAACGAAGGAAAGGAAACACACTTCCCCTTCCTTTCTTGTCTTTTCTATCCAAAATAAAACTCGCAAACAAGACCTAATAAAGATTTTCAAATATTTCTCAAAAAATTTTGAGATTTTCACATGCATTTTATAAAGAGAGGGAAAGTAAATGGGCAAACTCCCCCAGGTGGAATGGACTCAACTTAATCTGCCCCTTGATAAAGGGCCTTTTTTCCAACCATCCCATCTTTTTTTTAAAAAAACTATAGGATCCCAAAAAGAACCCTGCACACCCAACTATTGTAGTGGCCATGCCTGAACAAGGTATCCCACCTTATTTTCGACATCGATAAGTCAAATAGGTAGTTTTATGATACGTTAATTCATACAATCTTCACCTAAGTAATCAGTGAAATCTTATATGTACGATGATAGTGAGTGATATTGATGAAAGGTTTGTTGGTATCAGGGATTTTGACGTTGAACATATGAAGGTTGAGCAATGTAAGTAATCCATCAGTTCAATATCTTACTAATTCGAAAGGGTTGTATGGTTATTGGATCGTGAAATGCCGAGAGAGGCACCAAAATGGGCAAATGTTGAATAATCTGAATGGCCTAATAATATCCATGGAACGGTTAAAATGCACAAAAAGGAAACATTGATTGAGTGAAGCAATGTAAAGAAGAATTGTATGGAAAAGATGAAAGTAAAAACTCACGAGATCATAATGAATGCCGTCGTACTCAAAGGAGTGGTAATGGTTCCTTTTGCTTCTACCCTTTCCTGAAACCCTTAAGATATCACCGATGGGCTTTGCATCTTCCTGAACCGCCTCCTCACTTTCATCATCACCGTCTTCATCCACAGCCCCAGCCCTTAATTTCTTTTTCTTCTTTTCTCTGCTTTCTGCTTCTTCCTCCTTCTCATCGCTGTCCTTCACTTTCAACTTCTTCCTCTGTGCTGGTGGCGCTGGCGGCTGCGGCGCTGGCGGCGGGGTGTCCTCCTCCTCGTCGCTGGTTGCGCCAAGAGTTACCCGTCTGTAACGCATTGTTTTTCTCTCTTCCCCCCGCTACCTCTGTTTTTCGCTATGCCACAAATGGGACGTCAGTTTCCAACTTAAATACACTCGCCCAAATTTCTACATTTCCAATTTTCGCCTTCAATTTCTATTTTATCCTCCTCAATGAATAAATAAAATAATCATTTTTCAAAACAATTGCTTCCGAGCACTCTCAATGCGTGATGCATTTTCAAGGGTTTTGTTGAAAGATGTGCATAATTATTTATTTCAATACACAAGTATAGTTGTAAAAAAACTCACTCGTAGGGATGTTCAATCATCACGATGAAAGTACAAAAATATATGAGAAATAAGAAAAGATTTACGTGGTTTTACTATCAATGGCCTACGTCCACGGAACTTTAACAGTGTTTCACTAGAATAATGAGAGAATTTAGATGAGAGCGTTTCTCTAGCCTCTGACCTCTCCTTCACAATGGAGGGTGTCCCCTTTATATAGAGTTAGGGATTACAATTGGATAAGTCTTATCCTTGTAAAGTTTGAATTAAATAAAATAGTGATTCTCGGTCTTCTACTTTATCAAGGACATTAGTCGTCCTTATCTTGTTGGAGCAAATGTTGGTCGCCATCTTGACTCGTGTGCTCGCCACTTGTTATGCTATTAATGTAAGTGTATTTTTCCCCACATGTCGCAGTTCAGCTAAGTTGATTCTAAGATGAGTGGGAGTTGGTCCGTAATCTCTTCAAACATGTGTAGTTATCGATGTGAACTGGACTGACGTTCTTTGAATTGTCGTTTAACTTTTAAGCCTTTCTTTGGTTGATATGCTTGCCTTTGTAAGGTCTTAATGGAATGTTATGCTTGAGTTGAGAGACGTTCAATCGATATGGGAACCGAACTCGAGTGCGTTGAGTTGCCTACGTACCCTCATGAGATCAAGACAATCATAGTTCATTGTTCTATTTTATCGCATGGTCCAATTGGAGAGGCCAACCACATGCTTGTGAAACACTCATGTGCGTACCTAGTCTAAGGTATCGCCCTGTATTATGGTTTTCACATAGTCCAATTGGAAAGGCCAACCAAAGGCCTGTTAAGCACTCATGCGTCGGGGCTCGCTCGGGCGTGCACCTATCTAGGGTATCACTCTGCATTAGGGTTTTCACATGGTCCAATTGGAGAGGCTGACCTGTAATACCCCGTACTTTTAAAGATATTTAAATTACAAAGGTGGGCGTAATTTGGTAAATTGAGGAAATACTGTGAATAGTAATTTTGGAATTTATGAGTGACATTGAATAAATTCTGAATATAAAGTAAGTAGTAAATATTAGTTTGTAAGTGCCAGATTAATATTTACATAGATTATATTTTCTTACGAGACTAAGTATATGAGTGGATTATTTTTAATTACATGTCGCAAGTTGGGTAAAGCAACAAAGAAAATATTTTAAATTGAAAAATACGCGTATTGAACGTGTTGGGTCAAAATTAGTGAATTTTAGTTAAGTACCTCGGATGGAGATTTCGACTGCGCCATTAGGTTCGGAATGGCCGAGATAGTCAATATAGACTACCCGGGGATAGTATTTGGGTTCCGGACATTTTTGGACTAATAGAGCTCGTAAACGAGTACACGGGTCATTTAACAATTGGGCATTTACCCAATTTCGGGTTTAAAGACTTAAGCAGCCCCCTTTCCCTTTCATTTCTGCCCTAAGAGAAAAGAGAGTAGAGAGAAGGAAGAAGAAGAAGAAGAAGAAGAAGAAGAAGAAGAGAAGGAAAATCCGGCCAAATTCGCGGGATTCGACTCGAGAACGTCGGATTTATTCTACGAGGCAAGTGTTTAACTTACATGCTGATTTAGTGTGTTAATTTCTCATATTATAGTTGGTATAAAACTAAAGATTTTTGGGTTAAAATTTCTTGGATCAAACGGGTTTTCGAAAGATTAAAACGGATATAACTCGATTAATACTCAATTTGAGAAACTTGAAATTAATCGAAATTAATAGTTGGATCTGGGTTCTAGGATGATTTAAACCCTTTGAATGTGTGTATTTATGGTTATTTGAGGTTGAATGATGATGAGAGAGGAGATAAAAAGCTTGGATGTTGAAAGAGTTGGCGCTTGCGTTCAAATAAGGAAACAATATAATAAATGCCTTTTAACCCAAATTAACCCTAAGCATGCAACTAGGTGTGATTGAAACAATATGAAATCATGCAATAATTATTCAACACACAAAGTTTAAGGAAAAATCCCCCACAGGGGCAAAACCATTTGTATATCACTATAATTTGTAAAATACGGTTTACAATCGGATTACAATGAAATACAGGTTGACTAAGAATTACCCTCGGGTATCGGATTCTGTAGTCGCGGCTGGAAGAAAATCCCTTTCCAGTAGGGCTTGCGGCTGGAACTATCCCTGTCCAGTAGGGCTGCAATGAAGAGGAAGAAACGATCCACTTCACAAAGGGTTGAACATCAATGGTGTTCTTGGGTTACCAAAGGTGACTCACAAATGTATGGAAGTTGTGTGAATCAAGGGTATGAATCAATGGACTCAAATACCATGAAGACTTTTTAGTTATGGAACTCAGAAAATCGTGTATAAGTCTTAAGAAAACCAACTGCTGATCGTGGTTTAAGTAAGGGATCGAAACCCTACAAAATCGGCTGCACGATCTGGCAGTGATTATCCTCGCCGGATCGGTCCGGTCGATTAGGCGGATCGGTCCGGGTAAGTCGGATCGGTTCTTTTTCTGAAACTGGATCGGTCTGGTTGGCATCGGATCGGTCCGGAACTTTTGTCTTCATCGGTTCGCTATGGATCCGGTGGCTACTGGAGTCTGTCAAAACGGATCGGTCCGGTAGATGGTCGGATCGGTCCGGTAAACCGGATCGGTTCTTTTTCTGGACCGGATCGGTCCGGCCAGGTCTGATTCCCAAATTCTTTCTTCTCTTGATCTTCGAATTTTGTTGATGACGATGTGATCTTTTCAACCAACAATCTTGTAACGGCGTATGACATAACATATACATAAAGATGGACAAATTGTCCTTACAAATCTCCCCCTATGTCTATGCCGGAACAAACATAAAAAAATCCGAATTATCAAATATGAAATTTCCTATACAAATCTACCCTTCCATGAACCCAAAACTGAAAGAGTACAAGTGAATAAGACTGCATCGTTTGTTCTTCAATTCTTCAGGAATCTTCACGCTTTTCTCATCAAGATGTGTATCATGGGATTATCAAGGATGTACCTACACACATGAGATAAAGCAAATACCAAGTGACGTATCGAGTTTTGAAATGAGATAAACATAAGCATATATATCAATGTAAGATGATATTCTCAGAATTTCAAAAACTCTCAGAATTTCAAAAACTTCAAAAACTCCCCCATAATCAGATAATTCATTCTCCCCCTTTTTATGATGTCCCCAAATAGACAAATGAGAGAAATAAATCAAGCAATCAAGTACCGGGATGACACAAGGCATAAAATCACACCATGAATGAACATAAAACAACCAAGTCGGTGATGGCGGAAATGAATGGGTGTGATCAAAATTCAATAGGAAAATCAAAGCATACAAACATGACATATGTGCACGATGAATATTGGATATTCCTAACGAATGAACTCAAATGCTTCCTTTGGTGTAAAAGAGTGACAGTATAAGATATTGACTCAATCAAATCATCAAATCAAAGCTCAAAGTGATTTCTACACCAATAACGTCCAAAATGATTTCATGGTTTTTCAGGACTTTCAAGGAAGTGCAAACCCGTTTTTCAATCTCCAACCAAACTCCCTCAGATTTATAGTTGAATAGAGGTATACTAAATTCTCAAACTTTGGAGAATTGATGGTGAAATCTAAATGGCCCATATATGGCATGTATTGCTTTTTATTGCCGTTTTAATTTTTTTCGGGCTCTTTTAACCTCTTAGGACCTCGGATATTAAAATTCCTCCATTTTTTAGGTCCTTTTTAACGGTGGCTTTTGCGCAAAGGATAAGAATCAACTTTCGCAGCCCCTCCCCGTTATGAAAAAATACACACAGTCTCACCAAAACGGTTTTTACATGCAATCCAATCTTGTCAAGTTTTATCGCATTTTATACATTGTATAGACAGGATTGAGATGGAAACACTCAAGCCAACATGAGATTGACAAGTGCAACAATCAAATATAGCCGTGCATGTGTGCAAAAAAAAAGGATATAGGAGTCAAGCATGTAGGAAATATCACTAATTACATCTCAAGGACTCCAATCAATGTTAAGCACATGGATGAAATGATGTAGCCTCTCAAATCTCTATCAAACAGTCACATGGATATATGGAATGAAGTTGTGACTTGACTATCTTAAATGCTTATCCATAAAAGGCAAATCTCTTTTTGAATTTTTCAAAAAAAATTTATCAAAATAAAATCTTTTTGTGCTTTTCTCAAAATTTTTCAAAAAAAATCTTTTTGTATTTTTCTAAGAATAAGAAACAAATACATAAAAGCTGTACAACAAAGCTATGGTACATATAAACAGACTAGCAATAGGAAGCATATGATGTAAACATGAAGAAGCATCCTATTCTAGACATAGACCAACCCCTCAGTCAACAGTGCAAATCCCCAAAGACTTCCTAAGACTCTCAAATCTAAGGGCATCTAAAGGTTTCGTGAAAATATCGGTTAACTGACGGTCGGTAGGAACAAAACTCAGGGTTACGACTTTCTCTTCAACTAACTGACGTATAAAGTGCTCGCGTAACCTGATGTGCTTTGTGCGCGAATGTTGAACAGGATTGCGGGATATGTGTATCGCGCTCGTGTTATCACAGGAAATGGTCATGGTGTCCTGTGAAATCCCATAATCCTCCAACATTTGCTTCATCCACATGAGTTGCGTGCAACAACTCCCGGCGGCGATGTACTCAGCCTCCGCAGTGGACAAAGAGATGGAGTTTTGCTTCTTGCTCAACCAAGAGACAAGAGCAGAACCAAAGTAGAAACACCCACCAGAAGTGCTCCTACAACCATCTACGTCCCCAGCCCAATCGGCATCCGAATAGGCGGACAAACGGTCATCGGTATCAAAGGAATACCAAATACCGTATGAGAGAGTCCCACTCACGTATTTGATAATACGTTTTAGAGCGAGTAAGTGTGACTCTTTGGGAGACGCCTGATAACGCGCACAGACTCCAACACTAAAGGCAATGTCGGGACGACTAGCAGTCAAGTAGAGAAGACTGCCTATCATACTCCGATACAAGGTTTGCTCTACGTCCTTGCCTGAAGTGTCCTTACTAAGCTTGGTAGTGGTACTCATAGGTGTACGAGCATGCTTAGCGGAGTCTAAACCAAATTTCTTTACAAGGTCTCTAGCATACTTGGATTGAGAGATGAACATCCCATCCTCTAGCTGACGAACCTGGAGACCAAGGAAGAATGTAAGCTCACCTACCATGCTCATCTCAAACTCACTTTTCATCTCCTCCTCAAAGTGGTGAGCATGCTGGGAGCATGTGGATCCAAAGACTATGTCGTCCACATAGACTTGGGCAACCAAGATAGCACCGTCATCTCTCCTGACGAACAACGTCATATCAACTCCCCCTCTCTTGAAGCCACGGGCTAAGAGATAGGAAGTAAGCCTCTCGTACCAAGCACGGGGTGCTTGCTTCAAACCATACAAGGCTTTCCTCAGATAGTAGACGTGTTCAGGGTGCTTAGGGTCTTCAAACCCTTTTGGTTGTTCCACATAAACCTCTTCCTGTAGAATGCCATTCAGAAAGGCACTCTTGACATCCATCTGATATACCTTGAAGTGCAGATGACATGCGATGGCGAGTAGTAAGCGGACGGACTCAAGCCTCGCAACAGGAGCAAATGTCTCTCCAAAGTCTACACCCTCTATCTGTGTGTAGCTTTGAGCGACCAACCTAGCCTTATTTCTGATTATGGTACCATTTTCATCCATTTTATTCTTGAAAATCCACCGGGTACCAATAACATTAGTATCACTAGGTCGGGGGACAAGTTCCCAGACATTGTTCTTCTTAAACTGAAGCAACTCATCCTGCATAGCAGATATCCAGTGTTCATCTTTGAGTGCTTCCTTGTGATTCTTGGGCTCGACTTTGGACGTGTAGCAAATATGGCTAACAACGTTCTCTAGCTGAGCACGAGTCTTGACCCCTAGAGTGGGATCACCAACAATGGCAGAGGGGTCATGACTCTTGCGAACCCAAGCAGGTGTGTCCCCTAACACAGGAGTAGGGTCCACAGAGTGTGAGAGAGGAACAGGTAAATCACTGTCAGAACAGTCCTCATCCTCACACTGAAGGTTGGGATCAATAATCGTCGGAGGTTCGTCATCTTGCACAGTGACGTTTATTGATTCCATAACCTTAGAGCTCTTCAGGTTAAAAACCCGGTACGCTCTACTGTCCGATGAATATCCTAGCAGTATTCCCTCGTCGCTCCGGGAGTCGAACTTTCCTAATTGCTCTCTATCCCGTAGGATGTAGCATTTACTCCCAAAAACACGGAAATATGCTAGGTTGGGTTTCTTGCCTGTCCACAATTCATAAGGCGTCTTAAGTGTGTGTGGACGCAGATAGACCCTATTCACCGTGTGGCATGCAGTAGACACTGCCTCTGCCCAAAATCTCCTAGAAACTTTACGACCTAGAAGCATAGATCTAGCCATCTCTTGGATCGTTCTATTTTTCCTCTCAACAATCCCATTTTGCTGAGGAGTTCTCACAGAAGAAAACTCATGTTTGATTCCAAGGCTATCACAGTACAAATCCACCTTTGCTTCCTTAAATTCAGTGCCGTTGTCACTACGTATTCTGTTAATAGTGACCCCGTGTTGATTTTGCAGGACACGGCACTTAGTCGTTAAAAATTCTACAGCATCAGATTTCTCTCTTAGAAAACCTACAATGGAGTATCTAGAGAAATCGTCTACCATCACGAGAATGTATCTCTTACCACCTAGACTCTCCGTGCGAGTAGGACCCATAAGATCCATGTGAATCAACTCAAGAGCATGGGAGGTGGTAATGGAATTCAACTTCCTATGCGGGCTACGGATTTGTTTTCCCAACTGACAGGGTCCACAAATCATGGAAGTTGGCTTTCCAAGTGAAGGTAAGCCACGTATTAGGTCCTTTTTGACTAAACGAGATAAGTCTCTGACGTTCACATGACCTAGACGTTGGTGCCACAGATCCATATGAGTGATCGTGGCGCTGTTGCAGACAAGTGAGGATTTAGGCTCAGTCCCATAACAGTTATCTTCTGTCCTCACCCCTTGCACTAATAGTTTACCGGCTTGATCATAGACCTTACAAGCTTTCCGGTCAAACTTCACTGCAAAGTCATCGTCGCACAGCTGGCTGATGCTAAGAAGGTTTGCTTTCAAACCTTTGACGTACAGCACATTCTCTAGCTTAGGAAATCCTGGTAACTCTACTGTACCTCGTCCTACTATGCTAGATTTGCTACCATCTCCAAAGGTGACTCTCCCATCATTATAATCCTCAAGATGAGTAAAATATGAGGCATCACCTGTCATGTGTCTGGAGCAACCACTGTCAAAATACCACTGTGAGGTATTATGGGCTTTGAGAGCGACATAGACAACAAGGGCCTTTTTCTCTTTCTTAGGAACCCAAGAGTAGGTACCTTTTAGTATTCCCTTGTTGTTGTTGGTTTTAGCCGGAATGCGGGGCGCATTCATTGATGATAAGGTCATCCGTCGGAATTCCTCCATCAAGCTCTGTGATGTGGCGGCTAGAAACTCAACACGCTCTCTCAGACTGGCAAACTCATCAGTCTGAAGTGGTGGAGCAACCGTACGTCGTGTCCGACCCAACTTATAGCAATCATCTCTAAGGTGTCCATTTCTTTTGCAATGGGAGCAAAAGGGCACAATATTAGGAGAACCTTGGTTTGCTTTTCTTGGTCGAACTCTCCTTCTTGGTTTTTTATGACGGCCATAAGGAGTCGTAGTAAACTCAGGAATTGGTCCGGGTGCAATTTGAGACGTGGAGGCACCATCAAAACCTATTCCTTGCCGGTCACCAAAACCTAAAGCGGGACCGAGGAGCATCTTTCCCATCTTCCCAGATCTGTCCTCGATTTGTACCTTGACTTTCCTAGCTCTCTCAACGTCATGAGTAAGCTGAGCAACAAGGGCTTCAAGTTTCTTTCGAGTCTCCAGGGAGGAATGGAGCTCACTCGTAAGACTAGCCACTTGTTTAGTCAAGTCCGCTTTTTCTTTCTCAAAACTGCACTCTCTCTCTTTAAGCAAATTTTCTTTACTAACCCAGGCAGACTCTCTCTCTTTCATGGCGGTGCAGGTGGAGGACTCTCTCTCTCTCATTTCTTCTAACTCTTCTTCTAACGCGGTGATCCTAAGTACTAGGGCTTTGTTACGCTTTTTAGTTTTAAATGATTCATTATACAACTCAGCGTACGCGCGTTGAAGGTTACTCTCGTCCTCACTACCTTCCTCCTCTCCCTCAGTCTCTTCGCTCTCGCTGTCGAGGTGTCCCTGTGAAGTAGCATCCTCATCGTCGTGAGATGCACTAGGAGTACTCACATGACTAGCCATGAACGCGGTGAAGTTACGCTCATGCGGTGACTCATCTCCCGAGTCCACCGACTCGACCTCACTGTCGTCACTAAGGGTAGCATTTAGGACAGCTTTACCCTTTTCCCTATTCAGACGAGTGGCACACTCAAACGCTCTGTGTCCCTTACCGTCGCACTCAAAACACCTCTCACTGTCTTTAGGGGGTTCTTTGAAATCTTTCTTTTCAAACTTATTTTTCTGAAAATTCTTTTTATCTTTGAAATTTCCACCTTTTTTAAATTTCAGAATTTTCTTGAAGTTTTTAGCAAATAATGCCAAATCATCTAAGTCAAACTCACATTCAGAATCAGAAGTTTCTATCTTTCTAGATGACTCGACTCTCTTTCTTGCCGACCCCTCACTTTTTCTCTCTTGGGCTTTAAGGGCAATTCCCTTATCTTTTGGCTTGGCAGATTTAGGAAACATGTCTATTTCATAAGTTTGTAAATCTCCTACCAGTTCTTCCAATTTTAGAGTATTTAAATTACCCAATGAATTTAGCACAGTGACTTTAGGTATAAAACGCTTAGGAAGGGAACGAATAATCTTTTTAACAACTCTCGCATTGGGAATATGTTCACCAAGATTATAGCTAGTATTAACAATGTCAGAAAGCCTAGCATAAAATTCATCAAAACATTCATTTTCATGCATGGTGATGGTTTCAAATTGAGTTGTTAAATTTTGCAATTTTGACTCTTTAACAGCATTTGTTCCTTCATGGGTAAGTTGCAAAATATCCCATGCTTCTTTTGACGTGGTGCACGTCATTATGCGTTTGAACTCATCAGGGGTGACAGACCCAGAAATAGCACTTAGACCCTTAGAGTTAAAAGACAACCATTTAAATTCATCATCAGTCCAAGTGATGTCAGGTTTCAAGTTGGTCACATTATCAACAGTCACGGTTGGAGGAGTCCACCCTCGTTCAACCAAAATCCAGACACGTTCATCAATGGCTTTTAAAGCCGACCTCATACGAGCTTTCCAATAGGCATAATTCGACCCGTCAAGAATAGGCATTTTATAATATGACTTCTCCATTTGAACACGCTCTTTTCAAAAATAAATTTATTTCAAAAATTGATATCTTAAGAAAAATTTTGCGGAAATTAGGAATACGCAACAAAATAGCGTAACCTGCTCTGATACCAATTTGAAAGAGTTGGCGCTTGCGTTCAAATAAGGAAACAATATAATAAATGCCTTTTAACCCAAATTAACCCTAAGCATGCAACTAGGTGTGATTGAAACAATATGAAATCATGCAATAATTATTCAACACACAAAGTTTAAGGAAAAATCCCCCATAGGGGCAAAACCATTTGTATATCACTATAATTTGTAAAATACGGTTTACAATCGGATTACAATGAAATACAGGTTGACTAAGAATTACCCTCGGGTATCGGATTCTGTAGTCGCGGCTGGAAGAAAATCCCTTTCCAGTAGGGCTTGCGGCTGGAACTATCCCTGTCCAGTAGGGCTGCAATGAAGAGGAAGAAACGGTCCACTTCACAAAGGGTTGAACATCAATGGTGTTCTTGGGTTACCAAAGGTGACTCACAAATGTATGGAAGTTGTGTGAATCAAGGGTATGAATCAATGGACTCAAATACCATGAAGACTTTTTAGTTATGGAACTCAGAAAATCGTGTATAAGTCTTAAGAAAACCAACTGCTGATCGTGGTTTAAGTAAGGGATCGAAACCCTACAAAATCGGCTGCACGATCTGGCAGTGATTATCCTCGCCGGATCGGTCCGGTCGATTAGGCGGATCGGTCCGGGTAAGTCGGATCGGTTCTTTTTCTGAAACCGGATCGGTCTGGTTGGCATCGGATCGGTCCGGAACTTTTGTCTTCATCGGTTCGCTATGGATCCGGTGGCTACTGGAGTCTGTCAAAACGGATCGGACCGGTAGATGGTCGGATCGGTCCGGTAAACCGGATCGGTTCTTTTTCTGGACCGGATCGGTCCGGCCAGGTCTGATTCCCAAATTCTTTCTTCTCTTGATCTTCGGATTTTGTTGATGACGATGTGATCTTTTCAACCAACAATCTTGTAACGGCGTATGACATAACATATACATAAAGATGGACAAATTGTCCTTACATATGTGTTTTAATAGAGGTTTGGATTTTTGGAGAAGAAGGTGAATAGTGACCACCCCACTTCCGGACTGTTTCGGACATGAAGACAACCGATTCAGCTCTCGGTCAAAACACGAAAGTTGTAAATAATTTCGATACGGTCGTGTGGCGCCGACCGCGTATTTTTCTGATTTTTCTTCGAATTGTTATGATTTTTACAAGATGGCAGTTCTGGGGTGAAATCACCAATTCGGAAATGCACTCGGAAATTGAAAAAATAAAGGCTAGAATTATTTGGAAATAAAAATTTGGGGTTCCTAAAAATAGTGTGGGGACTTCTAACTATTTTTTTTTAGTAAGGCGTGTACCTTGGGTTAGTTGAAAGTAAAATCCAAGATTTACCCAAATAGGGGTGTTCGTGAGGAAAAATACTTAAAGGGGTATTTAAGTGTGATTTGAATGTTAAATAAGGGAACATGTATTGGGGTAGTGTTTTAATTGTGTGACGGCTTATATTATTGTGAATGAGAATATTCGAGGTTATTGGCTATCGTTACGAGAGTTTGGAGATTATAGCCATAAAAGATTGAGAAGAGATAAATAATATATATCAGTGTCGTTGGTATTGTCATCGTGCGGTGAGAAAATATCGGAAATGATGTATTGAGGATTAGTTAAAATTGATAAATGCGTAGGATATTCGAGAGATAAATATACTACGTAGGAAATTTATTATACGGGTTGTGCGTATGCCCGAATGTTATTATATATGTGGGTTAAATAATTACCTATGGGGAATTATGTATAGGTGAGAGAAATACCTATAATTATAATATGGTTGTGTGAATACCAAATTGATGATATATGTATATAAGTGGAATGTGTACCTATATGATTGTTTATTATGTGTATGACATACCTACCATACTTGCTATCACGGGAGGTTGACGTTCGGAAGAGGACAATCTTATCCTGTGTTGCCTTCGGGGGGATTTTAGATTTGGTACCTCAAGAACATAGGGCTGTGAAAGGCTTATTTGTGAGTTGATAAGTCCGCTGCTTATGGGAGCGTAGGTATGTGCGTGACCCGTAGGTACGTGAACTATGTTCACCTCCAATACGTGTGATTTATATTGTTACAGTTCCTGAGTGATGTGGAACGGGTAATCCTTTTTGTACGAGATGTACTTGGATTGGATAGCAGAGTATGAGTGCACCGCAGCTGAGCCTAGGGGTGCTATATATCTATATATGTATTGCGATTAACATATATGTGTACTTGAGATAATCCACGGATGATTAGTGAATGAAAATGACTAAGCCACTTATATTATAGTTCGGTGGATGATTAATATACTTGTTGCATATAGTATATTGTTGATATATATGAGATGAGATATCATATAACCTAACCTTGTATAAAGTGAAAAGAATGAATAAAGTGTGATATTACTTCCGGTAGATTTATATCCGGATTTATATGAATGCTGTGACAACCCGCTCAAAACAATAACGGCTGGCCAGCCCTATACTACATAAACCAGGTATCTCAGATGGTACAGTCTCAACATCAACAGCTAAACACTATAATATAAGGCTAACTACCCGAAATCATAAAGTGCGAATTGCCAAAAATTTAAAACTTTTATTTTTAACAACAACAACAAAACCAATAATGCACACAACCAACAATATACATCTAACTATGATGTGAAATGTGCATGCTCCAATAATAAAAGAGTACAATACATTGTACAACAAAATCTCAACAATGAAATACCCGAATATGCTGTCGGGAAACAGACAATACAAAAAATCTGATAAATAAAATATGAAAGTGTTAATCTGCAACACTTGAATACTAACTCAATAAAACGGAATCCTAATCTAGATGTACAATAGATAGGAATCGACTAAAGCAAAGTGCCGCAACAGTCCGCTACTGCCACAGCTCCACAAATCCTGAATGGAGAAATATCAAAGGCGTCCTTACGGAGGAACACCTGAAGTAATACAATATATACAAGGAGGAGGAAAATATAAACGGTTCAGAGCCCGAGTTTTGAAAAGCAGTTTATAGCAAGTGTATTAAAATGCATAATAATTATAAATGCATTATTACATGATTTAGTTGGAATCGAACACTCCATAAAATTTAACTCACCTCTCATCTAAAGCGCGCACTAAGCGTATGCACGTGTCTCCAAAAGGATGTCCGATTCTAATTAGGTAAGAGGATTCTAACTTAAACCCAAATAAAGTATTTAAGTGAAACCATCTAACCTATCACCCAATACATTCATTCCCATAATTTATAAGTCATATACATTAACTTTAATGTAATAGTTACAGTTATCTTTATAATGTTCATTTGTTGAACATATAAAGTTACATGATCCAATCATGTCCACATCATCACAATACATCCGCAATCTCAATTACTAGAATTTATATTCTAGTGATGCCCATATAAGGCATGAAACCATATATATAATTATTATAGATGAGTTATTAACATCAATAGTTAAGGACTAAACTCCTCCCGATTCTCAACACGGTACTGCGTTTCGTGCGTGGGACGTCTCGCCGAAGCGAAATCCAAACAAGGAACCCCCCCCCCCCCCCCCCCCCCGTTACACTACTCCTGACCGTATCGATCCTTGGGGCTCATTATGCCCTCAATGCAAGATGTATGTAACCCAAATGATTATCCAATTTATATTAATTAATATTCCCAATTCTCAACAGTACACGGCGTTTCATGCGTGGGACGTCTCACCGAAGCGAAATCCAAACAAGGAACCCCCCCGTTACACTACTCCTGGCACTGTCGATTGTCGGGATAGGTGATATATTTATTTATATAATTATGAGCATTAAGGACTATACTTATCCCTGAGTTCCAACATTACACTGCGGTTCGTGCGTGGGACGTCTCGCCGAAGCGAAATCCAAACAAGGAACCCCCCCGATACACTAATCCTGGCAATGTAGGTCATTGAGGTCCATTATGCCCTTGACACTCAAATACAAGCACAAACAATAATAACCATCCAACCGAGCTATAACTCGAAGGACGCAGGCTCACATGTTATCATCTTTCAGCAGCCCATATACGTAGCAAACTGGGGCCACCTGGTGGGGTTCAACGACACCCACCTCGTGATCAACTCACGCACACGACGTCCCGGGAAGCGGTCATAGTTTCTAACCGTCAAGTGAGAGCGTCACATACCCCCGACCTCTCACCCTCAAAATAAATAGATATATATATCATAAATGTCATTCGCTGACCACAAAGGACGACTATGACCTGGGGAATATCCACATCATGCTTTTCTAGTCAGAATGCTCACCCTCTACGCACGAAACTTCCCAATGATAGCAAGGAGGGGGTATGCTTAACATGTATATACACCATCATATAGGTATACATACATCCCACATAATAAAGATATACCATTTTATATAAGGCATACCTGCAACATCATATTCATTTTTATTATACGCTCTTAGGCGTAATTTGATTAACATCAATGTTTAGTATATCTCTCTCTTTTGATACACTAACCGTCAATACTCACACCTTTACCCCACTCAGTATATACTATACTAATTCTCGTTTGAAGCTCTCATGTCGCTTCTAGTACGAATTGTCTTTCAATTCTATTTAAGTTAAGGATATTCTATATCCTATTGCACCTCAATTTACATTTCTCATTGTGTGAGATATCTCCCAAATCAATCATCAATAAGGATATTTCTATATCCATATGCACATCCAATAGCATTTATCATTTTCCATTTATAATAGGGTTCAATTCATTTTATGAACCTTTTTAAGGTTATCCCATTTGGGATTTGGATCCTAAGATCCGGCATCTCTAAGTTATTCTCAGATCGTGAAATTTATTTATTATCACTAAACAAAACCCCAAATAAAAGTGGGCTTCCCCACTTAGAGAAATCCCAAAATCTCCAATTGGTATTCTATATTCCTCAAACACTAACCTCGATACTTAGAGGACTTTTCCCAAAATGATATACTCTTTTGGATTCTCACTTCTCAAAATCAATCACTAAAACTCTCCGACATTTACATTTAGTCTTTCAATTGTCAATTTACTTCATATATCGTCTTTTGACTCTAAGGTCTATAATCCCCTTATATAATCACTTAATCCTTTATGATACTCTGATTATGGAAGTCCATTTATACAAACCCAAAGAAGAAGGGGATAACTTAAATTCCCATACCTGAACCAAAAACAGGGGATCGGTCGACCGGTGCCCAAACCGCGGTCGACCGCGTTTCTAAATTTTGCCTAATCTCGAAGACAGAATGCCCAACTTTGGAGGCGCGGTCGACCGGTCCTCTGTACGCAGTCGACCGGCCATAACAGGTATTTCGGCTAACTCCATTTTTACACACTTCCAACTTCTCAAAACTCCAATAAAACTCCATTCAACTACAAATCTTCAACCCAAACATATTCATAGCATTAATATTGATTCTAGAATACTTATAAACCAATTTAAATCCTTAAATCCATTTATTTATTACAAATCTAAGGTTTTTCCCCAAACGTTAGGTTTTGTTAAACTAAACCTAAAACCCAAAAATCAATCCATAAATCATGCAATAATTGGTACACAACAATTATTTAACAAGTTTAATCACTTGCCTCGGGTTCGTAGGGTCTGAATCCGCCTTGAGATCGCGTGGAAACCGGAAAATCTCCACTTTCTCTCCCTTTTCTCCTTCATTTTCTTCTTCTTTCTTCTTATCTCTTTCTTTCTTTCTTTCTATTTCTCCTTCTCTCTTTTGGAGAAATATCTCCCTTAGGCTTTTTAAGCCTTAACTCCCAATGTACACATCTTTAAATGATAATACACACTTTAAATGACTCGGTAACTTTAATTCGAGTCAAATGGTCCTAAATTGTTTCGGAACCTAAATAGACCCCAAGTACAGTCATTTCGACTTTCTCGACCCTTCCGAAAACGATGGTACCTGATGATGCTAAGATTTAGCACCACCGAATAAGTGATAATGAGCTCAAACAGTAGTAGCCATGGCAGTCATAGAGATGTAAGTGTATAAGTATGTAGAATGGGATGAGTATAAGAGGAAATAAGACAATGATGTATAGTGGTTCAGCCAATTTGGCCTACATCCACTGTGAGTGTGTGATCCACTAAGTATGGGATCTAATGGCCTTGGATACAATGCACATAAGCTCCTCTCTCTCTCTACTGTGTGTACAAGCAGAGTTTTAGTTAGGGTTACCATGTATTGATCGGTCCCTTGTAGGGTTGTAGGTGACAAGTATATATAGGTCTTGGGGGCTGTAGTGTACCCCCCCCCCCCAAGTATGTATGGTGCATGTGAATGATGATCTAGCCAATCCCCTGCTGACACCTGTAGATGCCAAATGATGACATAATATTCCCTCACGTGAGGGTGTGATTTTGTTATAACGGTCTCCCATGTGCCATGTGAGCCTCACGCGCACTGTTCCACGCGTCTCCCAAACCACGCGCTGTGATGATGTCACCCTCGGCCTATGGGCCGAGGTCGAGGGCAAAGTTTCTTCCAATAGTGAGTCTGGCCCAATTCTGGCCTCATACTGTCGTACCCTCGGAGGGTCGTCTGGAGCCTGGTGAAGGGTCGGCCCCCTTAGGGGTCGTCTGGAGCCTGGTGAAGGGTCGGCTCCCCTGAGGGGTCGTCTGGAACCTGGTGAAGGGTCGGCCCCCTGAGGGGTCGTCTGGAGCCTGGTGAAGGGTCGGCCCCCCGGGGTCGTCTTGAGCCTGATGAAGGGTCGGCCCCTGAGGGGTCGTCCGTTTGGAGGTAATCTTCAGCCAGGACGAGGATATAAACGGGTATATCAGTACCCTCAGAATCGACATTCGACACTCTTTCTAACGACTCTAAATTTTGACCTCAATGGCCAATTTAATTATTTATCCAATAAAATATTATTTATTTATCCCAAAATAAAATAATTACTGTTCCGAAAGTCTTGGGTTGTTACAAATGCGAATCATAGGTTCTAATGAGAACTATTAATAAATACGGGATGGTATAAATATGTTATGTGCTGAAGGCCTAATGGATCCCGATGATCAACATTGTCACGCAGTAGTGTATCGGGGGGGTTCCTTATTTGGATTTCGCTTCGCGAGACACCCCCACGCACGAACGTAACGTAATGTTGGGAATAGGGAGAAGTTTAGTCCTTAGTACCCGAATTGATGAGGTTTATTAGAAGATGGGTAATTACATTAGTTAGGCAGGGTAGCTTAACTAGGTTGTCTAAAATGGTATGCGCTAGTTGTGCACTGTTAGAAGAGGGGTGAGGTGTATCTCATGTGAGAGCGATACCAGTTTAAAATATGAGAAATAACATATTTTAAAATATGGATTTTATGCACTTGCTAAAATATTTTCAACAATCGGGCTCTGACCCGTTTTCTCTACTTTTCCCCTCTCTTGCTATATATATATATATAGGTGTCCAGACACAGGGACGCCTGGATAATAATTCATTCGAGTCAGACGTTTGCTGCAGCAGCTGTGGATGCAAGCAGGTTTATTGTAGACGCTTCCATCATTGAGATCTAGATAGGAGGTATTGTAGTCATATTCGGGCTAATGGCCCAACTGTACTCATTTATTCATTTACCGCCTTTTGTGCGGAATCCGATTTGGTTGTATTATGTGGACCGAGTGTTCGGTTATTTTACTTTATTTTATCTCAGTTGTTGCATATAAACTGTTGTACTTACTTTATCTAGATGGTTTGTTTAAAAAGATTAGTTAATTTAAAATTTTGACGCCGGCCTAATAGGATATTAGTAATTAATTGGTTTTCGACAGTGATGTTAAGAAATAACCACATGAGACTCCTGTTTTAGTTTGATATAGGAGTGATCGCCCGATATTTTATTAGGCGGGGTGTCACAGGTGGTATCAGAGCATCAGGTTCTAGTGTCCTTAGGAATCTATGCGGACGTACTACGCTTTCAGCGTTGCTTTTGATTTGATATAGAGCCTTATGATTAGGATTGTTTATATCCTCTTGTGAGATTTCGTTCTCCTGCTATTATGTAAGATTATAGTAAATCTTTTGCGCGCTCGTTCGGGATTCGTGTGATGATTGACGAAGGGAGACCATGGAAGTCCATTGTGAGGGCAGGAGGAGACGGGGCTTAGTTAGAGCTATAAGTTAATGTTGGAAATGAGGACCGCGGTAAAGGTAATTTTCCTTGCGGCATTGTCATTGATTGTTGCAATGACTACTATAGGATAGTAGTTATAATTATCTATGCACCGCTATAGTAGAGAATGGTGCTAAACTTGAATTACCCAGTGAAGTTAGATGGGGAAAAATCTTAAGAGGTTTTTGATGAGGACCGTGCGTTGAAGTTGAGGTAGGAGGAAATGGTGTAATTTCATTTCTAGGAAGTTGAAGGATCGAAAGCTTGGGCCTAGAGTTCGGTATGGAAATACCCATATGTGAAAATTTGAGGAAATTTTTTTCACTCGTTGGAGCAATGTGAAATGGTGGGAATGATGGTCACCATATATAGAGGAGCATGATATTTTGCTCATAAATTAATCTTACAGACGGTTTTAAACTGCAAATTCCCGTGATTTAGAATGAAGTGAATGAAGTTTCTAGGTTATTCACATAAGAATCGGTCAGAGACCGACGGTGAATAAAGAGTGACATGGATAAGTGAAGTTAGTACCGGAGTAAGGTAGGTACAATGGAGGAAGAGGCTTCTCCAGTGGAATGATAGACTCACTACTAATTGGACTTATGAAGAGTGAGTTATAGTTGTTTTAGTGCAAGGTGTGAAATCTGCAATGAAAAAAAAAATTAAAGTTGTGAGACTTTGTGATTTTTAAGAGTCTAATGGGATAAGGACTTTTGGGCTTTGAATTGGAATTTCGGATGTAATTGGGATACGAGCTAGTTGTGATAAGCTTAATATTTATTTATGTTATAAGTAAGTGAATATTTATAGGATTAAATCGAATATGTTTATTCGGGAAATACGGGCTAATGTTACGAGAGATATACACGATTAGCCGATTATATTGTATATATATACGAGCATATTGAGACGTATATGTGATATGTTTAAATATATCTGTATGTGATTGGTATATTTATATGAAACATACCCCTCTAGTGCTATCATGGGAAATTATGCATTTTGGGTGAGGCCCCTAGCTTGAGGAGCAGGGAGCGTATAGTCCCCAGGTCATAGTGTCCATTTTATATTGTGTGATTTTTATCAGGAATGAGACGTGGTGGGTATGTTTCGTTCTCATTTCCTCGGAGGACCTATGATTGCTTCCCATTCATTGTGATTTGGTTTTTACCAAGTCGGTGTGATAGTCCGACCGCTGGTACCCAGGATGATGTGTGAGTAATTCCCTGGAAGATGATAGCATTGAGAGACTGCATCCATTGAGTTATAGCTCTGAGGGATGGTTATTATACTTATATAGTGTGTGATATATAAGTATGGATATACTTGATGTGTATAGTATAATGTATATATATTTATTTAAGATGTGAAACATATATATACGGACATAATAAAGCATGGAATGCGAGATAAATGCTGGATGAGCTCGCCTTGATTACTTGTTTAGATGAAAATTCGATGAGGAGATGTTTCATTACCATGATTTGAATGCATGGGGACCTTATAGATATAATTTAAGGTATGCAGGCTTTATTATTGAGCTGTGAGTTTAAGCTTATTGTTATTTGGGCTAAGGACTTAGTGTTAGTACAAGCGCTTGGTGGTGTGGCTCCTGGAAAGAATTAAGAGTTTTGACCACATTTTGTCGATAGGAGAGATGGGATTATCCGAGTGGCATGTTTAAACTAGCGGACCTCCACGATCGACAAAGTTAAGTAATAGTGTATAGGAGGAGTTCCTTGTTTGGATTTCGCTTGCGAGACGCTCCACGCATGAACCTTAACGACGTCGGGAGTGGAGAGATGTTATATAATGCAAGGATGTTAGTTTTGACGATAAGTCACCTAGTGTAGAGCAAACACTATCGAGTGAGATCCGTTTGATGACTGTATAATCATATAGAGATATAAGTCCTACGGAGAAGCACTAAAAATTATTCTCTCATCGCAAGTATGTGGGTGAGTTAAGGTGAAGGAAATCGATTTGAGATGTATATTCAGGCCTTGAATAGAAGGAAAATTCAGAGGAAATACATTTTGGGTATAATGTTCATAGCTCTTTTGCAGAGAGTAGGTGCCCAATTAGTTAGATTTTCGATTTCACTAAGATGGAAGGATATAGTGGTAGAAGTATGCTGGTAGGTTAACGAGGTAAAATTTAGAACACCCCTTTGGTGTCCCGTGGGCCTTTATATCTCGATGACCGACGATGCGAGGGAGTAGTGTAACGGGAGGGTTCCTTGTTTGGATTTCGCTTTGCGAGACGTCCCACGCATGAAACCGAGCAAATGTCGGAAGTTAAGAGAGGTCTTGGGCACTAGGAAAATATTTAGAATAGTACTCATATTACGTGTGTTAGAGACACCTTAATCTTAAGACTACCACGAAGTAAGGGCAATAAGGCACTGATATATGAAGACTATTGTGAGATAACCACAAGAAGGTCGATGGGATAATTTTAAGAAGGATTGAATTTCCAGGTATCGGGAGAATTAAATTTCAAGTTATTCGGGTTAAGGGATACCCAGGTGTTAGTACCAGGCCAATGAAATGAGGCCCATTATTTAGAGTGAGTGTGATGTATCAAAACGTTTGCGATGGTGGTGCATATATGCACGGATGATAGGGGGTATGGGTACCCTGATTAGTAAATCCCAAAAATGTCCGAGATGGAAAGATGTGAAAATATATATGTATAATATATGCCTGAAGGGCGGATATAAAAAAGGTTAAATGGTATAGCGTATTGAATGTCGTGCGAGAATGATGATAATGCAAACATTTATGTGCAACGAGAGCTAACACACCCGAGATGGGATTGAAAGGCTGTGGAAAGTCATTTAAAAAGGTACCTCTTAATGAAAAGGTTACCCAATTTATTGTGAGAAAGTAGAGCGGAGTCTTACTCAAGCGAGTATTGAAGAGTGGCTTGCGCGTGACTGTATGGTTAGCATACTCCAAGTAAAGAAGGAGTGTATGTAGTACCAAACTCCGGAAAAGTATATGAGAGTTAATACTTTAATTATTCGGCATAGGGAATATACCTTGTAGATTACAAGAGAGATAGTAATCTGAATATTTATATAATACGTAGCGATGAGAATAAAACACATATGAGAAGTGTATAATTAGGTTGGGAATATGCCTATGAATCTTAATAGGATGTGTGTATGCCTATTATGTGATATTATTATTAAGAGCACTAATGGGTGATAACCCGGGGGGTGCAAGAACATTATTGATTAAGTGCGCTAATGGGTGTTAACCCGGGGTGCAGGATTAATATATATATATGTGTAGGGATGATGTGACTATATGTGTATATATATGGATTTACGAATATTTCTACTGTGTGAGACTAGTAGATATGGTATTAATAATAAATACGTTGCGCTAAGTGGTCTTAACAAAAAGGGTGCAAGGTTAGTGAAAATATATAGAGATGATGAGACTATATATATGAGCATACGCCTTGAGATGGGTGGAATATAGTGAGAGACCATTGTGTCAGGCTATATCTAAATTTGGTTAAGCTAGGACGTAATGTATATACCGATCCTAGAGTAGTGGTACAGGCTATATTTGAATTTCGAGGACGAAATTCTATTGTAAGGGGGTAAGTATGTAATACCCCGTACTTTTAAAGATATTTAAATGACAAAGGTGGGCGTAATTTGGTAAATTGAGGAATTACTGTGAATAGTAATTTTGGAATTTATGAGTGACATTGAATAAATTCAGAATATAAAGTAAATAGTAAATATTAGTTTGTAAGTGCCAGATTAATATTTACATGGATTATATTTTCTTACGAGACTAAGTATATGAGTGGATTATTTTTAATTACATGTCGCAAGTTGGGTAAAGCGACAAAGAAAATATTTTAAATTGGAAAATACGCGTATTGAACGTGTTGGGTCAAAATTAGTGAATTTTAGTTAAGTACCTCGGATGGAGATTTCGACTACGCCATTAGGTTCGGAATGGCCGATATAGTCAATATAGACTACACGGGGGTAGTATTTGGGTTCCGGACATTTTTGGACTAGTAGGGGCTCGTAAACGGGTACACGAGTCATTTAACAATTGGGCATTTACCCAATTTCGGGTTTAAAAACTTAAGCAACCCCCTTTCCTTTTCATTTCTGCCCTAAGAGAGAAGAGAGTAGAGAGAAGGAAGAGAAGAAGAAGAAGAAGAAGAAGAAGAAGAAGAAGAAGAAGAAGAAGAAGAAAGAAAAGAAGAAGAAGAGAAGGAAAATCTGGCCAAATTCGCAGGATTCGACTCGAGAACGTCGGATTTATTCCACGAGGCAAGTGTTTAACTTACATATTGATTTAGTGTGTTAATTTCTCATATTATAGTTGGTATAAAACTAAAGATTTTTGGGTTGAAATTTCGTGGATCAAACGGGTTTTCGAAAGATTAAAACGGATATAACTCGATTAATACCCAATTTGAGAAACTTGAAATTAATTGTTGGATCTGGGTTCTAGGATGATTGGAACCCTTTGAATGTGTGTATTTATGGTTATTTGATGTTGAATGATAATGAGAGAGGAGATAAAAATCTTGGATGTGTTTTAATGGAGGTTTGGATTTTTGGAGAAGAAGGTGAATAGTGACCAGCCCACTTACGGACTGTTTCGGACAGGAAGACAATCGATTCAGCTCTCGGTCAAAACATGAAAGTTGTAGATAATTTCGATGCGGTCATGTGGGCTCTAACTGCGTATTTTTCTGATTTTTCTTCGAATTGTTATGATTTTTACAAGATCGCAATTCTGGGGTGAAATCACCAACTCGGAAATTGGAAAAATAAAGGCTAGAATTATTTGGAAATAAATATTTGGGGTTCCTAAAAATAGTGTGGGAACTTCTAAATATTTTTTTTGAGTAAGGCGTGTACCTTGGGTTAGTTGAAAGTAAAATCCAAGATTTACCCAAATAGGGGTGTTCGTGAGGAAAAATACTTAAAGGGGTATTTAAGTGTGATTTGAATGTTAAATAAGGGAACATGTATTGGGGTAGTGTTTTAATTGTTTGACGGCTTATATTATTGTGAATGAGAATATTCGAGGTTATTGGCTATCGTTACGAGAGTTTGGATATTATAGCCATAAAAGATTGAGAAGAGATAAATAATATATATCGGTGTCGTTGGTATTGTCATCGTGCGGTGAGAAAATATCGGAAATGATGTATTGAGGATTAGTTAAAATTGATAAATGCGTAGGATATTCGAGAGATAAATATACTACGTAGGAAATTTATTATACGGGTTGTGCGTATGCCCGAATGTTATTATATACATGGGTTAAATAATTATCTATGGGGAATTATGTATAGGTGAAAGAAATGCCTATAATTATAATATGATTGTGTGGATACCAAATTGATGATATATGTATATAGGTGGAATGTGTACCTATATGATTGTTTATTATGTGTATGACATACCTACCATACTTGCTATCACGGGAGGTTGACGTTCGAAAGAGGACAATCTTATCCTGTGTTGCCTTCGGGGGGATTTTAGATTTGGTACCTCAAGAACATAGGGCTGTGAAAGGCTTATTTGTGAGTTGATAAGTTCGCTGCTTATGGGAACGTAGGTATGTGCGTGACCCGTAGGTACGTGAACTATGTTCGCCTCCAATACGTGTGATTTGTATTGTTACAGTTCCTGAGTGATGTGGAACGGGTAATCCTTTTTGTACGAGATGTACTTGGATTGGATAGCAGAGTATGAGTGCACCGCAGCTGAGCCTAGGGGTGCTATATATCTATATATGTATTGAGATTAACATATATGTGTACTTGAGATAATCCACGGATGCTTAGTAAATGAGAATGACTAAGCCACTTATATTATAGTTCGGTGGATGATTAATATACTTGTTGCGTATAGTATATTGTTGATATATATGAGATGAGATATCATATAACCTAACCTTGTATAAAGTGAAAAGAATGAATAAAGTGTGATATTACTTCCGGTAGATTTATATCCGGATTTATATGAATGCGAATCATAGGTTCTAATGAGAACTATTAATAAATACGGGATGGTATAAATATGTTATGTGCTGAAGGCCTAATGGATCCCGATGATCAACATTGTCACGTAGTAGTGTATCGGGGGGGTTCCTTATTTGGATTTCGCTTCGCGAGACACCCCACGCACGAACGTAACGTAATGTTGGGAATGGGGAGAAGTTTAGTCCTTAGTACCCGAATTGATGAGGTTTATTAGAAGATGGGTAATTACATTAGTTAGGCAGGGTAGCTTAACTAGGTTGTCTAAAATGGTATGCGCTAGTTGTGCACTGTTAGAAGAGGGGTGAGGTGTATCTCATGTGAGAGCGATACTAGTTTAAAATATGAGAAATAACATATTTTAAAATATGGATTTTATGCACTTGCTAAAATATTTTCAACAATCGGGCTCTGACCCGTTTTCTCTACTTTTCCCCTCTCTTGCTATATATATATATATAGGTGTCCAGACATAGGGACGCCTGGATAATAATTCATTCGAGTCAGACGTTTGCTGCAGCAGCTGTGGATGCAAGCAGGTTTATTGTAGACGCTTCCATTATTGAGATCTAGATAGGAGGTATTATAGTCATATTCGGGCTAATGGCCCAACTGTACTCATTTATTCATTTACCGTCTTTTGTGCGGAATCCGATTTGGTTGTATTATGTGGACCGAGTGTTCAGTTATTTTACTTTATTTTATCTCAGTTGTTGCATATAAACTGTTGTACTTACTTTATCTAGATGGTTTGTTTAAAAAGATTAGTTAATTTAAAATTTTGACGTCGGCCTAATAGGATATTAGTAATTAATTGGTTTTCGACAGTGATGTTAAGAAAGAACCACATGATACTCCTGTTTTAATTTGATATAGGAGTGATCGCCCGGTATTTTATTAGGCGGGGTGTCACATGACCGTAGGCCTGTGAAGCACTCGTGTGTCGTGGCTCGCTCGGGTGTGAACCTAGTCTAGGGTATCACCCTGTATTAGGATTTTCTCATGGTCCAATTGGAGAAGCCAACCATAAGCCCATAAAGCACTCATGCACCGAGGCTCACTCGGACGTGCACCTAGTCTAGAGTATCACCCTGTATTAGGATTCTCATGTGGTCCAATTGGAGAGGTTGACCACAGGCCTGTGAAACACTCGTGCACCGAAGCTCGCTCAGGCGTGCACTAAGTCTAGGGTATCACCGTGTATTAGGATTTTCTCATGGTCCAATTAGAAACGCCGACCATAGGCCTATGAAGCACTCGTGCGCCGAGGCTCGCTCGGGCGTGCACCTAGTTTAGAGTATCACCATGTATTAGGATTTTCATATGGTCCAATTGAAAAGGCCGAACACAGGCTTATAAAGCACTCATGAGATGATGCTTGCTCAAATGCCTATTATTAGTCAGGACTTTTTTAAACTCACTCGTCATGGGGGAAACCAATATTCTGGTTTTTATAGCTTGATGTCTAATTTGCTTTCTCGCATGACTAGTGTTGCAGTGAATTCATTCTCAAGTCAACATTACTACAGAGCCCCCAGTGGATGGTTATGAAGAGGAGGGTTAATAATAATAATGCTCGACCATCCATTGGGACTTTGGTGCGAGTCATGTTGACCATTTATCGGGTGCTGAAATAAGATGATCAAATGATTATCATGCTCGACCATCCCTCGAGGCTAAGATAAGAAGATAAGATAATGATGATGCCCGGTCATCCATCGGGACTCTGTTGTAATATAATGCCGATTATATAGAGCAACTAAAACGAGAAGATTAAATAATAAGCATACTCGAGCATTTGAACTGAATCGCAATAGTAAATATAATGTTGGTCAATTAATGAACATGCAGTCATTAGCCGAGGTTTAATCAAATAATAATGATAATACACAACAGTCCGCTGGGGATAAATTGTGATGATCGCATAATATAAATTGTCAACCACCCATCGAGGCATTTCGAATAAAATATATAGCGCCTGAGCATTCGTAGAGGCAATTTTTTAGAGGACCGAGTAGATATTACGAATGTTATTGCATTGTTGGAGAAAAATAAATTTTCAAACCATTCATTAGGGTTGAATAATAATAATAATAATAATAATAATAATAATAATAATAATAATAATAATAATAATAATAATAATAATAATAATAATAATAATAATAATAATAATAAATGTAATGTCAATTATGAATCGACTGTGCCAACCACTTGTCGGGACTAAGAATAAGAATTATCCTAACCAACCAACCGTTGGGGATAAAATGCGACTTGTGTGGAAGATATCTTCGGGATTAAATGTATGAAAATATTTTGTTGATCATCTGCCAAGATGAATCTTTGAATACGCCTGAGCATTCTTTATGCTAAGAATCATAGAGCCAGATAATCAATTTTGATGAAATATCAACACTCGAGCATCCGTCGAATATAACAAGCCGTCTCGTCCAACCATTTGTCGGGTCTTAAAGTGTTGTAATGTGCTCTATCATCTGTCGAAGCAATAATAAGATAAATGGTGCCTGGCTAGTCCGTCGAGGCAAAGTTGTACAATATTGAGTAGATATAGTGAGAGCTCCCTGCTCGAGCATCTATCAATGCATTAATAAGATTTTCAAGATCATAAGATTGTGGTCGAGCATTCATTGAGACTGAATCTTGTACTTGTGGAAGTTAATAATTTTCTCGACCATCTGTTGAGGCTAAAGATGTGAAGTAAGAAAAATTAGGGAGGTGGTATTTTCCCTTAAAAGCAAATGTTAATTGTATCAAACCCAAAGAGTTTTATAGCTCCTGCTGGTCTCGTGCCCCAAAGACATAAATATGTTTTTTAAAATGCATGGAGGGTGTTGAGTTGATATCGGCCTTATATTTATCGTCGACCAGTAATGTTGGTCCCACGCGCGACTTTCCTCTGGCCTTATCATGGTAGCACAGTGGTCGCCGACCAATAATGAGTGGTCTGACGACCTCATTCTTCTCCTCTGATTGGAAGGGCGTTGAGTTCCATGTTGACTGTATAGTTACTATTTGTCAAGCAAGCAGATTTAACTATATTTTTACAAAGTCTTCTGCTTCCCTATATGTTCTGTAAGAGGCGCTGTCAAAACTCAGGTGTGGCATATGAATATTCGTTATCGACTAGTTAATGGAGGTACGAAAGCCATGAGTTTACATAAGACAACAAAACCATGAGTTTCTCTGTTCGTTGCACATGAAAGCCGGCCAGTAGGGGAGCGTGATATGTGGAGTTCGCGATGAGGGTCGGATCTATGTTGATCAAAGTGCGTCAGTTTTAGCCAAGTAAAAAAATTTCGTTTTGTGATGACTGAACTTTGGAGTTCTGCTGACGAAGACCTGACAGTGGATGGTTTGATTTTTGTAATTGGATTGGATGCTAACTCAATGGGTCGATGATGATGATGGTAGGGCCATAGTCGGGCAATTTCCAATAACTTATCGTATCCCCTGTTTTGTCATATTTGTATAATCAAATGTATATCCAATCGCTTCTTTACCCATAAATTTTAGGTCATCGAGATCGGGTAAGTAAATATGCTTGGTCAAAATTAGCAGGTCAGAGGAGAGATCTCAGGTCGCGGGTCGAAGGTGACCGGAATAGAGAACCAAAAAATTGTTAATTTCTCGTGATTTTACTTTTGTCGTGCAAAATTTATATGAATAGAGATGAAAATTATCGGCCTGATTGTGTGACCAGAATCTGTGTATCTTTGTGAAAACATATCAGTTGAAAGAACATCGTTAGATATGTTTGTAAAGATCCCCTAATGAGAGAGAATGACTTTTTTCATTTATCCCGTGCCAAAGTATTTTTAAATATGGGAGTCGTCAGATGTAACCCAGTAAATAAACGTGTTTGGCTTAGAGTTTCTCAGAAGAGTCCAAATATTTAAGGAGTCCTCAGAGACCCCCAATAGTGGATTTCATTTAGAATAAACAATGAAAATTGCTCAGAATCAACAATCTTGCGCATATTTGTTGATGAATAAAAATTGAATACAAGATTTATAAATACAAATGTACAAAAATCGCGTATTAATGAAACGATGTATATACAAAACACATATAATCGTTCATACTGAGATAAAAAAAACTGAGCTCTTAATTATCGTGCATGTAAACCATGGCGTCGCAGCGTAAATTTTTGCCTTGTTAATCATGAAGGGAATATTTTATGTGTCGTTTCCCACAGACGACACCAATTGTAGTAGCAAAAAAACTCAATCGTAGGGGGTGTCCAATCATCACGATGAAAGTACAAAAATAAATGAGAAAGAGACAAAGATTTACGTGGTTCGACCATCAATGACCTACGTCCATGGGGCTTCAACAGTATTTTACTAGAATAATGAGAGAATTTACATGAGAGTGTTTCTCTATCCTCTACCCCCCCCCCCCACCTTCACAATGGGGGGTGTCCCCACTATATAGAGTTAGGGGTTACAATTGAATAAGTCATATCCGTGTAGAGTTTGATTCAAATAAAATAGTAATCCTCGGTCTTATACTTTATTAATGACTCTAGTCGTCCTTATCTTATTGGAGCATAAGTTGGTCGCCTTCTTGATCGGAGTTCTCATTATTTGTCATGCTATTAATGTAGCTGTATTTTCCCACAGAATAACTATATATAGGCCCTTAACCCACGGTATCCTTTTATTTTAGTTGATTTCCAACTCACTTTCACAAAGAAAATGCTTGGTTAACCTTATAAATATGGGAGAAAGTTATTAGCAAGTTTGTAAGGAGATGGTTTCTCACAAAATTTCGTTAACAATTTGAAATTGGAATCTCAACATCCCATTTCAAATCTATGTTTATTTAATACTCCATATTTTAATTTCAATCATGCATTATTTGGAACAACAACTCATTTATGTATCATATCACAAATGGGTATTTAATTTTAATTTTGGTATAGTAAATTGTTTTTTTGTTCTCACCATGGATGATACAATTGTTGGAAGACTCAAACATAAATCGACCATAATAGTTAGTGAGTTATCATCTCGATTTGTCAATTTGAAGAAAGGTAAGTTCCGATTATCTTCTTCTATAGGTTCATAATCAAATTGTTTGCTTGATGATATTAGGGATGTGGGGGAATGATGCTATCATCATACATGTTGAAGGAGAATTTTTTTACTATTTCCAAACATCAACGGTTTCGATACTTTTTCACCACTAACATTGGATTTAATAATGTGTTGTGTGAGAAAAGCAACTTAGATGAGAATGATTATTTGGCTGAAAGAAAATACTCAAGACATACGTCATTGTTGTCAGAAGAATGGAGGAAATACATAAGTCATTTGGATCAAAGATTTGAAGGGGTTACTCAGGAGTTTTATGAAAAATTGGTTAAGTATTCTACATAAATGGGATTTAAGTTTGTGTATGTCAAGAATGAGAAATCTAGGAAGACGTCAGAATGTTTTAAAAAGAATTATAACAAATGTAAATAGCGTGTTCATGCTTCGGTGTCCTTGTACAATGGATTTTTTTAGATTAAAACGCTTAATAATATTCCCACGTGTAGTGGTCTAATCCATACCCGTAAAAGTTCAATGGTGAGTTCAAAGTTTGTGTCATCTATTTTTGGGGATCGTATTAAAAAAAAACAAGTGATAAAACCACTTGAACTAGTAAAGGAGTTTAAAGAGATTTTGGGTTCAATATTCCGTATCACCAAGCTTAATATGGGAAAAAACGCAAATGTTGTGTTGCACGGTGGAGAGGAAAGGTAAAATAAATTATTAGGGGTTTACAAGAACCTTTTATTGTAATCGAACCTAGGTTCTCATATTATTATCGAGTGTGATGTGGGTACTAATTAGTTTTATAAGTGTAAGGACATAATTTTATAAATGTCTCGGGTAGAATTTAGGAATTTTATGTCTTCCCTATATCACAGTTTGTATGTTTGATACCGCTACATTCAGCATGTCACTTCATGATATCACATGACAGCTTCTATTCAAATTTTAGGATCCAAGAATTCAATATCTCCATCAAGTGTCCCACATCTGCCTCAACGACTTCACGTTCCACAATTTTATATATTTTTATGCAAGTGGTACGCTAGAGAAGTCAAAACAATGAAAGAAAGACAAGATAGGAAAGTTCAAGGGCATTTTGGTAATTTTATATCCATAGTCCACAGGTATGGTCAACTGGAAATTTTAAGAGATCGACTCCACAAAGATACTAGAAGAAACGACACCTCAATCCGAGCCACGGTGAAGGAGTTATGACCTTTTGAAGATGGAGAAAATCCCGTAGAAGAATGTTGATTTCTTTTAACCCGAAACCAACGAGGTACCGCGAATCACATAGTGAACCGGTTCGGGAGGGAATCGGTTCGGGGTACATGGAGAACCGGATCGGGATACACGCATAGCAAAAGTCCCACCGACTCAAAACTCTTTTAGTTTTCCTATAAAAACCAACTTCGAGGGAGTTATTTTTTAAGACTTGGAGAGACGTTTTTTAGAGTTCTTTTAGATCAAGTCTTAATATTCTTGAGTCCCAAAAACTCATGTTTTAATTCACACATCATTCCCATAATTTTGTGAATCTTTAAACCTTTAAGATGATTGTTTTTACTCATCTGGTGTAATTTGTGGAGAAGCCGTTCTCTTCTTCATTGTTGCCCACCTGGAGTTCTTATGGGAGATTCCAGCCGAGACATCGAAACCGACGACTGAGGGTATTTCGTATGTCACTCTCATTTTCATTGTAATTCGTGTGACCGTTTTTATAAATTATAGTGAAAATAAAAAGGGTTTTCCCCTTTGGAGGATTTTTCCTTATTTGTGTGTTTTGTGTGTGATTAAATACTCTCGCATGATTATATTATTTTCAATCACACCTAAATGCATGCTTTAGGATTTAATTGAAAAATTAAGATTTAATTAAATAATTTCCTTATTTGAACGCACGCGCACTCTTCAAATTGGTATCAGAGCCAATTACACAATTGTACCGTGTAATTTTTCGTAAAATTTTTCTAAGATGTCAATTTTCTGAAAAATCTATTTTTGAAAAAGGGTGTGGTCATAATGGAGAAATTATATAATAAAATTCCAGTTTTTTACGGAACTAATTATGCTTACTGGAAAGCCCGCATGAAATCTTCTATAAAGGCCATTGATGAAAGAGTCTGGATTTTGGTTGAAAGAGGGTGGACACCTTCCTCCATCACTGTTGAGAACGTGACTAGTTTAAAATTTATCACTGCTTGGACTGAAGAATAATTTAAATGGTCATCTTTTAATTCTAAGGGTTTAAGTGCTATTTCTGGATCCGTCAAACCTGACGAGTTTCGACGCATAATGACGTGCACCATGTCAAAAGAGGCATGGGATGTTTTGTAACTTACCCATATAGAACTAATGTTGTGAAAAAGTCTAAACTGCAAAATTTAATAACTCAATTTGAAACAATCACCATGATTGAGACTGAATGTTTTGATGAATTTTATGCTAGGCTATCTGATATTGTAAACACTAGATTTAATCTTGGTGAACACATTCCTAATGCTAGAGTTGTTAAAAAGATTCTAAGATCTCTGCCTAAGCTTTTTATCCTTAAAGTCACTGTGCTAAATTCTATGGGTAATTTAAACACGCTTAAATTGGAGGAACTTGTAGGATACTTACAAACGTATGAAATTGATATGTTTCCTAAATCTGTCAAGCCTAAAGATAAGGGAATTACACTTAATGCCCAGGGTAGAAAGAGTGAGGGGTCGACAAGAAAGAGAGTTGAGTCATCTAGAAAAAGGGAGATAGAAACGTCTGATTTCGAGTGTGACTTTGATTTAGATGATTTGGCTCTATTTGCTAAAAAAATCAGGAAAATTCTCAAATTCAAGAAAAATGAAAATTTCAAAGATAAAAAGAATTTTGAGAAAAATAAGAAAAATGAAAAAGATTTTAAAGCCCTCCTAAGAAAGACAGTGAGAGATGCTATGAGTGCGACTGTGAGGGTCATAGAGCTTTTGAGAGTGCTACTAAGCTGAACAGACTTGCCAAAGAAAAAGGCGAAGTTGTTCTTAATGCTACCCTTAGTGATAATAGTGAGGTCGAGTCGGTGGACTCTGGAGATGAGTCACTGCATGAATGTAACTTCACCGCATTCATGGCTAGTCATGTGAGTACTTATAGTTCTCCTCACGACGATGATGATGCTACTTCACAGGTACACCTCGACAGTGAGAACGATGTGAGTGAGGGGGAGGATGATGCAAGTGAGAGCGAGAGCAATCTTTAACGTGCCTACGCTAAGTTATATAATGAGTCATTTAAAACCAAAAAGCGTAACAAAGCATTAGTTGTTAGGATCACCGCTTTAGAGGAAGATTTAGAAGAAGCGCGCGAGAGAGAGTCCTTCACCTACACTACCTTCAGAGAGAGAGAGTCTGCCTGTGTTGAGAAAGAAAGTTTGTTTAGAGAGAGAGAGAAACATTATTTGGAGAGACAGAGAGAGTGATTTTGAGAAAGAGAAAGGGAACTTGAGTAAATAAGTGGCTAGTCTTATAAGTGAGCTCCATTCCTCCCTAGAGACTCAGAAGAAACTTGAAGCCCTTGTTGCCCAGCTTATTCATGATCTTGAGAGAGCACGGGAAGTCAAGGTTCAAATCGAGGACAAATCTGGAAAGACGGGAAAGATGTTCCTCGGCCCCTCTTTAGGTTTTACTGATAGGTAGGGAATAGGTTATGATGGTGCCTCCACGTCCCAAATTGCACCTGGACCAGTTCCTGAGTTTACTACGACTCCATATGGCCATCGTAAAAAACCACAAAGAAGAGTTCGACCAAGAAAAGCAAACCCAGGTCCGCCTAAGACTATGTTCTTTTATACGTACTACAAAAGAAAAGGCCACCTCAGGGAGTTTTGCTATAATTTGGGTCGGGCACAATGTACTACTGCTCCACCACATCGTACTGACGATTTTGCCATTCTGAGAGAGCGTGTTGAGTTTTTAGCTGCCACATCACAGAGTTTGATGGAGGAATTCTGACGGTTATCTTTGCCGTCAGTGAATGCTTCCCGCATCCCGGCTAAAACCACCACCAACAAGGGTAAACAAAAGGTTACCACTTCTTGGGTACCTAAGAAAGATGAAAAGGCCCTTGTTGTTTATGTCGCTCTCAAAGCACATAATACCTCATAGTGGTATTTTGATAGTGGGTACTTCAGACATATGACAGGTGATGTCTCATTTTTTACCTACCTAGAGGAGTATAAGGAAGGTAGAGTCACCTTTGGAGACGGGAGCAAGTCTAACATCGTAGGATGAGGTACGGTAGAGTTACCAGGATTTCCTAAGCTAGAGAATGTTTTGTACGTCCAAGGTTTGAAAGCAAACCTTCTCAGCATTAGCCAGATGTGCGACGCTAACTTTGCTGTAAAGTTTGATCGGGTCACGTGTAATGTCTATAATCAATCCGGTAAACTTTTAGTGCAAAGGGTGAGGACAGGGGATAATTGCTATGGGACTGTGCTAACATCCTCACTTGTCTGCAACAGCGCTACGATCACTCCTATGGATCTGTGGCACCAACGTCTAGGTCATGTGAACGTTAGAGATTTGACACGCTTAGCTAAAAAGGACCTAGTACGTGGCTTACCATCACTTAGAAAGCTAACTTCCACGGTTTGTGGACCTTATCAGTTGGGAAAGAAAATTCGTAGCCCTCATAGGAAGTTACATTCCATTACCACCTCCCATGTACTTGAGTTAATTCACATGGATCTTATGGGTCCCATTCGTACTGATAGTCTGGGTGGTAAGAGGTATATCCTTATGATGGGGGATGATTTCTCCAGATATTCGATTGTAGGTTTTCTGAGAGAGAAATTCGATGCTGTAGAGTTTTTAACGACCAAGTGTCGTGTCCTGCAAAATCAATACGGAGTCACTATTAACAGGATACGTAGTGATAACATCACAAAATTTAAGGAAGCAAAAGTAAATCTTTACTATGACAACCTTGGAATCAAACATGAGTTTTCTGCTATGAAGACTCCTTAGCAAAATGGGATTATTGAGAGAAAGAACATAACGATTTAGGAAATGGCTAGATCTATGCTTCTGGGTCGTAAGGTTGCTAGGAGATTTTGGGCAGAGGTAGTGTCTATTGAATGCCACAGGGTGAATAGGGTTTACGTGCGTCTACACACACTTAAGACGCCTTATGAATTGTGGACTGGCAAGAAACCCATCCTTACATATTTTCGTGTCTTTGGGAGTAAATGCTACATCCTACGGGATAGAGAGCAATTAAGAAAGTTTGACTCCTAGAGCGATGCGAGAATATTGCTAGGATATTCATCAAATAGTAGAGTGTACCGAGTTTTTAACCGAAGAGTTATAAGGTTATGGAGTCAATAAACGTCACCGTGCAAGATGATGAACCTTCGACGTTTATTGATCCTAGCCTTCAGTGTGAGGATGAGGACTTTTCTGGCAGCGATTTACTTATCCCTCACCCACACCTTGTGGACCATACTACTGTGTTAGTGGACACACCTACTTAGGTTCGCAAGAGTCATGATCCCTCTGCCATTGTTGGCGATCCCACTTTAGGGGTCAAGACTCGTGCTCAGTTAGAGAACGTTGTTAGTTATTTTTGCTACACATCCATAGTCGAGCCCAAGAATCATAAATAAGCACTCAAGGATGAACACTGGATATCTTCCATGCACGATGAGTTGCTTTAGTTTAAAAAGAACAATATTTGGGAACTTGTCTCCCAACCTAGCGAGACTAATGTGATAGGTACCAGGTGGATTTTTAAGAACAAAATGGATGAAAATGGTACCATAATCAGAAATAAGGCTAGGTTGGTCGCTCAAGGCTACACACAGATAGAGGGTGTAGACTTTGGGGAGACATTTGCTCCTATCGCGAGGCTTAAGTCCGTCCGCTTACTACTTGTCATCGCATGTCATCTGCGCTGTAAGTTATATCAGATGGATGTCAAGAGTGCCTTTCTAAATGGAATTCTACAGGATGAGGTTTATGTGGAACAACCAAAAAGGTTTGAAGACCCTAAGCACCCGAAGCACGTCTACTATCTGAGGAAATCCTTGTATGGTTTGAAGCAAGCACCCCGTGCTTGGTACGAGAGGTTTACTTCCTATCTCTTAGCCCGTGACTTCAAGAGAGGGGGAGTTAATATGACGTTGTTTGTCAGGAGAGATGACGGTGCTATTTTGGTTGCCTAGGTCTATGTGGACGACATAGTCTTTGGATCCACGTGATCCCAGCATGCTCACCACTTTGAGGAGGAAATGAAAAGTGAGTTTAAGATGAGCATGGTAGGTTAGATTACTTTCTTCCTTGCTCTCTAGGTTCGTCAGCTAGAGAATGGGATGTTCATCTCCCAATCCAAGTATGTTAGAGACCTAGTGAAGAAATTTTGTTTAGACTTCGCTAAGCATGCACGTACACCTATGAGTACTTCTATCAAGCTTAGTAAGGACACTTCAGGCAAGGACGTAAGGCAAACCTTGTATCGGAGTATAATAGGTAGTCTTCTTTACTTGACTGCCAGTCGACCCGATATAGCCTTTAGTGTTGGAGTCTATGCGCGATATCAGGCGTCCCCGAAAGAGTCACACCTACTCACTCTAAAACGTATTATCAAATACGTGAGTGGTACTCTCTCATACGGTATATGGTATTCCTTTGATACTGATGACCATTTGTTCGCCTATTCGGATGCCGATTGGGCCGAAGATGTAGATGGTTGTAGGAGCACTTCTAGTAGGTGTTTCTATTTTGGTTCTGCCCTTGTCTCCTGGTTGAGCAAGAAGCAAAACTCCATCTCTTTGTCCACTACGGATGCTGAGTATATCGCCGCCGGGAGTTGTTGCACGCAACTCTTATGGATGAAGCAAATGTTGGAGTATTATGAGATTTCACAGAACACCATGACTATTTCCTGTGATAACACGAGCGCGATACACATATCCCATAATCTAGTCCAGCACTCGCGCACAAAGCATATCAGGATACACGAGCAGTTTATACGACAGTTAGTTGAGGAGAAAGTCATATCCCTGAGTTTCATTCCCACCGACCGTCAGTTGGCCGATATTTTCACGAAACCTTTAGATGCCCTTAGATTCGAGAGTCTTAAAAAGTCTTTAGGGATTTGCACAGTTGATTGAGGGGTTGGTCCGTGTCTAGGATAGGATGCATTGTCATATTCATATCATATGATTCCTATTGCTAGTTTGTATCATGTGTATTATTATTTTTTTTAAATCCAAAAAGATTTTTGTTTTATAAATTTTTTAGAAAAGCATAAAAAGATTTTGTATTTTTTTTGCACCTTTTATGGATGAGCATTTAAGATAGCCGAGTCATAAATTTTATTCCATTTATCCATGCGACTGTTTGATAGTGATTTAAGACGCTACATCATTGCATCCATGTGCTTTACATTATATGGAGTCTTTGAGATGTGCTTAGTGGTATCTTTCTACATGTTTGTATCCTTATATCCTTCATTGCACACATGCACAATTTTATTTGATTATTGTACTTGTCTATCACATATTGGCTTGACCTGATGAGAAAAGCTTTGGGAGTTTCTAAAGAGCTGAAGATTTAAAGATGCTGAAGTTTGACTAACGACATGTCATTTAGTATTCTCGTTTTGAGGGTTTAATGGGGATATTATCTTATATGTCTTTTATTTTAGGGAGATTGCATAATTCGAATTTTTTATGTATGTACCGGCATAGACATAGGGGGAGATTTGTAAGGATATAATTTTATAAATGTCTGGGGTTGAATCTAGGAATTTTCTGTCTTTCCTAGATCACAGTTTGTATGTTTGATACCGCTACATTCGGCATGTCACTTCACGATAACACATGACGGATTATGTCCAAATTCTAGGATTCAAGAATTCAACATCTCCATCAAGTGTCCCACATCTGCCTCAACGACTTCACGTTCCACGATTTTATGGATTTTATGCAAGTGGTATGCTAGAGAAGTCAAAATAATGAAAGAAAGACAAGATAAGAAATTTCAAGGGCATTTTGGTAATTTTACAATCATAGTGCAGAGGTCTAGTCAACTGTAAATTTGAAGAGCTCGACATCACGAAGATACTGGAAGAAACGGCACCTCAATCCGAGCCACGGTGAAGGAGTTATGACCTTATGAAGATGGAGAAAATCCCATAGAAGAATGTTGATTTCTTTTAACTCCAAAGCAGCGAGGTACCGCGAACCACATAGTGAACCGATTCGGGGGGGAACCGGTTCAGGGTACATGGCCAACCGGTTTGGGGCACACCAGCAAAAGTCCCACTGAGTCAAAACTCTTTTGATTTTCCTATAAAAGTCAACTTCGGGGGAGTTATTTTTTAAGACTTAGAGAGACGTTTTTTAGAGTTCTATTAGCTCAAGTCTTCATATTTTTTAGTCTCAAAAACTCATGTTTTGATTCACACATCATTCCCATATTTTTGTGAATCTGTAAACCTTCAAGACGATTGTTTTTACTCATTTGGAGTAATTTGTGGATAAGTCGTTCTCTTCTTCATTGCTGCCCACCTGGAGTTCTTGCCGGAGATTCCAATCGAGACATCGAAATCGACGTCTGAGGGTATTTCGTATGTCACTCTTATTTTCATTGTAATTCGTGTAACCGTTTTTACAAATTATAGTGAAAATAAAAGAGGTTTTTGCCCCTTTAGGGGATTTTTCCTCATTTTTGTGTTTTATGCGTGATTAAATATTCTTGCATGTTTATATTATTTTCAATCATAACCTAGATGCATGTTTTAGGATTTAATTGAAAAACTGAGATTTAATTAAATAATTTCCTTATTTGAACGCACGCGCACTCTTCAGTAAGAACAAGTTTATAATTGCTCAATTTAATTTTTATTTGGCTTATCCCGTTATACCCCATTGTACCTTCATGACTGCTTCCACATATTCGAAGATAAGGAGTTAATGACATTTTCGAGATTGAAGATCGTTCATCACAACTTTACCCGAAAAGAGTTATGATGTATTTTGGTCAAGACTTTATTTTTGCAGGGGTCATTTTTAAAGAGTTTGCATTTAAAAAAGTTTTCAAAATATTTTTTTTAAATAAAATTTTGAAATCTCGCTAACTCATTAGAACGAGACTGACATGTCGTTTGAATAAGTTACATAGTGTGGTTATAACGATACTCCTTCATTCGAATGAAATTTGGGACGACGTCTTTCGGTCTGTTCTAGAACATCGTTGGAAGTTTTATTGGATGTCATTCAAATGAGATTGGGTACATCGTTAGAACAAGTTTTCCACATTTGAACGAAATCTGAAGAGATGCCTTTTGGCAAGCTCTAAAATATCGTTCGAAGTTTCGTTGGAAACACATTCGAACAAAAAAGGGTACGTCGTTCGAACGAGGTACCAGGTCATTTGAACGAGCAAGCGAGCTTTTATTTTTTAAATAAATGTGATCCAAATCTTTAGTGCTCATCTCTCTGCAACAAACCTCCTTATAAATAGAGATATAAGATTAAACACTTTTTCTAAACCATTTTAGAGATTTTTTGTGATTAAACTATGTCAAACTTTCATCCCAAACCTTGAATCTTTAAAGACCAGTTTTTAAAATCAAGCTAAACATATTCCAAGCTCAAAACCCTTGTAAAGTTCATTTTACCGCTGGTTTGTGGAGCTGAGGCTCTATTGCTGAGGAAGAAGACCGATCGGTGGATGTCGAGGGAAGATCACTTATTATGGATTGCGCTGGACTGTGCCGTATCTGTAGAAGACTTGAAGAACTATGCATTATACTTAGTGTGCTAAGTATTCTCTAAGTTGTTTAGTGTCTGTCAATTCTGCTACTTTGCTTAAATTAAAGGTTTGCTCGAAAGGGATTCTTCCCTACTTATTCGCATGGTTGGTTGGTATGGTATTTGGCTTCATACCTCATATTGCATGCACATTAAATTAAATCAAGATAAAGTTTCTTAAAATTTTAATTTGTATGTGTTTGGCCTAAGATACGAATAAATCCATAGCATCTGCATTCTCGAGTTTAAACATATATTTATTTCATTCACAGCATATGTTGTCAGTTTCTCGTATTGTTGGCCAATGTTATGTATTAATGGTACATTTTTTTAGTATAAGTACAAAATTCGTCTATTAGGAGTGACAGAAAAAAATGGGAACCAAGGTACAATATACAATAAGTAAAATAAGCAAGTTAGATATCATATGTTAAGTCAAAGTGTTATATATATATATATATATATTTTTTTTTTTATATATATATAAAAAACTTCAACCATCAATCACGGAGTGTATCATATGATTTTTTCACTGTAATTTTTGTTGTAATATTGAATTGAATAAGTGTTAGAAAAGTTTTTTATGCATGTTGAAACACAAACTTTGACTTAACATGGTATCCAATATATTATTAGAGTTATAAGTGCGAGAAATTGCAATTAAATATTTATAGAAAGCAAGGGCATTAAAAGTGTTGCAGCACTAAATTTGACTGGGGTAGTGTGCTCGGCCTATTTTGGGCTGTTGAAAACTGGGCCCTTATGGTTTCGCCCCCATAGTTGTCCCTAAAATTCTTTGCCAAAGGTGGGCCAAAGAATTTTAAATCCTTTGTAGGCCCAGACTAAACCTAAAGCCTGAGATGGATGCTCAAATATGTTCGTGATTATTTGAAATCGGTTGGGGTACGCTCGTCCATACAAAAATTGAACCACCAAAAAGTTGCCTTGAGTGTTGTCCCTCATGATTGATTTATTAGAATTCGAGCGTCGGTTTGCTTCATCTGTACCATCATTTTGACCTTCATTTCTGCTTGAAATATTATTTTGAAGCTTCTGTTATCTTAGTTTACTCTGTAAGTCTTCATCGTCTCCTCTAGTTTTTCCATCTTCATAGTTCTTTTATGTTTTAATATGCTACATATTCTTCTTTTATTCTTCTATTTTATGAAAATGGTTTACACTCTTCATGACAAGAACTTCAGGGATTTTAAAAAAAATTATTCAATCCCTTCCTAGTTCACAATTGAGTGTGCCCCCATGCACAAAAACTACAACACGGTTGATGGTGACCACTGGATTCATACTCTTGAGGTGGTTCCGGGGGGGGGGGGGGGGGGGATTAACGTTTCCCCCAAACCAAATTTTCTTGGAGTTTTATAATTATTTTGTGGTCGTTCCAGACCAATGTGCTCCTAATACTTGGCGCATTATCAATGAGGTTCATAGATTAACAAACTATATGAGACCAACCTGGGTGTCCCATCGTCTCATGACCCCTCGCAGGTAACCTGAGCCTTGTCCTTCTAGACGAGTCAGTATGCCTCACATCACCAATCCAACAAACTATAGACCCTCATCCTCGGCCTTCTTCAGGACGATGACGATAGGATGAGACTTCCCAATATGACGACAGGTGTCCTTTCTGCGATGGAGCATAGATCGGTGACTCGGCCTCGGCCAAAATAAGTGGCTGACAACAGACAGCTAGCAGAGCGCGTGGATTGGGGAACCCGTGAGAGTGTGCGCGTGGGCTGAAGATCCCACATTTATTAAAACTGTTATAACAATATCTCCCTCACACGTGGGGGAATATTTGATCATCATGACTAGCACATGACAGGGACAGCTAGCTCCACCTCATTGGTTAGGAACATTCCACACATGCTTATTACATGCTTGGGAGAACACTATACCCCCATGCACTATAAATACTTGTCTTCCACATCCTTATAAAGGATCGATCATTGTTAACCCTAGATGAAACTCTGTTAAAATCATAGTTGAGAGAGAGAGAGAGAGAGAGAGAGAGAGAGAGAGAGAGAGCTTGAGTGTTTGTATCCCAAGGCCATTAGACCCCATATTTAGTGAATTTCTCACACACTCGCATAGTGGAGCAGGCAAGAGTTTACTGAACCACTTAGATCTCGTGTTATCTTCCTCTTTGCCTAATCTCTTTCTATATTTTTATATATGTTCATACTTTATTATTGTGCTGGTTTGAGCTTACTCAACACATTAATTTGGTGATACCATTTCTGGTATCATCAATTTAGCGTCGTCTATGGGAACGAAGTACAACTTCTTTCTTATCTTTGTTTAGATTGAACTCGTCAGATTCTCTGATAGTGATCCAGCTCCACTTAGGTGGGCCTGTATCACCATTAAAAGAGTTCTTATTGAGTATCTTAAACTTTCCATCAGATTTCCATCTCTTTCAGTTCACCGGACTATGGACTCCGATTTACCTTTGAATATTGTCCCAAGTTCCAGTCAAGCCCCTCATCAGTCAGAAATAACTGAGGTGGCGATGACCCTACGCTCCTTAGTGGACAGCTAACGACAAATGCAGGCGACTTTTGCTGCATTTAACTAAAACATGGTGGCTAGACTTCCAGGTGCCGGAGATGAGATCATAACTCCGACCGCCAGGGAAGGTGTTCCAGATACAATGGTCGGGGCACTACCCCAAGCCCCACATAAAAATCTTCCTCCTCAGCATAGGCGCAGAGACATGGTCGACCCTAAGCATTTATGCCTGGGGAGGTCGAGTCAGGAATGCCCTGATGATGACGAGGACGACAGAGAATGTTGCGAGCCTTATCAAATTTCTAGAGGCGATATGCGACTAATTCAGCCCAGTTGAGGATATAATGGCAGGCCGAACCGAGAGTGTAGGCCAAGGGCATCAACTTTTGATAGATTAAGCAAAGGGTCAGCCTTTGATAGGCTCGGCCCAGTCGTAGAGGACTTGCGGAATTGCCTCTCCAGATCTTGAAGTATCGCTAGTTTTAGAGGAATAATGGATATGATGATTGCCAACCTCCTCTAGGCCGAGATAAGGAACAACGAGAGGTGAATAGCCGAAAGAGGATAGTTTCCATGGAACCCTCAGTTCGTCCAACCGATAAAGAGGGGGTTAGAGATAATGTGGCTCTGGTCGAAGTTGTAGCTGGACCGAGAGGCCCTTTAATGATTCCATTTAGCGATTGGAGAATAAGATTAGGGATATACTGAATATCCGAGATCCTTTGCAGAGGGGTTACACTGAAGGCTCCCCCTTTATGGTAAAGATCGTTAGTTATCCAACCCCGATAAAGTTTAAGCCGCCAGTGGTTACACCTAAGTATGACGAGAGCACCAATCCCGTCCACTATGTGGAGATGCATCAATCAGTTGTTGATATCTACTCGGTCTGAGATCAGATGAGGTATTGGGCCTTCTCTAGCACACTGACCAGTGCTGCTCATGTGTGGTTTAACCCTCTCCCTAAAAACTCAATAGAGAATTTCAAACAGTTAGCAGAGATATTTATACACAATTTTTGCTTTGGTGTGAGGCCCCAAAAGAAAACGACACACCTGTTGTACGTGAAGGAAGGAAAGAATAAAAGTCTGAGGGATTACATATTTGGATTCAATAAGGAAAAATTTAAGGTTGGAGATTACAAAGAGAGCATTGCTATGACCTCCCTTATGGGAGGGTTGCCGAAAGGAAAACTCCTTTGGAAGCTTGCCGAAGATCCCCCTAAATCCATGATCGAACTCCTAGCTTCGGCTAGGAAGTTCATGAATACAGAACAGGCAATGGCTGCCAAGGGTGAAGATAAGAAGGGAGAAGACGTTGAGGAGGTAGAATCCATCATCCTCAAAAAGGACGAGCCAAAAAAAATTGCCCAAGTCGGTAAAGCCCTGAAGAAGGAGATTAAAGAGGAGCTGATCAAACTGTTGAATAAGAGGCAAAGCATTTTTTTTGAAGCCATATGGATATACCCGACATCGATTCGAAGGCCCTCTGCTATAAGCTTAATGTGGTCGAGGATGCAAAGCTGATCAGATAGAGAATAAGAGTGTATTCCAGAGAGAAATATAATGTCATTAGACAAGAGGTGAAAAAGTTGGAGAAGACTGACTTCATCAGGGATGTCATTTACCCTGAATGTATAACAAGTGTCGTCATTGTCCCCAAGGCCAATGGCAAGTGGAGGATGTGCGTTGATTTTACAGACCTGAAGAAAGCCTTCCCTAAAGACAGATTTCCCCTACAAAGGATAAACTAGATGGTTGATGCCACTACCGACCATGAATTAATGAGTTTTATGGATGCCTACTCAGGCTACAACCAAATATTCATGGACCCTGTCGATGCTGAGAAGATATCTTTCATTACTGACAAGGGGACCTATTATTATAAAGTCATACCTTTCTGCCTGAAAAACATCGGGGAAACATATCAGAGATGGGTAAATATGTTCGAAGAGCAGATCAGGAAGATAATGGATGTGTATGTCGATGATATGTTGATAAAGAGTCTCAAGGCTGACACTTATGTAGTCGACCTTGAGCGAACTTTTGATACTATGGACGAGTATAAGATGAGACTCAATCCCTCAAAGTGTGTATTCGGCATATGGGCAGGTAAGTTCTTGGGATTTATTATGAACCAAATGGGGATTGAGGCCAACCTCAAGAAGATCAAAGCTTTGATGGAGATAAAGACTCCAACAACGATAAAAGATGTGCAGAGGTTAATTGGACGAGTGGCAACATTGAATAGGTTTGTGTCTAGAGCTACCGATAAGTGCCTTCCCTTCTTCAAAGTGCTCAAGAAAGATTTTGAGTGGAATGAGGAGTACGATAAGGCCTTTCAAGAGTTAAATACCTACATCGGCTCTCCACTCCTGCTGACAAGACCAGTTTAGGGAGAAAATTGTATTTGTATCTAGAAGTGTCGAAATCGGCCATTAGTGTTGCCATTGTCAGAGACGAGGATAGTGTGCAGAAGTCAGTGTACTTCAATAATAAGACCCTCTAGGGGGACGAGTAGAGATATCCTAAAATGGATAAGCTAGAATATGCTTTAATCCATGCGTTAAGGAAGATAAATTCATACTTCTAGACAGATGCCATGGTCGTCCTTATCGACTCTCCTCTCAAACAAATCATCCATAAACTCGAGAAATTCGGTAGGCTGATGGCCCTGGCAATAGATTTAGGAGAATTTGATATCATCTATAAGATAAAAATGGCCATCAAAGGGCATGCCCTAACTAATTTTGTAGGCAAGTTCACATGGTATGAGGTCGATGCAGAAGAGATTGAGACTCCAACTTGTGAGCCAGAAAGAAGAGTGCATCCCCCCGATTGAGGCCAAGACGAATATAACAAGGCGTAAGGTGTCTAAGAATGAGGAAGAGAGACACCTCTTCAAAATTGGGACCCTAGAAGAGGGTAATTTTTCCAAAGATGGTACTATTTGGAACTTATTTGTTGATGGCTCTTCGTGCGAGGCCGAAAATAGAGTAGGTTTGATTGTGTCAGCCCCAGATGGGACTGCCATTGAATATGCTCTAAGGTTTAATTTTAAAGCCTCCAATAACGAGTCAGAATATGAGGCCCTTCTGGCAGGACTCTCCTGTGACACCCCAACTAATTAAATACCGGGTAGCTACTCCTTTATTCAAATTAATACAAAATGTCAAGTTGGTTCAGTTCATAGCATAACTGTCGAAAATATTTTTAAATAATTACTAGCCACCTAATATTTAAAAAGTGAGTTGTCGAATTTTGTTAAATTAAATTAACATGCAACCAATTAAATTATAAGCTAACTATACCGCATACACATCATAATTACAATAGAATAATAATGAAATAAATAAAAAATGAGTCTGGAGTAACACTCCCCTAAATAATCCAAATAATGAATAAATCCCAATACAAAGTCTGAATAAATAAATAAATCCAACACTGAAATGAAACTGAAAGTCTGAGAATGCTATCTCTAAATGGAAATGGGCGACATGCCCTAACTGATGAATGACCCTGAATATAATCAAATGCAGAATGTGGAGGTGTTTAATATCGAGATACTATAACTTCCATAATAGCTACAACACATCAATGTGATGGAACTCTTATGCTTGGTGTCCCTGTGGCTAGGCACCTAGAAGGTTTACAAAAAAAATATATTTGAAAGCAAACGGGTCAGAGCCCGAGGTGAAAACAGTTTAAAAATATAGCAAGTGTTTAATTGCATCAAATAGTGAATATTATATACATGTTAGTTACGTGCTCTCACATGAGTTCCTCACCCCTCAACTGATGTGCACGCCTGACGCAGGGCCGACTCTAGTCATAGGCGGGTTAGGCCGCCGCCTAGGGCCCCCGATTAATTAGGGCCCCTTCCGGGAAAAAACAAATTAGGTATAAAAAAAATTTGGTTTAAAAAAAATTAGGTGTAAAAAAAAGGCCTCCCAAAAAAATTAGTTATGAAAAAAATTAGAGTTATCGCTTAAAAAAGGGCCCCCAAAAATAAATTTGTTCTATTTAAAATAAACTCATACACTAAACCCAACAACAACATAATAACCCACCCACACAAACTAAAAAATAAACCCACATAATAAACCCATCACCATAGCCCAACCCATTTACTTATTTTATTCTAACCCTAACTCTTCCATTTCTCTCACCCACTTCTCCCACTCTTCTTCTCTTCCTCTCTTCTTCTCTCTCTCACACTACTCTCTTTCTCTACTAACCAAAGCAAGAATAAACCCTCTCTTATCCACCCCACCCCCCCAAAACCCTTATCCACCCCTGCCCCACCCCCCACCCCCAAACAAAGCAATTCCCCCCTCCCTCTCCTTTTTTTATTGAACTACCTCATCAAAATAAGGTTTAAAAATCTCGGGTTTCAATTTCTTCAATTTCAGAAAGTTAGGGCTTGATTGGAGATTGTTTGAAGCTTGTTTGTGTAAGTATATATTATTCATTGTTTTGTTACATTCCTACTATATAAATTTATTTGTTTTATTACTAATATTTGTTTTTTTTTTAGATTCCAATTTGTTATTTGGGAATTTACAAATTAAAACTTGAGATTGCTCTCAAATTGATTACAAATCAGGTTCTATTGTTCCTCTTTAGCATTTTTCTATAATATTGTTTGTCAATATTGTTGAGAATCTTGTGATTTTGTGATTAATTTTTATTTTTACAAATTACACTTGTTGTTGTGTGAATATGTCTACTAGAAAATATCCCTCCGATCACGAAAAAAAGAAAAAGACAAAAACAAATTGAAGAAGAAACATCAAAACTAACGGGTTCACTAAATAAATATTTTAATAAACAAAAAAAAATAGATTTTGAACATTAAAATATAGAAGATTTAGATAATGAAAATGTTGTTGAACATCAAAATTTAGAAGAATTAGATAATTAATAATTAGAAAATGAACGTGTAGAAGCTTTACCACTAGATATTTATGATCCGGCTAATTGAAAAAATATTGATCAAAATTTGATAGACACAATGGTAAAAAAATGTCCAATAAGAGATAATGATATTACTTTTTCTAAAGATATAGAAAATACGCGTTTTTCTACTATACATTACACTTTTTATTGAAAAAATAAAAAAAAACGTAATAGAGAATGGCTAGTGTACTCATGATCCGAGTATAAGGTTTTTTGCTTTTCTTGTAAGTTGTTCAAAAAGAATGGAAATAAAATTTGATGATTTAATTGATAGTTTTACATCGAAAAATGCGAGAAGAACACACTTTCTTTAAAAAAAATTAATATAAAGGGCCCCAAATTATTTGTTCGCCTAGGGCCCCTAAAATTTAAGAAACGGCCCTGGCCTGATGTATATCCTTAACCCATCCTAGTTATGCTGTTAACTAACTAGTCTGTATCATTTCCTGTCTTCATAATATAATATAGGGGTCTGTTCATATTATTCTAAAATATCCTGCATGTAACTCACCTTTTCATTGATCAAGTTAATTTATAACAATTATGATAGAAAATTCTCATTTTTAATCCCATTCAAAACGTCTCAATTATTCATATTCACACTTTAACAAAGAGTCCGAAATAAATACAAGTATATTATTCTCAACACAAATATACAAATAGGGCACCCCTAGGCTAAGCTGCGGTGCACACATACTCTGCTATCGATTCCCGGTACATCAGGTACATAAGGCCTACATGTTTCGAATCGCTCAAGAACCGTTGCAATAACCAAAATCATACATATTGGATGCGAACATAGTTCACATACCCATGGGTCACTCACATACCTACGCTCCCATGGTCAGCTGACTTGTCAACTCACAAATAAGCCATTCACGGCCCTATGTCCTTAAGGTACCAATCTAAATCCCCCCGTAGGTACACAAAGATCAGATGGTCCTATTTCGAAAGTCGACCTCCCGTGATAGCAAGTATGGTAGGTATGTCATACACACAATAGTCCATACACTAAGCATTCACCCAACTTAGGTAATTATATTATTAAAGGTATAATTTCAGCCCTATACCATAAGTCTTACTCGTACGTCATTAACCTTCCACTTATATATAATATGTTTTGCCAATAAACCTCACATCATATCGTTTCGAGTATTTGAACCTATCCCGAAAAGGTTATTAAGTCTCCTACGAATCCCACATGTCAATTCAGTACTCCGAGGTCCTTATTTATGTCCCAAATCCTAACTTATCACTCTTAAGAATTTAATTCTTGTTATCACATCATGAAATAGGCAATTACTCGTCGGACACTCATAAATTCAACTTTACATTCCAACCAATTTCTAATATGTTTTGGGCTTCAACTATATCCCTACTGGTCTCCCTAAAGTCCTAATATATTCACATAATCCCCACCTACAACGTTCGATGACCGAAATCACTTCAATTCAAAAAGGGGGAAAGTCATTTTTTTGGGGAATCGATCGACCTAAGGTGTCGATCGATCGATCGACCTATGAATGTCGATCGATCGATCAAGCAGGTGCAGGCTACGCGTTTCCTTCATTTTCAGTCCCAGTTTTGTCCTAAATCTTCATTATAGGATGTTAAATCCTAAAGACATATTAGGTCATTATACTACCAATTACATGATTCTTAATTTTCCATAAGTCTTAAATTATCATCAATTAGACTTTTCTTGGATTAAATCATCCCATTTTCATTAAAACCCTATTTTTTCTATTTTCTTCAAGAATTATCATACTTCTCTTTCTAAATCCATTTTTAATTCATCAAGGGTTATGATTTTGTTAATGGAATTCTTCCAGAATCAAACTGCATGCAAATCCTATCCAGAATTAGAGTTTTATCTCCAAGTTTCATGAGTTCCAATCACTGTTCATGGCTATCATCAAATCCTACACTATCATGGATAAATTATTTGCTGAAACTTAATGAATCAAATCAGTTGGCTGGGAATTGATGTTCTGATCTGTTGGTGATGTTAAGGGTTGGTTCTCTTCCTCTCTCCGGTCACAATTCCGACGAATAATGATGGTTTGTGGTGGTTATAGCCTTGAAACCTTCTTATAACTTCTCATCTTTAGCACGTTGCCCACTTCTTGATTTTTTACAGGTAATGTCCCTAATATTAGATGATAAATAAAGCCTAAAATTCGTGGGTCAAAATTCCTTAAAAATTAAAATGTCTAAAATACCCTCCCGGATTGTCGGTTTGGCTTAAAAATGCCCCGGGACCCAAACTAAACCCCCTACTAGTGTTTTTTTGACTATTTCGACCATTCGGGACACGCTGGCATACTCAAAATAACCATACGGATGATAAAATTATAATTTACTTTTAAATTCATTTAAAATAATTCCTGACACAACTGACACACGTATCCCAACTTAATTTCCCGAATTGTCGTATTTATGACTCGCGATAATTTTAATAAATTCAATAATCATATATTACCATATTCATCCAGTAATATTCAACATTATCATCATAATCAAATACCAACTTACGTCTCGCTAGTATTTAAATCCGGATTAATTTCCAATAATTCCCATTTAATTTAGTTAATCCTATTAAATAAAATCAATAAAATTACGAGGTATTACATCTCCCTTTCCAGAGCATTGAATGTCGGCCAGCTTTTGTTTCATAAGACTCCAGGTTAGTTGTGAATCAAATTTTGAGAGTATATGAGGCCAAAGATGACATAATGGTTAAATACCTTGGAAGGGTAAAAACAACACTGAAGCATTTTAGAGTGGTAAAGTTGAAAAGGATACATCGGCTAGACAACAGCCGAGACGATGCCTTGGCAAGGTTGGCTTCTGCCACGAGAATATAAATTTAAAAGTCAACGTTGGTAGAGATCTTACATCGACCGACCATTGAAGAGGAAGATAACACTATGGAATTTTGCTTAAACTTGAATATGAGAGCTTTTGGATAGATACTACCATCCGATACATCAGAGATGGGGAGTTGCCCGATTCAAAAGTCAAGAAAAAAAAGCTGAGGTATAAAGCAACAAAGTTCTTCATCATAGGAGATATCCTACTCCCTCTACTTAGATGTGTCCATCCGTCTAAGGTAGAGTATATTTTGAAGGATGTGCACGAGGAATATTACTCCTGTCATATAGGAGGAAGATCATTAGCGAAGAGAATCATCACTCAAAAATATTGGTGGCCGACACTGTCCAAAGATGCAGTTGTATATGTGAAGAAATGTGATAAGTGCGAAAAGTTTTCCACCATTACCCATCAAGCTCATCAGCCTCTAAAAACTATCACATCCCCTTGCCATTTGCGTTTTGGGGTATTTACTTGGTAGGACCACTGCTCAGGGCCGTGAATAATTACCGGTATCTGATTGTGGCTATTGACTATTTTTACAAATGGGTGGAGGCCAAGGCGATGACCACGATAACAGAGAAAAAAGCCTTTTAATTTATTTAGAAAAACATTATCTGCATATATGGCCTACCAAACACTTTGATTTAAGATAACGGGAAGCAGTTTAAGAACATATCCCTCGAGAAGTATGGTGAGTGGATCGGCATCAAATAATTTTTTTCAACTCCCCGTCACCCCCAAGCTAATGGGAAAACGGAGGTAACGAACTAAATAATTCTTGATGAAATTAAGAAAAAGTTTAAAGATGCTAAGGGAAGATGGACTCAAGAGGTGCACACCGTCGTATGGGCCTATAGGACGATAAAGATAACAGTAATGGGGGAATCCCCGTTCATGCTAGTCTATGGCTCAAAGGCTGTAGTGCTGACAAAGATTGGTCTCCCAACCCACAGGGCTTAGACATATGACCCGGAGGAGAATGTTATAGAACACTGACTGGATTTGGACCTAGTGGAAAGGAGAAGGGGTGAAGTTGAGGTTAGACAAGCCTATTATCAATAAATAACAACGAAATTTTATAATAAGAGAGTGAAGTCCCGACCATTAGCAGTAGGAGATCTAGTTTTAAACAAAACTTGATAAAAACCTAACAAACTTAATCCTAACTAGCATGGTCCTTATCGGGTGGTTGAAGAGGTGGTTCCAGGAATGTATAGCATGGAGAACTTAGTTGGAGAGCCATTCTCCAATCCATGGAATGCCTATCATCTAAAAAAATACTACCAGTAGGAGTTTTATTTTAATTTCATTTGTATATATATATAAGAAGAAGATTATCAATGAAAAATAAATGGAATATTTCTCAAGTGTTCTCTCATATTTTATTGTATGAGATTTTATATTGTACGTGTTAGTTCAATCTTAAGCTATAAAAATATCATTCATGGTGGAGTAACTTTAACTTTCTCTCAGTGACATGACAATCCAAACGGGGTTAACCTTATCCATGGACTCTCAATAACACCGAGAGGGGAGAAAATAACTTTATTGTGGTTCATGATTAAACATCATTTTTGGTGGAACAACTCTCTCGGCTGAAGATGATATTGTATGGACGAGATGACTCTCAGCCATACACTCTCAAAACGACGAGAGGAGACTTGTGATGCAAACACCATAATTTGGTGAATTGAAATTGAAAAATCATTTTATTTTAGTTCATGATTAAACATCATTAATTTGGTGGAAGAACTCTCTCGACCGAAGATGATAGTGCATGGACGAAATGACTCTCATACATACACTCTCAAAACGACGAGAGGGGATTTATGATGCAAACATTGTAATTTGGTGAATTCAAATTGAAAAACCACTTTATTGTGGTTCATGATTAAACATAGTTAATTTGGTGGAAGAGCTCTCTTGGTCAAGATGATAGTGCATGGACGAGATGACTCTCATCCACACACTCTCAAAATGACGAGAGGGGATTTGTGATGCAAACGCCGTAATTTAGTGAATTCAAATGATGTATGTTTTATCTCGTCTAAGGATGAGGCGACGTGTGATTACTCATTTATACTTAGTTGGTGATTTTAAGATTACAAGCCATTTTAATTATGGTTACTTGATTAAACATCAAAAGAATTCACACATGAAAGAAAATAAAGACAATTCATGAATATGAGAGGAAATATCATTCATTCACTTCAAATACGAAGAAACACTTGGTGCAAGATAAAGTTCAAAAATAAATTCAGAAGTGTTCCCAAAACAAAAGGGAGGGGGAAATTACAAAATAAAGGGTGTCGGCCACCCTATTGAGTCGACTCGGTGTTGACATCCTCTCGATATCGTCCCTAACTATAGTCGTCATCTCAGTGTTGACGTTATTAACTTCAATAGGAGGGTGGCCGATAGTCCCCTATCCCTCGGTAGCGACTGAGGACTCATCATATGATAAAGCCTCAGTAAAGAGAGGGTCCCCACTGTCAGGTGCCTCCAACGATGGATGGATGGCTGAAATAACATCGATAAATTTGAGGACGACCCATCTACAAGCCGTCTTAATATCCCTTTAGAGGTATTCTAGGTCAAATCCTTAAAATTTGTTCAAATACTTATAGGCTTCGATGTCATTCTCCTTAGCCCTCTTTACAGCAACAACAAGGTCGGACTGAAACTGGGTGGATTGGGCCTTTAGACATTGGTCTTTCTCTTTGAAGGCATTATCTCTCTCTTTAAGTTGGTTTCTATGCTCGAACTTCAAATTGTCTATGGCCTATTTATACTCAGCCTTGTGCTCCTTTAGCCTTTGTTTGAGGTCCGTCTCGGCTTGTATTGCCTTGTCGGCATCCTGAAGCTTTTGCTAGTTCTCAGCCATCCACCTGGTGGCCGAGGTAAGGGCATAAATAGACTGTAAAAACAAAGAAGTCAGAATAAAACAAAACAAAAAATAATGAGAGGCGAGATCAAAGGCACATACGAGGGAGATATATGCGTCATGTGATGGAGGCCGAAGTCATAAACCTTGGCAGGGGAATTTTCCCTAAAAATTCATAATCGGCCTCTCAGAGGGCTGCAAACATGGCAGCCTTTGCTATCGAGATGTTAGTGATCAGCGAGCTTGGGTTTGCCTTCAAATGGGCTAAATTGGTTGCCCAAAAAGACTCAAAAGACGAAGAGGATCTAGGAGTAGCTTTTGCTGTGTTGACCTTTTGCCTCGTCTGGGGTTAGGACGAGTATATTTGGGAACCATGGTGTTGATGTAAAAAATTGTCTTATTACGTGGACCAATCATAAATGAATATGTGTTATCCAACGTGGCATCAGTCCTATTCAGTAAGGAGTAATTCCCCAACCAAGTTCAGGAATGCTGACCAACATATTAAGAAGCACGACCAACAGCAGGAAGACCGACCAACCTGGTCAGCAAAGCTCCATCAGTGGTATACATTATGAACATTGTACAAATGTAAATGCCTAATTTGTAAAGGCATTCCATCCTTTGATATGCCAACTCTTGTACTCCCTCATGGGCTATAAATACATTGTAAATCTCTGAACCCAAGGGGGACTAGACACCTGAATAAAGGCAAGACAATACACCACAGTGGACGTAGGCTTTTTCCTTTAGCCGAACTACTTTAAAATCTTTTGTGTCTCTTTTATTTACTTATTTATCTGTGATCAAATAATTAGATATGGTCTAGTTTTTTGCATAAAGTATGAAATTTTTGGTGACATGCACCAGGAAATTTATTTACTTGCATAAAACATTAGTTCCAATTATCATAGAAGCCTGGGTTTCTTCCACTAAATACGACGTATACAGGATCTGGTTTAGATTGTGTACTGGAAGATGCTTTTTGGGTTTTTGCCTTTTTAGCAATAGTGACCCAATCTCCTTTTGATTCTCCTGGAATAAAAATAATCCACTTGTTTATTGGTTTTGATAAAATATATTTCAAAATATTCCACTTGTTTAGTGGGTGTTATTTTAAAATATTTTAAAACATTCCGCTTGTTTAGTAGGTTTCTAAAAACTCTACTTGGTTAGTAGGTTTTCATCATAGTTCCTGCTAAGATAATCTGCAAGAAAATTATTAGTACCCTTCAAATGTTCAATTTCAAAAGTGTAAATAGCAATTTGGTTGAACCATTTAAGGCTTCTTCCTTCTAAAATATTTCTTTTATTTATTAGGAAGTCTTTTATGGCTTTATTATCTGTTGTGACAATAAAGTCTTCGGGTGCTAAGAAAATATGGAATTTTTTAATAGCAAGTTTAATTGCTAACAATTCCTTTTAAAAAATAATATAATTCAGTTCATTTGGTTTAAATTTTCCTGAATTATATCCGCATATCAATTCATATTTTTGAATTGATTTTGGTATAGTAGTTTTCTTACCACGAATACCGAAATTATTGGAAGGATTGTTTTCATTCCAATATTCCGCAGGAATTGCTTTGAGAACACATCCCCAGCAATTATCCTAAGCATCAATTTCTAATATTAATTTATCTCCTGTTTTAGAAAAATAAACTTTTGAACAATTATTTATTATCTCTTGTTTAATTGTTTTAACAACAAGAGTATCATTAGCACTCCATGTAAAAACTTCATTCTTTATAAGTTTTTCAAGAAGTGGTAATTCTTTTTGAGATAATCCTTTTATGAAATTTCTTCCATAATTAAGAATTCCTGGGAAACTTTGTAATTGTTTTTTATCCAAAATTTCCTCATTAAAATCTCTTATTTTAGAGATGATATGATCTTGTAATTTTAGGCCATCCTGGTTTAGGATTATGCCAAGAAAATTAATCTCTGTTTTTTTAACATCAATTTTCTTTGGTGATAAAATGATTCCATGTTTTTGGAATTTTTCACAAATAATTTTTAGATGATATCGATGTTCTTCTATGGTTTTGGAAAAAACAAGGATGTCATCTATATAGACAACACATAAATCTTTAAGGTCTTTAAAGATTTTGTCCATCCATCTTTGATATACCTGAGGAGCTGTATTTAGTCCGAAAGGCATAACATTCCATTGATAGTGTCCTCTAGGGGTACTAAAGGCTGTCAATGGTTTGGATTCTTCAGTTAGTTTTAACTGCCAAAATTCAGATTTACAATCGAATTTGATAAAGAACTTTTTTCCTTTAGTTTGGTTAATTAATACATCCTTTCTTGGGATAAAATAACCATCAAATTCTAATTGTTCATTTAATCTTTTATAATTTATAACCATTCTAGCTTTTCCTCTTGTGACTTCAATATGTTTTCTCACCATGAAGGCAGGGATAGAGTGTGGACTTATTGTTTCTTCAATAAGGTTTATATCCAAGAATTCTTTAATTTGTTTATCAAATTCATCTATATTATTTCTGGTATAGATCATTGGTTTTACTCTTATAATGACATTGTGATCTCTTAGTTTGAGATTACAATATCTTGGACTTTTCTCCCATAATTTTAATGGGTTTTCACTAAAATTATCTTTTAATATAGTATAAAGCCAATGAGTTTCTTCAAGGGCGTTAATAAAAGGAGCTATATCCCCTTTTTTAGTAGGGCAAAAATCTCTTTCGCACTTATATTATGTTGTTGTAGTAAAGGGATTTTTACTACATCTTTATTGAGGGTTAAATTTATTGTTCCCTCATCAATACTTATAGACAAATATTCTGAGATAAAATTATTGCCTAAAATAAAATCTCCATGCATTTCTGGAAAGCATAAGATTTTTGGAATAATGAATTTCTTTTCATTAAACCATATAGTCACTTTTTTGGCTTTTAAATTAATGAAATTTTGTGTCCCATTGATGCCTGTTACAGCAATAGGAAATTTGATTTTTATCCATTTTTCAGGAGGTAAAGCATTAGGTCTATAAGAACATATTGTTGCTCCTGTATCAATTAATGTGCAAAGACTATATGGTTTATAGCCTGCAAAATTAAAGTAATCTAATACATAGGTATATCTTCTCTTTCCATGGCTTGGCGAGAATATTATTTCTTCTTTTTCTAATTGGAAATGATAAATTTGACTGGATTTTATATTATCTTCTTTTAGATAATTTGTTCCAGGTAAAATTGGTACTTGTATATTTTTCATAGCAATAGGGGGTTTACTATTACTACTCTCGCCTTTTAAAAGGTTTTTTCCTTTTAATTTTTCCCAATCATTTTCAGAAAAATTCTTTTGTCAATTTTTTGATTGTTTATTTTTAAAATAAACATTATTACCAGATACCTATAATTTAACGTTGTTTCGTTGTTTTTTAGGAGGTGGTTATGTTATTTGGGGTAGTGATTGGGCATAAATATTGTATATTTATTCCCCTAATTTCAGTACTTTTGTGAACCCGAGTGATGTAACATATATGGATTTGATTCACATTTATGCTACTAACCTTCGTTGGTGAGTATTTCGTGCTTCTCTTATTGGTTTTACAGGTTAATTATGCAAGCAGTGCAAAAGAGGAAGCAAGACAATGCTAGAAAAGCTAAGAAGGCAAGTTCAAGGGAAATTTAGTAATTTTGCAGCCCAAACCGAAAGGAGAAGTCAACTGGAAAGTTGAAGGTCTCGGAACAACGAGAACACTGGAAGAAACGATACCCAAATCCGAGCTACGGTTGATGATTTATGCCCAGTTGAAGTTGAAGAAAAATCCAAGAAAGGAAGAAAAGAAAAGTCAGAAAAATCCTAAGTGTAGCACTCCAAGCCAGCATACATTCGCGAACCCCAGGCCGAACCGGTTTGAGGGGCGAACCGGTTCGGGGTACAGGCCGAACCGGCTCGGGGTCCCTGATGCGCGAATTTGCTCCTTTTTTCTGATTGGTTCCCAAGAGTCCTATTAGGTTAAAACTCTAAAAAATTGTAGGGAACGGGGGCAGCAACTTAGGAACAACCATTAGGGATAATTTTAGTCAGTTTTTGATAGAGAAAAATAGGAGGAACATCTAGGAACATCAAGGGAATAAATTGCTTCAAGATCCAATTGTTACGGGTTTGTTTTCAAGTTTTAATTCAAGATTCAAGATTCTTGTCATTGTTCTTGCATGCTTAGTTTTCGTATTCGATTCAACTTATTGTTGCATTCATAATATATATTTACATGTTTCAATCTAGTTTCATCATGAATTCATACACATGCAACGTTATTATTTCATGCATTAGTCCATTTAACATGTCCGGCTAGGTTTTAAAGGTTGGGATGCACGAACCCAACCTGATGTGTTAGTGCATGTGTATAACGTTAATCCAATGAATTTAACGATAAATTTTGATCGTATTGCGTAATTACATAATAATTGTGGATCTTTATATCTCGTTTACCTTTGGGTACTCGTGATGATTTAGAGTACAATTTGAGTGCAATTACCGCGATACCGATTTACTCATCCTCAGATTAGGTATGACGCGGGCTTGAACCTCATATACATAATGCTTGGGAGTCCTAAATTCCGGGTTTAATTTATCGGATAAATTTGTGATTGACGTTGCCACTGCATTACACTAGGGTTGGGGGATTGTACTCCCATCCTGTTTTCTCATCATTTAAGTTCAAAAAGTTTTGATTCAATTTTTCACTCATAATTCAGGTAATTTAGTTAGTTGCATATTTCATCATAATTTCACAATTGCATTTAGTTTAATCATTCCCAAAACCAAATATTTTCCTTTCTTTTTAGAGTCATCGTTAGGATTCCTCCGTCTTATCCCATCGTCACAACTCCGTTGTCCTTTTTCCCTGAGGATCGATACCCGACTTGTCGGATTATTACTTGAGCGACAGGCTTGCACTTGAGCCTAGAGAGTACACACTTTAGAGACACATTCTGAGTCGTGTCAAGTTTTTGGCGCCGTTGCCGGGGATCTAGGTAGACTTAGGATTAGATCGAGCCAATCCAAAGCTTTGACCAAAAATTCAAAAATTCAAAAAAAAAAAAAAAAAGATTCATAATCATCACCTCTCCTAAACTTTAATGCAAAATTCTGAAACCACTCACACACCCCAAAATACTCCAACCAGCATTCACGAAAATCCACTTGTTGAGTATAACCCTGATAGTCCCCACACTCCAAACGCCCCACAGTTTTGGATCCCACCGCCCACACCATCGCACACTGTCTCTAGTAACACTCCATTCTCATTCGTAGGACACACTTCGAGCACACCCAGTGAGAACGCCGAGTCGTCAAGTGAGAGAGAGATGTCGCAACATAGTAATGCACCTACCAGTGAGGACGAGCTTCCGTACCGCCCGTTGAGAGAATTCTTATATCCTGAGCGCACTGTCACTCCGGGATGCATTATATTCCCGTATAATGCCGGGCAGTTCCGTTTCAAAAATGGAATGATCCAGATGCTGCCACATTACCACGGTATGGATTCAGAAAAGCCATACCTCCATATAAGGGAATTTGAGGACGTGTGTGATACTCTCAATGATCAAACCTGCACACAAGAGGTAATCCGCCTCAAACTCTTCCCCTTCTCGCTTAAAGATAAAGCTAAAGCCTGGCTATGGTCTTTACCTCCAAGCTCGATTCCATCCTGGAATGAGCTCCAGTCGAAATTTCTCAAGAAATTCTTCCCACCACATCGAACAATCTCTATCAAGGCTCAAATTCAAGCGTTTAGGCAACATGAAAATGAGCCATTCCATCGATGTTATGAACGTTTCAACGAGTTAGTGGCTTCATGCCCCCATCATGGATTTGATCCATCGCAAATCATCTCCTTTATCTATAATGGGTTAAATGTTAACTCCAAACAACTTGTTGAAACTATAGGAAGCGGTCCGTTTGTCGATCTAGATGCCCACGATGCTGATCTTTATATGAGGTATGTCGCCGAGACTACCCAATCCTGGGATACCTCTGACCCGAACGCTCAAAATCAAAATCGACAACCCACCACTGCTCCATCGGCGTCCGGCCTATTCCACGTAGATAAGAATTCTATGACGGATTGTCGATTGGACACCATTGAGAAAGGATTGCGAGACTTATGCGAGTTATATGGAAAAGTACCAGCTGAACCCATTCCGAACCCTGTCGTGAAGGTGTGTGCGATTTGTGAGGCGGGACATTCAACTGAGGAATGTCCGACGATACCCGCCTATAAAGTAATGTTGCAGGAGCAAGTTAGTGGTATAGGAGGCTTTAAGGGTAAGTTCGATGCCCCGCACGGGAATTCATACAACCCTTCATGGAAAAATCATCCCGGTTTTAGCTATGGGCAACAACATGCCACAATGAACCCTCCTTCGCATATTGCCCCTCCTCCACCACAATAATTTCAACAAGCTCCACACATGCAAGGACATGTACAAGCACCACCACCTCACGGAAATTATATCCCGCCACAGCGGAGAACTCTCGAGGATACAATGAATCAATTCATTGCAAGCCAGACTGCAACCAATGCCAAATATGATCGTCTGATCGGCGACATAAATGCAAATCTGTCAAAGATACAATCCTCGTTGAGTGTTCAAGAGAAGGGCAAGTTCCCTGCCCAAGGCCAACGACCTCCCCAAGGTCAAACTAGTGTTAGCTCCACATCCACTGAACATCAGGAGCAATGTTAAGCAGTGACCACTCTTCGTAGTGGAAGAGTCGTTGATTTATCACCTCCTCCACACGACACAACAAAAGACAAGGAGATTTTGCCCAGCACGAAAGAGGCCGAAGATGTCCCCTTGAACGAGAGTGACAAGGAAGACACTAGTGAGCCTGAGGTGGTAGTGAAACCACCCTCCGCAGCACCATTTCCTCGAAGGTTGATTCCCGCTCAAAAAGGGAATCCACGTGATGAAGTGCTAGAAGTACTTAAGCAAGTAAAGCTGAATTTACCCTTCCTTGATGCCATCAAGCAAATTCCAGCTTATGGCAAAGTTATCAAAGATTTGTTGACGGTAAAAAGGAAGATGAAGGTAAAAAAGAATGTCTTTCTAGCCCAGAACGTGAGCTCCATTCTACTAAATGATCTCCCGCCTAAATTCAAAGATCCCGGTGCACCCACTATATCCTGCATCATTGGAGAAAATAGAATTGAGAAAGCCTTACTTGACTTGGGGGCAAGTGTAAATATACTCCCTTACTCCATCTATAGGCAACTTGATTTGGGTGACCTCAAGCCCACAAAGGTCACTCTCCAATTAGCGGATCGATCAATGAAGATACCACGAGGCATAGTCGAGGGCGTGATCGTCCAAGTTGACACTTTCTACTTTCCGGTAGATTTTGTCATTTGGGACACGGAGCCCTCCTTCAACTCGAGCAATCATGTTCCCATCATCCTTGGGCGCCCTTTCTTGTCTACAGCTAATGCAATCATCAATACAAGAAATGGGCGAATGCAACTCAGTTTTGGGAACATGACCTTGGATACTAACATCTTCGACATAGCCCAAAATGCAGGGGAGGAAGATGATCTTCACGCGGTGAGCCTCATAGACGAGGTAGTAGAAGAGTACTTTGAGGAAAATTTCTGTGGCGACGCTTTAGAGTCCTGTTTAGCGACGAGCTATGAGTGTGAGGGGACGTATACCCACTTCGAGAGGGAGGTTGGAAGGGTGAGAGAATTACTCGATGAGATTACGTCGGACGAGGACGTGAGAGAGGTTAATTGGGTTTCTAGATTCGAGGAATTACCTCTGAGGGATACACACATGGCTCCCTCCAGTGAAAAATTTCCAACCCTCGAATTAAAGAAACTTCCCTCCCATATTAAATATGCATACCTAGGAGAGGACGAGACATTTCCTGTTATTATCTCCTCTAGCCTAGATGAAGGGCAGGAGGGTAAATTATTGAGAATTCTGAGGAAGCACCAAAGTGATTTTGGTTGGTGCATCGCTGATTTGAAGGGGATAAGTCCTTTGATTTGCACTCAAAAGATTCATCTCGAAGAGGATGTCAATCCCTCTAGAGAAATGCAAAGAAGACTGAACCCAACATGAAAGAAGTTGTGAGAACTGAGATCATCAAATTATTGGATGCCGGGATTATCTACCCAATTTCGGATAGCAAATGGGTGAGCCCTATTCAAGTCGTCCCGACGAAGTCGGGTATGACTGTGATTGAGAATACTAAGGGAGAGCTTGTTCCCCAACGCACCACCAACTGTTGGCGCGTTTGCATTGACTACCGAAAACTCAATGCGGGAACTAGGAAAGACCATTTCCCCTTGCCATTCATTGATCAGATGCTTGAGAGAGTTGCGGGCCACCCTTATTATTGCTTCCTTGATGGTTATTCCGGATATAACCAAATTTAGGTGGATGTACTTGACCAAGAGAAGACGACCTTTACTTGCTCTTTTGGTACATTTGCCTGCAAACGTATGCCATTTGGCTTGTGTAATGCACCCGCGACTTTTCAAAGGTGCATGTTGAGCTTATTTAGTGACATGGTCGAGAGAGGACTCGAAGTGTTCATGGACGATTTCAGCGTTTTTGGCACCTCTTTCGATCATTGTTTGGACAAGTTGGAAAAAGTACTTACCCGATGTGTGGACAAAAACTTAGTGCTGTATTGGGAGAAGTGCCATTTTATGGTCACCGAGGAAATAGTTCTTGGCCACATTGTTTCATCCAACGGAATAGAGGTTGATAGGGCTAAGATAGATGTCATAGCTGATCTTCCCCCACCGAAATCGCTGAAATACGTGCGCTCTTTCTTGGGCCATGCCCGATTTTATCGAAGGTTCATTAAGGACTTTAGCGCCATCGCTAGATCCTTAAGCAACCTGCTCATGAAGGATAACCCGTTTGAGTGGACAGAGGCATGCCAAAGCTCCTTTGATAAGTTGAAAAACATTCTAGTGTCCGCTCCCATCATGCAAGTTCCGAATTGGTCCTTACCATTCGAACTTATGTGTGACGCAAGCGATTATGCGATCGGGACAGTTTTGGGCCAACGTAAAGATAAGCAAGCTCATGTCATCTACTAGGCTAGTCGGACTCTTACCGGACCTTAACTCAACTACTCTACCACGGAGAAGGAGTTGCTAGCGGTAGTCTTTGCCCTCGATAAGTTCCGTTCCTATCTCATTGGTTCTCCCATTACTGTTTTCACCGACCACGCGGCCTTAAAGTATCTACTTGCCAAGAAAGACGCCAAGCTGCGCCTCATAAGGTGGATCCTACTCCTACAAGAGTTCAATCTCTCCATCAAAGACAAGAAAGAAGTAGAGAACGTCGTTACCGACCATTTATCTCGGCTTTCGTCCGACGTACCTAGTGATCCCATACCCATAGACGAGCACTTTTCGGATGAACAACTGTTTACTACCTCTTCGTATCCCTAGTTTGCGGACATAGTGAACTATCTTATCACGGGAGCCGTCCCTCCCGATTGGACACCGCAAGATAAGAAGAGGTTTATTAATTGGTCGCGCATGTTCTTTTACGATGATCCTTTCCTCTTTAAATATTGCGCTGATCAAATCATTCGACGATGTGTACCGGATGACGAGATCCCGAAGGTCATCCAGTTTTGTCATTCGGAAGCATGTGGAGGCCATTTCTCGACGAAAAAGAAGGCCGCTGAAATTCTGCAATGCAGCCTCTATTGGCCCACAATCTTCCGGGATGCGAATGACGCTTGCAAGTCATGCAATAGGTGCCAACGAATGGGAGCCATTTCTCGACGAGACATGATGCCCCTTACCCCCATACTCATCATTGAAATATTCGATTGTTGGGGTATTGACTTCATGGGTCCCTTTCCCCCGTCCTTTGGTTTCCTATACATCCTAGTCGCGGTAGATTACGTTTCTAAATGGGTGGAAGCTATAGCTACTAAGACTAATGACAACAAAGTGGTGATAAAGTTCCTACAGGAACACATACTTTCACGCTTCGGTGCACCGAAAGCGATAATTAGCGATAATGGCACGCAGTTTGCAATAGGCCATTCGAGAAGCTCATGAGAAAGTATGGCGTCGTCCACAAGGTTGGGACGACATATCACCCACAGACGAATCGGTAGGCCGAGCTAGCGAATCGGGAGATCAAGAACATTCTTGAAAAGACCGTCAATCCTACCCGGAAAGATTGGTCCCTTAGATTGACCGATGCACTATGGGCCTATCGTACCGCATTTAAGAATCAAATTGGCATGTCTCCTTTCCATTTTGTGTATGGAAAACCTTGTCATCTTCCTGTTGAGCTCGAACACAAAGCGTATTGGGCAATTAAGCAATTGAACTATACCTTGGACACAGCCGGTGAAGCCCGTAAGCTTCAATTGAATGAGCTAGAAGAACTACGCAATGATGCGTATGAGAATGCCAAAATTTCAAAAGAAAGGATGAAACTTGCTCATGATAGCATCATTCGACGAAAAGAGTTTCATCCCGGCCAAAAATTTCTTCTCTACAACTCTCGACTTCACCACTTTCCAGGCAAGTTGCGGTCACGATGGTCTGGCCCGTTCGTCGTGAAGAACGTTTTTCCCCATGGAGCTGTTGAACTAGACGATTTAAAAGGGGAAAACACGTTCAAAGTAAATGGACAACGCCTAAAGCCATACCTAGAGGCGTGTGAGTATGAGGTCGACACAATTTGGTTGTCGGACCCCATTTACGGGGTCAATTGAGCTGAGAAAGTAAGGTCGTCGCACCCCCGACGCGTATGGGGTGAATTTGTGTGTATAGTAATCGTGTGTGAATAGGTTAGTTAGGAGTCAGAATCCTGAGTTTCAAAAGAGATCGGTTAGCACGCACTTCTAGGGAGTTAGTACGCATTACGAGGTTGAATTCGAGGAATTTTTAGGAACCCCGAGGGTCTAGAAAGTTTTTTGGGGCCTTATGCACAAGTTAGAGGATGAGAGAGCACCTTGAAACGGAGAGAAGAGTGAATTCTACCGTTCGGACCAGCATGTCACCCTGAACCCCATCCAGAACCGGTTCGGGGGGGCGAACCGGTTCGCTGTACACCCCGAACCGGTTCGGGGTACCTGGCAGATTCACCCCCCAACTCTAACTCCAAGTCCACCTTCATCAACTCAACTTCGGCGGTCCTCCTCCCCCCTTCTTTTATGACCCGTATGATCCAAATGCACCCAGCACCTCCCACCCACCTCCACCATGACCTATGATTGTTTTTATATTTTGGTGTGGATGTCGGTTGTTGTAGGAATTTCACAGTTGCTTTCTCATTTCTTATGTAACACAGGCTTCTCATTGTTATTATACAAGCTTGCATTTTTTTCATATTTGTTTGTTTTATTTTTCCGCACTTATTATTCGCTTTGAGTTAGATTTTCGTCCTTTTTGCTTGAGGACAATGAAAAAGTCTATGTTAGGGGGGGTCATAAGTGCGTATTTCTAAAACTTCACAAATTTTCAAAAATGCCCAAAAATTTCCAAAAAAATCATAAAATTTTGAAAAACCCAAAAATATTTTTGTTCAAAATAAATAAAAATTGGAATTCAATTTTTTCAAAAATATCCTTAAAAGTCGAATTGGAGTCTCAAATTGTAAACATCCAACATACACAAAGTCGAAATTGACCAAAGATGGAAATTGTGCGAAAATTGACGACTTAACGAATAAATGTGGAGATTAACAAACCCGGTGAGGTAGTATCCGTTGTTTTGGTACTTCTAAATCTCTCCAGTTGATTAATCTAGGCTGTATTGCCGAATCAAATAGTCGAGGTTCAAATATTTATATCCACATTCTGTGTATTAGTATGTGGTAGAGTTATCAATTCATGGATTGTTTTCCAAATGTATTGATATATTTTTAGAGGTATCTTTCATTCCTAACCCTTTGGTTTGGATTTTTATAATGACAGATTCCTCAATATTTGGGTCATCAATGGATATAAAGAAATTTGGTTTTATGTTAAACCAAATAACTCCATTTATAAAATTGGATTGGATTTATCTAATTATGGCATTCATAGAATTACTGAATCTTTTGTCTAAGACCAGTATAGCTAGGGGTGTATCCATACCTTGTCTAAACAGGGCAGTAATACATATTTGAATAAACCCGATATGAATATATTTTATATTTGGGTGTTTTTTCTTCCATATTTTGATCTTTTTTAAATCAAAGAGTTTTATATCCGCTGTTTCATCATCTGTTGAGCCAGCAGTAGTATTACCATTAAATTGTTCAAATATTCTTGTTGAGAATAATTTGAATTTTGATAATTTATAGATTTTTTTCTTTTTTTATAAGTTATCTTTGATTATCAATTTCTTGTAACTGTTCGTTGGTAAAAATGATTTCTTCTCCAACTATTTCACGAAGGGCTATTGTTTGTAGCTCGTTTTCGCTACTTCCTCGTACTTCTGCAGTATTATACATAAATACGAGTTCTTTATCGGATGTTTCCGAATTAGATTCAAGTTCATATAAAATTTCATTAGAAATATTAGAAATATCAGAATCAGATAAATCTTCTGCATAAAATATTTATAATTCTTGTTCTTCAAGAAATTTTATCATTTTATTTGCACTTTTCTCCTTTTTGGGACATTCGGGTGCATAGTGGCTTTCTTCGTTACAGATATATGAACGACATTTATTTTTTAGAGGTGGTTTTTTAGAAGGTTTCTTTTTTCTAATATATTTTTTATTCTTTGAAAGAGATGATTTCTTTTTCCAAGGTTTCCATTTAAATTTTCTCTTTCGAGAATATTTGAAAGTTCTAGGAGGTGGATTACAACCTATCTTCCGATTTTCTTTTAAAATCTAATCACAACATTTATAACCAACTTTAGATTTTGTGATTTGATTTTTAACTTGGTTTTTTGCATTTATTTCAATACATTTCTCGGATATTTCTCTTAATACTCAATTAATGCGAAAACCAATATTGTCTTCCTTCTCAATAGTTTTTAACCAAGCAGGATAAGATTTTAAAGACATTTCATCCCATGGGTTTGGGAGTTTGTGGAAGAATTGATCCAGCCAATGAATATTTTCTGGATGCCTTAGTTTGAAATAATATTTTTTATATATTTCAACAAATTCTTCAAATTGACAAATGTTACATAATTCCAGTTTAGATAATATGTAACACACATCTTCTTGGATTCCAGGTTCTCCAGTATATCCAATCATATTTTCTTTAATTATATCAACAAATCCTTTTAGTATTTCATCAAAATATTTGAAGTTTTATAGGAGCTCATATTTTTGCCGAGTTCCTTTTTCTGAGTTTTTCCATTGTTGCAACCATTGTAAAACATCTCCTTGGAGTGTTGCAGCAAGGTAGTCTAAAAATTTTTCTTTAGACCATACACTCTTATAATTACTAATGAGTATAGACATATATTGTGCCCACTCATTAATAGTTTGTTCTTGATCTTTAAAAGGTACATGCCTTAAATCAAGATAAATACCATGTTGAGATATATTTTGTTTGTTCAAATTATCTCTTCTTAAGAAAAAAGGATTTGGTTCATCCTCATTCTTAGTATTACTTGTAGAAGCTGTAGAAGTATTGTCTATTTTAACAAAATCTTCTTTCTCATTTTTATATGCAGGGGTTTGCATATAATCTTCAAAAGCTTCCCAATTTTGGAATTCCTGAAGTGGTTCTTCAGCCTTCCATTTTCCATCAATTGTATTTACTACATGTGGTGGAAGATCTTCTTCATCAGATGGATATTGGTTTAATTCATACTGATATTATTGTAATAGTTTTCATTTTCCAAATAAGTGGTTTGTATTTGTTCAATGAGTTTATTACGTTCTGAGACAGTTAATATTGGATCTTTGTATAGATGTCTCCAATAATCTAATATTTCACAAACGTTTATATATTCGGTGTAATTATATTCTTCTGTTTGAAGAGCTTTAATTTCTTCCGAATCATAATATAACCTAGGAATTTTATTATCCCCTGGGTTATTCATTCCAGTTTGTTCTGGGTTTTCATTATCTATTTTGTTGAATAGATTTTCAATTTTTTGTTTAGTCTTCTCTTTTAAATCTAAATTTGAAACTGTTTCGAGTTGACTAATTTTTTGATCACCTTTTTTAAGTTGAATTCAATACTATCTAGTTTTTTCTCTACATAGTTTTGGTTTATTATCTGATGTCTTTCAGTTCATTTTACCTAACTAAAGACTATACCAGTTAAACTATTTAGAGCAGTACTAATTTTACTAATATCATTTTCAGATTTTTTATCGATATGTAAATTCTGATTATACATAGACTTTTCTTTTTGTAACCATGGAGCTAAACATTGTAGATTAATATTATTATTATTTAGATCATCCTTATCAGATTCCATTGGTACCTAAGACCTCCTATTATATGTTGTTTCAGGTGCCTACAATCGATTTTTCTAATGCCGATTGCTATCTACAGTAGCTTTTTGGCAAACGAAAATTTGGGCTTTGAAACAATAATAAGTATATGGATTTTATGAAAACTTTTAAAGATTTTCAGAATAATATAATATTATTGCTATATTTAATTCACCTTAATTACAAAACAGATAGACACAACTTATTTGTATAAAATTAAGTATAGACGATATTTCATACAACAATTATTACGACACTTAGTTCCAATAACTTTATATTTACTCTAAAATTTTCTCCAGAAACATAAGTACGATGATGTAATATAATGATTTCTATCTTAACATTCATATTTAAACATACATAATTAGAATACTAACCTTTGATAACAAGGCTCTGATACCAATTACACAAGTGCGGAAATGCTCGAGATATTATTAATACAAACTTACTATTATTACAAGTGGAGAGAATTTTACAAGAGAGAGAGAAGATAAATATTCGGAAGATGATCTACAACTGAGGAGATGCTCTCCTTTTATAGCCTACGAATTCTTCCTCAATTACAATCTAATTGATAAAAGAAAAGGAAGCAAACAAAACGTGGGCTGCCGAAAGGAAAAAGTCTTAAAGTGTACAGTAGGTGCATAGTAAAAAGCACACAGTAACTTCCAATAATTAAAAAAGCTAATAGTAATTGATCTGGATGTTTTTGTTTTAAATGTTCAAATCGTCATTAAATGCATTAGCTGATTACTGACTGTATGCGGGCCCCACTACGTGTGCTGGATGATTTGCAGTCGTCCATATGGGTTGTTTTTATCTCTGTCCAATTGTCAAGCATCAAATGCGTTGGCAATATTGGCCTCAGCAACAAAATCAAATGAAATACTATCGTTAGGGCTGTGATTTGGAGGGCCATGTAGTTGTGCTTGTTCATATTCCTCCGCATGGATTAATTGTTCATAGGGAACGTCTAAATTATTTTTATTTTTCAAATTATTTAGAAACTCCTTAACAGCCGCTCGTTGTTCAAGCGAGGTAGTATAGTTTATCGGCCAATCAGTAACAAATAGTCTTCGTCCATCAGTTACCCTGAATTTTAAAGTTGTTTCCCGATAATAATAATCTGCTAGATTTGAAATATTGATCATGTTTTATGACCAATATCTAGTTGTGTCTAACAGGTCCAATGGTAGCGGTATCTCCCAATTCTGTTCAATTTCATCCCATTCATAATCCTCAGTGGCTCTGAGGTGCCAGATTTGGTAAGGTTGATAGAAAATTTCTTGAGTCCGCCAACCAATTGTGCTAGTAATATGGAAGGACAAATAGCGGATATATTTATACTTGCTTTTTGTCAAAACATGATAGACCAGGATTTTGGTCATCATGGGTAAAAATTCAAAATTATTGAAGTAACATATACTTGAGAAGATTATTTTTTTTATTAATCCCCACTAAATGGCCTTAGTATCCCAGTATGGGTAACCTTCATCAGTAACAAAATGTAGTTTTGGCATTTCATCACTATAATTTAAACTTTGATCATAATGGAGTAAAAGACTTTTTATCTTTTGCTCGTGGTCCTATATTTTAGGTAAAATTTTGATTTGAAATAAAGGACGTGGAAGAAGTGCCTTTACTTTTTCAAATAGGAAAATTATTTGAATAGTGTTGAAGATTTTATCTGAAAAATCATTTTCCAACAATTCTGCAAAGTCCAAAAAATTTTCAATTTTTTCCAGAGAAAAGTCTTCATTTTCATAATTTAAAGTTTTCAAAATCTTGAGACTAAGATTTTTAAACTTATCTAAGTTTGCTGTTCGTTCAACAATCTTGTCAGCAAGGATACTCATATTTTTTCTAAAATCTTTTCTTTTGTCTCGAAGATGAGATTTCTATGCTTCATTTAAAGGTGTGTACAACTCGGAGGGGATTCCTGGGTTGTGAAAATCATAGGTTTCAGTATCAAGGAGGGTTTCCTTGGTCTGAAGTTTGGAGAACTGGTAAATCATATTAGGAGGTCTTAATTATTTCATCCAATTTTCCCATGCACCATCCGTGGGAACGTTTTTCTAAGCATTTTCACTCATTCACTTATTCAACATGACTGATATTCTCGAATCAAGTGCCAGGAATGATGGTATCCCACCTATTCTTTCTGCTCTACCAATGCTCAATGATTTGACTGGAATTTTGGCTAGTCTTGCAAAAGGACAAGAGTCTATATAGGATACCATGAGGCAATTAACGTAAACCTAGTAAGCCAGGCCATCTTCCTTATCTGCTTGTGGAAATATGCCACCATCGCCTCCAAGAAGCAGTAAACATAGCCAATCCATAACTATTAAAGATACCTCCTATCTCCCAGGAGCAAGTTCTTAACTCAAAACATCAAAGCCCTATGACGATCAGTCTTTTACTCCTGAAAGATTGAGTGCTTTGAGAGGTTAAGCCGGACATCTCCTTTTGATCATTTGGGACCCAGGGGGAACATAAATGTTCCCTGGGCATTATCGAGAAACACTCGAAAACTAACCTATCAAAGGGAAGGCTCAACCTAGTCTTGATCAGATGTTCGACGAACTTCCCGTGCCGAGTGACAATCGTAGGAAGAAAGTTCAGCACACACAGTTGGTCAAAATTAAAAAGCTACAACGCAGAGATCTGACGCTGAGCGGTTGGAAGATAAATTGGGAGAAATGGCTAAAGCCAATAACTCTTTGCAAAGAAGCTTTGTGAATGGATCTCCTTTCATACAAGCTATTATGGATTTTCCCACACCTTCAAAGTTTATAGTATGGAAACTATAAATTTGCCCCCGAGGAAGACTATTATACCAGATCTAAGCAGATCCTGTAATTGTCCCTGAGAATGCCCTACATCTCATCTTGTCTGCTCATTGTCAGGCAAAAAGTGGGAGAAAGTACTAGATATTACATCATTCAGTTGAATAATGAAAAATTAGAGGTTATTGACTATGAGGAAAAATAGTTATTACTGCTTTTATGAGTGGACTGCTCCCTGAGAAACTCTACTACACGCTTGCTAAAGATCCTCTAAAGACAACGACTAAATTAATGGGAAAGGCAACCAAGATCTTGAATGTCGAGGAGTCAATGGGAGCCAAGTGAAGCTCGAAGGAAAAATTTGAAGGTAAAACTGACAAAAAGGAGCACAAAGATTCCAAGGAGCACACGAAATCAAAGAAAAAAGGAACTATTGATCGGCTCAATAAGTACAACAATTACACTCTATTAACAATGGGTATCCACCATGTTTTGGAGAAAATCAAGCATAACAGGGATGTATATTGGCCTGGGAAGCTAAGGAGTTACCTTACCAAGAGGGATAGATCCAAATATTGTGAATTTCATAGAGATCATATCCATATAACAAATTGTTGCATTGCCCTTCAAAATGAAGTTGAAACTCTCATCCGAAGAGAAAAGTTAGACAAATTTATTGATCAATAGAACAAAGATGGAGCTTGGGGAAGGTCAAAATCTCTTTCCAAGTCCAGAGACGAGAAAAAAATGACTCATGAAGATGATCAAGATGACGATCCTGACATACCCAAAAAGCCCAGGCAATCAGAACGTGAGGTATTAATGCTCAACTTTGGTTCTTTTAATTGTCAAATGATGCTTACCTCAATGAGGCACTAGTTTGTTCCTATATACAGAGGATTAATCTAGTTGAAGAAGATCGGTCGAGGAAGGTCAACAAAGATAAGCTGGTGATCGACTTCTCTAAAAATGACCTCTCAGGGGTACTTTACCCCCACGATGATCCTCTTATAATTAATGTCATAAAGGAGAATATAATTATTTCTAGAGAACTAGTTGATAATTACAGCTCGACAGATATTATGTTCTATCTATGTTTTGAAAGTTTGGACTTCAAGCTCAGTCAGTTGGAGCCCTATCACAGACATTTAATAGTTTTTTTCGGTGAAAAGGTGTTCCTTTTAGGCACAATTAAGGTAGAGGTGTTGATCGGCACATGGCCAGTCAGTCGAGCAGATAAGTTACGTTTCTTTATAATGGACAAAAATATTCATTTTGATGATAATATGATAATGGGAAGAGTAAGTTTAAAGAAGTTTGAAGATATACCATCTACAGTCCCTCAATGGTTAAAGTTCCCGACTAACTTTGGAGTCAGAGTTGTAAAAGGCGACCAAAATTGGTGAAGAAACGAAATTGGTGAAGAGCCAGATAGTGGAGGCAATGAAGAGCATTGTGCTAGATGAAGACAAGCCAAAACTCACCACTCAAATAGGAACAACGCTGGATCATGTTCTTAAACAAGAACTAGTGAATTTCCTTAGAAAAAGGAAGCATGTGTTTGCCTGGAGTCATGAAGATATGCCCAGAATTGATCCCAACTTTCTTTGCCATGAGCTCAATGTCATTAAGGATGTAAAGCCTGTGAAGCAGAGGCGAAGAGTGTTTAGCCCCGAGAAGAACTAAGCCATTCAGGAGGAAGTTAAAAAGATTCAAAAAGTTGCTTTTATTACTGAAGTGAAATATCCAGATTGGTTGGCCAATGCAGTAATGGTCAAAAAGAAGAATAACAAGTGGAGAATGTGCATAGACTTCACAGATTTAAACAAAGTGTGCTGAAAGGATCATTTTCCTTTACCATGAATTAATCAGCTTATTGATGCCACTTCAGAACATGAATTACCCAGTTTCATGGATGCATACTCTGGTTATAACCAGATTAAGATGAAGCTCGAAGATAGGGAAAACACTTCTTTCATTACTCCCCGAGGAACTTATTATTATAATATTATGCCATTTGGTTTAAAAAATGCAAGTGCTACTTACTAGATGTTGGTGAACAAAGTTTTTGAGGAGCAAATAGGCATAAATATGAAATTTTATGTGGATGTGCTGACAAAGAGAAAGAAAGCATTAAATCATATTATTGATCTCAGCCAAACTTTCGACCAGTTGGAAAAGCACTAAATGAGATTAAACCCGACCAAGTGCGTGTTTGGAGTACAAGAAGGAATATTCCTCGGGTATATAGTAAACTAGAGGGGAATTGAAGCAAACCCATATAAAATTAAGGCGTTGATTGAAATGCAGTCCCATACTTGAAAAAAGGATGTACAAAGGCTAATTGGGCGTGTAACAGCTTTGAACAGATTTGTGTCCGAAGTTACTGACAATTGCCTACCATTATTTGAAATACGTAGAAAGAGTTTCGAATGGAACGACGAGTGCGAACAATATTTTCTGGAGTTGAAAAATTACTTGGGATCACCCCCACTTTCCCGACAAATTTTTGGATAAAGATTATATTTATACTTAGCTATTTTTGAGTAAACTTTCAGCTCTGCCTTGATTCGAGAAGAAAATGGAGTTCAAAACCAGTCTACTACACCAGTAAAGTTTTTCGAAGGGAAGAAATCAGATACCCATGCCTGGAGAAGTTAGCATTGACATTGATTGAAGCGTCTAAATGAATGAAGCCATACTTTCAAGCCCATACAATTGTGGCGTACACTGATATGCCTCTTAAGCAAGCCTTGGATAAATCGAAGAAGTCTGGTAGATTAATGTACTAAGTAGTAAAATTGGGGGAGTATAATATTATGTATGAACAAAGGTCTTCATTAAAAGGCCAAACCGTAACAAATTTCATTACTAAATTCACTTATCCCGAGGTCCCCGAGCAACAAGGAGTGAAGGTAGAACAAGGAATAAGAAGGGATTGTCCAACTAAGGTTGTCATTGACCAACCGTCTGAGCAACCCTCATCAGAAGAAAGATCAAAAGAAGTCATTGCCGACCTATAATATTCCTCTTCTAGATCCCATGGGATGTTAGGGAAGTTTGAGGAAGAAACAAGAAAAATATTCCATCATGGGATTCTGACAAACCAAGCGTTTGATAATAATCTCCCAATATGGAACTTGTACGTGGATGGATCATCTTATGCAACTGAGAGTGGATAAGGTATAATACTTAACACTCTTTATGAGATAGATATTGAATATGCTTTGCAATTCCCGTTCCAAGCCTCAAATAATGAAGCAAAGTATGAAGCTCTCATTATGGATTTGAGTTTGGCACAATCACTAAACGCTGAGCAAGTTGTGGCACACAGTGATTTTCAATTGGTGGTGAACTAAATATTAAACTTGTATGGAGCTAAAGGAGATATGATGACTAGATACATGTCTAAAGCATTAAGGGTGATATCCAAATTATCGTCTGTTCAAATAATCAGAGTACCAAGATTGGAGAATGCTCGATAAGATGCACTTGCTCGGCTAGCTTTAGCAACAAGAATTGAGCTCCAAAGAACTATTCTCATCGAGATTCTAGCAAACAGGAGTAGATAAAGATTTGATGATTAATCTTATCGCAGTACATATAGGACCATCTTAGATGGATCCCATCAGAGCATACATTAAAGAAGGAACTCTGCCAGCAGATACGATTGAGGCCAAAAAGATAAAGTAAAAAGAAATAAGATATGTGTTAGACAAATGAGTGTTATACATGAGAGGATTGACAGTTAGCTTATAACGTTGTGTTCATCCAACAGAGGTTCAAGAACTGATTCAATAAGTGCATGAAGTCTCTTGTGGAGCTCACATAGCAGGCAAGACACCACTGCAGTGAATTAATACACAGGGATACTATTGGCCTACTGCGCGAGCGAATTGTGTAGCCGTTGTTAATAAATGTGTCAAGTGACAAAGATATTCCAACATTCGATAAACTCCACAGGCTGTTCTCACTCCAATCACTTCATCTTGGCCATTTTCAATTTGGGGAATAGACTCGGTTGGCCCAATGCCAACCACCCGAGGAAGATTCAGGTACTTAGTCGTTGCTGTGGATTATTTTACAAAATGGGTGGAGGCAGAACCCTTGGTGGACATGCTGTATGAGAAGGTTTACCAATTCATTTGGAAGAGTATCATTTATAGATATGGGTTGCCTTATGCCTTCATTATCGACCAAGGCACGCAATTCAACAATGAATAATTTGTCAATTATTGTGCTCAATCTAATATCCAAAAGTTGCATTCTGCTCTGGGTCAACCTCAGAGTAATGGGCAAACTGAAGTTATGAATAAAACACTTCTTAATGGGATAAAAAGAATACTTGATGATGCTAAGAGAAATTGGATCAATGAGTTGCATATTGTTAAATGAGCCCACCGAACAACTCTAAGGACCGCGACTGGAGAATCTCCATATATGCTGGTGTTTGGGACTAAGGCAGTAATACCTGCTGAATTAGGCCTCCCATCCCATAGAGTATTGAACTTTAACTCTCCTGTAGGTGATTTAATGCGAAGATTATATTTGGATATGCTAAAGGATGTACATGAGGACGTTGCTATAAGAAATGCAGCGTACCAGCAGAGAATAACACGTTTCTACAACAAAAGAATGAAGCCGACCAATTTAAAGGAAGGAGATAATGTGCTGAAAAAGGTAATCCAGAAGAATAACAAACTTTAGGCTAATTGGCATGGGACATATCGAATTTTAGCAGTTGTCCGACCTAGAACTTACAGAATTGAGACATTGGAGGGATAAGAATTTAAGAATACATGGCATGCCGAACACCTTAGGAAGTATTACCAGTGATGTAATGAAACACATTGTACTCATGACATTTCAGTATTAATAAAAATGATGTTTTCCTCCATTTCTTTCTTTCAATTTTTTGGAAGTACTAGTGTTATGCACTACGATATACTATATACTTGAACGGAGACGGTTGAAAGTTGATCGACGACCAGAATAGGTCATTCGTAACAAGAACCAGATGGTTGATTAATGATATTCGAACGTTGCTCGGCACAATCAAAATTTGATCGGCAGTAGACAAAAACCTAAGTAAAGCAGGATATTAAGTCCTTACGAATCTTGGTCAACGAAGATAAAGATAAAATAAGATTTGATCTCCAATAAAGTTAAGGATAAAATAAGATCTTTATCCAACTGCGCAAAGTGAAGGAAGAATATTATGAAGATTCCTAAAAAAGGAATGTAGACACATATTCCACATACACCTGGTCACCACTAGTAACTAATGCAAAATCTAAAAATTTAGGTGCATTAGTAGAACCTATGGATATACATGGGTAACTAGTACTAAACTTGGATGTTAATATAAGTGTACTAGTAGAAACTATGAGCTCATTGGTAATAGATGCTAAACTTAGGCAAGCGCTTAAGTGTGTCAATAAAACTAATGAAAAAGAAGAGGCCATTCACATTAAGAATCCAGTCATATTCAAAGATTAACAAGATAAGTTGATCCAATATATTTCATTCATTTAATAATCACTACTTTATTTTGCTCATAACAAAATTACAGGAATGAAAATTATTTTAAGTGACGTTTTCCCTCAGCTTCAGAAGAACCGGAAACTGGTTCCATGTCTGCTGGAGGATCATCTAATGTGTAAGGGGAATTAATAAAGTTGAAGTCCTTGAGCCATGGATCATGCCTGAGAAACAACTCAGAGTCTTAGGGAGTACCAACCTCTATAAGGGATGTCGACTAGCCATCCTTGAAGCATTTCTTCTTAGAGAACTCAATATGAGAAGATGCAGCCCCAATAGCTTTATCCCAACCTCTGTTGAATGCAGATTCCTTGGCCTTCAACCTTCTGTCCTTCTCTGCACCTATCTTATTTTGCATCTCGACAACCCGCCCTTGAGCAACTATAATATCATCTTCTGCAGTCTTTATTTTGGTCTCCCACTTATTTTGCTCATTAGTAAATGCTTGTTGGGAGTCAAGCAAGGAATTTTTAAGCTCCTCAAAGGCTTCCTCAACTTCATTTGAAGAAGAACGCAGAACATCGTCCTTTTCCATCATGTTGTTGAAATCAACCAAAAATTGTAAAAAGAAATCATGGCAAGTTAGTACAAGAAGTATCTAAGATATGAATAAAAAAGAGAATAAGTAACATTACTTAACAAAGTAAGGCTTTGAGAATCCCTTTTAGAGATTTTAGATCGGGGTATTGCAGAAGCAGCTCCCTTGTAGTCTGGAAATGTACCAGACTTTATTAATTATCTGGCCAAACCAGGGTCAATGGCCACTGGTGAGCTAGAATCAACCAAATCGACCAACTCTTGTTGGTCAGCGCTAGCAGAAGAACCTTCAGCCAGACTAGAAGGAAGCCCTCTTTTCAGCCTCTTGAGGTGGGCTTCATCATTTTTCTTAGCTGTGGGATTCTTCCCAGTCTCTTCTTTATTTATGGCCCCACCAACAACTTGCTTGGTGGAATTAGGAGCAACAATATCACCCAAGATATTAAAGATATTGTGTAGTTTCCTCTTCCTCATGGTTGTGGCAAGGGGCAAGTCTGAATCAATGGAAGAGGATGGGGCAGCAGCAAGTTCACCAATGCCAAATGCAGTGACCGATGAGGTATAAATAGGGTCTTGATCAAGGTCAATAATTGAGGAGGGAATAACAACAGTTTGGCAAGAAACAAAGGAGGTGATTGTATTTTTATACTCCAATAAGTACGAAGCCGACCTAATGTTCTCCTCCCCTATTTTTTGATGAATACCCCAAATAAACTTCAATTCTCTGAGGTTGATATCACACTCCTTGGGACACTTCCTCTTTCGATCAGCTGCAATCAAGAGAAAACAAATATAGTTAATGGTGTAACCAATGAAATTATTAAGGAGAGATATATAATAATATTGCAACATATCCCCTGGACATATTGAGGGCATCTGGGCCCCGGACATACTGTGTTCCTTGTCATGGGTAGATACTGCCAATTTTTGACAATTAATCCATGATCAAAGTAATCTCTGTTTGAATCCGGGAGGTTAACTACTAAAGCCCTATTTACAACCCTAGTCTTTAAATAGTAAGTGTTGTCACTTGTGACCCACTTATAACAAAACATGATTTCTAGAATTCCTTTATGGGTCCCATGAAGCTGATTTAAACTATGAACCCCATTACCTACTCTACAAGTGTTGGGGGCTATTCTAGCAGGGACCACGTCAAAATACTGACAAAAGTCAAGGCAAAGTGGGTCTAGGGGAAAAGTAAACCCACACTCAGAATAAAGATATACGGGAGGTAATGACCCTCATGCAAAGAAAAAAGATATGTAGGGGGACTAGGAAGTTATAAATCCACCCACGAGGGAATATTCCACTCATTACTATATTCCTCTAGAGAAGCTATTGAGTAAACCATGTTCAAAGATGAAGAAAAATAAAAGAGAGAGGATTCTTACAAGGATTTAAGGATTCAGCAAGAAATGAAGAACATAAGAAACGGTCGCACAGAAAGCTCAAGTTCCAAATCCACCCACGAAGGAATATTCCACTCATTCCTAAATTCCTCTAGAGAAGCTATTGAGTAAATCATGTTCAAGGATGAAGAAAAAGAAAAGAAAGAGGAATCTTACAAGGATTTAAGGATTCAACAAGAACTGAAGAACAAAAGAAACGGTCGCACAGAAAGCTCAAGAAGATAGGAGCAGAAACTCAGAAAGTTAGAGGTAGAAGACAATCATGATTTTTCTCGCCTTTTATAGATTGCCTAAAAAATCGTCAAGGGAAATGATTAAAGCTAGCGTCGATTGAACTGTTGGCAGCTAAGCCAAAAAAATGCTTTTGCCCCAAAACGATTCGTTAAAAACATCGAATAATTACAAATATGCCATCCACGTCAGGTTCCACCAATTGAACTAATAATTTTACAAGTATGGGAAGTCGGTAGTCGACTAAGCATCAGAATTATTGCCCGAGCAACTTTAAGAGCTAAATGTTCCACTCTCTTACAAAAACCTCAGTATGAATCATTTGGGGGCTTCTGTTGATGTCAAAAATCATCTTATTATGTGGACCAATCAGAAATGAACATGTGTTATCCAATGTGGCATAAGTCCTAATAAAAAGGAGTAATTCCCCGACTAAGTCCAGGAATACCGATCAACAATAGGATGACCGACCAACTTCGTCAGTAAAGCGCCATCCGTTGTATACATTATGAACGTTGTTCAAATGTAAATGACTAATTAATAAAGGCATTCCATCCCTTGATATTCCAAATCTTGTACTCCCTCATGGTCTATAAATACATTATAAATCCCTGAACCCAAGGGGGATGAGATACCTTAACAAAGGCAAGACAATACATCATAATGAACATAGGCTTTTCCCTTTAGCCGGACCTCTTTAAAAATATTTTATCTTTTTTATTTACTTATTTATTCGTGGTCAAATAATAAGATATAGTTTAGTTTTTTGCATCAACACATGGGTTCCTTCCTTTTGTGGCTGACCTCGAGTCGGGTCGGCCCTCCAACTGTCGATTTCTTGACTAGTTGCGTGTTGTTTTTATTTCCCAAGCTAGATTGAAGACTTGGGGCCATCATATTTCAGATCTCGTGTGAAATGTTAGGAGGATGATTTGTAAAGAAGAAGAAAAATTATTAAGAATAATATATGAAGACGAGGGAAGACTTATAAAGGGTTTAAGTAACTCACACAGCTCGTCTAGGGGGCAACCCCCAGACCCAACTCCTCAAGATATTTAGGGACCATGAGATCCCTAATTTTAGAAGGGAATCCTTATTTTCTTGATCCCTCATATAGTCAACCACGTTCCCTTCCTCAACGCTGAGGCCGAGTTTTAACTTCTCTGTCAAATTGAGGGGTTGTCCCAGGCACGTGGAACTCTAGGCTCGTCCACTCTTAGGTCGGCATCGACTGGAAAATCCCAGGCCCCAAAAATGAAAAATAATCTTTATTTCCAGTAGTGATTTGATGTTTGGGTTGTCTGGTTTCCTATCCTCTAAATGAAAATAGTCGGCTTGGTTGGTTGAAGACGAGATGCTATAACAGGTTGTGAAAAACTAAACTGATGGCTCGTCTATAAATGTATTCTTCCATAGGGAGACATATTTGAGGATGATTGTGACACCCCGCCTAATTAAATACCGGGCGATCACTCCTTTATTAAATTAAATCAAGGTAAACAGTTGGTTCATTCTCAGCATCACTGTCGATAAAAATAAATTTTCCAATTTAACACCCTAAATAATTAAGCTAAGTGTCAAAAACATTTTCATACAACTTTCCAAATTTTAATTAACGAAAAAGATTTATTTAATTAAAACAAAATTTCTACAATTAAGAATCACACCACAATAAACTAAATAACATAAACCATTCGTAAATCGAATGTCAACAATAGGAACTAAAACCACAAATCCATCCTGAATAAATCCCATAGAACAATACTGGAAATAACTGAAATATAAAAATCCCAACAACAAATGAAATGATGAAAAGGGGCGACACGTGCCCAATAAATGAGAGTACTAGGAGTGGAGTCAATAACAGAAGCCATCTACTCAAGTGACCTGCAACTCCCACCTAAGCTGCAGCTCGTTCTTCTCAAGGGATTCTAAGCAAGACGCCCCTGTGGCTGGGCACCTGAAAATATACATATATATATACAAGAGAGAGAGAGAGAAAAAGAAACGGGTCAGAGCCCGAAAGTGTGTTTGATTTAAAATACGTTTAGCAAGTATTTAAATTGATACAGGCCAATGCAACAACATATTAGTGCGTCTCTCTCTTGAGAAAAATACTCACCTCTCTTCTAATGTGCACATCTATCGCACTAACCTTCCCAACGGTTTCTTATCATTTAACGTACTAGTCTTTCTAAAAGATTAAACTTAACTTAGATTACCCGCAAGATTTATAATTCACGACTCCATTTTAAAAGAATGTCCCAAACAGTAAACAAAGTCCTCCATTTTAACTTTATAAAATCAATAAAGTTTTACCGTGACATATTATACTTTTTCAAAACAAGTATTTAATAATATGAGTCAACAACTATGCTCTACTTATCAAATTTCAGTAGACAGTTTCAAATATTATAATCTCATATATATATATTAACTACTCGTATAATATATATATAACAGCACCCCGAAATAAATTATGGTGCGTGCATACTTCCACTATCCAAAGCCCCATATCACTCATATTAAGGGGAATACATTCGGAATCACTCTCGAATTGTATTAACATAAGTACACAAATAATATTGAGGCGAAGCATAGATTCCAAGTCTCTAAGAGGGTGGCACATACCGACGTCTCTTAGGACCGTCTGAACTATCACATCGATAGCCTGTACCAAGGACATCTATCTTCTAGGGTACAAGTCAATATCCCCCATAAAGGTCCCATCGAGATAAGACTTGTCCCAGCGCGGAAACCTCAGGGATAGCAAGTAGCGTGGGTATGATTTTCACATGTATATAATATATGTACACACAATCATATAAATATACCACTTTATCATATTAATATAGGTTCTTCTCATCACCCGTAATTATACCGTTTATTCTTAATCTCACATTTAAAGAATTTCGCATAAGGTTTTATTCCTAACCTTAACTCGAAGGGTTTTCTCACTTATTACCTAACACTCGTGGATTATGACCCCACAAATCTGAAATTCAGTAAGTGACTTTATTAGATTCCAACGTAACTCTCTTACGCAGCTCACCCTTTAAGATTTATAAATCTAACAACCTAGGGTAAATATCCCATAAATATCATTCTCGTTGAATATTAAAGGTTCTAACATTTATCCATATACCCTACTGGTCCTCAATGTCTCCCAAATCATTTTATTTAAGATGCCCAAAGATTATTTCACGATAAACTTAATTTAACTAATTAAACAAGGGAAATAGGAGTCTGCCAGGAGGGGTCGATCGATCGAAACTTGGGGCTCGATCGATCGAACCTTCGATCGATCGATGCTCTATGCTCGATCGATCGATCAAGCAGGTCTGGGCAAAAATTCTGCAGAATTGTAGTTACGGGATTCATCAAAATTCTTCATCAAATTCCATATTTTCCAACACTAATCGACCCATAGATTCTACTACTAACATATTAACATAATTCCAGACGTTTTTAACGTTCAGCATGCGTGTATACATCATTAATCATGGTTAAACAACCCAAAATCTCATCTAAACATTAAGAACCCTAAAGTTTTCATAACTATGATTCAATTTAGTTTTTCTCCAGAATTTCTTCCTAATATAAGATCAAAAATTTGTGGGTAGTACATCTATATCATCAAAAGTTTCCAGCATAAGGTTTTAATCTTCTCTACATGCAACTTCCTATCAAAATTTGGGGTTTTCTTACATGGATTACATTCCTAATTAATCCTAAACTAATATGAACATTGGACTAACGAAATACGCAAGTTAAACACTTACCTGGGATTTTCAGAAGTCTGATTTCCTATTGATTATGGTGTGGTTGCGTTCTCCTCCTCGCGATCTACGCGTTGGTGGTGACGGCGGTGCAAACGGTGGTGTTTTGGCCTTGAATCTCTTTGAAAGGTCTCTCCTCTCCTCTCCAATGGCCGTTCTAGGGTTATGAATGTTCTAACCCTAAATGGCTAGCCTAACCAGCTGATAAAGGCTGCTAAAATTCGTGGGTTTAATTACCCTATTTTGTAAAATGACCAAAATGCCCTCCCGGGTCACTAATTAGGCCTAAAAACACTCCGAGACCCAAACTAAACCCCTGGGTACACTTTTCCGACTATCTCGACCCTTCCGGACGCGTTGGCGCACTCAAAACGACCATACGAACAACTTATAAAATATTTACTTTTTAATTAATAAAATTAGTCCCGACGTGACACAGGCACGTCCCAACTTAAATTTCCGAAATAGTCATTTAATTCACGCATGTCATTCAATATAACCAATATAGTATATCACTATGCTCATTATTAATATCAAACAAGTTTCCCATAATTACTAACTCTCGACACGTTAATAATTATTACATAATTAATTTCCGAATTTTTATTAAATAAACATTCTCATTAAATTTAATAAATCCCCAAATTAATATAGCATAAAAATACGGGGTATTACATACTTCCCCCCTAATAACGGAATTTCGTCCGGAAATTCGGAAAATAAGGCATACCTGGTAAAAACAACTCTGGATATCTCTCGCGTATATCTGCCTCACGCTCCCAAGTGGATTCCTCCACCTTATGATGCTCCCACTGAACTCGCACAAGTGGAACTATTTTCGACCTCAATCTCCTCTCACTATAGTCTAGAATAGCCACTGGTCTCTCCTCGTAAGAGCTATCAGACTGTAAATCTATCTCATCTATCGCAATGTGAGTATAGGCCATATCATCCCGAAGATATCGTCTTAACGACGAGATGTGGAATACATCGTGGATGCGATGTAAATGTTCTGGCAATCCCAACCTGTATGCAACAGGCCCGATCCTCTCGATGATGGAAAATGGTCCCACATACCTCGGGGCCAATTTCCCTTTCTTCCCGAACCTCATCACTCCCTTCATAGGAGATACACGCAACAACACTTGATCTCCCACATTAAACTCCCGGAAGAACCGTTTTGCATCGGCGTAGCTCTTCTGCCTGTCTTGGGCTACCCGAATACGACTCCTGATTATCTCAATCCTCGCGGAGGTCTCCTGAATCACTTATGGTCCTAGCAACTTGTTGTCCCCCACCTCGAGCCAACAAGTTGGAGAACGACAAGGCCTGCCATACAAAGCCTCAAATGGAGCCATGCCAATCGTAAACTGATAGGAGTTATTATAAGCAAACTCTACCAGTGGAAGGTGTGTCTCCCAACCTCCTCCGAAATCGAGAAAACACATGCGTAGCATATCTTCCAACATCTGATTAGTACGCTCTGTCTGTCCATCTGTCTGTGGGTGGTAAGATGAACTCAGTCTCAACTCTGTACCCATAGCCTCCTGAAAGCTTTCCCAGAAACGTGACACAAAAATCTTGTCTCTATCTGACACAATATTCAAAGGCACCCCGTGTAATCTGACAATCTCAGTAATGAACAATTGAGCATACTGACCCGTAGTATAATCTGTTCGCACTGGTAGAAAATGAGCCACTTTGGTCAAACGGTCTACAATCACCCAGATAGAATCGTGGCCCCGCTGTGATGTAGGCAACCCTGTAATGAAATCCATGGAAATACTCTCCCACTTCCACGCGGGTACTTCCAATGGCTGAAGAAATCCTGACGGTTTCTGGTGGTCCACCTTCACCAGCTGGCAGGTAGAACACTTGGACACAAACTCGGCGATGTCCTTCTTCATCCCACTCCACCAGTATTGACGCCTCATGTCCTGGTACATTTTATCACCTCCCGGATGTACTGCAAATCGGGACCCGTGAGAATGAGTCATCACTTCATGACGTAACTCCTCTCCTTCTGGAACCACTAATCTCCCATTAAACCGTAACCTTCCATCAGAACTAACAGAATAGGACTCAGCACCCTCGGCTAGAAGTCGCACAATCTGCTCCTGACAAAACGGGTCTGTGGTCTGTGCCTGTATCACCCTCGTAACAATCTCTGGCGTGACTGACATCACGGATATGAAAGAACGAGCTACTGCGTCCTGGTGACCCAACTCTTTCCATTTTGCTTTCCAGATGTCCGCTACATCGTCTACCGGTCTACGGCTCAACGCATCAGCAACTACGTTGGCCTTCCCCGGATGATACTTTATATCGAACTGGTAGTCCTTCACAAACTCTAACCACCTGCGCTGACGCATATTCAGCTCTCGCTGAGTGAACAGGTACTGCAGTGACTTATGGTCTGTGAACAAATGGAATTTCTCACCCAATAAGTAGTGCCTCCAAATTCTCAATGCAAAGACGACCGCTGCTAACTCCAGGTCATGGGTGGGGTAATTCTTCTCATGCGGCTTAAGCTTGCGGGAAGCAAAAGCTATAGCCTTCTCTTCCTGCTGAAGTACTCCCCCAAGTCCCCGTAAGGACGCATCGGTATAAACCAGGTACTCCACACCCGGTCTCGGTAAGGCAAGGACTGGTGCTGAAGTAAGCTTGTCTTTCAGCTCGTCGAAAGCCAGCTGACAAGCGTCATCCCAAACATATGGTACCCCTTTGCGAGTCAGATTCGTCAATGGACCCGCTATTTTGGAAAATCCCCGAATGAATCTCCTGTAGTATCCGGCTAATCCCAAGAAACTACGCACTTCTGTCGGTGTCGTGGGCTGTCCCCACTCCCTCACCGCTGACACTTTGCTCGGATCAACTGCAATCCCCTGTTCAGTAACGACATGGCCCAAGAACTGTACTTCTCGCAGCCAGAATCCACAGTTCTCGTACTTAGCATACAACTGATGCTCTCGTAGAGTCTGAAGAACCTGTCTCAAGTGTTCGGCATGCTCCTCCTCGGAGTGTGAATATATCAAGATATCATCTATGAAGACGATGACGAACTGATCCAAGAACTCTCTGAATACTCGGTTCATCAAGTCCATGAAAACGGCTGGGGCATTTGTGAGTCCGAACGGCATCACCCTGAACTCATAGGACCCATATCTCGACAAGAAAGCAATATTTGAAACATCCTGCTCTCTAATACGTAACTGATGGTACCCCGACCTCAGATCTATCTTCGAAAAGAAAGTTGCTCCCCTCAACTGGTCGAACAGATCATCGATTCGAGGCAACGAATACTTATTCCGTATCGTGACCTTGTTCAATTCACGGTAGTCCACACACAATCTTAGTGAACCATATCTTTTCTTCACAAACAAAACTGGAGCGCCCCAAGGTAAGGTACTCCTACGGATGAAGCCCTGACCTAACAGCTGCTCTATCTGGTCTCGTAGCTCTCGCATCTCTGCCGGAGCCATACGGTATGGTGCGCGTGCTATAGGTCTCGTATCTGGCATTAAATCTATTACAAAGTCTATCTCATGACTGGGCGGTAGGCCTGGTATCTCCTGAAATACATCGGAATACTCCCTGACAACAGGGATCAAATCTAAGGGAATCACGACCTCCTTAGAGGTATCCTCCTCTATGTAATACAAATGAGCGGTCGAACCTCCCTCTGGGCGAGGCATCGCCACTACAAACATCTCTTGCCCCGGAATGACAAAAACAATGCTCCCACCGAAGCAATCAATCATGGCTCTATAAGCTGTGAGCCAGTCCATACCGATAATCACATCATGCTCGTGCATGTTTAAGACTAACATGTCAGCAGGTAATACCAAGCTACCAATCTCTACCCCCACTCCCCGGCATATAAAGAATATAAGTGACCCACTCCCCAGTGGTGAGTCGACACACGTCACGGTGCTCTCTGCTGTGGCTAGTAATCCTAAGGACTTCACGAAATGCGTAGCTATAAAACAATGCGTTGCCCTCGTATCAAATAATACCCGACCCATAGTATTATGGATAGGAAACATACCCTCAATCGCGGGTGGTGCCTGTAGAGCTACTGCCTGGTGGACGTTATAGACACGTCCATACTGCAATTGCCCCTGCTGCACTGGAGCTGCTGGAATGGCTGGTAGGGCTGGCACCTGGGCTGGAGCTAGGAGGGCAGGTGGAAAGAGTGGTCTCTGTGGCTCATTACGGGCTCCCTGCTGCTGTGGGGCCCTATCGCCCTCTGGGCAATCCTGGCGCCTATGGCCATGTTTACCGCACCCAAAGCATCTGCCTTTGAAGTTACCGCCCCTCTGACCCTGCTGTCCATGACCCTGCTGGCCGTTACCTCCACGCCACTGGCCCTGTTGGCCCTGATGTGCACGCTGTGGGCCTTGCTGGCCCTGCTGCTGTCCCTTCGGTCGGTGTTGGCCCTGCTGGCCCTGCTGATTAGGCTGGCCCTGCTGGCCCTGCCTGAAACCCCCGAATCCTTGCCTAGAATCACCTGAACGGAATCTCTTAGCAGGGTCCCCCTGATGGGAACTCTGCTCGTGCTGACGAGTCTGTCCATGAGTTGGTGCCCCACCGGCACTATTACCCTCGGTCCTGCCCTGCTGGCTGGACTCTCCTGCTCTCTTGCTTCCCTGAAGATGGAAGCGGTGATCCTGACAATGTAGTAACGCTGCATTGAGTATGTCAGTGAAAGTACTCAGGGATAGATTCCCAATAAGGTGCTGACGGATCCTCCAAGCTAACCCGTCGACAAACAATAAAATCTTCTTGCTCTTAGTGGGTGCCTCATCCGGCACAATAGTGAGAAGTATCGTGAACTCCTCCTCATACTCAGCTACAGTAAGGTTCTCCTTCTTTAGATTTAGTAATTTCCGCCTCATCTCAGTCTGCACTGCGGGTGGAAAATACTTGCGGTCAAACCGCTCCCAGAACAACTGAATAGGGATCGTGTCCCTCTCCTCCAAAGTAGTAGTGGACTCCCACCACTGTAATGCGGCTCCCACCAGCTTAAAGGAAGCCAAAAACTTCTTTTGCACGTCAGTGCACTCATACATTCGGAGGTGCCGCTGGATGTCCTTCTTCCATTGGCTGACTGTAACAATATCGGAGCTACCAGAAAACTCAGGGGGATGCGCTTTCTGAAAAGCATCCCGAACCCTCTCCCATGCGGATGGAAGCTGTGTTGGTACTGGCGCCACTGCCTGAACCTGGGGTGGAGCCTGTTGAATCACCGCTATTGCGGCATTCACCGCCTGAGCAACAATGGCGGCTACTTCGTTCGCATTCATTGTGCCTGGTGCCGGAGCTGCTGGCTTCTCGGCTTGGGCACGCCTATCTTTCGGAGCACGTCTCGGAGGCATCTGAAACGTGAACAAGTTTATTAGTCTACAGTTATTATCATATCTCAAATAGCTGAAGACTTAATTGTAAAAGCAAGAATACAACAATCCTAAAAATAGGGCTCTATAGCAATAAAGTTACGCTGAAAGCGAAATAAGCCGTACAGATCCTATGGACACTAGAACCTGATGCTCTGATACCACCTGTGACACCCCGCCTAATTAAATACCGGGCGATCACTCCTTTATTAAATTAAATCAAGGTAAACAGTTGGTTCATTCTCAGCATCACTGTCGATAAAAATAAATTTTCCAATTTAACACCCTAAATAATTAAGCTAAGTGTCAAAAAGATTTTCATACAACTTTCCAAATTTTAATTAACGAAAAAGATTTATTTAATTAAAACAACATTTCTACAATTAAGAATCACGCCACAATAAACTAAATAACATAAACCATTCGTAAATCGAATGTCAACAATAGGAACTAAAACCACAAATCCATCCTGAATAAATCCCGTAGAACAATACTGGAAATAACTGAAATATAAAAATCCCAACAACAAATGAAATGATGAAAAGGGGTGACACGTGCCCAATAAATGAGAGTACTAGGAGTGGAGTCAATAACAGAAGCCGTCTACTCAAGTGACCTGCAACTCCCACCTAAGCTGCAGCTCGTTCTTCTCAAGGGATTCTAAGCAAGACGCCCCTGTGGCTGGGCAACTGAAAATATACATTTATATATACAAGAGAGAGAGAGAGAGAGAGAGAAAAAGAAACGGGTCAGAGCCCGAAAGTGTGTTTGATTTAAAATACGTTTAGCAAGTATTTAAATTGACACAGGCCAATGCAACAACATATTAGTGCGTCTCTCTCTTGTATATATATATGTATATTTTCAGGTGCCCAGCCACAGGGGCGTCTTGCTTAGAATCCCTTGAGAAGAACGAGCTGCAGCTTAGGTGGGAGTTGCAGGTCACTTGAGTAGACGGCTTCTGTTATTGACTCCACTCCTAGTACTCTCATATATTGGGCACGTGTCTCCCCTTTTCATCATTTCATTTGTTGTTGGGATTTTTATATTTCAGTTATTTCCAGTATTGTTCTATGGGATTTATTCAGGATGGATTTGTGGTTTTAGTTCCTATTGTTGACATTCGATTTACGAATGGTTTATGTTATTTAGTTTATTGTGGTGTGATTCTTAATTGTAGAAATGTTGTTTTAATTAAATAAATCTTTTTCGTTAATTAAAATTTGGAAAGTTGTATGAAAATGTTTTTGACACTTAGCTTAATTATTTAGGGTGTTAAATTGGAAAATTTATTTTTATCGACAGTGATGCTGAGAATGAACCAACTGTTTACCTTGATTTAATTTAATAAAGGAGTGATCGTTCGGTATTTAATTAGGCGGGGTGTCACAATGATCTTCCATGAACTAAGGCCCAATTGGGATGGTGCAACCCCTAGAATAGATAAGATAGCTCGAATGGCAGAGTGGAAAGGCAATCTGATGCCGATTCTGAACATCTAATAATAAACGATGACTTCTCCCTCCCAACCTTGGAATACTTTCTCGTCCTCATCTGGGACCCTCATAGAAACATTAGCCTTAATTCCATACAAATGTCTCCATTGAAGAAGATTAGTCACTTTGACAGTGGAGATGAAATATTTAGTATATGAAGTGCTAAATAGCTCCTTGGGCCTCAGAGTTGGCCTCCTCACTAGCTTCCTCAGGGGCTGAGGCCCCATCTGGGAACCTCTCTTAAAATTTATGAGCGGTCATGACCGAAATAAGAATGGCAGGTGGGTGTGCAGTGTTAGAAGTCAGCTTGTCCCTATGAGAGATGACGTGAATGGAAGAGTCGTCTTTACTAGATGATTTGGCCTCACTGGAAGATGATATCCGAGATTGTGATTCTCTCATTATTTCTTCAAAATATCTGTCCTTGGCTAGAGAAGAGGATGAGCTCGGTATCTCAGAGGATGAGAGAAAAATTGTTTTTAAGGGTATTGGGAAAATGGGATGAGTCCGATCGACCCCATCTCGACGTTAAACCTCATGTTCCTCTTCTACCCTAGGTATCTCTTGGAAACACCTCTCCCTCCGAGTGGGAAACTCATCTGCTAATGCATACAACTTCCTTAGCATCAAAGAGGCCGAACCTACACTTAAGTAAATGGGGGACTAAAGCACACAAATATCTTAAAGTGTTAACTGGGGTTTAACTAAAGGATCAAAGCGTGGAATATGAACAGTTGAAGCCAAAAACAAACTATGGAACAGTTTGAATGCTTCACCGGAGAAGGTGATCGGTGGTTCACTGGAGTAACCTAACGGGGATAAATAAAGGCGAAGAAAACCCTAAGGACACTAACAAACCCTATGCAACCTCGCTCAAACCTGAAACCGCCTCTCTCAGTCCTAAAATCACCACACAACTAGCTAATAAAGTCGTCAAAAAATTATAGAAGTTATCTAAAAAGAAAAACATGTATTGAAATGGCCAAAAATTATTGAAAGCTAACGAGGAAAGAAGAAGGGGAATAATTGGAAGCTTTAACTGAGCTTACAACCACCGGAGACTTTGAAAAGTCACCGAAAAATGCTTGGGCAGTGGAGAGAGACAAGAGCTCTGGGAAATTAGAGAGAAGAAGAAGTGCGCGCAAGTGAGGAAAGAGAAAGGAAAAAAATCCTAGGTTTAATATCATAAAATGACTGTGTGCAAGTTTCAAGGAACATCATCATTTTGGGCACACAACCCTAAGCGTTTAGCTATCATTTATGCTTTGATCAGGCGTAACCCTATGAAAACTATGACAAATGTCACATTAAACCTGCAGTCTTCTTAATGATTACCATGTGTCTCCTTAACAACTACCATCAACACCTTCAGACATTATTACCCCTTAGCCTCCTCCTTACTTTAGAGACTAAGGATTAGTGGTGATTAATGTGCCAAGTATAGCCCCATCTTGGATATTATTACCTCGGTAAAAGCCGACTTGCACCAATATATCTATAATAATGAGTTATACCTCAATCAAGGACTGAGCGCGAGCTGACTCATCCTCGGCTCATGACCCCTCGTAGGTAACCCCGACCTCATCCTTCCAAACTAGTCAGTATGCCTCACATCACCAATCCAGTGAACTATAGACCCTCGTTCTCGGCCTTCTTCAGGACGGTGATAATAAGATGAGACTTCCCAGCATAACAGGTGTCCTTTCCGTAATGGACCATAGATCGGTAACTTGGCCTTGACTAGAACAAGTGGCTAATAGTAGAGTGCTGTCAGAGCGCGTGGATTGGGGAACGCATGAGAGTGTTCACGTGGGCTATAGATCCCACGTGTATCAAAATTATTATAACAACATCTCCCTCACACGTGAGGAAATATTTGATCATCATGACCCACATGTGACAGAGACAGATGGCTCCACCTCATTGGTTAGGAATATTCCACACATGCTTATTACATGCTTAAGGGGCAGACTATACCCCCAAGCACTATAAATACTTGTCTTCTACATCCTTGTAAAGGATCAATAATTGTTAACCCTAACTGAAACTCTGTTAAAATCACAATTGTGTGTGAGAGAGAGAGGGAGCTTGAGTGTTTGTATTCCAAGGCCATTAGATCCCATATTTAGTGGATTTCTCACACACTCGCACAATGGAGTAGGCTAGAATTGGCTAAACCACTTATATCTGGTGTTATCTTCCTCTTTGCCTCACCTCTTTCTATATTTTTATACCTGTTTATACTCCATTATTGTGCTGGTTTGAGCTTACTCAACACATTGATTTGGAGATACCATTTCTGGTATCATCAATAACAGGGTTCTAGTAAGTAACCTTCCTGATTCCAATAAGGGATATTGTGATTATGGCCATCCTGAAATCTCCTCTCTTCCTTCCCGAGGTGGGGAGAAAAAAAGGGGGAGAAGGTCTCAAACCCTCTTACTCTAGGAGCTCTTCGACCGTCGTCGGTGTGGGGTGAATGTAAAGAGATGGATTCAACAGCCTATTTTGCACAAAACAGAAAAAATAACATGTCGCCGCTTCGAGAGCGTGGCATCAAAGACAAACTGATGCTTACAAAATCAATAGTTCGAAGGTTCGGGGGCTAAGTTACGAAATGAGAAGGTGTTAGGCACCCATACTGCCCTTTTGGTCTCTTCTTAATTTCTCCGTGAGGTGTGCGTGCGTGTATATATAGATGGAGATCGGAATTACCCAACTCATACCATGGAAAAGATAAAGTGGGCTCATCCATAGGAATGTTTCCAAAATTACATTTAGAATATCAGATGTATACGTTTATCAGGATATTTATCGTTATGATGAAATGATAATATATGGTAGATAAATGCTATTAAGGATCACAAATATAATATACATTAAAATAATATACAGATGAAAAGGAGACAAATGCGAAAATGCAAAAATTGGAAATTTTGAAAAATTGGACTCGAGTTTCGAATTTTTACCCGAAACACCTACGTAGCCTATAAAGGCATCAAAGTCCAAGAGTTCGCATGCGGCATAAGGGTGGGGTTTATCCCATAGATTTGAACGGGAATTTATTATATGTGTGTGCATGTAGAAAATGTATTTTTGTTTTGAGATATTCTGGTGGATAATCCCATTGGAATTTAGCTATGTTCTAAAAGGCCCGCCTAGGCTCGAGGCTTGAGAGAAACGCATCGCCCACACCTTATCCTTGGTAAAAGGCTTAAGGCGCACTTTTTTAAAAAAAAACAAAGGATTAGTTGACAAATATTGGTTATGGAACATGATTATGAGAAAGATGGCTACCAAACGTATGGATATATTTTGAAAATTCAAGGTATGTATTATTTATTATATTACTAGACTTGGAATTTTTAAAATAATAAAAAAGAAAAAACGCCTTTTTATGCCTAGGCTCCTAAGGCTTGAGGCTTGACCTCTACGCATCGACCACGCCTCGCGCCTTTTAGAACCTTGGAATTTAGAGGTGTAACCCTTTATTTTTATAGAAAATAAAGTATGTGCAATATAGCTAATAAATGATGAAGTATTAATGTGTGTGAACTAAAGTAAAAGCTAGATTATGAGTGTATGTAATTAATGCAAAAATAAGAAATCTAAACAGAAAGAAGGATTTTGGACCTTCTTTAGAGAATTGAAGCTTGATCTTGATCTTTGATGAACTCCTTTGAGTGTAGAGATGAATGTTGGATGTGAGACAATGAGATTTTGCCAAATTAGGTATGAAAATATTGGGAATGTAAGATGAAAAGGAATTTCACACAAGGAAACTTCAATTATTGCAAGAGAATGTTGCTGAGATCGCTAATATTGATGGATCTGAGGTGTGCTTTGGGAGTGAGGTCATGAACTCTATTTATAGGGTAAGGGGGTGACGATTGACATAGACCTAGACCTGCCAATTGGTAGGTAACCCTAGGCACACTGCCGATAGGAAGGGAAATGGACCTGTCAATCGGCAATCTCGTGCATATTTTTTTTGGAAAAATGGTCGTAGAATGCAATCCGTTGATCTAAATCGTGCACGGGGAATACCGTTAGAAAGGTAATTCAGAGACATTCAAGAGTCACTTTAGGTCGCTCCCGAGTCCGAAAGTTAACTTTGGGTCAAACGTGGCTCGAAAGTGCTCATCGAACCTTTAGAAGGGGGGTTACTCATCCGAATGGTAAGTCAGAATCAAGCACGGGGCGGACCATTGGAAAGGTTATGTGAGGTACATACTTAGACATACAAAGAGCTTCTCTCGGTTCAAAAAGTTAACTTTTGGAGTAAAATGGGTCGTTCGTCTAAACTGTAAGGCTGATTCACGCACGGGGTGGATCATTGGAAAGGGTATTCAGTGCCCTTAGACAATTCATTCAATATCATTTGAGCTGAAGAGTTGACCTTATTCAAATGCAGCTCAAAAATGCCTGGTGGCCTCCGAATCAATTTTTAAGGAAAAACGGATCGTTAGTCCGAACGGTTATGCCATTTCGCACATGAGGAAAACCGTTGGAAAGATGTTTCACTGCCCTTTAAAGATTTAAAGAGCTTTTTCTCTTACGATGAAGTTAACTGGGGTCAAATTGGGGCTCGGGAGTGCCCAGTGGCCTCTAGATCGATTTTCGATAGTAAAATGGTTCATTCGTTCGATCCGTTATACCGATTCACTCACAGGGCAAATCGTTGGAAAGGGAATTCAGAGCCCTTCAGAGATACATTGAGCTTTCACTCTAATGGTAGAGTTGACTAGAGTCAAAAGGGGTTCGGGAGCGCCCGATAGCCTCTAAATAGGTACTCGGAGTATGACCCATGATTTATAATGAAATGGGGAGGTGCTAGGGACCTAAGGAGAGACTTAGGGGGTCCTAGATTGTGGTGTCTACACTGATTAAGGTTTTATTACTTGTAATTGGCAACATCATCCTCTCCCAAAGGACAAACAACATTAAGAATTTTTGTGCCGAGATAAGGGATTAATATACGTTAATACTTTTATTTTCATGCCTTTTATGAATTTTCTTCTTATTATGTTGACTAATAATGTTTCTTCCTTTCTTTGTCTGAGCAAATCGATCGAAGAAGAAAGAGCCGTCCCTTTCCCATATTAATAGGGAATAACTACTAAAAGTTTAGAAGTTGAGGGAACCTTTAGTTTCAGGTGTTGATAATTCTTGCTTCGCATCTTTCCCACTAGAATATAAGAATTCTATTGGCAGCTTCATAACTCGTCTAGTAGACAGCATCCCAGGTCTCCCACTTCCAAGTCAGGAATCTTATGCTCCTTCCTCCTTTGAATCACTTGATGTTGAGTCCATCCCTATTGAGGAAGAGGATTCAATGTCTCGTAAGAGGATAATTTTGTTGATTGATGATGATGATGTTTGGGCTTCCTCCCCGAAATCCAATTCCTTAAAAAGGACTGATCAAGAAGGACCTAGAGCTACTGACTCGGACTTGGTAGTCCGAGAGAAAAATAAAAAGGACAGGCTCCCTTGCCTTCTCATCCATCCAAGAAGGGTAATGTCCCCTCATCTGTGACGTAACCACAGGTGATGTCAATGGACAAAGAATACCACATTGGCCTAAAGCTTGCTGAAAAAAGTTCTGCTCGCCACTGATCGCGAGCGGGTCAAACAACTGTCTTATGAGCAACTGACCTCACATGTCACTGTGACACCCCGCCTATAAAAATATCGGGTGGTTAATCTTTTACTAAAATAAAACGTTGGTCTCATATGGCTCATTCATACCACCACTGTCGAAAGCATTTTTAAAGTTACTAACCTCCTAGTAATTAAATAGATCGGTGCCAAATTTTATCTTACATTAATTAATTACATGCGAAAATCATAAATAATTAAACCATCCACACAAACTGATAACTAAATCCAACACAGATAAATAATATTAATAAAGAAAACCGAATCAACTATTGGTTCAACAATAAAATCCAATAATAAATCTGAAATAATAAACTGAATACACAAAGTCTATTAAATAAACTGAAATACTGAATCTGAAGGGCGACATGCCCGAGTAAATACGGAATGAAAATTCCTAAACTAGGAACGAATAAAAGAAGCGTTTATAACAAGATCCTGCAAGCCTCCACAAGTGCTGAAGCTACGCATCCATAAAGAGATTCCTCAAGTTGGGAGTCCCTATGTCCGGACACCTAAAATGGTTTTGAAAAATATATTTTGACACGGGTCAGAGCCCAAGTAAAATATTTTAAAAATATTCAGCAAGCAATTAAAATGCAATGATTAAATATGTATGAACACTTTCCATGTTTAAGATGGTGTCGGACTCTCTTGAGAAATAACTTATCCCTCATCTAATGAGCACACATATCGCTTACCTTCTAACCCAACTAGTTATGCAATCCCACCTAACTAGCCTTGCTACACTTATTATTATCAGGCTACTCTAAGCCGAGCATTTTTTACCTTGATTTATAAGTTATCTACTCATTTACTTATTTAATCATTTTAACTTTGATTATTTATACAACATTCAGACTAATTATATATGAAGTATGAATTAATCATATAACTTTCACAATAGTTATATCTGAAATACAGTCACACTTTATGTACTAGTATACTACAACATTCACACGCATGTCACGTATAATAACCATCCATTTTCGAGTAATAACTCAGCAGATGCTTTCTCTAAAATGCTATCATATCCCAGGTACTCACTCACAAGATAGGTAAAATTATCGCAAACGTAGTAGAAATGGTCATATTCCCCCTGAAAGTGAGATTGAATCATACCCAAAGTGTCTCACCTAGAAAAATAATTCACACAATAAAACATGAGAGGATATTCTCCCTGTATTCACTAGCCAGGGGATTCACCCACATTGCGCAACCTCCGATGATAGCACTAGAGGGGTATGTATTCCTATAAATATCATTCACATCGATATCTATAAATCACACACACACACACACACACACACACCGATATATATATATAAGTTCGGCTAACCCATGCCGAACACCCATCGCACTAGCCCAGAATACCCGAGTCTATATCCCCGACTCCTATTTAGTTTAATTTCACATCCATTAAATAATATAAAGTAGCTTCACTTGCTAATATACTCGGACTCACCCAATCGGACTGTAATTAAACATTTATGAATTTATTTCACTCAATTCACTATTTAGATTCCTCCTATTTCTCACCTTTTGAGGCTCATATACATCCACCTATAGTCCCTAGGTAAAATACTCCCGAAAGTCCATTCCCGGATTTTATTTTTGACTAAAGATTTTGATGTCGGACACCCTTTCGTAGAAAATTCATAACTAATTAAAAAATCAGAAAGATACGAAACTGGCGGCCACGCGTTCGTAACGAAAATATTTATCTTCATGTACAAAACCTAGGGTTGTTTGAATGAGATATAAACCTTGTTCGAATGAGATACAAATCTCGTTTGAATGACAACCTCAACTCGTTCGAACAGTTTTTGACAAATCGACCGATCAACATCCTTAGGTCGATCTATCGATACCTGAACAGGTTCTCTTCTCCGGAAATCATTTTTCTCCATTTTTAACCCTCAAACCTCCATGGATTCAACCCGAACTTCAACCCAATTCATACCCCATGTTTATTACATCTATAAATAGGTTCTAACACAAATATATATCATTAATCATCAGCGATTCTCATTAAAAACTTATAGGGTTCATAAATTGGGTTTTTCTCAAAATTTCTTAAGTCACAAATTCAATTTGATTCAATAATTAGAATTCAACAACAATTGCTATTGGTTTTTTACTCTAAATCATATTCTAACATCATATGATAGTATTGTCACATTAATTAAACATCAATTTCACCTTTAATGCTTAAATCCCCCAAAACCCAAATTCACTTGTGTCAACCTCCCAAAACGAATTTATCAACACATACTATAATTTGAACATGAAATTATGTTATTTAAATCGAAATCAAGTTTAATTACTTGCCTTATAGGATTCATAGGGTCTGATTCCACGTAGAAGATGATGAATATGACAAAGCACACTCGAATCCCCTTTGAATTTGGTCTCTAAAGCCCTATATTTTTCTTCCTTATCCCTTCTCTCAATTTATTGATTTTTTAATTGAGTTATGACTGCCTCTAACTATAACACTTAGGTTTAAAACTCTTAATCCCGTAATTAAGCTAACGGTTCAAGCCTAAATGACCCGAACCCCCCGTGTGGGCCCAGTTATATCTAAATCGCCATCTGAGTCACTCTATAATAAATTCCTATCCCACTCGATCCCAAGAAGCCTATACAGACTTTCGATTGAGATAAAATATCGCCACGTCACTATCAATCGTAGAACGTAAAATTAATAACTTGATATTCACTTTATAATTATTTTCCATAAATATTAACCATTATCTCGCCCGATTAATATTGTAATTAACACGTAATAATTAATTCAATTAAATTACGACACACATGTAATTTAAAGTATTCGAATTAATTAGATATAAATTTTCAAGAGTACGGGGTGTTACATACTTACCCCCTTACAAATGAATTTCGTCCTTGAAATTAGGATGTACCTGTGGTGACTAACTTTAAAGGCCCGAAATTGATCTCCTCTAACGAAATGTGCCAAAAGGCCCTTTCGCTCCGGCGTTACTTCTGTAGCGACGACACATGAAACACATCATGAATCCGTTACAGATGCTCATGTAGGCCCAACCTATACATAGCTGGTTCCATCCTCTCAATGATCAGAAGGGGTCCCACATACCTCAGTGCTAGCTTCCCTTTATGCCGAACCTCACGACCTCCTCTTTTAAAGGTAAGTACTCATAACAATTCCTGACCACTAATGTCAGACTTCAATACTTCGATTCATGGTGATGTAACTCTCACCACGTTCCTGAACTGCACAAAATTGATGTAGATTAACTTAATCCTTGCCGACAGACCATATATCATCTCGAGTCCGAGAAGCTTGTTATTCCCCACTCTTAACCAAACGAAACATGGGTGACAAAATTTTCGTATGAAGCCTCACAAGGCGTTGCATAGATAATAAACTTCTACAAGTGATCACGCGTAGCTTTACCAATGGTAATTAATATTCCCAATTAGCCCCGAATAAATAATATGTATTTCTCGAGCTCTCCTACACCTAGTCACTCCTCATCTACACATCGACTTATGGGTGATGCGTCTAGCACAAAATGTAACTTCATCCTCATCGCCTCCTAACACTCCCTATTATAGGTGGGATTGAAAGGTCTCATCCTAATTTATAACAATATTGATTACACGTTGATCCGACTCACTTCTTTTTTAACGAAATGTTGGACATAATGCTCGATAGTATAATTTACCCCCAAAATATCAACTATTCCATTTTGGTCGTTCCATTCCACAATCACAAAGGAAACCTTGACCTCTCCACGATTTTGGATATCTTAAATATGAATTTCACCGATCATGTGCATTAATCCTACCATTGGGACCATCAAAATTAGAGAAATCCTGGTTGATGACCCCGGATAAACCTTTTTACATCCCTAAATGGTGTAACTTAGACACAACTTCACTATGTCTTATTCAACACCAATCCCCATACTCAATGTTCCACATCGCGGGGAACATATTACTCCCCTTTTTTCAAAATATACCAAAAACCATTGCCCTTGCGTTTGCTCCCAAATCTGTGCATTCCTTAAGCACATTTTTTGCTTGGTTGTAATCAACATTTTATTTGCGTGTAACCCACTCTAGTCATTTGACTAAGTGAGACTCTGCTCCACTTTCCTAAAATTATGGGGTTCTCCCTTATCGAGGGATACCTTTTTACATGCGCCTCCATCACCTTTCAGCTCATCACGATTATGATAGTTCTCCTTGATATGTATATAGTTGGATTGTCTCCTTTCTCAAATGGATTTCAGTCCATTATACCTTTCCATATATGTTCCTAACTACCCCACAAGCATACACTAACATGTTTATTTTCAGATTCCTTTATCCTGGACATTTCTGAAAATAAAACTAACTAGGGTGCCCATATGCCCTATAGCCTATGCATCCCATCATAATTATCACCAATGTCTCGTACGTAATATACTTATCCCAAGCTCAGGCCCGCACTCTCGGTGTGCCTATATCATAAGGATATTCTTGATTAACCCACAAATCGCAATTTAGTTCTTCTCGATATTGCCCACCCATTAACTTATGGTGCAAAAGTTTTCTCAGTGCTTCCTTCGCGGCACTACCCGACTCCACTGGCCATATATGGTAATAGCTCTCAGCTTAAAGTGTTTTCTCTACACGTTAACAATTAACATTTAAAAACCGATGTCCAAGCATCCAACAACGTCTCTCCATTCCCGATGTTTATTAAGGTTTATGCGTGTAACATCCCACAATAATGCTCAAAAGAGCTTTCCCTAATGCACTATCCCTTAACATTATCGGTCATTGATTTCCATAAGTCTAAAGCATATAAATGGGATACCCAAAACCCTTCCCCTACTGATAAGTATAATCATTGACTCCTACATCTCTAAAGGATTCATATAATACTGCGCTCTCACTATCAGAAAGTCCTTAGCCCTAAGTTAATAATGAACTAAATCTCTCTGCTCTACGGTAGACCCGACATACCCTGAATTGCATTAGTAAAAGTCCATACGCACCGGGATCCAATATAACTAGAAAAATGTACTATATGAAGTCTATTTCATGAAAATATCGCCACGATCTCGACCCTCTTTCAGGCAAGACTTCACAAAAATATACATCATGTCCCGAAATAACGAACACGATAGTCTTGCTGTAACTGCCCACCACCGCTTAACCATCGCTGACCAGTCCGTACCCAGAATAAAATCATACTTCATATATTAACTCTCAAAACGAGTTACCCTTGTAAAATATATCCTCACAGTGTCCACACCCGCTCCCTTGCAGATGGAACTAAAGAGAACCCCGCTACTCAACGGTAAATATATATAACTATATTACTATTAGCGATAGTTCTACTAAACTCGTTTCAATCGTGAAACTAGTGCTAACGAACTACAGTGACTCGCTTGTGCCACACAAAACATACCCCATTCACCTTGGGATAAAACTCATACTTTTAATTGCCAGTAGCACTAGTAGTTCAAATGGTTTCTAGACATAACACTCTCATCCAACCGAAGCACAAACTTCTAATAACTGTCGCCCCTGCTGGGCATTCCACTCCTATCCCCTAACTTGCTGCGAACAAGGTCCACACATGTGTTCCTACTCTTTACACATAAGACACCTCTATGTGTCATTCTACCTTTATCTGGACCCACTGGACATATCGGGGTTGTCCTTCTCACGAGCCTAGCAGTCTTAACCCCGATTGCTACTCCTACTGTCCCTTTGGCTCCGCTGGCCCTATGAGACTCATTGCTGGCCTTAACGGCCCTGACTGAATCCACCATCACCTATTATTACAATGGGTCCTCTACTGGGTATCCCCTCCAATGGTGCCTCACTAGCACCATTAGATTCACTCTTGCCCTTCGATTAGGTTCTCCAACTCTCTTGGCTCCCTTCTCACATAAGCGTTGATTTCAAATTGTAAACATAGGACATTAACGACAACGATATCAGTCGTTATAACCAAATTTCCCCATCCATGCTTTTATATTCTACCCATGTGTCCATTATTTACTTAAGGACCTTTTTTATTCTCCATATCCACCTCGTAGGGTACGAAGTTCGCTAAACATATAAACTTTCCTTCATAACCGACCACTGTACGACTCTTCTGAAATAAGTATTTAAATCTCCTTTGCCTCTCTGTATAAATAACTGATGAGAGGATCTATGGTCAAACTGCACCCCAAATTCCTCATTATTCCTGGCATTTCTCCATAGTTGTGGTGACTGACTCCTATCACTACAGTGCCACTCCTATGAGCCAAAATTTGGCCCGAAATTTAATCCTCGGTGCCACTGCACTTCACCCTACATAATTGCCTTTAGGCTATCACCTTCTATTGATGCATCACACTCCTTTACTTCCCCGAATCCTTACGGATGGCTCTTCGGAGGAGTTCCTTCGACTCCCCCCTTTATCGACTACACTGGGTGAGTATGAATTTGCACCATGGCTCTTCCTGAACAATAACCATGGTGACTTCTATCGCGGCCACGATTCCCAGAATATTTTATGGCTTCTACTGAGCCTTTCCCCCTGTAGTCCTTCTAACGACCCTTGCTGGTCCTCCAAAATTTTTCGATGTACGAAGACCAATCGAACTCATATATGAATCACATTGACTACACTTAATATCAAAAGAATGTAAGTCGCATACGTAGAGGAATACAACAACCCTATAATAAGGCTCTATATCAAAGATTGCTACGCTGAAACGTAAAATGCCGCATAGATCCTATAGACACTAGAACCTGATGCTCTGATACCAATTAAAATACCCGGTGGCCAGCCCTTTACTAAAATAAAATGCTGGTCTCATAAAGCTTATTCTTAGAATCACTGTTGAAAGCATTTTTAAAGTTATTAACCATCTAGTAATTAAATAGACCGGTGCCAAATTTTATCTTACATTAATTAACAACATACGAAAATCAATAATAATTAAACCATCCACACAAACTGATAACTGAATCCAACATGCTTAAATAATACGAATAAAGAAAACTGAATCAACTATCGGTTCAATAATAAAATCCAATAATAAATCTGAAGTAATAAACTAAATAAACAAAGTCTACTGAAAAAACTGAAATACTGAATCCATGGGGCGACATGCCCGTGTAAATACGGAATAAAAATTCCTAAACTAGGAATGAATAAAAGAAGCGTCTATAACAAGATCCTGCCAGCCTACACACGTGCTGCAGCTACGCATCCCTGAACAAAATCCTCAACCCGGGTGACCCTGTGGCTGGACACCTAAAATGATTTTGGAAAATATATTTTGACACGGGTCAGAGCCTAAGTAAAACGTTTTGAAAATATTTAGCAAGCAATTAAAATGCAATGATTTAAAATGTAGGAATATTTTCCATATTTAAGATGGTGTTGCACTCTCTTGAGAAATAACTCACCTCTCATTTAATGTACACACCCATCGCTAACCTTCTAACCCAACTAGTTATGATATCCCACCTAACTAGCCTTATTACACTTCATTCTATCACTCTACTCTAACCCGAGCATTTCGTATCTTGATTTATAAGTTATCTACTCATGAACTTAGTTAATCACTTTTACTTTGATTACTTATATAACATTCACACTAGTTATATATGAAATGTCAATTAATCATATAACTTTCACACTAGTTATATCTGAAATACAATCACACTTTACGTATTAAACTCGTATATAATTATCTACCCATTATATACGTACTAGTATACTACAACATTCACACACATGTCGCGTATTGATTCGTATCGAATATTGCATATTTTCGCCCGTTATCTTTATGCATTCTAGCACTTTTACGGTCCTAAATGCCTATAATTATGCTCATTAACCAGACAACCTTGGATTTGGATATATACATACTTTTCAGGGGTTATTTGTGCTTTTGTAGGTATTGGAACGCTAAAAGTGAGGTTCGGTTGTATTTCGGAGAAGTTCCGTCGTCGAATGCTACTTCAAGGGCAATTTGGTCTTTTCAAACTCACTATTTTTTATGGAATGAAGTTACCAACATGTAGATCATCAAATTATCTTTTCGTGGCCACTGACCGTGCGTCATTCTGACTCCGTATGTGGAAGTTATGCCCATTTCCGGAAGGTTTCAGTATTTTCTTCTACTTCAAGGGCATTTTGGTAATTTCATACTGCATAATTTGGAGGGTTTCAAAACATAATCATGTAGAAAATTGAATTAGCTTCGAGTCGGTTCCGACCACGCCTCATTTCGATTCCGTATGAGGGAGTTATAGCCGTTTTCGTGCAACGCGTCAAAATTGGTTCGGAGGAAAAAGTGGGCTGCCTCTAGCCCAAGGCAAATTCCAAAAGTGCGGTCGACCGGTCCCAAACATGAGGTCGACCGGTCCCATCAGATATGGGCGAAAATTGACTTATTTTGGGTTTTTTGGCTTGGTTTTGTTGGGGGTTTATTTTGGGGTATAAATAGAGTGTTAGGGGCATTTCTTTGGACATATATTTTCATTTTAATTAGGGTTAGAAGACTTTGGGGATTTTATTTGTGGAGATCCCCTCTCCTCCATTTCTCTTTGGGTAATACCCATTAATGTAAGCTTTACTATTCATCTTCTTCCTTAAGCTTTGTTTTCCTTTATTTTTCATGCTTTGTTATTTATTTCAAGCCTAGATAAATTAGTTTAGTTTATTTATTTCTTGTTTTGTTTATTAATTAGTTATGTAATTAGATTAATCATGTGTAGTGAGTAGTTACATAGAGTTTGGGTCGTGTGTCCGCCATTGATGGGCGTTGAGCTCCGAAAATTAGGTTTTGTGTAAAATTGCATTTAATTGAAACCTCGCGTATTAAAGTCGGATTATTATGCGTTTAACTTTCTTTGTCATGCAACGTTAGTGTTTATAGCGGTAATCCGAATTTAAGATGCGTGTGACCATTTTCTGTTAAATGTTTAATCTCGCAACTTTGGGTTGAATTCCTTATTGTGTGATGTTTATACTTAATTGAAAATGCGCGATTAATTGTTTTCGAACCGAAATTCTAATTATTAGTTGTTTAGCCCATGGTGGGGACACGATCCCGACTCTCGTTTTATTAATTCTAGTTTAGACTTAACTTCTTATTTTTTTCCCTTTTCTTTATTTCCAACCTATCACCTTTTACACTTTAATTTTAGGAGTATTAAATCCTATAAATTCTAGCAACTCGTCTCTGTGGATTTTCGATACCCGGACTTGGCCGCTATACTCCCTTTTTGAGTGTAGTCATAAGTTTAGGTTTTTGTATTGAGGAGGTGAAATGAAAACAACGATTAGCGTCTTGACACGCGCTACTTTTCGCCCTCAATCAAAATGGCGCCGTTGCCGGGGATGAGTTTGTTTTAGACTTTATTTGAATTAGTATTTCATAGTATTTTTTTTCTATTTGTATTATTTGCTAATATTTTGCAGGACTTCCACATTTGAGCACTTAGAAACGCTCGAATTCTTTTCGCGCGCACCTACTTTGTGGAATTCGCCACTTGAGCCATTTTTTGGAGTAAGCATGTCTTATTCCAATTCTTTCGGTAATCCTTGTTATAATTCTCAAAATTCTCGCAAACCTATGACTTTCGGTGAATACTTAGAATCCCAAAAATTTGCAAATTCAAATATTACCTTGGGCGAGTATAACGAAAGTCAAAATTTAGGTTATTGGAATTTTGATGATGATGATAATGATTTTGGGCCTTTACCTCCTTATAATAGGAATTTTGAAACGAATTGCAATAGTTTTCAAAATTCCTATGATAATGAGTTTTCGTTTAAGTCCGATGGTAATTTTCAAAGTTCCCATTCTAATGCATTCGCACCTCGACCTATGACATTCGGTGAGGGCTTGCGTATGTATGAGAATGAGAAAATTGAAAATCAATATCGGGAAGAAAATTGTTCGTGGGAACATGAGTTGGATTTATTATTTGAGTCCGACGACGATTTTGCTTCCGAGACTTTCGAGGTCGACGAATGTTTTGAACCAAATGAGGTACTTGTGCCTACTTTGGAACAAGCCATTCTAGACTTTGAACATTGCGTAATAGATATTGAAAGTGAGGATGATAATGACGTAATATCTATTTGCAATGAAATGATTTCTTCTTTGGCTCCCAAAGAAGAACATTTCATTGAAAATGATATTATTTCCTGATGATGCTAAGATTTAGCACCACCAGGTAAGTGATAGTGAGCTCAATCAGTAGCAGCCATGGCAGCCATGGAGATGTATAAGTGTATAAGTATGTAGAAGGGGATGAGTATAAGAGGAAGTAAGACAATGATGTATAGTGGTTCAGCCAATTTGGCCTACATCCACTGTGAGTGTGTGATCCACTAAGTATGGGCACTAATGGCCTTGGATACAATGCACATAACCCTCTCTCTCTCTCTCTACTGTGTGTACAAGCAGAGTTTTAGCTAGGGCTACCATTCATGGATCCCCTGTAGGGTTGTAGGTGACAAGTATATATAAGTCTTGGGGGGTGTAGTGTACCCCCCAAGTAAGCATGGTGCATGTGAATGACGATCTAACCAATTCCCTGTTGACACCTGTAGATGCCAAATGATGGCATAATATTCCCTCACGTGAGGGTGTGATTCGGTTATAACGGTCTGCCATGTGTCATATGAGCCTCACGCGCACTGTTCCACGCGTCTCCCAAACCACGCGTTGAGATGATGTCACCCTCGGCCTAGGATATGAGTCCGAGGGCAAAGTTCCCCCTGGTAGTGTATGGTCCAATTTAAGCCTCGTACTGTCATACCCTCGTAGGGTCGGCCCCTCGTAGGGTCGTCTGGAGCCTGATGGAGGGTCGCCCGGGGCCTGCTGAAGGGTCGGCCCCTCGGAGGGTCACCCGGGGCCTGCTGAAGGGTCGACCCCTCGGAGGGTCGTCCGGGCCTGTTGAAGGGTCGGCCCCTCGGAGGTCGTTCGGGTCCTGCTGAAGGCCGAGTCCAGGTGGGGTCATATGGAGCCAAATGAGGGGTCGGCCCCTCGGAGGGTCGTCTGAAGGGGTTGCCTTGATCCCGGCAGTCAGGGGGTAAATATGGGTATATCAATCACCCCCCAGCCCTTAGCCATTGATGTTGTTGAGATGGCTGAGGGATAGTGTTGCTTTTGAGGCGGATGTATGGTCAGTCTGATGAGGGATGCCTGTCAAGATGAGGTGACACTTGGGCGGTTGCCCACTGTCATCTCCAGTTCCCTAGGTAAGGCGGCTGTACTATGCTTGGGGCTTTGTGCCCTAATGATATCCTCCTCGTGGGCTGTGTTTTGCTTTGGGAAGTGAGCCCCCTCAATTAGCAAAGATATTTAAAGGATTTTGAAATCCTTTTCCCGTTCTAGCTTCTTCTTCATCTTCGCGCCCTTACTTTCTCTCTCTACAATTCCAGCTAACTCCATAGCCGTTTCTTCGCTGATTTCTCCATCGCTCTTCACTCAGCCGTTGCTCTTGTTTCCAGGTACTCTTCTTTGCCTGAACTCTCCTCTAGCTCTTCCATTTCCTTTGTGTGTTGGGGTCGAACCCCTTTTAGCATTTTTCTGGTTTTTCTCGCATTTTTCTGGCATCTTTTCCGGCGAACGACTTCGACTGTTCTTGAGTGTTCTTGAGCAAACCTTTCATATTCCCAGTTTTAGATCCAAAAGTCATAGGTTGGTCAATTGGAGTTTGTTTGTGGTTAGATTAGTGAAATCATCTCAAGTCTTAGGTCTCCCCCTTAATGCTTAGGAGGCTTTACGATTTAGCAGACGAGTTTCCATCCTTGAGGGAGAAGTTCTTCATAGAGATCAGGCGCATAGAGGAAGAGGAGGAGAGGAGACGACGGGACGACCCCATTTGGGTACGACCCATCTTTCCCCTCCCCTTGAAGAAAATTCTGCCCTCTGAGCCACAAGGGTCGTCCTATCGTCCATCCGATAGTCAGACGTTTGAGGGTGGTATGGACGAGCGTGCGTCTTCACCTGCAGGTGCTGGTCCCTCTGGAAGGAGAGGGTCGTCTGAGTATGCCCAGGACCATCAGGCCGAGGGTGTGGGACCCTCTGAGGCTGTCCCTGTGACGGCCCTATCCCCCCATGCATTTCAAATGACTTTTCACGGTTCGCCCCCAAGAGGTGAAGAGGCCGAGGGACAGGAGGCCGAGGGTTATGCTGAGGACTCTGATGATGATCCCATTGACACTTCTCACGCCTCTGCTTATGTTTCCACTGTGAAGGATCGCGACCTCTTGCTGTGGAGGCATCAGTTCGGCATAAAGTCCTCTGTGACTATGAGGGTTCCCAACCCCGATGAGCGAGTTTATCAGGGAGACGAGGGGGAGGTTGCTGTTTACGAGCAGATGCTTAGGGTAGGTGTTAGGTTCCCTCTGCATCCTACCATTATTGAGATCCTGTCTGCCCTTGGGGTTTCCCCCTCTCAGCTCCCCCCCAACTCTTGGCTATATATCTCTTTGGAAGAGTGTCTTCACAGATGAGCCCTCAGCAGACTTATTCATAGGTTATTATAACATTACCTCATCGTCCAAGCAGCCTGGTTACTACCACTTAGGGGCCAGGAAGTCTGACAAGAAGATCCTTCATGTAGCCCAGACCTCAAATCATGACTGGAAGAAGAGGTATTTCTTCATCTCTGGGGACTGGGAGTTCCCCTCTGGGGTTGAACCTCTTGAAGATAGTCCGAGGGTTTCCCAGGTATGGTCCAAACCTTCCATGAGGGCACGGTCTGACCCTGGATTAAGTCAGGAAGAGAGGGTAATTGTTGACTATCTGAGGGACCAGGGGAAAGAGGGTGAACTTCCAAAATTTGAAGATCTAATGACCCCTCATCACCTCAGAGAAGCTGGTCTGAGGGTCGGCCCTCTGACAGAATTATGTGAGTGTTTTTCCATTTTCGCATTATGATTCCTTCTAAGTGTTCCCTCTTTGCCTCTGTATCTTTCTGACATATTTCCTTCTTTTCAGGTCGTCCTGCGAACATTTCTGACCAATTGTGGGAGATGACTGCCCCCAGCTTGCTGTCCGGTCTTGGCAAAAAGAAAGGGAAGGAGCCTCAGCAAGCCCAGAGGAAGTCAATGGCCGAGGGGCCGAGGCCGGTAGAGCCGACCGTGGATAGTCGGAAAAGGAAGCAGCCTGAAGCTCCTGAGGGCTCTCGTCCTGATGCACGGACGAGGGCGAGGGCAGAAGTGTCTGAGGGGTCTGCCTCCAGCATGGGGGCATTTTGGTCTCAAAATTTAGCATCCTTGAAGTCTGACCCTTCTTCCCTCATAGCCAACTTAGGGGCGGCCAAGGTCTCCATGTTTTCTGCTCCTTCGGCCTCTGACTACGACTTTTTGTCGAAGATGCCCCCTGCCAAGGTGTATGATTACGGTCTGCATACCATGGCCCAGGTATTTGTTTCTACCGTACTTCCTCAGTTAATTTTTTGTCAATCTGTTCCCTCGGCCTCTTAATGTTTGATTATTCTTGTGCAGTCTATTTGTGCTTGGGCGTCGGCTACAAAATGGATGGCCGAGAATCAGCTGAAATTTCAAGAGGCTGACAGGGCCATTCAGCACGAGGCTCTTCTGCAGACTGAACTGGATACTGCAAGGGCTGAGCTGGGTACTGCAAGGGCTGAGCTGGAGGGTATGAGGGTTGAGCATACCAGGGTCTTGAATGAGCTACAGACGCAGCATGAGGCAGACCTGAAGGCCAAGGACGACCTTATTAAAGACAAGGATGAGGCCTTGAATAACCTGGGGGCTCACTTCAAGACTGAGCTTGAGGGTGCAGTAAGGAAGGCCGGGGCCGATGCTGTTGAGGCCTATAAGGTTTCAGACGAATTTCAAGGCTTCGACCTTGAGTATCTTGAGAGGGGAATTAGGACGGCCTGTCGGTGGGTCGTCCTAAAATTTGCTGATGCAGTGACGACTATCCGCCCTTCCCTTGAAGCCGTCCAGCTAGATGACCCCTTAATTGCTGAGGCCTTGGCACAGGTTGAATCCCAAGTCCACGTTGAGGGTACCGGCACATCTGAGGATCAGCCTCTGGTAGTCGTAGATGAGACCCCTGTAATCGATGTGCCCTCTGAGTGTGCTCAATAGGGTGGCTGTCTGTAGCCCACACCCTCTTCTTGTAAATTTTTTTTGTATTTTTGTTGATCAAACATTTCCCTTATTTGTAATATAATCACTGTCTTCTATTCCTGTCTTTGCTTTGTGATGCTTAGAAATTAACAATATTACCAACTCCTCCCTCGTCATTTTGAGGGTACATGGGGTCGTCTCCCTCATTTGCCCTCTTCATAGCCGAGGGTGTTTACCACCAAATTATGGTGTTTTAAATCAAGTCCACCCTCGTCTTTTTGAGGGTAAATGGGGTCGTCTCCCCCATTTGCCCTCTTAATAGCCGAGGGTATTTACCACCAAATTATGGTGTTTTAAATCAAGTCCACCCTCGTCTTTTTGAGGGGAGTGGAGGGGTCGTCCCCTCCACTTGCCCTCATTATAGCCGAGGGTTGAACTAACCAAATTAATGGATTTTAATTGTCTTCCTTCGTCTTTTTTGTGGAGAGTGGAGGGGTCGTCCCCTCCACTGGCCCCCATTATAGCCGAGGGTTCAACTATCCAAATTAATGGATTTTAATTTAGTCTTCCCTCGTCTTTTTTGAGGAGAGTGGAGGGGTCGTCCCCTCCACTGGTCCCCATTATAGCCGAGGGTTCAACTATCCAAATTAATGGATTTTAATTTAGTCTTCCCTCGTCTTTTTTGAGGAGAGTGGAGGGGTCGTCCCCTCCACTGGTCCCCATTATAGCCGAGGGTTCAACTATACAAATTAATGGATTTTAATTTAGTCTTCCCTCGTCTTTTTTGAGGAGAGTGGAGGGGTCGTCCCCTCCACTGGTCCCCATTATAGCCGAGGGTTCAACTATCCAAATTAATGGATTTTAATTTAGTCTTCCCTAGTCTTTTTTGAGGAGAGTGGAGGGGTCGTCCCCTCCACTGGTCCCCATTATAGCCGAGGGTTCAACTATCCAAATTAATGGATTTTAATTTAGTCTTCCCTCGTCTTTTTTGAGGAGAGTGGAGGGGTCGTCCCCTCCACTGGTCCCCATTATAGCCGAGGGTTCAACTATCCAAATTAATGGATTTTAATTTAGTCTTCCCTCGTCTTTTTTGAGGAGAGTGGAGGGGTCGTCCCCTCCACTGGTCCCCATTATAGCCGAGGGTTCAACTATCCAAATTAATGGATTTTAATTTAGTCTTCCCTCGTCTTTTTTGAGGAGAGTGGAGGGGTCGTCCCCTCCACTGGTCCCCATTATAGCCGAGGGTTCAACTTCCCATGCATGCTAGGACTGACAATAGGATGAAGGAAACACTGATATTTCTCATTAATTTTCCAAGTGTTCTGTTGGAGCAACCCTAATTACAATTATGGCCTTTCAAGACCTTACAACACTACTGGTAGTATTTTTTCAAATGATCTGCATTGCAGGGGTTTGAGAAAGGTTCCCCCTCCAGGTTTTCTAGCCTGTAGGTCCCAGGGATGACTTCATCGATGACCCTATATGGGCCATGCCAATTAGGGTGAAGCTTGTTGGGCCTTTGCCAAGTCTTCTTGAGGACCAAGTCCCCCACTGCGATGGGCCTATGTTTCACCCTCTGATTGTAGAACCTTGCGGTCCTCTGTTGGTAGGAAGCCTGCCTTATCTCAGCATCCTCCCTTCTTTCCTCAATCAAGTCCAGGTCAAGTCTCCTCTCTTCTGTATTTCCCTGGGGGTCATACACTTGGACCCTATGAGTGGGAAACTCGACTTCGGTGGGGATGACTGCTTCTGATCCATAAGCTAACATGAATGGGGTCTCCCCGGTAGAGGTCCTTACTGTCGTCCTGTACGCCCACAACACTGCATATAACTCCTCGACCCATCTTCCTTTTGCCTCCTCAAGCCTCTTCTTAATCCCATCTAGGATTGTCCTGTTCGTAACTTCGGTTTGCCCATTGGCCTGAGGTCGGCCTGGGGTGGAGAAAAATTGTTTGATACTTACCCTCTCACAGTACTTCTGTAAAGAGGCATTCTTGAACTGGGTCCCGTTATCCGAGATGAGGGTGTTGGGTAGACCATATCTGCATATCACATTCTTCCAGATGAACTGGAAGGTCTTCTGCTCCGTGATCGTGACCATCGGTTCGGCCTCTACCCACTTTGAAAAGTAGTCAATTGCTACGATGAGGAACCGATAGTTATTGACTGCCCTCGGTAAGGGTCCTACCAGGTCAATCCCCCACACTGCAAACGGCCATGGGGATGTAATGGAGGTGAGGGGCTGATGAGGTTGGTGAGGGATGGTAGCAAATCTTTGGCATTTATCACACTTTTTAACATATGCGGCAGCATCTTTCCCCAAGGTCGGCCACCAGTAGCCTTGGGTGATCACCCTCTTTGCCAAGGATCTACCCCCAATATGGCTTGAACACGACCCTTCATGCACGTCTTGCAAAATGGAAGGGACCTCTGAGGGATGCACACACCTAAGTAAGGGGAGCAGAAACCCCTTTTTATACAGCGTGTCCCCGATGACAGCGAACTTTGCAGCCCTGTATCTCAGCTTCTTCCTCTCTTGGCTCGCTTCTGGCATCTCTCCCCCTCTAATGTATCGGATCAGGGGGTCCATCCATGAAGGTTCTTGAGAAACATTCATGCAAACACCAAGTGCTCCCCCGACGTCTTCGATAGTTGGTCGAAGCAAGATTTCTACCGGGACTGTCCTCCTTATGTCTGTCCTAGTAGCTGAGGCCAACCTTGCAAGGGCGTCAGCACGGCCGTTGTCGAGCCTAGGTATCCTCTTGAATTTCGCCTCTTTAAAGTCCTTCAGCGATAACCTCACCATCTCAAGGTACCTAGCCATCCTCTCGTCCTTGGCCTCCTAGGCTCCTAGTATCTGATTCACCACCAGCCTTGAATCACTGTGAACCAAAATTTGGCCGATACTAAGGGATTTGGCCAAGGAGAGGCCAGCTATCAAGGCCTCATACTCAGCCTCATTGTTGGAGGCTTTGAAATTGAACCTCAGGGCGTACTCGACGTCTGTGCCATCGGGTGCTGATAGTATCAGTCCAGCACCACTTCCGCTATCACAGGAGGACCCATCAACGAAGAGGCTCCACGGAGTCTTTCCTTCAGAAAAATTTCCCTCAGAGAGGGACCCCTGTCTAAAGATGTATCTTCCCTCTTCGTTTTCAGTCACTTTCCTTCTAGCGGTGCTCGTCTCAGCCATTTCTGCGGGTGTATCTGCGGGTCTGTCTTCTGTATCTGCCTTCCCGAGGGTCTCACCCTCGGCCTCATCTTCTTCCCATGTGAACTCAGCCACGAAGTCTGTCAAGGCTTGCCCCTTAATGGCTGTCTTAGGCTGATACACAATGTCAAATTCCCCCAGCTCTATAGCCCAGGTCATTAGCCTTCCTGATTTTTCAGGCTTGTGTAGGACCTGCCTAAGAGGAGAGTCAGTAAGGATGACCATAGTATGGGACTGGAAGTACGGTTTCATCTTCCTTGAGGCATGGATCAAGGCATAGGCCAACTTCTCCATCCTCGGGTATCTCTGCTCTGCCCCCTGGAGTGCCTTGCTGTTGAAATATACGGGCTTCTGTATCCCATCTTCGTCTCTTACGATTGCTGCACTGATAGCGGATTCTGAGACAGCAAGATACACGTACAGTCGTTCACCCTGCACGGGTCGTGACAGCAGCAAGGGAGACCCTAAGTATGATTTCATCTCCTTGAAAGCCTCATCACACTCTTCGCTCCATTCAAAGGCTTTTCTGAGGATTTTGAAGAATGGAAGACACCTGTCTGTGGCCCTTGACACAAATCTGTTCAAGGCAGCCACTCTCCCTGTGAGCCTCTGAACGTCTTTAATGGACTTGGGGGTCTTCATCTCAATAAGGGCCTTTATCTTTTCAGGATTGGCCTCAATGCCTCTTTGGTTGACAATGAACCCCAAGAATTTCCCCGCTCCGACCCCGAAGACACACTTGGTCGGATTAAGCTTCATCTGGTACTTGTTCATCGTGTTAAAGGTCCTTTCCAGGTCTGCTACATGGTCCTCTGCTTTCAAACTCTTGGTCAGCATGTCATCCACGTAGACCTCCATAGACTTCCCAATTTGGTCTTCGAACATTTTGTTTACGAGGCGCTGGTACGTTGCCCCCGCATTTTTCAGGCCAAAGGGCATGACCCTATAACAGTATGTCCCCTTGTCAGTGATGAAGGCGGTCCTCTCCGAGTCCTCAGGGTTAATGAAAATCTGGTTATACCCTGAGTAGGCATCCATGAAACTCATGAGCTCATGGCCTGCGGTAGCGTCTACCATCTGGTCGATGCGGGGAAGAGGGAAGCTGTCTTTAGGACAATGCTTGTTGAGGTCTGTGAAGTCCACGCACATTCTCCACTTGCCGTTGGCCTTTGGGACAATGACTGCGTTGGACAGCCATTCAGGGTAGATGACCTCCCTGATAAACTCAGCGTCTTGTAATTTTTTAACCTCATCCCTGATGACCTCGTACTTCTCTCTAGAGTAAATCCTCCTCTTCTGCTTTACCGGCTTCACTCCTTCTACCACGTTGAGTTTGTGGCACATGATTTCAGGGTCAATCCCTGGCATATCTACATGACTCCACGCGAAGACGCTTCGCCTTCTCCTCAACAGTTTTATGAGGTCTTCCTTGATACTGGGCTTCAGAGACTTGCCAACTTGGACGGTTTTTCCCGGGTCATCCTCATCGAGGATGATGGGTTCTACCTCCTCTGCGGCCTCTCCTTTCTTGAGCTTCGTCTCGTCCCTGGGGTCTAGGGTATCAATGTTGTAAGTGGCTGTAGCCCTCTTGTGTGCCTCCCTTTCTTCAGCGGAGTTGTAGTAGCACTCTCTCGCTGTTGTCTGGTCTCCCTGAACTTGCCCCACCCCATAAGGGGTAGGGAACTTAACCATCTGGTGGACTGTGGACGGCACAGCTTCAAACCCCTTGAGGGCCACACGTCCCAGTATGATGTTGTATGCCGAAAACACATGCTCATCCAGCACAAAGAAACTGACCTTCTTAGTGAGCCATCTCGGCCATTCGTCCCCCATTCTGACATCAGCCTCATATATTCCCAGGGGGTGAACCTTCTCCCCACTGAACCCAATCAATGGATGGTGGTATGGGACAAGTCTGGCACGACTGAGGCCCAAGGCCTTGAAGCATGGCCAAAACATCACATCTGCGGATGAGCCTCCATCTATCAGTATCCTCGGCACTTCACACCCATGCACCCTGGTAGTGATGACAAGAGGGTCATCATGCGGGGCCAAGAGGCCTTTGAAGTCCATCCTTGAAAATCCCACTATCAAAGTGTCCATGTCAACCTTCTTCCTTTTCTCTGACTTGACCTCTAGGGAGGTCGAGTGCACCGTCTTCGTCACTGCCTTAGCTTCAGCAACGTGGGCCTTCCTGTCGGCTACCTCAGACCCTCCTCCTGCAAGTCCCCCGGAGATCATTCCCACTCCGAGGGAGATCATATTGAGCCTCTTGACAGGGCCGTGGTCGTCTCTCGGCGGGAGGTCAGGGTCGTCCTCATAATCAGAGGGGTCGTCCCCTCTTTTTTGAGGACCTTCTCTGCAGGCATCGACTCGCTTCTTTCTGGGGTCGTCCCCTCGGCCCCTCTTGAAGTCGGCTTTGTCGACGTACTTTCTGAGCTTCCCTTCCTTCAGCATCTTCTCGATCTCGTCTTTCAGAGCAAAGCATTTATCCGTTACGTGGCCGTGGTCTTGGTGAAATTCACACCACAGATTCTTATTCCTCTTACCGGGGGCTGCCCTCAGCTTCTCAGGCCACTTCAGCGTCCGGTCACTCTTTATCTCATTGAGGATTTGTTCACAGCTGACCGTCAGAGGGGTGTACCCCGCGAACTTATCATCCATGGTTCTCTTCTTCCCCTCTTTGTTCTTCTTGGGGTATTTACTCCCACTTGCACCTCCTCTTTCGTCCTCATACTTTGCAGCCATCGCCTCTTCGGCGTTCATCACCTTTCCTGCTGTTGACAACAGCTCGGCCATCGTCCTCAGAGGGTCTTCAGCAAGCTTCCATAACAGCTTCCCCTTTTGGAGTCCTCCAATCAGGGCTATCATAGCTACGCTCTCCTCATAGTCTTCCACCTCCAACTTCTCTTTATTGAATCTGGCTATATAGTCCCTCAGACTTTCACTCTTCCCCTGCTTGACATAGAGCAGGTGGGTGGTTTTCTTTTGTGGCCTCACCCCAAAGCAGAAATTATGGATGAACAGGTCTGCCAACTGCTTAAAGTTTCCAATGGAATTTTTCGGAAGGGATGTATACCAAACATGCGCAGCCCCTGTCAAGGTACCAGAGAAGGCACGACACCTCATCTCATCTGAGATAGAGTATATGTCTGCTGCCGACTGATACATCTCCACATGGTGGACGGGGTTGGTACTTCCGTCATATCTTGGGGTGACCACAGGAGGCTTGAATTTTGACGGCGTGGGGAAGTTGACTATCTTTGCCACAAAGGGTGAGCCTACGGTGTACCCCCTCTGAAGAGGGTCCCGGCTCTTCAATATGTCGCCAATCTTATCCTCTATCCGCTGGATTGAGTCATTCCAGGGCCTCACAGGGTCGGCCTGGCCGATGTTATCCCCTGCCGCCTCTCCGAGGTGGACGGAAGGTTCTGCGGCAGCAGGCCTGTGTCGGCTGTTTACTTCCCTTTGGCCATCATCCCGTCCTCTGGGTCGGCCGCCTGCTGCCTCCCTCCTGGATCTCGCAGCGCTTCTTGGTCGGGACAACTGTTCCCGTAGGTCATTTACTGGGCCTAGCCTCTCAAAGGCCGACCCCCTGCTCAAGCGGTCAAAAGCAGAGCCCCTCGGGCGATCATCAGGGTTTGGTCTCACACCCTTCCCTCGGCTGTCCTGGAGAGGTCGTACAGTATTGTTGGAGACCTCATATGGATCCCAACATTCTACAGGGGCCTCCTCCTCCAGATCGTCATACCTGTCCTCTGGGCAAGGGTTTCCTTGCCTCCCCAGGCGTAAACGCCTGGGGTCAGCAACATCCCTACGCCGCTGAGGGGGTTGAAGGTCTTTGCGTGGTGCCTGGGGTGGTCCCCTGGCCTCATGCTGTCCTGGAGCTGCTGCCGGAGTAATCATCTCAGGTGAGACCCCCGGCGGTCTCAGTATGTTCTGGCTCAGGGCTGTGAACTGCTCCTGCATCATCCGCTGGCTTGCCGCCAGAGACTTTAGGGCTGCCGCCACATCAGCCATCTCAGACTGAGGCGGCGGCTGACTGGAACTGGGTCTTCCCCCCTCATCCGGCGGGGGAAGTGGCGGCGGTGGCATCTCAGGTGCCATGTGCTTGAGCTATGAAAAGTTGAACTGAAGAAAATACTGGTGAGCTTGGAACCTTAGTGGGTCTCTTTCAATGGTGAAACACCTCCTCTCAGGGGGAGCGTTGGTTCACCACCAGAGTGCCCAGTGAGGTCAAGCTGTACAAAGGAAGAGATGTCTTCTCGAAGTTCCCACAGACGGCGCCAAACTGATGATGCTAAGATTTAGCACCACCAGGTAAGTGATAGTGAGCTCAATCAGTAGCAGCCATGGCAGCCATGGAGATGTATAAGTGTATAAGTATGTAGAAGGGGATGAGTATAAGAGGAAGTAAGACAATGATGTATAGTGGTTCAGCCAATTTGGCCTACATCCACTGTGAGTGTGTGATCCACTAAGTATGGGCACTAATGGCCTTGGATACAATGCACATAACCCTCTCTCTCTCTCTCTACTGTGTGTACAAGCAGAGTTTTAGCTAGGGCTACCATTCATGGATCCCCTGTAGGGTTGTAGGTGACAAGTATATATAAGTCTTGGGGGGTGTAGTGTACCCCCCAAGTAAGCATGGTGCATGTGAATGACGATCTAACCAATTCCCTGTTGACACCTGTAGATGCCAAATGATGGCATAATATTCCCTCACGTGAGGGTGTGATTCGGTTATAACGGTCTGCCACGTGTTATATGAGCCTCACGCGCACTGTTCCACGCGTCTCCCAAACCACGCGCTGAGATGATGTCACCCTCGGCCTAGGATATGAGTCCGAGGGCAAAGTTCCCCCTGGTAGTGTATGGTCCAATTTAAGCCTCGTACTGTCGTACCCTCGTAGGGTCGGCCCCTCGTAGGGTCGTCTGGAGCCTGATGGAGGGTCGCCCGGGGCCTGCTGAAGGGTCGGCCCCTCGGAGGGTCGCCCGGGGCCTGCTGAAGGGTCGGCCCCTCGGAGGGTCGTCCGGGGCCTGTTGAAGGGTCGGCCCCTCGGAGGGTCGTCCGGGCCTGTTGAAGGGTCAGCCCCTCGGAGGTCGTCCGGGTCCTGCTGAAGGCCGAGTCCAGGTGGGGTCATATGGAGCCAAATGAGGGGTCGGCCCCTCGGAGGGTCGTCTGAAGGGGTTGCCTTGATCCCGGCAGTCAGGGGGTAAATATGGGTATATCATTTCCTTTGAAATTCCAACTTCATGCGATGATGATTCATCTCATGAGTTTGAATTTCTTTCATCCCCATTTTCATTCTCTATTACCCCACCGAAACAAGTACCCGATGATTCGGTTTCGAACTTTAATATTTTAAACCCTATCACCGATGAGGAGTACTTGCTCGAGTCGCCCTCCACGATCGCATCTTTCCCTTTGTGTGCGCCGACTCCCATTCCAACTTCAAAATCCTTGGGAGGATATTCGGCTTTTCTCGGCCCCCACATGTTTTTGTCACCCGCCTTATCCAAATCCCCCATCATCCCTCCCAAATTATTAATTGAGGATGGTCCACCTTTTCCACCTTACACATGCCTTCCGTTGTTAAAACGGAATTTATATTTTTCGGAAGGCATGCATGTATGTGAGGGTACACCGGTTATCTTCCAAAGTCAAATCGTTTTTATGGTGGACCCTCAGCTATTTAGACTTCTAGTGTACAGTTAGTGTGAAGCCTAAATAGTAGCTTGTATATAGTTAACTTTCTTTCTTTTTATTTTTTTTCTTTCCTTTTAATTTAGTCTAGTGTAATTAGTTAATTCTTTGTTATTTGTTTTTGCTATGCTCGGTACTAACTTGTTTTGTAGATTCTTTGGACTTGTTCTTATGGGGATCGCTCCAATTTTGGGTAATATCGCTCCTTTCCTCTCTTTGACTTGGTTCTTAATTTACATTTAGGACAATGTCAAGTTTTAAGTTAGGGGGTGTGGGATAGTCTATCCATTTCATTATTTAGTCCATGTTTTGCTCACATGTTAGTTACTTAGTACGCTTTTCTTAGAAAAATTCAAAAATTTCAAAAAGATTTTCTTTCTTTTTTCTCCTTTTTTGGGCATTTTGCCTTTGTTTTCGATGAAAAATTTCAATAATTGCCCGATCCAATAGACAGCCCAATGACGCATGTTCTCGATTTTAGAAGTTATTAGACTTTAGTCTTGATTATTCATATTATGAATAACTTCATGAATTAAAACTTTAATCCCATGAGCACATGCACTTTTATGGTTATATTGATTTGGTTTAAGATTTTTATAACTCGATAATCTTTTGTTGCATTGTATATACTTACACCGAGTAAGCTTTGTACCTTTCGTCGCTTGTGAGTGTATACACTTTTCTTTCCTCTCTGAAAACGTTGAATTCGTCGGTAATCTCACTATTCTTTCATTTGACCGTTCATTAATTGAGTTCATACTTGAAATGTGTTACTTGAGCATGATTTTCATATATTGTTTTGATTCGAGAATTGCGTAAACTTTAGGAAATGATCATAGGCATTCTTTGTTATATCACCCATATTAGCCTTGACCTCACCCTTATATGTTTACCCTCATTAACCCTTTTGAGCCTAAATATAGCCTTTCATTTCATATCCCATTCCCATAACCAACTCTAAATTGGAGTTTTAGCCCATACATATCACTTTCCATACCTTTGTTTGGAATGTTACTTGGGATTGAATGTTGTTGTTGTGATGTCGGTTGCAATTTAGGCATATGAGAGTTTGATAAGTAAAGAAAAGTGATGTGAAAAAAGTGAAGAAAAAGAGAAAGCAAAAAGCAAAAGAAAACAAAAGAGAAAATGAGAAAAAGAAGAAAAGAAAAAGAAAGAGAAAAATGTAAATGTTGTGTATAGTGTTCAATAAGCTTTGATTACTCTCCCCGATGATATATCTAATGCCTTTTTGGAACTTATTTTTCCAATTTTGTTATTGCCCGCATTTTCCCATTATCCCGAGTTTTCATCCCGAACACTTTGAATCCGTATATATACCTTTCATTTCGTACCTTAACCCCAAACCTACATTACAACCCTATAAAGTCCTATGTGATCTTAGGGTGCATTTAATTTAAAAGTCATAATAGTTTTGATAATCGGTGAAAATGCATTTCGCCTCTTTTAGTGTGCGGTATCCTTTCATTGAGATTACAGTTTTTCATTTTATATATAGCGTTCTTCATTTGTGACATGTGTGCGGCCTAGTTTCCATTTACATTTACTCTTTATGCCCGCATGTCCCGTGTATTACCTCCTATTCCGAGTGATTTCATTTGTTGAGTGTAATGCTCGTGAGGATTGAATAAATGCTTGCTTTAATGATTATCCGGTTTATATAAGTTTTTCGCCAAATCACACTTTGCATGTGCTCGCTCCCCTCCCACATTTTAAGGTTTAAATTCTATGAGGTGCATTCTATAATGTTAATAATTGAGACTTTTGTGTGAATTCATTCACTTTGCTAATAATGCGTATGAAATCCTTTTCGCCATTATTGGGCTTGTCGTACGTTGGTTTGGGCATATTTTGAGGAAACCATATGATGTTTGTGGGTATCATCCCTGAAAATCCTCACGAGACGACACTCGTCCACTAGGGTAACCTAGGGGTTTAACGACTTATTGCATATGCTAAATGCAATCGTGTTCCCTACGAAAGTGGCAATTATATTTCGATGCATATATACGTTTTGTATTTCCTTCTGTGAACTAGTTTTGCTAGTTTCATCACTAGGGACTAGCAATGTTTAAGTTAGGGGGTGTGATTCGTATCGAATATTGCATATTTCCGCCCGTTATCTTTATGCATTCTAGCACTTTTACGGTCCTAAATGCCTATAATTATTCTCATTAACCAGACAACCTTGGATTTGGATATATACATACTTTGCAGGGGTTATTTGTGCTTTTGTAGGTATTGGAACGCTAAAAGTGAGGTTCGGTTGTATTTCGGAGAAGTTCCGTCGTCGAATGCTACTTCAAGGGCAATTTGGTCTTTTCAAACTCACTATTTTTTATGGAATGAAGTTACCAACATGTAGATCATCAAATTATCTTTTCGTGGCCACTGACCGTGCGTCATTCTGACTCCGTATGTGGAAGTTATGCCCATTTCCGGAAGGTTTCAGTATTTTCTTCTACTTCAAGGGCATTTTGGTAATTTCATACTGCATAATTTGGAGGGTTTCAAAACAGAATCATGTAGAAAATTGAATTAGCTTCGCGTCGGTTCCGACCACGCCTCATTTCGATTCCGTATGAGGGAGTTATAGCCGTTTCCGTGCAACGCGTCAAAATTGGTTCGGAGGAAAAAGTGGGCTGCCTCTAGCCCAAGGCAAATTCCAAAAGTGCGGTCGACCGGTCCCAAACATGAGGTCGACCGGTCCCATCAGATATGGACGAAAATTGACTTATTTTGGGTTTTTTGGCTTGGTTTTGTTGGGGGTTTATTTTGGGGTATAAATAGAGTGTTAGGGGCATTTCTTTGGACATATATTTTCATTTTAATTAGGGTTAGAAGACTTTGGGGATTTTATTTGTGGAGATCCCCTCTCCTCCATTTCTCTTTGGGTAATACCCATTAATGCAAGCTTTACTATTCATCTTCTTCCTTAAGCTTTGTTTTCCTTTATTTTTCATGCTTTGTTATTTATTTCAAGCCTAGATAAATTAGTTTAGTTTATTTATTTCTTGTTTTGTTTATTAATTAGTTATGTAATTAGATTAATCATGTGTAGTGAGTAGTTACATAGAGTTTGGGTCGTGTGTCCGCCATTGATGGGCGTTGAGCTCCGAAAATTAGGTTTTGTGTAAAATTGCATTTAATTGAAACCTCGCGTATTAAAGTCGGATTATTATGCGTTTAACTTTCTTTGTCATGCAACGTTAGTGTTTATAGCGGTAATCCGAATTTAAGATGCGTGTGACCATTTTCTGTTAAATGTTTAATCTCGCAACTTTGGGTTGAATTCCTTATTGTGTGATGTTTATACTTAATTGAAAATGCGCGATTAATTGTTTTCGAACCGAAATTCTAATTATTAGTTGTTTAGCCCATGGTGGGGACACGATCCCGACTCTCGTTTTATTAATTCTAGTTTAGACTTAACTTCTTATTTTTTTCCCTTTTCTTTATTTCCAACCCATCACCTTTTACACTTTAATTTTAGGAGTATTAAATCCTATAAATTCTAGCAACTCGTCTCTGTGGATTTTCGATACCCGGACTTGGCCGCTATACTCCCTTTTTGAGTGTAGTCATAAGTTTAGGTTTTTGTATTGAGGAGGTGAAATGAAAACAACGATTAGCGTCTTGACACGCGCTACTTTTCGCCCTCAATCACGTATAATAACCACCCATTTCCGAGTAATAACTCACCGGATATTTTCTCTAAAATGCTATCATATTCCAGGTATGCTCACTCTAACCTGGTTACTTCAAGTGGGGCTCACTCACGAGCTCGGATAAAAATATCGCAGACGTAGTGGAGGTGGTCATATTCCCCCCGAAAGTGAGACCGAATCATACCCAAAGCGTCTCACCTCGGAAAATAAATCACAAAATAAAACATCAGGCGATATGACCTGGGGACTATACTCTCCATGCATCATTAGCCAGGGGATTCACCCACATAGCGTAACCTCCGATGATAGCACTAGAGGGGTATGTATTCCTATATTTGTCATTCACACCGATATCTATAAATCACACAATATATATATATATATATATATATATATATATATTAGTGTTATAAAAAGCTCGCCTAGGCTCCACCTAGGCTTAAGGCTTAGGAGAAATGCATCGCCTTACGCCTTTTACGTCTTATTTTTAGTAAAAGGCTTAAGGCGCACTTTTTTTTAAAACAAAAATATTTTTTTCAAATGATATCGCCTTTTAAAATTTTTGTTTTTTAAAAAATCGGACCAATATCTTATTCAAAACAATCAAAAGACAAATGGTATCCCAAACCTCTCTGCCTCTCGTCCAAAAAAACGCGCATTTTTTCTTTCTTTTTTTTGTTTTTTTCTTGGTATTTAAAAAAATAGTATTTTAGTTTGCATATATCCATACATATTTTAAGGTATACCATTTTATTATTTTTAATATAATAATAATAATAATAATAATAATAATAATAATAATAATAATAATAATAATAATAATAATAATAATAATAATAATAATAATAATAATAAAAGTCCTGCTAACCCATGCCTAACGTCCATAGCACTAACCCAAAATACCCGAGTCTATATCCCCGACTCTTATATAATATAATTTCACATCCATTAAATAATTTAAAGTAGCTTCACTTGCTAATATACCCGGACTCATCCAATCGACCCGTAATTAGACATTTATGAATTTATTTCACTCAATCCATTATTTAGATTCCTCATTTTCTCACCTTTTTTGGCTCATATACATCCACCTATAATCCCGGACATCCATACCCAAATTTGATTTCCGACCAAAGATTGCGATCTCGGACACCCTTTCGTAGAAAATTCATAGCTAATTAAAAAAAATTAGAAAAATATGAAACTGACGGCCACGCGGTCGTAACGAAAAGATCTATCTCCATGTCCAAAACTTAGGGTCATTTGAATGAGATATCAACCTCATTAGAACGAGATACAAATCTCATTTGAACAATAACCTTAACTCGTTCGAATGAGTTTCTGACGAATCAACCGATCAACATTCTTAGGTCGATCTATCGATACCTAAATAGGTCTTTTTCTCCGAAAATCATTTTTCTCCATTTTTAACCCTCAAACCTCCATGGATTCAACCCAAACTTCAACCCAATTAATAACCCATGTTTATTACATCTATAAATAGGTTCTAACACAAATATATATCATTAATTATCACCGATTCTCATTAAAACATCTAGGGTTCACGAATTGGGTTTTTCTCAAAACTTCTTAAATCACAAATTCAATTCGATTCAATAATCTGAATTCAACAAAAATTGCTGCTGGGTTTCGATTCTAAATCATATTCTAACATCATATGATAGTATTCTGACATTAATTAAACATCAATTTCACCTTTAATGCTTAAATCCCCTAAAACCTAAGTTTCACATGTGTTACCCTCCCAAAACGAATTTATCAACACATACTATAATATGAGCATGCAATTCTTCTATTTAAATCAAAAGCAAGTTTAATTACTGGCCTTATAGGATTCACTGGGTCTAATCCCACGTAGAAGATCATGAATATGACAACGCACACCCGAATCACCTTTAAATTTGGTCTCTAAAGCCCTATCTTTTTCTTCCTTCTCCATTCTCACAATTTCTAGATTTTTTTTAATTGAGTTATGGTTGCCTCTAACTACAACACTTAAGTTTAAAACTTTTAATCCCGTAATTAAGCTAATGGGCCAAGCCCAAATGACCAGAACACCACCGTGTGGGCCATATTATGTCTAAAAAGTCCCCTGGACCCATTTACTACCACCGGGTACACTATTCCGACTATCTCGATCCATGCGGAATCAACCGTGACCTCAAATCGCCATCCGAGTCACTTTACAATAAAGTCCTATCTCACTCGACCCCAAGCAGTTTATACCAACTCCCGATTGAGATAAAATATTGTCACGTCACTATCACTCGCTAGGACATAAAATTAATAACTTACTATTTACTTAGTAATTATATTCCATAAATATTAACCCTTATCTCTTGTGATTAATCTTTTAATTAACATGTAATAATTGATTCAATTAAATTATGACACACGTATAATTTAAAGTGCCCGAATTAATTCAATATAAATGCTCAAGAATACAGGGTGTTACAACCCTCAGTCACTATCTATGGTAAGTCAAAAGTTATTTTTTTATTTTGCTTTTATGTGTTTGGATACCTTTTTTTTTGTTATTGACATGTCCCTTGTTAGTTTGTTTGCAGTTTGGGGCTGATTTTGTTTCAATTTTGGACGATCGCTTAGATCAGTCTAAAATTAATGACGAGCTAAGTAAGGCTCTTCAAAAGTCTAAGGAAGCCCTGGCTTCTTCCAATAAGGTTTATGACAATAAGAAGAATTCCACCAGTGGTGCTATGAGCACACTAAAGAATGTTCGTGACAAGTTGAAGCATGAGAAAGACTAGTTGAAGGCTGAACGTGATCGTTTAATAAAGGAAGTTGAAGATCTCTCCTCGACCAATGAGGTAAGTTACGAAAAATGATGCACTGATGACTTTGAGGACGTCAAATGCCAATTGACCTCGATTCGGAAGTCCAATTTTAAAATAGGATGGGATGCTTCCTTGGTGAGGATGAACGTTCCTACTGACTCAGAGCTCTTTGGTGAGCAAAATCCCGGCTCCCCTCCAAAGGTTGATGAGAAGGCCACCACAAATGCCCTGACCGAGCAGAGTGTTGATGTTGCTTAGAAGAGCAAAAAAACTTAGCACGGGGCTGATTAATCTCATATGATATTGTATCTTCCTCTTGATCTTTGTTTTTAAGGACTTTTCCCACTTAAAATGTTATCAACGAAAAACTTCTTTTGGTGAATTTTAATATTATATAGACTCTTTGTTGAATATTCCTTTATTTGATTTTTACTTCCTGTAGTCTGCAAATTTTGTCGTGGACGTTATTTCATTTGTTATTAACTCAGATGTCCTCCTTGATCGGGATGCCAGTTCCCAATCTCTCTAAGCATTTATCTCTGTTTGTAAGAAGATGACTGGTGCCTACAAATACTAGTTAGCCTTAGTGTCCAAGCTAGAAGATGATGTGAAAGATCTGGGTGATATAGGTACCCTCATGTAGGAGGAGGTGAACACTTTGAAGGCCCAGCTGACTGGGGAAAAGGAATTCGAAGATGTTGGGTACCTTCTCCAATCTGAGAATGATGAGCTTAAAAATAAGCTCACCGATGCAGAGGACAATAGTAAAAAAGCTTGTGTCATGGTAATGGGACTTATCCGTGATATTTTTAAGCTCCGCTATTTATTCACAATGGGTCCCCGAGTAGCATGGTCGGCTGGTTATGAAGAAGGTTGGGCATGTGCCCCTACTAGGACGGATGAAGCTAAGAGAGTGGTGTATAAGCATGGATAGTTGAACGCCTTAAGAGTTTAAAGAGTTTCGAATGACTCTCGACTTTGGTATATGTACCAAGTTGATTGTCTGGATTATCGTCATCCACCTTTTGGCAGTGGTTTGAGTTAGGGGCCCATAGATGTTGTTCCTTTTCAGCTAGCCAAGAATTGTATGTCTTTTCACGATAGTGATGACGAATTTTGACAAGACCCTAACGATAGCCGACGAAGAGCTATTGCCTCTGTTCATGACAAACGATCATAGCATGTTCATATTTTTTGGACATTTTCCTTTGTAAATGATATTTATGTAACATGTAACTTTTATTGTAACAAGTTGTCTATTTAATATTAATTTTTGCATTTTCCATTCCATTATGCCGAGCATGTGTTTTATTGTCTTATCTTACCTTTTGGGTTGTGTCATCATACTACCTTAGGCCTAAAATAGACTATGGAAAAAATGCATTTGGTTTAAGGGCCATCCATTCGTTTAGGATTTTTCTCGATCATATCGGGTTAATTTAGTGCCTAGTGGGCCCCCGTAGGTCTTTTGCTTGCCTGATAAATTCACGAGGTCTTTGTGGTTTCTATGATGAAAACTTACAGACCTTTAGTTTGATATTAATTAACACATTTGTAATTGTAATTAAGTTAAGGTGTCACTGATCGCCATTCAGATCATTAATGAAAAATGTGAGCCTGTCATTTTGGAACAATGCTAACTAATTGAGATGCTAAGTAATTGATTTGAATCACTTGGATCTTTACTAATGATTTTAAATAAAATTACGAGCATTATAAGTTCTGAAATATTTTTTTTAAAAACTAAGTATGTTAGAAATAAAATTAAAGGAAAACCTTTTTAGACCAACCGCATTCCAAGCTCTGGGTATCTCTTCGCCCCTCCATTATTTCCAAGTGATAGGCTCCTTGCATATCGTCTTTAATCACCTTGAATTGTCCATCCCAGTTAGGCCCTAACTTTTCGTCTGAAGGTTTTTTAGTGTTGTCGAGGACTTTTCGAAGGACATAATCCCCAATATGGAATTTCCTCAGATTGACCCCTTATTGTACTGCTTGGCTAACTGCTGTTAGTAGGAGGGCAATTTTATCATGGCATGTTCCCTCCGTTCTTCTTCCAGGTCAAGTCAATGCTCAAAGCTTCATTATTCAAACGTTATTTGGTAATAATAGTCCTCATGGTTGGTAGACCAACTTCCAAACGGATTAAAACTTACATCTCATAACTTTGAGTGAAGGACGTTCCCCCCAGTAGGTCTCTTTGGCATAATGTGATATACCCAGAGAATGTGAGGAAGACCATCCACCCAATCTTATTTTGCTTTTTCTAACCTTATTTTCAAGCCATCGAGCATCATTTTATAAAAAGCGTCTGCTTGGCCATTGCTTTTGAGGTAAGGCACATAAGTGAAATGGTGCTTGACTCCATGGTCGTCGCAGAAACCTTAGAAGAGTTCAGTTTTAAACTGAATTCTAATGTCCGTAATGATTATACTGGGTACCCTAAAGTAATTTGTGATGTTCCTTCAGATCAATTTGGTCATATTATTTCCTCTGATGTTTTCCAGTGGCTCTACTTTAATCCACTTCGTGAAATAATCTATGTCGATCAGTAAGTACTTGCAATTTATTGACACAGTTGGGAGTGTCTCTATAATATCTTGCCCCCACTGTGCGAATGGACATGGGTTGGTAAGAGACTTCAGGTTGATAAAGCTTGGGAGGGAAATTTTGGCACTTTTTATACTTTTGGGTATAAGTATCTGTGTCTTTCTGTACATATGTCCGCCAGTATCCTTCATTTATTTCTCAAAAAATAAGAGACCTACCTCTTATATGGCTCCCACAAATCCCATCATGTAACTCGTAGGGAAGTCGGTTGACGTCTTTTGAAAGCACGCATTAAAAGTAGGGTCATGTGAAGAATCTTTTGTAGAGTTATCTCCAGGTCCAGGGTAGAATCGTGCAGCTTTTATCTTGACTTAATGAGCCTTTTTTATCTATCGATAAGGTATCATTCTATAGGTAAGCGATTATAAAATCCATCCATCTCAGACCCTTTTATATGGTGAGAACGTGCTTAGGGACCAATGTCTTCCTAATACTAGGCTTGTAGAAGAACTCCGCTTCAATTATTCTCCTTATCTTGGAATCCATTGTTGAACTTAGGTCTATTAAGGCATCGACATGATTATTCTGACTGGAAGAGAACTGTTGAACGTGGACTTCCTTAAACCTTTATATCAAATCACGAGCCACCCATAGGTATGCTACCATACTTTTATCTTTTGCATTGAAGTCTCCAGTGACTTGGTTAGAAATCAATATTAAATCACAATATACTTTAAGGCGGTATGCCCCCAACAAGTGAGCCTTATGCAGACTAGTTATGAGAGATTCATACTTGACTTTGTTGTTGGAAGTTTTAAAGGACAACCTAATTCCTTGTTCGATATTGAAATTCTCCTTGTTATGATCACAATCCCTCCTCCATCCCTTTTAGAGTTGGAGGAACCATCCATATACAATATCCATCTCATGGATTGATCTAGCCCACGATCTTTCAAGTGGTTGATGACTAACTGGTCAATAGGGGTTCTCTTTGATAAATTCAGCTATGAAATCAACCAACATCTACCCCTTAATTATTGTTCTTGGATAATAGTATATATTAAATCTTCTAAGTTTGATTGACCATTTGGATATGCGTCCAGATAGATCGGCCTTGTGCATAATAATTTTTAAAGGGAAGGATGTGACTACTGTGATGGAATGGGACTCAAAGTAATGCTTTAACTTTCGGGACACGATGACCAATGAGTGGGCCAACTTCTTCGGTGGATGGTAGCGTTGTTTGACATTCAGAAGCATCTTATTGACATAGTAAATGGATAATTGTCTACCTTTTTTCTCGTAGACCAAAGGTGAACTGACTATGTGGCTTGAAACTACTAGGTAAAGGTAGAGAGGTTCCCCTAGATCTGAATGGCTAACAATAGGGATTTGCATAAATAAAACTTAATTTCTTCAAGTGCTTTTGAGAATTCATTACTCTAGGTGAGAAAATTTTCCTTCTTTAGCAACAAAAAGAATGGTCTGCGATGCTCGGATGACTTAGAGATGAAACGGTTCAGAGCTTCAAGCATCGTAGTTAGTTTTTGAATCTCTTGCAATGTCTTGGGTGGATAAACACTATTAGTTACTACTATCTGGTCAGGGTTTGCTTTGATCCTACTCTTGCTGACCAGGTAGCCAAGGAACTTTCCTGACTGGACCCCAAAAGAGCATTTACTTACATTGAGATTCGTCTGATAATGCCTAAGGATTTCAAAGATTTTTTCCAAGTCTTGAGGTGGTCGCCCTTACATTTTCTTTTGACGAGCATGTCGTCAATTTATACTTTTATCGTCTCTCCTATTTGTTGCTTGAACATCTTGGTAACCAATATATGGTATGTGGCTCCATCATTTTTAGTCCAAAAGGTATGACCTTATAAGAATACATGCCTAGTAGGGGTGATGAATGGGGTTTTATCTTGGTCGGGGCCGAACTTAGGGATCTGGTGGTACTCCGAGTAAGCATCTAGGAAACTCATTCATTCGTGAGCTGCTGTGGAATTGACCAATTGGTCTATCTTTTGCAGAGGAAATTTATTTTGGGGCAAGCTCTGTTGAGATCAGTGAAGTCCACACAAACCCTCCAGTACTAACACCGAGTTTGAAATCCATTTCGAGAATTGAACTTCTCTGACGGACTTTGCATCTAAAAGTTTTCTTACTTCCTTTTCCACTGCCTTGGACTTCTTTAAAGTAGTGTTGTGAGCCTTTTGTATGATTGAATAAAATTATGTGTCTATGTTAAGTCGATGGAAAGTGACTTCGTGATCAATTCCTGGCATATCATATGGCTCCCATGAGAAAATATGTAGGCTCTATTTTAGAGAAAGTGATTAACTCCTTCCTTTGTTGGTCGGATGAAGTGGTGCATATTAGAAACCTCCTATCTGGTCGACTCTTATCAAAAACTACTTCCTCCAATTTCTTTCAACCCTAGTTTGTCATGCTGTAGTTGCTACTTTGAGGAAGTGGCTCCATCCTGAGATGTTTCGGGATGACTTCCTTCTTCTCTTTTTTGGGCCTGATGGCGACGATGTAGCATTTTTGAGAAATAACTTGATCACCACTGATCCTTATTATGCCCCTATTGGTCATATACTTGAGTTTCAGATGGTATGTTTAGGGCACTGCCCTTATGGCTTGTAGCCACCCTCTCTGGCGGATAGCGTGGAAAGGTGAGTTGATATCCACCACTCGATGATTTTAGACTTGTTCCCCGCCCTTTCTGACAAGAGTACGTTCCTCAATGGCTTGGTCATCTTTCCCGCGAAGCCGACGAGTGGGACATGAAACACCTTATATGGTCGACTTACTAGAAGTCTGCACCATATAGGCTTTTTAACTAGTTTGGATATAAAGAAAAAATATTTATAATTGTCAAGAGTTCCTTCACAAGGTATTGTAAAGTTCAAGATAGAGTATCTATTTCAGACTGACATTCTCATTTGATCTCCAAAAGGTATAAAATGGGACACATTTGCAAACGCATTGCATTATTTGAGTCATAATAATGTTTTAGACTTTTTTTTTAGATTTTTTAAGAGTTTTTGAAAATAATTTTTGGAAATTATTCGGATATAAAATCATTTTTAATTTTTTTTGAGGTGTTAAAAATTAGTTTTCTTAAAACTTTTAGAGAGGAAATTAATATTTTTGATTCTTTTAAACCACATTAATAACACGCGTAATTTGGCTTGTGTGAGGATGCCATCTGTATGCTACCTGATGTGTTCCTAATTGTTGAGACTGTGTTTGTTTGCACTCACATAATCGTTGCTAAATGTGGGACGTAAATCTATTTTAATCAATGTCTTAATTAGAATCTTGGAACGATCCATGCCTTAACCATTTCAACAAATCAGTGGTTGTGACTTAAAACCTGTTATAACTAGTGAAGCATACATTATAAGGATCATTTATAACCGTTAGATTTTTATCAAAACGATAGACTTGATCTCGTCCATCCATTTCACTCAGAGGATATAGAAGCTTCCCTCACACCTATAAATATGACCCTCATCTTCTCATTTTGATACTTTTTCCATACAAAAGGGAGAAAATAGATAAATAGATAGAGAGAGAGGATGTAACACTCGCCCCCACGATTTTGATCATACCCGTGTAATTCGGTGACTTTATGTGACCCAATTGAGCTTTAGACTTTGTAAGATGTATTGTTGGTCAAATTTGGATAACATAGTGGCCTTGGTGCACCTGGTTAGATTTTGAATGACCTTAAATGAAATTTGGAAAATTAGGGTCATTCGAATGACATCCAGAGTCGTTCGAACGAGATTCAAATCTCGTTCGTACGGTCTTCAAATGACTTTCTAACGATCTACCTCTGTTTGGAAACCTATTCTCGTTATAACCTCATTCAAAGTACGTTTTAATGAGACAAGGTTCTCGTTGGAATGAGATACAATTTTGGTCAAATGATATGGTAGTTCTCATTAGAACTAGATTATAAAAATCAGTTTCTGCAGATTTGAAAAATGCTGTCAAATTCCTAACCGTTAGATTAAGATACATGTCATGCTCCCACAGTAGCATCGTTTTGGGGCTAGAGGTTTGGACAATACCTAAGGGTTTTGGAGTATTTAAGGGGTGTTAAGGCCCATGTTTATCTCATATTAAATTAGATCCTCTCTCTCTCTCTCTCTTGAGAACTCTTCCACCATAAATCAACTTCTACCACCCTAGAACCACCACCTCTCAACCCTAAACCACCATAATCTAATCCTTTTCCTTTATATTTAAGTATTATAAACTCATCAACACTATTATTGGGCAAGGTTATGAATGTTGGGGATTTTTGGAGAAGGAAAGAACAGGAAAGCAATGGAGTTTGAAGGGAGTTTTGGCTTGGAGATTTATGGAGCTTTCATGGTGGCAAGGTTGGTGGCGCTAGACAACCTCTTTAAGGCTACCTTAAGAGGTGGGAGATTACCATCTTCTTCTTGATTCATCCACCATCTTTGAAGCTTCCTTTGAGGTGGGATATTATATTCTTAGCTTAAGAACTCTATTTTCCATAGTATTGGTCTTGTAGTTAGGGTTGTAAGAGTAGAACACATATATGATTTAAGAATTGTATTTCTTATGATTTGTGAAAAAGGTTTACAAAGGGTTTAAATAGTTTTGAGTAAAATGATAAATTTCAAGAAAACCTTGTGTTTAAATATTTTATGGAATAAAATATTTTAAAAGAAGTATTTTCCTTGATAAGCTATTTTTAGAACAAATCTTGAAGTTTTCTTGCAAAAGTAAAGATTTTATAAATTTGGACATTTGAGCATGTTTTTGCAAATATTATGAAATTTCTTGAATAAATCATTTGTTAAATTTAGTTTCTTGAATTTTTATCCTTAAAATCCATCTTCCCACGTATATAAACTCGTAGTATTTTAATGACGAGTATATAGATAAGTTGAGTGAAAGTTTTATCGAGTTTTAACATAGAATAAATAAAATAGAAACTTCATCCCTTAAAGTGTACTAATAAGTGTGAAAAATATGATAAAAGTGTGTTTTCAAGACTATATGTAATGACAATGGAAAATGGTGCTTTCCTTATAAAGTAGTCTTAAAAATGTCAGATGATTTATTTGACAAAGAAAGTAATGAAATAAAGATATTTACAACTTGAGAAGTATGTTACTCCAAGTGTTAAATGAGTGTTAATGAATTAAAAATATTTTAGAAGTTAGTGTGTGTAACTTAATAATATTTTTAGGAAACAACACTTGTGAAAATTGAAGAAAAGAGAACTTTGGAAACAAATGGATAAAATGGTGATTTTATGTATAGTGGAACATTTTTATAAAAAAAATAATATTGAAAATGGTGTTACACAAAATGGTCCAAAAATAAAAGTGATTTTTGGGATAAAATCAATGCAAGCATGTAAGGAACAAGAAATGGTGGTTTTCAAAGTGTAACACAAGGTGGGGTGAAATTCATGAGTTTTGCCTTTGGCCGGTAAAAGTGGAATAATGTGGACATTTAAAAAAAATTAAGACACGTTAATATGGACTCGGATTATACCAGAAAATAATTAAGAATGGCCCTGTGGCCTAGGGTAAACGATCCCAAAAAATACTGGTTAGAGCATATGGATGTGTAAGAAACGATAACTGACTTGAATGAGCGTGGACAAGTAACGTAAGAAATTGGCTAATGTCCATGAAATAAAAGGAATGGTAAAGTGAAGTGATTAAATGGTTAATTAAGCCAACTAATGAGGCCAAAACCATGATTAATATAAGAATATGTTTATGAAAGATTTTTAATAAAAAATAAATATTTTCTAACACGGTGCGTGCATGTGTTGAAATGTCATTTCCAAGGAAAATACTGAGGTGAATTTGGTGCGAGTAAATAAGTAATTTCAGTGGAAGAAGTTATTCTCGCCAAACAAAGGGTATTTTATTTAAAATAATTAACCGAGTGCGCTAAATTGGGAATTAAACGCTAAGTCAAGTAAATGGGATTCTTTATAAGATTAATAAGATTTCATCGGCATAACAACATTTTTGGAATAAAATTATTTCATGCATTAGTATATGTATATGTATATACGTAAGGTAATTGCATGTGCAAGTAGGTATAATGTCTTAGAGCCTCTTTCTTCCATTTAATTCTATATTGCATTGTTGTATTTTTCACTTGACATTCGGCTCATTCTCTCTTATTTGTTACGACAGGTTATGTGTGGTTCCGTATTTTGAGAGCGTTATACAAGTAAATATCTTTTTTATTTTAGGTAGTAGCTCTGTATCCTTGAATTTCGAGGACGCTTTCCACGGGTGCCTCACGTAGTTTGATGTAAATTGGAGTCGCATGGTAAACAAATGCAATGCTAATTAAATAAAACTCGACTAGCAACACTGTTTAGGTTGCCTTATTGAACTTTATACCTAACGTTCGGGTCGGACCAGGTTGACCCATGAGTAACCCATAAATCCCGTCCGAAACGTTACAAATGGAGATCGTAGAGATAGAAAGAGATCAAAACTAAGAGAAAAAAATAGAGAAAATATTTTTTCGATAAAAGAGTGTTTAGGTTTTTCAAAAGACTAGAAAGGTTTTTCTACCTTCATTTTTTTTCTTTAAAAACTTTTGTGAAAACCATCGTCTTACTATTTTTGAAACATTAGGGTTTTCATTTGAGAGTTGAGTTTTTGAGAGTTTTAATCTCATATTTGTCAATAAACAAAACTCCTCTAGATCTGGTTTCTCTTGAAAACAACATTCACATTTTTGTGGACTTTATTTTTCTCATAAAATCAAGTATCTAGCTAAGTGATACATTTACACACACTAGTTATTAGATCTGTTTCTACTAACCTTTCTAGTATAATATTTTGGTAAAAACATCATGTTTTTTGGATCTCTAAAAATATTTCAAAAATATTTTAGATCCACAAACATTTTGGGTTTAAAATAGTGAATATCAGAATAATCCACCCTCAAATATTTAGATCTGATTTTGTTTCCTGATAAACTAGTTTTATATTTTGTGAAATCTTTTTTGTTTATATAAATAATTTCTAGATCTGTTTTTAAATGATCTAAGTCAGATCTAAATTCTTTAATAGTTTTGATATTTGAAGTTTTAAATTAAGAGCATATGAACCATCCTTGTAATTTGTAGGAATGTTTGTATAAATGTGAATGTGTTGTTACATGTTCATTTAAAGTTCTTAGAAACAGACTTCATCACTATTTCACACACTTCACTTTTTGAAAAGTGTGTTATTTCCTTGAGAGACATGTTATAGGGTCGACGTAAAGAAAAACTAAAGGAAAAAGTAATTTCAAGTTGCTATTGGGTCATAGAAGGAGTACCTAAAGGAGGTGCAACTCTGCACATTTTACGTATATTTATTTTTCGTTTTGATCCTATGATTGCATGTTTGTAACTTGTAACCATATTCCATTTTAGTAGGTTTTATTTTGTGGCGTAGAGGTCACCGTGGATGTTTTCACAGACTTTGGGATTTTACCACATAAAAATCCTGTGTGTAAACTTCTGTGAATGCTTCTTAATACTTGCATGATATATTCTGTCTAAGAAGTTTACTAAGATTTACAAATATCTTTTAAAAAACTTAAGTTACCATAATGCTTGAAGATTTCTAATTCTTAAATGTTTTTCACATCTTGTGTGAAACTCCTTTTCAATAAAAAAGAGTTTTTTCAAATAGTTTCTTTGGACTCCTAACCTGAAATTTAACTTAGTTAAAAACTTGGGTAATTAATTTCAATTGGAATCCAAGCGGTTTTAAAAGTTTTTGATCCTGTAACTCCTGAAACTATTTGTGAGATTCTAAAATGGATAAAAAATTTGAGAAACTTGGTAACCTTTTGAGATCCCCAATGTTTGATGGACACAATTTCCCCTATTGGAAAGTTAAGATGATTGTGTTTATATAAGGCACTTTGGGTGATGAAGTCTGGGAGGCTATTGAAAATGGTTTCACCTACACCATTAAACCCTTGAAAAAAGGTAGCACCCTAAGGGTTAAGAAACAACTTAGCGAGTTTACCCGAGAATAAAAACAAATGTCATTTTGCAATAATAAGGGTAAAATCTGTATATTCTTGTTTGTGAATGAACATGAATTTAAAATAATATCTATATGCACTACATCCAAAGAATTTTGGGTACCCTTGTTACTGCCCATGAAGGCGATGAACGTATTAAGTCTGCGAAACTCAAATGTTGGTGCAACAACATAATGCCCTTATGATGGATAAATCTAAGACCTTTAATGACTTTTATATTAAACTTACTGATATTATTACTAAACTACATGCAAACGGTATTGTTTATGATAGAAAATAAATCGTGCAAAAAATCCTTAGATCTCTACCTGCTAAATTTGATAACAAACATTATGCCGTAGAAGATATGGATGGCCCTAACTTAACTCCTGAATTATTGAGTAACAAATTAAGAACTGTGGAAGTGGAGTTAAAATTTCCTGACTATGACCTAGGATTAAATGAAGATTATGATCTTGACAACATTGATAATCAAACAACCCTAATGAGCAAACATTTTAAAAAGAATATAAATTTTAGAAATGCTATGGCAACTAAACAAGGGAAAACTGACTATCAAAACTGTCAAGTTCCCAGATTACATGAAAAAAATAATGACAAACAAACCTGTATAATAGTCGGAGATGCAAAAAAGACTTAAGCAATTAAGCAGTGTCACAAATGTAGTAATATGGGATATTATGCTAACTGATGTAAATCTAAGATTATGACTACTCCTATGGCCCATATGTGTAAGACTTGGGACAACTCTAGTGACTCAGAGGATGATGAGCCTGAGTCATCTGAAACAAATGAATCATGAATGTCTTTCTTTGCTAAAATTATTTACAATGATGATAAATCATGCTTACCTGATAATATTATTGTTATTGCTATACCTAATGTACGTGTGAATGAATTATCCAATGCTGTTGTGATAAATAATTTTGATGAGTCTTGCATGAGCGTGAGTCAAAGTATAAATCATTGTGACGAATTGAGTGGGTGCGTGAGTTCCAAACCATAAATTGAAGCGTTAGAGGACAAATCACACTCTTCACTTAGTGAGTTCGATGATGATGAATTACCTGACATACTCTTAAGAAAAGTTATAAACCTGAGAAAATGGTTAAACTCTTGACTGAATGCGTTGAGAGCTTAAGTAATATTGTTAGGCAAAATGATGGGGAATACACTAACTAATGTATGGTACATGAGACTGAAACAAAAAAATATGTTTCCAAAATCAATGAGCTTTTTGAAAAAAAAAATATTTTAGAAGAAATATATAAGTCCACTTTGCTAGAATTGGAAGAATCCAAACAAAAAGTCTCAACTATTTTTAAAAAATATCATTATTTTACGACTAATGCAAAAGCTTATGATAAAATAATACGTCCTAGAAAAATAAATTTTGAAGATAAAACTGGTGTGGGATTTGACAAAAATCCTAAAGGAGCAAATACCAATTTACAAAACTCACAAACTGTCTTTGTTTCCTTTGGGACTTTACCAACTAAACCAGGTTAAGATTTTGAAAAATCTCAGAAAAGAATTTTGAAAATATCTATCTCATAACAAGCCACAAAGACTATGTGTAGCCCTAAGCAGAAGTTTAATAATAAGGCTAAGTATGGTTACCCCCCATTAGAGACATTAGGAAAAAATCAAAATCTGTTGCAGTTGAACCCATTTTAAAAGTGCATCTAAACATATTTTTAAAGGTTTAAAAATTAAAGTCAAGCCAAACTTACATCAAAATCTCTTGCTGAATATTTTCAATGGCGTCTTTAAACTCCAGTTGATGAGTACATTATTTTGCATGAATTATTTTCAGATTTAGGCCTCGTTAGGCCCGTTGTATAATAAATAATGAGCTTTTAGAGTATTTTTCATAAATAAAAGAAAAATACAAGTTTGAATAAAATTCGAGTTAAAAAATGTAATAAGGGGAAAAATCGTAATTTTAGAAACTTTATGAGCCTGAAAATATTTTTTAAATATTTATCAAGGCAAAATAAAGTTCTCTATGAAATTTGGTTGAATTCTGAATTAAAACGAGCAATTCATGAATTTTGGGGGCTAAAATACAAAGAGGGGTAATTTTGTAAATTTTAAATATTTGTGAACTTAAATTTGAATTAATTATTTTTATTCCATTTTTGCAGGTACCCCAAAAATTTGGACAACAAAAGAGTCGATGCGCAAAAATTATCAGCATACGTCGCGACGTGACACGACACGACACAACACGGTTGACACTACTGTACTAAATATATTTTTATAAAATCACTTGAGTGTCTGTTGAGGCCTAGGGGGTGCTGTGAATAGTGACATGAATAGTGCCAAAATGGAGGATAATTATCTCCAACTCTTCCCAAGACTGCATAAAATAATTATCAGCTCAAATACAACCAATCAGGGAGAGTCCCACCCCGTCCAAATACCCTATCCCTAAGCCTATAAATAGGACGCTTGGGTTCATTATTTTTTACAGAGAGTTGTAGAGATCCACCTTGGAACAATTTTTAGTAATTTTATTTTAAAAGTTGTATTTATATTTGCGGGCCAAGAATTATATCTTTGGTGAGAGATTTTGTCAATTATATTTGTAAGACACATCATTTGTAAGTTGTTTTATTAATGAAAATGGGTATCCATTCTTTCAATATTATGATGTCTTCCATTATGCTAGCTTAATTTCTTTATTAGGACTAGGTGAAATTTATCATGTCTAGTTAATATTGTGCGTGATTTAAATTCGCTTTGTTCCCGATATGTGGTAAACGTTTTAAAAATCCGGTATTCATTTAAAATGACACGAGAATGTGTTTTAAACCTTCGACATTGTTTGAAAAAATTTATTTTTTTATTTTAAGTATGAGTACTTTTTGATGGGTTATACTTTTATTAAATTGATTGATAGCCCATGTTTAAAGACTATATTTTGAAATTTAAAAGTGAACTTTTAAGGGAATAAGGATTTTAGGCCTCTAAATTTGGCGACGTTAAATTTTATTTTGGACTTGTAACGTGTTATTTTTTCGAATTAAATACGACGAGAGTCTGTCTAATTTGAGTTATAAAATCGGGAATGACGAATTTAGATTATTAAACAGTGTTAGTTAAACGTGATAAATGGATCCAACGTCTTAGTTTTCACGCTCTCTTGAATATATCTCTTGTAGTTATATTTTTTTTATGTGTTTGCTAAGTTAATATTAAATTTCATCTCCAAACACATTTCGTCTAATTCAACTCGCTATTCAACTCCAAACAGTCACAATAATTTTTAACGCAAAAAAAATTGATAAATCCTCGTGGGTTCAACTCGTACTTACACTCACTATTCTATAATAGTCCGTGCACTTGAGGTATTTTATAAAATTAACAACAAGTTTTTGGCACCGTTGTCGGGATTTGTTCGATTTTTTTAAAGAAAAATTGTGACTTTCGGACTAGTTTTTTTTACTTTTCGCATTTTTTTAGAAAAAAATCATAAAAAAAGCAGAAAATTCTGGAAAAAAAATCAGCAATAATAGTTCTATTTTTCTAGGTAATTGTTTTTTTTAATAAATAACAATTTTAGCACTAGTTTATCACAAAAATACATAACAATTGAAAAAACTAGAATTTTTTTTAATGGAAATTTTCAGATTCATTTTTTTTATTTAGTGGACCCTAAAAAAAAAATCCAAAAATTCTATTTTTTTTCCAGCAGTATTTTTTTCCCATGTAAAATTTTTTTTTATTTCATAAGTGTGCATTATTATTTTTTTTGTTGAATAAACCACTAGTGCGTGTATCGTGTTTTCTTTTCTTTATTAATTTTTTTGTGTGTCGCACTTTATGTTGGGTGTAGTTCTTTTTTTAGAAGCATATTCAAAGAAGAAAAAAAAGACGAAGAAAAAAAGGGGAGAAAAATTCGAAAAAGTGTTAACGGTGCGCGAACCTGAAGAAAAAAATTGTATAATCTTGCCACGAGCACAAGAAACTCTCAGGGATGACTGAATCGTAGGCGGCGTTTTCCTCCGATCGACATCAACTTAAACTTCGGCCTGGCGTGAACAAGTGACCTTAAAAAGTCCACGCCGGAGGTATATTTTTGTGTGCTCTTAAGTGATTTAAATTCACATTTAATTTATCATGTTGCATAAATTGACTTAAGGAAAAAACCCGTGTGAAAGATAAGGTGGGGATTTCATCACCCTTCCTTGGACCGAAAATCACTAATTAACCCATCATTTGCATAGCCCGATCCATCACATTTAATTTAAAATCAAGTAGATATTGGCCTTAGGATATCACATAGCTCATAGGATACCTCTTAATGAGGCTAGAATTAAAATCTACTCCAACGCGAACTTGTCAAATCGATCCCGTTTCACCTTGTCTATGATTGGTGGTCTTTACCACCTACCTGGATGAAAAAATGAGATTTGCGCCGATAATCGTAGTTGGTCATCTTTTAAATTCTCCCTTGTCAAAGAGTAAGAGCTGTCTAATTGGGGAGATTAATTTGGAGATCCATGTGTTGTCGATTAATTTCGAGAAAATTAGATTTTAAAATTGAAATTCCCCTCACCTAAATTAGATAATTCAATTTGCTGCGTGTTAGCTAGGAATTACGTGAATTGAGTTGAATAATTTTTTAAAAAATTTTCTTCACATAAAAAAGGTAAAAAAATACAAAAATAAAGTGAGAGCAGTGTATGCGAAGGTGGTTTCGAGATCATACCGGTCGTTTGTCGAGTGTGGAGTCTAGCATTCTCGATACTTACGTAGGTAGATTTTCGATATTCACCCAAATGGGAGATGAGTTAGCGCCATGTGAGCTTAAAGATTACGTTTATCCGACTAGGTCTAGTCAACCTTCGTGCATACGTCTACCTGATCACACTGCGAATAATTTCCTATTCCATCGTATAACAATCCAAATGTTACCCGTGTTTCGAGGTACCGATAACGAGGATCCTTACCTTCATATTCAGTAATTCATGGTGATATGTGGGACCATTAAGTATCAACAACTCATCGATGATATTGCCAAACTTAAATTGTTCTCATTCTCGTTGAAAGACAAAGCCAAGAGTTGGTTTAATTCGTTAACACCCGAATCCATCACCACTTGGAACCAAATGAGTGTCGCCTTCCTACAAAAAATCTTTCCCAACCAAAAGATGGCGTCGATACGTCACGCCATCAACACATTTAGCCAAAAGGAGGGAGAAACCTTGTGGATGTGTTTGGAGAGATTCAAGCACTTGCTGCTGCAATGTCCGCACTATGGGATTGAGATGGGATGACAAGTCCAAATTTTGTATGAGGGGTTTGATTATAATACTCGAACCATGCTCGAGTCATTATTTAACAGTGATTTTACCGAGAAAAGTGAGGTCGACGCGTGGTTATTCCTAGAAGCCGTAGCGAAAAAGTCCCAGTGATGGGCACCCAATAGAGAATTCAGTCCCACCACGTCGAATGAGGTTTTTGCTCACCAAGTCGAACAAATTTATGATACAAATGCCAAAGTGGCCATATTGTCCCGATGTTTAGAAGCTTTAGAGACGAGAAAAGAGGGTAATCGAACCGCATCTGCGATCGTTCAACATGTAGGTTCCCCTATGTGTATACTTTGCGATGCATTCGACCACTTAGTAAAAAATTATCCCGTCCCCCTGACCCACAAGGCACGTACTGAGCAAGCCAATGCCCTTTACCAAAATAGGCCAAAGTATGACCCATATTCCAATGTGTACAATTCGGGGTGGTGAGACCACCCCAATTTTTCATGGTCCAAGGGTTAATACCAAGAAAGTGGAGGTCAATCTTCTGGTATTCCACTTTCGGGTTTCCAAAAGAATGCCCCCGAACCATCGTATCCTTCTTCACAAAAGATCAAAGCTTTAGAGGATACGATGAATTTTCTTGCTCAAATTACCCTCCAATTCTATCAACCCACTCAAAATGTCCTCCAATCCACCCAACATAGCTTGCATGCAAACACTCAATCCATAGCCAAACTCGAGGTTCAAGTTAGTTAATTAGCGAACACATTGAGTAAGATAAAGAAGGGAACATTACCGAGTTACCTGATCCCAATCCTAAAGGTAACTTACCTAAAGGTCAATACTTTTTGCAAGACAACATCAGTTCATCACAAACCTAAGAGGATGTCAAAGCAATCATCACGCTTAGGTCTAGTAAGGAAGTCGTAAAGAATATCTCACCACCTATCGAGAGTGAATTCGAGAAACTTAAAGAGAAGGAAGATCCACATGTGGATCCAATTTCCTCCCCACCCTTATCTTCCAAGCCATCTGTAGAGACCTATGTTCCAAAAGCTCCATTTCCCCAGCGATTGGTGCCCCAACAGAAAAAGGCGTTAGTTGATAAGATGTCGGAAGTATTCAAGAAAGTACAAATCAATATCCCATTGCTTGACGCTATACAACAAGTCCCATCCTATGCTAAATTTTTGAATGACCTTTGTACCTTTAAGAGACACAACAACGTGCCCAAGAAAGCTTTTCTCGCTGAGTAAGCAAGCTCGACCATTTCCTATAAAACTCCTATCAAATATAAGGATCCTGGGACACCGAAGATCTCAATTGAGATAGGTAAGCATCACTTAGAGAAATCCCTCTTAGACTTACGAGCAAGCGTGAACCTTCTGCCATACACTATGTACGAGAAACTACGTTTAGGGGTGTTAAAACCCACTAAAATGACCTTCTCCTTAACCGACCGATCCATTAAGGTGCCTAGAGGTGTTGTAGAATATGTATTGATTAAAGTGGGTTAGTTTATTTTTTTGGTAGACTTTTTGGTCTTAGACACGCAACACGTACTAAAATCAGTCGCACAAATCCCGATCATCCTCGGCCAACCCTTTTTGGTCACCTCTGATGCTGTCATTCGATGTCATAGTGGGTAAAACATAACCATGGATTTGAATATTTTTAATTTAGAGAGGTCATCGTTTGATGAGGGAGATAATGAAGTGAAGTACGCTCAAGAATTGAACGATGTTACTGCTCTACAGGATAATGACATACTCGATCTACATGCTTGGCCACATAATCTGTCTCTAGATATGAGTCTTGAAGAATTTGAAAAAGAATTTGGTCCGTTTGATGAGGAGCTTACTGTTGACGTAGAATCTTTATTGGACTCTTTTTGTCATTTAGATGAGAAAGACTGGGATGATAGGATGGATCAGTTCCTTCTCAGTGAACGAAAACCCGAGCCTTTTGAGAGTATGATGACGGATGATATTTTATCTACTAGTGACGAGATTGAGAAAATCATTCGAGCATTTCCACTCGATGACGCATGTTTTGTCATACTGCATTATCCTTTTCCACCACGTCCACATGTGTAATTTGAATATTTGGATGAGATTGAGGAAATGAATAGAGTATCGTCCGATTTAGAGCCCGATTTATTCATTATCGAGTTTGAGGGAAATTTAGGCTTAGCATGTCAAACGGATTTTCATTATGATAGTCTCTTCGAGACTGACCACCTATGTTATAATGTGACTGCACACCTTGATAATTTCACTCACCACATTCATTATGTGCCTTCATGTGTATCTTTTGTTGATTGGGTCGACTCTTAATTGTTCAGACTTTTGATTGGGAAGTTGGTAACACAAGAGGAAATTCACCGGTAATATTGTTCTTTTACTTCTGTACTTTATTTACTTTGTCCATATTTTTAGTTTGAGCATACATTGAGGACAATGTAAAATTTAGGTTTAAGGGTAAGGATGCTATTTTTGAAAAATAAAAAAGAAAAAAAGAAAGAAAATCAGAAAAATGAAAAAAAAAAAGATTTTCAATATAATTGAGTTTTGAAACGATTTCTTAATATAAAATTAAATTATGGATCTCTCAACTTATGAAATTTTTATACATTAGCCATATAATATGATCAAAAATGGATATTGAGGCGAAAGTTAATATGCTTAACGAATAAATGTGGAGATTTTAACCCAGTGAGATTTTGTGCCATTCATCATTTTCGAGAGATTTAAATCAATCTCAGTTAAAATAACTCAAGCTTTCCTTCAGTGATAAATTCGTTGATGATCTCAAATTCCGTGTTTTGTTTGATTACTGAAAACAAAAAGTCAAAATGTGAATCTTAAGCACTAGAACTCTTAGTAAGTCGTCTTGAGACACAAATCAACTTAATAAAACTTGAGAAATGATATTAGACCATCGTTTGAACCCGAAAATAAAGCCCAAACTCCTACGTTTTTACATTATTTCGTTGCAAGCCCATTATCCTACCTAACTCCAACTGGGAGCTTAAAGCCCATAAAAAGAAGCCGTGCCCATTTTATGAGAATACCAGGGTAAAATTACGGTAGGAAAAAGGCCAAAAGAAAAGGATATTACAAAAATAATGTGTGAAAAGAAAAGAAAAATGAAGGTGGAAGAAAAAGTGCATAAAAGTTAAAATACCAAAAAATCTCTACATTCTCAAAAATTTTTGAACTCCAAAGCCATTATTTCTAGCTAAAATCCGAGCCTACAATACAACTAAAGAAAGTCCTAATCGATCTCAAGGGAAATTAATTATAGTGTGGAGAGAATATGAATAGGATCTATGGTGTGATTCAATATTTTCAAAAAGTAATCAATGTTCCGTTCATGAGATCATATTCATCCACTATAAAGAGTTCGTTTTTCATCATGTATATGTGAAAATTGTTCATTTAAATTTATTCTTTTATTGACATATATCGAGAGAAATAACCCATTTTTGAGTGTTCGATTGATAGTGTATCCTGTGAGATTTTGAAAACAAAACGAACTTTCGGATAAGAAATGTAACGATCAAATCTTTTGAAATGGACGGTTATATTGACTATGCACTCATACACGATAAGTTGAGATGGAGAAATAAAGTTCTACTATATTTATGAAGTTTTCATTCAAACTTGGTTATATTACTTTTTAGTCTTTCGTATTGAGCCAAGTTTTTGAATTTTGTGGGTATATTCACTGTAAACCCTCACGAGATAAAACTCGTCCATTTGGGTAACCTAGGGGTTTAACAGCTTGTTGCACATGCTAAGTGCAACCGTGATTCCTATGAAAGTGAGTTAGATTTTAAAATTTTAGTTTTGCTCGAAGACTAGCAAGCTTTAGGTTTGGGGGTATTTGATGAGCGCATTATTTTTTACGAATTATGTCCAAATTTAGGCCTTGTTAGGCCCGTTGTATCACAAATAATGAGCTTTTAGAGTTTTTTTCGTAAAACAAAAGAAAAAAACAAGTTTGAATAAAATTCGAGTTAAAAAATATAATAAGGGGTAATATTGTAATTTTAGAAAATTTATGAGCCTAAAAATAATTTTTAAATGTTTATCTAGGCAAAATAAAGTTCTTTATGAAATTTGGTTGAATTCTGAATTAAAATGAGCAATTAATGAATTTCGGGGGCTAAAATGCAAAGATGGGTAATTTTGTAAATTTTAAACATTTGTGACCCTGAATTTGAGTTAATTATTTTTATTACATTTTTTCAGGTACCCCGAAAATTTGGACAACAAAGGAGTCGATGTGTAAAAATTTTCAGGATACGTCGCGACGCGAAGCGACACGATTGACACAGTTGTACTAAATTGTTTTTTATAAAATCGTGAGTGTCCGTTGAGGTCGTGTCATAGCTTTTCGAAAAGGTTTTAACAAGACTCATAACTTTGAATTTCGAACGAAAATGAGATTTTGAAGTTTTAGAGGTCAAAAAGCGATTAAAGGTGTTGCCGTGAATAGTGATGTGAATAGTGCCAAAATTGGGGATAATTATCTCCAAAACTTCCCAAGAGATAATTATCAGCTCAAATACAACCAATCAGAGAGAGTCCCACCCCATTTAAATACCGTATCCCTAAGCCTATAAATAGGACCCTTGAGTTCATTATTTTTTACAGAGAGTTGTAGAGAGCCACCTTATAACAATTTTTGGTAATTTTATTTTGAGAGTTTTATTTATATTTGAGGGCCAAGAATTGTATATTTGGTGAGGAATTTTGTCAAGAATATTTATAAGACACATCATTTGTAAGTTGTTTTATTAATGAAAATGGGTATCCATTCTTGCAATATTATGATGTCTTCCATTACGCTAGCTTAATTTCTTTACTAGGACTAGGTGAAATTTATCATGTCTAGTTAATATTGTGCGTGATTTAAATTCGTCTTTGTTACTGATATGTGCTAAATGTTTTAAAAATCCGGTATTAATTTAAAACGGCACGAGAGTGCATTTTAAACCTTCGGCATTGTTTGAAAAAAATCATTTTTTTAATTTTAAGTATGAGTACTTTTTGATGGGTTATACTTTTATTAAATTGATTGATAGCCCATGCTTAAAGACTAAATTTTGAAATTTAATAGTGAGCTTTTTAAGGGAATAAGGAATTTAGGCGTCTAAATTTGGAGATTTTAAATTTTATTTTGGACTTGTAACGTGTTATTTTTTCGTATTAAATACGACGAAAGTCGGTCTAATTTGAGTTATAAAATCGGGAATGACGAATTTAGATTATTGAACAGTGTTAGTTAAACATGATAAATGGATCCAAAGTCCTAGTTTTCACGCTCTCTTGATTATATCTCTTGTAGTTATATATATTTTTGTGTGTTTGCTAAGTTAATATTAAATTTCATCTCATCTAGTTGGCCAGGCACAATAATTTTTAACGATTTTTTTTGGATAAATCCTCGTGGGTTCGACCCGTACTTACACTCGCTATTCTATAATAACACGTGTACTCGTGGTATTTTATAAAATCAACAACACCAGTCTATAGGAACTTTATCTGTTATAAAAAAGTAAAAACACTTATGTTTTCCTGAGGCAGACCAATAAAAACTCAAACTTTAGAAAGAAAAAGAGAAAGTCTTGCACTAAAAGGAAATCAATCAGGAGATCCCCTCAAACCTTTTCTAGATCAAAGGCCAAGAAAAATGTTAAAACCAGGGCCATTTGGGTTAGAAAGGATGATCTGTACCCCAACTAAGGTGCAATGTTGTTATAATTGCATTTAAAGCCGAACGCACATCAGTTGGATCGTACCTTGATTTTGGGTATTCTAAACACATGACCAGGGATGAAACTAAACTGACAAACAAATAGACTTCTTTGGAGGTAATGTTCTGCTTGGTGACGGAATATCCTCTCAGATAATTGGTTAAGGAACTTTCCAAGAAAAGGGTCTTCCTATTCTTAATGATGTTCTTTTAGTGAAAAGCTTAAAAACCAATCTGTTGAGTATATCTGAATTTTGTGAATTTCATCACACAATTAACTTTTTTAAAACGCAATGAAAATTTTGAGTAAAGATGATAACTACATTTTCATATGATACAAAACTTTGGATAACTGTTATACAATCATTCCTAGTACTCAGTCTTGTAATTTAACAAGATTAGGTGACTCTGATTTGTGACATAATAGATTGGGTCATATTAATTTTGATAACATATGCATATTGAGTTCTCAATAGTTGGTTAGAGGTTTACCTAAACTTAAAATTTCTTCAAACATTATTTATAGTCTTTGCCAAATGGGAAAAATGAGTAGAGTGGCTCATAAGAAAGTTAAAGACATAATGACGTCTTAACCTCTAAAACTTATCCACATGGATCTTATGGATCCTTCTCGTACTGTAAGCCTTTGTGGCAACATTTACATTCTTATCATGGTGGATGACTTTACATGGTATACTTGGGTTTCTTTTATATAAAACAAATCGGATACATTCTGAGACTTTTTGAAAATCCTTTTGAAAACTGAATATAAGAAGGATACCCAAGTATCACATATTAGAATTGATAGAAGAGGAGAATTAAAAGAGACTGGAGTTGAAGAATATTGTTTTGGAAATGGTAATAAGCATAATTTAGTACATCTAAGACTCAATAACAAAATGGTATTACTAAGAGGAAAAACCCAATAATCCAATAAATGACTAGTGTTATGTTACATGCTAAAGGGATTCCAAAATACCTTTTGGTTAAGGCAGTCCAGATAACTTGTAATATCATTAATTGTCTGTACCTTAGAAAGAATACTAAAGATAATTCGTGTGAACTTTGTTACAATAAAAAACAAGTCTTAAATACGCTAGGACCTTCGGGAGTGTCTGCTATATTTGCAAAGATAGAGTACAACTTTTTAAATTTGACACTCGAGGTGATAAATGATTTTTTTTGGCTTATTCCCCAAACAAGAGAGAATATTAAGTCTACAATTTACATACCAAAGTCATAATTGTATCTATAAACATAATTGTTAATAACACTAGTAAAAGGAGTATTAGTAATGAATCAATTGTCGAGAATGAGTCCAAAAGTTGTTTTGAAATTGACTCTCCTTGGGAAACATATACATTGCCAACTAAAGTTCCTGCAGTACCAACTTGGGTTTCTAAAGATCATTCCCTAGATAAGGTAGTTGGTAACCTTAAGGAGCCTTTGCGAACACGATCCTAACTTCAAAACATGGTTAACTTTGCATGCTTTATTTTTCAAATGGACCAAAGAATGTAAACGATGCCCTTAATGACCCTTACTGGATTGATGTTATGCAAGAATAGCTAACCCAGTTTAAGAGTCATGGTGTGTGGTATCTTATCCCTATTCCTAAAAATAAAAAGGTCATGGTACCCGTTGGATTTTCGAAAATAAAACTGATGAATCCAAGGAGATTACTAGAAATAAGGCTAGGATGGTAGCGCAAGGATACTCTCAGATAGATGGAATAGAATTTGATGAGACTTTTTCTCTGGTGATAAGACTCGAGTCTATTCGTCTCCTCCTTGCTGTTTTGTGTCATTTGTAATTCAAACTCTTTAAAATGGATGTTAAGTCCGCATCTTTGAATAGTATTTTTACTGAGGAAGTATATGTAGAAAAGCCTAAAGGCTTTGTTGATCCCTCAAACCCTAATCATGTCTTTCAATTAAATAAGGATTTGTATGGCTTAAAGAAAGCCCCTAGGGTCTGGTATGAACGTCTCTTAACCTTTTTAGTCAATAAAGGGTTTGAGAGTGGATGCAGCGACTAAACATTATTTGCGCGTAAATAAACAAAGATGTTATGATCGCACAAATATATGTTGATGATATTGTCTCTGGTTCAACTTCTCTTACACAAGTTGATAATTTTTCTAAAATTATGCACGGAGAATTTCAAATGTCACTTACGGTGGAGTTACAATATTTTTTAGGTTTGTAAGTTAAGAAATTGTCTGATGGATTGTTTATTTCTTACACTAAGTACGCGAATGAATTCATAAAAAAAATTTGGTTTAGAAAATGCTAAGATTGCATGCACTCCCATATGTACTACAAATAAGATATCTAAAGATGAAAATGGGAAAAACATTGATCCTACTGTTTATAGAAGTGTGATAGGAAGTTTATTATATCTCACTGCTTCTAGACCTGATATAATGTATGCCGTATGTGTTTGTGCGCAATACCAATGCACGTGTTGATGTCTAAATTTGGGTTTGGCAATGTTGGATTAATCTTAGCTCAAATTACCTAATATTTATAATCACATATAAATATAATAAAATGTAAAAATAAGAGAAGTGTAAAGAGACACAAAGGTTTTACGTGGTTCAACCAAAATATGGTACCTAGATCTACGGGGGTAAGATAGCTATATATTTAGGGTTTCGTACAAGTCTTTCGTAACACTTTCTAGGGTTAGAATGAAGTGGTTCTGTCCCTCAGCTGAGTGGGTGGCAATCTATTTATAGTAGTTGGAAGTTGAAGAAATGGAATATCTTTATACACTAGGTATTTAAATCTTTACATGATAATAGGCTACTGGATATTTTCACGTGCATGTGCACGGTGAGTGTTGAATATCCCACGTGTGCCTATTCACATTACTGACTGTTCACCTTCATGGGTGTAATCGGCTAGATGGTTGACAATAAAATATTTGAGCTGACCTGGTCTATTTTCTACTTGAGGATTCAGTGATAATGTTGATAGGTGTCACTACTTTACTGGTCCACATGACCTAGTTATTTCAGGCTACAACAAAAGCCCCCAACATTTCATTCATGATGCGATAGTTAAATGATGGAGTATTCTTCTTCAAAAGCTTCTTGGCATCCCAGAATGGTGCATGTCGGTTTTCGACCTTAAGGACTTGTGAATTTTAACCTGTTATTCAAAGGCGATGGTAATTTTGTAAATAGCTAGAAAAATAGCGAACCGTCTAAGGGTTTGCTGGTCTTTTGAACGTTTGGGGAAAGGGGACGCTTTCGATATTTGAAACATTAGTACTTAATCATTTCAAACTTAGAGCTTAAGGGGCGTTATCACACCTGTAAAAGGTCTCTTCCCTTTCAATCTCATTGCACCTTGAATCTCATACTCACTCCCTTACTATAGAGATATTTAATTTACTGTTAAGAAGAGAATGCGACTGGGTATTCGTCTTCACTGTAAGAATCTTTTTCTTCTTGTATTTTCCTTTTTTAGTTTTTTCAATGGTGTATATTGTGAATGAGATTTCTTTGGAGGAGTTTAGAATAAAAGATAGGATCCCTGAGTGGGTAGTAACTGAACTGGTCACCGGTCCATGTGACTTCTGTTCTTTGCATAAAGGTCACTAGCTTCCCACTATTTTTATAGCGAAGCGTGGGTTAACTTTCCCATTCAGTCTCTTATTTCTTGAATTTTATCAATATTTTGATGTGGTCCCAACCCAAGTGGCACCAAATACGTGATGAGCGGTAAATAGGATCAATCGCATTAATGAATTATTTGGGACCCGAATAGGCATAATGGAATTGATGTATTGTTATAGCTGGGGAACCACTACTGATAACATATACCACTTGAAGACAAATATTCCAACAAGGTGTTGGTGGTTAATTTGCTGACTCCAATAAAGATTATTGTGATTATGGCTTAATAATTAAGAATGGATAGTTTGCCCCTCTTCCTAAGGGTTAAGCATACACTAGGTCATTTTCCATTAAAAAGGGCATGGTATAGGTTGGCAATTATATCATTTGAATATTTTTTGCATTGTTCTTTTCAATTTGTTCATTTACTGACCGTTATTCCTGTATTTGTGTTTGGCAGATAGAAGGAAGAAAGATATTCCACCCAAATCCGAGGTGAATTTCATTGATTTGAAGTTTTTGTTGTCCATTCAGCACATACTTGGTGAGGGGGAGAATCATCCTCGCTCAGCTTTAGTACTATTAGAGTATCATGGCTCAAATACTTCGTTTATTGCCCGACCGACATAATACATTCTTATAGCCCCCATAGACTTAGAGAAGTCAACCTTATCTTCTTCACTTGTTAGTTCAGAGTATTCTTAGCAATTGAAAGGGAATCTTATTATTGGAGGTACTTCATCCTCCTTCAAATATTCGGACATTAATTTGCGGTTGACCTATACTTCTTCCCCAAAAGAGATGGTAAAAAGACATATCTCCAATATCCTCATTGGAGCCAAGTCTCTTTCACTGGCTAAGAAGAAAAATATTGAAGAGGTAAGTTCTAAGCTCCTAGTAGTGGTGGTGCCTGATAGGGTTAAAACCCGAGAACCTCGATTGAAGAGGTTAAAAAAAGGACCTACTAATCGCCAGGAGTATTCATGAAAGGGACAAGCCGACTTAGTTTCTGTTGGTGTTATTTCTATTATAGTGAAGTCCGAACTTGCTATGGTTCTGATAGGTTCAGGGGAACTTCCTATCGATGAATTTACTGTTGCTTCCCTTTCTAGGGTTAATCATAATTTGGCATTGATAACTATCTTACCACTTTACTTTATTTCAGTTGTCTATTCCTTAATTTCGTGATTTACTAATTTCCTTACCTCTTTTGGATTCTGCAGTTTTTGGTTGACTATGACCAAATTGTAAGGAGAGATGACTAGATGAGGGAGTCCTTAGCAGATATTGAAGCTGACTTTAAAGGTTTTATGGAATCCCTAGACGTAACTAAGAAGGCACATGTGAAGGACTAAGAAAAGTGGAAAGGAATTGTGGAGAAGGCAGAAAAAGGTAAAAATGATGCTGCGAAGGTTACCGAGGAAGCTGTTAAGAAGGCCGATCGGGCCAAGAAGACTACTGTCGATGTGGATGGCAAGAACCAGTGTATAAAAGCAAAGTTTAAGAAGGAGAAATAGGATCCCACTACAAAAAAAAAATGCTTTTTGAGACGGTGCTTCAACCATCTCAAAAAGTCATTTGTCCATCTCAAAAGCCTTTTGTGATGCCATTTGAGACGACAAAGGGGCGTCATATTAGACCCCCATTTTAAAATCTTTTTGAGACGGCTGCTGCCGTCTCAAAAAGTTTTTTTAAGATGGGAAACATGCTATCTCAAAAGGTCATTGCTTATAGGAAGCTTTTGAGACGGTGAAAATGCCATCTTTTAAAGTTATTGTTAAAGACGGTGTATGCCGTCTCAAAAGGTTCTCATTTATGGAATCCTTTTGAGACGACAAAGAAGTCGTCTTTAATAATTTTTGCGCCAAAATTAAAATTTCACCCATTCCATAATATGCTCAGTATACTTTTAAGCAAAAACTCTTAAAAATAATATTTGACACATTTGACATCCCTTTTCAACAAACATAACACACATTTTTTCATTCAAGTAAATTAGAGTTCATACAAAGATAAAATAAAGAATTTTAACATTGTGCTAACCAAACTAAATATCTCTACAAAATTTCACTTGTCTCATCAGAATAAATACACAAAACCCCATATATTCATAACATAAAATAATGTAAGAAAAGTAAACTCATAATCATGAAGCATACGACCTCCATCAAAACGTGTCTTGCCTTGTCCACAAAAGATTTTGACCTGCAATAAAATTGATTTAGCGTCAGGTAAGCAAAGAAGTAAACTTTTTTAATAGTTCCTATTGATGACAATCTTTAAAAACCTTATCAAATTTGTATATCTTCGTTTTATTTCCTTTTAAACACTTAATATTTTTAAAAAAATTCGACAGAGTCTCTTTTGTTTATTCATGAAAACCAACCTGTTTAAACATAAAAATTAACTCAAAAACAACTATAGTTTTAAATGGAGAAAGTGCATCGAAATTAAGATTAATGTTCAAGGTTTAACGTTGGTGATCAAGCTTTAAATGGACCAAACTAATGCCCTAAATACAAATGTTTATGACTTACCCCAATATGTTGCGTTGTCGACAGCTTCACGTTCCTTCTTGAGCATTTACTTAGCTTTATTGAAATGAAGTTGCATCTCCTGTGAAGCAGATTATAGTTTTTCATTTTGTTGTATTTTCACTACTTCCACATCAGTTTATAAACAGAGAATGCAGATGCAATCCACATTACAACTTAGATCATTTTATGCAGACTAGGATTTGAAAGCAAAGTAGAAGTCTAGAAAAGAAGCTAATTTGATAAATATCTCTACTCTCATAATATAAGCATTATTTAGTTCGCACTAGTTGAACAATTTTTGAAATAACCTATAGTACAAACCTATTAGTTTTAAAAAAATTAAGCAAAGCTTCCTTTGTTTATGAGACGATCCATCATGTTTAAGAACAAAAATTCCCACTATACTATTATTAATGTTGAATATGATAATTTAAAAAATTTGGATAGAGATTCCTTTAAGTGTAATGCATATTATATATTTCTTGGGAAGTGGGGTAAAATACAATCCCTTTAAGTGTAAACCATCAAGTGTACAACAATTGAGAGCACGTCAAGGGTTCAAGGAACGAATAAGGATGGTACGAGGAACATGGCCATGTTGTATAACAGATGATCATTCTATTGCTCTCATATGTTTGGCTACGTTATTTGAAGAACTGGCAACTGGATGGGTTGTTGCTGTTGAAATTTTAACTCAGGCTTTTTTAGTCTTAACATAGATGTATAGTCTTAATAATTGTAGTCTAATGTAACAAATAGATTTTTAGTCTTGTACAAAGCAAATAACATTGCGGAAAAGATTGTACAATATGATGTAACATGTAATCTGATGGTGAATGTTTTTGTAATGGTGGGAGTACAATGTCTACAAAAGGTTGACTATTAGGAAAATAGTCATTGAAAAGCGATGTTCAGAATTTTTGTAAATAATATAAATATAAATTAGGGAATCAATGTTGCGACTCAGCATCATTTACTATCAAGATAAATTTAGGTAAATTAGGAATGGTTTCTGCATTATCATTAAATTAAAAAAAAAATACTGAGTAATAGTGAACAGGGTTGGGATTTTGAATAGAATTTGCACAATTAGTGCACTTGACTAAAAGTGAAGAGAGATTGGAAAATAGTTCATTTTTATGAAGCACAAAGAAACAGAAGTGACTTGTCTAGATATATTCTCTTACTTTTTCATTTTTTCAATATAGTTCTTAAACACACTTGAAAGAATTAGATTCCATAAAAAGAAGAAAAGTAAGAGTTAAACTACTCGACATGTCACTTAAAAATTGAACAACTGTTCAATATTTTTCAACTTTGTAATAAAACATAACATAATCAAAACAATGTGAATCCACCTCCACACTTGTAATCTATAGGACGATCAACAAGATTACAATATTTGGGATGGTTATAGCATGCTCGGGCTTAACTCTAGAATTCATAGCCGTGTTAGAAAGCATAATAGTGTAGATGCAACTAGGATTGTGCCCATCTTATTCACATGAAGGCAGCAACTTCGAGAAATGACAACATTTTCATCATGCCCTTTCGATGCACATGTAGCCAACTTCATAGCTTCCATATCCGGAGATGATATTCCTCATTCACCGTGATGTTTTTACCAACGAACAACTTTTATTTATGCAAACTTAACGACACATAAACCTGAAGCCCTTATACTTTTGACTCACTTGAGTCTATATTGTATAAGTGCTCATCTAGTTTGGAAATTGTGACAAAATTGTGTCCATCCTAGAAACCAAAGAACCTTAGAAATTGCTATGCCTATTCATCTCTCTATCTTATAGTGATCAAGAGACTATTGCCAACACTCACACACTTAAAATTCAATTCATGCATGTCATATTGCATTATAATGTGTGTACATGTGTTGAGTGTGTTTAAATCCCTAAGTTTGATTTTTAATAATTTTTTGTGATTTTTTAAACATTTTTTAAATAAGGTTTTATTAATTAGAACTTGATTTAAAAGTTTTTGGGGTCAATCTCTAAATATTATTTGTTGGGAATATTGGCCTAATGTTACCTTGGGTAGAATCCAAAAGCGGCAGAGACTTCAGGGTGTACTTTGTAATTACTTTGGACGCGCGTTTTATATCCTTTACCTAGCCAACACCTGTCTGCCTCTGATTGGTTAGAAGTGTGTTTCTTTACTGAGATAACAACGCGTGGTTTATCAACCCTTGGATCATTTCTTATCAATGGTCTGCATGTTGGCTTGATGAATCCTCGTGTAGCCTTTTAAGCCAATCAGCGTTCGTTTAAGCACCGCCTTGTGTGAGCCCTTAGATTCAAGTCAATTTAAATTGACTTAATCCTGACCCTTGGTTTTGATCAGATATCTCGAACCTTCTCCTCTCACTATAAAAAAGACCTTCCCTCAGACTTCGAAGACTTTTGTCATTTGCATTCTTCTGAGAGAATAGAGAGAGAAGAGAGAAGAGAGAGAAGAGAGAAAAGAGAAACCAGAGAGAGAAGAAAGTTAGAAACCCTAACTGCGTCCAAATCCTCTTCAAACCCAACCCAAACACTTCTTCAAAACACCATATCCAAAAACACCATCCTGAGTGTTTGAGAGTTTTAGTTGAGTTATCTTGGTTGCTGTAACCTTGTGTTCGTTAGATCTTGTTTCCAACTTAAACTTTTACTTAAGATCTAATTTCTGATTCCATAGAAATGTCAGATCTGAGTTATTCATGTTACATTACACTTAGTTTCATTTTATTTCTCATCTTGAGAAATATATTGTTGATTATTTTCTCTAAAACGTTTTCTTACTTTGAAATCAACAATAAATGCTTTCAGTTTCTTGTTCTTGTAAAACTAAACCTTTGACCTAGTTTGGAATCTCACTTGGAGGTTTTCAATCTCGAAAATCTTTTCAAAACAGAGATTGATTAATATCTTGACTGATTTCTAAGCAAGATATCCGTGGATTCTGGGATTAATTGAAAGGTCATTTAAGGTTCAAAGTTTTGTAAGAAGAAAGAAAAGAAAAGATCACAGCATATAGTGTAACTGTAATTTGTTAGGACTGTTTGTACTTAATAAGTGTGCGTGTGTGAATGCATGTGTTAGAGAGCACATCCACAAACACTTTCACCCCACAACAGGAAAAGTGTTGGTAATAAGATCTTGTGAACATAAGTCGACGTAAAGTACTGGAACAAATCAAGAGTTGACAAACTGAGAGAACTACATCTACAATCAGAACTGCAGAGAAGTTATAAGGACACCAGAGGGTACATTCCTAAACTTATATAGGTCTGAGTTGTTTGCATGTTAGTTATATAGTTTGTAACTCATAAATTTGTTTTAGTGGATTTTTCATTTTACTCCGTAGAGGGAGTCGTGGATATTTCCTCAATTGGTGAGGTTTTACCACGTAAAAAATTGTGAACAGAATCTTTCTACATTTTCTCACCTCATTCTTGGTTGTGCTGTGTTTAAAACTTATTTAAATCTTTCTTTTAAACTTGTTGCTCAAATCTTGAATAGATCTCATACATACTGTCTTATTAAACACATCTTGTGATTAATCCTTTTTGATTTAAGAAAAGAGTTTCTTCAAAAAACAACTCGGAGTTACTTAAATAGTTTATTTTCAATAAACGGCTTTAGTAACGCACTTTCAAAATCGATATAAATATTTGGACAAATAAAGGTATGGACAAGATCAAAATGAAAATATGTTCCAAGTTCAAATTCACCACCAATCCCTATAAAAAATGAATCACCTAAACATGTTCAAGTTCACATATAACAACAACCTCTTTCCAAAAAAAAAATGATATATTAATAGCAACTCATCCTATGGAACAATTAGGAGGAGGAGGAAAGCAAAGTGTTTTTTCCCCGAATGAACGAAGCAAAATTGTGTCAAAATAAGTGAATCCTAAGAGAAAATTATGACTCCTTAAGAAAACTTCTTCCTGACCAATACAAAAGATGGTATAGGTCGAATAATAATAGTTATTAGACAGTAGGTTCCTTGCATGGGATTAATTATAAATTCCTCAGAAGGCTTGTTATAATTTAAATTATAATACTACAATACGGGCCCCAAGAAGCAATTTTTCTCCAAGATGTTCGGCACACTTCCTAGCTGCTTGTTTATCCTCAACCTTATCATACAAACCCTCCCATGGTTTTCCTACGGATAACTGATCACGGGCGTGGGTGTCAAAAACTAAAGTCTCCATTGACACAACATTCGCAATGAATTACGGAGCAATCTCAACATCCTATGGGCTCCCATTAAAACCTAACAATTCCACCACCTTCAAGAATTGATGCGGACCTTTTGTTATCTCCCGGTGAGCATCACTCTCGCATGCGTGGCTTTGAATATCAGCTTTTCAGAATTTATCTTTATAGTATATTTTTTTATACAACATAAATCTATTCAAGGACGGAAATGCATTTATTATAAAAATTACAGACGGGAGAATCAAATGACTGCTTCCAGATAGCTCCAGTTCTAAGTGCTTGACATTATTTAAGACTGCAAAATTTAAAAGCTCTGGAGTAGTTTCCCAAAAATAAATTGCCAATGTAAGTGTCTCCAGTCGAGTGAAATATAACGAAAGTTAGGTAAAAATTATTGGTAAAAAATTAACCAAAATATCCTCCAAATGATCCTTTAACAAGTGCCAGAAAATTCTTGAAAGGTATATAAATCTCATTTCCATATATCTAAAAAATTCAAGATTGGTTGTTGAAATATCAATACTTTGAATATTGTTGCACAAATAAATCTCCAAATTCTTCAACTTGTGTGGCAATCCAGAAACTTTGAGACTTACAAGAGAGTTTGAGCCAGTGACACATAGTTGTTTAAGATTTCTTTAGTTATATAATAAGTGCTCAAGAACTTCTCCACTCACATGTACCAAACTAAGGCAGAGATCTGTTAGGGAATTGAAGCTAGAAATTTTAAGCGCCCATACTAGAAAAGTGTAATGCTCATAACGAGAACTGTAGTACCTTCCCAACTCCAACTCGAGCCTCTTAACTCTTCTATTCATTACAAAGTCAAACCAACTATCAATATGGGAAGAAGAATTTATAAACAACTCGAATTGAACTACAAATTCATCTATTATCTGACATTGATGTGATTTCAGTGCTTGATTTATGAAATTTATAAGCATAGACTCTTCAACTTGCGAACTCATAATCGCAGCACCACATGTTGTCCTTGAAGCATCAAACTTCATACTAGGTACAAATGTCCATAGTTTTTCCCATCTCCGTGACAGAACACTGGTCCGTACTGCTTCAGCTAGTCTACGAGATGTTATTATGTAGTTTCAGCTAGTCTACGAGTTGAAGACAAGTTTAATCTGAGTTTGTATTTTGATCAAATAGTGGGGGAAAGAAGCAAGGGTGAAATATATACATACATTAGATAAAATAAACAACATCAAATTATGAATACAAAGGTGTGGATCAATACAAAAAATGAATGGATGGAAATATATACAGAAAATATATGCTTAAAGTAATATCAACCACCTATTATCCTTGAAGTTATATCAAACACCTATTATGATTAAAGTTATATCATTACCTGTACAAAGCTTACATGTAATATACAAATGAGGGAAATCCACACTGTGTATCAACTCGTGAACCATTCAGATCCATAGAAACGAATGAAAATAAAGAGAACCTCAGTCAAGTTGACTCATTCAAAGCCTACACATTGTAGGCATCAATTAAAATGTAGGCAACATAGTGTATGCCTCATTCAAAACCTCTGTGAACCTATACTTAGAATGAAAGTGTTGGGAAAATATGAAAGCAAATACAGAAATGGAACTCTTTATATATCTCAAAATGTCAACTTCAATACAACAATGTAATTTCTGAATAGTCACTATAAAACTTCAAGGCGTGATGTCACTTTCCTAAATACAGTATTTGCCCCACACGAAGAATTTCGGTATACAAACGGGAATCAGCAAATCCGTACTCAACATACAATGAAGCAATTGCACTGTCTGCAACTTGTATATTTGAAGACAGCCCTTGGATGTAGCAGCGAAGAACAGTCAATCAAGTTCTTATTCTGTTTATGTGCACAAAACAGAATTTATATCTCCTGAAAACTGTAAGAGAGTAATAGCAGGGTATGGAAATCTGAAACTGGTTTTTGTTATCAATGTAATTCCGTTTTTAGGCAGCCTTTATTTATAGAAAATGAAAGGCTTTGTCTTCAAGAGTCATGACTGTTGAATTAAGTCATTTCCGAACAGGTATAATAATACCGAATCGGTTTTGCACGGGTCAACCAAAAAGTGACCGCGCCCGAGCTACCGCGATCCGACCCGGACGAATCCCGGCAACCCGCTACCACTGCGGACACGCGGCGTGCGAAGTGCAAAGTGCGCCACTAGCGCCTCTACAGCCCACTGCCCCGCACCCGCACGCGCGCGCGTGTGCGTACGGTGCTTCGCACCGTATTGAGGTCTCTTGAATAGCCTCTTAAATGCTAGATGAATTAACTCTTCATCTTCCATTTGTACTTATTAAGTGTACAAATTCTTAACATTTTTCCAATGTGGGACTCAAAGGTTGCCCACCCCTTTTATAGCTTAGTGGTGACACTTAGCTTTGTACATTTTCCAATGTGGGACACTATACCCTTTTATATTTGGGTTAGCTTCCCACCTCTTCCACACACTTCCAATGTGGGACAAGCTTTTAAGGCTTTTACACCCAAAAAACTCTTACTCTCTTATTTTAAAAATCTCCAACATTAGGTGTATATAACAGTGTAAAAGTCTGTTTAGAATGAAGGCATATGCATGCCACAATTTTCACAACTAAAGTGAAGCAATCAAATATGCACGTCGTAGAGGAACCATCTACCATTTCTTTGGTTGTGGCAACAACATTTATAATTGGTGTGGTAACATATAAACCATATTATGAAATAAAAAAATGCATGTCGTAGAGGACCAAAATGAAAAATATGAACTTCATTAGAATTCCATGTTTAATGTCCCTCGTTAACATACTTTAAAAACAAAAAAAACTAAGAACTATATAAGAAAAAAATTCATAAAAATTTCACAATATAATCAAACATTTCCATACATATTCATACACAATTATATAAATCGATCAAACATGTTCATACACAATATGAAAACAAAACCAATTTTAAACTAAATAAAACAAAGATAAAACTGAAAACAAAAAAAGAAGCAAAAATTAAGTTCATACGACTACTCTTCAAAACACGAAAAATATTCCATTATTAGAGAGCTTATGAATAATAGTCCAAGAGAATTGTAATGATGACAGGGGTATTTCAAAGAAGACTTATATGGATTTATATATTGAGAGGATTGAGAGAGTTAAGGGTGGAAATGTACGATGAGACATGTAAATATTGTAAGATGAGACGTGTATCAAGAAGAGTAGGTCAAGGACATGTTTGTACAATACATAATATATAAACACACTAACATAAACCTTCATGAATAAAAAGTGAATATACAAAATTAACAGGGCTTAAAATTATTTCTTGGAATGATGCTCTCGAGACTGGTGATCTACGATTACCATGAGGACACCGACTGAGTGGTTGCACACAAGTAAACATTGATGAAAATATATCACTTGAATAATCATTTCTAAACTAGAATATCCATGAACTAAAATTCTTTTCAACATTATAATCAAACAACATAATTGAAAGGAAAAAAGGCGTGATAAAATAATTACCAATAAAGGCACCATCAGCGTTCCAATGGGTGCCTCGGCTTTAGGAGGAATCAGAGGAGCTTCAGGAGCACTCCCAGCCACAACAGTAACCTCACACTCCTCATCGCCCAATCCCAACCTTTTCATCGGCGATTCACTAACCCTTACACTCAATACACACGATTTTAAAACCCAAGGCTCTATCCCAATCACCCACAACCATAGTCCCCAAATTAGACTCCCTAGTCCTCCTCAATGTATAAGCACAATCATAATCATCATAAACCAATAAGTAAAAATTTAATAGTAAGTACGAATTTAACAATGTTTATGGATAATGAGGAAAATCACAAACATATACATGTTTATATCTAAGTAGAAATAGATATATGATACTGAAGATGTGTGTCTGTGTTTGTTTAGATAACTCATAGTTGAAATGAGGCTAAAAGTCAAAATTACATCAACATATAACATCAAAGCCACCTATTTCTAACCAACAACCAGAGCTAATCATTTCATAAAGAAGCACCAAGTATAAACTAGCTTTGTATTTCATCCAAAGCATTAAACTTCAACTATAAATACCATGGCGCGTAACTATGGATATTAATTTATACACGTAATAAATCAAGCCTTATACCAATTCCCAAGTAACCAATACACCATAAATTATTTTTAACCTCCATTCAACACTAAACGAAACAAAATGAGTACGATATCCAAATCACACACTTAGTCAACATACAACAAACTCATTATTTTCATCCATTTCATAAAAATGCTTCAAATCATTTAAGAAAGTTAAACTAAAGAAATTTATCAACGACAAACAAATAATGTTACATCAACTACTAAGGTCTGGAATTCGCTTAATATCGCTTTTACCACAAGCGTATACTAGTCAATTTACGCAACTCGAATTCGGTTAGAAAATGAACACTTTCCACATATTACTTTTGTGCGTCTTGGGGTGTTCGTGCCTCTTTATAGGACATTCGGCTGATGTTTTGAGTTTTTACCTCCAAAATCCCATTTTTAACACGCAAGCGAACATTTACTAGTCAATTCATGAAACCTGATGTTCAATGACAAAACCGGGATCCCAGTGAGGACACGATCCTTCTCTAAGGTTACTTTGATATCTTCGAAGTTATTAGTGAATCGTTTTATGCTGCTTCATTCATGTTTTTCTCCACCCCAAACTCACTTCTAACCCCAAAATGAACGTTTACTAGTCAATTTCAAAATTAAGTCCGATGAGAAAACGAACATTTCCCACAAAATACTTTGGTACCTCTTAGGGTGTCCGCGCCTCTTTTTAGGCCACTGGGTTTCTATTTTGAGTTTTCAACTCCTAAATCCCACTTTTAATTCTAAAACAATCGTATATTAGTCAATTGCGGACTGGGAGTCCAGTGAGGACACAATCATTTCCCTTGGGTTACTTTTGTGTGTCTTGATGTGTTCGTGCCACATTCTGTGCCACTTAGTTTTTTTCTAACCCTAAGACCCATTTTATCCCCAAAATAATAGTAAATTTAGTCAACTTCAAAAACCAAGTGTCCAATAAGAACACAATCCATTCCCATAAGTTTATTTTCCATCTCTTTGGATATTTGTATCTCTTTTTGATCCCCTTCATTGTTGTTTTCATTCTCACCCCCTAAAACCCATTTAACCTCAATACGAGCGTCTACTTTTCCATTTCCTCAGTCAATAGTTCGATGAGGACAAGGTCACTATTAACAAGTAACTTTGGTACCTCTTGAGGTTGTTATGCCTATCTTTGCATCTCTTAGTTATTGATTTAAGTTACTTTTATACCTTTTGGATTTCCGAACCTCTTTGTGGTCCTTTTAGTTGTTTTAAGTTTTCACCCCTCTCCCACTCCAAAAGCCAATGGTAATCCCAAAACAACCTTATAGTAGTTAACACGAGTGTAAAATTAAAACATGTTTATCCATATACTTAGCACATTCAAAGAACTAATAAATTAATCATTCATACTATTTTCATAAAAAATAGAAATTACCTAAACTAACAACTATTTATGGAGTACGAAATATAGCAACCCTAAATCACAAATCGCATAGGTGTCCCAATCACATAAAGCATATCTAATTTACTATTGGTAACAATAGGTTGTACAATTATGTAATAAATTCAATAAGGTTATTTCAAAAAGTGATGGAAATCAAAGGGAATCTACAAATCAATTGTGAGTGAACTTCAACTTGCTAGCTAGTTCATTGAACAAAGCACGTACACATTTAGTAGTCTTCGACGTTATTTTTTCCATTAAGTTGCATGAACCCTCCGAAATAATGCATTATTTAGACTTAACTCTAAGATGTTAAATTTTTCGTGTTCATCTTCTTCCCTAAAACTAAAAACTCCAAGACTAAATGAAAAGAACTACGTTGAAAATCATAACAAACCAACATAAATTCATTCAATTATTTCAAAATGTGATGAAAATCAGATTGATTCTACTAGTCCGTTGACATCTAACGAAGCACGTACATATTTGGTAGTCTTCAACATTTTTTTCATTAAAACTAAAAAATGCCAAGGGTGTGTTTGATTGCAAACATGGAAAATGCGTGGAAAATAGTTCATTTGGATGAGAAGTTGGAAAATTAATGGAAAAATATACGAGTTTTTCGTCTAACATTTTTTATTTTTCATGGAAACCAATTCTTTGGTGGGTCGATAAGACATACTTTTCACTAAAAATGAGGTTTGAGATGGAGCCTTTGTTATGTGGATGAGAGTTGTTCTTATATGAAGTATTCCCAATCAAGGTACTACAAAGGCAAAACAACTATTTTTCATGAAAAAATTTCAATGTCAATCAAACACACCCTAAGCCTAAATTAAAAGAACTAAAATAAAAATAAAAATAAAACGACATAAATCCATTTGCACCAAACAAGACCCAAATAATCAATATGATTGCAAACATTAGAAGAGTCAAGATTCCAAAGCAGATATATTATCATTTGGTTTATCAATAGATATAACAAACCAACAAAAAATTAGGGTCATATATTAGGGGAAATATCTAACGAGAAGAAGAGGCAATATATGTTCTAAAGTAAAAAGATACTGCATATATAAATTGTTGTGATTTAGGTAACAATCTCACAAACCCAAATGCCAAAACAAAAATAATAGAGAGTGATATAGAAAAATAATAGAGAGTGATATGGTGAATACGACGTACCCAAGATCCATTGAGCCACCATCAATATTGTCGAACAAACAATCTATTCCCACGAACAGAGGAAGGCGGGGGAGCGAGGGAGAAGAAAATTGGCGGGTTAGGGCTCAACATTTTTCTCTTGCTTTTTTTTTTTTGTTTTCTTGGCATAATGCCAATAGGAAAGGTGGGAAATAAATCTCAGAAGGTGGGACCCCAAAAAATTTAGCCGTCTCATAAAGTATATCTTTTGATACAGTTACTAATTTTTCATCTCTTTAGATAATACTTTTTTAGACGGGGAATAAAAGCTGTCTTAAAAAGAATAGTTTTTAAGACGGTCAATTTTAGTCATCTCAAAAGTTTAGTTTTAGGCACCCAAATTTTAACCGCCTCAAAAGGTTCCGTCTTAAAAAGTACTTGTTTTTGTAGTGTGCCTATATTAGAGGCTGGGATAAGACCTTTGCAACCGTTGTTGTGTAAGTGGAGTTTTTAAAGAAGTAATCCTTTAAAGAAGGATGGAACGTTGCTTTGAAGAAGGTCGGCACAACTTCAGACTTCGAGTTATTTCAACAATACAAATATGGTACTCCTCATGTGGTTGATGAGGAGATCGATGATGAAGAGTGGGTGGTCAAATCGTCTGTGGCCCCTAAGATGGTCGTAACTGTTGTACTTTCTAAGAGGTTGATCAGGAAAGCTATTTTGGCAGCTACTGCAAGCGACTTGTATAAGATGAGTGTTCAGATATTTGGGTTAGGTCATGAAGATCTTGACAAGGAAGAATTAAAAGAATTTCTCGGCTTAGATGCTTCTAACCAAGTTAAATATGCATATATTTATTCACATAGATTGTTTAATCAATTCGTGGTGACCAATGCCTCTTATTATGAGATGATACTCCAAATGCAGAAGAATCACAAGGAAGCTCTTACCAGTTTGACAGTCGATTATAAGAACTTCATTCAGCTAAGCAATGAGAGTGGTTTTGACAAAGAGTTATAGGACATCTTCTCGGCTAACAATAAAAAGGTGTTTACGATAAAATGTGAGGTAAATAGTGCTCGGGATGTAGCCATTTTTTAGAGCAGGAGAAGAACATGTTGAGGGATAAAGTGGTGGGATTAAAGAAGTCTGTAAGTGTTGATAAAAGTTAGGAGATCTATTTTCTGGATTAGGAGAACGCTAGGTTAATGGAGGAAATTGAGAGGCTATAGAAGTTCAAGGGTGACCAATCATTTAGGCAGGTTATGGTTACTCATCCAACAATTAAAGGGGAAAAAAACCAAGAAGATGTTGGCCGATCAATATAATTTGATAAATAACCAGTTGACTAGCATAAAAAATTGAATGAAAAGGTTGACCGTCTGACTTTCCATTTTTGTAAGCAATTGCGCATTATTTGAATCAATGGGTATGATGAAGCCTTGGCATATATGGGTGATGAACTGGAGCAGTCTAGGAGATAAGGGTACACATGGGGTTAGCTTAATGCTTTAAAAGTGTTGAAGGTGCCAGCAAAAGACTTTTTATGGTCTTGGCATGACCCTGGCTGTTTGGACCATCCTACACCTACTTTTAAGTTGCACATAAAGTGGATTCCCACGAATGCCATACCCATAAGTCTAGTTAGGAAATATTTAAGGGACTACAGCCTTCATGGAGAGGATACACTCATGTGACCTATGCATTTGGTGGATAAACCCAGCTCCAATAGGATAAATAGGCTTAGGGAGTTGCGGTATACTCTTATTCTTTTTGCTCTAGATGTTCCTCCTGAAGGCATAGATAAATATATAGGCAAACTTCCAGCAAACTGAGAAGCTCTTGTGTCAGTTTTATGTTAGATTTGAAATATGATGAATAAGAATATATAATAGTGTAATATCTTTTTGCCTCGAATAAAATTTAAGTAGTTGCTGATGTTCCTTTTTATGATTATGGCCTACCAGTAGCTTAAGGTTTTGATTATATAGTGGGCCAGCTTTCGGCCAACTAATCTTCTTAACTGGTTACCGATTTGGATGAACCTAAGTTGTCTAGCCTTACGTTCTACTAACATACTAATGGGTTGTCCAAACGGATCTTGTCATTTTTAACTAAGTGTTTGTGTTTGTTACCATTAGCGACCAAATGTTACAGAATTCGATTTGGTAAAACTTCTTGTTCTTAACTTTAAGAAGTCATACATGAAGCTTTAAAATGAGAAAATTATTTTTCGTGACCTGTCAAAGACAAAGATTTCTTTCCTCTGGTTGATTATAAGATTTGAATTAATGTTTATTTTGATATTTGTTACATCTTCCATTCCCACGAAAAACACAAAAAAGGAAATCAATTGCTGAGAAATTAATAATTTTTCATTGAGACTCAGGAAGACATTTTACAACGATGTTGGAAGCTTAAACTCCTAGTTACTGGTAATATTTACTCAAATGTTTGACATTACAAGGGTTCTTGAACTGCTCTTCTTCCAAAGTTTCTAGGCGATAAGTAACTGGTCGGATGACCGTAAAAATATGGAAAGGACCATGCTAGTTAGCATCCAACTTGTTCCCTTTCTGGAGTACTTTATTCAGAACATAATCTCCCTCCTTGAGGTTTCTTGGCTTTACTATCATATTGTAGAACCTTATAATACGTTGCTGATTGGTTACCACACATAATGCTATATTCTCTCTGTTTGGCCATTGCATTGAGGGTGACCAAGTGCAGTTTTTAGATTTTGGACTGAATGCAGTAATCTTCAAACTCCTTATTATCAAATTGAGTCATGTGGTCTATAATGAAAGCATATAGCATATAACGACATATGATAGTGTTCTATATGAATTAGAAGACTCTCTCGTAGGGCATTTCAACAAGGGGCTCAACTTTTACCCATTTGGTGAAGTAATCTATAATAATAACCAAATATTTAAACTTCCTATTGTCTTAGGTAGAGGGCTAACCAGGTCAATTCCCCACATAAAAAAAGGCCATGGAGATGTGATCGATGTTAGTGTATCTCTCGATCTCTCGTGGATAGTGGTGAAATTCTGATATTTGTCACACCGTTTGGCATAGTAGCACAATCTGCCTTCATGGTTAACCAGTAATATCCTTAGGTGGCTACTCATATGAACAATGATCTTTCTGCTAAATGAGCTTCGTAATATCCCTCATATACCTCCTTGATCAGGTCTTATAAATCTAAAGGGTGAACACATCTGAGCAATGACACAATGAATCCTCTCTTATATAGTACCCCTCATTCCAATACGTAATTGGCGGCTTTGTACCTTAGCTTTGTTGCTTCTATAAGATCGTCTAGTACGTTTGCCTTTTTTTAATATATCCCTTGATAGGATCCATCCACGAGGGGACCAAATCTACTGTAATCAGATTAAAATTTTCTTTCTCGATACTCCTACTTGTTAGGATTTCTATAGGAATGGCCCTTCTTAGCTCTGTCCTGGTCACCGAAGCTAGCCGAGCAAGTGCATCTGCTTAGGCATTTTTAATTTTGGGTACTTTGACCATTCTGAGTACTGAAAACATGGATATTCAGTCCTGAGATTTTGCTAGATATCTCATCATCAATTCTCCTGTGAATCCGTATATCCCTAACATCTGATAGACGATCAACAGAGAATCGCTATGAGCTATGACCTTTTCGATGCCTAATGAAAAAGTTAACTCAAAGCTTACGATTAGTGCTTCGTATTCTGCTCGTTATTAGAAGCTTGAAATTTAAATCGAAGTGCGTATTCCACATCTATATTATTAGGTATATTTATGATTAACCCAACACCGCTACTAGTAGCACATAAAGATCCATCTATGTACATATTACATATAAGAAATTTTCCATTGAAGTTCTCGTCACTCAGGGACCCATACTTGAACACCTTTTGGCTTTGCTCTGAGTATCATTTGGTTGCTTTTCATGCAATGGATGTTTTTGGGCTATCTATTTTCGAGCTGTCTTCCAGATAAGTCAGCTCAGGAGGGTTTGTCACTGAGCACTTTTCCAAAGAAGTATGCTCGACTGGTTTTTCTTTACTAGAACCCGATCGATAGGGTTTTCATTATAAATGAATTCATCTATAAAATTTGCTACCACTTGGCCTATTACTGTTGTTCTGAGTTGATAGTGTATATTATATTCTTCGAGTTCCACTACTTACGCCATCAATTTCCCTAATTTTTTGGCTTGTGTATGGCTTGTCGTAGCGGTAAGTCCGTGTAGACCATAATAATGCGTGCTTGTAAATATGGTTTCATTCTTCATAAAGCTTCAATGAGGACCAAAGCAAGCTTTTCTAAGCATGGGTACTAAATTGCTTCTCCACGAAAAGCCTTGGTAATATAATAAATCAAATTCTATACCCCAATCTCCAGTCGGTTAAGCGTCGAGATAATTACTAACTCAGATCATGGTACAGATACAATGTTTCTCCCATGAGTGGCGGGGAAAGTAGAGGAGGTGATCCTAGGTACTTCTTCATCTTTAAAAGGCATTCTCGCACTCCTCACTCCACTAAAATGTTTTTTCTCAATACTTTAAAGAATGGTAAACACCTATCAATATCTCAGGAGATAAACTTGTTAAGTGTTGTTACTCTTCCAGTTAACTTTTGTACATCCTTCTTGGTTGAGGGAGGCTGCATGTTAAACACTTTAATCTTATCTGTATTGGCTTTAATGCCTCTATGATTTACTATGAATCCCATGGAACATTCCTTCTTACATGCCAAACATGCATTTGGTAGGATAGAGTTTCATCTGGTGTTTCTCTAACTGATTAAACGTCTGTCTTAGGTCCATAATGAGGCCGATGACTTTCTTGCTCTTGGTGAGCATGTCATCCACATACACCTCCATGTTTTTATTAATTTTCTCTTCAAAAACCTTATTTATCAACCTTTTGTTTCTCCAGTATTTTTGAGTCCAAAGGGATTAATGTTGTAGCAGTAAGTTCCTAGGCTAGTGGTAAATGAGGCATTCTCTTCATCTTTCAGTTTCATCTTGATTTGATTATACCCTAAGTAAGTATCCATAAAACTGAGTGACTCATGCCAAGCTATTGCATCGACCAATTGATTGATTCTAGGCAAGGGGAAGTGATCTTTTGGGCACGCTTTGTTGAGATTCGTAAATTGAACACACATACGCCATTTATTTTTCTTCTTCCTTACCATATTGGCCAACCAATCAGGGTATTTGACATCTTCAATGAACCTTTCTTTCTATAATATGTCCAACTCTCCCTATATAGCCATGTTCTTCTCGAAACTAAACACACGTCGCTTTTGATTTTTTGGCTTGGCATCCTTGGGGATGTTCAATTCATACCATATGAACTATGGGTCAATCCCGGGTATATACTCATGACTCCAAGCGAATACATTATTTTGCTGTTGGAATTTTATTAATTCCTGTTTGAGGGTTGGCTCCAGGGATGATCCAATTTGTGTATTCCTCTTTGGGCAATCGTCATCTAGGATGATCATTTTAGTTGCTTCCATTATATGTCCTTTAACCAAATTAACCTCATCGCGGGTGTTTAGGGTCTCAATTTGATAAGTGGCGGTGAGCGTCTTTACTTCCTCCTGGTCGAATGACATGTAATAGCATTCCCCGATTATAATTTGATTTGTCGTAATGACGCCGACCCCATAGTGTTTGGGGAACTTTAAACATTGGTGGACAATAGATGGTACTACTTCAAATTTCTTCAAGTTGACTCTTACAACTCGGTTGTCTAGCCATGTGTCAATAAGGACTTCCAACTTAACAGTTTCGAAAGGGTACACCTTTTCTCCTGAGAATCCTATTAGGGGCCTGTTCTAGGCTTCAATTTATTGTCGTGCAGTTCTAATCCTTTGAAATAGTCATAAAATATGACGTCAACTGAATTATCATTATCCACTATAACTATGGTCACTCTTGCTTCATGTACCCTCACAGTGATGACTAAAGGGTCATCATAGGGATTGAGCACTCTAAATAGATCGTTCTTAGAAAAACCTATTAACAACTTGTCTTTGTTCACTTTTCTTGGGTGATCATCGACATCATCAGATAGCTTGAGTTGCCGAATGTATGAATATGCTTTGGCTTGATTTAAGTAGTCTTTCTTTCGACGATTTGGTCACCACCACCAGCATCACCTCTTATAATGAAATGATAAAAATATCATTTTTACCTCGAGCTCAAGCTCTCGGGGTTTCTTTGATAGGTCTGGGTCATCCCCTGAGTCGTTATCTTTGCCTTTTTTTTGTCTTCCCTTCCTATGTAAGGATATTCTGATCATTTTATGATTTCTCTTTCTTCTGTCTTGTTAACAAACTGGAAAACTCGCTACGTCAGATCAGACTTTCTATTTCATTCTTCAGGGCTATGCAATTGTGTGTAGTATGTCCATGATCTTTATGAAGTTCACAACATTTGGACTTATATCTCCCGTTAGGAGGAGATTTTAGTTTTCCAAGCCATTTTAGTTCCTTTATTCCCCTGATCTCCTCCGAGATGTGATGTACCCCAATAGTGAGTGGGGTATATTTAGCATACCTCTTAGGCTTTTCAGCCTTTTTATCTTTTATATCCGTCTTCTCGGGGTTCTTTTGGCTGTCAGCCTTAGAACTAAGGGACTGTTTGGCAACTATAGCCTCATCCGTATTCATGATCTTACTAGCTTTAGCCATTAATTTAGTTATGGTCTTACAAGGTCCTTAGATTGTGCATAATATAATTTCTCAGGGAGTAACTCGCTCGTTAGGGCAGTGGTCGTTGTCTTTTCCTTATAATTTACCAATTTTAATTTTTTACTATTAAAATGAGTAATATATTCGTGAGTGGTTTTCCCCGGTCATTGACGAACACTCATAAAATGATCTACTTTTTTGATGGGTTTGGCTCCAAAGGCAAAAGTTACTGATGAACAACTGGACAAGTTGCTGGAAACTGAAGATTTATCCACGAGACAAATTGTTATGCCAAATTTGCGCTAATTTACTAACGATGCTTGAAAATGCTCAACAATGCATTTCATATGGGACTGAGTAGATATCGACTACAACCAAGTATTACTATATAAGAAGGAGTGGATCAATTTTTCCATCACATTTAGGAGTAACCACAGGTGGTTTGCATTTAGCAGGTGTTGGGAAGTTCACGATCATTGGGATAAAAGGAAACCCTTTTATAAAACTCCATTGCAAACGAATCTTAGATTTGCCTATTTAGCCTAAGTGATCCTCCAACCGTTAAATGGATACTTTCAATGGATGATCATCTGGATTAGTTACTAAGACAGTCTTAGCGGCTAGACCATATATATTTTATGAACTCTTTTCCTGGGATGTCTGCCAAGCTCGCGTGGATCCTCGCACACAAGTTCTTGATTTTATAATACCTTTTTGTCGGTCACAAGATCTGGATGGTTCCCTATGATTATGGCCCCTATTTTTATGAGGACCTAGCAGATCAAAGATGGAGCCCCTGCTTTGTCTATCTAGTGTGCTCACCCATTCCCGAGAGAGGGAGAGCTCTTCATAGCAATTAGTGAATCTGAGGGAGGAGTTAGCATTGGGGTGGTAAAATCTATCATTTGAGATTCTGGAATATTTAGATCTGCTTCTTCATTCCTGGGAGCTAGAGGTGGCATTTCCCTTCTGAAAAATAGAGTGGCAGCTAGCCTGGCTTGGAGTGTTTGAGTAAACGACCTTACTTTTTCCTTCATTGCTCCCTGTTCCTTACCAATTATTATCAGGATTCCTTGAAGATCTCCTATGCTAAGAGTAGTAAAAGGATTGAAGGTGTTGCCTTCGATAAGACTTCCTTTTCGAATGTCTGTTATACTTCGATAGTATGGTTGAAAAGTGAACTTGAAAGAAATAAGTAGGAAATAACAATATCTTTTTGATTCAAATAGACGGTGCCAATCTATTAATGTTTAAATTTGGGTTTGACAATATTGGAATAATCTAATCTCAAATTACCTAATATTTATAATCACAAATAAATATGATAAACTAGATAAATAAGAGAAGTGTAAAGAGACATAGAGTTTTTACGTGCTTCAACCCAAATATGCTACTTACATCCACGGGGTAAGATCACTATATTTTTAGGGTTTAATAAAAGTCCCTCAGTAACACTTTCTAGGGATAGAATGAAGTGATTCCGTCCTTCAGCTGAGAGAGGTAGTAGTCTATTTATAATAGTAGGAAGTTGGAGATATGGAATACCTTTATACACTAGGTATTTACATCTTTACATGATAATAGGCAACTGGATATTTATTTACGTGCATGTGCATGATGACTGTTGATTATCCCACGTGTGCATGTTCACATTACTGAATATTTACCTTCATGGGTGTGGTCGGCTAGATGGCCGACCACAAAATATCTAAGCTGACCAAGTCTATTTGCTATTTGAGGATTCAATGATAATGTTGACCGCTTTCACTACTTTACTTGTCCACATAGCCTAGTTATTTTATTCTACAACAACGCCTTTAAAGAATGTCAGTTATTATTTGTTAAACATATTATGAAATATGTTAAAGGCACACTTGAATATGGTAAATGGTATACAAAGGACACCACTAATTCCACTGTTGTCTATACTGATGATGACTGGGTTGGGTGCTCCGATGATAGTAAGGTAAGAGCACTTCAGGTGCTTATTGTCATGTTAGAAATAATTTAGTTGGTTGGAGCAGTAAGAACAAAATTGTATATCCTTATCTACTACTGAATCTGACTATATTGATGCAAGAAGCTGTTGTGGGTTAAACAAATGTTATGCGATTATGGAATTAAAGAGAACCAATTAACCTTGTTGTGTGATAATCAAAGTGCTATTAATATCTCAAAAAATATTGTTCAGCACTCTCACACAAAATACATTAAGATCAAACATCATTTTATTCATGAACTAGTAGAAACAAAAGAACTTTATATAGAATATTTCCAGGATGATAAACAACTAGTTGATCTTTTTACTAAGCCATTGGACAATATAATATTTGAATCCTTAAGAAAATCCATAGGGTGATTATGCTTGATTAATTTCATTCCTTAAATAGTCACATCCTCTTGTTTGTATCTTATTAATAATAGTTCTCCGAGGATCTAAGGTAAGGTCGTTTTGATAAATGACAAAAGATGCCTCTTTTATCTGTTTAATGTATGACTTAAATTAGGTAGACTATTTTGACTACAAACTCTCTCTTGACATTACCCTTTGTCCATTTGACACAAAATAGGGGAGAAGGTTTGAGTCCATCCCAGGACTTCTATAAAATTTCATTGAGTTTTTTGATTCAACAAACATGCTATATTGAGTATTTCTGTTACAGGCCTTGGCCTTCATTTTTGATCCCAGATATTAGGGTATTGGTATGTATTTTTAGTTGAGTTATATAATTTAAATTCTCTTCCTTCTCTAATTTTCATTTCTAGGATGGGTTGGGTGGTTAGAACTTTTTATACAATTATGAATTTTTTTTCTTACCTATGAGTCCCCATTATGTACTCAAAGGGATTTTATCTCAATATCCAAAGGGGGAGATTGAAATGCCCTATATGGTTAACTTAGTTGGAGTCTGCACCATATAAGCTTTTCAACTGGTTTGGATATGAAGACAAAATATTTCTAGTTGTCAAGAGCCCATTCACAAGGTACTACAAAACTCAAGATATTGTATCTACTTCAGCCTGGCATTCTCATTTGATCTCCAAAAGGTATAAAATGGCACACTTTAGGACACATTTGCACACACCTTGCATTTTTTGTATAATTTTCTGGAATTTCTTAAGATTTTTAAAATATTTTTTTGAAATTATTTGGATATAAAATCATTTTAATACATTTTTAAGGTGTGAAAATTGGTTTTCTTAAAATTTTTGGGTAGGAAATTAACATTTTTAATATTTTAAAAGAAATATGGCTTGTGTGAGCCTCAGACAACAGGTAGCAATGGTTTTATGAAGTCTATTTTATATATATAAATAAGTTATAAATCTGTTTTAAAAAGATATAAGTCAGATCTAGATTCTTTGATAGTTCTAACATTTTAAGCTTAAAATCAAGATCATATAGAACATCATTTGTAATTTATAGGAATGTTTGTAAAAGTATGAGTGTGTTATTGCATGTTCATTTAAAGATCTTAGAACAGACTTCATCACTATTTCACACACTTCACTTTTAGAAAAGTGTGTTGTTTCATTGAGAGACATGTTATAGAGTCAGTGTACAGAAAAACTAAAGGAAAAAGTAATTTCAAGTTCTATTGAGTCAGAGAAAGAGTATCCAAAGGAGGTGTAGTGCAAGGCATTTTGTCTATGTTTCTTATTCATTTTGATCTTGAGATTGCATGTTTGTAAGTTGTATCCGTATTCCATTTTAGTCGATTTCGTTTTGTGATGTAGAGGTTACTGTGGATATTTTCCCAGGCTTTGGGTTTTTAACACGTGAAAATCCTGTGTGTCATTCTCAACACTTCAGGATATCTTTTGTCTAAGAAGTTTATTTAGATTTGCAAATATCTTTTAAAAAACTTGAGTTACTAAGATTATTGAAGATTTTGAATTCTTAACTGTTGTTACACATCTTGTGTGAAATTACTTTTCAATCAAAAAGAGTTCCTTCAAAGAGTTTTTTAGGACTCTTAACCTACCATTTAAATTTGTTAAAAACTTAGTTATGTAATTTTGGGATAGTCACTTCCTTCAAATCCATCATCTTTAGTTTGAGTTGTTAAAAAGGTCCAGGTACATCAGGTTCGAAGAACTTCCTTGATCCATTAGTAGCTTATCGACATCCTAATTTACAATCATGGGAGTGATTAATAGTGAATTGTGGTGTAGGGTTGTTACCTAAGTCAAATCATCCTCTATGAACACTATGTGATTTTTGTAATCCACATCTTCTAGTCGCCTAAATTTTTCATCTTGGCTTTTAGCGAGATTAATCTAGAAGGCCTCTATTACCTATGTGACCTTATTGAATTCCATCTGACTTGCATTGTCCTTGGCCTATTTAAGGTCGAACATCCCGTGTATAATGGTAAACTCGTGCCCTACTTCGCCGTCTAATATAGTATCTGTCTTTGGGTCACCGTTAGTGGCGACCTGATCAACTTTCTTCTCAATGTACTCATTTACATGCCCTGCCTGGGCTAACTCCTCCAGATGAGATTTTAGGGTCTTGCAATTTTCTTTCTTGTGTCCATTTTCTTTATGGAAGGCACATGTAAGTGCATTGTTCGTCAGATCTCCTCCCATCTTCTTTGGACATTTGAGAAACTATTGGTCCTTGATTTTCCAAGGATTTTATAAATTGGTTCCTTGAAAACCATGTTAATGGCTTGGAATGATTTTGATGAATCTGTTCTGACCCTATTCTTGGCTCCTCCATTTTGTTTCTTATTCCCCTTTTTAGGGGTGTGCTCTTTGTCTCTGCCTTTGTTTGCATTTGACAACCAATTTCTACTTGGTTAATGTTGTCCACGTCTTCCATCTTGGCATATTTTTCAATATATGACATGAGATCGTTGATTGTGATTGCTTCCTTCTTAGTGAGGGACTGGTGCAACATGCAGGTAGGGGGAAAACTGACAATGAATGATGCTACCTCTACCTGCTCTGAGCAATCCTCCACTTCGTTGAAGGTTTCCTAGTACTGCTTGGCATACTCCCGTAAAGTCTTTCACGAGTTTTTCCTAATGGTGAGTAGAGAATCCATCCCTTCGAATGCGAGTTTTTGGTTATAAATAGAGCCGTGGAGGCCTCTGCGAGGGACTTCAAGATTTGAACCAACCTATGGGATAGCCTCTCAAACCACTTCTAAGTGATATTCCTAGGCTCGATGGGAATATGCGACACATAAGACCATCATTATGATTCCACAGAGTAATCGCTTGCCTATACTAGCAACGTGATCTATGGGGTCTATCAAACCCATAGTATATCTTAAACTATGGGACTATAAATTCTTCAGGGGTTCCTCCTCCTCAATTTCTCTTGATACGGGGGATTGCACCAGTGTGATGAGGGCCCTTCTCGCAAGCTATTTTATAGATCTGGGTCCACGATGTGCTAGGTTTGGTTCATCTCTTTTCGAACCAAACTTCTTATATTATGCATGTGACGTTATTAACCCCAATTTCGTCTTACCTGGTGACTTCCATGCTTCGAACGATCATATTCGCATTCAACTATCAAACATTGGCTATAAGTTTTACTTGCCCGAGGGCTAGGAGTCCGAGCACGACATTTATTGTTTCCCTCACAGAGTTCTTTCTCCATTTTGTCCAATCGTCACTGAACGCATGCATTCTTTTTCATTTGGAGGAGAGTTTCGTCCTCTTGCTGTTGGAATCATTCTTTTTAGGCGGTGACCAGTCTTGATATCTTTGTTGATCTAGGCTGCTCATTGCTTTACTTGGAGAGCTGTTCCTCCAGGTGAAATCTAAGATTCCTATCTTAGTGAACCTTAGATCTGTATCTGAGTAGAGCTAGATTAGATTGCACATCGCCAGCGAGGGGTTCACTGTTTCGGTCATGAGATATTGTGTTCACTCTTTTATTCTGGGTTACTTTTCTGGAAAATAGAATCACTTCCTACAGGCGAAGCCAATTGTGATTATAATAAATCACAATTAAATATTTCAATAAAGTAAGGATGTTAAAAGAGTAAATAAAAATGGTTACGGATAAAGTACCTATTTCCCGAGCATACGGTTGCACTGAGCGTATGCAATAAGCTGTTAAACCCCTAAGTTACCCTAGTAGGATGGGTGGTGTCTCATGAGGGTTTGTAGTGAATTTACCCACAAACTTCAATTTTTATCACATGGCACGTCTCAAGGGAAAATCAAAATAACTAAAAACCATATCGTTTAAATTCCACAAAATTAACAAAATCTTTGTTTAATAAATCTCAATCCAAATTGCGAGGCAAAAAGTTAACTGTTTTCACGTTACTTTTCAAAAATTCGGTTTGATTTCGATTTCTCAAGGGATGCACTCACAAACGAATCAATCAGATAGTGGATTTATTTTTCTCTCGGTGTGCATGAAAGTAAGAGTAAATATAATGGACACGAGTTCACACACACTAATTAAAAAATAAAAAAAAATTAAGTTGAAAAGATCTCATGAAAGGATCACGGTTGTTAGAAAATCGGAAAATGCCGTTATTTATTCGCATCGGTTTGTCTCATTATTTTTTAGCTCTCCATGCAGTGATTGATTTTGTTATTCGGACTCGGTTAGTACTTTTCACGGGTTAAGGGTGCTTTCGAAAATTATGGAATTTTTTGAAATATTCGGGGTTGGAAAATTTTCTTGTGAAAATTTGTTGGTACTTTTTCGGGCTTTTGCCCAATTTTCTTATTTTACTTTATTTTTTTCATTTCATTTTTTCTATATTTTATTATTTTTTTATTGAGCATTTTTCTGTTTTTCTGTGCTTTTTCTATACCATATGGACCAAAAAATCTTATTTTTTTATTTATTTTCACAACTCCTGGCCATTTTGAATTTTTTTTCAGGTTAACAATCAAAAGGAATATGAATTTTTGGCTCAATTTAGTTTTCAAGGGTTGAACGTTTTCTGGAATTTTTCTGGCTAATAATTTTTTGGTTAACAAATGATGGCTTAACTTCATGTAAACTAATCTAATTACCATATGTATTTTGAGAATAATTTTTATTTTTGAGATATTTTTTAGGTGCGTTTTCAAAACAAAATCTCCGCTCATTTTTTTGGAGCCGATCAAAATAATGGATTTGATATCTACGACGAACCACACTGAAATGAAGTTGAGTTATTAAAATTCGGAGTATTGTTATTAACTCTCAAAATTAGAAGGATTGGCTCGATAACTCATCGGGTTTAAATCATTACACTTATTTGTATAAGTCATCAATTCTCGTTCAATTTTCATTTTAGATTTAAAAAAAATTGTGATATTTTTAAGTATTTTAAATTCCAATTTTTACTTATTTTAAAAAAATAGTTTTGACTTGTCGAAAATCTTCAATTTTTTGGCATTTTAAGATTTTTAAAGTTTTTAAAAGACGCACTTGTACCCCTAACTTAGACCTTGCATTGTCCTCAATGTGAAGGACTAAAATCTAAATAAGGAAAAATAAGTGCGGTGTTTTAAACTAGCAATAATTAAAATACAAATATGAGACAAAATAAAAAACACACATTTTATTAATAAACGAGATGAAGTTTACGCAATTTCTTAAGGATAAAACATATAAATTAAAGAAACTACTTAAACAAGTTGCATAATCTAGGAAATAATCAACGCGAAGGGCTGAGAGCATTTGGATCATGCACATTGGGATCCGTGTAGTAGGAAGGAAGCTCAGCTCCCATGCCCATGCTAAGCCGATACATGCCGGCTTGAAGCCGCATCATCGTGGATGTATCCCGGTAGTAGTGATCTCGGAAATTGTCCTGGTCTTGACGATACTCCTCTTAGAAGTTGTCAATTCGAGACTCAAATTGGTCCATGCGGCTATTTATCACCGTCATCTCATATGCCCTTTCGTCGAACTCCACTTCGAAATTCGGGTTTGTCGGGTCATCGTCTTCTTTCTCATCGATAGCGGTATCCCTGACAACATTCCCCCTTCCTCTCTTTCATCTCCTCCATCACAACCCTCCCCCTTCTTGACATCTTCAAAAATAGGGGGGGGGGGGGATGGGAGAGGTTGATTTTTGGCCTTCCGAACACTTCCATCAATCGATGTTTCATTGATCGGTTTGGGCACCCATGCCACCTCGCCTCAGGGTTGTACCCCCGCTTCTAGACATAGTGCCGTGATGAATCAACATAGGGTAAGGATGATGACCCCGTTTGGTCAAATGTCGTATGTGTGACCTTATTGAAATAGATATGCGGAATACTAATTTTCACCGTTGGGTCGAACAACAAGAAGAGAACAATTCCGTGCCTCATTTGGATGGCAAAATTATTTTTTATCGGTAACACCATTCCGCATGTGATAATATTTGTAAGACGAGTGCACGGAGGTAGCCTTCTCAATGGGCAAGTCTCGGATACCCACGGTGTGTTGGGTGCCCATCGATTTGACATCTCAACATTTGTAATCTCTTTTTGATGGTACGAGCAATTGTACGAATGGTAAGATTTGACTCCCATCACCCGCATATTTCCTTTAATGATTTCGAGAGAAAAAATGAATAATTATCCCATCGATATATGCGTCGGAGTTTCCATCAGAAATGTGGACAAAGGTTTAGTAAAAATCTCAGGCAATGTGTTCATAAAATGACATCATGGGTAAAGTCGTCCCATACGACTCGACGCTATACGAATAGAGTCCGTCATGCAGAAAAGTATTCGCAACACTAATTCCATTCTCGAGGTGAACGGTAGATATCTCATCCATCGTCTTCGACTTCGGTGGAGTTGTATTTTTTGAGATACTACTTAGTCACCATGGAGATTTTAAGGATGAAAGCTAGGATGGACTTTGAAAGAACTTTAGGAAGAAGAAGATGTTGGATGAAGGTGTGAGGAGATATAGGGGTGAGGGGATATTTATAGGGTAAATTGGGAGGGAAAATGAAACGTTTTTTTTTGGGGGAAGGTTTTGGATTGGGAGGTGAAGAGGTGGAAAGATGGAGGGAATGGAAATGTAAGGATTTTCGAGTTTGTAGGGAAGGGGAGAGGTTTGGGATGGAGGTAAGGTGAAAGGGGGACTGGGAAATGAGATGACAAGGGAAAATTTTGAGCTTGCCCTTCAGAGAATTGAACCGGTTATCATGAGGGTGCAAACCAATTCGTTCCGAAATTGAATCGGTTCATTTTTTGCTTCTACCCAGATTGATTTTTGATACTAAACCTCTTCCCTGGGGTTCCATTTTTGGGCGAATGGGTTCGATTTTTCTTAAAGGATTTTTTTCATGTTTTCTCATTTCACTTGTGATTTTCTCATCCTCTCAAATACGAGTGGTGCGCTTAATAAAATATCTCAAAATTCATACTAAAACACATTTTTCTAAGGTCTTTCACTCAAATCCCCATGGACTCACTGTGTAACTCTTGGGATAGGACTCAAAACCAGTACACTCCACTCTCGCTTATACATGCACACACACACACAAATGACTCGTATGTAGACCAAACACTCACACTGTAGAGGGGGCTTGAAGGTAATCCTGAGATTAGGGATAATTCCCTAATTGGCAATAGTGTTTGAGATTAAGCAACCGAGGTAGCTCAAGCGTGGAAACTTAGCGAGGTAGCTTGGCGTTGTAACTCATACTTTAGCTTGTTGTATTAGTCATATTGTATTTCTATTTATGTTGACTGCAAGCTATAACGGTTGCATTGATGTAACGAGAATAATAATGAGTTTTAGTGTAAGGACAAATGGTACTCGCGAGAGACCAGGCTTGACAGGGCCTGGGAGAGCTTTCATGCTCTATCGAATGACCTCGTCGTGAGGACTTTAGAGGGACCTTGTTTGGAGGATTGATAAGTGAGATGTAATACCCCGTATTTTTATGCTATATTAATTTGGGGATTTATTAAATTTAATGTGAATTAATTATTTAATAAAAATTCGGAAATTAATTATGTTATAATTATTAACGTGACGAGAGTTAGTAATTATGGGAAATTTTTTGAATATTACTGATGAGCAAAGTAATATATAATATTGGTTATATTGAATGTCACGAGTGAATAAAATGACAATTTTGGAAATTTGAGTCGAGACGCGTCCGTGTCGCGTCGGGACTAAATATTGATAAATAAAAGTGAATATTTTATAAGTTATTCGTATGGTCATTTTGAGTGTGCCAACGCGTCCAGAAGGGTCGAGATAGTCAGAAAAGTGTACTCAGGGGTTTAGTTTAGGTCTCAGGGCGTTTTTAGACCTAATTAGTACCCCGGGAGGGCATTTTGGACATTTCACATTTTTGGGTAATTAAACCCACAAAAATTAAAGGGGTTATATCAGATGTCTAGGTTATCTTCTAGGGTTAAAACAATTTAAAACCTTAGAACGTCCATAGGATAGGAGAGGAGAGAGCTCTCAAGGCAATCCAAGGCTCAAAACCCATCCGTTTGCACCGCCACCACCGCCAACGCGTAGATCGCGAGACGGGGAACGCAACCACACCAAATTCGGCACAAAACCAGAACACCAAAAATCCCAGGCAAGTGTTTATCTTGCTTATTTCGTTGATGCATCCTTTATATTAGTTTAGGAATAATTAGAATGAGTTGTATGGAAGAAAAAAAACCCAATTTGAGATAGGAAATTGCATGTAGTGATGATTTGTATGATAATCTGGAAAACCCTTCACATGTAGAGGATTAAATCACGAATTTATGATGTTGTAGACGGAGGAAATTCTGGAAAAGATGGATTAGAACCATGTTAATGAAATTCTAGGGTTCTTGAGGTTTTATATGAATTTGGGGCTTGTTAATCCATGTTTAATAATGGAAATTTGCATGCTTTACGTAAAAGAGGTATGGAATGGAATTATATAATTAGTAGTATAATTTTCTGGACGTTTGGGTATGGAAAGTTAGGATTTGGATGAAGTTTTGTGAGAAAACCCGTAACTGCAAAACTGCAGAATTCGCCATACCTGCTTGATCGATCGATCGAGCCCAGAGCTTCGATCGATCGAGCCCCAGTCCTCGATCGATCGACCCCTTCTGGCAGACAACTATTTCCCCTTTTTAAATTAGTTAAATTCAAGTTAATGAGAAATAATTTTCGGGCAACCTAAATAAAATGTTTTGGGAAATATGGGTAACCAGTAGGACATATGAATAATTTTGGGACCTTTAATTGAAGACGAGAATTGTATTTTTGGGATAATTACATAAGGAACGATGAAATCTTGTATTAAAGGGAGAGATTAGGTAAAAATGATTACGTTGGAAAATAGATGAATACCTACTGAATTTTATACTTGGGAGAATAGAGTCCATGAGTGTTACGTAGTAAGTTGGAATAATACCTCGAATTAAAGTTAAAGACGAATCATTAAACGTGATAACTAGTAATGAGATATGAGGATAAATATCATAACTATGGGATTTGAGATATACCTAATATTGATATGGTAATATTAGTATAGTTATATGATTGTGTATGCATATACTATCTATGTGTGAAAAACATACCCACGCTACTTGCTATCCCTGAGGTTACCGTGCTGGGACGATCTTATCTCGTGTGCTTATGGGGGATATTGACTCGTACCCTAGGAGATAGATATCCTTGGTACAGGCTATCGAATTGATAGTTCAGACGGTCCTAAGAGACGCGGGTATGTGCCATCCTCTTAGAGACTTGGAATCTATGCTTCACCTCAATATTGTTTGTGTATGTGTTAATACAATTCGAGAGTGATTCCGAATTTGTATTCCCCTTAGTATGAGTGATACGGGGATTGGATAGTAGAATATGCCCGCACCATAGTTTTTATTTGGGGTGCTGTTATAATATATATATTATACGAGTAGTTAATATATATATGAAATTCTGGAATTTGGAATTGCCTACTGTGATATGGTAAGTAGGACATGGTTGACGACTCAAATTGTAAATACTTGTTTTGAGAAAGTAAATATGACACTGGAAAACTTTATTAATTAATAAAGTTAAAATGAGAACTTTGGTTACTAATTGAAATTTTCCTTTTAAACAATTGTATTGTTCAGTTTTAAACCTTGCGAATAACCTAAGATAAGTTTAATCGTTGGGGGAGATTAGTGCGATATATGATAGATAATCCGTTGGGAAGGTTAGTACGATAGGCGTGCACATTAGAAGAGAGGTGAGAATTTCTCAAGAGAGTGTCGCACTAATATGTTGTTGCATTGGCCTGTAATCAATTTAAATACTTGCTAAACAAATTTTTAAATCACATACACTATCGGGATCTGACCCGTTTCTATTTCTCTTTCTTTCTTGTATATATATGTATATATTACAGGTGCCCATCCACAGGGGCGTCTTGCTTAGGATCCCTTGGAAGGAACGTGCTGCAGCTTAGGTGGGAGTTGCAGGCAACTTGCTTAGACGACTTCATTTACTTGATTCCACTTCTATCATTCTCAGTTATTGGGGCATGTGTCGCCCTTTCCATTATTTAGCTGTTCCATTTGGACATTGTGATTCCGTATTGTAGTATTGATACTTTGGGATTTATTATGGTTTGGATGTTTTACTTTAAATTTTAAATGTTGGGATTCAATTGTCGAATGTTTAAATTATTTGGATTATACGTTCCAGGATTATTGTGGTGCGATTCGTTTACTATTGAATTGTAGTTAATAATTAAATCTTTATTTTCAAAAAAATAAAATCTGGAAAGTAATGTTCAAAAATGGTTTTGACACTTAGCTTAATTAACTAGGGTGTTTAAATTGAAAAAAGTTATTTTTCGACAGTGATGCTAAGAATGAACCAACTGTTCACCTTGATTTAATTTAATAAAGGAGTGATCGCCCGGTATTTAATTAGGCGGGGTGTCACATGAGGCACCGTTGGGGCTTGTCCTGACCATCTTAAATATATCTGGTGAAAACAACGAAGGACCCTGACCGAGAAATCTCGGGCGGAGTAGCTTGAAGTTCCATTGAACGTTGAGTTGAGAACCAAATAACCCCTACTTAATGTCACATCTACTGTAGGTGATGTCACTATCCAACTAAACAATGCCATACCTAAACTTGAGTAAACCACTGCGGTATTTGGGACTGTCAGGCAGTTGGTGAGCCACATCTGCGACAACAGCCCCCTGACGCACAGTGCTTAGGCAAAAGGCATGTCCTGGCATTTAATGTTTATGATGTGGAGACAACTAGTGCATCAGGCATTTAATGCTGTGACATAAGGTATGAGGGATGTCTTTTATAGTCTTTAATGACTGAGTTGCCCTAGGGATGGTGTAGGGGGATATTTAAGGACCCCAACCACCCCCGAAGAGAGGATGATCTTTTGATAAGTTTAAGGAGTTATTACTAGAGAAAATACAAAAAAGAGGGAGTTATTGCAAACCAGAGGGTTTACCCACTCACCATTGTTACTTATTACGAAGCTTTTAATACTTTACAGAGATTCTTGAGGGCATTAAGTGTGTTTATACCTGCCTACCAAGGTGTATCTAGGGTGCTAACTTCCTTCTCCCTCTAGCTAAGTTACTTCTAATGTTCATTACTATTTCCTGAGTTATACACGAGAGTTTTGTGAGTTTAAACTGCGTTTATCTTCATTGTGTTTGTGTTTGTGTGTCCTATTATTAATCCAAATCTTTGGCCAAGTTAGCTTATCATTACCATACTCAAATAGGGGTTACGCCTCCATCTATAATCTAAAGTGCCCTCTTACATTTGGCGACTCTACTGGGGAGGCATTCTTCTATGTAAGGAGTATGACGTAGGATAATGCCAATCGAAGGCTCAACTTTGATGACATCCATCATAATGAAGAACAGGCTGCGAGAGAACTGGAGGCCATAAGAGATGGGGCTCCATGAGTAGAGGTGCCTCTGGTTCCGGTAACGTCAGGTGTTCCGGGGGTGACACAAGCTTCCAAGAGTGCGGGGTTGGGGCCCACTGAGGTTACGCTCCTCATGAGCAAGTTTTATGAGTTTTTGCAAACCCCAGTAGCTTCAACTATGTTAGGAGGATTGGAGGCTAATGCCTTCGTAACGCCAGGGGTAGCTCCAATGGCCCCACCAGGTGCAGGTGTAGCGAGAACAGTCCCAACAAGCGTATCCTTTATTGCAAATCCAGTATGGGGAACATCAAGAGCATCGGCGACCCCAACCGTGGTGCCTGCTCTAGCTGCAACGGGCACTCAGTCCGTGGTTCCATTGTTTGTTGACCCCGTGGCATTGCCTATGGAGGAAATGAGAAAGGAGATACAAAACGAGATGCTGAAGTTCATGCAGGCTTCCGCACAATCTGCTGGAGAGGTGGCTTCGATTTATGATGACTTTCAAACACCGTATCCTCAGGAGTACAACGACAAGCCCTATCCAAAGGACTATATTCCTCCTATTTTTTAAAAATACACAGGAAAAGGTGGGAATTTAAAGGAGCACATCAAGCGCTTCATTGAATACTTGGGGGCACATTGCAATAATAATAAACTTCGGTTGAGGGAGTTTTCCAAATCCTTAATCGATAAAGCATATACCTGGTATTCCTATTTGGCTCCTAGGAGTGTTTCTACGTGGGAGGAGATGCATGTGTTATTTGTCCAGAAGTTCTTTCTAGCAGAAGATGAATTTACTTTGACCCAACTAGGTAGGGAGAAGCAACGACCTGGGGAAGAAGTGGTGGCCTATATTCGAAGATTCAGGGAAAGATCCCTTGATGTTATAGAGGAAGCCAAAGAGTCTAAGTTATTGCAAATTTGTGCTGAGGGGTTGCTTCCTGAGTACATCTTCCATCTCATCAATGAGACTTGCGAGGGGAATTTTTTAGCGTTCTTAAAAGTAGCGAGGAATATTTCGTTGGTGGTGCGGCCCAATATGGTGGCGATGCCCATAATGTTTAGTTAGCCGATGCAACCCGCGGGGGGGGAGGTCTCTTCCCCCACGAGTAGTGTACATTGAAGGAGGAGATAGGGGCAAGGCACCGAAGAAGGATAATAAGAGGAAGTTCGGAAGAAACAGGGAAGACCCACCACCATTGACTTGTACAGTAGAGGAGGCTATCAGCTGTTACAATGCGATGGTTCAAGGCGGAACGGTCTATGAACCAAAAGATATTCCCGTTGGGGACCTGATACGACAACAAAGGCGGATCCTAGGTACTTCCAGGTTCGTAGGAGGATCCATCACCCAACAGAAAGTTGCTTCACACTGAGAAGAATTATTGACAAGTACGTGAAGGCAGGGACGTTGCAAATCCCTCCACAGAATGTCAATAACAACCCACTGCCAGCACATGGGGCCAATCTCATGGTGGCCTATGATGAAGAGGCGAAGAGAGGAGAAATATAAGAGTATAAAGCAGCTTTAGAGACCTGTACCAAGGGAATGGCTAACGTAGTTTTGGCCTACGATGAAGCAAGAGAAAAAGACGTGGAGGATGTGTACAATATTGAAGGTGATGAAGCATATCTGAGCATAAAGTACTGTGCAGTTTCCAAATCCCCGAAGTTCACCTGGTTCTTCAACGAAGTGGGGATTCCAAAAGAATACATGTTGGAAATAACCCAGGCGATACTAGATATTGTGAGGAAAGACGCAGTCCCTTCGCTGAAATGGAAGGGACCCATGGCCAGGTTCGTAAGGAGGTTCCAGTCAGAGGTCACCTTCAACGATGCAGATAGGGTTGTGAGATTCCCTCATAACAGGCCATTGTATGTGGCTGCCAGTGTCAACGGAGTTAGTTTTGTAAGGACTCTCATGGATGGGGGAGCTTCCATTAATACCATGCCATTTAACTCCTTTCATGCAACCAATATTCCAGAAGAAATGTTGGTTCCCATGCCTTTGGTAATTTTGGGGTATGATAACCAATCTTCAAAATCCATTGGGTATGTTAATGTGGGGATTGCGATGGGAAATTTGAGTTCCCATATAAAGTTCCACGTGATAGAGAGTGCAACTTCCTATCATCTGCTAATAGGAAGGGTGTGGATGCACAACCAACGGCTAGTTCCTTCTACATACCACCAATGCTCTAAGGCGAACATCAAGGGGACGGAGGTGACCATTAGGGCTACAAAGAGGCCCTTCGCTATCGAGGAAGCTCACTTAGTGGACGTCACATTTTATACGGAGTTAGAAGAGGATGTTTGGGTCCTAACGAGAAGAATGGAGGGAGCATGGGTTCCCTCGATCAGAGAAAGGATGGGGCCCTTGAACGATCAGAGTAAAGAGGTTGCGAGTAGAGCAAGAGTAATGACCAAAGAAGCTCACCCGGCGGTCCCTCAGCCCTAAGGAATCTCGAAGCATCTCAAAGATAGGATGAGGCTCAGAGTGGATCCGATAGAGCATGAGGTCCAATGACAAAGCACGATGAGTCGGTTCTTAGGAAAAAGAGTGGCCAAAGCATCTAGAGAGAAGAAGAGGAAAGCAATCACCATTACCGACAAACAGTGCAAGAAGATCGTTATTGAGGAAGGAAAGGTGGTGTATCGATTATAACGGTGTGAACGGGCGGCCCAGGAAGTTGACGATGAGGTCGACCCGACATATGAATGCTTTCTGGTAGATCAAAGGGGACAATGCATGGCGATAGATAATTCCAGCATACAGGAATTTGTGGTGGAAGTCATCGAGGAACCAGATTACATGGCGGATCGACCGAAGCCGCAAGCACAAGAGCTAGAGCAGTTGAACGTGGCAAAAGAAGGGGAAGACCCAAGGCCCATCTTCATCTCGAAGGATCTCAGTAAAGAGAGGTATTGGTTGAGTTGATTAGGGAATTTGTAGACGTCTTCACGTGGAAGTACACAGAGATGGAGGGGCTAGATGAGGAAGTAAGCTGTCATAAGTTGAACGTGATGCCTTCAGCCATTCCAGTAAAATAGGCAACGAGAATGTACAAGCCTGAGCTGGATTTGAAGATCAAAGAAGAGGTTCAACGCTTACTAATGGCAGGGTTTATTACACCGATACATCACCCCCTCTGGTTATCCAGTATTGTCCCAGTGGGGAAGAAAGATAAAAACCAGATAGGGATCTGCGTGGACTTCAGAGATTTGAATAGTGCATTCCCCAAAGTCGAGTTCCCTCTACCCTTCATCGAAGCCTGATAGATGCAACAACAGGTCATAAGAGGTATAACTTCATGGATGGGTATGTAGGGTACAATCAGATCAAGATGGACCCTATGGATGCGGAGAAAACAACGTTCAAAACCTCGTTGGGCAACTTCATGTACAGGGTGATGCCGTTTAGACTCAAGAACGATGGGTCGACTTACCAATGAACAATTATGGCCATTTTCCATGACTTTTTTCACAAATTTATGGAATTCTATGTGGATGATTTGGTCATCAAGTCGAGGCAGGAGGACTCCCATATGAGCGATTTGAGGAAGGTGTTTTCCCATTGCAGGAAGTTTAAATTAAAGATGAATCCATTGAAGTGTGTTTTTGGAGTAACAAGTGGGAAGTTCCTAGGCTTCATGGTTGATCGAAAATGGGTGCAGATGGACCAGGATAAGCAGCTGACGATCTTAGAAATACCATATCCAAGAACGGTGAAGGAGCTAAAGAGTTTCCTCGGTAAAGTCTCCTACCTTAGGAGATTCGTGCCTGGTTTAGCCGAGATAACACACCCACTAATGCAGCTACTGCGAAAGAACATGAAGTTAAAATGGGAGAAAATTCACCAGGAGTCTCTTGCCGGACTGAAGAAACTGTTCATTTCACCACAGACTATGGTTCCACTAAGGGCAGGAATACCGTTACAGCTGTACCTCACATCCACCCCAAGGTCTGTGGGAGATTTTCTGGCACAAGAGATCGATGGGCAAGAATGGACAGTTTACTACCTCAGCAGGATCATCCACAGGCCATAAGTCAAATATAGTAGCTCAGAAAGGCATTGTTTAGCCTTAGTATTTGTAGCGCAAACACTTAGACATTATATGTTGTCTTTCACAATTCATATTATAACTAGATGTGATCCCATTATGTATTTGCTTGCGAGAACTATATTGATTGGCAGGGCAGCTAGATGGTTCCTTATCCTCTTCGAATATGACTTGAAGCATGTGGTTCCTCGCGTAATTAAAATCCAGGCGTACGCTGATCTGTTGGCTATTTTCCATTCGGGAACCTTCGAGCCACCCAAAGAAGATATCTCGGGAGATGATTTGCAGGCCAACCATCTAGATGCAACCAATGAGGAATGGACAATGCAGTTTGATGGGTCATCGGTAGAAAAGAAAGGAGGATCAGGGGTTATTCGTTCGAAAGGAATGGAGGATATTTGCCTTTCTTACAAGTTAGATTTCCCTTGCTCTAACAATGAGGCAGAATATGAAGCATTAGTGTTGGGATTGATAGAGGCTCTTCGAAGAGGGATTTGTTCACTTTGCATCAAGGGGGATTCAAACTTGGTGGTTCAACAAGTGAATGGAGAATACGCGTTGAAACACATGAGCCTGACACCATACAAAATGATCATTTAGAGACTCCTTGGCCAGTTCCATCGGACCAAGATCAAGAGGCAGCCCAGAACGATGAACCGCCACCCAGACGCCTATGCCACAATTGCCCAGAAGATGATCATGAGGAGTGATACAACTACTATCGTGATTCAATGAAGAATAGATCCTTTGATAGTACAGTCAATTTTACCAATGGAAGAGGATGCAGACTGGAGGGGAGAGATTAAGAGGCAATTGGAGTCTGGTGAGGGAACTATGGGGCTCAAAAAAGTGGCCCAGTACTTCACAAACCAGGGGAACCTATACTTTAGAAATACAGCAGGATGGTTGTCGAGATGCATCGGTCCAAAAGAAGCAGAGCAAAGATTGAAGAAAACACATGGAGAGCACTTCGAAATAACTGAGATACCCCTAAACCGAAGAATGCAAAGGGAGGGATATTTCTGGCCTAGCATGAAGCAGGATGCAGCTAAGTTACAACGAAAGTGTGATAAATGCCAATTATTCTTCGAGGCAGCTGAATGTCATTTCGTGGAGGCTCAGGCTGACTGGAGACAACCCTATATTGACTTCATTAAAGATGGAGTTATCCCAATGAAGAAAATTGACACGATGGGGCTCCGATAAAGATCCTCGAGATTCTACGTTTAGGAGGGGAAGCTTTATTGAAGGGGATACTTTAAAGGCCATTCCGTTGCATCATGAAGGAAGAAGCGGCCGAGGTTCTCAAACTGGCGCACGATCCAGCTCATATAAGAGGGGCCAAGTTGTATGACCAGCTGATGACTTTGGGGTACTATTGGACAACGATGGAGAAAGATTCTTCTGAGTTCTTTCGAAAGTGCAAGGCTTCCAGCTTCATGGAAATATGATTCATGCCCCGTTAGTGGACTTACACTCCCTAGTAACGCCTTATCCTTTTCACACTTGGGCATTAGGACTGGTAGGGGAAATACACCCTTCTTCGAGGGGGAAGATATGGATCCTAGTAGCAACGGAGTGTTTCACAAAGTGGGTCGAGGAGATACCACTGAGAAGGGAAACAGCATGAGTAGTGAGCAACTTCATCATAGAATACATCATTTTCTGTTTTGGGATCCTAAAGGTTATCCTTTTAGACAATGGAATCCCTTTTGTCAATTCAGAGGTAACGATGCTCACGGATAAATACTCCATTGTCCATCACACTTCGACGGTGGCATACCCAAAGGGGAACGGTCAAGCCAAAGCGCTGAATAAGACTTTAGTCAATATCTTGGTAAAACGATGGAGGATTTCCTAGGATTGTGGGATGACAAGATACTACCATTTTATGGGCCTATCGGATGACTAAGAGGAAGCCTACAGGGTATACGTCGTTCTCTCTCATTTATGGGGCTGAGGAAATTCTCTCGATAGAGTTAGAAGTTCCCTCGGCTCGATATGATTTGCGAAGCAGCATGATCCCTTCGAATAGACAGGTGCAGTTGGAAGCATTGGACGAACATAGAGATAATGCGATGCAACACTTTCAAATGTACATGAATCAGCTCTCCAGGGAATATGATAACTTGGTGAGACCAAGGAAATTCATGGAGGGAGATCTCGTATTGAAGGTCGTAGTAAAACATATTAGGGGGCTTCCTCTACCTAAATTTACAGCAAATTGGGAGGGACCTTTCATCGTAAAGGAGGCTCATGACTCAGGTTATTGCTTAATTTCAAATATGGAAGAAGATAAACCATTCAAGATTAACAATAAGTGGTTGAAGGTTTATTATGTGTAGGCAGTTATGTTGGACCTCTAATGTAATTGGCTGTTGTTATAAATACACAAGTTCTTTCTTATGATGAGTATGCAAGTTCTTTTTTATTATACCTCAAGTAGAGATGAAAGAATTATAGAACTTCGTATTTCACAATTTATGTAAACAGTTATAACACAAAGAAATGGCATGGGAATAAGTATCTTTTTCCATTCATATACTTTAGGGCATTACAAAATTAGGAGCTATCGCCTAAGAATTACATGAGAAGAAAGGAAAAGTACAAATACAAGAAGTCATTGACCCAGGAGGAACCACAAATCTGAGGAGGAGAAGAAATCTCCAGGAAGGCTCGAAGAAGCTTCTAGGCAAGACCGTTGGGCATTAATGGAAACTTCCAACCTGGCCTGTTCTTGCGTACGTTCGATAAGAAGTTTCTCTCATTTTAGCTTTGCCAAACGCAGAGATTCTTTGAGGTCCTCCACCTTCTTATCAATGGCTCCGAGGAGGGTGGCTAGCTCGGTCAACTTGGCTTCCTCGACCCGCTGATCCTCCTGATGTTTTCGCAAAATCTCCCTCTGGCTGTCCAACCACTGGCTCTTCAAAGTCTTCAAATGTGCAATGAGCCAGTGAAAACGAAACCCGTCACGACCCAACTCCCTCAGATAACCCAGGAATTGGTTGATGAGGGGTCTGGTAACGTCCGTAGTCGGAGTATTGGCAATTTCAGCAATGACGGTGGCCATGCCTTGAAGCCTATAACTCATAAGTGAGATGTTTGAATGAAGGCAGTCCACCGTGAAGGTTTTAGGATGATAACTTACAAGTTGCTCAATTACCAAACGGTGATTAGCGGGTATTTGGGGAGAACGCTGGAGTACCATCAGGCAGAAGGTGTGAGGAGCTAAGTCAGGCGGAGGAAGCTCTCACCCAAATTCGCTTTCCGCCGCAGCACCTGTCGTGGAACCTTGATCATCATGGCTAGTTTTTTCAGAAGCAACAGGTTCATGACAGGGCGAGGCAATATGCGAAGGAGCTGGTGGAGAATCCTCCTGAACAACCTGAAAATAGTTAGAGGAAATAAAGAGTTATGAAATAATCTTAATAAATTATTTCATTGTTAAGTCACCGTTATAGGTGGAGCTTAAGAGAAAAAATCTTAACAAGTGTTTTTATTGTTAAGTCACCGTTATAGGTGGAGCTTATGAGAAAAAAATCTTAACAAGTGTTTTCATTGTTAAGTCACCGTTATAGGTGGAGTTTATTGAAAAATCTTAACAAGTGTTTTCATTGTTAAGTCACTGTTATAGGTGGAGTTTATGAAAAATCTTAACAAGCGTTTTCATTGTTAAGTCACAGTTATAGGTGGAGTTTATGGAAAAATCTTAACAAGTGTTTTCATTAATAAGTCACCGTTATAGGTGGAGTTTATGAAAAATCTTAACAAGTGCTTTCATTTTTAAGTCACCGTTATAGGTGGAGTTTATGGAAAAATCTTAACAAGTGCTTTCATTGTTAAGTCACCGTTATAAGTGGAGTTTATGGAAAAATATTAACAAGTGTTTTCATTGTTAAGTCATCGTTATAGGCGGAGTTTATGAAAAAAACTTAACAAATGTTTTCATTGATTAAGTCACCTATATAGGTGGAGTTTGAGAATATGAGAAATACAGAAAAATTAGAGAAGTACCTCAGCAGTAGGAGCGAGACTAGTAGTTACCATGGGAGCCATAATGCTAGAAACTGTCGGAGGCAGGATTTTTACCTCAGCAGCTTCAACAGAGCCTTCGGATGTAGAAGCCTCAAAGGTAGGCGCACTCCCCTCGCCAGCATAGGGTACTATGGCCAACATGGGCGCATTAGCAGAAGGAGATATTGTACCTTCGAGGGATGCCCCAACGACCGCAGATGCACCAACCTGGGCCTGAGAAAGGATAAGGCACCTCAACGCAAAAGGCAGAGAAAGACTTGGAGAAAGCTGCAAATGTAAAGACAAGTGTTAGATAAAAGGAGTAATCGCCAAAAAGGGATAAGAGACATAAATGCACCTAGCTTACCCCCGTTATGGCACTGAAAAGAGGAACTGCATTAATGGGTCTTGACAATGCAGGAGGAAGGAGAATATTGGCTATCAGCGACACGACTTCCACCTAAAATATCCCAACATGTTAGAATTGAGGAATAAACTAATGGGACAAATAAAAGATGTAAATCTTGGAAGAAACATACACGCGGGGCACTCTCTTCGACCATGACAAGGGGAATAAAGACCTCTCGCTCTCAGGGTAACTCAGAGGAAGCTGGAGCAGTTGCCTCGGGCTGATCATATATCTCAGCAGCCCCCGTGGCTGCATCCCTGGCCGGATGAGAAGATGAAAGAAGCGAATAGGTGAGGCTTATCAAAGGAGAACGTGGAAGGGCGGCAGTGTCTGGAGAGGTACTGCAACGTCCCCCCACGAAATGGCTTACTGTGGGACTGACCCTCGCTTCTTCAACTCCCTGCACTAAAGTTATCAGGCAATAAGTAAAAGCTCTATGTCAAGAAAAGAAGAATGAGAAATAAAGAATGCACACATACATCAGATCCAGAGGGAGAGCGAGAGGGTATAAACACTGGTGAAGGTGGCGAGGAGGCAACATCTGAAGGAGTTGGGGAGGAAGGCTTCTCATGAGTCTGTTTCCTTTGAGATTTGGTACCCAGTGTTTTCTTTCGATAGCTCATTGCACCACCAGTTTCAGGTACCCTCGTCTTTCTTCTCCTTTTTGCCGTTGGCTCCGTGGGATCAACCACGATTGTGGGCAATGTACCCGGAGGAGGAATGCACACACACGAATCCTATATATAACAAACACTCACCCCATACACATCAGGGGTGTGATGACCTCTCTTCAAAACCTGACCATCTCCATATTTGGAGATTGACAATAAACTTATCTCCACTTCCATAATGCACGCCTATAGATATGGCTTTAGGCGCTGTCCATTAACTTTGAAAGTGATACCATCCTTTGGGTCTTCCACCTCTATCGTTTTGTGTGGGAACACTTCTCTCACTACAAACGGCCCAGACCATATTGGCCTTAAGGTTTTAAGAAACATATGTAATCACGAGTTGTAGAGTAACTCTGTTTTCTATGTGAAGCTCCTTACAGATGATACTCTAATCATGTGCGAGTTTCATCTGTTCATTTGCTATTCAGGTTCTCTCATATGCATCATTGCGTATATCTTCGAACTCGTTCACTTGAAGCATCCGTGTCTCACCAGTTTTTTCCAAATTATAGTTCAACCTCTTAATTTCCCAAAATGCCTTGTGTTCCAACTCTACGATAATGTGGTAGGGCCTTCCATACAGAAAAAAATGGTGACATTCCGAGGGTGCTCTTATAAAAGGTACGGTAAGCCCATACCGCATTGAGTAATCGGATAGACCAATCCAAATAATTGGAATCAATAGTCTTTTCAAGTATGTTCTTGATCTTTCGATTAGCTACTTTGACTTGTCCATTTGTTTGTGGGTGGTAACTTCTCCCAACCTTGTGAACAACTCCATACTTTCTCATTAACTTTTCAAATGGCTTGTTGCAAAAATGCGAACCGTTGTCACTATTGACGTCTTGGGAGCACCAAGATGAGAATTATGCACTCATGAATGAATTTTACCACCACATTGTTGTCATTCGTGCATGTAGCTATGGCCTTTACTCATTTAAACACATAGTCTACAGCAATAAAGGTGTAGAGAAAACCAAAAGAGGGAAGAAATGGCCCTATAAAGTCGATGCACCAACAATAAAACCTCTAAATAGCAAGGATAAGGGTTAAAGGCATCAGGTCGTGCCTAGAAATAATGCCCATCTTTTGGCATCTCTCGTATGAATGACAAAAATCATACACATGTCGGAAGATAATGGCCAATAGAGACCGCATTGAAGAATTTTAGGGCCGTATTCTTCGGGGAAAAGTGGTCTTCACATGCTTTGTAATGATAAAAATGGAAGACGTTTTGGATTTCGTCATCTCGTACACACTGAATAATTTGATATGCACAATAATTAATTAAATATTGATCGTCATAAAAGAACATGTGCAACTAAATGAAAAAAATCCTTCTCTCTTGCAGAGGCTATTGCAAGGGAACAAAACCCGTCACTAGATAGTTAACGATGTCTATAAACCAAGATAGAAAGGAAGTGGTAAAAAGTTACTCACCTAGGACAGATTTGTCTATGGGTACATGATCTTGAGGCACATCGAACGAAAGCATAAAAAAGTTAATGGCTATGACGTATTTTGCTCCTTTATTATCTTTGATGGAAAAATCAAATTCTTGGAATACCAAGATCCCCCTAATGAGGCATGTCTTGGCATCCTTCTTGGAAATGAGGTATTTTAGTTATGTGTGGTGGGTAAAATAAATGATGGGTGACCCGACGAGATACCAACAGAATTTGTCAAGGGCAAATACCACAACTAGCAACTCTTTCTCCTTGGTGGATTAGTTTAATTGTGGTCTAACTAAAGTCCAGCTAGCATAACTAATGACATGGGACTTTTTATCTTTACTTTTCCCCGAACATCCCCTACCACATAGTCACTCACATCACACATTAGCTCGAATGGAAGACTCTAATCCGATGATTGCATGATGGGAGTGGAGACAAGCATACTCTTCAACTCAAATGCCTCTTGGAAAGCTTCGCTCCACTCGAGTGGGACATCATTAGCAAGTAACTTCCTTATGGGTCTAACTATGGAGCTAAAGTCCTTAATAAACCTACGGTAAAATCTCGCGTGCCCAAAAAATGAGCGAACATCTTCGAGTGACTTGGGAGGGGGAGTTCATCAATGATGTCAATTTTTTTCCTATCTACTTCAATCCCCTTGGATGAAATTATGTGTCTTAGAACCACTCAATTGGTTACCAGGAGGTGACATTTCTCCCAATTAAACACTAGGTTTTTCTCCACACAACGAGCAAGTACTTTCTCAAGATTTGCTAGACATTGATTAAAAAAGGGACCAAAAATGCTAAAATAATCCATAAACACATCCAGGCCTCTCTCAACCATGTCACTAAAAATACTCAACATGCACCTTTAAAAGGTCGCCGACAATGGCATGCTTTTGTAGGCAAAAGTACCAAAAGGACATGTGAAGGTTGTCTTCTCTTGATCAAGTACATCCACCTCTATTTGATTATATCCAGAATAACCATATAGAAAATAGTAAAATGGGTGGCCCGACACTTTCTCGAGAATTTAACTTATGAACGATAAATGGAAGTGATCTTTTTTATGCCGACTTTGAGCTTCCGGTAATCAATGTAAATGCGCCACCCAATGATGGTTTTGGAATGATCTTTACCTTAGCGTTCTCTATCACAGTCATTCCCAGTTTCTTGGGAAAGACTTGGATTGAACTAACCCACTTACTATTCGAGATGGGATAGATTATGCCCGCATATAATAACTTCATGATTTCTGTTCTAACCACGTCTTTCAATATCGGGTTCAATCTTCTTTGCATTTACCTAGAGGGCTTCACGTCCTCCTCTAGTTGGATTTTATGGGTACAAATCAAGGGACTTATACCTTTTAAATTCGTTATCTATAACCCCAAAGAACGCTTGTGCTTCCTCAATATTTCCAAAAGCTTCCCTTCTTACTCTATATTTAGGCTAGAGGAGACAATAACAAGATATGTATCATCCTCCCCCAAATAAGCATATTTCATATTTTTAAGTAGCTTCTTCAACTCGAGTTTTAGAAATTTGACATCAGAGGGAACCTCGTAAGATTCCCTCGATGGTAACTCTTCAAATTGTGAGACCCAACTTAACTTCTCACATTACCATAGATTTTGCCCTCACCTAACATCTCCCTCATCATACTCATTTTAAGATCATACTCCTAATACTCTCTCTCCTCCTCAAAAGTCGTCACTAAATGGACCCTCAAAATTATTAACCTCAAAATTCTCTTGTACCAACTCCTCTATAAGATCCGTATCGTATAAATTTCCTTCATCACCCATTTTCTTGGTGATTTTGAACATGTTCATCTCAAGCGTCATGTTCCCAAAAGTTAATTTCATTTGCCCATTACATGTATTGATCAATGCATTAGCCGTATCTAGGAAACGATGACCAAGAATGATGTGGACATGTTTACTTGAAGGGTAGGAGGGATTCGTGTCCAAATGACAAAATCTATAGAATAGTAGAACATATTAACTTAGATGATCATTCCCTCAATCACCCGACGAGGAACCTATTCGTGACGATCTGCAAGTTGGAGAGTGATTTTTGTGGGCTTTCGATCGCCCAAATTGGGATTTTTATATATTGAATTGGGTAAAATGTTAACACTCGCCCATAAATCTAACAAAGTTATCTTTATCTTACTCTCTCCAATGGTACACGAAATGGTGGGGGCTCACGAATATTTGTACTTTGGTGGGAGGTCGTTCAAAAGTACCGAGCTGATGTTTTGTGAAAGAAAACCTTTTTCTTCACATTTGAATTTTGTTTCACCGTGAATAAGTCTTTTAAGAACTTAACGTACATGGTAATTTGGTTTATGGCTTCGAGGAAAGGTAGGTTCAACTCCACTTGTTTAAGAACCTCTAAAATGTAATCTCGGGAGGCCCCTTTTGGAAGAAGGACAATCTTTGAGGGTATAGTGCGACTATTGGGGGAGTACCACCACTCGAGACCCAACTGTGTCTTCTTTCTCACTCTCTCTTGCGTGCTGGGTGAAACCTCCTTGTCTTATTGTACGTTTTAGGAATGAGGTTACGAGTCAATAACTTTCCCACTACGTAGAGTGGTTACAACTTTACATTGCTCTTGAATCTCATCGGGGTTAAAGCTTACACAGTTTTAACCTTGGGGAGGTCGTTGGCTTGATCAAGGAATATTCCCGTCTGTTGGACACTCAAGGATGATTGTAACTTCGACAATGATGCTTTCAGGTCGGAAAAATTTTGAGCATTTTGGGCATTAATCACCGACCTAGTTTACATAATAAATTGCTCAAGAGTGTCCTTGAGAATTTTTCGTTGTGGGATCACATAAGGCTCGGGAGGAAGTGTTTGCTTTTTTGGTTCTTGTTAAAAATGTGAGGGTTGTGGCGTTATTAGGCAACGTGTTGATTAGGATTTAACGACACATTTGGTTCCCCGTAGTTGAAACCATAATGGTTCCTCCATGAGGGATTATAATATTTCCCATGAGGATTGCTTAAATTCGTATTATATGCTCCCACCGCTTCAACTTTCTCTTGAAGCATAACTTTGTAGGCGGGAATGGTTGGACATTCTGTCGTTAGATGTCCCTCCTCATAAATGGCACAAATATCCTCCTTTAATACTAAAAAAAGGCCAAATGTATATCTCCACCTTGATTCCATCACGTCATCAAGATACTTGGCTAACTGGTTTATTTGAAGCTTCAACTCGGCTTCTTTGTTTAATTAGCAAAGTCTAGACGAGGAAGGGGATACTGATGTGTTTCCAGCCTTGGGTTGGGTATTTAGATCCAATGTGTACCAACATTGAGTATTCTCAGTGACATACTTAAAGTGGGCCTCCGTATCATCCAAATCTAACCCAAAGAACTCTCGGCACATTGTTTCTAGAAGTTATTTTGAGCTTAGCGTAAGCCCATGATGGAAGAAGGAGATGAGTCTCCACTTCTCAAAATCGTGATGTGGTCACAGGCTAACCAAATTGTTGAACTTCTCATAATACCCATCACAGGGATCATTATCCTTTTTTAAAGGTTTGAATTTGAGCTTTGATAGCATTACTACTATGTGCGGGAAATAACTTTTTAAGAAATTTTTCTTGCATATCTCTCCACGTACTGACAGAGTTCGGCGCTAGAGACCAACGCCAAGTCTTGCCCTTGTCCATAAATGAGAAGGGTAAATGCTTGAGATATATGACGTCTAATGCACAAAATTGATCATTAAACATTTCACATGCCTCCTTAGACTCCCGGATGTGGAGATATGGCTTTTTTGACTCCATGCCATGAAATAAAGGAAGAATTTTAATCATTCCATTTCAAAAGTCAATTTCCTTGCATTATACCGAAATATGATGCATCCTAAAGCGACGATTCACTCTAGATATAAGAATTCTCTTATATGGGTGTACGAAATCTTTCCCTTTCCCGTTCCAATACTTTCATTATTCGATATAACTATCACACTCAATGAATCACGATCCTCACTGAAGACTCTTGAAGTTATGGGAGTAGGGGGTGTTGGAGGGGCTACCTAACAATTAAGAGTGTTATTACTAGACGATTGGGGATCCTCCATTGGCTCGTGCGCTAGATTGGAAGATGCGTTTTGCATATAGGGACTTGAGCTATTTTTTAATATATTTTTTTTGAATATTTGATTTTTTTAATTTTAATTTTTAATTCATGGATTTATGATTTTTTCAGTTTTTTAGGAATTAGAGTCAAATTAGAATTAATTTAACCCAAGCTACTATCTGCTCCTCGGTAATAGCGCTAAAAACTTGATGAGCACCAAAATGTGTGTTACATGTGAACATGCGACTCAAGTGCAAGCCGATCTCTCAAGTACTAAAACACAGTAAGTCAGGGTTGAATCCTTAGGGAGTAGAATATTCACAACGAGAATAAGGATGGTCTCTTAATTCTAATCTTTGACTTGAGAAAATAAACAAAAAGTGATGAAATGTTGTGTGAAGTGATTTATAACTATCGGGACAAGTTAAGCTAATGAAATAAAAAATTAAACTAATTTATGGGAAGACAAGTTTCGGTTTTAAAATAAGTATGGAAAAGGAGGTTGGGATTCAATCTCCCTTACCCTATGATTTCTACGATAAATGTAAAACTCTTCTAATTAGTTAATTAATTAATGGAAAAGCTTCAAATTTATTACTAAATATGTTTGGGCATGAACTCGCGTAATAATTGGTCAACAAATTGATGTGCGCGATTGATATCTTAACCGGTATGTACAATGCATTGTCAAATAGTCAGGTTACTTTTGACAAACTGAGTTAAGAGATCTACATCATTAATCCCGATTAATATATCAACTTAGATGAATTAAAAAAGTTAATTACTATGAGTTTTACATTCGAAGTTTTAAAGCCTAGGTTGGGTTCATGTTCCCCAACCTATGAAAGAATTTAGCTAGACATGAAGAATATTTGTAAACAACTTACACTAAGGATGTAGGAATTTGTAATCAAAAGTTGAGGGGGGAAAGAATTGAATTAGATATCAATTGACAAGAATCCAAGATGCACGAATAAAGAAATCCCAACTAAGAAAGAATTGTGGAAATTGAATGAAGTCCTTCTTTTTGAATTGCACACGTTGAAATTACTAAGTGTTTGTAATTCCAACAATTAGAGATTAATTCCAAGAAGAAAATAATATTAAGTATATCAAAATACGCTCCTAAATATCGTATTTCAAGACCCCAAAATGGCCAAAAGGCAATGTTAAACCCCTAACCAACTTAGCTACAAAATAGGAAAAAATAAAAAAATTTGCATCAAACTGAACTAATAGACCAAACCAAACCCATGGAGCAAACCTCTTGGGAAAAGCAAACCGATTTGCTCCACAACTAAACCTGTTAGGTTTTAGCTATTGGTCAAGCGCTTGTATCATGCTCAAAACTTTTCCTTTTTGCATTTTTGACCCTGGAACTTTGTTTAATGGTCAAAGTGATGTATCTTCTTCACCGGGACTCGAAATGAGGTGACATTTCTTCCTATGTTATCGTGAACTCATAGTCTACCATTTTCATGTAAGTGCCTTCTCCGGGTTCTGAATAAAAATGACCAATTTACCCTTAACTATCTTTTTTTACTATATATTTCTCATTTTGTGCTATTCTTTTTCCTTCACTTGCATGAATTACCTGTAAAACACAAGGGATATACAAAAAATAAGAAACACTAACCGAAATGGTTAGTTATAATTAACATGAGCTAATACCGGGATAAATGTGATGTTCGGAACCGTAAAAAGGTCAAAATTAGAGGGATAATTATGAAATAATAAGGACGAATCAACAACACACAAAATTTACCTGGTTCGACAATTGCCTATGTCCATGGAAGGAGTTCCTATATTTTTTTAATTTTTCAGAGGTTAAAAATTACATGTCCCTTTGCCCCAGGTCGAGGTATATTTATAATAACAAAAAGTAGTTGTGTTGTACAAGGAACTATCCAAACTCCTCATTGGTGATTCTTGTTTATCAGAATGCAGGTAACCAATTGAGTCTTAATTATCCATGTGATAAGACTTTGTGATTATCCATGCAACACCGAATTTAACTAGGGAAGCATGCTTCCCCTGTTTTGGGCTGCAAAAAATTAGGCCCCTATGGTTTGGCCCTCACAAGAGTATATAATTATTTTTGTAATATTGGAAACTTGTTTCGAGATTTAGCTTATTATTTGAGTATTGCATATCTGTAATTTAATTCTAGACATATTTGATATATTGTGACATTTTAATGATTTTCCTAATGAAATTCATAAGCATACTTGACTATAATTTTTAGTGAAACGAAGTGGTTGTTGAGAGAATTGGATTTAATGTTTTGAAATTTTTAATGCTTTGCATAGTGAAATCCATTAGCGTACATGAATGTGATATAAATTTAATATGAAGTGTTTACCATCATCCGTCTGGTTGTAATCTCAACAATGTGTTCAAATTAAGACATTAACAACCTTGTAAATCTATTCTGCATATATATTATGTTGCTAAATTTACGGATCCATTGGATTCTTATTTGCCATTCTAAGCGTATATAGTCAAACCTATATGTTTTGACAAATTAGAAACCCAATAATTTCAATTTTTTCTCTATTATTATGAAGTTCATTATAATTTGGAAATATCTTAATTTGGATTTAGCTTAATGTTTGACTGTTATGTAGCTAACTACATATGTTTGGGCATATTACATACCCATTATTTTCATATTTTATTCCATTGTTATAAAGTTCATTCTAATAAAGAATTGGCTTAATTCTTGAGTACTACTCATTTATTTGTAAGTAGGTTATATGTTTTAGTATTTATCTATTTTGTTTTGTAAGATAATGGTATATTAAAGTATTGTAACATCAAAAAAATTTTCGACCGATGAGAATTGATTGTGTAATGATATATTTTAGTGTTTATTTATACTTTAATCCAAAAAAGAATAATTATTTCTTTTTACTGTGGATTATGTCATATATTATTATGGATAAATTTTTGTTGGTAGATGTGAAAATAAGATGGGGTTTTCAATGAATTTATTCGTATCTTAGGCTAATCATATACAAATTCAATTTTTCCCAAATTTTGTCTTGATTATCAATAAGGTGTACATGTGATGATGAAGTAAAAATTAAAATACTAATCAATCACACAATCAAACCAAGCATGCAAAAAAGTAAGGAAAAATCCCTTTCGGGTAAAACCTAATATTCAACACTGTAAAGAGTTTCATAGACACAATCAACTTACTAAAAAGTATAACACGCAGGGTCTTCAGATCTTCTATAGAATATGACACATCCCACCACCATCCACATAAATCATTCTTTCCTCAGTATCCACCGAGCAATCTTCTTCTTCAGCAGTAGAGCCTCGGCTCCACATTTCAGTAGTATAGAAATATATCTACAAACATTCTTGAACTTGGAATATGCTCTTCTCGATTTGGTAAAGTGATCCTTAAAGATTCAAGGGGTTTGTATGAAAAAGAAATTAAGCTTAATTATAAAAAGTAATAAAAAAGGCATAGGGAAAAGTCCAATCCCGTATTTCTAATTATAGGGAAAGTTATTGCAAAGAGATAGGTATTAGAGATTTAGAAAAGATTTGTTTAAAAAATAAAAACTTGTGCGCTCGTTCGAACGACTTGGTACCTTATTTAAACAGTGTACCCTTTTACGTTTGAACATGTTTCCAATGAAACTTTGAAAGTCATTCCAAAGCTTGCCAAAAGGCATCTCTTTAGATCTCGTTCGAACGTGGAAAACTCATTCTAACAACATACCTAATCTTATTTGAATGAAATCCAAAGAAACTTCGAATGATGTTCCAAAACTAACCAAAAGACGACGTTCTAGATTTCATTCGAACGAAGGAACCTCCTTCTAACGACACTGTGTAAGTCGTTTGAATGACCTATCAAACTCGTTCTAACGAGTTAGTGAGTTTTTTTTAATAAGCTTTTAAAAATAATTTTAAACACTTTGAAAAGTTTTAATGCAAACTCTTTTTGAAATATAACCCCTGAATATTTAAAGTCTTTATCAACCCACTTCATAACTCTTCTGAATGTTGTTGTGATAAACGGTCATCAATTTTCCAAATGTCACCAACTTCTTGTCTTCGAATATGTGGAAGTAGTCATGACGGTGCGGTGGGGTGTAACGGGATAAGCCAAATAAAAATTAAATTGAGAAATTATCAAACTTGCTCTTACAAATCTTCTCCTTTGGCTGTTTAGGTACAAAACACAAACCGAAGCCAAATTGACCCCTAAGACTAATATAACTAATGCCCTCCCAAATAGAGAAACGAAAATGCATAAATGTATGAGTATTTTACTAAAAGTATTCATCTTATGAGGTCTAACAAATAGTCATCAAGGCATAATGTCCTACACACATAAGGCAAAAGTAATACTGTGATGCGTACGAGTTTTAAAAATAAATAAATCTCTCTCTCAATTTATTCTCCCCATTTTTGTCCATAATAGACAAAGGGTTAGAATCCAATCATGAATAATAAGCATCACATGAAGAAGCCGATATATCATCATAAAGATAATCAATAAAGAACATGCAATGTTAATCAAAAAGGAATAATGTGTTCTCCCCCTATAAGATAACTATTTTTGGAGTTTTTAAAAATTTTCAAGTATAACTAGTATACGTATATAAAAGATATATATAGGTACAAAACACATAACACCATAGAATAACACTAAAATATTCGAATCGTGAAAACAAAATGTAATTGTGTGAACATTTTCATAGGAAAATCAACATAAAAATTCATAACATAGGTGCACGAAGTCATGAGATACTTCTAAAGAAAAAACTCAATTTCTACCTTAAGTGTAAAATATTGAACTCAAATGAAATTGAATCGACGTATACAATATGCCCTGAAGTTTAATGATTTTCAAAATAATAATGCTAAACTATTTAATGCTTTTTAAGGGAGTCTGTTGTGCATACCCATTGATATTCTACTTCATAACACCCTCAAAATCTCACATATATAAGAATTCATTCTCAAATATTTTGAATATATCATAATGCTCGTATGTAGCGAAACAACAATGAATATAAAATAAATGGCCTTGGAACTTCTGTTTTTGTGTGCGTTTAATATTTTTAGACTCTTTTTGCAAACGTTGGTTTTTAATGCTAAGAGTATTTTGCTCTTTCGTAGCCCTTTCCATTGCTTAACACATATCAATATTTTTTGGGAAATGAAATCTAGTTAATGTTTCTTACAAGCACGAATTATGTCTTTTTACATTTGGTTCGTTATTAAACACGATTGAGATGAGAAAATCGTATTCAACACATGATAATAAAGTACAAAGTTCAAAAAGTCTGTGCACGTGTGCAATAAAGATGACAAAGAGTCTAACATTTTGAAAGTAATCATCAATGATCAATGAAATGTTATCCACATTATTAAGCACACTAACGAAATAAAGCTATGTCTCAAAACATTATGAAAAAGTCATATAATTGGATGGAATGTAGGGGCGATTCGAATATCTTAAATGCTTATCCATATATGGTGAAAAATGAAAATACAAAATATTTTTGTCTTTTTCTAAAATTTTATCAAAATAAAATATTTTTCAAATTTTCAAGCTCTTTCTTAAAAGCCAAAAATTGTGTTGTAGCTTTTCAAAATACATCAAAAAGAAAAACATATGAATACAATGATAATATTATATAGCAATAGGGATATAAGATATGACCATGATAAATATCTTACACTAGATAGAATACCCGAAGTTAATTAATGGAGTAAATACCCAAAGACTTCCTAAGATCCTCAAATGTAAGTGAATCTAAAGTTTTTGAGAAAATATAAGCTAATTGACGTTCAGTGCTCATGAAGCTCATAGAAATGACCTTCTCCTCAATGAGATCACGAATAAAATGCTCACACATCCTAATGTGCTTTCTACGAGAATGTTGGTCTGGATTACGGGATATATGAATCGCACTCATACTATCACAAGAAGTAGTCATTTGCAATGTGAAATCCCATAATCTTTCAACATTTGCTTCATCCATACAAGTTAGGCACAATAACTCTCGGCGACTATATACTTAGCCTCCACTATGGAGAAAGATATGGAGATTTACTTCTTTATCAACCAAGCGACAAGATCACTCCCAAAGTAAAAACACCCACCCTAGGTGCTCTTACAACCATTAACATCCCCGACCCAATCCAAATCCGAATAGGAGGACAAACGGTCATTAGTATCGTAGGAATACCAAATACCGTATGAAAGAGTGTCACTCAGATATTTGATGATATGTTTAAGTGGAAGCAAGTGAGTCTCTTTAGGGGATGCTTTGTATCACGCACATGCTCCAATGCTAAAGGCAATATCAGGATGACTAGCAGTCAAGTAAAGAAGACTACCTATCATGATCTTATAAAGGGTTTTATCTACTTCCTTACCTAAAGTATCTTTGCTAAGCTTAGTCGATGTACTCATAGGGGTGCGTGAGTGATTAGTGGAGTCTAAACCAAACTTCTTCACTAGGTCCCTAGAATATTTGGATGAGATATGAATATCCCATCCTCAAGATGATGCACTTGGAGAAATAAGAAGAACATATCTTCACCAACTATGCTCATCTCAAACTCGCTGTTCATATCCTACTCAAAGGTGTGAGCATACGGGAGAAGATGGATCCAAATACTATGTCATCCATAGTGACTTAGGCAAACAATATAGCACCACTCTCTCTTCTCATAAACAACATCTTATCCACTCCCCCTTTCTTGAAGCCATGAGCTAAGAGATGAGAAGGTGCTTGTTTCAAAACATACAGAGCCTTCTTAAGATAAAAGATGTGTCCCGGGTACTTTAGGTATTCAAACCCCTTTGGTTGTTATACGTACATTTCTCCTGTAGAATGCCATTTGGAAAGGAAATTTTGACATCCATTTGATATAACTTAAAGCGCAGGTGACGTGCTATGATGAGTAGTAAGCGGATGAACTCAAGTCTATCAATAAGAGTGAATGTCTCGTCAAAGTCTACACCCTCAATCCATATGTAGTCTTGAGCGACCAACAAAGCCTTATTGCGAATTTTGGTACCATTATCACCCATCTTATTCTTTTAAATCCACTTTGTAACTATCACATTAGTCTCGCTAGGTTGGGGGACTAACTCCCAGACACCATTCTTTTGAAACTGAAGCAGCTCATCTTGCATAGTAAATATCCAATGCTCGTCCTTAAGTGCTTATTTTACATTCTTGGAGTTGACTAAGGATGTGTAGCAAAGGTAGATTACCACATTCTCAAGTTGAGCGAATGTCTTGAAACCTAGTTTAGGATAACCAAGTATAGCAATAGGGTTATGACTCTTTTGAACCCAATAGGGTGGATCCTTTAAATCAAGAGTGAGGTCCATTAGGGTAGAATGAGGAAGGATGGGATTGTCACTAGGGTGCATTAACCTCATAAATGAGGTTAAGTTCAATAAACAGTGACGACTTGTCATCTCTAATCGTGACGTTTACTGACTCCATAATCTTAGAGCTTGCATGGTTAAATACCCACACCCTATAAGCTTTACTCGGCGATGGATAACCTAAGAATATGTCCTCGTCGCTTCAAGAGGCGTACTTTCCTAAGTGATCTCTATCTTTTAAGATGTAGCAAATACTCCCAACGGAACGAAAATACGATAGGTTGGGATTCTTCCATATCCACAACTCATGTGGCGTATGTAACATGTGTGGATGAAGATATACCCTATTCACTGTATAAAATGCGATACTTAGCGCCTTTGCCCATAAACATCCAGGCATATTTCTCCTAAGAAGCATGGGTTTAGACGTCTCTTATACCGTCCGATTCTTCCTCTTATCTATCCCATTTTGTTGAGGAGTACAAATGACCAAAAACTCGTGTTTGGTGGCCACTCTATTACAATAGCTACCCACTATAGCTTCTTTAAATTTAATGCCATTTTCAGTGCTCATTCGATTAATTGTGACACCGTGTTGGTTTTATAGGACATGACACTTGGTTGCTAGAAACTCAACCTCATCAGACTTTTCTCTAAGAAATCCCACAATAGAGAATCTCAAAAAGTCATCGACCATTACGAGAATGTATCTCTTACCACCTAAACTCTCTGAGCGAGTAGTGACCACAAGATTCATATGAATTAACTCCAAAACACGTGTGGTGGTAATGGTATTCAACTTTCGACGGGGACTTCAATTTTTTTTCCTTATTGGCAAGGTCTACAAACCGGGAAAGTTGGTTTCTAAAGCGATGGTAAGCCACAAACTAGGTCCTTTTTCACAAATCTCTCAAGATCTCTAAAATTCATATAACCTAGTCGTTGATGCTAAACGTCTATAAAGGAGACCGTGGCATTATTGTATACAAAGCAGGAGTTGGTAATAATACCATAACAATTATCTTCGGTCCTCATTCCTTGTAGTAAAAGTTCATCGGATTGATCATATACGTTACATTCGGATTGGCCAAACTTTACCACAAAGTTTGCATTGCACAATTGGTTTATGCTAATTAAGTTTGCTTTTAATCCTTTTTACATACAACACATTGTCTAGTTTAGGGAAGCCGGTTATCTCAACACATTCACTTCCTAAAATACTTATCCTACTCCCATCTGTAAAGGTGACTTTTCATTCCTTATGACCCTCAAGGTTATTAAAAAATGATACATCACCGGTCATGTGCCTAGAGAACCCACTATCAAAATACCATTAGGAAGTATTTTGTACCTTGAGAGAAACTCAAAAAATAAGGGCTTTGCCATCTTGCTTGGGTACCTAAGTGTAGATAACCTTTGTTTGCCCTTAGCGTTGTTGGCTCTAGTTGGAGCATTAGAAGCGTTCTCAAACGACATAGACATCCGTTAATATTCTTACACTTAGCTTTGTGAAGTCGCGACTAGGAATTAAACTTGCTCTCTGAGACTAGAAAAGTCATTAGAGCAGTGTGCAGGAGTTTATATATATTGAGTTCTTCCTAACTTGTAGCAAAACTTTCTAAGGTGACCTCTCCTTTTGTAATAGGTGCAAACATAGACTTGCTTGGGTATACCTTGGTTCTCTTTCTTAGGTTGAAACCTCTTTTCTGGTTGAGGTCGAGATCCATAAAGATCTACCATAAATTTTAGAATCGATTTCAGTGCGACATGGGAAGTGGATGCACCGTTGTAACCTATTCCTCGCCTCTCTCCAAAACATACTTTTCAACCTTCTTTGATGTATCCTCTATAGTAACCTTGACCTCCTGAGAAAGTTCGAGATCTTTCTCAAGTTGGGATACAAGTGCTTAAAGTTTCTCACAAGTCTCCATGAATGCTTGAAGATCCCTCGTAAGACTAGCCACTTTTTTATTTAAGTCACCATTTTCCCTCTCCACTAAAATGACTCTTTCTCCTAAAGAAACTCTCACCGAGAACTAGCCTTGTCTTGCCTCTATCAACTCATTCTCTAAAGATAAAACTCTTAGCACTAAACCTTTATTTTGTTTTTTTATTTTAATGAACTCAGTGTAAAGTTTGACATACGCACGTTCAGGGTCATTCTCTCTCTTACTCAAAATGTCATCTCCACCACTCTCTCTTGAATGAATAAACTCACTGTTTTGGTCATCATATTTAGCAACTTCCTTATCGGTCTGAAGCACACTATATGTACTAACATTACTAGCCATAAACGCGGTGATGTTACATCCATGTAGTGATTCATCCTCGGAATCCACCGATTCGACATCTCCATCACTAAGCGTTGAATTGAAGGAAACTTTGCCTTTGCATTGTCTCTTTAATCTTGTAACACACTCATGAGATTTGTGACCCTTATCCTCTCACTCATAACATCTCTTTTCATCTTTCTTAGGGTAATGTTTTCTTTATTTTTTAAATTTTTTCTTACCTGGTTTATATTTTTTTTATCTTTCTCAAAATTTTCTTTTCTTTTCTAAGTTTGAGAATTGTTTTGAATTTTTTTACAAAAAGGGCAAAATCAATGATATTAAAATCATACTCGGAGTCAAAAGAAACCTCCTCTTTTCTTTTAGATTGAACTGTTAAAGAAATTCCCCCTAGCCCACTATTCTTTAGGAACACGAAGTCCACGTTGATCCTTATCACCTCAAAAAACCAAGCATGCAAGAAGAAGAAAATTAAAAAAGGAAACAAAGGGGATTTCAAGAAAATAAAGGAAAATAAACGTAAAGTTACCTCTAGAAGGTACGTGTATCCTGTAAAAGCCTTTCGACAGCAGCGACTAAACGCGTCCAAAGAAGTGTAAAGGGATTCTAGAGTAAAGCTCCCCCAACCACATTTGAAATGATCCACAAAAACAACAAAAACCAGAGATGAACGACGTCGCCACTCGTTGCCACTATAAGTCCCACAAGAAAAAGCAAAATAAAAAAGTGGGTTGTCTGTCTCATTTGCCACCCATTCGTCACATCAATTTGACTATTTAGAAGCGTCTCCCTCAGAATATAAATACAAGTAGAATTCACTGACACGATTCTATCAACATCCTTTTAGGCAGCCCGTACCGCTTCCTCCATGACCCGTAGAGCATGGTCCACCACAATATGATGCCCCTAATAATTCAACCCTGTCAACTGTTAGATGTCCAAGGGAGTGCCGATCATCTCTATAACCCTAGATGGAATGTTTGGGTCAAGTCCCATCACCTTTCATGCGCATAACACAGCGAAAGAGCGTGCCGTCTCATGCGGGGAACTCGCCAACGTACCAACCGAACAAACGACACCATCCAGCACACCACCTGAGGAAGATGATCCTAAACTTACCTCAACCTAGTCGTCCCTTGGGACAGGATGCTCTAAGAAGAATTATAATTTTACAAAGCAAATTACGCCCTTCGTTAGCCCAACAAAAAAATAGAAAATGAATTAAAAAATCAAAGGTCAAAATTCTCACATAGCCATTAGGGTTCTTCACCCTCATCGAACGGTTGTGCATGGGCTCGCACAATAAAACCATCTCATTAGTAACTGACTCAAAGGAGTCACAGGAATTCTCATTACTTAATACAAGTGGAACCATAACCCACCATTCCAGGCCTGCCCAATCGTCGGCTCATAGCCACTTGTCTTTATCAATGCCAGAAGTATTCGCCATTTAAAGTCTTAAAGAAAGGATTTGGGAACGGTTTTTAAAGAGAGAAAGTAAGAGATTAAATCACCTGGAGGTGTGAAAATAAGGAGGGGCCTCCCCCTTTTTAGAGAGGGCTAAGGGGGCATGCCGTTCAACAGTCCCCTGACCTTGCCTATGATAGTGTCCTTTAACATTCCTCAAGAAGCTTAGGAGTTCATGCCCTATGCCGATAGGCACCTCCCCAGGCCTGCCTATCAACAGTCCCTCCAAATTTCATCCTAAAAATGCTGGAAAAATAAAAGAACTTCCTGAAAAATTCCCATAAAATCCCTAAAAAATACAAGACATTTGTAATACAACGTAATTTTAAGACTTTTAAATTGAGAATAATTAAAAGTTAATGGGCCAAATTATTGTTGATTAATTGGAATTAATTAATTAATAATTTAATTGGGATTAATCCGGATTAAATATTACTGCTGATAAGGGTAATATATTATTAAATATTACTTAGTGATATATAAGTAATATGTGAATATGATAATTATGAATATCGTTGTGAGATACAAATACGATAATTATAGAACTTAAGTTGGGACGCGCTTATGAGTCGTGTCGGGACTAAAGTTGGGTAAAAAAATATAAATTAATTAAATATCATTCGGATGATCATTTTGAGTGCACCGATGAGTCTGGAAGGGTTGAAATAGGCAGAAAAGTATACTCGGGTGTTTGATTTGGGTCTCGGGTCAATTAAAAGATGAAAGGACACTCCAAAGGAGCATTTTAATCATTTGGCTTCGCAGATGAATAATATCCACATTTTTTGTCTTTTAGCTAGCCTTGGAGACTTTTTATATAAGTGGGTTTACACTCTATGTAAGGTTCATTTTATCTATTTTCATTTGTGAGTTCTTTGAGAGAAAGTGAAGAGACTTTGAGAGAAAAGAAAAGTCACCTTGTGGAGAGGAAGAGTTGCCTTGAAGAAGAGTTATATTGCGCAATCAAAGGGGATAACCACCACAAACCACCATCTCTACACCTTGCACCATTATCTAAAAATCTTCCAAAAAGGGAAAGATGAGGTCCTAACACTACCTTCTCCAAAGGTTCAGACCTACACTAAGAGGCAAGTGATTCTTACTCTATTTCAGTGTTTAAAATATCCATGTTAGAATAGGATTTTATTTGGGATTATGAACTCATGAATTTGGGATTAAAATGATTGATAAATCTTGTTTAATGGATATGCAAATTCATGTAGTTGATTATTCACATATAGAGGTTATGAACATGATGAACTTGTAAGGATGAACAAGTAGAGAAAAATATATGTTTATGGAGAAAATGGAAAATGATGATAGGTATTATATGTAGATGAACCCTACTCATGATTGAATATGAATTTTGATGATTTAGAGAAGGAATCATAATTCTAAATTTCGGGTTTTTAAGGTGTATAAAAATGGAGAATTTGGATAAATGAAATTTGGAAGGTTAATTTTGTTTGATGTTAATTCTCATATAAACCTTGTGATTTAGATGTTTTTCCTTGTATTATAATTACCCATAATCATGCATAAATGATGTTGAGATATTTAGGATTCGTTAGAATATATTTCATGTGAATTTGGGTGAAAGAAAATGGATAAAATGCATGAAAAATTATTGAAATTTTATGATGATTTTAAGACTGTTTTAAGAGGAAATTGGTAGTGTGCACGCTTGTTGTTGTATAAAATCACGTTCTGCACAACTTTGCAGTTTTAAGTTTTTTTAAAATCGGAGCATAAAAACCTCAAATTGTAATTTTATATTTCTGGGCAGAATGTACCTTTATCGAAAAAAAAGGTTTGGAAAATTATAATTTGGCCCATGGTGAGATTTTATTAATTTTGGTACATTAACAAGGAACGAGGGACTTGGGTTAATGTTGAAAAATTATTTCAATTTTAGGATTAAATTTTATGAGAGATATCTACATAATTATATTACGATTTAGAGAATAATAATCGTTATATCAAGTACGGGTAATATTTATAATATATTTACAGGTACTTGGGTCAGATAAAATATTATGTGAGTGATAACTACATAATAAAATATACGATGATAATCGTGATTAACAAGTACGGGTGGTATTCGAGAAATACGACGGGTACTTGGGATAGGATGAATTCCTAATATGATATAGGTCGTATGAGTAACTAACACTAAATAGGTAGATGATGATGCCTATTTGTTTGATTGATGATTATGTGTATGCCATACCTAGCTTACTTACTATCGGGGGAGGTCCGCGCGTGAGGGCAGTCATATCCTAATGAGCCTATATGGGGGGATCTTTGACTTGTCACTCAAGAACATAGGACTTAGGTTGATTACTATTAGTGAGAACAATGATATAGAATGGTCATTTAGGTGCGTAGGTATGTGTGTAGCCCAAAGTCTTAGGACTATGTTCGCCTCCATTATTTGTGATTTAATATTTGTGGTTCGAGGGATCTTTACCGAACCTATAGTCCCCTATACAGTGACGAGATGTATTGGAACATGATAGCAGAGTAATGCAGCACCACAGCTATGTCTCGGGGTACAGTATTGTGTGTGTGTGTATATATATATATATATATATATATATATATATATATATACATATGATGATATCTACTGTGTGACTAAAGTAGAATTGAAAGATAATGATATATGGAATTAATTAAGTCTGAGAACACTTAATTGAATTGAATTAATAAGGGGCTTATCCATGTTGAATCTAAATAGATACATATGATATTATTACACGTATTGCGAGAGTAATACATGGGAACGAATTGGGATATGGTTAGTGGATACACTGGGATGAACTAGTTAGCATGAGATTGTAACTAGTATGGTTTAGAGGTACGATAGGCGTGCACTCTAGACGAGAGGTGAGAATTTCAAGAGAGAGTCCGATAAGCTAAGATGTATATAATAACTACTGAATCTTACATTTATTCAGTTACTGTTTTTAAAACTGTTTTCACTTCGGGCTCTGTCCCGTTTACTTGCACATTCTCCTCTATCACTCTCTCTCTCTCTCTCTCTCTCTCTCTCTCTCTCTTTATATATATATATATATATATATATATATATATATATATATATATATATATATATATATATAGCCACAGGGACGCCAGCCATAGAGGATTGGATCTATTGACGATGCTATGGAGTTGTGGACCTTGTCTAGACGCTTTCATATTCTTGATTCATACTCTATAGTAGTTGATATTTCATTTAGGGCATGTCGCCCAAGAGGATTCTAGTTATTTCCTTTCTATTTGAGTCGGATTATATTCTTATGTCAGTTTGATACATTTGGTATTGTTGGGATTATTGTATTAAGATATTTTATCGAAAAGTTTATTCCAGTTATTAAAATAAAATTTTTATGAAATTAAATTAAAAAAGTTTTATGAACCTGCTTACTTGGATATTAGGTGATTAAATATTATGGCAAAAAAAAATGTTTTTCGACAGTGATGCTAAGAATGAGCTAACTGTAAAATTTGTTTGAATTGGGTATAGGATAGATCACCCGGTAATTAATTAAGCGGGTTGTTACAACATTATTGGAGGATTAATAATCTTACAAAATCTCAAAATCCAAAGCTGGATCAACTTCACTCTCTTATCATAAACATACTCCCTGCGTGGATAAAGGTGCACATACACCCAAACCTTATGCACCTTCCTTAGTGGGAATCGAAAGTCGACACAGTCTCTAGTGGAACTACTCCCCACAAACCTTAACTCTCTCAAAGGTTCATAGTATTGACCTAAACTCGTTGGTTATCCTAACTTAAGGTCTGCGGAATTGACCTAGATCCGCTGAATTGGTTGTCCCAACTTAACGTCCACAAAATTGACCTCGACCCGTGGAATCAGTTGCTACAACTTAAGGTTTGAAAAATTTACCTATACCCATTGAATTGGTCGTCCCAACTTTAGGTCCTTAGAATTGACCTTAACCCATAGAAGTGGTCGTCATAACTTTAGTTCCTCAGAATTTAACCTCCACCCATTTAACTAATCATCCCTCCTTAAGTCCTCAGAATTGACCTTAGCCCGCAGAATCGGTCTTCTTAACTTAAGGTCCACATAATTAATATTGTCCCACAAAATTGGCCATCCCTCCTAGGTTCTCAGAATTGACCTCAACCCACAAAATTGGTCATCACAACTTTAGGTACTTAAAATTTGATCGTGTCCCAAAGAATCAGTCATCTCAACTTAAGGTCCGTAGAATTGAGCTCGACCTACAGAACTGATCATCCTTAGTTCCTTAGAATTTTCCTCGGCTCGTAGAATTGGTCATAATAACTTTAGGTCCACAAAATTTAACCTCGACCCATAAAATTGGTCAACACAACCTTAGGTCCATATAATTGACTTCAACCCTCTGAATTAATCATTTTCTCACCTTAGGTCCACATAATTTACCTCAATCCTCTTCCCCAGCATACATGTGATGTCTAGCCTTCACTTGTTCCAAGCTCGCTCGCCGAGGGGCTCTTTATACACGCTATCCTAGTACCCCCTAAGAACTTCCTCACGTCCCTAACACTCATCCACTCATTATAAACCCTAGGTCATAGTCCGAGTACTGATCTAGAGGCCACTGGACACTCTCAAGCTCCGTTTAACTCCAATCAACTCTACCTTTTGAGAACTTAATGAATCCTTGAAGGGACCTGAATCCTCTTTCTAACAGTTTGTTCCTTACGTAAATTGGCCTTATGGTTAGACTAATGATCCATTTTACTCCAAAGGGACATCAGGCATTTTAGGCCCTATTTGACCTTGATCAACTCTCTGAACCGAGTGAAGCTCAATGAAATCATAAAGGTCACTGAATTCCTTTTCTAATGGTCCTTTCCGTCCATGAATCGGCCTTACGGTTCGGACGAACGAACCATTTTTTTCCGAAAACCTCCCGTCTAGAGACTATCAGTTCTTTCAAGCCTTACGGTTCTTTCAAGCCCCATTTGTCTCCATTGAACTCCCAAACTTGGCAGTGGCTAAATGTTTTATTAAAGGTCTCTGAATTACCTTTCCAATGATACACCCCATGCATGATTCGAACTTACGGTTTGCATTTATCCCCGTTTGTAAGGACTCTATCTTAGTGTTCGGCTTACATTTGAGTATGTCGTATACCGCTACAACCATTGAAGAATGTTCAGGATATCATATGCAATAAGACGGATTCGAATATCAAGTATTCGTCAACATTCAAGTCTCTGGGGGATTAATTTTCGTAAGTTTGTGTTTAAGTATATTAGCATTTCACTTAGAGTATTGGGATATTTTTTACAAAATATTTTCTAAGTGTTGGAGCGGAGTTTTTCCTCAAAAATACTTTTCAAAGTGTTGAGGAGGATTTTTAAAGACGAAATAAAAATTTATTTTTTATTCAAATCTCGTTCGAGTGACAGAGATGATCGCTCGAACGGAAACATCTCGTCGCCCTTAAAACAAGCAACTACTTGTGGATAAATCAAACCAACATAAATAATTGCTGACACACAGATTTCAGAAAAAAACCTTTTGGGTAAAACCTTTTATTTTACTATAATACTTACAATGATTACAATGAAATTCGCAATGATCACTCCTTAGAACAATCATATAGACATGCAGTCTATAGTCAGTATTGGAACATCCGCATTAGTCCACACGAATACACAATCCAATTCAGTCTAGGAACACCCACGAGTACTCCCTATTGACATGCAATCACGTCATCCCAATACCTCCCTCAAGTGGCACCTAATCATTAGTAGAGATCATCTCTACAAGAGAAACTTCACAAAATTGTGTTCTTGGGTTCCAAAATAATTCACATAAAGATTGAGATGTTTTGTGAATTGAAAACAAAAAAGGATTGAAACCTAAACAAAGAAGATAAAGTGTTCTACCGATTTGCAGTGTTTGTAGAAATTAAAATGTTAGGTCTTCTTCAAGAAAAAGGAGTGGTTTAACATGCTTTATATAAAAAACTTAAGGCGGCAGATCGCGCGAACGAAAATATCCTGTCGCTCGAATGTTAACATGCGTCGCTCGAATGATCTTCACGCGATGTAGGCATGTCGCTCGATCTAGCTGCTCTGTCACTTAAACGAGATTTAAATAAAAAAAAATTATTTCGTCTTTAAAAATCCGCCTCAACACGTAGAAAAATATTTTTGACGAAAAACTCCGCTCCAGCACTTAGAAAATATTTTTAAAAAATATCCGACACTCTAAGTGAAATGCTAAGGTACTTAAACACAACCTTACCAAAATTAATCTCTGAGGTTTTAATGTTGAAGAATACTTGATATTTGGATCCGTCTTGTTGCATATGAGATCTTGAACATTCTTTGACGATTGTAGATGTATACGACATACTTAAATGTAAGTCGGACAATAAAATAATGTTCTTACAAATCTCCCCATATGTCTATGCCGGTACAAAAATAAAAACATCCGAATTATCAAATCAGAAAGCCTATACAAATCTAATACCCTCTCATGAACCCAAAACTAAAAAGGTACTAAACATGCAAGCCTAAAACTTTTCTTCAAAAATCTTTAACATCAAATCTTCAAATCTTTAAGCTTTTCTCATCACGGTGTGCAAAATAATGATCTTCAATTTTGTACCTACTCACATGAGACAAAGAAAATACCTTCATGACACATCGATTTTGAAATGATATAAGAATAAATCGATCAATATAATCAAATCTCCCCCATAATGCAAAAACTCCCCCATAATTCGTTCTCCCGCTTTTATTTGACTGATATAGACAAGGAAAATAATAAATAAATAAACATGGAGTTGTCATGATAAATATGCATATCAAATATGAATCAAAGTATGCTCATGTAAAGAGTAGCACAAAAGCTTCCACAAACTATTTTTTATTTTTTTATTTTTTCACACAAAAATGCAAAAATAACTGACAAAAATCACACACCATGAATTTACACTAAGACAACCAAATCTTGGAAATGGAATGAATGGGTGTGAATAGTTCGATAGGCAAATCAATGCAATCACGCATAACATATGTGCACCATGAATATGTGTACTCCTAACGAATGAATCTCAAAATCGTCCTTAGTTGCCGAAGGTGTTGAATTTAAATGACACCTACTCAATTCATCAACACATCAAAGTCAAGAATGATTCCCACACCAATAAAATCTAAAACTATGTAATGATTTTTCATGACGCTTTAAGGACGTGCAAACCTGTTGAATTATTTTCCATCCAAACTCCCTCATAAATAATCATGCATTTATTTTTTCTTTTGAGGTGGACCCTTTTCGACATAGATATATTTTTATTGCTTTTTAATTTTTTTGGATTGTTTTCAAACGGTGGCTTTCACGACGAGTTAATTTTGTACTCTCGCAGCCCCTTTCCCATGCACTCATCATTTTTTAAATTAAACAAATTCCTCATGGGCATTGGTTCTTACATGCACGACTTTCATTATCAAGTTTTATCTCATATGGTTCATTTTAAAGATTGAATTGAGATCACAACACCCCGACCAATATGTGATAGACAAGTAAATTAATCAAACAAAATCGTGCAAGTGTGCAATAAAGGAACTCATGAGTTAAACATGTAGGTAGTAATCATAAATTACATCTCAATGACTCCAAACATTGTAAAGCACAAAAATGAAATGATGACACATATTAAAACACCATCAAACTCTCACATGGATATGGAATGAAATTGTGACTCGGTCATCCAAAATGTCCATTCATATATGGTGTAAAAACAAACTACAAAAATCTTTTTGTCTTTTCGAAAAATTTATCAAACTAAAATCTTTTTGTATTTTTCCGAAATTTTTCAAAAACAAAAATCTAATTCAAAAAGTACACATGTTATAACACTAGAAAGAATATATCACGAAGCACAACTAGTATATGACAACAAAGCATGCGAGAAACCATTCATAAAAAATAGCAAGTGACACATCATGTGCAAGCATGTGAGAATCAACTAGTTTACCATTTAGCTCATCTAAAAGTGATTTCCTAACCCAAATAGATGTGCAACGACGAATATGGGGTTTTGGGAACTAAGGGAACTCTAGACTTCAACTTCCTAGGACCATTTTGAAGATCGAAACAAAACGCCTAAGGTGACCTTTCCTACCAAACTATGAACATGTGTAAACGGGTTAAACGACACCTATGGAGTGACCTTTTCTAATGTCCTTGGGATTGATTGACCCTCTAAAATAAATAATGGTCTTGGCTATAACACTAGAAACATGGGAACACGACGAGCCACTACCATTGCTACCAACACTACTCGAGTATGTCAAATTATTTTTCATCTCCAAAATTTTTGACTCAAGCAAAGAATTAGACTCTTCTAATTTTAGGGACTCCTCTAAATTTTCAATTAATACTAGAAGGTTATCCCGTTCTCCCTTAAAATATGCACACTTATCCCTAAGAGTCTCTTCACATGACACAAACTCATCGATTAATATATTTTTATCCTATTTGGCACAAACAAAAATCCTAGAATTTTTAAAGTCTTCCAATTCTTTTTCTAAAAATAGGACTCTATCATCACTCTCCTTTTTGGACAATTTTAACACATTAAAGTCATGGTCCAAAGAAACAAATTTCTTATGATAAAAATCTCTTTGATTTTGAACCATTTGCAAAATATCCATAACGGATTTAAAACGAGAATTTTCTATTTCCAAAAAAATAATTCTTTTAGCAAACGAATTCAAACTATTTAAATCATCAAAATTCTGACTCATGTCATCAAAGGGGGGCATCCGATTACATAAGGCTCCATCGAAAAAAATGCGATTTTTCACAAATAGATTTTTCGAAAAAAAAATCAAGATCACACAATTTTGCGAAAATAGGAATACATAATAAATTAGTGTAACCTGTTCTGATACCAATTTGTAAATGTCACGTGACACCGATTAAATAAGATTAATTTGGAAATTTGTGAATTCGGTTGAATCACTATCACACGGCCTTTACACCGTTTTCTCAAAAAAATAGTTTTGGACTGCCTATAGGCACCCAGACACCCTGCCTATCGATAGGGTGTACTTTTATTTGCCCATCAAGGAATGCCTTATGTTGATAGTCAAGCCAGGGGGCATGCCGATCGACACCCCCTTGGCCCCTTTAAAGGGGCCATGAACTCACCCTACCGCAACACTTTAATACCCATATTAGAAATTCAGAGAACATTCTCCTCATAATCAAAGCCTTTACCATTCCCCAAAAGTCTATTTTCCCACATTCTCTTACCTCACATGGTAATTCATCCCACATCTCGCAGCATCACTTTCATACCATCTGAAATCAGCATACTTACATTCCAAAGTCAACAACAAGCATCCGAAGGCGGTCTATTTCTCCAACCCTTGCTCTAGTTTATTCATTTTAAGTGTGATTCATCTTATTTCTATTTTGTGATTTTGTTTCAGTATATCACATCTACTAATATCTACTCTTTATAAGTAGTATTTCACAAAACCCCTTTTCATAAAAAAAACCCCAAAACACAGAAAGAAGGTTTATCCATAAACTCCAAAAGCGGCATTTTTATTTTTACATTTTCACTCTTAAAACACATTTTCTTCATATACACATGAGAGGAGTCCCACATTTGTATTTATAGGATGAATCCCACCCTTGTACTATTTTTGAACTACATGGACTTTGATGCCCCTTTGGGCTATGTAGGCATCTTGGGACAATCCCGAGATTCGAGTTCTCCCTTTTTCATTTTATGTATCTTTTCTATCTTATTATATCTATTTTATGAGTTTTAGACTCCTACATACTTGTGTCTCATCCAACTTTCGCATTTGTTCTTTTATAGGGATTTGTGATTCGACAAACACTTACATCATATTTTTATTATTATTTTCGAGAATACTCCTACGGATGAGTTTGCTCCGTCCCTTCTGTAATGCGAGTTGGATGATTCCATCCTCCCATTAGTTAAATTATACACATGTACACACACATCATGAAGTAAAAAGGATAAGATAAACATTAGCTCATAAGAGATTAAAATGGCAAAATGGGTTTCTAACACCGCCCCATTCCATAACTTAGTCCCCAGACCTTCAAACTATTTTGTTTCACATGCATCATTTCGACTTTGATGCTGTTATCTCGAGGTAACATCATTGTTTTGACGGTTTTGAGCGAAATAGGATGGCGACCCTATCTCTTCGTGTTACCCCCATTTGACAACGACTAACTTCGTATCCGTACATGCCAAAGGAATTCGACCTCAGATGGCTACTACAGGGGTGTACATTAGTTCGCCAATAAGCCAGGGGTATGCCGATAGGCAGTCCAGGGCCTATGCAGATAGGCACGTCTCTGAAACCCTAATTTATACTATTGAACGAGTCCATGACTTCATTTCCAAGGACCCCCTTTTCAATAATAAAAAAATTCCTTTCTCGAAATTAGTGTGATGTCACTCAAAAAATTCAAATTTCCAACATTACTTTCTCCTTTCTTGCCTCACTTTCATACTACCTTTTTTCCACTTACCTCATATCTACTTCACCATCATCCTACCACGATAAAGTCTGCCTACTCTCCTTCAAAAATTAGTAGCAAAATCTATTAGGATGTCTATTCTCACTCTTTTTCTAAATCATTTAATTATTGTGGTTTGTTTTCTTTTCTTCCATTTATTGATATATTTTAGTCTCACTCCATTATCTCACATCAATTGATATCCTTTTTTATTACTAAATTTAGATAATATATTTTCATAAGATCAAAAAAGACAAAAAAAAGGTTTACTTAAACTTTAAAAGTAGGATTTCCTCACATTTTTTACACTTTTACACTTGAGCATGATTTCTTCAAAAACAATTAAAGACGAGTCCTAAATTTGGGTTTATGGGTTAAACCTCACCATTGTGATATGTCGAACTATATGGACTTTGATGGCTATTAGGCTGCAAAGGTGTCTCGATTCTGTGAGGGCAAATTTTCTATCATTACCCCTAGCGTCTAGGATTTGTCCACAGAGTACATTGAGGATGGCGTATCGCGTTACATCCGTCAAGGCATTCAAGTTCACACGTTAAAGAAAACGGATCCGAATATCATGCATCTTCAATAAGTTCTACGACTTGACATAATTTTGGTATGAATTTTGTTTTGTGTTACTTATATTTTTTACTAAGTATTGGGATATTTTTTCTAAACACTTTTTTACAAAACGAGGCGTTTTCAAACTTAAAAATGTTTTCTTAGTTCACTGTAGGTGAAATTTTAAAATCTCATTGAGCTCATTTAAACGACATGTCACTGTCGTTCCAAGGACATTGCTAGGTCATTTGATACCTCGTTTGATAGTTGGCTTCTAATTTGGATTAAACGAAGCTTACTATTTTGTTTTTTAGAGGTCATTTGATATGCTGTTCGAAGGTTACTTTTAACGAGATAGCCGTCTCGTTCGAACGATATCCTGATATTGTTCTAATACCATTCCTCCACCTCAAATATTTTTCTTTGCCCATAAAAATTTGTTTCGTAAAGATTTTTCTTTAAGACTTTTTATTTACACAAACTGAAAAATAACTGCAAATAGTCATCACCCTTTTAGGGATAAAACACTTTTTACATTCATACATACCATCCCAAATGCTTTTGTGAATATTCTTTGGAACCTAAACACTTTTGTATTGAAGTTATTCTTGTGGAGAGCTTTGATCACTGCCAATATTGTGATACTCGAGCGTATTCAGTGCTGAAGGAGGAGGACCGAGGTTCTTGTAGTTATAAAGGGCATCATTGCTGAATAAATGATGCAGTCTTTGTGGGTTCTTGCGGGAATTCATTGTTGTATTTCTATTTGTATTTCTAGGTTGCGATTTATATTTTTTAGTGAAATAAAAGGTTTTGCCTGTGGGGATTTTTTTTTGAAATTGTTTGTTTCTTTACATGCTTAATTTGAATCACCTAGTTGCATGTTTAGGGTTTAATAAAATTTGGATTTTATTTAAGGATTGACATTCAATTAAATAAGTTTTTTTATTCCGTCAGAAGATAACACGCACTCTCAAATTTGTATCGGAGCAGGTTTCACCAAATTATTTTGAAATCTTTTTTTCGAAAATTTTTTCTTGATATCAATTTGTTTTGAAAATTGATTTTGAAAAATCACAAAATTTCTGATGGATAACTTATATAATAGGATGTCCGTCTTTGATAGCACAAATTATGCATATTAGAATTCATGCATGAGATCTTGTTTAAAAGATATCAATGAAAGAGTCTAGCTCCTATGTGAAACATAGTTGATTCCTCCCATTATCATCGTTGGAAATGTCACGAATCCTAAACCCGTTTCGGATTTGATTGATGATGATTTGAAGTGGAGTATTTATAACTCCCTAGGCTTTAGTGCTATTTTTGAAACAATCACACCCAACGAGTTTCGACGCATCATGACGTGCACTACGTCAAAAGAGGCATGGGATACCCTCCAATTCACTCACAAGAGTACCAACGTTGTTAAAGTGTCCAAGATTCAAAATTTGACCACCCAGTTTGAAACTATCACTATGTTAAAGTTCGAGAGTTTGGATGAGTTTTATGCTAGGTTATTAGATATTGTTAACACGAGTTTTAATTTGGGTGAGAAAATTGAGGATTTGAGAGTTGTGAAAAAGATTTTGAGGTCACTCCCATCCTAATATATTCCTATGGTCACTATGCTCAACTCTTTAGTGGTTTTAGACTCTCTTAGGTTAGAAGAACTCGTAGGAGACCTTCAAACTTATGATATCGACATGTTTGCCAAAACTATTAAGTCTAAGGATAGAGGGATAGCTTTAAAGACTCAAGTTAAGAAAAAGAAAAAAGAGAGGGCTTGTGAGTCTGAATCTAAGGGTGAGGTTAATATCGATGACTTGGCCTTATTTGAGAAAATTTTTAAAAAATTTCTCAAATTTTCAAAGATAATTGTTGCGATAAAATTATTTTTGAGAAAAACAAAAAGAAAGGTAAGGTCATGGATAATAGTGATAAAGAGGAAGATGTAAGGTGTTATGAGTTCGAAGACAAAGGGAACAAGGAATTTGAGTGTCCGACTATGCTAAAGATAAAAGGGCAAGAAAGTTGTTAATTCGACCACTCTTAGCGATAGTGACATCGAGTTCGATGATTCAAGGGGAGAATCACCAATGAAAACTGAGTTGGTTTCATGGCTAGTCACGTGAGCACATATAGTTTATCCCATGATGATGAGGACACTTGTAAACATCAGAGCCTCGATGATATTTTGTGCCGTTAGGGAGACAGTGAGTGTTAGGATGAGATTGGAAGTGAGGGAGAAAGTGATCTCTAAAAGGATTTTAGTGATTTGTACACTAAGACTTTGAAGACGAAAAAGATGAATAAGGAGTTGTATCTTAGGGTGATAGATCTAGAGATAGAGATATAAGTTTTGAGGGTGTGTAAGGCATCGATGAGTCAACTCGAGAAGGTGAGAGTTTCTTTATGTAAGCAGTTGATCGTCTTAGGTCGGGAAAATAGTGAATTGTCCAACATCATGGCTAGTCTTATGGGAGATATTTAATCTTCATTGGAGACTCGTGAGAAACTTGAAGCCCATGTATCCCAATTCAAGAGAGATCTCGAATGTGCCCAGGAGGTCAAGGTCACTTTAGAGGATACACTAAGAAGGTTGGAAAGATGATCCTCGATCCCGCTTTCGGTAATGTCGAGAGACTAGGAATAGGTTTTGACGGTGTGTCCATATCCCATGTTGCACTCGAGCTGGTACCCGGGTTTGTGATAGATCCATATGAATCTCAACCTAACCCACCTAGGCGTCTGTTTTCCCATAGGAGAGCGCGTCTTAGATGTTTTGAGAGGGTCTTTCCTAAGCCCGTGTATGTTTGTTCCCATTTCAAGAAAAGAGGACACCTTAGGTAATTTTTCTTTATGTTGGATAGTATGTCTCATAGATATTTAGCTCGTTATGCTACTATACGTGTTTTTGCACGCACTCCCACATATGTTACTCCACATGCTGATGCACATTACATGAGATATTATGAGAATTTTCGAGAGAAAGTTGAGTATTTGGTCAAAACTTCACATGATTTGATTGATGTTTTTCATAGGATGTCACCACCTTTAAAAAACACCTTCGACCCTAATGATGGAGGTTTAAACTTGTTTCTTAGCATAGAATAATTTATTATTCATATCTTTTTTCCCTATTGCTAGTGTGTACTACCATTGTATTTATTTTTTCCATTTAATATATTTTTCAAAAAATCCAAAAAGAGTTTTGTTTTTCTTGAAAAATTTTGGAAAAATATAATTTTTTTTTCTACTTTTTGGAAAAAATGAAGAAGCCAAAAGTATTTTATTTTGATAATTTTTTTAAAAAAAACATAAAAAGATTTTTTTTATGTCTTTTTACACCATATATGAATGGACATTTAGGATGGCCAAGTCAGAATATCATTCCATTATCCACTTGACTTTTTGATAGTGTTTTGCGACGTGATATCATTTCATTTATATGCTTTATAAAGTTTGGAGTCATTGAGATGTGATCAATGATTACTTTCTACATGTTTGACTCATTGTTTCCTTTAATTCACACATGCACGAATTTATTTGATTATTGAACTTGTCTATCACATGTTGGTCAAAGTATTTTCATCTCAATTTTGTCTTTAAAACGAACCAAATGCAATAAAACGAGACAATGAAAGTAGTGCTTGTAAGAACCATTGCCTGAATTGGAAAAATTAAATATTATATCTCCGGTAAATGTGTTATTTTTAATGTAATGGCTCGGGCTGCGAAAGTAAAAAGATCGTTACGTGAATAGACACCATTGGCAAAAGAAAAAGAGCCTAAAATATTAAAAGCAGTCAAAAGAAAAAAAAAGTGCTAGGCCAAATTTAAAAGAACACCGATGTTTTGCTACATATGAGCATTGATTTCTCCAAAACAAAAAGTTGAGTGGAATATAAAATATATGAGTTTTGAGGGAATTAAGTCGAAGATCAATGGGTCTGCACGTCCTAAAAAGTCTCGTAAAAGCATTACATAGTTTTAGACGTTCTTGGTGTGAAAATCATTTTTGACTTTGACTCGTTGATTACATTGAGTCGATATCACACGAATTCAACACTTTTACACCTAAGGACGATGTTGAGTTCATTCGTTAGGAGTATCAAAAATTTATCATGCACATATGTTATGATTGTTTGAGTTGATTTTTCAATCGAATTTGTTCACACTCATTCATTCCGTTTCCACGATTTGATTATCTTAGTGTCAATTCATAGGTTTCTTTTGTAAAATTCTTTTTTCTCTTGAAAAATATTTGAAAAATAAAAAATAGTTTGTGGAACCTTTTAAGAATATCCTTGCATGAGCTTATGGGCTATATGGTTGTGATGATTTTCTACGCTTATTGTGAGCCACTCCATTTATTATTTATTATTATTTTTCTTGTCTATTTTTGACAAATAAAAAGGGAGATAACGAATTATGGAGTGAGAGTTTGAATTATGGGGGAGAATTAAATTGATTTGATTTATGATTTTTTATCTCATTTCAAACTTGATACGTCATAGAGGTATTTTCTTTGTCTACTGTGTGTACGTACTCTTTGATGAGCAATTGAAAAGCACACATTTGACAAGAAAAATCAAGGGAATGTGAATACTTAAAAGTTGAAGATTTTGAAGAATTACATATTTAGTATCTTTCCACTTTTCGATTTCTGGGAGGAGATTAGATTTGTATTGGAATTTATTGGATAATTCGGATGTTTATATTTTGTACCAGAATAGACATTGGAGGAGATTTGTAAGTAAAAATATTCTATCGTTGCTCCTAGCTTCTGGGACTTGTCCATAGAGTTTAGTTAACATTGAGTATGACATAGCCCGTTACATCCGTCAAGGCATTCAAGTTCACACGTTCAAGAAGACGAATCCGAATATCAAGCATCTTCGACAAGTTCTACGACTTGACGTAATTTTGGTATGGATTTTGCTTTGTGTTAATTAGATTTTTTACTAAGTATTGGGATATTTTTCTAAACTTTTTTTTACAATACGAGGCATTTCCAAACCTAAAAATGCTTTCTGAGTTTATTGTAGGGGGATTTTTAAAATCTCGTTGAGTTCGTTCCAACGACATGTCACTTTCATTCGAACCACATTGCTAGGTCGATTGATACCTGGTTTGATTGTTCGCTTCTAAATTGGATCAAATAAATCTTACAATTTTGTTTTTAGAGGTTGTTTGATATGTCAATGAGATATCCATCTCATTCGAATGACCTACTGATATCGTTCTAATAACATTCTGCCGCCTTAAATATTTTATTTTCCTATAAAACCTATTCGGTGAGGATTTTTCTTTAAGACTTTTTATTTACGCAAGCTTCAGAACATGTGTAAATAATCTTCACCTTTTTAGGGCTAAAACACTAGTTAGATTCACATAAAAAATCCCAAATACATTTGTGAATCTTCTTTGGAACCCAAACACTGCTATATAGAAGTTATTCTTGTGGAGAGCTTTCTTTACTGCTGATCTTGTGATACTCGAGGGTATTCACTGCTGAAGGAGGAGGACAAAGGTTCTTGTGGTTATAAAGGGAATCATTGCTGAATAAATGATGCAGTCTTTGTGGGTTCTTGCGAGAATTCATTGTTGTATTTATCTATGTATTTCTAGGTTGAAATTTACATTTAATAGTGACATAAAAGGTTTTTCCATGTGGGGATTTTTCCTAAAATTATTTGTTTCTTGACATTCTTGATTTGCATCCTTAATTTCATATTTAGGGTTTAATAAAATTTGGACTTTGTTTGAGGATTGAAATTTAATTAAAGAAGATTATGCCGTTAGAAGATAACTCACACTCTTAGAGTCATTATCGGGTTGAGAAAGCAACAGGGCTGATATGGAATATTCTCATCTTAGTCCAAACACACAAATTCAATTTTTACCAGATATTATCTTAATTTAATTTAGTGAACATGCAAGATTAATTTTGAAGACAAATTCCAACCAAATACTTAGAAGAAGAAATTTGTGGAAAAAATTCCTTTGAGACAAAACCTTTAATTATAGCACTATCGAAGAATTTGATAGACACAACACGACTTACAAACTATTTAGAGATACACTAAGTATAATATGAGGGTCTTCAGATCTTCAACAGATGAGGCACATTCCAACACCATCCATAATAAGCAACTAATTCCTCAGTATCCACTGATCAACCTCATAATTCACAATTCCTTTATTCTTCAGCAGTAGAGCCTCGACTCACCAATTGAACACTAAAGAGAATCTTTACACGAGTTTTTGCACTAGGAAAATTTATTTTTAATTTGGTAAAGTGATCCTCATACATCTAAGGGGTTTGGATGAAAAAGTGTAGAGTTTAATCATAAAAGGAACTCTAAAAAGGCTTCTTGAATGTTTAAAACGAGTTATCTAAAACACTAATCCTGCATCTCTATTTATAGGTAAAGATATTGCAAAGGGATAAGGATTAAAGATTTGCAAGGATTTATTTTGAAAATAAAAACTCGCGTATTCATTCGAACGAACTGGTACCTCGTTCGAACATGGTTCCTCATTACGTTCGAACTATTTCATATGAAACTTCGAAAGACATTCCAGCCTATACCAAAAGGCCCTACTTTAGATTTCGTTTGAACTTGGGAAACTCATTTTACATACCTAATCTCTTTTCAACGACATCCAATGAAACTTCAAACGACATTCCAAAACTGTTTAAAAGGTGACGTTCCTGATCTCATTCGGATGTGGGAACTCGTTCTAACGACTTGCATTATCTCGTTTGAATGACATATCTATCTCGTTCTAATGAGTTAGAAAAATTTAAAAAAAAAAATTGAAAATATTTTGAAAAACTTTTTAGTACAAACTCTTTGAAACTAACCCTTGGATAATTAAAGTCTTTACCAAATCACCTCATAACTCTTCTAAATGATGTTATGACGAACGATCTTCAATCTTCCAAATGACATCAACTTTTTCTCTTCGAATATGTGAAGGTGGTCATAAAGGTGCAGTGGAGTGTAATGGGATAAGAAAAATTAAAATCAAATGAGAAGTTATAAAATTTGCTATTATAAATCTCCCCTTTGGCCATTCTGGAACAAAACCCAAATTGAAGACAAATTAATCCCTAAGACTAATACAACTGCCTTCCCAAATCAAGACACATAATGTATAAATGTATAAGTCTTTAATTGAAAAATATTCATCTTGTGTGGTCCATGAAAGCATTACAAGGTGGATTAACCTACACACATGAGACAAAAAGAAATACCGTGACACGTATATGTTTTAAAAAAAGTAAATAAACTCCCCGTCAATTTGTTCTCCCCCTTTTTATCCGTAATAGACAAAGAGTAAGAAACTAATCATAAAAGTGTTACGATCACCTGAAGAAGAAACTAAATCATCACAAAGATAATCATTAAAGCACTTGTGATGAAATTCCACAAGCCATACTAACTATTTTTGAAATTTTCAATTTTCAAGTATCAAAACAAGGCATACAAATTTAAATATAACACCCCATGGAATGATACTAAAATAACTTAATAGCGAAAGTGAAATGGAATTGTGTGAACATTATCTATGAGAAAATAAAAAAAGGCATTCATAACATAAGTGCACAAAGTAATGAGACACTTCTAAAGAAATAAATCTACTTCAACCTTAGGTGAAAAAATGTTGAACTTTTTTGAAATTCACTCGACTTATGTGATATGCCATGAACTTATCTCCATTTACATTTTGTTTGCTATCAAGCACGATTAAGACGAGAACACCATATTAGACATATGATAAGTAAGCACAATGTTAAAAAGTCTGCCCATGTGAGCAATAATGGTGATAAGAAGAATAACATGAAGAAAGTAATCATCAATGATCGACAAAATGCTATCCACACATTATTAAGCACACAAATAATACAAAGCCATGCCTTAAAATAATATGAAAAAGTCATATGAATGGATGGAATATAGGGGTGATCGAAATATCATAATTGTACATTCATATATGGTGAAAAACGAAACTAGAAAAATATTTTTGTCCTTTCAATTTTTTTTATCAAAATAAAATCTTTTTGGAAAATTTTTGAACTTTTTCTCGAAAACTAAAAATCTTTTTGAATTTATTTAACTTTTTCTTAAAATGGAAGAATATAAATACATAAAAATACGATTTAGCAATTAAGACAAAAGATATGAACAATATCAATACCTTATTTAAGAAACAAGTCATAACCTCAATCATTAGTCCATGAGGTGTTCTTAACAGGACTAGGCATCTCCCAAAACACCTCCATCAAACTTTACGAAGTTTTGACCAAAAACTCTATTGTTTTAAAATTTCTATGACTGTGTGTGGGAGCATGAGTAGGAACACATGTGTAAGTGCGTGTGGGAATAAGTGTGTGAGCTCATGTAGGAGCATATTGGGGAATATGCATATGTGAAACCCTCCCAAGATTAAAATAAAATTCCCTAATGTGATCACTTTGTTTGTAATGGGAACAAACATAAACCGATTTAGGTCTACCTTGATTAAAATGCCTAGTACATGCTCTCATTGGTGGTTAAGACAAGGGCCATAAGGATCCATAACAAACTCAGGAACCAGCTCATAAGCGACATTGGAAGTGGATGCACCACCATAACCTTTTCCTTGTGTCTTGTTAAAAGAAAATGCGAGAGCGAGGAGCATCTTTCTAATCTTATTATATGTGCCCTCTGAAATGACCTTGACCTCCCTAGCACATTCAAGATTCTTTCAAATTGAGATACTAGGGATTCGAGTTTTTCATGAGTCTCCAATGCAACTTGAAGATCTTTCGTCAGACTAACCGTAGTGTTGGTCGAAACGTTCTTCTCCCACATAACCACAATCAACTGCTCACACAAAGAATCTTTCAACTTCTCGATTTTATTCACGAACGCCTCATACTCTCTCCAAATATTTACCTCCCTTTTATAGATCAAACACCTAAAGAGAAAAATATATATTAATTTTTTTCATTTTTAAGGTCTCGGTGTAAGTTCATGAAAGGCACGTTGAAGTCCACCTTCTCCCTCACTCAAATTCTTCTCATCACTCTCACTCTCTCCAGAATGGTTTGACAAAATTTCAGGGGGCTATCATGTTTAGAAACGTCCTAACCGGTGTGGGATGAACTAGAAGTGCTAATGTGACTGACCATGAACGCAAAACATGGTTCATGTAGTGATTCATCCCCAAAATTCACTAACTCGATGTCATTATTGCTAAGAGTGGATTTATATGCATCTTTGATTTGCCCTGTATCTTTAGCATAGTGGCACACTCGTGAGCTTTATGGATTTTTCATTCACTCATAACAGCTCACCTCTTATTTCTCATAAAAATTCTTATCCACATTTCCATTTTTACTTTTCTCAAACTTTTATTTTTTGTGAAATAATTTTGTTTGTTAAATTTGAGTTTTTTTTTAATTTGTTTACAATAAAGGCAATATCATAAAGCTCAAAGTCAAACTCTGACTCAAAATCACAAATATTTTCCTTTTTCTTTTTTTACCGGGCTTTCAAAGCAATCCTTATTTTCTTTTTCTTTTTAGTTTTAGAGAACATATTAATTTCGTAAGTTTAAAGGTATTCTACGAGTTCTTCTAGCCTAAGAGTATTTAAAATTCCTAAAGAGTTGAGGACATTGACTTTAGGAATAAATCTGGATGATAGGGATCTCAGAATCTTTTTCACAATACGTGTCTCAATAATTCTCTCACCCAAATTAATATAAGAGTTAATAATATTAGACAATTGGGTATAAAATTCATCAATTACTTAGACTCTAGCATAGTAATGGTCTCAAATTGTGTGGTGAGATTTCCTAGCTTAAATTATTTGATACCATTGGTACATTCGTGAGTGAGCTGGAGGGTATCGCGCGCTTCTTTAGACATGGTGCACATTATGATGTGGCGGAACTCGTCAGGGGTGACGGCCCCAGAAATTGCACTGAAACTGCGTGAGTTAAATTACTCCAATTCAATTCACCCTTTATCTAAATGATGACGGGTTTGGGACTTATGACATAAGCATTAGTCATAATGGGTGGTGACCACATTCTTTCACAAACAAGCCAGACACGCTCATCAATAACTTTCAAAGCCGACCTCATTCGAGCTTTTCAATAAGTATAATTAGATCCATCAAAAACAGGTATCCTTTTATAAAAATTATCCATAAAACTCCATTTTAAAGATCACATAAAAACTTAACGTTACCAACTATGATACTAATTTGAGAAATTGGTGTAATAAATTTGTTGTTAAAAGGATCACATAGTAATTTAGTGCAACCGACTCTGATACCAATTTGAGAAAATAGCAGTGCTGATATGGAATATTCGTATCTTAAGCCAAAAACACAAATTCACTTTTTACTAGATTTTATCTTGATTTAATTTAGTGAACATGCAAAATTAATTTTGAAGCCAAATTTCAACCAAATACGTAGACGAAGCAATTTGAGGGAAAAATTACTTTCAGGTAAAACCTTAGTTTCAGCACTATTAAAGAATTTGACAGATAAAAGACGACTTACAAACTACTTAGAGATATAATAATTATAACATGCATTTCTTCATATATTCAACAAATATGACACTGTCCAGCATCGTCCACAGCAAGCAGGTCTTGTCTCGGTATCCTTCGATCATCCCCAAGAATCGCAATTCCTTTCTTCTTTAGTAGTAGTTCCTCAACTCCATAATTTAGCACTAGAGAAAATCTCCCAAGGTTTTTTTGAACTCATAATTTTTTCTTCTTGATTTGGTAAAGTGATCCTAAAAAATCCAAGGGTTAAATGGAAAATGTATATAGTTTGATCACAAATTGGACTTCAGAAGGCTTCTTGAAAGTCTAAATTGAGTTTTTTAAAACACTAATCCTAAATCTCTATTTATAGAGGTTGTAAAGGGATATGGATTGAAATTTTCAAGGGTTTATTTTAATAAATAAAAACTCGCATACTCGTTTGAACGTACTGGTACCTCATTTGAATGTGGTACCACATCTCGTTCGAACGTGTTTCTAACGAAACTTCGATCGACATTCCAGAATGCAATAAAAATGCGTTGCTTAAAATTTCATTCGAACGTGGTAGATTTATTTTAACGACATACCCAATCTCGTTTGAACGATATCCAATAAAAGTTCGAACGAAATTTTGGAATTGATCTAAAGGTGACGTTCCGGATCTCGTTCAAACGTGGGTACTCATTCTCTCGACATGCTTAATCTCGTTTGAACCATATAAATATCTCGTTCTAACGAGTTAGAAATTTTTTTAAAAATTCTTTTAAAAATATTTTGAAAAACTTTTTAATGCAAACTCTTTTAAAATAACTCCTGGATAATTAAAGTCTTTACCAAACCACCTCATAACTCTTTTTAATGATATTGTAATGAACGTTCTTTAATCCTCCCAATGTCATCAACTTCATATTTTTGAATACATGGAAGTAGTCATGAAGGTTTGTAGTACGTATTATAGTAATAGATGTGGTAGATGTGTGTAGGTGGAAAGTTAGGTGTGGATTAAAGTTGTTAGGTGCGGTGAGGAAAATTATGATGGTTTAAAGTTATGATGACAGATAAAAACAAAAGAGGTTTATTACAGAGTTTGATATATTACAAGAGAAGAGGATGAGGAAAAGATGTCCTCTGAAATGAAATGGTCTGTCTGTTTTATAGTAGTTAGACGCCAAAACACAATTCAATACAAAAAGATAGAAGATAAGAAAATGATAAACACGTTTTTTTTTTTTTTTTTTTAACGAAATTTTGATAAAGTAAAGAAGACTTTTAATACAATATAAAGATTCGTATGGTTTTAGATGTCTCTTTGTTAGCTTCCTTCCCTTTGTCTTATCTTGGGCCATGTGTCATGTGCTAGATAATTTGTGGAGTTGGTCATTATGGTCTAGAAAATATAGAATTATCCCTCCATTGCATTTGCTATGTTAGCTTCTCTAATGGAATCCAATGAGATGCTATTAATTGGACTATAGTTATAGTGATGTATAAGTTCTTCTTCATATTCCTCTACATCACTTAACAATTCATATGTAAAATTATTTTTCTTCTTAAGGTTTTCAAGCTATTTAGTCACCTCAACTTTTTGTTTAGGAGATATAAAATAATTGATAGGGAGATCCATGACAAATAGTCTTCGTCCATCTGTGATCATAAATTTGATCTCTTGTTAAGAATACATATATTTGGCTATATTAGAAATATTGACTAGGCTTCTTATCGAGTACTGGTTTGTACATATGTAGTCAATAAGATGATCATAATGATTTTGATCAATCTCATCCCATTCATACTCCTCAGTTGCTTTGAGGTGCCATATCGGATATGGTTGGTAAAATATTTATCTAACTCTCTATCCAATGGTGCTAGAAATATGGAAAGTTAACTATCTGGTATATTTATATTTATAAACCATATGATTAATCATTATTTTGATCATCATAGGTAATTTGAAAAAATCTTCTGCTAAAGTACTTGGGAATATTAGTTTGTTTACTAATCCCCATTCTATTAGTTTAATATCTAAATTATCTTCTCTGAAGAAGTGTAATTTTGGGACATCATCATAGAAATTGATTTCATCAGCGTGATTGATTTTATCAACAAATTGGATTAAAATAATTTTTATCTTCACATCCTGGTCTTCAATTTTTGAAAAAAATTCTAAATGAAATAAAGGTCGAGGAAGAACTTGTTTTTCTTTTTGAAACAAGAAAATTCTCCAAATAATATTAAAGATTTGATCAGGAAAGTCATTTTCTATCAGCTCTGCTACTGCTAAAAAGATATTAATTTTTTCTAAAGAAAAGTCTTCATCTTCATAATTTAATTGTTTCAATACTTGAAGACTAAGGACTTTAAGTTGATCAAGAGCTGTTGTTTGTTCAACAATTTTGTCAGCTAAAATATTCATATTTTTTCTAAAATCCCTCTTTTTGTCTAAAATATGGGATTTATATGATTCATTCAATGGTTCATATAATTCATAAGGAATTATTATAAAGATCTTTTACTTCAATTCTTGGAGCTTTTTTCCTGTGTTTTAAGTTTAACAAATTGGTGTATTCAGTTTGGGGGTGCTAACCAGCTATTACTTCCTGGATATTGCCATATATTTTATGGCATGCACCAGGATACCCATTTATTTGGGCATGACATTGAAACCAACTATAATAGATGCCTGAATGGCGTCCACGAAAGAAAACATACACATATCTTGGTTTAGATTGTGTAGTGGAAGATGATGCAGTATTTTGAGTTCTTGCTTTTTTAACAATTGTTACTCATTCTCCTTGTGTTTATTCCCTTTTGTTAGGGTCTTCCATACTAAAATATAATATAATAAATTAATTTAATTTGTTAGCCCACTTGTTTAGTGGGCTTCCACAAAATTTCTGCTAAGATAATCTGCAAGAAAATTATTAGTACCTTTCAAATGTTCAACTTCAAAGGTATATTTTGCAATTTGATTATACCATTTAAGTCTTATTCCTTCTAAAATATTTCTTTTGTTTATGAGGAAGTCCTTGACTACTTAGTTATCAGTCCTGACAATAAAATCTTCTAGGACCAAGAAGATAATTTTTTTTAATAGCAAGTTTTATTGCAAGTAATTCTTTTTCAAAAATGATATTGGGTTTGAATTTACCTGAATTATATCCACATATTAATTCTTTTGCTTGAATGTTTTTAGGTATTGTGTGTTTTTTTCCTTGAGTAACTAATATATTGGAATTTCTTTCTTTCCAATATTGGAATGTGATTTCTTTGAGAACACATCCTTAACAAGGATCAGAAGCATCTGTTTCTAATATTAATTTGTTCTCTGGTTGAGGAAAATATACTTTGGGACAATTTGTAATTATATCTTATTTTATTGTCCTTATTAACATTGTGTCTTGTTCATATTATATAAATATATCACTCTTTTTAAGTTTTTCAAGAAGAGGTAATTCTTTTTGGGATAAACCATTTATGAAATTTCTTCCATAATTTAAGATTACCAAAAAACTTTGTAATTATTTTTTATCTTGAATATTTTCATCAAAATCTCTTATTTTAGAGATTGTATGATCTTGTAGTTATAATCCGTCTTGGTTAAGGATTACGCCAAGAAAATCAATTTTTATTTTTTCAACTTCAATTTTCTTTAGGGATAGAATAATTCAATGTTTTTGGAAAATTTCACATAATATTTTTAGATGTTTTCTATGTCCTTCAATTATTTTTGAAAACACAAGAATATCATCAATATATATAACACAAAAATCTTTAAGATCTTTAAAGATATTGTTCATTCATCTTTGGAATACTTGTGGAGCAATATTTAATCCAAAGGGCAATACTGTCCATTGGTAGTGTCCTCTTGGGGTACTAAATGCAGTTTGTGATTTTTATTCTTCGGTTAATGTTAACTGCCAAAATTCAGATTTACAGTCAAATTTACTAAAGATCTTTTTCCTTTTAGTTTGACTAATTAAGACATCCTTTCTTGGAATGAAATATCCATCAAATTCTAATTGTTCATTTCATTTTTTACAATTTATAACCATTCTAGCTTTTCCTCTTTTGGTTTCACTGTGTTTTATCATCATGAATGTAGGACTAGATGAGGACTTACTGCTTCTTCAATACGTTTTGCTTATAATAATTATTTTATTTGGTTATCAAATTCATCCTATAAAGTTTTAACGCCGCATTCTGAGTAGAACTCCCTAAAGGCTGGATTGTCAAACTATTTGTCATTGCATGAGATGATGGACATAAGCAGTTCAAACATATAAATGATTTTTTTTCCAAATTATGTTAGTATTAGTCTTCTCTATAACGGTGGATAAAGGCCCTTCCTTAGCCTAATTTGTGAAGTAATTAATTGAGATAATACATAATTTGTTTTTACCTTTGCTGAGGGACATGAGCCTTACTAAATCCATTCACCATTGAGCAAAGGGGCATAGACTTAGCATTAGGTCCATATTATCTATTGGCGACTTTAGAATAAAGGCAAATCTCTGACATTTATCACAACTCTGCACCAGGTCCTCTTCTTCCTTCCTAAATATTTGTCGGAATTACCATCGCCTCAAGACCTTGTAAACTAAGGTCTTTAGGCCTATGTGGGCTTTATAGATACCTTTGTGGAGGTCTATGAGGAAATAACTGGCCTCTGATGGGTTAGGGCATCACTTAGGCGATAAAAAATTTCCATTTGTGAATAATACCCCATTGTACATGTAGTATATGAAGGATGGATACTTCATTCGTCCGTCCTAGAGCATGTCTTTAGGAAACAACCCATCTTTGAGGTAGGACTTAATGGGAGTGGTCCAATATGAGATATGATTGATCTTTGAAATGTTGATATGAAGCTGGGTGATGCTTGTCCAATGTGACAATTATGACCCTTGGATCTACTTTATCTAATGAGACCACTCATGCAAGATGGACAATTTAAATTTTTTTGCTGGGGGGATTCTTTTGATGAGGTTCTTCATAATTTCTAAGTTACTTGCCATCCTATCACCTCTGGCCTCATAGACCACAGTTACTTAGTTAACTACTAGCTAAGAGTCCTAATGTCCTTTATTTGTTCAGCTTTTAAATAGATGATCAGGCCTAAGCTTGCCACCAAGGCTTCATACTCCACTTCATTATTAGATGATTTGAATTTAAGATTAAGAACAAGAGAAATTGCACTCCCTTTTGGTATTGTTAGATAAAGTCCAACTCGACTACTAAAGTTGTTAGATGATCCATCTACATACAAGACCCATATTGGAGAGTCAAGGTCTATGGTTTTAAAATACAGTTACTTGGGAATATTTGGGTATAATTATGACCTTCGTCTCAGAACTTTTGGTCTCTCATTCCACTCCTTCTAAGTTGTTCAACTTTTGAAGGAATTCATCTAAGGAATAACATTTGATAACATTCTGAGGGTGATACTTGACATATAATTCCCCTAACTCCATAAACCACTTGACAAGCATTCATTAGGTATTAGTCTTCAAGATGACATGTCAGGGGGAGGTGTTAATCGGTCATTGAAATTATAGTGTGAAACTAGAATTAAGGCCTTAGGAGCTTGGCTGAGGTGATGAGGCACAAGGCTAACTTCTCCATTCTGAGATATTTTCTCTCAACCCCTTATAGAGACTAACTGACTGACGTGGTAAAAGGGGTACTTAACCCCAAACTCCTTATGTATCACAACTGAATTGATTATGGTTGGTGAGGTATCAAGGTATAAACACAAATCTTCTCCAGCGATGGTACTTGATGGCAGATGTGGGGACCCCAGATACTTTTGTAGGTTTTAAAAAGCTTCCTCAGCCTCAAGGGTCCACTCGAAGGCCTTCCTCAGTATTTTGAACCATGTCAGGCACTCGTCTATAGCCTTAGATATAAATTATTTGAGGGAAACAACTTTTTCATGAATTCTTATCAATCAAAGATCGCATCTTCTCTGGATTGGCATCTATGTCTGGATCGGTGACTATTAACCTAATGAACTTGCCTCGAGTAACCACAAAGAACATTTCTTTGGGTTAAGGCTCATTCGATTTCTTCTTATAATGATAAAAATCTCCCTAAGATTTTGCATATAATTCTAAGACACCAAGACTTTTAACAACATGCCATCAATATAAAGATCCATAGTCTTGTCAATGAGTTCTTTAAAAGTAGAGTTTACTACCCTCTAATATGCTACACATGCATTCTTTAGGCTGAAGGTCATAACTTTTTAATGGTAAATACTTTTAGTGGTTATATATATATGGTAGTACCCATAATATGCATCAATTAATAAGGGATCTCATAATCTATTTTTGAGTGCACTAACCTGTTAATCCGAGGTAGAGGATAACAATCCTTAGGACAAGCCTTGTCTAGGTTAGTGAAATCAACACATATACTCCATTTTTTTGGCTAGGGGCAGAAGTATTACATTAGAGAGATATTTTAGATACTTAACTTCCCTGATGAAGTCAGCTATGAAGATTTTCAACCTCCTCAGCTGCGCCATTTCTCCTTTGAGGACCAATACACATCTTCTTTTGGCGGACTAGCCTATGATTTGGTTCCATGCAGAGATGGTGGACCATGAACTCAGGTTCCACTCTAATCATGTATGAATGTCCCCATGAAAATACATTTTTGTTCTCCCCTTATGAATTGAATAAGCTCCTCTATGAGGGTGGGTATCAGACCATCCCTAATCTGTACTTCCTTTATCATATCCTTATTATTGATGCACACCAGTATAATAGACTCAAGTAGCTCACCCCTACATTCCTCATGTTTATCATGTGGATCTAGACTGTCCACACTCAACAAATATATGCTTAATATATCTATAGGGTTCTTACGAATTAGTAGTGGAGGAGGTATGACCTCTGACAAAACTTCTGGGTCCTTCTATGAACTTTTGGGGACCTTTGACCGACTATGGGAGGTCTCTAACGAATTCTTCTTCTCTTTCACGAAGGTGATGTAACATTCCCAATCTTTATTTTGATCTCCAAACACTTCTCCCACTCCCCTGGGGGTTGTTAACCTCATCAGTCCTTTTTGAGTTAAGATGACAATATCCATATCATTGAGTAATGGTCTGCCTAGAATCGTATTATGAGTTGAAGGGAGATCCACCACTATGAACTTATTATAGATGGTTTTGCAATAGTCTTTGGAATAAAGGGTGGGGGGGTGAGTGACATATCCCAAGGATGAGTTCCTCTCTCTGTTGAATTCTATGAGAGGAGTGGCGTAAGGTTCTAAATGCTTTTCACCAAGGCCCATCTCAATGGACTCCAAGAATAAGATATCTACAGAGGTCCCAGTGTCAGTTAGGACCACACTCATTTGGAATTCACTATGATCACTGTGATTAATAAGGGGTCTTCATGAGGCATATGAACACTTATAAGGTCTATTTTTGGAAATACCATTATTGGAACTCTATTGGGAGCTTTATTGGGAGAGAGTCATGGTTAACCCATACCTTCTTAGGTTGGATGCTATTTAGGTGGGTTTTTCTGTATGTGGTAGAGATTCCACCTTCGAAAAATCATTTAAAGATTATTTGGACGTCAATTAAAGGAACACCATCCTTTTTGTTATTGCACTGACCTTTTCCCAAAGTTTTGGCCACAACTTATTTGTGGTATCCCCTCTTCATTACCCTCTCATTGGCCTCTTTAAGCCTGAATTATTCACTAGTGTTATGGCCATGGTCCTTCTGCAACCTTTCATACTTAGATTCTCCGTGCCATCTTTTGTGACCCTCGATGGCTTAAGTGAAGGTTAGAGATCTCGAGATTCTCTTACTGTAAAGACCTCCTCGATGGTGGCTGTGAGCTATTTAAGAGCTTGGTTTTTGAAGGTCCATTCTCTTTACCTTTGACATTCTTCTTCTTGGCCTCATTTGCTTTATAGGTCTCCCCAAGATGGGAGAATACATATTTCCCCTTTACTTGTTGGGGATAAGATATGGCCTGTTTTGCTGAGATTACATCCTTAATATTCATGTATTTATGAGCTCTTTCAAGTAGGCCGATCATGGAATTTGGTGGCTTATTACCGAATGACCTCGGTAAGTCTTCTGAGGTGAGTCCCGAGATGAAAGAATACACATATATTACATCTTTGATATCATCAACTTGGAGAGCCTCTTGGTTAAATCTCTTGGAATATTCCACGAGTGTTTTATAAGTATTTTATCTGTAATAGTGGAGGGAAGTAATAGGATTCTTCATACTCCGAGCTCTAATGAAGTGTCTGATAAAAAATCTTTCTAGCTTAGTAAAGCTCCTAATGGACCCCCGTTTGATCTTAGCAAACCTATGCCTAGAATTTCCATTAAAGTAGCGGGAAAAACTTTACATAAGACCTCTTCTGGGGTTTCTTGTAGGAGCATCAGTGATCTATAGGTTTTCTATTGATTAATGGGGTCTTTAGACCTATCGAATGGTTCGGTGTTAGGCATCTTCCACTTTAAGCTAGGAGTGTGGTGTTGTTCATTTTAGAAGAGAGAATATTTTCTGGAGAGCTAAGTCAATGGTGTTTGGAGTTTACATCGTCCTCTTTTTAAGGAAGTTTCCCAATTTAATTGATAACCTAGAAGTGATAGCGCATCCTTAACAGGAATACAATTCACTTTGGGATTAATATCCTAAAAGTGATAGCCTATACTTGACAGTAATATGAGTCACTAATCGTCGAGGACCCTAGGCACTCCCTCTATAACATATTCCCCTTCTAATTGGGGTTTGCCTTTATCCTCAAAAACACTATATTCTGGTTTAGATGGTTCCTCTTCCACGGGTGGTACGAGAAGTATACTGACAATGATATTTAGATACTTTTAGACTTTCTTTTGATGAGCTTCCATTTATTTGAAAGAATGGGACAAAACGACATTGTTTAGAATCTTGAAAGGACTAAGACGCGTGTTTGAAATAAATGGAACATATTGTTCCCATAAACGACACCAAATTGATGGGTGTTGAAATCGTATGTGACCTCAGACCAAAAGGGCACCCCTATGGACCTCGACATGTAAAAGGGGAGGAGTTTTAAAGTTTTTATACATGAAATTATGTTAGAGGAGGATCCTACCTCCATTATCAACGGGTGTTATACTAGTTTTTAAATCATAAAAGGGTTATTACAATCTATGAGACCTCTTGAGATTTGGTCAAGAGAGTGTGAGTTCCTTACGCCCTTTGTCAATAATCCATAAAACCTTAGGAAGTAACTAGTGACCTTCTATAAGGGTTCCTGAGTATTGATTTAAGGCTCAACAAGGGATACCATGTATAAGATAATTATAAACAATCCAAATTAGAGGTTTATACTCGCAAAAGTGAATCCAAGTTGCAGGTTTATACTCGCAAAAGTGGAAAAGAGTATTAGCAAGGAGTAAACACATATGAATGATAATAATCTTAGTTCTATAATAGTATGATTAATTGAATGTATCTTCAACCTTTCTCCATCCCTCTATTTATATGAAAATTCTAGGAAAAAGGGTGAGTGAACTGTCATAAAATGGCTATAATAGCTCCGAGGTCTGATGCCATCATTAAGGAGGTGGAGTGTTGGAAAAATACTTTACAGGTGGTATAAGGTAGTTATTGGTAGCATTAAATGAGGATGGTATATTTTAATGTAAGTGGTGTTGATTGGTGGCGGTAGGTGGAATAGTATTCTTCTTTCCACTTATTCTGCCAGACTGGTCGTAGGAGCTTTGTCGGAGGCTTGGGAGCTTTAGACTGCCCTAGGATTTTTGTAGATTGATCTTGAGGTATTTTGTAGTGATACACCTTTGTATTGAGGGTAAGGTAACCTCGATAGATCATCTCTCTTCACTCTTAGGTCTTCTCTGGGAATCAGGCACGATGGAACTTTAGTGCTAAGGTCTTTGATCTCTTATCTGAGGAGATATATTAGAATGACGGACCATTGTAAGAGGAGAATTAATAACTTAGGTCTGTTACAATGAATCTTTATTGAGAGCGGATGAGGTCTTTGGGATCAGGTAGTGGTGTGGATACGGCCAATAGTGTTGACCTCGTGACCTATGTCCTATCTTAATAATAATTAAGGGGTCCAAGAGCCTTTGAAATATAAGGGGTTAAGTAGGGTATAATCAATAAACATTACATATAAGTTAACATTATTAAAAAATTATTATGAGAACTATTTTCATATATGATATTAGTAAGAGTCTTTACTAGAATTAAGATTTATGACATTACTTCAACTATCGTTATTGTATATAATATAATGAGGTGACCAGTGATCCACATTTGGCGAGAAATGTTTGGAATTATTAGCCTTGTTTTAAAATAGTTTAGTCTAAGGCCCTTTTTAATAATAAAATTAAACGCGTACATTACTAAAATACACTTTAAATGCACAACATGTGAGTTAAAAATCGATAGACCAAAACAATTAACCTGCTATAGCTGGTTACATTAACAAAACCTTTATCCCATAAACATGTATTGGTGTTTCAAAAATGACAAAAGACCAAAAAAGAAAGAAAACGTTATTCAATGTTGCATCACGAGTTATTCTGTTTGAAGATTTAAAAGTAAGTTACTAATATATTTCTCACTTTCATACTTATAGTATTCACATGCTTCTGTAATATCAATATTAATTCCTCGTTCTTTCATCTTATTAAATGGAAATGACAACTAGAAGTGGAAACGTTGTTTCCAAGGAAAATTCATCAGAGAAAAGATTTGCTGATAATAAAAAACCTCAAAAATAGTGAGTGTAGTGATTAAATTGTTTTGAATCATTATTTTCATCTGAAATTATATTTAGATATAATTTAAAACCTTTTTAATATGTAGATAATAATAGAAGTTTATAACGTAGTCATTGTCATGAGATTGGATAAATATTTGTATATAAATATTTGAAATACACTATATTATGATTCACATTTTTTTATATTACTATATTATGATTCACGCCTTTTCATAATATATTTTATTTCTCAGCGCTATATATCATTGTTAAACCGCAATGCAATTTAACATTCTAAAATCATTATGATTTTGAAAAAATACTTATGCTAAGGTGAAGAAAGGTGTTTCAATCTTGTCCACTATGTTTTGGGGGTGAGGGACCCACAAGACCCCCCTCAGATTTTAGAAAATATGGGACGTAGAAGTCTCAAAGTCCCTGAGCTTCCAGAAAATATGGGACGCGGAACCCTCAAGGTCCCTCAGTTTTCAAAAATATCGGATGCGGAACCCTCAAGTTTATCCCCTTTAGCTTCCAAAAAATATGGGAGTGAAACCCTCAAGGTCCCTCAGCTTCCAGAAAATATTAAATGCGGAACCCTCACGGTCCCGTAGCTTCCAGAAAATATTGGACGTGGAACCCTCAAGGTCCCTCAGCTTTCAGAAAATATGGGACGCGGAACCCTCAAGGTTCTCCCCCTTAGCTTCTAGAAAATATTGAACGCAAAATACTCAAGGCCTCCTAGCTTCCGAAAAATATTGGGTAAGGAACCGTCAAGGTTCTTCCCCTCAGCTTACAGAAAATATTGAATGTGCAACCCGAAGGTACCCCAACTTCTAGAAAATATTGGGTGAGGAACCCTCAAGGTTCTACCCCCAGCTTCCAGAAAATATTGAATGAGGAACCCTCAAGGTCCCCCAGCTTCCATAAAACAGGCCAGGATGAGGAAGGGGCTTCCAATAGCAACCCCTCATCATGAAAGATTATTCTTTTAAAGAATAAAATAATAATATTCATTTTCTTGTACAGGCAGCCTAGTTAAGCAAGCAGGACTCAAATAGGCAAGTTGGGATCTCTTGGGAGTTTTGGCTTAGCGATTGAGGAACAAGGTTTGTTGAGCAATCTCAACTACTTAGCACTTTAATATTGATAGAATACTAGTAGAAAGACCCTAGGGTGACCCAACCCTCACACACCTCGTAGTCAGACACAACCAGGGTGAGTAGCCAAAGGGTTGCTCACAAGAAATAAATAGTTTATAAAATGATTCTAGATAAAATGGGGTCCTCAAGGCCCACTAGAGTTTTCAAAATTTTTAGAGGGGGTGGTCTTTGAGACCCCCCTCAAGTTCATAAATTTTTTAGAGGAGGTGTCCCTTAAGGCCACCTTCTTAAACATACGTTACCATTTGAAAATATATTTACCAAATAAGATATTTTGTCTCCATTAGGAGATATATTTTCTTTTTGACTTTGGTTTGCACCAGGTGGCACCTGCCCGGGGGGACAAGCTGCTGCACACAGGTAGGGACAACTAGTACATTTCAGACCTTATCCCTCACCAACCCTCTCATATTTGGTGCCTCAAAGTACCAACTCAGTCCTAGTGCCCAAGTATAAATAGGACCACTGGGCGAGGTCAAGCAAGATAGAAAAACTCAATAGAACCGTTACTCTGTCAAAATCACACCAAAACCTCCTAGTATTCTCTCCTTACACTCTCTCTAAGTGTTGAGTGCTTGTTTCTTCACTCCCCACTGATAACCATCACTCTCAAGAGTTCCTCTTGAGAAAAGTTATAATCATTGTTGTGAAGTTCATCTTCTTGCAAGGAGGGAGCTCTGTCTTGAGTTCATTTTTACCAAAAGGAGAAGGTTTTACCAGAAGCTGCTCCAAAAGTTCTTGAGAACCTTAAAGACAGTGTCCATTGGAGTGTGTCACGCCTCACCCTTTCCAGTTATTCATAACCTCAGTCTCACTACCCTCTTAAATTTGGCGACTCTGCCATGGACGTATCCTCACTTCCATGGACGAAGAAGGTTTTAACTTTTTTAAGAAGCTAGTTTTTGATGAAATTCCATCTGGGAATGGAACTCAAAGTGACCAAACCACCTAGGAGGATTTGGTGGTGATCAAATCTAAGAAACTCGCTCCTTCAGGAGGGAAAAATAGCTCATCGACAGCAGATCCGATGACAGGTATAAGCCTTATGAGCATGTTTTTTGAGTTTTTGAAACAAAATAACGTAGACTTGGTAAGTTTGGGCTAAGGCTATGTAACACCAGCGACATCCCCCTCTGGAGGGGCAGTCACTGCAGCGGAAATTCTGATAGAGGTAGCTTTGCCGCGGAGGGAGGCACTGGAGCAAGTTGTGACACCATCAGTTTCACCAGCAGTAAAATGTATGAGTTTGATGGAGTCACCCTCCAAAGCTTTTACTATGAAGGAAGTAAGGAAGGTGCTCTCCTCCATTCAAAGGGAATGTCCTCATTTATATGAGGAGCTATAGGACTCCTACCCACAAGAGGTGAACGAGAAGCCATACCTAGAGGGTTATATTCCTCCAAAGTTTATCAAGTTCATTGGCAAAGGGGAGAATCAAAGAGAGCTCATGAAGAGGTTCGTTGAGTACCTCAGAGTTCAATGAAATGAAAAAAATCTGAGGTTGAAGGAGTTCTCCGAGATGCTCACCGGGAAGGCCTACACGTGGTATTCCCACTTGGTTCCCAACAGTGTCCCCGCATGAGAGGATATGCACAGGCAGTTTTTCCAAAAGTTCTTATTGGTAGAGGAGAAATTCACATTGAGACACCTGGCACAGGAGGTACAAAATTCGGGTGAGGAGTTAATGCAGTATATCAAGCTTTTTTACAAGAGGGCATTGGATGTCCATGAGGATGTGGGAGAGGCAAGGCTACTGTAAATATGTGTAGAAGGACTCTTGGAGGAATAAAAGTTACATTTGATCATTGAAACTATAGATGGAACTTCTAGAGAGTTCACCTAGGTCGCTAGCAATATATCCATGATAATCAAGCCAAGGACCTTGAGTTGGAGAGCGCAAGTGCCACTGACTTCTGGTAGGTTTCAAGTCTCTAGGAGGCAATCAGTCAACCATGTGGATGGAAATCCCAAGGGCAAGAAAGGAGGCTACGAATCCAAGAACATCAGCCCAGGTAACAAGAGAAAGTTTGGGGAAGATGCTCCACCACCACTACCTTGCAGCGTAGCAGAAGCTATGAATTGTTATCGTACCTTGGTATGGGGGGTGGGGGGGTGGCAGGACCCCCTCACTTGAATGGAGAAATCCTAATAGCAGCAGATAAAACTAACCCTAAATAGTGTGAGTTACACCAACGGGTGCAACACTCCACCAATGATTGTTACTACTTAAGGAGGATCATTAGTGAGAAGGTGGCCAATGGTACCTTGCAGATTCCTCCTATGGACGTCAATGAAAATCCATTCCAGCACATCCCTTTGGCACTGCCAACATGGTAGTGGCGTATAATGAGAAGAAACTCTAGAGTTTATGGAGTGGGAGTGTGATGATCAAATATGTGAAGAGTTGGAAAGGTTATCACTGAGCAGCAAACAAAGAATTGAGCTAGAAAAGAACCGAAAGGAGTGATTCTTCACTCTGGACCAAGAAGAAGATGACTGTGAAGAAATTGAGTAGGTAAACCTCCCAGATGGATAGGTGGAGGCCATCCTTGCTCTGGATAAAGGGGACATCCGAGGCAGAATATGTTTGTAATGCCCAGACATATGAGGTAGACCTAGATTCTGAATGCGAGGCCATAGCGAAGAGCCCCAAGTTTAAGTGGTTATTTTACCAAATAGGAGTGAAGTATGACACGAGAGTAGTCATCACAAGGAAAGTTTTATAAGTTGTTCATCAACGCGGAGACCCCTCATTAAATTAGCAGGGACCGATTGGGAGGTTGATCGAGAGGTATATTTTTGAAGTGGTATTTTCCGAGGCAGACAGACAGACAAGTAACCTACTTTCACAACCGCCTATTGTATGTCCTAACTATGATCAACAAAGTCTCATTCTCCAGAGCATTAATGGATGGAGGAGCATCCATTAACATTATGCCAATCAGTACGTTATACGAGATGGGGATCGATCATGAGAAGATAGTGCCTGTGCCACTAGTGATATCGGGATTTGACAGTGCCAGAATGGAATCTCTCGGATATGTGAATATAGGAATTATGCCAGGAAATTTCACTTCCCACATCAAATTCCATGTCATCAATGCTAATACTAACTACCAGCAGCTCATCGAAAGGGTGTGGATGCATACCCACGGCATACTGCCTTCTACCTACCATCAGTGCGCCAAGGCCAATGTCCGAGGTACTGAGATCATAATCAAAGGCTCATAGAAGCCATTATCCATTGAGGAAGTCCACCTGGTGGATGCGACATTCTACACGGAACTGGACGAAGAAAGGATGAACTTCGCAAGAAGGCTAGAGGGGACGCAAATGGTTGGAGGAAGTGCCCAACCAAAGAAATCTGTCCACGATCGCCTAGGGGAGAGGGTAATCCCCTACATAGCAAAAGGAAAAAAGGAAGGTGGAGGAGGTAGCTAAGCCTCCTCGAACTTTTAAAAAAGTTTTTGTGCCCGATTGGAAAGTCATATACCATTTATAACAGTTTTAGTGGGCGGAATTTGGGGATGAGAGCGCCGACCCAACACCAGAGTGTTTTGTGGTGGAAAAGTCCCTCAAGATTGAACATGTTGAGGAACCAGAAGAGGCTGTAGAGTGCATGCAAGATGGACCCCGGGAGCAGCTACAAGAGCTAGAGGAAATCAACTTGGGAGTAGAAGGGGGTGAGTATAAGCCCATTCTAATCTCAAAGGGTTTGAACCTAAGGCAGAGGGAGGAGGTCATAAACCTACTCAAAGAGTTCACATATGTGTTTGCTTGGAAGTATATGGAGATGCTTGGGATTGACCTAAAAGTGATCTACCATAAACTCAATGTCCTTCCCAATGCTCTCCCAGTTAGGTAAGCGCCTTGTACATACAAGGCTAAGCTAGACCTTAAAATTAAGGAAAAAGTAGAGAAGCTAATAGTAATCGAGTTTATTAAACCCATCCAGCACCCCGTGTGGTTCTCCAGTATTATGTCGGTGGCCAAGAAGGATAAAAGTTAAATCTAGATTTATGTGGATTTTCATGACTTAAACCTGACATGTCCTAAAGATGAGTTTCCCCTGCCAAGCATAGACAGTCTAGTGGATGCTGCCGTGGGACATAAAATGTACAGTTTCATGGATGAATATGTGGGCTATAATCAGATCAATATGGAACTGATAGATGCAGAGAAGGCTACCTTACGCACGCCTTTGGGAAATTTTTATTACACAGTCATGCCATCTGGGCTGAAGAATGTTGGGGCCACCTATCAATGGAATATGATGGCCATCTTCCACAATTTATTTCATGACATATTAGAATTCTATGTGGATGATCTGGTGGTGAAGTCGAAGGAATAAATCAAACACATCCAAGACCTTCGATGAGTATTTGAAAGGTGCCATCGATATAAGATGAGAATGAACCCTTCAAAGTGTGACTTCGGGGTCACTGTAGGAAAGTTCTTGTGGTTTGTTATGAATAGGCAGGTGGTGCAAGTTGATGAAGAGAGGATGAAATCCATAGTGATGATGCCACCCTCGAAGAGTCATAGGCAACTCAAGATCTTCTTAGGAAATTTATCCTACCTAAGGAGGTTCATACCTGCACTTGTAGAGGTGACTCACCCATTTACACCCCCGCTGAAGGAAAAATATAATGGACCTTGGGGGAAGAACAAAAGAAAACATTTGAGAATATCAAAGAAATTTTAGCCTCTCTATCCATAATGATCCCGTCGGAGGCTGGGGCACCATTGCTGCTCTACCTCACTTCAACAAAAAGGTCTATATGAGCATTGTTGTCTCAAGATAATGAAGGAGTAGAGAAGCTGGTTTATTACTTATCAAGGGTGATCTCAGGTACATAATTAATATATACCAATGTGGAGAGACACCGCCTTACCTTAGTCTTCGTGGCTCAGATGTTGAGACACTACCTACTGGCCATTATAGTCCACATAGTCACAAAGTGTGACCCTATCAAGTACCTCTTGGTGCGAACGATCCTAGTAGGGAGAGAATAAATGCGGTTCTTAATTTTATTGGAGTATAATCTTAAATGCATAGTCCCTAAAGCTATCAAGAGTCAAGCAGTAGCTGATTTGTTAGCACACTTCCTGAGTTAAAACTTTGAGCCTCCCAGTGAAGAGCTGCCCGAGAAGAATTTCAAGCACGCCTAAAAAAAGAGATGGAGGAGTGGAAAATGGAGTTTAACGGCTCTTGTGTACAAGGAATTGGGGTTGAGGTATTATTCTCTCAAACAGTAAGGAGAAAGTCACCCTCTCTTTCAAGTTAGACTTCAAATTTTCCAATAATGAAGCTGAGTATGAGGCCCTAATCCTAGGTATGTTGGAGGCATTGCGAATAGACATCCAAGTATTTTACATACGAGGGGAATCCAATCTCATAGTACAACAGGTTAATGGGGAGTTTTTACTCAAATATACTAACTTGGCACCCTACAGATGCATCATTCAGAGGTAGATGGGACAGTTCTTGAAAGTGACTGTTGAGAGTCATGCCCTAACAATGAACAGGCATCCGAAAGCATTGGACACGATAGCACATAAGATGGCATGGATGAACTAGAGGCCACCATCACAATGCGATGGAGAATGGTGACTACCATGGTGAGGTCCCTGTTCCCAAGTGATGAGCCAGAATATTAGAGATACTTGGTAGTGAAGCAGCTTGAAACAAGATAATGGGCGTTGAAGCTGTTAGAATTGGCTAACTACCACTATTGGGAGTTCTTGGCAAGGCGTGTTAGTGAAAAAGAAGCTATAGATAGATTCGTGTAAATACACGGAAATCATTGAGGGGATACCGATATCCCTATTTACTGCCAGTTGCAGCGGAGGGTCTACTACTGGCCCACTATGAGTGCAGAGGCCGCTCGTCTACAACAGGGTTGTTGACCAGCCAGCAGAGGCCAACTTTTTGGAAGCCTTTGAAGATTGGAGGCAACCATACATAGACTACTTGAAGGATGGCGAGTTGATAACAGAGAGCAGATGATATCTACCTTTGAAAGAGAGTGGACCACTTTTATTTGGTAGAAGGAGAGCTCTACAGGAAGGGTTACAATGAGAAAGTATGGAAATGTATAGCCAAAGAAGATATGGAGAGAGTGTTGAAGGAAGATCATGAGCCCTCCCACATGGGAGGTTCCAAGCTATATGATTAACTGACGACGCTGGGGTACTACTGGCCGACCATGGAGGCCGACTCTATTGGTTATGTGAAGAAATATAGATCTTGATAAGTGCATGGCAACATGGTGCATGCCCCCTATGTCAGCCTGTAAAGCCTAGCAACTCCCTACCTTTTACACACATGGACATTTGATCTAGTGGGAAATATTAGGCCAGCCTTTCATGGGAAATCTTTCATTATTATAGCTATGAAATTGTGTACCAAGTGGGCGAAAGATATTCCTCTAAGGAGGGTGACTGCCCAAGTGGTAACCCAGTTTATCAGGGAATATATCATATATAGGTTCGGCATACCCAAAGTGATTCTCACCGATAATGGAAATAGTTCGTCTGTAAGGAGATGACACTTCTCACAGACAAGTATAAGATCATGCACAATAGCTCCACCATATCCTACCCTAAAGGAAATGGTCAAGAGGAGGCCACCAACAAAACCTTGAACAATATCCTGAAGAAGATGATGGAAGACATGCCGAGGGCATGGGATGGGAAGTTACCCATGGTGCTATGGGCTTACCATACTTCGAAGAGAAAACCGACCAAGTTTACTCCATTCTCACTTATGTACGAGACCGAAGCTGTCCTACCGGTGGAACTAGCGGTACCCTCATCCAGGGTCACTCTAAGCAATTCCACGACACGTGAATCTGGAGGCACTGGATGAGCATAAAGATAAAGCAATGGAGAACTTCAAAGTTTACACCCAAAAGTTATCCAGAGCTTATGAAAACCTAGTCAAGCCTAGAGAGTTTCAAGTGGGAGATTTGGTCCTCCGAGCATCTACTCATCACCTCCGCAGCATTTCAACATCGAAACTAAAACCCAACTGGTAAAGACCCTTTGTGGCAAGAGGGGTGGGGAAGTCAGGATACTGCCATATTTCATAGCCAAAGAGTGATTGCCTCTAATCCATCAATTGTAAATATCTAAAGAGGTACTATGCCTAGATCATGTTAAATTTCATTTCTACAATAAAACCTGAAGGGTTTGCTCTCATACCAAAAAGTTCTTTTTTTGTAAGAAAATTGATAGATCAATACCACCTTGTGAACAGGTTTTATTGTAGAACTTTTTGATCATTTTGATGTCCATTTTGGTTACCTACCTACTGTATGAGGTAGACCCAACATAATATTTCTTTTTAGTAATGCTCTCTACTAGGCTAGAAGAGGGTGCATGAAAAAGAAGAACTTTGCTCATTACACTTTGGAGGGGTACATCCATCATAAGAGAAAGTATAGTGAGAAAATTCGTTCGAGATATAGCAGAAAAGTAGTTTTTTATTTTGTCACCTGTCCAGTAAGAGGACACCCTCCAAGTAATAAAAAATAAAATAAAAATATTTTTTTAAGTTATAGCCTAGAGAACAAGTTTTAACCTCTGTTCTCAAAGAAATGCTTAACTTGACCAGTGCAATAAAAATGTAGAGCGGGAGGCCAACCCCCATCTTTAATATCTTTGAGACCATGAAAGCTCTTAATTAAAATATAGAGCAAGGACCCCGTAGACTAGGGGTTGTCTCAATTCACAAAATAAAGGAGAGAATCATATACCATTTACTTGTTTTATTGGTAAAGATTATTCTTAAAAAGGAAGGATATGGTCATTCCCTCCCTCTAAGCTATTCTTTATAATAATGTAAAAGAGCACCCCACAGACATCGGGGGCAGCTTGATTAGGAATAAATTCTTCCCATTTACCGCCTTAATTTAGAGGCTTTTATCGCTCTGCAAATTGCATTTCGAGTGGATTTATCTCATATCATTGCTAATGACATTTCCTAACTAATACGTCGAGTTTTGTGTATTTTCTATCTATTTTCAGGTATTCAGTGCATAAGGAAGAATCGGCATCCTAATCTGAGTTCCAGACCAAAAGTTAAAAATCTTCAAAAATACAAGGAGGAAAAGTTCCTGAAAAGATGGAACCAAAACGAATGGGTTGGAAAACAAACCAATCCTATCTTGAGAAACTTCCTATGAAGAACTAAGAGATGGAACCAAAATGAAGAGAAGGAAAATGAACCGAACCGATTTAAGGAAAAACTTCTATCAAAGATGGAACCGAACCGAATCACCTTAAGGGGATCGGTTCGGGTATCGAAAATTCGAACTTATCCATTTGTAAAATTAGAGTCTTGCATGGTTGAAACTCTTAGAAATCACAGAGTATATATTTTAAACACCTCCCAGACGTAGAGGGGCTTCTGATTCGTTAGGGAAGCATTGTAATTAGTTTAGAGAAGACAACAACAAGAAACACTAGTTTTTTATTCCAGTTTTGCAATCTAAGTAATATCATTCTAGTTCTTGCTTTCATTATTTGTAGTAGTTATTTCTTTAGTAAGTATTTTCATTCTTATCCTTTTTCATTCGTTAGTAAAAATGTTTTCTTTCATTCCAAATGTGTTTTCTTCTAGTTTTAATATATCGGGCTAAGTTTTCAAGGGTTGGGGTGCATGAACCCCACCCGATGTAATTCATGTTAGCTGAAATAGAAGTTGGAATTAAAATCTTAGATGAATTGTATTGTAGTTAATGCGCTACTACTTTAATTCAACCTTTGCTTACATACTGTGCGGGCTACGATCCCTCGTATGTGTAATACTTAGGAGAAATAAAGACCGAATTTTAATCCAACCTTTGCTTACATACTGTGCGGGCTACGATCCCTCATATATGTAATACTTAGGAGTATTAAAAAGTCGAATTCACTTAAAGATTTAATTCTGAATCTAGTATCGAACGAAGTGAATTACTAGAGTGTGGGGGATTGTAACCCGACCCATATTTCTCATCTTATAGTCAACGTTTTAGTTACATCATCATCCGTCTTTTAGTTAATTTAGAGTAATTGCATTTAATTTATTCCCTATTTCATTAATTAATCATTTTCAACATTGCATCTAGTTGTAGTTGTTCACAATTCAAATCACCTTTTCATTCTTCTTTAGCAGTCAAAGTTAGGTTACCTTCGTCTTTTAAACGTAGTTACGACTCCGTTCGTCCTGATTCCCTGAGGATCGATACCTGACTTATCGTATTAATACTTGAGTGATAGGCTTGCACTTGAGCCTAAATAGCACGCACACTAGACAGATTTGTGGCCGCGTCAAAGGTAAGACTATTAAATTTAGGTTTTTTATATTGTGGTCAGAAGCCGATAACAACGACTAGCGTATTTACACGGACGCTCGGTTTCCACCTCGATCACAGCTCAAGAATTAGTAACTCACCCAGATAACATGCCAATACCCCGCAGTCATATGGGGTTGTGCTAACAAAAAAATGTGTGTGTATGTATATGAATTTCTCAGATCAATGCAAGTACCCCACAATATTAGGGGCAACCTAAATTGACCAAACGCTCACAGAAAATTAGAGTAGTTCTCAATAAATATATGCCAAAAGTATTGATGGAGGCAAAGAAAAAGAAAATTACAGAAGAAACAAAACAACATTTTTTCATTCATAAATAACCAGTTTCTATACGTGAGAAATAAAAGTAGTACAAGGCAAGAAATAGCCTATCCACTAGAAATAACAAAAACCAAATCGCCGCGAGCAAGGGCTCAAGCATATGATGAACCAGCCATTCGCATGAACTCATACTCTGGGTCAACTTGGCCTCATCCTCCTGGTCACCAGACTCAAGTATGTCAAGTCGGGACTAAAGCAATGTAATCTAGGACTGAAGTGATGCAATTTGGACCCGGATCCTCGCAACCTCTACATGCCACTGATCGAACCTTGTTTGTCTGGATGTGTGAAGTCTCACCATCTTCCAAAAAGGAATTCTCAAAAAATGACGAACTCAACCATTGAGCCAACCTAGCTGAAAATGATAGAATTGTTGCAGGTCGTAGAGAGCCTCTAAGAACAACAAAGCATAAGCACTAGTCAGATCAGTAGGAGAAGTAATTAAAAAATCATGAAGGTGACTAGCAAGGGCCTTCAGGTTGAACACCGTAGGGATATCGATATGAAGCACACTCTGAGAAGTGAATGTCTCAGGGTGATGCTCCAAAATCAAATTTAGAATCTGGCGCTCGTGTGTCTTGAAGCGCTCTGGCCACTCACGCCACAATCTTCTCATAATAACCATAGGATCCTTTGCCTCGGTGTCACTCTCTGAATGATGAGACTCTATCTCAGAAGGAAGAAAAGAGGACTCCCTGCTAGAATCAACATCACTAGCTGTAGAATTGGCCTTAGAACTCTGATCCCTCTCATCAGCTACCTCAGTGGACCCACAATTAAAATCCTAAAAACAAGTTTACATGATGAGTCAAAAGAGAAAGAAGATAATGAGAGATGTGCCCAGACTCTGAAAAGGGCTACGATAGATAGCTCACCCAAAGCTTAAAGGGGGAGTATGTTGCCGCCAGCCGAAAGGGGGTCAATCGAAGGGGGGATACAAGGCTAAGCATAAGAAATATCAATACATCTTGAAAGTTAGCAAGAGGCAATAGAGACTTAGGTATGACGGTTAATTACCTAAGAAGGATGCATCACAACACTCTTTGCCCGCTCCACCGTCTCTGAAGCAGCTGCCTCACTCACCTAGAAATAATGACACAAGGATGAATGTGAAAGCACTTGTGCAGTAAAAGCAAGAAGAAAAGGGAGATACAAAAAGGGAGAAGGTATTTCAGTATAATAACTCTCTCACAACCATATCTCCAATATGATCCACAATCACCGGAGCAGCTGCCTCACTCACCTGGAAATAATAAAATAAGGGTGAAAGTGATAACACTTGCACAGTAAAAGAAAGAAGAAAAAGGGAGAAACAAAAAGAGAAAAGGTACGATAGTATAATACCTCTCTCATAACCATCTCTCCAGTATGCTCCACAGTCATCGGAGCAGCTGCCTCACTCACCTTGAAACAATGAAATAAGGGTGAAGGTAAGAACACTTGCGCAATAAAAGTAAGAAGAAAAAGGTAGAAACATAAAGAGAGAAGGTATGATAGTATAATACCTCTCTCACAGCCATCTCTCCAGCACGCTCCATAGTCACCGGAGCTACCTCACTCACCTGAAAATAATGAAATAAGGGCGAAAGTGAGAGAACATACGTAGTAAAATCAAGAAGATAAAGGAGAAATAAAAAGAGAGAAGGTATGACATTATAATACCTCTCTCGCAGTTATATTTTTAGCAGGCTCCACAATTACCAGAGAAGGTGTCTCACTCGCCTGGAAATAATAAAAAAAGAGCGAGGGTAAGCATACTTTCACAGTAGAAGAAATAAGAAAAATGGGAAATAAAAAAAGAGGGATGGGTATGATAACGTAATACCCCTTTTGCAACCATCTCCCCAATATGTCCCGTAGTCGCTGGGACAATTGCAACACTTACCTGAGAACCAATAAATAGGTAAGTGTCAGCAAACATTCGCGCAGTACAAGCAAATTTAAAAAATAAGAAAACCAAGTATTACCTGGGTATCTTCATTTGAAGTGCGAGTCGGGAGCCCCACAATAATAGGAGAAGAACTTGCAATTGATCCCACAAATGAGGGGTCCTCAGCTATGCCAACCTAATCATAAAAGTAAAAAAATATAAGTTATAAGAGTGACACATAAAAGGATACTCTCATGCAAATGTAAGAAATAATATCTTAGCATTTACCCCAACAGAAGTCAAGGAGGGCGTAGTGAATGGAGCCTAAGGGGCTTCCTCTGCAACATTTGTGGCAGACGTGATAGATAAGGAAGCTTCCATAAATCTAGCTTGTAAATGGAGAAAAAAGAGTCAAGAATCAGCAACATGAAAATAAGCATATTGAAAAGCCTAAAGTCCCATAACAGAAATAGTTATCGGGAGAGGCGCTATGGCATGACTCTCACTGTAAGAAACAGGGCAAGGCAACTCATCTGCAGCAGGGGTTGCTGAAGAAATAGAAGCAAGAGAAATTGATGAAGTGATGTCGTGAACAAACTGAGAAAATAAAGGAAAATGGCTTGTCAGTGTAAGCAAGGACAAAGACAGAAAAGAAAAGTAAAGAGGTACCTGAGCCCCCTCTAAAGAAGAAGGGCGGAAGGTGATCGACGGCACATCAGGGGTTGTACTGAAGACTTATTTATAATAATGGCATTAGAAGATGTCATCATTATTACAATCATGGGTGAAGAATATAAAAATATTTGAATGGAGAAGGAAACCTTTAAAATAGGCTCAACAGTGGAAGCTATAGTAAATACGGGCCTATAAGAGATAGGCAAGATCATAGGTCTTCCATTCATAGAGACCTGGACCCGAGAAATAGAAATACTCCCAGAGGGGAATAACCATGGTTTAGTGGTCTCCAAGAAAAGCAGAGTCCCCCTTACAGAAGAAACGTCAAGAAATACAGGGCCCTGGGGAATGAATGATGACAAAGGATATAAGCACCAAAGGCATAGTAATAGAAATAAGAAAGGGCCAAGAAAATAGACGGACCTCTGAGAAGGAGGTATCAAGGGGTTCAGCCGTAGAAGTTCCCACTGCCGAAGTGGGAGAAGGTGAAGAAACAGGGCTAGAAGGCAGCACCCTCTGCAATCATAAATAGACAGAGAAAATAAAAGGAAAGAGTTAAAAAAAGAGAATAATAAGGCCAATAACTCAAAGGAAATCAGAGAGGTACTTGAGCAGAACGCAGGGTGACATGAGGGACCCTAGTGCTAGAAGGATGAACAAATGAGAGCTATAGAGAAATAACAATATATAACACTTAGTAAAAGAAATATAAATTGTGAATATCTACGTCTTAAAAAACCCTTGGAGGAGTTAAAAACCTCTCTAAAAAGGCTTCGAGAAGAAATGAACATAGAATTCCTCTCGCGCTGGAAAGGAGCACGATGCAGGGGGGAGGTGAAAAGATCACTTGCCTCCGCAGAAGTAACCTGTGGAAATGTCACAAAAGAAAGAATCAGTAAACAAGTCAATGATGAAAAAAGAAGAAAAAATCATATGCATAAAGATCGCAAGTAAAAAAGACTTACGGCAGCAGGGCGCACGACCTGACTATATGGAAGGGGCCTGGTGGCAGAGCTAACCCTTGAAGGGGAATATAATGCCTCATGATCACTGGAAGAATCCCTCGAAACTAATAACAAATCACATGTGTTAATAGTACTTTCACCATGGATATCCAAAACATTCGCATCATTCGAAGAAGAACTATGATCATCGTAGCGAGGTGTGCTTCCATAGTAAACTAGTTCCTCTTCCAATGAGGGGGAGGGGGAACCAACATGTGAAACTCCATAAGAGCCAGTTTCACTAAGTAAAGAAGATTTGGGTGTAGTACCTTCTATAATGGGAATAAATGTGACTGATGTCCTCTGGGAAGAAAGCCCCAAATCCTCATAACCTCTCTCCCTAAAAGTCCTATAGGTCTCCTCCGCCCCAAGATCATCGACATCTGCCCCCTGGTCTAGTGTGGAAGGAGCGATAACATTAATAGAAACCCCCTTATTTCTCTTGGCGACTCTGGTCCTCACAAGAAAGAGGGGAGGGAGCAGCAGTAGTGGCAACAATGAAGTTAGACACATCCGTGTCTAGGTGTCTTATTTTGCCCAATGCAGGAGCCCTTACTTTTCCTTTACCTTTGGATTGTCTATTAGAATTGGCAGAGGGCACCTCAGCTTGTTACGACTGGGTAGACTCATCGAGTAGTGGTTTCACTAGGATGGGTGTAGCTTGCACAATAGGTGACCTGGGTGTAGTGCTAAGATACCAAACATCTTTCTGGGTCCGTCTGATTAGGAATTGGGATTTGACATACTTAGTGGGAGTAGTCTCATGGGGAGGTCCGACCATGCAGTTTTGAATAAGGAGAACCTGTTGCTGCCAAAGTAAGAACCAAGAAGGGGTGAATGAAGGCAAGTATTCCCGAGGAGGTACATACATCCCTCCCAAGTGATACACCCTACGAAACATTCCCTGAGGGGTAAAGTTCCTATGTGCCTCCAAATATAACTCCGAAGGGTCACTACTCTAAGCGTACGAAGGGGTGTGAACACCCTGGTTATAACCAAGTTATCTCCTCACTCTTTTCGAGTGATAGAACTCAACACCTCGACTCAGCTCCATAAAAAAGGGAGAAGACTCGGTAGTAGCATTGGTTCCACATTGATATGAGGGCAATAAAAAATAGATTCAGGATTAGAGGGGCAATAAAGAGTTCCACCGTTACCGGGGAAAGAAAGCTAGATGAACACACCATCGGGGCATTTTCTATAAGGGCGAAAGCAGAACTCCTCAATATAAGGGCTTTCCTACGCCACCTCAGAAGACGAGAAACAATACTGTGGTAGGCTTGTAGCTTAGGACTAAAATAGGGAAAATGCTCAAACAAAAAAGCCACCAGGAGAAGATAATTCGTAAAGTTAGCGGCATCATAGAGTCCGCAATACCTCTAAACATCTACATGGGAATGATCTAACTAGGCATAAATATAACTAAGAGCTAGAGCAGTGAGGGGTGCTGACCTCCCCCGTGACAGCCTCACAGTTAATCTAAATATGAGCTCACGAGGAGAGTCTTCGCGTTCACCTAAGAACAAGAACCGACCCAGAAAAGTGACAAGAAAAGCAGCCAAGTGTGAGGAGGAGTGAAGTTTGGGACCGTATTGACTTCTTAGAGCTTTGCTAGAAGTCTCCCCTTTCGGTAGCTGCTCAAAATCTCTAAACCAGTACCTTTGCCATTTGGTGAAAGAGTGTCTGGTAAGGCCAGTTACATTTATAGCCACATATTTCGAAAACTCAGCAAGTGCATCCTGCAACTATTCACCATCTCCGTCTCAAGAGGGTCCTCATATCCATCAGTGAAAAGAGGCTCCCTGAAAAAAGGTAGGGCGTACAGCTCGTAGACATCCTCCATAATAATGGTAAACTCTCCCCAGCCAATCAAAGAAGTGTGAGATTCCCTACTCCACTGAGATAATAAAAGATTGATGGAAGAGTTATGCTTAGCCACGATACAAGACTTCAAACTATCAATGGTAGTAAGAAGACCAAGTCCCTCAAGGATAACCTTATGATAAGGAAAAGCCAGAATATGGTCAACCCACGTAGCCAACTCCTCTAGGGCACTCCCCGTAGCCTTGATTTCAATGTTATAATAAGGGAAGTCATAACGATCAATTCTAACTCTGAGAATGGAGTCCGAAATAATAGTAGGAGAATCAGTAGAATAACCTAACCCCTTATGAGGTCGCTCAATAACATTGGCTACTAACTTCTCCTCAAATTGAGCAAGAGAAGGCATGAAGTCATCACCTGGTCCAAAGAAGGGTGCATGATGTTAGAGGCCAAAATACCTCCCCTGGCGAGTGCACATATAATCTTCCCAAGCCTGATAAGAGGATGAAGTGGTGGAAGAACTGTCGATAGCCACTGGGTCAAGCGAGGAACCCACAGTTGTAAAAAGACTGCACGAGGAACCCTTTCTACATGTAACCCCAAGAGAGGAACCCAACTGTGAAGAACTAAATTGAGAAAAACCCTCTCCCGTCAACGGTGGATGTGAAAAACCCACTACAACTGAAACAATGGATGAGGAACTCGAGGACACAAGAACCCCAATGAGGAACCCCTCGTAACCACACTGGAGGTCAAGGAACCCGCCACCGTAAAAGCCTCAGACGAGGAACCCTCCTCAATTAACAATGGTCACAAGGAACCCTTTTCAGCAAGCCTTAAAAATAAGGAACCCTCCGTATCCAAAGCAATAAGCGAGGAACCCTTGTTCATTTTTACAGCGTGTGAGGAACCCCTTGGATTCAAACTGATGATCGAGGAACCCGATGTCACCAAACCCTATGACGAGGAACCCCTTGTAACCATACCGACGATCGAGGAACTCGCCGCCAAAAAGCATCAGATGAAGAAATCCGTGAAAGTGAAAGTTCAGTTGAGGTACCCGCTATTACTAAACCCTCTAACGAGGAACCCTTGCCATTTTTTTTTGTAGTTTTGCGGAACCCACAACGAATTTAAATCCTCTGTGTAAGGAGCCCTCCCCTATTTTAGTCAGTAGTGAGGAACCCATAGAGGTCCTCATCCCAAATAACAATCCATCTCCAACAGACACGTTCACTTACCCAGATTCAAACATCATCCCATCAGAAGAAAACACCTCTAGTGGTGAGAAACGCATAGCAACCTCGATAACCAAAAATGAAACGGAGGGGGCGTAAGTGACGACGTCAGGAACAGAAACAACAGAACCACCTTGCGCAGTGGTTATTATAGTGGTACCAGTATCAACCACCGTAGATATAGAAATGGAGATGGGTAAGGATTCTATCACAATGGGGATAACGGTGGCATTAGTAACAGAAGAAGCGTTGGATGATGGTGAAGTCATTAATGGTATTTTGAAGAAGCTTGAAAAAATAAAAAAGTTATGGAGTATTTGAAATTCCTCTCACTAAAGATCTACTCTTTGTGTTTATTTTGAGAATGTGGTAAAGGTGAAAGATTTTCTTCAAGAAAAAAAATTAGCATTTACATGAAATGGGAAAATGTGCTGGAATGCTAAATGGTTATCAATTTTTTTGTGACACCCCGCCTAATTAAATACCGGGTGATATACCCAAGTATGACCTCGGCCTAGGGATACCTACATCGGCCGAGATAAGAGCCGAGACAGTGACCGACCCACCAGTGGGTAGGGGCCCACGATATCATCCCTCAGCCAGGACTACCTCGACCTCGGCCGGCATTACTACGAGCACCTCCCCAAGGACACTACGCATACTGTATACATCAACAAGATCCACAAGTACCCAAGAGTAGCAACCTCGATCATAAATGGGCCGAGATGACAAGGAGCCAATGGTTCATCTTCCACATGGGTCATACCTCGGCTTGGGCCGAGGTTATCAGAAGTATAGCCATCAGCATGCCGCACGCCTAACCTCGGCACAAGCAGACCCCAACATTTATCTCGGCGGACATCAGGCCGAGATTCCACATAACACTTCGCAGATTGAATGGGCATCCAACCTTTACAGCTCGGCTCCTCTTAGGCCGAGGCATTACAACAACAAAACCGTCGAGCATCTGTTGACATTTGGATAAGGACACTTGGACACAAATCAGTTATAACAAGATTATTCTCCACATGTGGGAGAATATTTCATCATCATTACCTACATGTGGCCATGACAGGTGGCACATTCCCATTGGTGAGGAAACTACACACATGCACATTACATGCATAGGGGGTACATTACACCCCCTAGGCACTACATAAAGGGATCATCCCCTACCTTGCAAAAGGATCCAGATATTAAACCCCTAGCTAAAGCTGTCTAAATACATACAGTAGAGAGAGAAAGAGATTGAGAGGTTGTATCCATGGCCATTAGTGCATTCTTTCAGTGATATTACTCACACACACTCACAGTGGACGTAGGCCAGATTGGCTGAACCACTTATATTCAGGTGTCATTCCTCTTATCCTCACCTCATTCTTATCTTCTTTATACAGCTGTGTTTCCATTGTTGTACCTATATTGAGCTTGCAAACACCTCACCTGGTGGTGCTGATTCTCAGCATCATCATTTTGGCGCCGTCTGTGGGAACGAGAAGATATCTCTTCCTCATTTTCTGCTTAGCCTCACCGGAGACTCTGGTGGTGAACCAGAAACCACCTCTTGCATGGAGCTGCTTCACCATTGAAAGAGGTCCTTTGAGGTATTAAGCTCACCTGCTACTCAAAGCTCTATAGTGATAACACATGGCACCAGACTTGCCACCACCTCTTCCACCACCAGTGGGTGGAGGGGCCAGTTCCAGTCAGGCTCCTCCTCAGTCCGAAATGGCGGAGGTGGCAGCAGCCTTGAAATCTCTGGCTGCAACGCAACAAGCCATGAAGGAGCAGTTTGTCCAGCTCAGCCAAACCATGATGATGAGGCCACCTGGAGTCTCACCGGACATGATCACTCCGGCGGCAGTTCAGCCCCAATCGGATGCCAGGGGACCACCCCAGGCACCGTTGAAGGACCAACCTGCGCCCCAGTGGAGGAGGGATGTTGCTGACCCTAGGCGCTTGCGCCTGGGGAGGTAAGGAAACCCTTGCCCAGGGGATAGGGATGATGACCTAGAAGCTGAAGAGGCTCCAGAAGACTGTTGGGAGCCGTACGAGGTGTCAGATAACACTGTACGGCCTCTTAGATAGAGTCAAGGATGTGTCGGCCGAAGAAGAGAAGAGGCCCAACCAAGAGGGTCCGCTTTTGACAGGTTGAGCAGAGGGTCGGCCTTCGAGAGGCTGGAAACGGTTAATGACCTAAGACAAAGGCTATCAAGGTCAAGGAGTGCAGCAGGCTCCCAAAGAAGGGATAGGCAGGCTCGGCCAGATCAAGATCTACCCATGGAGAGAAGAGCCAGGGAGCAGGAAGAGGTCAACAGTCAGAGGGTTGTGGCTGGGGAACCCTCTGTCCATCGCAGAGAGGTGGCAGGGGATAACCTCGGCCAAGTTGATGAGAGAAAACCTTGGAATGACTCGATCCAACGTCTCGAGGAGAAGATAGGGGACCCCATAAAGAGCAGGGACCCATTACAGAGGGGCTACTCGGAGGGCTCCCCGTTTGTGGCTAGGATAGTGGGGTTTCCAACCCCAGCTAAATTCAAGCCCCCTACAGTGACTCCTAAGTATGATGGCAGCACTAACCCTGTGCACCATATCGAGATGTATCAGTCGGCGGCAGATATTTACTCGATACTTGATGAGATGAAGTGCAGGGCCTTCTCAGGCACCTTGACAGGGGCAGCGCATAGCTGGTTTACCTCTCTTCCAAAGAACTCGATCGAAAACTTCAAGGGGCTGGCCGAGCAGTTCATCCACAACTTCTGCTTTGGGGTAAGACCTCAAAAGAAGACTACCCACCTCCTATATGTCAAACAGGCTAAGGGTGAAAGCCTAAGAGACTATATAGCAAGATTCAACAAGGAGAAGTTGGATGTGGAGGATTACGAGGAGAGCATAGTCATGACCGCCCTTATAGGAGGCCTCCTGAAGGGAAAGCTACTGTGGAAGCTGGCGGAAGACCCTCCTAAGTCTATGGCAGAACTGCTGGCAACCGCAGGGAAGGTGATGAACGTGGAAGAGGCAATGGCCGCCAAATATGAGTAGGAGAACCGTGGTAACACCGGGAGGTCGCAGGGCAAGAAAGAGAGCAAGAAGAGGTCAGTAGATGACAAATTCGCTCATTACACTCCTCTGACTGTGAGCTGTGAGCACATCCTTAATGAGATCAAGACTGACAGGGCTCTGCGGTGGCCAGAGAAGCTGAAGGCCCCACCGCATAAGAGGAATAAAAACCTCTGGTGTGAGTTCCATCAGGATCACGGCCATGTCACAGACAGATGCTTCGCTTTAAAGGATGAGATTGAGAAGATGCTGAAGTCTGGGAAGCTGAGAAAGTATGTGGATGGCAAAGCCCCAAGGGGTGGAAGAGAAGACCCCAAGAAGAGAAGGAACGACAGATGCCGTGGCGACGCCCCGGCCAGAAGGGACGACGACTCAGAGGGAGATGATGGGGACGACCCAGATCTCCCACCAAAGGATGACAACACCCCCGTGAAGAGGGTCGGAATGATCTCTTTCGGAGTTAGCACCATATGTGGGGGATTCGCAGGAGGTGGCTCTGAGAAGAGGACGAAGGTGGACATGGACACCCTCGTGGTGGGGTTCTCCCGACTCGACTTCAAGGGCATCTTAGCCCCCCATGATGACCCCTTGGTCATAACGATAAGGGTGCATGGGTGCGATGTAGGGAGAATCCTCATAGATGGGGGAAGCTCAGCAGATGTGATGTTCTGGCCTTGTTTCAAAAGCTTGGGTCTTAGCAGATCAAGGCTAGTGCCCTACCACCACCCCTTGATAGGTTTCAGTGGTGAGAAGGTGCACCCATTGGGCATGTATGAAATAGATGTACGCATGGGGGATGAGTTGCCTAAGAGGCTGACTAAGAAGATAAACTTTTTTGTTATGGACGAAAATGTCTTCTCGGCCTACAACCTCATCATCGGAAGAATAACCCTCAAGGAGTTCGAAGCCGTTCCGTCAACGGTCCATCAAATGCTAAAATTCCCGACTCCTTATGGGGTAGGGGAAGTGCAGGGGGATCAGACCACGGCACGGGAGTGTTACTTCAACTCAGCTGAAGAGAGGGAGGCCCATAAGAGAGCAACCGCCACCTACAGCATAGACACGCTTGACCCGAGAGATGAAACAAAGATGAAGAAGGGCGAGGCCGCGGAAGAGGTAGAATCCATCATCCTCAATGAGGACGAGCCGGAAAAAACTGTCCAGGTCGGCAAGGCCCTAGAACCAAAGATCAAGGAAGGGCTGGTAAGCCTTCTCAGGAAGAGGCAGAGTGTCTTCGCCTGGAGCCACACAGACATGCCTGGTATAGACCCTGAGGTCATGACCCACAAGCTCAACGTGGACAGGGATGCCAGGCCAATCAAGCAGAGGAGAAGAATTTACTCCAGAGAGAAGTACGAGGTCATTCGGGAAGAGGTGAAAAAGTTGGAAGAGGCCGAGTTTATACGAGAGGTCACCTATCCAGAGTGGCTCTCCAATGCAGTGATCGTGCCTAAGGCCAATGGAAAGTGGCGGATGTGTGTAGATTTCACAGACCTGAATAGGTCTTGCCCGATGGACAGCTATCCCCTACCTAGGATAGACCAGATGGTGGACGCAATAGAAGGACACGAGCTCATGAGCTTCATGGATGCTTCTTCAGGTTATAACCAAATCTTCATGGACGCCGAAGACTCTGAAAAGACAACCTTCATCACTGACAAGGGGACGTACTGTTACAAGGTAATGCCCTTTGGTCTGAAAAATGCGGGGGCAATATATCAGCGTCTCGTCAATAGGATGTTTGAGGAACAGATAGGTAAGACCATGGAAGTGTACGTGGACGATATGCTAACGAAGAGTCTGAAGGCATGTACTCACGTGGCAGACCTTGAGAAGACCTTTGATGTCATGGACTCGTACAGAATGAAGCTCAACCCGACGAAATGTGTCTTCGGGGTAGGAGCTGGGAAGTTCCTGGGGTTCATCGTTAATCAAAGGGGGATTGAGGCAAACCCTGAGAAGATCAAGGCATTGCTCGACATGAAGACTCCTAGGAGTATCAAGGATGTCCAAAGACTCACTGGAAGATTGGTAGCCCTGAACAGGTTTGTTTCCAGGGCAACAGATAAGTGTCTTCCATTCTTCAAGGTTCTAAGAAAAGCCTTCCAGTGGGATGAAGAGTGTGAAAAAACCTTTGATCAACTCAAGTCCTACTTAGGGTCTCCCTTGCTGCTGTCCCGGCCCATTGCGGGAGAAAGGTTGTTTGTGTATCTAGCAGTCTCTGAGTCGGCTATTAGCGCGGCCATCATACGAGAGGAAGGTGGAGTTCAGAGACCTGTGTACTTCAACAGTAAGGCCCTACAAGGGTCTAAACAAAACTATCCCCGAATGGAGAAGTTGGCTTATGCTCTTATCCATGCTTCAAGGAAAATGAAACCTTACTTTCAAGCTCACTCTATGATAGTCCTTACGGACTCCCCACTAAGGCAGGTCCTGCACAAGCCTGAGAAGTCCGGGAGATTGATGGCCTGGGCCATTGAACTAGGAGAGTATGATCTTACTTACCAACCCAGGACAGCCATTAAGAGGCAGGCCCTTGCTGACTTTGTCGCAGAGTTCACTTGGGAAGAGACTGAGTCAGAGAAGAGCTTGGAAGGCGGTGAAGAGAAGGGCCGAGGTGTCTCCCGAGATTCGGAAGAGATAGACCCGTACGTCTTCTGGGGCCGAGAAGAGGTAGTCCTAGGCAAGGCTCGGAGGAGAGTAGAAGAAAACGAAGAGGATCGATACCTCTTCGAAAAAGGAGTGATGAGAGAAGGGGTCTTCTCTTCAGATGAAGACGTGTGGAGCCTCTTCGTGGATGGATCCTCCTGTGACGGTGGAAGCGGCGCGGGGCTGGTACTCTCAGCTCCAGATGGCGCCAACATTGAGTATGCCTTAAGATTCAACTTCCAAGCTTCAAACAACGAGTCTGAGTATGAGGCCATGATAGCGGGCCTCCTATTGGCAACAACTCTGCGGGTAAAGCGGCTCCTACTCCATAGCGACTCAAGGTTGGTTGTTAACCAAGTGTTGGGGGCGTACGAGGCCAAGGACGAAAGGATGGCCAGGTACTTAAAAAAGGTAAGAGGGTTGCTAGAGTTTATTGAAGAGGCCAAATTGAAGAGAGTGCCGAGATTGAGCAACAATCACGCCGACGCATTGGCAAGACTGGCCTCGGCAATGAAGACAGACTTGGGAAGAACCATCCCAATTGAAGTCCTGGGAAAGGCAAGTATCGAGGAGGACGAGGTACGCAGCCCTTGTCACAACGTGAACCCAGGGGACTCTTGGATCGACTCGCTCATCAGATACTTAAGAGAGGGGGAGCTACCTGAGTCCAAATTGGAAAGAAGAAAGTTGAGGTACAGAGCTGCCAAGTTCTCATTGGTAGGAGATATCTTGTATAAAAAGGGTTTCCTCTTGCCCCTCCTCAGATGTGTGCATACCATGGAGGTACCCCGGGTCTTGCAGGAGGTTCATGAGGGCTCTTGCTCTATCCATATAGGAGGAAGACCCTTAGCTAAGAGGATCATCACTCAGGGATACTGGTGGCCAACCTTGTATAGGGACGCTGCTGACTATGTGAAGAGGTGCGACAAATGCCAGAGGTTCGCCACTATCCCCCACCAACCCCATCAACCTATGACATCAATCTCTTCTCCATGGCTGTTCGCGGTATGGGGAATTGACTTAGTAGGACCTTTGCTAAGAGAAGTCAACAACTATAGATTCTTGATAGTTGCCATTGACTACTTTTCAAAATGGGTAGAAGCCAAACTCGTGATAACAATTACAGAGCAGAAGACCTTTCAGTTCATCTGGAAGAACATCATATGTAGGTATGGCCTCCCAAACATGCTCATCTCAGATAATGGGACCCAGTTCAAGAACGCCTCCTTGGAGAAGTATTGCCAAAGTATGGGGATTAAACAGTTCTTCTCATCTCCTGGTCGACCTCAGGCTAATGGCCAGACTGAGGTCACAAATAGGACTATCTTGGATGGAATCAAGAAGAGGTTAGAAGACGCGAAGGGGAGATGGATAGAAGAGGTTTACGCTGTGCTATGGGCTTACAGGACCACAGCGAGGACACCCACGGGAGAAACCCCATTCATGCTGGCACACGGTTCAGAAGCCATCATACCAACGGAGATAGGCCTACCAACTCATCGGATTCAGACCTATAATCCTGACAGCAATGGGGAAAGGAGGAGGTTAGACTTGGACCTTATTGAAGAAAGGAGGGAAGACACAGAGGTCCGGAAAGCAGCCTACCAGCAGAGGGCAATAAAATTCTACAATCAAAGGGTGAAGACAAGACCCATTGCGGTAGGAGACCTAGTGCTTAAGAAAACCCTACAGAAAACAAACAAGCTACACCCGAACTGGCATGGCCCCTACAGAGTAATGGAAGAGGTTGTGCCTGGCACGTATAGGCTAGAGAACTTAGAGGGAGAACCCTTCACCAACCCGTGGAATGCCGACCAACTAAAGAGATATTTCATATAATGTTGCATCTATTTTGTCAATTGTAAATGTACCATCTTATTGAGAAGAGATTGTTAATAAAGATCAGTTTCCATGACAAATTCTTATTCCATTCTTAACATCATTAATTTGGTGATTTATTATGAGGCTTACCTCGGCCCAGGTGAGGACCTCAGACTCTTAACATCATTAATTTGGTGATTTATTATGAGGCTTACCTCGGCCCAGGTGATGACCTCAGACCCTCAAAACATCACTCGGTGGTGACGAGGTCTGAGCTCAGACACCTTAGTTAGAGGACCTCAGACCCTTAACATCATTAATTTGGTGATTTATTGTGAGGCTTACCTCGGCCCAGGTGATGACCTCAGACCCTCATAACATCACTCGGTGGTGACGAGGTCTGAGCTCAGACACCTTAGTTAGAGGACCTCACACCCTTAACATCATTAATTTGGTGATTTATTATGAGGCTTACCTCGGCCCAGGTGATGACCTCAGACCCTCATAACATCACTCGGTGGTGACGAGGTCTGAGCTCAGACACCTGAGCTAGAGGACCTCAGATTCTTAACATCATTAATTTGGTGATTTATTATGAGGCTTACCTCGGCCCAGGTGATGACCTCAGACCCTCATAACATCACTCGGTGGTGACGAGGCCTGAGCTCAGACACCTGAGTTAGAGGACCTCAGACCCTTAACATCATTAATTTGGTGATTTATTGTGAGGCTTACCTCGGCCCAGGTGATGACCTCAGACCCTCATAACATCACTCGGTGGTGATGAGGTCTGAGCTCAGACACCTTAGTTAGAGGACCTCAGACTCTTAACATCATTAATTTGGTGATTTATTATGAGGCTTACCTCGGCCCAGGTGATGAACTCAGACCCTCATAACATCACTCGGTGGTGACGAGGTCTGAGCTCAGACACATGAGTTAGAGGACCTCAGACCCTTAACATCATTAATTTGGTGATTTATTGTGAGGCTTACCTCGGCCCAGGTGATGACCTCAGACCCTCATAACATCACTCGGTGGTGACGAGGTCTGAGCTCAGACACCTTAGTTAGAGGACCTCAGACTCTTAAATAATGGTTATGGAATCATATTAAGTAATGACTTCAGAGAGTTCATAGCATTCAAATACATTCACAGATCAAGATGAAGGAAGACCTTGGCATTCAATAGAAGAAATTACATAACATTTAAATGTCTCAGAAAAAAACAGAGGTACATAACATTTATAAGCAAGATTACAAGTAAAAAAAGTAGAGAAAAACAAAGGCCAAGTCAAGCATCTGAGGGAGGAACATTTGATGTCTCGTCTGGATTGGTCTGCTCAGCATTGGTCACCTCAGCCACTTCATTTGCGGGGTCAGTCCCTTCTAGATCAGTCCCTCCCAGAGTAATAGTCTGACCAGGGGCAGCAGCCTCGTCCTCTATCTCTTGCAAGGCCTGGGCAAACTGGGCGTCGGCAAGGCCGAGGCCCACAAAGTCTGAGGCCTTTATGGTGCCAACCTCGGCCTCCCTAACCTCGGCCCATTTGGTGGTGGCCTTGATATCCCTTTCAAGGTATTCAAGACCAAAACCTACAAACTCCTCGGAGACCTTGTAATCAGAAATTATTTTCTCCGAGGCATCTGCAAGAGAGGCCTTCACGGAAGCATTAACCTTCCTCTGCAGGGCATCATCTTTGTCCTTCAGGGCCTTGGTGTGGCTCTGGATGAGTGCAGAGATGTCCTTTTCTAGGCCTTGGGCCTTGTTTTCAGAATTTTGGGCCTTGGTCTCAGCATTTTGTAACTCCGTCCTCAGACGGTCGACCTCGGCCTTCAGAGTGATCTCCACCTGCTCAGCCTCCTGCCCCTTCTGGATCAGAGGCAACTTCCTCAGGGCCCAGTTAGATAACTGGTACATGGCAGTCACACTCTGCACACACAATGAAGAGGTAAGAGGGAAATAAATTCAGTAAATTCAGAGGTAGCACTTGGCAAAATGGACGAGCCATACCTGTACGGCTCTGTGGAGGCCGAACTCAACCAGCATATGAGTGTCCATGGCCCTGTAAAAGCGTTTGTCTGCATCAGTCATCATGTTGGCAAGGGCGTCCATGGCCTGCCTTCTGTTGCCGACCACGCTCTCGGTAAGCTTGAGCTGATCCAGACGAGAAGCTAAGGTGCCGGCTGTGATGGGAATCGCAGCGTCTGGAGTCTTCCTTCGCCTGGAGCTCGGCCTCTGATCCTCAGGGGGATGGACCTCAGGGGCCCTCTTCTTGGACTTGGATGTTGAGGGAGCAGGTGGAGGAGCATTTAAACCGGTCTTCTTGACAAGCCTAGCCAAGCTTGGGGCTGCCATCTCCCACAACTCTTCTGAAATGCCTAAGGGTCTCTCTGTAAAAGTGAAAAGATAAGACTCAGAAATAAAGTATGTATGATAAGAGGCTACACTTAGAATAAAAAGAAAAATCCTTACCAAAGTCAGCTAGGGGACTTCCACCCAAGCTCATCCCCGAGAGATACTGGGGGGTTAGCAGATGCTCGAACTTGACAAACATCCCATGGGCCCCCTGGTCTTGCAGGGCCTTCACCTTTTTGCTATTTTGAACACTTAGTCCAGGATCGGCCCTCGCGGACATGGTGACTTTACCCCATTTCAGGGGTATTCTCGGCTCATGGATGGAAGAGGGAATGGAAGAACCAAATTCCCAAGGCCCTGAGGCAAAAAAGTATCTAGGTTTCCAATAATGATTAGAGGTCTGAGTGACCAAGAGCATCTTTTTCTCAGGCCTCCGAGCCACGAAGTGATAGTAGCTCGGATGATTCTTGGCCGAGGTGGGGACGTAACAACCAGCAAAGACCTGAATTGGAAGGTCAGAGTGGTGGACCGCCCTCCACAAGATGATGGCCCCTATAATAACTCTCCATGCATTGGGAGAGAGCTGTGAGGGGGCCAAGTTAATGAAGGAAAGGATGGACCTGATGACAGGGTGAAAGGGAAGACGAAAACCTAACTTGAACATCTGCTCGTACAAGCAGATTACTCCCTCTTGGCCGTGGTAGGCCCTCTCCTCCCTCAGAGGTCTTCTTAAATGGATAGAAGGACTGATGGAGTATAGGTACCTGAAGTGCAATAGGTCCACCTCAGTAACTGTGCTCTCATACTCGGCCGCCTCAGATGTGTCGACATCACTCTCGGCATCCTCATCGTCGTCAGACTCAACGTCGGCCGGAGCAGACGTGGACGGATGGCCAGGGAACCTCTGAGCAAACTCGGCCCCGGTAACGGCCGACAGGGGGATGACGTCTAGAATGGGTGGCACAGCCACACTTGGCTCAATAAGTTCAACCTCTTAAGAAGAACCTGAGGTACCCGTGCCGTTTTGAGATGAGGCGCGGCTAGAGACCTCGGCCTGGTCAGGGTCCTGACCAGTCTGAGGAGTAAAATCCATGGCCTCTTAGAAAGAGTCCGCAGACATTGGGTCAGATGTGGAAGACTCAGACTCAGACATCGGCAAGTTATTGGCAGAGACGTCTGTCTGATAGAAATTCTCAGGTGGACGAGGGTATACCACCTTGAGAGGTGGAGGAAAGAGAGGTCTGAAAGTGAACTCCTGTGACCTACGAGCTTCTTCCTGAGATATCTCTATTTGCCTAATTTTCTCTAAGGTTTTTTCTCTAAGAGATGGGAAGTCTTGAAGAAGTTGGTACAGGGGGACCCAAAGCTTTGGCAGACCCTAAACTTGAGGAAAAATCCTAAAAACTACAAACGAATTTGGCTTGAAAAGTTAAGGGGAACAAGGATCAAACCAAGGAATCTTTGCAGAAAACCTAATCACCGGAAAATTCAAACCCTCACTGGAAAGCTCATATGATCGCCGGAAAATTCAAACCCTCACCGGAAAATTCAAATTAAAATGACAAAATGAATGAGATGGAGAGGGGGAGGTACCTGAGGGTGAGTTGATGAATGAAATAGATGAAATCGCGCAAGAAACAAGGTATTCCCCTGCAGGAAAAGCGCTGGAACGAGGGAGCTTCGGAGAGAGAGAGTTGCAGGAAACAAGGCGCGAAGGAGAGAAATGAGGAAGAAGAAGGAAGAAGAAAGGTTTTTAACCCTTAAATACTTGGGCACGATTCCCAAGGCTCATCATTGCCTTGGGAAGCCCAAGGGACAACTGACAGCATATGCCAATCAAATGGGCATGCCTTGGCTTGGGACAAGTGTCATGCAGGTGTTGGCCTTGGGGTGAATAGGCCTCGGAAGCAAGAATCCCATAGCCACCTGCTCTCGCAAATGACTAAGGACTGGGGGGTGATTGATATACCCAAGTATGACCTCGGCCTAGGGATACCTACCTCGGCCGAGATAAGAGCCGAGACAGTGACCGACCCACCAGTGGGTAGGGGCCCACGATATCATCCCTCGGCCAGGACTACCTCGGCCTCGGCCGACATTACTACGAGCACCTCCCCAAGGACACTACGCATACTGTAGACATCAACAGGATCCACAAGTACCCAAGAGTAGCAACCTCGATCATAAAGGGGCCGAGATGACAAGGAGCCAATGGTTCATCTTCCACATGGGTCATACCTTGGCTTGGGCCGAGGTTATCAGAAGTATAGCCATCAGCATGCCGCACGCCTAACCTCGGCACAGGCCGATCCCAGCATGTACCTCGGCGGACATCAGGACGAGATTCCACATAACACTTCGCAGATTGAATGGGCATCCAACCTTTACAGCTCGGCTCCTCTTAGGCCGAGGCATTACAACAACAAAACCGCCGAGTATCTGTTGACATTTGGATAAGGACACCTGGACACAAATCAGTTATAACAAGATTATTCTCCACATGTGGGAGAATATTTCATCATCATTACCTACATGTGGCCATGACAGGTGGCACACTCCCATTGGTGAGGAAACTACACACATGCACATTACATGCATAGGGGGTACATTACACCCCCTAGGCACTACATAAAGGAATCATACCCTACCTTGCAAAAGGATCCAGATATTAAACCCCTAGCTAAAGCTGTCTAAATACATACACTAGAGAGAGAAAGAGCTTGAGAGGTTGTATCCATGGCCATTAGTGCATTCTTTCAGTGATATTACTCACACACACTCACAGTGGACGTAGGTCAGATTGGCTGAACCACTTATATTCAGGTGTCATTCCTCTTATCCTCACCTCATTCTTATCTTCTTTATACAGCTGTGTTGCCATTGTTGTACCTATATTGAGCTTGCAAACACCTCACCTGGTGGTGCTGATTCTCAGCATCATCACCGGGCGATCACTCCTTTATTAAATTAAACCAAGGTGAACAGTTTGGTTCATTCTTAGCATCACTGTCGTAAAAATAAACTTTCCAATTTAACACCCTAAATAATTAAGCTAAGTGTCAAAACCATATTTAAACGTTACTTTCCAAATTTTTTTATTTAAAGAAAATAATTTATTTATTTATTAACAACATTTCAACAATTAAGAATAACACCACAATAAACTTGGAACACAATCCAATTAATTTAAAACATTCGTCAATCGAATGTCAACATGCGAAATATAAAGTAACACAATTCAAACTAAATAAATCCCATAGTGACAATACTAGAAATAACTGAAATACAAATGTCCCAATAACAATGAAATAATGGAAAGGGCGACACATGCCCAATAAATGAGAATGCTAGAAGTGGAGTCAATAAAGGAAGCCGTCTACGCAAGTGACCTGCAACTCCCACCTAAGCTGCAACACGTTCCTTTCAAGGGATCCTAAGCAAGACGCCCCTGTGGCTGGGCACCTGAAATATATACATATATATACAAGAGAGAGAGAGAGAGAGAGAGAAAAAAAGAAACGGGTCAGAGCCCGATAGTGTGTTTGATTTAAAATACGTTTAGCAAGTATTTAAATTGATACAGGCCAATGCAACAACATATTAGAGCGACACTCTCTTGAGAAATTCTCACCTCTCTTCTAATGTGCACGCCTATCGTACTAACCTTCCCAATGGTTTATCTTATCATTTTATCATACTAACCTTCCCAATAATTTAGCTTATCTTACTTACTCATAAGATTTCAAAACCGAACAATATCATTGTTTAAAAAGAATACTTCCAATTAGCAGCACAACTCTCGTTTTAGCTTTATTAATTTATAAAGTTTCCCAGTGTCATATTATACTTTCACAAAATAAGTATTTACTATTTGAGTCATCAACCATGTCCTACTTATCAAATCACAGTAGGCAGTTTCAAATTTCCAAATCTCATATATATATTAACTACTCGTATAATATATATAAAATAACAAGACCCCAAATAAAACTATGGTGCGTGCATACTTCTACTATCCAAACCCCATACCACTCATATCAAGGGGAATACAAATTCGGAATCACTCTCGAACTGTATTAACACATACACAAACAATATCGAGGCGAAGCATAGATTCCAAGTCTCTAAGAGGATGGCACATACTCGCGTCTCTTAGGACCGTCTGAACTATCAATTCGATAGCCTGTACCAAGGATATCTATCTTCTAGGGTACAAGTCAATATCCCCCATAAAGGTCCCATCGAGATAAGACTGTCCCAGCGCGGTAACCTCAAGGAGAGCAAGTAGCGCGGTATGTTTTTCACATGTATATAATATATGTACACCCAATCATATAAATATACCACTTTTATCATATTAATATAGGTTCCTCTCGTCACCCATAATTACAACATTTACCCTTAATTTCACATTATTAGTATTACGTATAAGGTTTCATCTCTAACCTTAACTCGAAGAGTTTTCTCACTTATTACGTGACACTCGTGGACTCTATCCTTCCAAGTAGAAAATTCAGTAGGTATACCTCTATTCACTATCGTAGCTATTCACCGTAATCTCTCACTTGAAATACGTAATTTCATCGTTCATTATATAATTATCCCAAAATCAAAATTCTCGTCTTATAATAAAGTTCCCCACACTTATTCATATGTCCTACTGGTCTTTCCTATCTCCCAAAACATTTTATTAAGAATACCTAAGAATTATTTCACGATAAATATAATTTAACTAATTAAACAAGGGAAATAGGAGTCTGCCAGGAGGGGTCGATCGATCGAGGTCTGGAACTCGATCGATCGAACCTTCGATCGATCGAAGCTCTATGCTCGATCGATCGATCAAGCAGGTATTTTGATTTCTGCAGAATTGCAGTTATGGGTTCTACCAATTTTCTTCATCCAAATCCATGTTTTCCAACCCCAAACGTCCCAAGAATTCTACAATTAACATTATAACAATATACCAGATTTTTCTAACGTAAAGCATGTACATATTCATCATTTAAACATGGATTTTCAACCCAAAATTATATCTAATTATCAAGAACCCTAGAATTTTCTTAAACAGATTTCTAACAAATTTTTCTCCAGAATTTCTTTCTTATAATCATCAAAATTTTTTGGTTAATTTCCTCTACATGGCAAGGGTTTCCAGAATCATCATATCAACCAATACTACATGGATTTTCCCATCACAAATTGGGTTTTCTTCCACATTTTTCATCCCTAATCATTCCTAAACTAATATGGAAATTGCACCAACGAAAATATCAAGATAAACACTTGCCTGGGGAATTTGGTATTCTGATTTACGGCTGATTTTGGTATGGTTGCGTTCCTCGTCTCGCGATCTACGCGTTGGCGGTGACGGCGGTGCAAACGGGTGGCTTTTTGGCCTTGAATTGCCTTGAGGGCTCTCTCCTCTCTTCTCCAATGGCCGTCACTTGTGTTTAGAGTTTCTAACCCTAGGTGACCATCCAGATATCTGATATAACCCTTGGAATTTTCGTGGGTTTAATTACCCAAAAAGGTGAAATGTCCAAAACACCCTCCCGGGGTACCAATTAGGCCTAAAAACGCCCCGAGACCCAAACTAAACCCCCGGGTACACTTTTCTGACTATCTCGACCCTTCCGAACGCGTTGGCGCACTCAAAACGACCATAAAACAACTTATAAAATATCCACTTTTTATTTATCAAAATTTAGTCCCGACGCGACACGAGCACGTTCCGACTTAAATTTCCGAAATTGTCATTTAACTCACTCATGACAGTCAATATAACCAATATAATATATTACTTTGCTCGTTAGTAATATTCAAAAAATTTCCCATAATTACTAACTCTCGTCACGTTAATAATTATAACATAATTAATTTCCGGATTTTTATTAAATAATTCACTCACATTAAATTTAATAAATCCCCAAATTAATATAGCATAAAAATACGGGGTATTACATACTTCCCCCGTAATAACGAAATTTCATCCCGAAATTCAGAAAATAAGGCATACCTGGTAAAAACAAATCCGGATATCTCTCGCGCATATCTGCCTCGCGCTTCCAAGTGGATTCCTCTATATTATGATGCTCCCACTGGACCCGCACAAGTGGAACTATCTTCGACCTCAATCTCCTCTCACGATAGTCTAGGATAGCCACCGGTCTCTCCTCGTAAGAGCTATCAGGCTGTAAGTCGATCTCATCTATCGCAATGTGAGTATGGGCCATATCATCCCGAAGGTATCGTCTCAATGACGAGATGTGGAATACATCGTGGATGCGATGTAAATGCTCTGGCAGTCCCAACCTGTATGCAACCGACCCAATCCTCTCGATGATGGGAAATGGTCCCACGTACCTCGGAGCCAACTTTCCCTTCTTCCCGAACCTCATCACCCCCTTCATAGGAGATACACACAATAACACTTGGTCCCCCACACTAAACTCCCGAAAGAACCGTTTCGCATCGGCGTAGCTCTTTTGCCTGTCCTGGGCTACCCGAATAGGACTCCTGATCATCTCAATCCTCGCGGAGGTCTCCTGAATCACTTCTGGTCCTAGCAACTTGTTATCCCCCACTTCGAGCCAACAAGCTGGGGAACGACAAGGCCTGCCATACAAAGCCTCAAATGGAGCCATGCCAATCGTGAACTGATAAGAGTTATTATAAGCAAACTCTACCAGTGGAAGATGTGGCTCCCAACCTCCTCCAAAATCGAGAACACACATGCGTAGCATATCCTCTAACATCTGATTAATACGCTCTGTCTGTCCATTTGTCTGTGGGTGATAAGCTGAACTCAACCTTAACTCAGTACCCATAGCTTCCTGAAATCTTTCATAAAAATGTGACAAGAAAATCTTGTCTCTATCTGACATAATATTCAGGGGCATCCCGTGTAATCTGACAATCTCAGTGATGAACAACTGAGCATACTGACCCGTGCTGTAATCTGTCCGCACCGGCAGAAAATGATCCACCTTGGTCAAACGGTCTACAATCCCCCAGATAGAATCGTGGCCCCGCTGTGATGTAGGCAACCTTGTAATAAAATCCATGGAAATACTCTCCCACTTCCACACGGGTACTTCCAATGGCTAAAGCAATCTTGACGATTTCTGATGGTCCACCTTCACCAGCTGGTAGGTAGAACACTTGGACACGAACTCAGAAATGTCCTTCTTCATCCCACTCCACCAGTATTGCCTCCTCATATCCTGGTACATCTTATCTCCTCCAGGATGTACTGCAAATCGGGACCCGTGAGACTGGTTCATCACTACATGACGTAATTCTGCTCCTTCTGGAACCACCAATCTCCCACTAAACCTCAAACCCCCATCAGAACTAACAGAATAGGAGTCAGTACCCTCGACTAGAAGTCGCACAATCTGCTCCTGGAAAAACGGGTCTGTGGTCTAGGCCTGTATTACCCTCATAACAATCTTGGGTGTGACTGACATCACAGATATGAAGGAACGGGCTACTGCGTCCTGGTGGCCTAACTCCTTCCACTTTGCTTTCCAGACGTCTGCTACCTCATCTATCGGTCTAGGACTCAACACATCAGCAACTACATTGGCCTTCTCCGGATGATACTGTATATCGAACTGGTAGTCCTTCACAAACTCTAGCCATCTGCGCTGATGCATATTCAGCTCTCGCTGAGTGAATAGGTATTGCAACGACTTGTGGTCTGTGAACAAACGGAATTTCTCTCCTAATAAATAGTGTCTCCATATCCTCAATGCAAAGATGACCGCTGCTAACTCCAGGTCATGGGTGGGGTAATTCTTCTCATGCGGCTTAAGCTTGCTGGAGGCAAAAGCTATAGTCTTCTCTTCCTGCTGAAGTACTCCCCCAAATCCCCGTAAGGACGCATCGGTGTAAACCAGGTACTCCACACCCGGCTTCGGTAAAGCAAGGACTGGTACTGAAGTAAGCTTGTCTTTCATCTCATCGAAAGCCAACTGACAAGCGTCATCCGAAACATATGGTACTCCCTTACGAGTCAGATTCGTCAATGAACCCGCTATTTAGGAGAATCCCCGAATGAATCTCCTGTAGTAACCAGCTAACCCCAAGAAACTACGCACTTCCGTCGGTGTCGTGGGCTGTCCCCACTCCCTCACCACTGATACTTTACTCGGGTCAACTGCTATCTCCTTCTCAGAAACAACATGCCCCAAGAACTGTACCTCTTGCAACCAGAATCTTCACTTCTCGTATTTTAGCATACAACTGATGCTCTCGTAGAGTCTGAAGAACCTGCCTCAAGTTCTCGGCATGCTCCTCCTCGGAATGTGAATATATCAAAATGTCATCTATGAAAACTATGACAAAAGGATCCAAGAACTCTCTGAATACTCGGTTCATCAAGTCCATACAAACGGCTGGAGCATTTGTGAGTCCGAACGGCATCACCCGGAACTCATAAGACCCATATCTCATTAAGAAAGCAGTCTTCTAAACATCCTGCTCCCTAATACGTAGCTGATGGTACCCCGACCTCAGATCTATCTCCGAAAAGAAAGTTGCTCCCCTCAGCTGGTCGAACAGATCATCGATTCGAGGTAACGGATATTTATTCCGTATCGTGACCTTGTTCAGCTCCCTGTAGTCCACACACAATCTCAGTGAACCGTCTCTCTTCTTCACAAACAAAACTGGAGCGCCCCAAGGTGAGGTACTCCTACGAATGAAGCCCTGACCTAACAGCTGCTCTATCTGATCTCGTAGCTCTCGCATCTCTGTCGGAGCCATACGGTACGGTGCGCGTGCTATAGGTCTTGTATCTGGCAATAAATCTATGACAAAGTCTATCTATCGACTGGGGGGTAGGCCTGGTATTTCCTCAGAATACTCCCTGACAACTGGGATCGAATCTAAGGGAATCACAACCTCTTTAGAGGTATCCTCCTCTATGTAATACAAATGAGCGGTCGAGCCTCCCTCTGGGCGAGGCATCGCCACTACAAACATCTCTTGCCCCGGAATGGCAAAAACAATGCTCCCACCGAAGAAATCAATCATGGCTCTATAAGCTGTGAGCCAATCCATACCAATAATCACATCATGCTCGTGCATGTCTAAGACTAACACGTCTGCAGGTAATACCAAGCTACCAATCTCTACCCCCACTCCTCGGCATATAAAGAAAATAAGTGACCCACTCCCCAGTGGTGAGTCCACACACGTCACTGTGCTCTCAGCTGTGGCTAACAACCCTAAGGCCTTCGCGAAATGCGTAGTTATAAAATAATGTGTTACCCCCGTATCAAACAAAACCCGACCCATAGTACCATGGATAGGAAACATACCCTCAATCGCGGGTGGTGCCTGTGGAGCTGCTGCCTGGTGGACATTATAGACACGTCCGTACTGCAACTTCCCCTACTGCACTGGAGCTGCTGGAACGGCTGGTAGGGCTGGCACTTGGGCTGGAGCTGGGAGTGCAGCCGACAAAAGTGGTCTCTGTGGCTCATTACGGGCACCCTGCTGCTGTGGGGCCCTATCTCCCTCCGAACAATCCTGGAGCCTATGGCCGTGTCTACCACATCCAAAACATCGGCCCTTGAAGTTGCCTCCCCTCTGTCCCTGTTGACCACGGCCCTGCTGGCCGTTACCTCCTCGCTCCTGGCCCTGTTGGCCCTGATTAGCACGCTGCTGGCCCTGCTGCTGTCCCTGCTATCGGTGTTGGCCCTGTTGATTAGGCTGGCCCTGCCTATAGCCCCCATATCCCTGCCTAGAATCACCTGAACGGAAACGCTTAGCAGGGTCCCCCGGATGGGAACTCTGCTCGTGCTGACGAGTCTGTCCATGAGATGGTGCCCCATGAGCAAGCATAAATTCATCCTTATTTAGCCCCTTAAGTTAGTAATTTTAATATCTCGAACAAGGTAATTGAATCATTTTTAGTCCATATCATTCTATTGTTCGTTTCTAACAAAATTCCCTAGTTTTTGTGTAATTGTGATAAAGATTTCAGGAATGGAATGCAATAAAAGAAGAGAAGAAAATTAGAAGAAATGTAAAAGGGCAAAAGTGTAAATTCCATTCAGAATTCAGAAGCAACGTCAAAAGTGAAGTTGAAGAGCATGAGTTCACAAGAGCATAGGAAGAAACGGCATTCAAATTGGAGTTCTAGATCAAAAGATATGGTCAGTCAAAGTTTCAAGGAAAAAGTCAAACTAGAAGAATTTCGGACCGATCCGGTTTGGATCCGGATCCATCCGAATTGACAAAGTCCAGTAGCCCCCGGATTGATAACGAACCGATGAAAGCAAAAACTTCGGACCCATCCGACTAGGCCCAGACCGATTCGGTAAAAAGAAAAGAACCGATCCGGTGTATTCGGACCGATCCGAGGTTGAGCCGGACCGATCCGGTAGTGTGAAATGTGGACAATTAATTGTTCAATTAAAGTAGAGCAACTATTGGAAAAACGTACCAACAAGAATTATTAGCTATCAATTTTGATACTTGGTATTATAAAAGCTAGTGCCCTATATCATTTGAAAAAAAGAAAGAATAGACCAACCAAGAAAGTAGAGAGAGAATTGTAGCATGTTGTTAGTTGTTGGTAGATTACAAATTATCTAAAGAATTTGAGAGTTAGTTTTTGAGAGAAATATTCAGAAGTTTAAATTTCTTTCATAAGAACCTTAGTTTGTACTGCTGATTAAGGAGAAGTTATCTGGATTTCAATTTCAATTACTTTCCTGCTGCTGAATTCAAGTAATATCATTCTATTCTCTGTTACTTTATTACTTGCAGATTTATTTCCCATGTCTTGTAGTTCCATAATTCTGAGTATGAATTTGTTCTTCAATCCAATCATGAGTAGCTAAATTTCCCAAGGGTTGGGGTACATGAACTCAATCCAAGGCAGATTATATATGTAGAAAACAGAGGTTAAATTACAATATTGATTGAATCGTGAAAGAAAATTATACAAAAACTGTCAATCTTTTAATCTCTCTTGCCCTAGGTACTTGAGATGTTTAAGAAAGCTTTGCTAGTATAATTTATCATTCACTCCTTTATACCTATTTTTGATTTCATATGATGCGGGCTTGAACCTCATATATGTAATGCTTAGAAGTTATAAAGGCTGGATCTAATCAATTATTTTAATTTACAAATCTAGTATTCTCTATGATAATTTGCTAAGGATTGAGGGATTGTATTCTACCCTGTTTTCTCCCATTTGATTAAAAGTTTTTCCTGCAATTTTTAGTCTGTTTTCATTAAAATTTCCAGTTTGCTTTTGTTAAGAAAAGTTTTATTTCGCTAGAAATCTTCCAAAATCATTAATCATCTTTTTGTTTATTTTAAGAAATCATTTTCAGATCTAATAAGTTTCCTGATTACTAGTTGACATTTTCTTTCCCTGTGGATTCGATCCCGACTTACCGGGTTATTACTTGAGCGATAGGTTTGCACTTGAACCTAGAGTGAACGCACTTTTAAGACAAATTTTTAGTCGCGTCAAGTTTTTGGCGCCGTTGCCGGGGAGTGAAAAAATGTTAAATTTTCAAGAAAGTTATTTGTATCTACAAGTGATTTCTATAAAAAAAAAAAAAAAAAAAAACTTCATTTCATCTCTTATGTGCTTATGCTGAATTCATCCCCCACCCAAGTTCACGAAAATCCTATAGCCGAAGAAAGTTCTGAAAATTCTGTGTCTTTTCCTTTTTGGGTTCCACCTCCTTCGCCTAATAATTCCATTACTAGTCGTACATTGAGTCAAACCCGGAGTGAGAATTCTGAACCTTTTGGTAGCGATATGTCGGAACATGGTAGTGTTGGTGTTGGTGCTGGAGAGGATGAGATACCCTATCTTCCTATGAAAGATTTGTTATTTTCGGAGCGAACTGTTACCCCTGGTTGCATTTTACTCCCGTATAATGCCGGTCAATTCCATTTTCGGAATGGCATGATCCAAATCCTTCCTACATTTCATGGGATGGATTCTGAAAAACCATATCTCCATATTCGAGAGTTCAAAGATACATGTGAGACTTTTGGAGACCAAGCTTGTCTACAAGATGTAGTCCGGTTGAAGCTCTTCCCTTTTTCCCTAAAGGATAAAGCTAAAACTTGGTTATGGTCCCTACCCCCAAATTCTATGTTATCTTGGAGAGATATGCAAAACAAGTTTATATCAAAATTTTTCCCACAACACAAAACTAATTCTGTTAAAGCCCAAATTCAAGCTTTTAGACAAAATGAGAATGAGGCTTTTGATAAATGTTGGGAGAGATTTCAGGAGTTAGTGAGTGCGTGCCCACATCACGGTTTTGAAAAGCATCACTTAATTTCATTTTTTCATCAAGGCCTTACATTAGCGTCGAAACAACTTGTCCAAACCATGTGTGAAAGACCTTTTTGGGAGTTAAATTCGAGCGATGCTGAAGCTCATTTGAAATATATAGCTGAAACTACCCAAGCATGGGATACTTCTGATCCCAATAGTCAAAATAGAAATCGACAAGTGTACAACTTGCCTGCTGCGTCCGGTATTTTTCACTTGGACAAGGACACTTTGTTGGATCAAAAATTTGACCAATTAGAAAAGAGTTTCAGAGATATGCTTGAAGTGAGTTTGAGAGATGTGACTGGATCCGTACAAACTGGAAAGGAGAAAGTATGTGCCATCTGTAATGCGGGTCATTCTACCAAAGGATGTCCTACCATTCCTGCATACAAAGCAATGTATACTGAACAGGTTGAGGCAATAGGGGGTTTTCGAGGAAATTATAATGCACAACAAGGGAATGCATATAATCAGTCGTGGAGGAATCCTGGATTCAATTATGGACAACCTCAAGGTGGGATGGTTAATAATCCACAAATGACTCTACCACCACCTCCTCAATTTCAGCAAGTGGCTCCTCCAATGCAAAATTCTATGCAAGTACCACCTCCTGGACCGTATGTAGCTCCACCTAGGAGAACTCTTGAGGATAATTTCAATCAATTCATCCAATCCCAAAAAGAGAGAGATGCTAAATATGATCGAATGTTTGCTGAAATGCATACTAGCATTTCTAGGTTGCAAGCTGCAGAAAATACTCAAGAGAAAGGTAAACTTCCAGCCCAAGGACAAAGACCTCCTCTTCAAGGTCAAACCATGGTTGGCTCCACATCATCGGAGTTGCAAGAACATTGTCAAGCTGTTACTACTCTTCGTAGTGGCCGCGTGATTGATCTATCACCAAAGCTTCCAAAGGTGAATGATGATGGAGTTGAACCCGAAATTTCTAAGGAATCTGAAATTCCCAAGTATGAAGAACCTTCCTTAGAAAAGGAATTGAAAGATAAGGAAGTTCGACCTGAAATTGAAGTCAAGTTGCCTATTGCTGCTCCATTTCCTCAACGCTTAAAGCCACCCAAGAAAGGGGCTTCACATACCGAGGTGTTGGATGTGTTGAAGCAAGTAAAATTGAATTTTCCATTCCTTGATGCTATTCAACAAATTCCAGCATATGCTAAGGTTATCAAAGATCTTTTGACTGTCAAAAGACGGCTTAAGGTAAAGAAAAATGTTTTCTTGGCACAAAATGTGAGCTCGATTCTTCTCAATGATCTTCCACCTAAATTCAAAGATCCAGGTGCACCTACCATTTCGTGCATCATAGGAGAGAAAAGAGTGGAAAAAGCATTGCTTGATTTAGGTGCGAGTCTTAATATCCTTCCATACTCCATTTATAAGCAACTTGAATTAGGTGATTTAAAACCTACCCGAATCACTCTACAGTTAGCAAACAGAACAGTGAAAGTGCCTCGAGGGATTGTAGAAGACGTGGTAGTTCAAGTGGACGCGTTCTACTTTTCGGTTGATTTTGTCATTTGGGATACTGAGCCTGTGCCCCATACGAGAAATCATGTTCCAATAATATTGGGCCGTCCATTCTTAGCTACTGCTAATGCTTTGATTAATACACGGAATGGCCAAATACAACTCACTTTTGGAAACATGACTCTCGAGACCAATATTTTCAATGTCGCTAACCAAATGGGAGATGAGGATGAAATTCTTGAGGTTGATCTTATTGAAGAGGTTGTGGATGAGAATATTGAGAAAGTCATAAGAGGAGATGCTTTGGAAGTGTGTTTAGTGCAAAGTGGTGAGAAAAAGAGGTCTCATACTGAGTTTGAGTGTGAAGTGAAGGAGTTTGAAACTTGGTTACAAGAGAGAGAGGTAGAGGAGTTGAGCCTAGTAGAGTTTTAGTGCGAGTTCGGACCGGTGGATGCAAGCCTCAATGATGAAGTCCAATCTTTCTGGGCCTCATTTTATCATTTAGACGAAAGCGAGTGGGAAAATAGAATTGATGAATTTATCCTTCCCAAACCTCCACCCATACCATTTGAGTCTTCGGAGGTACTTGAAGTTACGACTCAAATCTCGTCCGACTTAGAGACCCACCCACGTGCTATGAAACAAGCGGATCCTTTTCCGGTTATCTATGGGCACGGGCAAATTTTGTTCCGGCTATTCACGTATGATGGTAAGACGGGAGAAACGAGGAGTGTATCGTACCCAGTGGAAGGGATCGGGTGATTTGTGGAGAGAGAGGTGAGGTCGTCGCACCCCCGACATGTATGGGGTGATTGTAGTACATAGTAGTCTTAGGAACTAGGAGTCTTAGGTTTGAGTTAGTCCCGAGGTTGAGAATCCGAAGGGTGAGGGGTAGTTCGTTTTCGATGAGCATTGAGGATAGTCTGCAGTGTGAGGAGTGGAAAATTCATTTTTGGAAGAGATAATAGAAGCATTTTTGAAGAAAAGAAGAGAGAGGAAGAATTTAGAAAATCAGCAGACCGGATCGGTCCGGCTGATATTAAAAGAACCGATCCGGTAAGGCGGATCGATCCGGTCCCAAAACCGGATCGGTCCGGTGGTCTGCAGAATTCATTTCCCAAGATCCACCTCTTCGATCCACACCTCTTCACTTTCCCCAATCCCTTCACTTCCTTCAAAAATTCGTCCAAATTCATCCACCCTTTCATTCCCTCCAAACTCCTACTCACCCACTATAAATACACCCATCACCCTACCCATTTTCTTCACACCTTCACCTACACTTACCTTCTCTTCTCCATTACTGTTTCTATCCTCCATATCCATGGCTGCTCCTCAAAAGTATACCTCCATTGAAGTCCTTCCCGACGGACATGGAGAGTACCGTTCCCGCCGTGAAGCAAATTGGTGCCGTAAGTTTCTTAGCCCTACGCGAAAGATTCATATCAAACGTCAAGTGTTGTGGGATCAAATGCCCAATTCTGTCACAGCCCTTTTCCTGTCCCGGGGCTGGTGCCGTTTCTTCAATGAGCCTTATGAGGCAGTTTGGGAGAATGAAGTGCGACAGTTTTACGGATCTCTTGTTCGTACCGCTGAATTTGAATCCCAAGCCTATGTGGATTCCATCCCTATCCCATTCTCACTTGACCTTGTGGCACAGAAGTTAGAGTCTTTTGTTGTGATCACTCTAGCCCAATTTGATTATCCGAGTCCCGATCCCGTTCTATCTAAGGAGGTTTGTATCTCGCGAATCCAGCCCGGTGCGGTTTGGAATACCGAGACCTTTCCCGTCGGTCGCTTATCCGACAAGGCACGCTTCACCTTTCATATCGTTTGTGCCAATATCTTGCAAACATCCAATGATTCGGCGATGAGGCCTAGCCAAGACACTATGATGTATCATCTATTCGACCCTGCAACCGTGATCAATTTGGCCCAGACAATTTACACCGATATCCTTTTTGTGGCTTATGATAAAAAGGGCCGCGCTCCTCTTCCTTATGGTCGACTCATTACATCCATGCTTCTGGATGCCGGGATTGCACCACCTCAAGATATTATCAACTTGCCTAAGACTTTAGGTCAAGAGTCCCGCACTCGAAGTGAGCGGCAAATTCAGCTAGTCCGTGCAAGGCGCGGTGGCGATTCAAGTGACGAAGAGAGTGACGAGGAGGATGTTGAGATGGGGGAAGGTGACGAGGAAGAGTATGATGAGACGGCTGATCCGGATTATGTTCCGGTTGGTACGGGCTTAACTGAGCGCGTTCTCTCTCTTGAAACGCGTTTTGACGCACATGTGTCCTCCTACAAGAGGGACATGGGTTTGGTCCTGCGTATGCAGGCCGACTTGTATCGTCTCCAGGCGGGACCCGAGGCCCCTCTTCCTCCGTACTATTATAATCCATATGATCCTACTGCTCCCAGTACTTCCCATCACCCACCCGCCCCTTAGGCTGCCCTCTCCCCTTTTCGGATTTTTCTACCTATGTTTGTTTTTTTTATTTGTTTCCACAGTGTTGTCACAGTTTGTAATATACAGTTTTAGTCTATTATTGGCTTGTTTTAGTTCTCGCACTCTTTCTGTTATCTTCTTTATCTCTTATCCTTTAATTGAGGACAATGCAAATCATTAAGTTAGGGGGGATGACAGGTGCGTATTCATAAAACTTCGCCTATTAAAAAAAAAAAAATTGAAAAAAAAAAAAAAATTTAGAAACAGCCAAAAATATTTTTCTTCAAAATAAATAAAAATTGGAATTTAAAATTTTCAAAAATATCACCTTTATTCTATTTAAAGTCTCAAATTGTAAAATTCAATAATGCACTAAGCCAAAATTGACCAAAGATGGAAATTGAAAGAAAATTGACGACTTTACGAATAAGTGTGGAGATTAGTCCAAACCGGTGAGATTTTGAGCCTATCAATTTTTATGAGTTTTTAAATCAATCCGAGTTTATGATTAACTCAAAGTTCTTTTCTGCGTTTTAATAAGTCGTTGATGATCTCAATCCTTTGTTTTGATCGGTTATGGGAAATGTGTGAAATGTTGTCTCGAAATTCAAGCTAAATATATCTCTAAACTTAATTAATCTCGAGATGCATATGGTAACGTGATTAGCAATTTGGACAATGAAGTAGGCCCTCGTTTGTTACCCAAAAATATTAGACATAAAAAGTTGTGAAAAAACAAAATTATCCCTTTGCAACCCAATTTGAGCCTAATAAATTTTTCCCTTTCGTTTGATAACCCGAAAAACCCAAATAGCCCGAAATTGTGAAAATTGAGAAAATTCATCAATTAAGTCCAAATTGTGTAATAAAAAGGGGCAAGAGAATAATAGAAAAAAAAATAGCAAGAAAAAAAATGAAAATAGAAAAAAAAAAGTAGAGAAAATGAGCGAATGCCCGAAAAAGCACTAATGGACATCATAAGGACATTTTCCAATTCCAACATTCCCTACCATTTCCATTTTTTCCCTTTACACCTTAACCCCAAGAAAAGTCCTAACCGAGTCCAAATTGCAAAATTGGTTACCGCGTGGAGAGCTAAGACATGAAAAGATAATAGAGATTAAAATGGTGTGAACTAGAGGTGATGTTCCCATTTCCTAATAACCGTACTCCGATGATGAGATCTTTTCACCATAAATTTCCTTCTTTTCAATTTTGTATGCATGAATTTGTGTCCATTATATTTACTCTTTATATCATGCATACCGAAAGAAAATAACCACAATCCGAGTGATTCGTTTGTGAGTCCATCCATAAGAATTTGAATCAAAATGAATTTTCGGAAAGTAACGTAATGCTCAATCGGTGGAAATTTGAGGTTTAATTTTTGGCTTTGCACACACACACTATGGTTTGAGACAGTTGAATATGAGTTGATGGTGATTATTTTTTCGAAAAGTTTAAATTGTACAATTTTTAAGTATTTTGATATTTAGTTGAGTCAATAAAGAATTTTGTGGGTGTATTCACTACAAACCCTCACGAGACAAAACTCGTCCTACTAGGGTAACCTAGGGGTTTAAAGGCTTGTTGCATATGCTCAATGCAATCGCGTGCCTGCGAAAGTGGAATTTTATTTTAATAAAAGAATTTTCAAGAGTTGAGTTTTGGATTCAGATACATTGCCCGGGACGTGCAAAGTCCTAAGTTAGGGGAATTTGACCAAGCGTAAATTCTTCCTTATTTAGCCCCTTAAGTTAGTAATTTTAATATCTCGAACAAGGTAATTGAATCATTTTTAGTCCATATCATTCTATTGTTCATTTCTAACAAAATTCCCCAGTTTTTGTGTAATTATGATAAAGATTTCAGGAATGGAATGCAATAAAAGAAGAGAAGAAAATTAGAAGAAATGTAAAAGGGCAAAAGTGTAAATTCCATTCAGAATTCAGAAGCAACGTCAAAAGTGAAGTTGAAGAGCATGAGTTCACAAGAGCATAGGAAGAAACGACATTCAAATTGGAGTTCTAGATCAAAAGATATGGTCAGTCAAAGTTTCAAGGAAAAAGTCAAACTAGAAGAATTTCGGACCGATCCGGTTTGGATCCGGATCCATCCGAATTGACAAAGTCCAGTAGACCCCAGATTGATGACGAACCGATGAAAGCAAAAACTTCGGACCCATCCGACTAGGCCCAGACCGATCCGATAAAAAGAAAAGAACCGATCCGGTGTATTCGGACCGATCCGAGGTTGAGCCGGACCGATCCGGTAGTGTGAAATGCTGACAATTAATTGTTCAATTAAAGCAGAGCAACTCTTGGAAAAACGTACCAACAAGCATTATTGGCTATCAATTTCGATACTTGGTATTATAAAAGCTAGTGCCCTATATCATTTGAAAAAAAGAAAGAATAGACCAACCAAGAAAGTAGAGAGAGAATTGTATCATGTTGTTAGTTGTTGGTAGATTACAAATTATCTAAAGAATTTGAGAGTTAGTTTTTGAGAGAAATATTCAGAAGTTTAAATTTCTTTCTTAAGAACCTTAGTTTGTACTGCTGATTAAGGATAAGTTATCTGGATTTCAATTTCAATTACTTTCCTGCTGTTGAATTCAAGTAATATCATTCTATTCTCTGTTACTTTATTACTTGCAGATTTATTTCCCATGTCTTGTAGTTCCATAATTCTGAGTATGAATTTGTTCTTCAATCCAATCATGAGTAGCTAAATTTCCCAAGGGTTGGGGTACATGAACTCAATCCAAGGCAGATTATCTATGTAGAAAACAGAGGTTAAATTACAATATTGATTGAATCGTGAAAGAAAATTATACAAAAACTGTCAATCTTTTAATCTCTCTTGCCCTAGGTACTTGAGATGTTTAAGAAAGCTTTGCTAGTATAATTTATCATTCACTCCTTTATACCTATTTTTGATTTCATATGATGCGGGCTTGAACCTCATATATGTAATACTTAGAAGTTATAAAGGCTGGATCTAATCAATTATTTTAATTTACAAATCTAGTATTCTCTATGATAATTTGCTAAGGATTGAGGGATTGTATTCTACCCTGTTTTCTCCCATTTGATTAAAAGTTTTTCCTGCAATTTTTAGTCTGTTTTCATTAAAATTTCCAGTTTGCTTTTGTTAAGAAAAGTTTTATTTCGCTAGAAATCTTCCAAAATCATTAATCATCTTTTTGTTTATTTTAAGAAATCATTTTCAGATCTAATAAGTTTCCTGATTACTAGTTGACATTTTCTTTCCCTGTGGATTCGATCCCGACTTACCGGGTTATTACTTAAGCGATAGGTTTGCACTTGAACCTAGAGTGAACGCACTTTTAAGACAAATTTTTAGTCGCGTCACCCCACTGGCACTATTACCCCCGGTCCTGCCCTGCTGGCTAGACTCTCCTACTCTCTTGCTTCCCTGCAGATGGAAGCGGTGATCCTGACAATGTAGAAATGCGGCATTGAGTGCATCAGTGAAAGTACTCGGGGATAAATTCCCAATAAGGTGCTGACGGATCCTCCAAGCTAATCCGTCGACAAACAGCAAAATCTTCTTGCTCTCAGTAGGTGCCTCATCTGGCATAATGGTGAGAAGTCTCGTGAACTCCTCCTCATACTCCGCTACGGTAAGACTCTCCTACTTTAGATTCAGTAATCTCCGCCTCATCTCAGTCTGCACGGCGGGTGGAAAATACTGGCGGTCAAACCGCTCCCAAAATGACTGAATAGGGATCGTGTCCCTCTCCTCCAATGTGGTAGTGGACTCCCACCACTGCAAAGCGGCTCCCACCATCTTAAAGGAAGCCAATAACTGCTTTTTCACATCAGTTCACTCATACATACGGAGATGCCTCTGGATGTATTTCTTCCATTGGCTAACTGTGACAATATCGGAGCTACCAGAGAACTCAGGGGGATGCGCTTTCTGAAAAGCATCCCAAACTCTCTCCCATGAAGAGGGAAGTTGTGTTGGTACTGGCGCCACTGCCTGAACCTGGGGTGGAGCCCGCTGAACCACCGCTAGTGCGGCATTCACCGCCTGAGCAACAATGGCGACTACTTCATTTGCATTCATTGTGCCTTATGCCGGAACTGCTGGCTGTTCGGCCTGGGCACGCCTATCCTTCGGAGCACGTCTCGGAGGCATCTGAAACGTGAAGAAGTTTATTAGTCTACAGTTATTATCAAATCTCAAATAGCTGAAGACTTAAACGTAAAACAAGAGTACAATAATCCTAAAAATAGGGCTCTATAGCAATAACGTTAAGCTGAAAGCGAAAATAAGCCGTACAGATCCTATGAACACTAGAACCTGATGCTCTGATACCACCTGTGACACCCCGCCTAATTAAATACCGGGAGATCACACCTTTATTAAATTAAATCAAGGTGAACAGTTTGGTTCATTCTTAGCATCACTGTCGTAAAAATAAACTTTCCAATTTAACACCCTAAATAATTAAGCTAAGTGTCAAAACCATATTTAAACGTTACTTTCCAAATTTTTTTATTTAAAGAAAATAGTTTATTTATTTATTAACAACATTTCAACAATTAAGAATCACACCACAATAAACCTGGAACATAATCCAATTAATTTAAAACATTCGTCAATCGAATGTCAACATGCGAAATATAAAGTAACACAATTCAAATTGAATAAATCCCATAGTGACAATACTAGAAATAACTGAAATACAAATGTCCCAATAACAATGAAATAATGGAAAGGGCGACACATGCCCAATAAATGAGAATGCTAGAAGTGGAGTCAATAAAGGAAGCCGTCTACGCAAGTGACCTGCAACTCCCACCTGAGCTGCAGCACATTCCTTTCAAGGGATCCTAAGCAAGACGCCCCTGTGGCTGGGCACCTGAAATATATACATATATATACAAGAGAGAGAGAGAGAAAAAGAAACGGGTCAGAGCCCGATAGTGTGTTTGATTTAAAATACGTTTAGCAAGTATTTAAATTGATACAGGCCAATGCAACAACATATTACATCGACACTCTCTTGAGAAATTCTCACCTCTCTTCTAATGTGCACGCCTATCGTACTAACCTTCCCAACGGTTTATCTTATTATTTTATCATACTAACCTTCCCAATAATTTAGCTTATCTTACTTACTCATAAGATTTCAAAACCGAACAATATCATTGTTTAAAAAGAATACTTCCAATTAGCAGCACAACTCTCATTTTAGTTTTATTAATTTATAAAGTTTCCCAGTGTCATATTATACTTTCACAAAATAAGTATTTACTATTTGAGTCATCAACCATGTCCTACTTATCAAATCACAGTAGGCAGTTTCAAATTTCCAAATCTCATATATATATTAACTACTCGTATAATATATATAAAATAACAGCACCCCAAATAAAACTATGGTGCGTGCATACTTCTACTATCCAAACCCCATACCACTCATATCAAGGGGAATATAAATTCGGAATCACTCTCGAGCTGTATTAACACATACACAAACAATATCGAGGTGAAGCATAGATTCCAAGTCTCTAAGAGGATGGCACATACTCGCGTCTCTTAGATCCGTCTGAACTATCAATTCGATAGCCTGTACCAAGGATATCTATCTTCTAGGGTACAAGTCAATATCCCCCATAAAGGTCCCATCGAGATAAGACTGTCCCAGTGCGGTAACCTCAAGGATAGCAAGTAGCGCGGTATGTTTTTCACATGTATATAATATATGTACACCCAATCATATAAATATACCACTTTTATCATATTAATATAGGTTCCTCTCGTCACCCATAATTACAACATTTACCCTTAATTTCACATTATCAGTATTACGTATAAGGTTTCATCTCTAACCTTAACTCGAAGAGTTTTCTCACTTATTACGTGACACTCGTGGACTCTATCCTTCCAAGTAGAAAATTCAGTAGGTATACCTCTATTCACTATCGTAGCTATTCACCGTAATCTCTCACTTGAAATACGTAATTTCATCGTTCATTATATAATTATCCCAAAAGCAAAATTCTCGTCTTATAATAAAGTTCCCCACACTTATTCATATGTCCTACTGGTCTTTCCTATCTCCCAAAAACATTTTATTAAGAATACCTAAGAATGATTTCACGATAAATTTAATTTAACTAATTAAATAAGGGAAATAGGAGTCTGCCAGGAGGGGTCGATCGATCGAGGTCTGGGACTCGATCGATCGAACCTTCGATCGATCGAAGCTCTATGCTCGATCGATCGATCAAGCAGGTATTTTGATTTCTGCAGAATTGCAGTTACGGGTTCTACTAATTTTCTTCATCCAAATCCATGTTTTCCAACCCCAAACGTCCCAAGAATTCTACTATTAACATTATAACAATATACCAGATGTTTCTAACGTAGGGAATGTACATATTCATCATTTAAACATGGATTTTCAACCCAAAATTATATCTAATTATCAAGAACCCTAGAATTTTCTTGAACAGATTTCTAACAATTTTTTCTCCAGAATTTCTTTCTTATAATCATCAAAATTTCGTGGTTAATTTCGTCTACATGGCAAGGGTTTCCAGAATCATCATATCAACCAATACTACATGGATTTTCCCATCACAAATTGGGTTTTCTTCCACATTTTTCATCCCTAATCATTCCTAAACTAATATGGAAATTGCACCAACGAAAATAGCAAGATAAACACTTGCCTGGGGTATTTGGTATTCTAATTTACGGCTGATTTTGGTATGGTTGCGTTCCTCTTCTCGCGATCTACGCGTTGGCGGTGACGTCGGTGCAAATGGGTGGCTTTTTGGCCTTGAATTGCCTTGAGGGCTCTCTCCTCTCTTCTCCAATGGCCGTCACTTGTGTTTAGAGTTTCTAACCCTAGGTGACCATCCAGATATCTGATATAACCCTTGGAATTTTCGTGGGTTTAATTACCCAAAAAGGTGAAATGTCCAAAACACCCTCCCGGGGTACCAATTAGGTCTAAAAACGCCCCGAGACCCAAACTAAACCCCCGGGTACACTTTTCTGACTATCTCGACCCTTCCGGACGCGTTGGCGCACTCAAAATGACCATACAAACAACTTATAAAATATTCACTTTTTATTTATCAAAATTTAGTCCCGACGCGACACGAGCACGTTCCGACTTAAATTTCCGAAATTGTCATTTAACTCACTCATGACATTCAATATAACCAATATAATATATTACTTTGCTCATTAGTAATATTCAACAAATTTCCCATAATTACTAACTCTCGTCACGTTAATAATTATAACATAATTAATTTTTGAATTTTTATTAAATAATTCACTCACATTAAATTTAATAGATCCCCAAATTAATATAGCATAAAAATACGGGGTATTACATTTTTTACCCAAATGATGAGATAATAGTTCCTATACCGACACATGGCTTCTCGAGAACCCAAAACCTATAACGAAGGGACAGTGCATTTAATGACTCTGGGGGTAATGTTGAGGAACCCCTAGGGTCCCTCAAAAAAATTAAAAATTGAATTTGTGGCGTACAAAGTCTTTTGGTCTCCCTAATAAAAAAAACTTTGCACAAAGCGCTAATGTAGAAGGGTGTATCAAGCTTGTCCATTATGTTTTGGGGGTGAGGGTCCCTACAGACCCCCGCCCTCCAGCTTCTAGAAAATATGGGAAGTGAAACCCTCAAGGTCCCTCAACCTCCTGAAATATGGGACGCAGAACCCTCAAGGTTATCCCCTTCAACTTCCAGAAAATATGGGATGCGGAACCCTCAAGGTCCCTTAACTTGCAGAAAATATTGAACGTGAATCCTTCAAGGTCCCGCAGCTTACAGAAAATATTGGACGCGAAACCCTTAAGGTCCTTCAGCTTCCAGAAAATATGGGATGCGGAACCCTCAAGGTTCCCCCCATCATCTTCCATAAAATATTTACCGCGAAACCCTCAAGGTCCCCTAGCTTCTAGAAAATATTAGGTGAGGAACCCTCAAGGTTCTTCCCCCCCGCTTACAGAAAATATTAAACGCAGAACCCTCAATGTCCCTTAACTTTTAGAAAATATTAAGCGCGGAACCCTCAAGGCCCCCCAGCTTCCATAAAACAAGTCAGGATGAGGAAGGGGCTTATAAGAGAAACCCCACATCATGAAAGATTATTCTTTTAAAGAATAAAAATACTAATATTCATTTTCTTGTATAGGTAGCCTAGTTAAGCAAGAAGGGCTCAAATAGGCCAGTTGGGATATTTTGGGAGTTTTGGCTTGGCGGCTGAGGAACAAGACTTATTGAGAAATCTCAACCACTTAGCACTTTAAGATTGGCAGAATACTATTAGAAAGAGCCTAGGGTCACCCAACTCTCACACACCTCACAGTCAGACACAACCAGGGTGAGCAACCAAAGGGTTGCTCACAAGAAATGCATAGTTTGTAAAATGATTCTAGATAAAAGGGGTTCCTCAAGGCCCACTCAAGTTTTCAAAGATTTTAGAGTAGGTGGTCTTTAAAACCCCCCTCAAGTTCATAAATATTTTAGAGGAGGTGGCTTTCAAGGCCACCCTCTCAAACTTACAAAGTTTGTATCACAATTTAGCGTTTTAAAAGATACTTACCAAATGATATATTTTGTCTTCATTAGGAGACATATTTGCCTTTTGACTTTGGTTTTCACCAGGTGACACCTGTCAGAGGGGACAGGATGCTTCATATAGGTAGGGACAAATGGTATATTTTAAACCTTGTTCCTCACGAACCCTCTCATTTTTGGCGCCCAAAAGTGCCAACTCAGCCCTACTGCCCAAGTATAAATAGGACCCCTAGGAAAGGTTAAACAAGATAGAAAAACTCAATAGCACCGTTACTCTGTGAAAATTACTCCAAAACCTCCAAGTATTCTCTCCATGCTCTCTCTCTAAGTGACGAGTGCTTGTTTATTCACTCCCCACTAATAAGCATCACTCTCAGGAGTTACTCTTAAGAAAAGTTACTATCATTATTGTGAACTTAATCTTCTTACAGGGACAGAGATCTAGCTTGAGTTCCTTTTTTACCAAAAGGAGAAGGTTTTACCATAAGATTATCCAGAAGTTCTTGAGAACCTGGAAGACAATGTCCATTGGAGTGGGTCACGCCTCACCCTTACCAGTTATTCATAGACCCCAGTCTCACTACCCTCTTATAGAAGATATGATTAACAGATTTCACCAAATGTGTTTTTATAAACTATAAGTTTGTTTAAGAAGCCTTATTCACAAAAAAATAGAATAACAAGGATAACACACGATACGTTTATCCTAAAGTCTAACAAGTTTATATTTTAAATTTTTATATAAATTTTGATGATTTTTTTAATTCAACTATCAAGGGTAGGAACTAAGTCATGTAAGCCAAATAACGACCATCCACAACACAAGATGTAACATGGTAAAACCTCCCCAGAGCAAACATCCATGAGGGCCTCTATCCCTGAAAGAAAAAAATATTCCACTATAATAAAAGGATATGCTTACAAATACAACATATATAGGAAATAACCAAAAATGTTACATGACTGAGAATCCCCTCTCAATCGCAGGTACAAACCCTCTGAATGTTAATACAAACAACTCCAGTTAAATGGAAACATACAAGTCTCAGAATATCAAAAGAAATATAGTGGAATTTGTGTAGTTTATTGTCTTAGTCTATATGCAAGTATGAAACTCACACACACTTAACATGTACAAATCAGTCCTGAACAAATTATAAGATTTATCGATGTGTTGTGTGAGATATTCAATGGTTTAAAATATATCTAAGGATTATATTCAAATATTTCATATCTGTTCAAATATTTCATAAAGTTTCCATAGATTTGCAAAAACCTTTTTCAAGAAGTTTAAGGAAAAAATTTTAATTCAAAACCCAATTTAAACTTCAAACTAAATCTAAAATTTAACCAAGAAACTTTGTGAAATTTTGATTTTTTTTAGTTTAAAACTCTAGTTCATTAAGATTGAACTGAGTTGCAAAACCCAAACATATCTCTATTCTCTCTCTTCTTTTTATTTATCCCTTTCTCTAAAAGTGAAACCCTAAACATTGTCCAAAAGATCTTAAGATAGACGAGATAAGGGTTTATATATGTGGGGAAAAGGATGTAGAATTATGTTTCAACCACTTAAGGTATGAAGGGGTTTATATCCAAGGTATTTCGTATAGAAACTTCTTGTTTACACAATAACTTTATCTATGAGGGGAAAATGTATGCGGGGCTTATAAATAAACCTCCACACTTATATATAAACCCCTTCATTAAGAGATCAAGAAAAAATAGATCCTAATCAGAAACTAAGGAAGCCTTCTAAAAGAATCTAGTTGATTCTCCATGTATTTTGTCTGTTTTGTGCATTAATGAGCAATATTATAATATTAACGAGGTTACTCGGTACTAGTGAGGGACCAGGTATGGCAAGACTTGGGACATATCTAATTCTCTATCAAAGAACTCACTTGTAAACCTTTAAGGGAATTGGTTTGGAAGATATAGAGAAAGGAATGACTTAAATTTTTTTAGATATAACAGGTAAAGCAGTCAGTTTAGCTTACCATCACTCGATAATTTTGAGATTACTTCGCAACCATAGATTTTTTATGCTAAAAATTTTATATTTCCATCAAAAATTAATGTGATACCATACCACACCTAAAACATGTCAAATCAAACTTGCCTCAGCAAAGTGATGGTTTGGTGAGAAGTTATCCACAAAGGTGATGACGCACTTGTGGTTCCACCTGACACAACTGCTAGTCACTCGAGAATTTTAATTAGGATTCAATGTTAACGACATGTTATGTATGGTAGTCTCACCTAACATTTAATGTGCATGAGGTTCCTTATATGTAGCCTGAGCCTATATATCCCCTAGTTATCCTTTGATAAACTACAAGATTTTTTTAGCCAAAAGACCTCTTTGATATATTTTTTGCAGATTTTACTCTCCACTATTAATACGTTTATTTAAGTTCTTACCAAGAACTCATGCATTTATCGAGATTTTAAAAACTATTCATTCCATACTTCGATTTTTTCCTTCCTACCTTTGGTTTATTTAGATCACTTTCTTCTATATCCCGCTAACTAACATCCATTAGAGGCTCGTTTATTAGTTAAACAAGTCATTTAATGTGCACAAGGTTCCTATATATATATATAGTCCACCCTTGTCATTAGGAGTCAATTAGTTGTTGTTTTATCACCATTGAAATGGGTTGTGCCTTAGTTTATCTATAAACACCTAGCACATAAAACAACTCTCTTGCATATTTCTACTAAAGAATTCCAATTAAAATTCTCACAACATAGTGATTAGGGATGTGTGTCGTCCGGTTCGAATCGAAAAATCATGCTTCGAAAAAAAATCAAAATTTTTGGCAAAAAAAGGCGTGCCGAAGCCGAATCCAATTTCTTCGATTTTGGAATTTTTGGCAAAATCAGAATTTTCGACAAATTCAGAAAAAAAAAATTGGCAAAATTTGTAAATTAGGCTTTTTTTTTTCCGGAAAAATCAAAATATTTTTATTTACATCCATGCTAAAGACAAACTTCCATGTTCAGATCTATTAAAACTTAAAGCTTCAAAGGTATCTGTTCATAAAATAGAACAATATTGTAACACCCCGTCTAATTAAATACCGGGTAGCTACTCCTTTATTAAATTAAAACAGAATATCAAGTTGGTTCAGTCTTAGCATCACTGTCAAAAAATATTTAATTAATTACTAGCCACCTAATATTTAAAAGAGAGATGTCAAATTTAATTAATTAAGTTAACAAATAACCAAGAACTAAATCATTAACCATTAATTTCATAAACAATATCATATTAATAACCAAAGAAAATGAAATCAACTAAGTCTGGAGTAAACACTCCAATAATAAAAATATGCCAAAGTAAATAAAGTCACAATACAAGAGTCTGAATAAATAAACCAATAACTGAAGTAATGAAAGTCTGCAACTACAACTTCTAAATAAGAATGGGCGACATGCCCTAACTGATACAAAGGACTCAGAAGGAATCAAGGATAAATATGAAGGCGTCTACTACCAAGATCCTGTAGCTTCCACAACAACTACAACACGTAATCAGAATGGAACTCCTATGATTGGCGTCTCTGTGGCTGGGCACCTAAAATGTTTTTTTCAAAACAAAAATAGATTTGGAGGAAAACGGGTCAGATCCCAATGTGAAAACAATTTAAAGTTTAGCAAGTGTTTAAATTACAATTAAACAACACATATTATAAACACGTTAGTTGTGCACTCTCACATGAGTTTCTTACCTCTCAACTACTGTGCACACCTAACGAATGCCTTTAACCCATCCTAGTTATGACGCTATCTAACTAGTTCGTACCACTACTGCTTTCGCATTCTACCATAGGATGTCTACTCTTAACATTCAAACAAGATATGTTCAGACCCCATATTCACATTCATTAAGTTACTTATCTCAAGTGTTAATTAAATTCTCATTCTTAACCCATTCAAATATCTTAGCTTATTCACATATACTAAGCAACAATGAACCAGTCACAAGTACATAAGTATAGCACTCTCAGTACATAAATACATATATGGCACCACTAGGCTAAGCTACGGTGCACGCATACTCTGCTATCTAATTCATGTACATCACGCACGTAAGGATCACGTGTTTCGAATCACTCAGGAACCGTCTAAATATAAATCACACATATTGGAGTCGAACATAGTTCACATACCCATGGGTCACGCACATACCTATGCTCCCATGATCAGCTGACTTATCCACTCACAAATAAGTCATTCACAACCCTATGTCCTTAAGGTACCAGTCTAAATCCCCCCGAAGCACACAAGGATAAGAGGGTCCTTTTCCATAAAAATAACATCCCGTGATAGCAACTGTTGATGTAAAAAATTAGATTATCCCTAATTATTTAATCACAGATAAAAATAAATAAGACAATAGAATTTTTAAAGTGGTTCAGCCTTAAAAGAATGGCCTACATCCACTACTTTGTTATTGCTGAGTGTTTAGGAATTCTCGAAGTATGATTATCCTCAAGAAATTCCGGTCCCTTACAATGAGGATGATACAATGTATTTATAGCCCTCAGGCTGTACATGTGAAAGGGTAATACATAGCTGTCCCTTAGGCGTATACATCTGTATGATAATAATCAACATTTAATGCGCATTTAATCCTCTTAATTATCTGATAATAAATGCTCTGATCGAGATGCAGCTCGGACCGCCAAAGTTACTCGAACCGCCTAAGTATCTCGGTATCCATGAGTTGATCGGTGCCGTAAAGTTCCTCGAAGAGCTCTTACTGGTCGGAGCGTCTGAGTTGATGGGGGAGGCAGAATTCCTCGATGCCAAAGTGATTGTAAAAGTGCTTGTAGGTGCCATGTAGACTGACACGTGTCTTCTGATGATTAATCCACGTCAGCAGGTTAAATTTGGTATCAACAGAAGCCCCCAATGTTTCACAGTTAGAGACTTGAGGAGTGAGGAACATTCTTTCTCGAAATATGGCGGTTTGAAATGGTCATCCTAAAATTTAGGTGTATTTTCTTTTGTATTTATTTCTCCTTCCAAATTCGTAGAATTAGACTTTTTGAATTTTTATAACCGCTTCGATTTCCTCACCCTTTTTGTCTTTTTAGCCGTCGGTAGCATAACCGTCTCTTTTTGTAATCATTATTTTTACCTTTTCCCAAGGTAAAGTATTTAAACTTTGTAGAAAATCATATCGTCTTTTACTTTTTCAAATCTGTATCTTTGAGTTTTCCATTTTCTCTCTCTATTGTGCGTTCACCCCTTTCATTGTTCATTGTCACCAGATCCATCCTTTTCCTGTAAGTTCTTCTTCCTTCTCTTTTATTTCCTTTATTCATCATGGTTTACCTTATTGAATCGCTTGATAAGTTTCGTTCTGATTTCTCTATTCCTTCGTGGGTTGTTCTGGAGGAATTTTCTGAACCTTCAAATTATTTCCATTTGGCTGAGGGACATTGGTTCCCCAGTCTCTTCGTGGATGAATGGGGTTTTTCTTTTCCCCCAAACCCTTTGTGTCTAGAATTCTGTCAATATTTTGATGTGGTTTCTGCAAGAATAACCCCCAATACATGGAGAATAGTTAATGGGGTTCATAGATTAAATCAGATTCATGGAACTCGTATAGGAATTCTAGAAATTATGTTTTGTTATAGATGAGATGTTGGTGACAATTCTTTTTATTTGAAAACTAGATTTTTAAATAGAGCTTTAGTGGTCAATCTCCCAGATACCAATAGGGACTACTTCGAGCACGGGGTTGTTATGAAAAATTGGCAACACCCTCCACTAACTGGAAATGATGTGTACCAGGGTCCTAGATGCCCTCCCTATGGCAATGGGATAGGTTGTTTTTATTTTATTTTATTTTTAAAATTATTCTTCCTTTGTGTTTGATAAAATGTGTAACTGATATTTTCATGTTCATTTATTTGCAGTTGACAGCAAAATAAGGTCTCCAAAAGAGACAGAAGTTAACTTAAAACATCTGAAACTTATCTGGGATTTGCATCAGACTGTTGTCGACGAGCATATCAGATCAGCTTCATATCTGCTGCAGTATAAGAGTTACACCTCATCTTTTACTACTCGTCTAGTGATAAGCGACATGGAACCAATACCAGCTTCTATAAGTTCTTCACCTGAATCACATATTCCCTTGAGTGAAAGGATGAAGAGAAGAAGAGCTCCTGCCCTCTTCGAGAAATCTGCCTCTGTTGCTGGAGAGGCAAAGAAAAGTAAACATGATGTCCCAGAAGAGGGGACAAAGAAAATTGATACACCCTCTCCGGATACTGCTGTGAAGGTTGCCGAGAAGCCCCCAGTGGCTCCGAGTAAGGCTGCTGCTCCAAGCGAGGTGATTGTCATCTCTCCGACTAAGACTACGTCGTTAGTCGAGACCGTTGATTCTCCTCTGAGGAGGCTGAAGAAAAGCTCCTCGGTCAATTTGGCTGAATCCATCTCTCAGCCCCCGACTACTGGAAGTGGTGTTCCCACTTTTATTTCCCCCAGCTCTGCCATGAGCTCGGTGAAGTCTTGGATCATTCCCGAGATCCAAGGTATTGAAGAAAATCTTTCTCGGGACATGGTTACCACATTAGTTGCTCGTCATATTGCTTCTATAAGTATCATTATCCTCAACTTTCATTTTCCCTTTTTATATCTGTGCAATGACTTGCTATTGTTTTCTTTTCATAGTTGGTAACCTGCTTTAATACAATTCTGAAGAAAGATGAAGCTATTAAAGCTTCGAGCTCCTCGTCAGGTGTAGAGGAAGCTTTGGTGGGTCTGACACAGTCTCTGAAAGATTCTCGTAAAAAATATGATGATGATAAATATACTTAGGAGAAGAAGCTTAATTCCATCGAATAGGAGAAGGGTAAGGTTGTCAAGGTCTCCAAGGAGTTGGAGAAGAAAATAAAGGACTTCGAGGAGAAGAATAAAGATCTTGAAGGGAAGCTCAAAAATGCTAAGGAGCTTGAAAGTAAGCTCAAAGCTGCTGAGGAAGAGTTGGGCCAACTTCGGGAAGTAAGTCGTCAGAAGGAAGAAGTGGAGAATAAACTGAAGGCTACCGAGGATCTTCTTTCCAAGAAGCTTTCCTCGGAGAAGGCGAAAAGGAAGTTGGTTATAAAAAAGTCCTTCAGTGCTGGCTGGGATAAGGGGTGGAATAAGGGTCTGGCTGCCATGATGTCACAAGTGGAATATGGTAGCCACAAATACTTTAGGGATGGCTGGGTCATTTCTTTACAAGAGATGAAGGTTGATGAAAATTCTGACCTGTTTCAGCGACACATCCCGGGCCCCCTCCAACTCCTGAAGAAGAAGAAGAGGACGAAGCTGCCTCTGAGGAATCTTTCATGGTGATGGGGGATTAAATTACTCATCCCCCAGCTATCCAGTCCACTGGAGAGCAACTTCAATTACCTCTTATCTCATCCGAATAGCTTCCAGCAGCCCTCGAGCAACCCTCTGTACCATCCGAACAACCTACCTCCTCGTCCTAGCCTCCCGAGAAAGTTTCGGGAGATAAGGAAAAGGTGTAGAGTTGTTCGGATTTTTCTCTCTGTTTATTTTTCTTTATCAAATGTAACTCTGAACTTTGTACTTCTCCTTTATGATGTAATAAAATTTAAAATTTTGATTATGCATACTATTGATTCTCTTCTTCATGCTCTGTTTGCACTTTTATTGATTCTTGCTTTTTCTTCCTTTACTAGTTTATGGCCAGGATGGAATTATTTTCTGCTCACGATACAAAATTGTTGAGGCAATGCAATGAGTACTTCCAAGATGGTCATACAGATATGAGTGCAGCACAAATCGTTGACATCCTCGGTCAAGGTGCTTCAGAGCAAGCAATTAAAGCCTACCAGTATTTGAAGTGCCTGCTCGACCGTGCAGTGGCTAAAATGTAGCATACTATGAAATGATTGAAGATCTCCAGGGAGCTCTTGAAGAGATTCAACAATAATATAAGGAATCTACATCCCTTTTGCACGAGGGATATGAGAAGAAGTATCAGCAACTAAATGTTGATAAGGGATACGATAAACTGTTTGCTACTTATGAAGTGAGAGAGAGGACTTTGAAAACCGAGGTCGAGGAGCACAGGAAGATAGCTGAGTTGTTGGAGCAAGAAAACAATAACTTGCAAAGAGAAGTATCTCAGTTGAAATCTACTGCCTCTACTTCAAACGCTTTGGTCCCTGTGAACGATGAAGGATTCTCTTTCTTGGAGGTCGAAAACGCCAATCTTCGAAATGAATTGGAGACCTTGAAAAGAGCTGGTCCCTCTACCTCTGCTTGTGAACGAGAAAGAGCTTCTCGGGGATGAGCAAGAGCTGCTCGGATTACTGTCGAGGAACAAAGAACTCAATCAGCTCTGGAGAACCAAGCCTTCCAATTGATGGCAAAGAACCAGGCATTGGCTGAGATATCTAAGAAGATCTGGAATCTGGACGAGCAGCTTTCTGCACCAAAGTCTGCCTTGGAGAATAAAGAACTCTTTATAAAAAGTCTTCACGAGCAGCTGGAAAGGTTGACTTATCAATTCCATAAGCAGCCCAGAGAATTCTGGATGGCTGGCTACAATGAGGTTGTCTACCATTTGGATGATAGGATCCAAAATGCAAATAATGAAGGTTACAAACAAGGGTGGTTGAATGCCTTGGGTGTACTGCAATTGGAACAGGGTCATTACTTATGGGATTACCATAATCCCGGGTTGCTCGACTTGCCAGTGCCACCATTCAAGCTCGACATGAGATGGATTCCTGCTCGAGCAATCCCTCAGTGTTTGATTTCCAAATACCTTGGTGATTATAGTCTCCATTCCAATGCAGTAAATATCTCGCCCCGAGCATCTACTCGATCGACCATCTGTGATGAACATCAGGATGCTTAAAGATCTTAATTTCATAAACTCCCCTTATGCTTTAGATGATCCTCCTACTGGCGAGGAACCTGTTTCAAAAGCAGAGGGGAAGAAACCAATAGAATAGGAATCTTGATGTAATCATTAATTTGTATTTCATTCTTGATGTATTTTTCTCTACATTTAATAAAAGATTTTTATTTTTCTTCGCAATCTTGATTGCCATTGTCTTGTGGTTATAAAACACTTTACATATGTGCATGTATATCTGTTAAAAAGATAACAACATTGTGTTATTTATCGATCAACTAGAGTTGGTTAAACTTATGGTCGACTATCCTGAATTTGTGGTAATCATTTGACGACTAACCAAAATTGATGATGTTTTGTTTCTCGACCAACTTATTGGTAATTTAAAATATTACGAGTATAAAAAATTTTGCTTGATCACTTTCACATACTCATACTTTGTTTACATAAAATTCTTCCGACCAACTGTAGTTAACCTGAGTTGGTGGATTTTTTCTTCCCGACCAACCTTAGTTGGCATTTTTGGGAAATATTTTTCTTCTCAACCAACCTTAGTTGGCTTTTTTGGAAAATATTTTTCTTCCCAACCAACCTTAGTTGGCATTTTTGGGATAGATTTTCTTCCCAACCAACCTTAGTTGGCATTTTTGGGAATAGTTTTTCTTCCCAACCAACCTTAGTTGGCATTTTTGGGAAATATTTTTCTTCCCAACCAACCTTAGTTGTCATTTTTGGGAAATATTTTTCTTCCCAACCAACCTTAGTTGGCATTTTTTGGATTTATTTTCTTCCCAACCAACCTTAGTTGGCATTTTTGGAAAAGTGTGAAGCAATAGTATTCCTCAAAAAAATTTCAAGAGAGAAACTGAGCAGAACATTGGCACTTTATTCATACTAATGAAATTGCATTACATGAGAGTTTACGTCACTGATAATACTTGCGCAGGTGTTCTACATGCCATGCATTCTTAAACTCCTCCCCCTCTAAAGCTTCTATTCTGTAGGTTCCCGGTCGAACAACTTCTGTAACTCGGTAAGGTCCATGCCAGTTTGCTTCCAGTTTGTTGTGCTTTTGAATCACTTTCTTTAGCACATAGTCTCCTTCTTTCAGGTCGCACTTCTTCACTCTCTTGTTGTAGAATAAAGCTATTCATTGCTGGTAAGCAGCATTTCTAATGGCTGCTTCTTCTCTAACTTCCTCGAGCATGTCCAAGTTTAACCTTCTCATTAAATCACAGACAGGGAAATTGAAATTCAGTACTCTGTGTGTCGGGAGACTCAACTCGGCAGGTATAACAGCTTCACTAACAAATGCTAGCATGTATGGAGATTCTCCTGTTGCTGCTCGGGGAGTAGTTCGATAAGCCCACAGTTAGAGTGCAGCTCGTTGATCCAGTTTGCTTTCGCGTTATTCAGTCTTTTCTTCAAACCATTTCGCAGCGTTCTGTTTGTCACTTCAGTTTGTCCATTTCTTTGGGGATGGCCTGGATCTGAGTGAATCTTCAAGATATTTGACTGTTGACAATAGGTCGCGAACTCCTCGTTGTCGAACTGAGTTCCATGGTCTGTGATGAAGGCATGAGGAAGACCATATCGACAAATGACGTTCTTCCAAATAAATTAGTACACTTTGTCGTACGTCATATCAATGAGAGGCTCAGCCTCAACCCATTTAGTAAAGTAGTCCACAGCGACCATGAGATACTTAAATCTTCCCCTGGTCGTTGTCAGTGGTCCGACCAAGTCTATTCCCCATATGGCAAATGGCCAAGGGGAAGTAATGGGTGCTAATAATGCTTGAGGAGTTCTTCTGATAGAGGAGAAGCGTTGACACTTGTCACATTTCTTGGCATAAGATATACAATCAGCCCTCATCATTAGCCAGTAGTATCCTTGAGTCATCATTCTTTGCAAAAGTGTCCGACCTGCTACATGGGCTCCACATGACCCTTCATGGACCTCTTCAATCAGATCTTTCACCTCGGTGGGATGCACGCATCTTTGCAAACCCGCTATAATTCATCATTTGTATAGAATACCATTAGTCAGTACATAACGAGCAGCTTTAAACTTCAATTTCTTGGCTGTAAGTTTGTCAGTTGGTAATTCCCCTTTCTCGATATATGCCCTGATGGGATCCATTCATGATGATCCTAAATCAAGGGTAATAAAGTTCATTGTCAGATCTTCATCTATACTCCAACCAGCTAAAACTTCAATTGGGATTGTTCTTCGTAGCTCGACACGAGTAGCTGATGCTAATCGAGCTAAGGCGTCTATTTTTGCATTCTCCATTATTGGTATTCTGACCAGCTGAATAGTAGTAAATTCTGATACCAATTACCTTGCTTTTGCATGATACCTGATCATTAATTCTCCTTTGGCTACATACACTCCCACCATTTGATTTATGATCAATTGCGAGTCACTGAAGACGATAACCTGCTCCACCCCCATGGTTTTTGCCAAACTAAGACCTGCAATCATGGCTTCATATTCAGCCTCATTATTCAAAGATTTGAATTGGAAGCGTAGGGCGTATTCCACGTCGACCTCGTCTGGACTGTTCAGAACGATCCCTACCCCACAACCTGTTGTACAAGATGAGCCATCCACATATAGACTCTATATGGGTAACTCGTCGTCAAATTTCTCATCTGACAGAGTTCCTCGGTGGAAAATTTGTAGCTTCCTTTCACCCTCTCCTATTATTTCTTACTGTTCGTCGATCATCTTTTCTCGCCCTTTTACCAACCTAAGTTGGTCTGGGCTTGGGTTTGATGATTCTGTAACATCTACAAGTTGGTCGGTGAGCAGCTTTTGCTCCTCGGGGGTATCAGGATATGTGAACTCTGCTATAAAATCTACTACAACTTGCCCTTTAAGCGATGATCTGGGTTCATAAACTATATCATATTCACCAAGTTCTACTGCCCAGTACATCAATCTCCCTGATTTTTCTGGTTTATGAAGGGCTTGCCTCAACGGCATATCAGTATATACTACTATAGTACGAGCCTGGAAGTATGGCTTCATTCTTCTACTTGCCTCGATCAATGCTAGTGCCAATTTTTCCAGCTTTGGATATCTGATCTCTGCTCCTCAGAAGGCCTTACTCGTGTAATATATCGGTTTTTTCACTCCATTCTCCATTCTTAACAATGCCGAACTAACTACATTCTCCGACACTGCCAGATACAAGTATAATTTTTCTCCCATCACTGGCCTGGACAATAATGGAGGTGCTCCCAGATATTTCTTCAAGTATTGAAAAGCCTTCTCACATTTATCATTCCACTCAAAAGTCTTTCGGAGCGTTTTGAAGAATGGAAGGCATCTATCAGTTGCTCACGATACAAATCTGTTGAGTGCTGCTACTCGTCCTGTAAGACTTTGCACTTCTTTCTTCGTCGTTAGAGATCGCAGCCCTAACAGAGCTTTGATCTTTTCAGGATTTGCTTCAATACCTCGTTGATCGACAATGTACTCGAGAAACATGCCTTCTCGTACTCCAAATATGCACTTGGTCGGGTTCAACTTCACTTGATATTTATCCAATTGATCAAAGGTCTGGCCTAAGTCAACTAGATGATCAACAACTTTCTTGCTCTTTGTCAGCATATCATCAACATAGACTTCCATATTGCAACTGATTTGTTCTGCAAACACCTTGTTCATCAGCCGCTGATATGTTGCACCTGCATTTTTCAAACCAAAAGGCATAACATTATAACAGTAAGTTCCCCTAGGGGTAATGAAAGAAGTACTCTCCCCGTCTTCAGGTTTCATCTTAATCTGGTTGTAACCAGAATAAGCATCCATGAAGCTTAGCAGCTCGTGTCCCGAGGTGGCATCCACTAATTGATCAATTCCGGGCAGGGGAAAGTGGTCCTTTGGGCATGCTTTGTTGAGGTTGGTGAAATCTACACACATCCTCCAATTGTTGTTCTTCTTCTTTACCATCACCAAATTTGCTAACCAGTCTGGATATTTAACATCTTCAATAAAGCAAGCTTTCTGGAGCTTCTCGACCTTTTCCTGTATAGCTTCATTCTTCTCGGGACTAAATACTCTTCTTCTCTGCTTCACTGGCTTAATCTCCTTATTCACGTTGAGCTCATGACATAAGAAATTTGTGTCTATTCCAGGCATATCCTCATGACTCTATGTAAAAGTTTGCTTTCTGTTTCTTAGGAAAGTTATCAATTCCTGTTTTAATGAGGCCTCCAACGACGAACCTATTTGAGTTGCTCGTTCAGGATGCTCGTCGTCCAGAATGATATTTTTAGTAGCTTCTACCACTTGACCTTTCACGAGTTGCGACTCATCTCTAGGATCCAATGTTTCAATTTCTGCACCTTCATCCACTTGATAGGTAGTAGTCTTTTTCCTTGATTCCTCCAGTTCCTCTTGCTCGGTAGATGAATAGTAGCATTCCCGAGCTACTTTTTGATCACCCTTCATAACTCCTACTCCAAAATTTGTTAGAAATTTTAGGCATTGATGTACCGTAAATGGAACTGCCTCGAACTTCTTCAATCCTACCCTTCCTATGATGATATTGTAGGCTGATTGAATATTCTTATCCATCACGAAGAAGCGTATTCTTTCTGTTCGATAAGAAGGTCATGTACCAATGAATATATCCAACTTGATCGTCCCAAGTGGAAAAACTTTCTCGCCAGCAAAACCGAGGAGGGATCTATGATAAGGTTCCAATTGAGATAGCTTTAGATTTAAACTGTCGGAGCACGAGTAGAACATGATGTCTGCCGAGCTACCATTATCAACCAGTACTCTTGAAATCATCACTTCCTTCATCCTCATTTTGATCACCAATGGGTCATCATGAGGATATAGAACACTTGCGAGGTCGTTCTTTGAGAAACCAATGACTAATTTCTCTTTGTTTACCTTTCTCAGGTGATCCTCCTCAGCTAGATTTATTCGTTGAATGTATGAGCAAGCTTGAGCCTCACAGAGGTAAGCTTTTCTTTCTGCAGTAAGGTCTCCTCCTCCTGCATCTCCACCTGTAATAACATTACAAATAAATGACCCAAAACGTATTGAAAATACCTCACGTTCTGGCTGCCTTGGTCTTTTGGGAAGATCGGGGTCGTCTTCTGGATCATCTTCATGGTCTCTTTTCTTGTTCTCCTCTGCTCGACGAGGAGATCTAGACCTCTCTCTTGTCCGGTCGCTGTTTCTTCTTTCATTTCTACGATCAACATACTTTGCCAATTTTTCTCATCTAATGAGTGTTTCGATCTCATTCTGAAGATCTATGCAATTTTTGGTCATATGGCCATGATCTTTGTGAAACTCACAATATTTGGCCTTATTCCTTCTGTCAGGGTCTGTCTTCATTTTCTCTGGCCAGTTTGATTCCTCGCTATTCTTGATTTCTTCTAGAACGTGGTTGATGTCTATCTTCAAAGGAGTATAATTATCAAATTTCTTCAATACTTCCCATGACGACCTTGTTTTTAATTATTTGTCACAACCATTGTTCTTATGCTCTTTCTTCTTAGCTTTATCAACCTCCACCTTGGTTTCTTTGGCATCCATATTCTTCTTCGTAGCCATAGCCTCCTCGGCATTCATGATCTTGGCCACTTTTGCCATCAGTTCTGACATGGTTCTGGGTGGATCTTTGGCCAAAGTGTAGTACAACTTGTTGGGCAGCAGCCCACTCATCAAGCCGGTAATCGCTGTCTTTTCCTCATAATCAATGACTTCGAGTTTCTCGTTATTAAAATGAGTTATATAATCTCTATTACTCTCACCAGCTTTTTGTCTAACACTTAACAAATGCTCTACTCGTTTAACTAGATTTGCCCCAAAACAGAAATTTCCAATAAATAACTCGACCAGTTTAAAGAAGGTTGAGATCTTACCCCGAGGAAGATTATTGTACCATATTTGAGCAGGTCCAGTAAGAGTTTCTGAGAATGCTCTGTATCTCATCTCATCTGGAACAGCATAGATGTCGGTTGCAGCTTGATATTATTCTATATGAAGGACAGGGTCGGTCTTTCCATCATATTTGGGAGTCACAACAGGTGGTTTGAACTTTGACGGTGTGGGAAAATCCACAATGGCCTAGATAAAAGGTGTCCCTTGAACAAAAGTTCATTGTAGAGGGTTCTTGGCCTTAGCCATTGCCCCTAATCTATCTTCCAGCCTCTGAATAGAGCCTTTCCATGCATCATTTCCTTCCTCGGGCCTGTTGGTTCGAGCAACTGATCGTTTTGATGTGAATTCTTGGGATCTATCTTGACGAGCAGCTGGTCGCGACTGGGCAGATCCTTCCTTTAAGTCTGATGGTCGTCAAAAGCTCCTCGATGCAGCCTTAGGAGGACTTTTGTTCCTCCTAGGGCCCAATCGATCAAAAGAAGAAACCCTACATAATCTCTCCATTGCACTGATCCTTTCTGGAGAGAGAGTGACCTTTTGTTTAGTATCTGTGGCTCGTACCGACGAAGTTCTTCCTGGTTGATAAGAAAAATCATCAGATTCCTTATTACGATATGAATCGGTATGCCTAGTATGTGAAGAAAATAAATGGGTATTTCTTTGAACACTTCGCTGTCCTGAATGGGTCGGTACTCCACCATGAAGGGTTTGTATGAGTTGTCGCATAGTTTCTAGCATGGCTGTCTGGCCCTGGGCCAGATTTGTCATTATTCTAGCCAGATCTGGAACGTTTGGCTGAGCAGATAGATTTTGGAGGTTTCCAGCATTTCGATTGCTGGATTCAGGATTCTCAGCTATTAGTGATGAACTGTTTTTGGTGAAAATCGATATTAACAGTCGTTTCCCACAGACGGCGCCAATCTGTTGATGTAAAAAATTAGATTATCTCTAATTATTTAATCACAAATAAAAATAAATAAGACAATAGAATATTTAAAGTGGTTCAGCCTTAAAAGAATGGCCTACATCCACTGTTTTGTTATTGCTGAGTGTTTAGGAATTCTCGAAGTATGATTATCCTCAAGAAATTCTGGTCCCTTACAATGAGGATGATACAATGTATTTATAGCTCTCAGGCTATACATGTGAAAGGGTAATACATTGCTGTCCCTTAGGCGTATACATCTGTATGATAATAATAAGCATTTAATCCTCTTAAATGTCTGATAATAAATGCTCTGATCGAGATGCAGCTCGGACCGCCAAAGTTAATCGGATCGCCTAAGTATCTCGGTATCCATGAGTTGCTCGGTGCAGTAAAGTTCCTCGGAGAGCTCTTACTGGTCGGAGCATCTGAGTTGATCGGGGAGGCAGAATTCCTCGACGCCAAAGTGATTGTAAAAATTCTTGTAGGTGCCATGTAGACTGGCACGTGTCTTCTTATGATTAATCCACGTCAGCAGGTTAAATTGGTATCAACAGCAAGTATGGTAGTCATGTCATACACATAAGAAATACATACCCTAGGCATTCACATAACCAATATATATATATAGGTACACTCATCTCCTATATATTAAGTCTTACCCACAAAATTTATGTTCCGGAGATTCTACGTACTATTTATTTAACGTGACAACTCTCGTCATACGGGTTCGGGTACCTATACCTATCCCAAGTGAATACTAGGTCTCCCATTTATTACTAAGGTTATCACAGCAAATCTAAAATACCTTAAGTTATCATTCATTCCACTTTCAGTCCCAAAATCGAAAGATCTCCAACCGTCCTCACTTGGTAACTATTCGTAATTACAACGCTCAATCCCATCAGTTATGATATTTTCCGAAAATAACTAAGACCCTACTGACCTTATATAAGTTAAACAATATTATATTAATCACCCTAAGAATCAACCTCAGCTTTAAGATTTTCATTAAATCTTAAAAGGAAATAATTTCCAAAAATCAGCAGGGGTCGATCGATCGAAGAAAAGGATCGATCGATCGATCGATATTCTTGAGTCGATCGATCGATCAAGCAGGTATTTGCCTTGAATTGCTTAAACATTTACGGGATTCCTCTTTTTACACCTCAAATTCTTCATTTTAATGTCCAAAACTCACAACCAAGTATACTAATAATCATACCAACATGTTTACATAATTTTTAACATTATTAGAATCATTAAATCATCCTCAATCAACAGTTTCTTAGATCAAAAGTCATAAATATTCTTCTAACACTAGTTCTTCCTAATTTCTTGAAGAACATCATAAATTCTAATTTAATTTAGTAATTACCTACACATGGAACATGATTTCGTACCTAATATTTGTCCAGAAGCTTTAACTACATGCAACCCTACTCGGATTCAATATTTAATGCTCCCATTTTACAATTTATATCATTGTTCATAATAAATCTTCGCATCTACACTACCATGTAAAATATATGCTTTGAATCTTTTCAAGATAAATCACTTGCCTGTAGAATACCGATTTTGATCCGTTGATGGCGTTGTTGGTTGGTTCCCCCTCTCTTTCCGATCACAAATCTGACGGTGGTGGTGGTATGTGGTGGTTATAGCCATTGAAACCCTTCTGTAACTTCTCCTCTATCTCACGTAGCCCACTTCTTACTTTTGGCTGATAATGATCCTAATGGCCTTCCCAATAACAATTAAATAAACTCTAAAATTCGTCTGTCTAATTTCCTTAAAATCTAAAATGACAAAAATACCCTCCCGGGTTGCCGGTTAGGCCTAAAAATGCCTCGGGACCCGAAATAAACCCCCGGCTAGTGTTTTTGGACTATCTCGACACTTAGGGACTCATTGGCACACTCAAAATGCTCATACAGATTACATAAAAATAAAATACTTTTAAATCCATTAAATTGGGTCCTTACACGACTAACACGCGTGTCCCAACTTAATTACCGAAACTGTCGTATTTTTTACTCACGACAATTTTAAATAAATAAAATAATCATATATTGCCATAATCACTCGGTAATATTCAACATCATTATAATAATCAAATACTAACTCTCGTCTCGCTAGCATTTATATTCGAATAAATTTCCAATTAATTAACCCAAATTAATTATAATAAATCTCATAATTCAAGGCAATTTAATTTATTAAATCACATAATTAAAAGCCATAAAAATATGGGGTATTACATACTTCCCCCCTAATAACGGAATTTCGTCCCGAAATTTGGAAAAATAGGCATACCTGGAATGTAAAATACAAGGAAAGGCTCAATCAGTACAACCCTCGCTTTACAACAAGCTTGTTGAACACTCTTGACACTTAATTAGTTATAGGGTATACCTCAATAAATGCACCTCACATTGCGCTCTTATTAAACAACATTCGAATAAGAATAGCCTATACATTTTTGTCCGCATTATCTCAATATTATTGGGAGTCCGTACCTCACTACGTATTAACTCCCGCGTTTATCTAGACACAAAACTCCCATTCTGGGGGAAACCATAGAAGATCTGACTACTCTTGTCCGATCTTGGAATCTCTATTCTGGTGTTATGACGTTTAAATAAAGGAAAGTCACTCATGACTGTTGGTTATCCCCTTATAGTCATCAGACTCTAACTCCTGACTAATCCAAAACTTTAATAATTCGCTTACCTCTAAACCTCCACAGAAAGAATGATAAGGTTTACCCACACAAAACCTCAGTAAGCACCTTGCCCACTATGAATAGATACGGGTGATTTCACTCAACTCTATCATTTGGTAATATCTTATCCCCATTATCACACTCTACCTCACTTTCTAGCTATCCCCATTTCAGAAATGAAATGAGCGCACTGAATCCAAAACTGCTTTCATACTGTTCCACTAGTCGTCAGTCATCTTGCGCCTACTCCTCAGGCTATAGGTGATACAACCTTATCCAAACGAAACGTTACCCCACGTTGAAGGTGGATTTTAGGTATATCATCCTAGTTCTGAATAATACTGCGTAGGACTACGTACCAGCCTGTTCACTATCTAATAGTGTAAATCACCCAAGGATATAGAATTTCTCTCCTTCTGGACAACCTGTCCCGCATATTCAAAGGAACTCGTTAATTATCTATAAGTTGGCAACTCCTCAAGGAAATTTACCAACTTAACTCTTCCATCTCTGGAATCGTCGTCTTGATACAAAATTATCTCATTGATCATCTTACCCCAACCGATCTACTACTTACTATACCCCTTTCAATGTCGACTTTCATGTATAATTCTTCCCGTTAAGTGATACTTACTAACCCTCTTCTCCTCTTGGCGTATACCAAAAATTACTACCCGTGCACCTTTCACCACATTGTGTACATCTGGACTCTCATACCTTATCAACATCCTCACTCTATTTACGCGTAAGCCACCCTTAACATTCGATTAGGTGGAACTCCGCTTCAAATTGTCCATAATAGTTTGATATTTGTCTTCTCAAGGGGTACTCCCTTTTTAAATGCTTTCCCACTCTCTTTCATCCCATGTTGGACGTGTTATCCTGATTGCACTAAAGTCAATAGATTGTCGTCCTTTTCTCGACGCTTAATTCACTCTACCACTTCCATTTCGTCATATTAGTCTCACAAGTAAAAATTTCACCCATCTATGCCTCTTCTTCTTTCGATTAACACATAAACGAACAAGGGTGTTTATACCCATTTTAACCCATACATATAGGTTTAACCATTAGATATGCTCCATACGTACTCCACTCTTTCTTGCCCCTGCATTTGTAATGTGGATATACCACTTGGGCGTTCTCAATCACCCCCAAATTAGAAATCCTTAGTCCTCCTTAACCTTATTGCATTCTTCAACCTGCCGTAATAAAACCAATTTTTTTTAGCATTTCCTCACCATATCATCGGCTATACTGGCCTTATATCTTAATTTCCCCTTTCACGTCCAGTTCTAACCACGTACTCCATAATGATCGAGGTACCCAAATCATAGACGAACGATCATACATCTCCCTACTACCAACCTTGCTAAGTTTCATGCATGGAGTGTCTCAAAAAGTGAAATCCAAACAAGGAACCCCCCCGATACACTACTTCCTAGCATTATCGGTCATCGGAATCTGGTAGGCCCTCGGTCCATGACATGTACCCTTATATTCCCGTTTCTTGACAATCAAGTTACGTCTCCTTCCGTAATTACACTTAAACAAGGAATTCCTTTTGAAAGACACTGTCTCTTAACATTGATGGAAATCACCTTCCTTAAACATCATGCAAATATAATCGGGGTTCTAAAAATCCCGTCCCCAGACATACAACTATGAGTATTAACTCCCATGTCTCTAAAGGGTGATATAACACTGCACTCTTCTTATTATTACATCTTGAGCGTTAATTATAATAATCAGCTAAATCTTTCCACTGAACAGTAAACTAAATATACTCGGAATCATATTAATTAAATCCTTACACATAGCGGGATAAATTATCTAATACCTTTATACCTTTCGAAATTTCGATGATATCTATATATATATATATATATACGAGCCCGACCCCTCTCGTAAATGGGGTCTCACTAGAACAAAACATCCTACACCAAGGTAGTAATACTGATAGACTTGCAATAACCGCACACTATTGGTCTAACCATTATTATAAAACCACAATCAGGATAATATCATACTAGTATAACACATCCCAAAAATGAGAAGTTTCAATAAAGTATATACCGCTATCAATATACGCATTCATCCTTCACGGATAACACTAAAGGTAACCCCGTTATACCAAGGAGAAATATTCACATAAATATTAACATTGCTGAGACACTCATTAAGCTCGACTCTCCAGCGAAAAATAGCAACAATAATAAATGTAGTAACTCGTTACTAACACATACAACACTCATCATCATCTAAGGATATAACTCACACTTATACCTCGCCAATCGCCCTGGATGCTCAAATGGTTCCTGGACTTAACACACCTGCCCGTACGGAACTGAAAATTTCAATAACTATTGCCCTTGCTAGGCAACATACCCTTATCCCTATACTTGCTTCGGTAAACATTTATAACGCATGGGTCTCGCTCCCCACAAAATACCACTACATATTCTCTACTTATCTCCGGTCACATTGACCATGTTAGGGTTATCTTACGCTCAGTCATTGGTAGTCTCGACTATGATGACTATCTTTATTGTTCCCTTAGCTTTGATGGCCCTAAGGAACTCGCTAATGATTTCAACATCTTTTACTGAAATCACCATTGATTGGTAACAATTCATCTATCCGAATTATTTTAATGGGTTCCCTGATGAGTTTCACCCTTGTGGTGATTCTTTTTCCTCGAGTCTTACTCTGTCTAACTTCTTCGATTCTTATAGCTCCCCTTACAAGGAAGCTCTTACCTCCATATTAACAAAACACGTCATAATTACCATCTGTATTGACCGTCCAATCAAAAATCCCCAGAAGTGCTAACAATTCTTCTTGTACGCAAATTCTCCCTTTTAATGTCCTATTCTCCATTTCACTTACTTCATCCGGTGTAAGGTTCGCTAACTAATTGAATTTCTTCTCACAAAGTGACCTCTGTCCAACCCTCTTGTGTGATCTCACAACAACGTTCATATCTCACTTTGAACATCTAATGAAGGAACTTATGTTCAAACTATACATATGTGCCTTCTTTTGACAAAACATTCCACTTCTAAGTGTGATGGTTGCCTCTCACCATTGAAACTCCTCTCTTACGAGTCAAGGGAAAATTTTTTCCCGAATTTTCACTCCCGATTAGCCATACCTCGTCATATCTCCAAGCCTTTGAATATATTACGTTAGTTGGCTAATACACGCTATCTCTGCATTTCTAGTATTTCCACTGCTTGTTCTTTTCAATGTTTCGTCTGACTCTCTCCCAATTCAACCTTGCTGGGTGAGTCTAATTTGATCCCACTTTCTACTATAGTTGTACCTGGAAGTCACAATTAGCGCCTTAGCCATTTTACCGTCCTGAACTTCCTGCCATAATATGGGTGACTTCCACTACGGTCATCCTTCTTTGATAAACCAAATAACCTTAACTGATCTTTGCCTCCTACTGTCCGCCCAACTGTCTTCGCCTGACATACTGCATTGTTCGACAAACAAACTCATTCGAATGCGTATAAGATTCACTATCATATACATTATAGTAGGAGAACATAATCTCACCAAAGAAATCAATAATCCTAAACGTACGGCTCTATATAAAAGAAAGCTACCCTGGAATCATAATAAGCCGCAAAGATCCTAAAGGACACTAGAACATGATGCTCTGATACCACCTGTAACACCCCGTCTAATTAAGTATCGGGTAGCTACTCCATTATTAAATTAAAATAGAATATCAAGTTGGTTCATTCTTAGCATCACTGTCGAAAAACATTTAATTAATTACTAGCCACCTAATATTTAGAAAGAGAGATGTCAAATTTTATTAATTAAGTTAACAAATAACCATGAACTAAATCATTAACCATTAATCTCATAAACAATCTCATATGAATAACCAACGAAAATGAAATCAACTGAGTCTGGAGTAAACACTCCAATAATAAAAATATGCCAGAATAAATAAAGTCCCAATATAAGAGTCTGAATAAATAAACCAATAACTGAAGTAATGAAAGTCTGAAACTACAACTTCTAAATAAGAATGGGCGACATGCCCTAACTGATACAAACGACTTTAAAGGAATCAAGGATAAATATGAAGGCGTCTACTTCCAAGATCCTGTAGCTTCCAAAGCAACTACAACACGTCATCAAAATGGAACTCCTACGCTTGGCATCTCTGCGGCTGGGCACCTAAAATGTTTTTTTCAAAACAAAAATAGATTTGGAGGAAAACGGGTCAGAGCCCGATGTGAAAACAGTTTAAAGTTTAACAAGTGTTTAAATTACAATTAAACAACACATATTATAAACACGTTAGTTGCGCACTCTCACATGAGTTTCTTACCTCTCAACTACTGTGCATGCCTAACGAATGCCTTTAACCCATCCTAGTTATGCTGCTATCTAACTAGTTTGTACTACTACTGCTTTCGCATTCTACCATAGGATGTCTACTCTTAATATTCAAATAAGATATGTTCAGACCCCATATTCACATTCATTAAGTTACTTATCTCAAGTGTTAATTAAATTCTCATTCTTAACCGATTCAAATATCTTAGCTTATTCAGATCTACTAAGCAGCAATGAACCAGTCACAAGTATATAAGTATAGGAATCTTAGTACATAAATACATATATGGCACCCCTAAGCTAAGCTGCGGTGCACGCATACTCTTCCATCGAATCCATGTACATCACGCACGTAAGGATCACGTGTTTCGAATCACTCAGGAACCGTCTAAATACAAATCACACATATTGGAGGCGAACATAGTTCACATACCCATGGGTCACGCACATACCTATGCTCCTATGGTCAGCTGACTTATCCAGTCACAAATAAGTCATTCACAACCCTATGTCCTTAAGGTACTAGTCTAAATCCCCCCGAAGCACACAAGGATAAGAGGGTCCTTTTCCATAAAAATAACTTCCCGTTATAGCAAGTATGGTAGGTATGTCATACACATAAGAAATCCATACACTAGGCATTCACACAACCAATATATATATATATATATATATATATATATATAGGTACACTCTTCTCCTATATATTAAGTTTCACCCACAATATTTATGTTCCGTAGATTCTACGTATTATTTATTTAACGTGACAAGTCTCGTCATACGGGTTCGGGTACCTATACCTATCCCAAGTGAATACTAGGTCTCCCATTTATTACTAAGGTTATCTCAAAAAATCTAAAATCCCTTAAGTTATCATTCATTCCACTTTCAGTCCCAAAATCGAAAGACCTCCAACCATCCTCACTCGGTAACTATTCGTAATTACAACGCTCAATCCCATAAGTTATGATATTTTTCGAAAATAACTAAGACCCTACTGACCTTATCTAAGTTTCACAATATTATATTAATCACCCTAAGAATCAACCTCAACTTTAGGATTTTCATTAAACCTTAAAAGGAAACGATTGCCAAAAATCAGCAGGGGTCGATCGATCGAAGAAAAGGATCGATCGATCGATCGACATTCTTGAGTCGATCGATCGATCAAGCAGGTATTTGCCCAGAATTTCTTAAACAGTTACAGGATTTCTCTTTTTACACCTCAAATTCTTCATTTTAACGTCCAAAACTCTCAACCAAGTATACTAATCACCATACCAACATGTTTACATAGTTTCTAACATTATTAGAATCATTAAATCATCCTTAATCAACAGTTTCTTGGATCCAAAGTCATAATTATTCTTCTAACCCTAGTTCTTCCTAATTTCTTGAAGAACATCATAAATTCTAATTTAATTTCGTAATTACCTACACATGGAACATGATTTCGTACCTAATATCTGTCCAAAAGCTTTAACTACATGCAACCATACCCGGATTCAATATTTAATGCACCCATTTTACAATTTATATCATTGTTCATAATAAATCTTCAAATCTACACTACCATGTAAAATATATGCTTTGAATCTTTACAAGATAAATCACTTGCCTCTAGAATACCGATTCTGATCCGTTGATGACGTTGTTGGTTGGTTCCCCCTCTCTTTCCGATCACAAATCCGATGGTGGTGGTGGTATGTGGTGGTTATGGCCATTGAAACCCTTCTGTAACTTCTCCTCTATCTCACGTAGCCTACTTCTTACTTTTTGACTGATAATGGCCCTAATGGCCTTCCCAATAAAAATTAAATAAACTCTAAAATTCGTGTGTCTAATTTCCTTAAAATCTAAAATGATAAAAATACCCTCCCGGGTTGCCGGTTAGGCCTAAATATGCCCCGGGATCCGAACTAAACCCCCGACTAGTGTTTTCTGACTATCTCGACCCTTAGGGACTCATTGGCACACTCAAAATGCTCATACAGATTACATAAAAATAAAATACTTTTAAATCCATTAAATTGGGTCCTTACACGACTAACACGCGTGTCCCAACTTAATTACCGATACTGCCGTATTTTTTACTCACGACAATTTTAAATAAATACAATAATCATATATTACCATAATCACTCGGTAATATTCAACATCATTATAATAATCAAATACTAACTCTTGTCTCGCTAGCATTTAAATTCGAATAAATTTCTAATTAATTAACCCAAATTAATTATAATAAATCTCATAATTCAAGGCAATTTAATTTATTAAATCACATAATTAAAAGCCATAAAAATATGGGGTATTACATACTTCCCCCCTAATAACGAAATTTTGTCCCCAAATTTGGAAAAATAGGCATACCTGGAATGTAAAATACAAGGAAAGGCTCAATCACTACAACCCTCGCTTTACAACAAGCTTGTTGAACGCTCTTGACACTTAATTAGTTATAGGGTATACCTCAATACATTCACCTCACATTGTGCTCTTATTAAACAACATTCGAATAAGAATAGCCTATACATTTTTGGCCGCATTATCTTAATATTATTACGAGTCCGTACCTCACTACGTATTAACTCCCGCGTTTATCTAGACACAAAACTACCATCCTGGGAGAAACCATAGAAGATCTCACTACTCTTGTCCGATCTTGGAATCTCTATTCTGGTGTTATGATGTTTACATAATGGAATGTCACTCATGACTGTTGGTTATCCCCTTATAGTCATCGGACTCTAACTCCTGACTAATCCAAAACTTTAATAATTCGCTCATCTCTAAACCTCCAAAGAAAGAATGATAAGGTTTACCCACACAAAACCTCAGTAAGCACCTTGCCCACTATGAATAGATACGGGTGCTTTCACTCAACTCTACCATTTGGTAATATCTTCTCCCCATTATCACACTCTTCTCACTTTCTCGCTATCCCCATTTCGGAAATGAAATGATCGCACTGAATCCAAAACTGCTTTCATACAGTTCCACCAGTCGTCAGTCATCTTGCGCCTACTCCTCAGGCTGTAGGTGATACAACCTTCTCCGAACGAAACGTTATCTCCACTACTTCCTGATACCCCATGTTGAAGGTGGATTTCAGGTATCTCATCCTAGTTCTGAATAATACTGCGTAGGACTACGTACCGGCCTGTTCACTATCTAATAGTGTAAATCACCCAAGGATATAGAATTTCTCTCCTTCTGGACAACCTGTCCCACATATTCTAAGGAACTCGTTAATTATCTATAAGTTGGCAACCCCTCAAGGAAATTTACCAACTTAATTCTTCCATCTCTGGAATCGTCGGCTTGATACAAAATTATCTGGTTGATCATCTTACCCCAACCGATCTACTACTTACTATACCCCTTCAATGCCGACTTTCACGTATAATTCTTCCCGTTAAGTGATACTTACTAACCCTCTTCCCCTCTTGGCGTATGCCAAAAATTACAACCTGTGCACCTTTCACCACGTTGTGTACATCTAGACTCTCATACCTTATCAACATCCTCACTCTATTTACGCGTAAGCCACCCTTAACATTCGATTGGGTGTAACTCCGCTGCAAATTATCCATAATAGTTAGATATTTGTCTTCTCAAGGGGTACTCCCTTTTTAAATGTTTTCCCACTCTCTTTCATCCCATATTGGACGTGTTATCCTGATTGCACCAAAGTCAATAGATTGTCGTCCTTCTCACGACGCTTAATTAACTCTACCACTTCCATTTCGTCATATTAGTCTCACGAGTAAAAATTTCACCCATCTATGCCTCTTCTTCTTTCGATTAACACATAAATGAACCAGGGTGTCTATACCCCTTTTAACCCATACATACAGTTTTAAACATCAGATATGCTCCATACGTACTCCACTCTTTATTGCCCCTGCATTTGTAATGTGGATATATCACTTGGGCGTTCTCCATCACCCCCAAATTAGAAATCCTTAGTCCTCCTTAACCTTATTGCATCCTTCAACCTGCCGTAATAAAAACAAATTTTTTTAGCATTTCCTCACCATATCATTGGCTATACTGGCCTTATATCTTAATTTCCCCTTTCACTTCCAGTTCTAACCACGTACTCCATAATGATCGAGGTACCCAAATCATAGACGAACGGTCATACATCTCCCTACTACCAACCTTGATAAGTTTCATGCATGGAGTGTCTCGCAAAGTGAAATCTAAACAAGGAACCCCCCGATACACTACTTCCTAGCATTGTCGGTCATCGCAATCTGGTAGGCACTCGGTCCATGACATGTACCCCTATATTCCCGTTTCTTGACAATCAAGTTATGTCTCCTTCCGTAATTACACTTAAACAAGGAATTCCTTTTGAAAGACACTGTCTCTTAACATTGATGGCAATCACCTTCCTTAAACATCATGCAAATATAATCGGGGTTCTCAAAATCCCGTCCCCAGACATACAACTATGAGTATTAACGCCCATGTCTCTAAAGGGTGATATAACATTGCACTCTTCTTATTATTACATCTTGAGCGTTAATTATAATAATTAGCTAAATCTTTCCACTGAACAGTAAACTAAATATACTCCGAATCATATTAATTAAATCCTTACACATAGTGGGATCAATTATCTGATACCCTTATACCTTTCGAAATTTTGATGATATATATATATATATATATATATATATATATATATATATATATATATATATATGCGAGCCCGACCCTCTCGTAAATGGGGTCTCACTAGAACAAAACATCCTACACCAAGGTAGTAATCCCGATAGACTTGCAATAATCGCACACTATTGGTTTAACCATTATTATAAAACCACAATCAGGATAATATCATACTCGTATAACACATCCCTAAAATGAGAAGTTTCAATAAAGTATATACTGCTATCAATATACGCATTCATCCTTCACGGATAACACTAAAGGTAACCCCATTATACCAAGGAGAAATATTCACATAAATAATAACATTACCGAGACACTCACTAAGCTCGACTCTCCAGTGAAAAATAGCAACAATAATAAATTTAGTAACTCGTTACTGACACATACAACACTCATCATCATCTAAGGATATAACTCACACTTATACCTCGCCAATCGCCCTGGCTGCTCAAATGGTTCCTGGACTTAACACACCTGCCCGTACGAAACTGAAAATTTCAATAACTATTGCCCTTGCTAGGCAACATACCCTTATCCCTATACTTTCTTCGGGAAACATTTATAATGCATGGGTCTCACTCCCCACACAATACCACTACATATACTCCACTTATCTTCGGTCACATTGACCATGTTAAGGTTATCTTACACTCGGTCGTTAGTAGTCTCGACTCTAATGACTATCTTTATTGTTCCCTTAGCTTTGATGTCCCTAAGGGACTCGCTACTGATTTCAACATCTTTTACTGAAATCACCATTGCTTGGTAACAATTCATCTATCTGAATCATTTTAATGGGTTCCCTGATGGGTTTCCCCCTTGTGGTGCTTCTTTTTCCTCGAGTCTTACTCTATCTAACTTCTTCGATTCTTATAGCTCCCCTCACAAGGAAGCTCTTACCTCCATATTAACAAAACACGTCATAATTACCATCTGTATTGACCGTCCAAGCAAAATTTCACATGTTCACAAATTTATTATTTGTACGTTATATTTGTTGTCTCTTCCATCTGATTATTGCACTTTAGTTGCATAAATCAACAAATTTATGTGATTATATATATATATATATATATATATATATATATATAGAGAGAGAGAGAGGCTTCGTTACAAACATTCTTACATGGCTTAAATGACCTCGCTATTTTTGTATGTAATTGCCTTCAAATCCTCTCATATAATCTTTCATTTCGTGTAAAAGACCATAGCTATTATTGTATATATTAAAAATAAATGGAAATGTTAAAAGAAAGAAAGAGAAAAGTAAGTGACTGAACAGAGACATCGAAGACCTTTCTCATTTTAATTCATTATGACAGTTTGGAAGAGAGAAGCGAGAAGAGTTATAAATATAAGTCGATTTTCAATCCTATTTCCTTGATTTTGTTCATATCTTTCACAAGAATATATGTGGTGAGGATGGTGAACAAATATAATAATAAACCATTTATATCTTTAAAAAAATAACGTTTCTCATTTTTACGGAAGAAAAATTGAAATCATCATATACGCCAAGTATATATATCCATACTTGAGTTTCTCTCTCTCTCTCTCTCTCTCTCTCTCTCTCTCTCTATATATATATATATATATATATATATATATATATATATATATATATATATATATATATATATATATATATATATATTTGTATTTATTCTATTTAAGTGGATATCCCCTCTTATTAGGACTCTACCAACTTGTACTATAAATAATGGCTGACTCCAACATTATTGAGACACCAAATTATGAGAAACTCTTTATCTCTCTAAAATTCTCTTTGTGCTCTATTCCTCTTAACACGTCATTAGCACAATCCTCTCTCCACCTAAAAACTTTGATTCAAAAGAACAAATATATTTTTTATTCATTCGAAAAAATTGACTATAACCACAGTGAGTTGAGGATGTATCTAACCTTGAATATTTGATTTTATATCAAATCACAAAAAGAGGTTAGTACACTTTTTGTGTGAATAGATGTGTCAAGTGTATTTTTATACTCCCTCATGGCTTTAAATGTGATATAAATCCTAATTGTATATGTGATATATGTTATATAAATCTAGTCTAGTTTCTTCACCACATCATCTCGTTTAGAGGTTATGATGGAATTAGATTGGCTAACATGTGATGAGTCAATTTTGATGCCCATGCATATCCCTCCATTTTATTGTATTTAGACCTTTGATTTTAAGGTCTCACGTGTGTGGCAATAGTCTTTTTTTCACTTAAGTACTTGATTGATCATCAAAATTTTTATGTTCATTAGTATCATGCATGCATAAATTAATCAATGTTAACATTATTTTTCTCTGTAAATTAAAGCACGATTCGTCTTTAGTTTTTTACTGTGCGATGCTAAATCTAAACCCTAAAATAATTATTAAGTCATTTATGTCATATGATTATCTAATTATTAAGTTGCATAGCTAATTAAAGGCATATAATTCTTGAAGACCTATTTTATAATTGAGATATAAACTTTCCTAATTATTATAAGGACCTGAAGTTCCTAACCGCTATTAAAAATTTGGACTCAAAATTCCCAATTACAAATTATAAAAATTGGGCCTAAAGTTCTCAACTATTTTTATTTGGGGGTTGAAGTTCCCAATTGCCTTATAATATTTGGAGCCTGAAGTTTTCAATTGTTATTCAATTTTTGGACCCGATGTTCTAATAAAATATATACTAAATCAAAACCTCAAATTTTTTATTATTTGTATATTAAGGTAAGGGGCATTAAATTTCCCGAAATGATTTGAAATATGGACCTGAAGTTCAAATTATTTTTTCTAGATCAAACCCGAGGTTTTGAAACAATGGGGTGGGGATTTTAAAATCCCAAAATATTAATAAAATTGAAGCTTAATTTTAATTCTTTTATCTGTTGAACCCAAAGTTCTCACAAATAATGTTTGACAAACCTGAGATAGTATTGAACCTGAAGTTTAATGCTTGGAGCTGATGTTCTAAAAAAAACTTAAGTCCTTATCAAATTTGAAATATTGACACAATAAGGACGGGACTTTTAAGTCCATTGACTTAATAAAATTAAACCTAAAGTTCCATTAATTTATGGTTTAAACCCGAAGTTCTAATAAACAATCAACTACTCATTTTTAAATGGTATCCACGTTATTCACAGATATTCATTTTGATTAAAAAAATTCTTATAATTTAATCCATAGCAATTAATTTGAAGTTCTCTTCATTTAAATTTTAGAACCTGAAATTTTTGAATCGGTTAGACCTAATCATTATTGTGACTAGAAGTTTGCAAATTACTATTTATAATTAGGGGTATAAATATCCTCATTATTATCGAGAAATAAAATAAAATAAAATTTGAGACTCAAAGTTCTTAAGATTTAGGACCTGAAGCTCCTATACGCATATTCCCAAAATGAAAAGATTTTTTTTATTATTTATAGGGTAGGGACAATGATGTTCCATAAATAGTTTAGCCTTATCTTAATATTTTTATTCGAGTAGTTATTAGGTAATGGATTAGTTTACATTTGTTTTACAATGCTTATATAATTGGTGGATTGAATTTCAATTTATATTTACTCATGTTAAAAGTATGAATCTGAAAGTAATACCAAGGCCTATGCGATGTAATATAGTAAATATTTTAAATACAGTTGAACCTAAGGCTGCAGAAAGTCCTATGCGATGTTATTATGTGGTGAGTACCCATTCATGAGCGATGAGTTATATGAAGGAAATTCGTGAAGAAAATTGTTTCATTTTATGGGCATAAGAATATATGGGTACCATATTAGTGAATAAAAGAAATTTTCCATTAATTCTTGTGTTGAAAACTAGAAGCTTACACTAGAAAACAATCATTTAATTATATATGGGGTTATATTATGCAATAGTTGTTATAAATTTGTACTTTGTAATGAGCCTGAAGTTCCATGGTTCAACTATTTATATTATACCATGATCAATTTTTGATAACCATTATTATCACAAAGGTATGTATATACGGTATTTAAGATTCACCGTCAATTGAACCATTGACAAATGTAGTATTTCTAGTATAATTTACGAACTTATATTTTCATGAGACATTCTTTCCACCATTCGTGCGGGGGTTGGGGGGTGCGTACTTGAAGTATAAATTATCCCTGGAGAATGGAAAGCTCCAGAAGGATGGTTCATTCCTGAAGCCCGAAGATAATTATTATGGAATGTATCCTCTTTGTCTCATCAAATCACCCTTATTTCTCAATGAGAAAATGAACTTAATAATGATATTGCAACATCAAATGATTAGCAAACTTAAGACGTAGTCAAATGCACCAGTTACAAATGTGGTTGTCAAAATCATTGTCCTAAAAGGATAAAATAAATTTAGCAACAAATAAATTTATTGCACACTGAAAGTGTGGCAAACCTTTAGGTCCTAATAACTTGGCTCTCTAGTAATGGAAGTCAAATAAAATCATGACTAGATAACGCACCAGAATAGGTTATACATAATTCTTAAGAAGAGGTTATGACAAAAGATCCACTTTATCTAAAATCCTGGAAGAGGTTATTGTCTATGAAAAGACACAAGTCCCTAAAGTGACTATACCACCATTGAAGTAGGCAAAGGTACCTAATATTAAATGAGATCTCTATATTTTATACATATATAGTAGAATTATGGGATCACAAAAGATGATCATCGACGACATAATTATCTATGTTGTAGAAATGTAAAAATCAATGGGCGATGATACAAATCCACGTATTATAAATAAATGCCAACAAAAAATATATTGGCAAAAAATGAAAAAATTCCATGATGGCAGAAGTCGAGTATCTAAATAAACGTGATTTCTTCAGACCTATAGTACAATTCCCATAAGAAATTGACCCTGAAGATTACAAGTGGATGTTTGTGAGAAAGCGAAGTGAAAAGCTCGCTAAAATTTTCATGACCTATACCACAATGTTTCCTGAAGAAATCCAAAATTGATTATATACAAACATACACTCTCATTACGACCGTAAAAACTTCTTAGATTTCTGGCTAGCTTAGCAGTTTATATATAAGAGACTCATGAATATTATAACTTCTTATTTATACAGGACTTGACAAATAATATGTAAAAAAATCCCAGAAGGATTAGCTTTGCCTGAAACAAAGTCAAGGAGTACATACTCAATTTGAATAAGACATTCATTATGCAACTTAAAGCAATCTGAAAGGATATGTGTACTATTGATTCAATAAATACTTGTCTAAAGAAAGGTATGAAAATAATTATATATGTCAATGTGATATTATACAAATATATATAAAGAATGTGCTCCTGAAGAGATCAATTGAAATACAAAATACCCAATTATAAGGAAGTAAAAAGAGATTAACCTTGGGGTATTTAGATATTATCTTGGCATATAGATCGGGAATAATATTGGTTAAACACTGATACATCAATTAAAATCAACTCAACTTCGCTTAACAAAGCCATTTCCCAATTATTTGGGATTGGATACATAAATCCTATGTTTCCATTCCATTTTGTTTAGTGTAATATCTTCGGTTGAACCACATGGTTTCATGTAATTTTTTTCAATATTCCACCAAGTCAATTTACGCATACCTATGCCTCTTGCCTTACCATCAATACTAATTAAATAATTCTTACTTAAGGGAGTATCCATTAGTCTACGCTTAATGTGTCCAAACCATCTAAATCGATTTTCTCTCAATTTATCTTCTATAGGAGCTACTTTTACTGCTTCACGAATTTGTTCATTCCTAATTTTATCCTTTCGAGTTTTACCACAAATCCATATTAGCATTCCCATTTTCTTCCCACTCATTTTCTCCACATTTTATTTTTTGGTTGTCCAATACTCTTTCCCATATATCATGGTAGGTCTAATGACCATCTTATAAAATTTTCCTCAAAGGTATACGACTATCACACAATATGCTTCTAGCACTTCTCCAATTAATCGATCCTGATTTAATCATATGTGTAACATCATCAATAATATCTCCATTTTTTGGGATAATTGCGCCTAAATAATGACAATGATCAATTCTGGGTATGTCTTGACTCTCCAATTTTTCCACACCACCGATTTTCCTCCTATTACTACTAAACTTCTACTCCACATATTTTATTTTAGTCCTGTTTATTTTAAATTCTCTTATTTTTGGAGTTTCCCTTCACAATTGTAATCTACCATTAATCCTTGTGTTAGTATCATCCATTAAAATAATATCATCTTCAAATAGCATTCACCACGACATATAATCTTGTATTTTCCCAATCAACTCATCCATAACAAGAGCAAAGAGATAAAGAGTTAGTGCTGAACTTTGATGCTTACCTACGGTAATTGGGAATTCAGTATATTCTCCAACTGATGTTCTTGCTATAGTCATGGGCTCATCATAAGTATCCTTAATCACATTAATATATCTACGAGTTACACTTTTTTTAATTAGAACCCACCATATTATTGCTCTTGGTATCCTATCATATGTCTTCTCTAAATCTATAAAAAAATCATATGAAGGTCCTTCTTTTTCTCCTTCTACCTCTCCATAAATCTCCTCAATAAATAAATTTCTTCCATTGTTAGCCTCCAATGCATAAACTCAAATTGATTCTCAGATATGGTTGTTTTTAATCTGAATATATATTCAATCACTCTATCCTATAGTTTCATCGTATGACTCATTAACATAATACCACAATAATTTGAACAACTTTACATGTCCCCTTTATTTTTATAAATAGGTACTAAAACACTCTTTCTCCAGTCCTTGGGCATACTATTGGTCAATATAATCCTATTAAATAATTTTATAAGCCAAAGCACTCTAGTCTACCCTAAACACTTCCAAACCTCAATAGAGATATCATATGGTCCCTAAGCCCACCCCGTTTTCATATTTTTTTAATGTAATTCTAACCTTTATTGTCTAATTCTAGGAAAAAATATATTTTCTCGTGTCTCCCTAAGTTACTCTATATATAATCTACTTCAATTATCTTCATTTGATAATCAATTAAAATAGTTTTTTCACCTTTCCATAATCTCATCATCCTTGACTAGGACTCTCGAATAATCACTTTTAATATACTTAATGTCATTAAAATATTTTGTTTTCTTGTCCCTAAGTTTAGCAAGCTTATAAATAATTTCCCCCCTTATCATGTTCCCAATTTTGTATAAAGTTCATCATACGCCTTAACTTAACATCTTTTACCACTTTCTTAACTTCCTTTTTAGCACATTTATATTTCTCAAAATTTTCTTCATTTTTATTTGTTTTCCATGTTTTAAAGTACTCTCTTTTTATTTTTAATATATTCTATAATTCTTCATTCCACCACCAAGTTTCTTTAGACTGTCGATAAATTTATTTCGATATTCTCTTAATGCATGTGTCCATCTTATCCCACATTACGTTAGTTTCATTTTTGGTATTGCATGACGCTTCATTTAATATTTTATCTTGAAATATTTTTAATTTGTCTCCTTTTAAGTTCCACCACCTAGTTTGTGGGTTAATCGTCTCTCTTTGCACGTGTGATTGATTTTTAATATTTATATCCAACACCAGTATCCTATGTTTTAAGGTTAAGATCTCTCCCTGGATAACCTTATAGTCTTTACATGTTAATCTGTCTCTTTTTCTAATAATGAAAAAGTCTATTTAGCTCTTACGCGTTCCACTTTTACAAGTTATTATATGTTCAAGTCTCTTTTTAAAACATGTATTTACTAGTATAAAATCATAAGCCATTGCAAAATCTAATATTGAATCCACACCACCATTATTATCCCCAAAATCACATCCTCCATGCACTTTCTCATATCCTAAATGATCTTCTCCTACATGGACATTAAAATCCCCTCCTATATAGATTTTCTCACCTATAGGTATTTGTTTCCAAAATTATACTTTAGTGTGCTCATCTAATTCTAGTTGGGGTGCATAAATACTAACAATATTACTTATATTTTCACCTAATAGAAATTTTACAAGTATAAGTCTATCTTATTTCGTAATAATAGTGACAATATCATCCTTAAGATTCTAACGGTACGTCAACAAAGCCTGCAAACTCTAACGGTACGTCAACAACTTCAAATTCTTCGTCTTTGTATCTCAGGTCGCAACATACATACATCCCCTTGTAAGGGGAAACAAATTATTCATGTTGATAAGGCTACTTGTAACACAAATCATTCCATATGAAATTCTTAAACGCACGAGTAATAACCTGGCTTAAACTCACGAAACTATTAAATCATTTTGATCATAGCTACATGTAATATACACAATCAAGTTACATGTAGCGACTATATATATGGTACGAAGTTATTATACACATCTTATGTAATATACACATTCATTTTGATTATAGGCATTAATTGTGTATCCATTGATCGTTATTGATCATGTAGCCAATCAATGGCTAATTTGCAGTGATCAAGAATATGAAATTCACATAATGTAAGTCATATTCAAGTATATGTGATTGAAAATAAAAATAAACACAAGGAGGTTCACTTGCAACGGGGAAAATGTAAGACCAAATATATATCAACAACATAAAAAGTCAACATAAACTTACATCATCAACGACAATACCAAAATGGCCAAACCCAAATCTAATATCATACTTGTCAACTCCAACACGATACACAACATGCATCATTCTTCTCGTCCTTTTTAACCCATTATAAATCACTATCTTGGGTAGCAGTCGTGCTATCTTGTGCCATAGTTCTAGAAGTGGCAACTACCATGCCATTCCCCTCTACTCGTAACAACTTAGAAGCTTTTAGGCTAAAAATCTGTGACAGTGGAACTGCGGGATAAACATACAAAATCATCAAGCCTGTGATATAATCATCAATTGATCACGATTACTTTAAAATCTTTGAGCACATGGTGAGAATACCTGTGACCCCAGAATACATGCAATAAATGTATGGATATATGCATACAGTAGCATATATGCAACATATATGCATACAGTACCATATATGCAATAACTGCATGCATATATGCTGCATATATGCACATAGCAGCATATATGCATACAATAGCATGTTTTCCTCATTTAAAACCAAACATTGCAAAGATGATGTTAAACAAATGCAAATACACTACTGAGAATAGGCTGGATTGGTGAAAACATGCATATTACAACTTATAATATGCATATTACAGCAGTTAACTGTAATATGCATATTACAGTTGTGATACTCACTGTAATATGCATATTACAGTGCATAATATGCATATTACAGTTGTGTAGGTGGGACCCCCTTGCAATTAGGTTGCATCCACTCTCAAGATCCGAGGTCCAAAATGTGTAGGTCATTGACTTTCTTATATCCATTTGTGCCCCCAAACACAATGCAGTGATCTAAAAGTCTATTTAGATGCATGTTCATGTTATAACAGAAAAAATACCTCATGTTATAGCCAATATGAATACGACATGTCAGTGAGTTATAAAAAATGGAAATCCAGTGCCTATATGTTCCTTTAACATCGAACCTCATTCCTCTCCATACAAATCTCAGCTCTGCTATTTACATTTCCAATGTCAACAAGCTACTGACTTCTAAGCCTTTTCCAATATCTGACCCTCAATCGCTATCAATACAATCTTGAGTTCAGTTTTGCCCTTGCATCGACATACACAAGGGGAAAATGAAGCAAATTGTTGGGTCCACCCTTCGCGATTTGAAGCAGGATGGATCAACTCTTGTAACGAACTTCGAATCACATAAATTAGCAGTAGAGTATGCCTCCCTTTACAAAGAAGATGGACTCATAGGTGGTCATGTGATTATGCTTGGAGCTGATGCTTTGAGCAAATCAGTAGCTATCGAAGCGTTGCATGCTTATCCCGGTGGTTTGCAAGTTGGAGGTGGAATTAATTCACAAAATGCATTGCAATACAAAGAGGAAGGAGATAGTCATGTCATTATCACATCCTATGTATTCAGTAATGGACAAATGGACCTTGAGAGGCTCGAAGAACTTGTTCATTTTGTTAGTAAAAAGAGGGTCATTTTGGATCTTAGTTGTAGGAAAAAGGAGGGTAAATATGCAATTGTCACTCATAGATGGAATAAGTTCAGTGATGTATATCTCGATGAGAAAGTTTTGGATTTTCTATCCTTGTATGAAGATGAATTTTTGGTCCACGGAGTTGATGTGGAAGGGAAAAATCTTGGAATTGATGAAGAGCTTGTGGCATTGCTTGGCAAGCACTCACCGTGTGATAAATGGGGTTCATATCACGTTCCCTCTCATTCTGGTCATAGATTTGTTCTCACATTGGTTGATGGTTATTCAAGATTTACGTGGACATTCCTTCTCAGAAACAAATATGATGTCACTTCTTTTATTTCCAAATTTTTCAACATGGTACCAACTCAGTTTGATGCTAATATCTAATTATGCTCCATAATTTGCATTCACAAACTTCTTCAATACAAGAGGAGTAATTCACCAATTTTCTTGTGTTGAGAGGCCCGAGCAGAACTCGGTTGTGGAAAGGAAGGACCAACATCTTCTTAATTTTTCTCAAGTTCTTTTCTTCCAATTCAAAATCACTATTCAATTCTGGTCTAAGTAGTATTCTCACTGCTGCTTTTTTTATCAATAGAATTCTTTCTCCTTTACTACAACATCAAACTCCACATGATATTCTCTATGAATCCAATGTTGATTACTAAAAAAAAACATGCCAGTGAGTCACACCCAAAAATGATATTCGGTATAGATTCGAAGGTATGCATTTCAATGTATGTAATGTATGCACATCAGTGTATTAGATCGTGTATGCAATGTATTCACATTCCAATGTATCTCGTGAGCCAATACAAAATACATATTTGGATCGTGTTTGGATTCCAATGTATGCACATCAATAATATTCTCTCATATGATCGATTCAAATCCTTAAGAATACCTTAAATTCAAAGTAAATCACGATGATGCATGGAATCACGAGTCTCTCTAGCTATATAGTTCAAAGAAGAAAGATGTGTGAAAACTCTAATGATGTGAGAAACAAGTGTGACATTTAACATTTTAAGATGAAATTGATTTTACCATATTAATTGTTAAACTTTATCCTCACTTGAATATTGTGAAAATTAGTAAATTATAATTTGGAACTTCTCAAAAAAGAAAAATAGATAAATTTCAATAAAATGACACAAGATCAAATCACCCCAAAACTTATTAAAATAAACCAATATTATGATTAATCAAATCACCCCAACTTCACACACATTCAACTCCTAAAAAACCCAAAACCCCATTCAGTTTCAACCAAACACTTAAAACCCACCTTTTTTCTTTTCAAGGGAAAAAGGCTTCAAAAAGTAGTGTCTATGTTCTAAATCACAATCGAGTACAACATTAACTATATCTAATTATATACACATAAGGAGCTACTTATGGTTGGTCTTAATAATCTGGAAAAGTTCACACATAAACAAAATGAGGAAGAGAAAAGTTAAAATATAGAGAATATTGTGGCTCTCATCCTATTGAGCATAGATTATCCAATACAATACGTACCTTTGAAAAAGCATCCCGGTATGCTCTTTGTGTTAAAATATTGATAGGTTCTGGAATAAGACCTGAAAAGTTCATAAGAGAACTAATATCAATTGAATAGACAACTAATATCAATTGTGTTAAAACATTGTAGTTCTCCTGAACTTTTTCATGATGATTCTTGGAGATTGGGGTCAATCGAGGAAGCAAATCCTTTATAGGATGGGTAATTTTAGTCATACTGATAGCATTGATGATTTCTTTAAGATCTCCTAATATTGATCCCAAAACTTCAAGGTATTCCTCTCCCAAATACTCATATAAGATAACCCCAACATTAAAGGAATTATGACTAATTTTGTTAATACACAACTGTATCGTGTTAACATGTATAAGGATTTAACAAGTGAATTGCAAAAAAGATGTTATGTTAACGCCAAGAACTAGGTGTGTGAGAGTGAATTCTATAAAAGAATTACATTAAGAAGCTATATATATATGAAGCACACATTAACAATCATAAAGTGTCATTTAATAAAATGTAGTGAAATTCAAGCCCAAGAATTTACTCTACTATATGCACCTCTCTGTTAATAAGCAGATAACCATATCCATCAACCATATATGAAATCATCATTACTGAATTATACTCTCCGTCTTGACTATATTGACTAATGTTCGAATTCTTGAATCTCTAATGCATTCTCATGTCAATGAAACAAATAGGAGAAGAAATAATACATTAAATTGATAAAACAAGCCAATGAAGTCTTTTATTACAGCCACATTTTAATACAAGACATGTCATTTTGTCTCCAGTTATTCTATAGACTATCTATAGAACACAAATAAAATCACAGCACAACCCAACTCATACCCACAAGTATACCTGGTGTACTGAAAATATCCATTCGAAACCTTTAGATCTGCAAAATCAAATGAACACAAATCAAAATCCCTAATTTGATATAAATGCAACAAAGAACCCACCCCATTCGCTGCATTACCCTTAATAACCAAACCACCTATTTTTCTATTTGTATGTAACTCTCTCTCTCTCTCTCTCTCTCTCTCTCTCTCTCTCTCTCTCACAGACACGCACACACACACACACTCACACTCACACACATTGCTCATATTCAATTTATTAAATTGGCTACTTTGGAACAAATCCAATAATCTGATGTTTAAATAAAAAATAACCTAAACTCAACTAAACTTAACAAAGTATAAGTACTAATAAAACAAATAGGAAGTAATGCTTACAATTTTCAATGCCACTTTTGCACTGATCCCTCGCCTTCGGTAATGCTCCTCCCCTATATGTAAATAAATCCAAATACGAGACATAAGTTTATGAACAAAACTAAAAACACACTAAAGTTATGCCCCACTTCAATTCAGGTGTCTCTTTTTAATAATCCAAGAATCACACAAATGTGTCACCAAGGCATACAATGGTGCAATATGTAAGCATTTTTCCACACACTCGCACTACTTAAATCTTATCCCGTATTATACACGGTCCTATGCAAATAAAAGATCACAAAATCTTAATAACAATGAAACCAAGTCAAATGTATTAAGTTATGTAGAATACTAATAGAAAATACATAGTTATTGAACATGAATACTAATGTTCAATAGCTATGTCTTTTGTATTTAATGTTCAGTACTAATGGTATACATAATAAATATATACATGAATACTAATTAGAGTTTCTCGCTTCTAGTATAATCGCTCAATCTCATGACGGACCAAATTTGGTGCTCGGGATTGATGTATCCGAACATGAAAAATCTTCCTGCTTATGTTTCTTCTGTGTAATCTGTCGAGCATAAGTCGCACTCCTTTTGTATTGTGGATCTGTAGGATCCAAAGCAAAGAGAGGTGAAGTAAAGAGTGACGAAAACCGAGGGTCTTCATAGTCAATAGTTGGTATTTTTCCCTCATTCGGAATTTCTTTTCCCTTTTTACCCTTGGCCCTAGGTTTCATTTTGTATCCCTTCAAGTTTGTTTCTTCTCCCTTGTCATCTGCAAGTAATAACTCAAGCTCTGCTCTACTTGCTTCAGCTTCTTCAACTGTTTCTTGAGGTTTCTTTCCTTTTAGGACACCTTTACCCCTGTCCTCCTTACTCCCTTTAACAAGGGGTTCCTCAACAAAGAAATCATCATTACCCATTAGTTTGAAAAGCCTCTAATTCTTTTTAACATATTGTGCTCCATAACCCTTTAAGAAGTATAAAAAATTGCTGTATCAATCATTACCCAGACGAAACAAAGAATGCACACATAACTCCACAAACTCTTGCGCAACAAGAGAGAAATAAACTGATATAACCAACAATATACAGAGTAGGGTTTCATTTCATGTCAAAAATCAAATATGGAATCGACATCAGTATCACGAAATATGTAAAACTCAATTCAAACACCTAGTACAATGCAATATCATCATCAAATAAATAGGCATTTCTATGAATATAAATTAATACCTACAGAAGGAGATTGGGCAGAAGACGTTGATCAATCCCAGTGGAAGCCAAAGGCGAGGCCAGGTGTTGTAATCCTGCAGATTAGAGCCACCTGACCATGAACACATCTCCAACATCGCTCGAGGGAACGAAACTATGGATTAAACTTCCGGTGGGTTAATCATCTTCTCTAACCCATTTTGTCGGCCCTAGCCTCTAGGGGTGTGCACGGGTCGGTTTGGTTCGGTTTTGGATTGCAATCCAAACCGAACCGATCGGTTCGGTTTTGGAAAGGGTTAGACCGAAACCGAACCGACAATGAAAAAAACCGTCGGTTTCGATTTATGTCGGTTTCGGTTCGGTTCGGTTTCGGTTCGATTTTGGTTAGTTTTCGATTTTGGTCGGTTGTTTTTGGGCGGTTTTCGGGTTTGGCCGGTTTTTAAGGCCGGTTAATGGATTTTTCATATAAAAATATAAGTTTTTTTAATATAAATATTGATATCGGTTCGGTTCGGTTCGGTTTGGTTTTTTCCATGGCTAGACCGCCAACCGAACCGACATGGTCGGTTTTTTAATTCCTTAAACCGTAAACCGAACCGGGCTAAAAAAAATGCCGGGTTCGGTTCTGTTCGGTTCTCGGGCTGGTCGGTTTTTTTGCACACCCCTACTAGCCTCCATAACCTCAATACTCTTACCCTCTCTATAAACAACTAACCCCACATCATGTAAGGATATAATTTTATAAATGTCCGGGGTAGAATCTAGGAATTTTCTATTTTCTCCTAGATCACAGTTTGTATGTCTAATACCGCTACATTCGGTACGTCAACACGATCAACCTCAACGGCCTTTATTCGAATTCAATGCATCCATTATCTTCACGTGCATCATGCTATATGCCACGTGCTGCTCAGCTCATTTCCACTACTCCACTACACTTTATCGATATAATAGTTTATTGGAGCTTTAATATTTTGGAAATTTTTTAAAAAATTATTTTTGAAGTCTGGATTAATTTTTTATCAAAAGCAGAATTTTTTCGAAGTGTATAAGCGAAGTGCCTTGAACGACGAGCTCGCTCAAACGACTTTGACTGTCGTTCGCCCGAGATAGGCATGTCGCGCGATCTCGTTCGAATGACATATGTCCTTCGTTCGAGCGACATGGCTATCTCATTCGAATGAGCCACCGCCTCGATTTTTGTATAAATACTTGTTCACCTTCTACACGATTTTCAAGTCTTTCTGCAATCTCAAAATTCTGCGAAAACAGTCCAGAATAAGACCTCATCTTTTTAAGGTTTTCTAAACCTTTTTTATTCACAAAACCATTCCCATATATGTGTGTGGATCTTTAAATCTTCAAGATGATCATTTACTCATCTGGAGTAATTTGTGAGGAAACCATTCTCTTCTTCATTTTTGCCCTACTAGAAAGGGATAGTTCCAGTCGACGACATCAGAACCGACACCCGAGGGTATTTCTGTGTCACATATTTTCATTGTAATCCGTGTAAGTCGTTTTCTTACAAAATTATAGTGAAAATAAAAGGTTTTGCCCATTTGGGGGATTTTTCCTCATTTGTGTTTGTTTGAATGTTCTTGCTTGATTTTATCACCATCAATCACACCTAGATGCATGTTTAGGACTTAATTGATAAAAACTGAGTGTAATTAAATAACTTCCTTATTTGAACGCAAGGGCATTCCTCTGAAATTGGTATCAGAGCTAGTTACACAATTTTACCGTGTAACAAATTTTTTCTAAGATATCAATTTTTTGAAAAATTGATTTTTGAGAACGAGTGTGTTCATAATGGAGAAGTTATATAATAAAATGTCAGTTTTTTACGGGACAAACTGTGTATATTGGAAAGCCCGCATGAGATCTGCATTAAAAGCCATTGATGAACGTGCCTGAATTTTGGTTGAAAGAGGGTGGACACCTCCCTCCGTCACTCTTGAAAACGTGACCAATTTAAAACCTGTTACTACATGGACTGAAGAAGAATTTAAATGGACATCTTTTAATTCTGAGGGTTTAAGTGCTATTTTTGGGTCTATCACACTTGATGAGTTCAAACGCATAATGACGTGCACTACGTCAAAAGAGGCATGGGTTGTTTTGCAACTTACCCATGAAGGAACTAATGCTGTGAAAGAGTCTGAACTGAAAAATTTAACAACTCAATTTGAAACAATCACCATGCTTGAATCTGAATGTTTTGATGAATTTTATGCTAGACTGTCTGATATTGTTAACACTAGCTTTAATCTTGGTAAACACATTCCTAATGCTAGAGTTGTTAAAAAGATTCTTAGATCACTGCCTAAGAGTTTTATCCCTGAAGTCACTGTGTTAAATTCTATGGGTAATTTAAATACGCTTAAATTGGAGGAACTTGTAGGAGACTTGCAAATGTATGAAATTGATATGTTTCCTAAATCTGTCTAGTCTAAAGATAAGGGAATTGCACTTAATGCCCAGGAGAGAAAGAGTGAGGGGTCGACAAGAAATAGGGGAGAGTCATCTAGAAAAAGAGAGACATATACGTCGGATTCTGAGTGTGATTTTAACTTGGACGATTTGGCCCTATTTGCTAAAAATTTCAAGAGAATTCTTAAATTCAAGAAAAATGGTAATTTTAAATATAAAAAGAAGTTTACGAAAAATAAGGTTGAAAAGAAAAATGAAAAAGATTTTAAAGATCCTCCTAAAAAGGAAAGTGAGAGATGCTTTGATTGAGACGGTAGAGTCATAGAGCTTTTGAGTGTGCTACTAGGCTGAACAGAGAAAAAGGCAAAGTTGTCCTTAATGCTACCCTTAGTGACGATAGTGAGGTCAAGTCGGTTGATTCTAGAGATGAGTCCCCGCATGAGTGTAACTTCACCGCATTCATGGCTAGTCATGTGAGTATTTCTAGTGCTCCTCACGATGATGAGGATGCTGCTTCACAGGGACACCTCGACAGTGAGATCGATGTAAGTGAGGGGGAGGATGACTCAAGTGAGAGCGAGAGTGATATTCCACGCGCCTACATCGAGCTCTATTCTGAGTCATTTAAAACTAAAAAGCGTAACAAAGCGTTAGTTCTTAGGATCACCGGTTTAGAGGAAGATTTAAGAAAAGCGAGAGAGAGAGAGTCCTCCACCTGCACTACCTTAAGAGAGAGAGAATATGCCTGCGTTGAGAAAGAGAGTTTGTTCGGAGAGAGAGAGTTTTTATGAGAAAGAAAAAGAGAGAAAGGAAAACCTTGAGAAAATAAGATGTTTTGAGTGTGATGGATAGGGCACAAGAAATTTGAGTGTCCCACCAGACTTAGGAGAGAGGGTAAAAACGTTGCCATACCCGCTACTCTAAGCAATAGTGAGGATGAGAAGGGTGATGAAAGTGTGATCCAAAAAGATTTTAAAAAGTTGTTTATCAAGACCATGGAAACAAAAAGGTCAAATATAATTCTAGGTCTTCAGATTTGTGAATTGAAGGAAGAGAATGTTGAGCTAAAAAGGGAAAAATATGACTTGACCAACACGATGTCTAGTCTGACGACACGTGTATCCCATCTTGAGGATGATATTATACAAACACGGGAGGTCTAAGTCTCATTAGAGAACGCATCTGAGAAGGCTGATAAGATGATTCCTTATCCCGGTTTAAATAATAGTAAGAATGTTGGAAAAGGTCATGACAGTGCATTCACTACTTCTAATGCGCTCGAGCCTCTCTCCACTTTGGTGAGTGATTCTCATGGGTGTCCATCTAGGATAGTTCATCCCAAAATTCTTGATAAATTAGTTCCTAGACCGATTTATGTTTGCTCCCATTGCAAGAAATGAGGACATCTTAGGGAGTTTTGTTCTAAGTTGGGTTTTTTGTCACATCATTCCACTTCACACAATCATGCACATGCACCCACTCATGATACCTTGCTTGCACATAATGATAGAGAGTTTGCACACATTCGCGAGAAAGTGAAGTTTTTGATCACGACCACACATGATCTTGTGGAGTTGGTCCAAAATATGTCACCATCTTTGGAAAACTCCACCGCTCTTCCTGGTTGAGGTCTTGACATGTCTGCTAGCATAAGGTGGTTTTGATGATGTCTCTGTTGCCTATTGCTAGCATGTACCATTATTTTTTTTTTGAAAAATCCAAAAGGATTTTCCTTTTATAAATTTTTTTAGAAAAGCTCAAAAAGATTTTTTGCACCTTTTATGGATGAATATTTAAGATAGCCAAGTCACAATTTCATTCCATTTATCCATGTGACTGTTTGATAGAGATTTGAGGCGCTACATCATTTCATTCATGTGCTTTACATTGATTGGAGTCTTTGAGATGTGATTAGAGATATTTTCCTATATGTTTGACTCCTATCTTTTTTTTTGCACACATGCATGACTTTATTCGATTATTGTACTTGTTTATCACATATTGGCTTGAGTGTTTCCATCTAAATTATGTCTATATAACTAATCATATGCGATAAAACTTGACAAGATTGGAATGCATGTAAAAACAGTTTTGGTGAGATTGTGTGTTTATTTGAAAACGGGGAAGGTCTACGAAAAGTTCATTTAACCTTTGCGATTCTAAGCCACCGTTACAAAGGACCTAAAAAATTGAGGAATTTTATTATCCGGGGTCCAAAGAGGTTAAAAGAGCCCCAAAAAAATTAAAGGCAATAAAAAGCAATATATGCCATCTATGGACCATTAGGTTTCACCATCAATTCTCCAAAGTTTGAGAATTTAGAACACCTCGATTCAAAATATATATCTGAGGTAGTCTGGTTGGAGAATATAAACGGGTTTACACTTCCTTGAAAGTCCTGAAAAAGCATGAAATAGTTTTGGATGTTATTCGTGTGGAAATCACTTTGAGCTATGATTTGTTGATTTGATTGAGTCAATGTCTCATATTACCACCTTTTTACACCAAAGGAAGATTTTGCGTTCATTCGTTAGGAGTATCCGATATTCATCGTGCACATATGTCATGTTTGTATGCATTGATTTTTCTATCAAATTTGATCACACCCCTACATTTACGCTATCATCGACTTGGTTGTTTTTGTGTTCTTTCATGGTGTGATTATTTGTTGTATATTATGTGTAAATTTTTTGAAAAATACAAAAATAACAGTTTATTCCCGTGTGTCATTCTCCATGTGCATTCATTTAAGCTTCTCATATCTGTCTATTTGGGGACATCATAAAAAGGGGGAGAAGAATTATGGGGGAGAATTGTTTTGGTGTTTTGGTGATTTATAAATAATTTGCTTAAGCTTAATTGATCATAAATTTTTTCATATCATTATATTTCAATATGTTGCTTGTCACGAGTATTTGCTTTATCTCATGTGTGTAGGTACAACATTGCTCATTATTTGATTACACACCCTGATGAGAGAAGCTTTGGAAGTTTTCTGAAGAGCTGAAGATTTGTAAGACATGTCATTTAGTATTCTCAGTTTGAGGGTTTAATGGGGATATTATCTTGTATGTCATTTGATAGCATAATTCGGATTTTTTATGTATGTACCGGTATAGACATAGGGGGAGATTTGTAAGGACATAATTTTATAAATGTCCGGGGTAAAATCTAGGAATTTTCTGTTTTCTCCTAGATCACAGTTTGTATGTCTGATACCGCTACATTCGGTACGTCAACACGATCAACCTCGATGGCCTTTATCTGAATTCAATGCATCCATTATCTTCACGTGCATCATGCTACATGCGATGTGCTGCTCATCTCATTCCCACTACTCCACTACACTTTATCGGTAAAATGGTTTATTGGAGCTTTAATATTTGCATAAATATTTGGGAAATTTTTTAGAAAATTATTTTTGAAGTCTGGATTAATTTTTTATCAAAATCAAATTTTTTTCTAAGTGTAGAAGCGAAGTGCCTTGAACGACGAGCTCGCTCAAATGACTTTGATTGTCGTTCGCGCGAGATAGGCATGTCACGCGATCTCGTTCGAATGACATCTATCCTTCTTTCGAGCGACATGACTATCTCGTTCGAACGAGCCACCGACTCGATTTTCATATAAATACCTGTTCACCTTCTACACGATTTTCAAGTCTTTCTACAATCTCAAAATTCTGTGAAAACAGTCCAAAATAAGACTTCATCTTTTTAAGGTTTTCTAAACCTTTTTGATTCACAAAACCATTCCCATATATGTGTATGGATCTTTAAACCTTCAAGAGGATCATTTACTCATCTGGAGAAATTTGTGAGGAAGTCGTTCTCTTCTTTATTGCTGCCCTACAGGAAAGGGATAGTTCCAGTCGACGACATCAGAACCGACACCCGAGGGTATTTCTATGTCACATATTTTCATTGTAATTTGTGTATGCCGTTTTCTTACAAAATTATTGTGAAAATAAAAGGTTTTTCCCATTTGGGGGATTTTTCCTCATTTTTGTGTGTTTGAATGTTCTTGCTTGATTTTATCATCATCAATCACACCTAGATGCATGTTTAGGACTTAATTGATAAAAAATCATTTTAATTAAATAACTTCCTTATTTGAACGCAAGCACACTCCTCTCACATCGCATTAAATAAACACCAAGCCTAAATTGAAAGAAGAAACCCTCTGCTCAAAACTCAAATCAAACACTTGTCTCCATGGTTGGGCAGTTGAGGTTCATCTTGAGAGAGAGAGAGAGAGAGAGACGAGACCAAAAAAGTAAGTCGTGTGAGGGATAGAAATGAGAGGGAGGAGAGACGAGGGGGAGAGCTAATTGAGAGAGGAGAGAGAGCGGGAGACAAAAATTTGGAAGGAAGCATATTATTTTTTTAGACTATTTATATTTTAGTAAGTGTACTCAATTCTGGCACACTTTAAAATAGTGCCAAAATTTGGCACTGTTTTAAAGTGTGCCAAATTGCTATTAAACCATGCCAAAATCTGGCACAGTTTTAAACCGTGCGAGATTTTTAATATGAGGGTGTGCCAAATTGCTGTTTTTGGTGTAGTGCTTGCCCGAGACACCTAATGGCAGGCACACGCAGTGCTTAAGGGGAATGCACTATTATTAGTGCAAATATTTATAGGATTCATGTTCATAAGGATCTGAAAAAGTTTTACGCTCACTGTCAGCTACCTAATGCAACCCTCCTCTTTTATCTGGGCTTGGGACCGACAGTGTCCAAAAAAATATAAAAAGTTAAGCACGACATATTAAGCACCATTTTAGTATTCCCTTGATGTCCAATTTTTGGATATTAAAATATTCATATTGTCCTAAAGAGGATGACTGATATAAATTTGGCCGTAGTAATATATTTCATGTAATTTTAACATTGATAAGTTTGTTCCAAAAGTACCATACTTGTATATTTTTAGTATATTGCTATACATAACACAATGCGCGAGACTGGACATAGTATTCACTGTCCATCTCTTGAAAATAAACAACTACTATTGATTTGTAAGCATGGAACTAATATCACTCATATTATGTGTTACGTTTGTAGAACTGTTGTTGTGATATTTTTAAATCTAATGATCTACGTATAGCTAGATATAGTTTCGAATCAACCAACCAAAAGACAATGGGTGAGTGCCAAACTTATCCTTATATATCTACGTGGAACCTCTGGCATGGGTTTATTTTATCCTTATAATTCTAATAGTTTCAAGTTAGTTGGTTATCATATTCTGGATATCTTTTTGATCCTCATAAGGGTCAATCTCAGAAAAAAATTATGTATTTCTTAGTGGTAATTTTCCCATTTCTTAGTCTTTTTTACTAAACAATCATTAGTAGCTACTTCTTCTAATCACTCTAAAATTTTAGCTATTCACGAAGATGTACTTTAATGTCTATGGCTAAGATCTTTAATTCAACATATTTGTAATTCTTGTCAATTTCCTTCCAATACAGATGTTCCAAATGTCACATATGAAGACAATAAATCATGTATAACACAAATCAAAGAATGATTAATTGAAGGAGATAAAACAAAGAAAATTTCACCTAAGTTATTCTTTACTCTCGAGCTACAGAAGAAAAATGATATTGAAGTCATGCAAGTTCGTTAAAGGGGCAATCGAGTTGATCTTTTCCCAAAGTCACTACCAAAGAAAATATTTCAAATTTTTTTATATGAGATTGGAATGCGTCTATTCCACCAATTGAAAAATTGAACATATCAATCAGGGGGAGCCTCTTATCAGGGGGAGGATATAGGAACAAGTTGTTTGTGAAATATGTATGTTGTACTCTTTTTTCTTTGACTAGAATTTATCCCACTAGATTTTTCTAGTAAAGATTTTAACAACGCAACATCAAACACGTCTAATACCAATTCAAATCAAAAAAGTTTTACTATTTTCCTTCATCTTGATTTTTCCCAATGGGTTTTTTCTTAGTAGTTTTAATGAGGCGATAATTATTGAATGGTGGAAATGGTTTATATCGAAGGATGAGAATTATGAATATTTGTATTTATCGATTTAAATGGATGTCCACCCATATTAGGACTCTACCAACTTGTACTATAAATAAGGGGTGACCTCCATTATTGGCACACCAATTAATTAAATGCTCTTCATATCTCTAAAATTATCTTTGTGCTCTATTTATCTTAACAATACATGCACAAACACACACACACACACACACACACACATGCATATATATATAAAATTAAAAAGCCCGGTTACCTGGCTGACAAGCCCAACTCAGAAAATGGACTGCCCAACCCAAACATCTAGATTATTATTTGAACGGGCATTTAACATATGCTATAGTGCACGGAAATAAGAACGAATCAGTTACCAAAAATCTCGGGGAGATAATTAGGGACACTTACGCGCTATCTATCAAGTCAATTGAGTTGACTATGAAATTCAATGACTTATTTCACACTTCTAAAAATAGTACACCTTGACTCCGGGCAAAGGAATGTAACAAAGAATATTGAGAGACATTATAATAAAATAGTAACCTCTCCATAGATGTAGTCAGGTTGCCGAATCACGTATATTATTGTTGTATGTGATCTTCACATTTTGTCCTTTGTGATTGTTTTCGTGGATCTCTTTATTGTGACATTTCTTTTACTCAAAATTGTCATCGTTAGAGGAAAATGATTTGTATTCCTGCGAAAACCTTCACAAACAGAAAGCCCGTAATGTCTCACCATAGTAGCAACATACCTCAAGTTGGCGATGTGCAAAAAGACCCAATTCCCCTAGTGTCAAGTTAGAGATTCGCCAGCATACAAACCCTAGGTTTTTCCAATAAAGGTAGCCATCTGAAGAAATCCAAGAACCACCTAGGTCTACATAGATCTCTTAGTTGGTCGATGGTTAGAGGTCAGGCTTCGAGAATATGAGGAGGCTACACGACTCCAAATAGAAGACAATGCTCGCCATCAGAGGCTACTTGAAATAATAGAGAGAGATCTCTATAAGGACATAAGGAAACGCTGTGATAGGACTCCTGGTCCTCAGGTGAGTAATACTCGCAGCCGAGGGAGGAGCTCCAGGCACGAACCGAATATGACTGAACGTGGAAGATCAGAGCGTGGCCAACCAGAGAGATGCCACATGAGCAATGATTGACACAATGACGTTATTAAGATTCTGGTTTGAAAAGATATGGAACTACATCTAGCCCATCATGGAGCCAGATCCACCAGAGAGTTAGCCAAGGGGGCACTCAATACCATTATAAAATCCCCTTTCTCAAGGGCGATCGAAGATGAGGAGCCCCTAAATAAGTTTGTCATTCCTAGGTTTAAAATTAATGATGGAATGACAGGTCCCATAGACCACGTTCGACAATATAGATAAGAGATGACCATATGGAGCCATAATGACGCACTAATGGGTAGGATATTCCCTTCTTGCCTACATGATGTAGTATAGAAGTAGTTTGAGAAAATGCCTTACAGGTCGATCAAAAACTTCCAGGATCTAGCAGAAGCCTTTATTGCTCGCGTCATAACCAGTAACTCCCACCCTAAATGGATTGATGCACTGTTGACGATGAAGAAGAAGAAGCCGCATGAGAGCCTTCACGATTATGCTAAAAGGTACTGGGAAGTCTTCAATAAGGTCGAGGATTCTTGGAGTAGGTTTTTATTGCATCCTTTAAAATTGGTTTATCGACCACCTCTTTTTTGCACCAGTTCTTAACTAAGAAAGAAGCTAGAACCATTTATGACCTCATAGATAGAATTCATAAATACTCTAAGGTGGAGGATATGGTTCACTCTAATGTAGGTGATAACAGTCGAGTAAAGGCAAACGAAGGAGCAGAGAAGACTGATACTCCAAAGAAGGGTAACAAAAATGAGAGCAAGAATGGATCCAATAATGGGAACAAGGTTGATCCCTCTAAGGCGTTCTAGGCTATTAATACAGTCTTTAAGGAACCCATTTACAAGATCTTGAGCAAGATTAAAGACTAACCATTCATCAGGTGCCCCAAAAAGAAGTATGGATACCTATTGAAAAGAGATAATGCGCTGAGATGCGCATTCCACAAGGACGTTGGCCACAGGACTTAGAATTTTGAGGCTATGAAGTCACATCTAGAGGAGCTGGCCCACAATAGGAACCTTGATGAGTACATTGAAATGAAAGTAAATAAGGCCATAGCCAATGGAGACCAAAAGTCGAACAATATCCTTGATGATGTTACAGGACATGAGTTCGTAGTAATCCATTGGGCATCATATCTTAAGAAAATCTAAGGAAATGTTGTTCGGATGAAGTTGAAGGAGGTTTTTAGATTGACCTTGCCAAAACCCAGGATGGTAAATGCCGACGAACAGAGGACATAAACTACACCAAACATATTGTTTTTACCGAGGAGGATTCGGTTGGGGTTAGAACCCCACATCATGATGCATTGGTGATCACCCTCGGAATAGCCAATTAGGACATTAACAAGATGCTCATGGAATAATGGAGTTCCTCAGAACTGATGTAACTGGAGTTGTTCAACATGATAAAGCTGAACATCGTTGACCTAATGGAAGCCACAATTTTATTGATTGGCTTTGCAAGATGGGACACAATACCGCTGGGAAAGATAGTCTTGCCAGTAAGGGTAGTCTACATCTCAAAGAAAATAGAGTTATTGGTGGTGGACATTGAGTCCCCATACCATGCCATCCTAGGCAGAGACTGGCTGCATTCCATGAAGGTAGTACCATTCATCTACCATCAAAAGTTAAATTGTGTTACTGACCGGGGCGTGGTCAAAATTCGTAGTGACCACGCCACTGCTATGAATTGCTTCATCGCTTCTATTAGCCTAAATAAAGAAAAGAGGAAGGACGTAAAGGATGCTTAGGAGGAAGCCGGGGGGGGGGGGGGTTCCTTCCAAATAGTAATTACAGTACGATCGACAAGGGGTGGAGGAAACCAAGTTACACCCCATTAACAGGATCGTTGAAAGAATAGAAGAAGTTGGGGCCGATGAAAAATTTCCAGAGAGAAATTTTTTTATTGGAGCTATGCTCGTCGACCAAAAAAAGGAAGAATTGAATGCCTTTCTAAGAAGCAATCTAGATGTTTTCCCATGGAAACCATATGTTTTATTAGGACTTGATCCAAAAGTAGCCTACCATCGCTTGCATGTCGATCTAGCCTTCAAGCCGATCACTCAAAAGGCTCGTCAGATAGTCCCTGAGAAGGTTGAAGCTATGAAGAATAAAGTAGGGAATCTACTAGATGCAAGATCCATCAGGAAAGTACAGTCGAGCAATGACAGTTGGAAAGTCTTTATTGATTTCACAGACCACAATAGAGCATGCCCCAAAGACGGCTTCCCGCTTCATAAAATAGATCAATTGGTTAACATTACACCAACTCACAAAAGAATGAGCTTTCTAGTCGCATACTTTGGCTACCATCAGATTCCTTTGTTTGGACCCGATCAGGATAAAATGTCCTTTATACCCCCATTGGATTATATTGCTATAAGGTTGTAGACACCCCATTCTGTTACCCCTCAACTCTCCTTAGGTCCCTAGCACCTCCCTTCATCATTATAAACCCAGGTCACATACCGAGTACTGACCTAGAAGCCATCGGGCACCCCCCGGCTTAGTTTGACCCAAAAGTCAAACTCCTCGTCTCGATCGAGACTCAATGAATCCTCGAAGGTCACTGAATACCATTTCCAACGGTCCACCCCGTGCGCGTTTCCGACTTACCATGAGGACGAACGCGTCATTTGCGTCCGAAACCTGACCTAGAGGCCACCGGGCGCTCCCGGGCTCTTTTTGACCTAAGTCAACTCTTCAGCTCGACCGAGGCTGAATGAATCTTCAAAGGGCACTGAATGCCCTTTCCAATGGTCCATTCTGTACGCAATTCTGACTTTCCATGCGGACGAACGATCTGTTTGACTCCGAGAAGCCACCGAGCGCTTCCCGGGCTCGGTTGACCAAAGTCAACTCTCCAAATCGGATCAAACTCTTTGGAATGTCGAAGTACATCTACTAACCTTTCCAACCGTATGCTCCGTGCGCGATTCGGACTTACCATGCGGACGAACGCGCCATTTGCATCCGCGCGATTCCCCGTCCAATGGACCGACAAACGCTTCCGAGCCACATTTGACCAAAAGTTAGCTCCCGAACTCGGGAGAGGTCCAAAGGACTTTAGAAGGTATCTGAATTACCTTTCCAACGGTATGACTCGTACGCGATTCTGACCAACGGTTTTCCCTCGGCGGCCAATTTTCTGAAAAAGCCTGAGGCACACTGCCAAATGGCAGGTCCCAGATCCTGTCTATCGGCACCTGCCGATAGGTAGTGCCATGACAGGGCCGATCGGCAGTCCCCTGGGGTTATAAAAGGAGGCTTTTTCCTCATTTGCAGGGGGGGCAAGATCTGATAGAAATCTCTCTGAAAGAATCCCAGAAACCTCTCTTGAAGGCAGCGTGATTTCAACTCTCAAATCTTTTTTTCACCTCCACTTTCCATCATCTTTTTCATCAAATTTGGTGAATTAATCACTCTCCATCATCATCCAAGTGCAAGGGCTGCTCTCCAACATCCAAAATCAAGCTCAAGATCTTCGAGAAGGTCCAACTTCCTCAACTTTCTCTTGAATTCTCTTAAATTCTCAATAACTTGTTTTCTATTATTTAGCACTTTTTATCATCTCATCTCACACATCCTAATATACCTTTTTACCTAGTATTATTGCACATCTCTTATTTTCATATAAATAAAAACCCAAAAAACAAGAAAAAGAGGGTTTACTCATAAATCCAAATAAGGGATTCTCACACTTCTTCACACTCTTCTCACAACTAAAACACTTTTTCTACACACACACACACTTACAAAATAAGAGATCCCACATTTGGATTTATGGGATAAACCCCACCCCTTTGCTTTGTATGCGAACTACGTGGACTTTGATGCCTTTATAGGCTACGTAGGCGTTTCGAGGTAAAACCCGAGACTCGAGTCCTTTCTCTCACTTTTTCTCTCATTTCCTATTTTCTCTAAATCCATTTTTCTCATATTATATGTATACTCAGTTTTGGTGACGCATTACTCCATGTGCATTATCGTTCCCTTATAACGATCAACGTAGGGGTAATCGCATAAATCTTATATTTCTAACACTATCCTTATATCTTCCTACGGATGACTCGCTTTATCTTTTCCATGATACACGCCGAGGATTCCTACCTCCATTCTATATATACACATGCACACATCTCACGGGGGGAAACATAAAGGAAAATAACAAATATCCATGAGAGACGGAAAGGGCAGAATGGGTGCCTAACACCTTCCCATTTCGTAACTAAGCCTCCGAACCCTTTTCAAATCATTTTGGTTTCGCACGCACCAGTATGTCTTTGGAAGCCATCATTCGGGGTGGCTTCCCCTTTTTCTTTTGTCTGTTTTGAGTAAAATAAACTGGCGACTCTGAATCTCTCTACATCTCCACACCTCACAAAATCGACGCCGGCCGAAGCGCTCTCCCGAGAGGGGATGCGCGGGACCCGAAGGATTCCTCCTCCCTCCGCGGCGTGGATCGGAGGGGATGGCCACAGTGGCGACTCTGCTGGGGACTTTATTTTGAGGGCTTGACTCTATTTACATGGATGCTATATTTGTTTATGCTTCCCCCCCCCCCCCCCCCCATATCTGCATGTTCCCCTTTCTCACATGTGTATCCCATGCTTATGCTTATGTTCACACACTTGTAGAAAATTCTCCATGAACACTTCACACCACGTACACCTAGGGTCACATATATTCCCATGTTGCACGCATCACCTATCCATACTTGGCGTACCTTTTTGGATACTTGTGCTTTGTTCCCGGTTTGGAATAATCAAAGAAAGGCATTCTCATCATAAGCTACTAATAAGATAATCATGCATGATTCACACGACATCACCAAAAGAGCATTGATATTGACCAAATATTACCCAGTAACTGGAGGGTCACTTCGTGATGGGCGCTGGTCCGGCAGGTTGCAGTTAGCCTAAGCGATATGACTCTCACCTTCCATTGGCCAAGTACCTTCGACGTATATCGAACGGTTCCTCCGCATCGTACCGCTTGACCGAAGTCATGACGGGAGGTATATCACAGGGAATTCGTTCACATATGCCGAGTATATCGAATTCGCTCTCACACGTACCTCCTCACGAGGTATATGGTGAGGAAGTTCACATACACTCAGGTATATCAAATGGCTTGTCCACACGTACCGATTTCCCGCAAGAGCAAGACGTATATCGTGGAAGTCATGCCAAAGGGGGGAACACATGCCGATTCACCCAACCAACTGCATACCCGCATATAGGTGTCAAGCCTAGGACACGCACTTTAGATTGCCAGTTTCGACCCGAAACTCTGCCGAAATTCCGGGTCAATCTTTCGCCCAATTTTTACGCATTTTTAAAATGGGACTCTGTCCGTGAGCCTGGTTACAAGTCCAAACCGTAGATTTGTATATACTAAGAGCCCCACTTTTCCAGGCTCGGATCCCGTCCGGCATTGCATTTAGGAGAATTAAATACAAGTGAGAACATAATAATCATGCTGAGTTCCGTCTCCCAAAAACATTTCTCCCTTCTTTATTAAAAATCCAAAAACATTTCTCCCTTGTTATCAAAAATCCAAAAATAGTTTCTCCCCTTTTTCTAAAAAATAAATCTTATCCTACACCTTCTCAGGTTGATCGCACGCCCTTGGCCTGGCTCCCTATTGGCTTAGGTCTTCAGTCAAATCAACCCGGAGTTTCATCCGCTCCTCCACTACTTCTTCCGAATCCGGAATCCATCCATCTTCCATGGAGAATGCAGATAAAACACCAGTCATACAACCAGATCTGCCGACAGTCCTAGCTCAGCTCGTGGCCAAGATTGAAAACCTCCAAGCTGAGGTCCGAGAAATGCAACGAAACCAAGGTCCTATTCCTCAAGAGACCGAGGCCCTGTTCTCTCGTGCTATGGGTCAACCCGAGCCCATCTGGGTCCCAGAATAATATCAGCACGCTCCACGTGCCCCTCCTGCCAATGGGCCCCCGCCTGCCCATCTTCCGATGCCAAACATTGCCCAGCCTGTGGCTAACCTGCCTGTGGTCGCTGATCCAAAAGAGGAGGATTTGAACAAGGTTAAAGAGGATCTTAAGATGCTCACCAAGAAGTTTGACCAAGTCAGGATCGCTGGAAATTACATGGACTACACCTATATTTCTCCTTATCCAAAAGCAAGGTTACCCGAGAAGTTCAAGATGCCAAATATCGAGAAGTTCGGGGGGAGTGGTCCCCCAATTGTTCATCTTCGCAGTTATCATCGTTCCATGACTCTGCTAGGAGCTTCTGAAGAAGTAATGTCCCAACTGTTTCAACAAACTTTGAAGGACAGTGCCCTCCGATGGTTTTTTGAGGAATCCAGAATCCGTAGCTGGGAGGATGTAGCCCGAGAATTCATGTCGCAGTACAAATACAATGAAGAGCTTGAGGTCACCCGCCGTGATTTAAAGTTGCTCAAACAGAACTCCGGAGAATCAGTCAGTAACTTTATAGCCCGATGGAGGGAAAAGGAAACTATCATGACTAATCGGCCATCTGAAGAAGAACAAGTCAGCATAGTGAAGAAGAATTTCTTACCCCATGTCCGAGCAACCAGGGGAGGACATTACTACCCCCATTTTCGAGCTCTCAGAGAAGAAGGAGTAGAAATCGAAGAAGGTCTTGCCAAAACAGAAGTTGAACCGAAGAAGGTGTCCGGACAGTTCACCCCTAGAAAATATGACAAGCCTGCCAATGCTACAGTCTCAACCATAAACAACATCTCTCAACCAACCACATCATGGGCACCAGAAAGTCGACCTACTCCCATTCGAAAGGAATACATCGAGCTTCATGATCCCCTCTCCAAAGTCTACCAAGCCCTGTTAAGCCGAAATCTTATAAAACCCTTGGATCCACATCCATTACCCAATCCACTTCACAGAAACTTTAAGACCAATGCTCATTGCGCCTTTCACCAAACAGCTGGCCATACCACCGACCAATGCTTCCACCTTCGGAACATAATCTAAGATCTCATTGACCGGGGTACCATCGCCCCACCGGCCAATCCTAAGCCAAACACTACTCATAATCCCCTCCCAAATCACACCAATGCCATCTTCTTAGAAGAAAACCCGAATTTCGATCCATCAACTCAAATCACCCCCCTATACCCCTCTAAACCTCTTCCAATTTGCCCATATTTCTTCCTACACTCTATTAGCTTCGCTGATCAAGCACTGTCACTCCTTACCAGAGCGTGCATCATTGTCCGTACCCGTTCTGAAAGTAGAAGTATGGAATTATCAGATGTGTTGAACCAACTCCTAAAGTTCAGGCTGAAATTGCCCTCACAGATGATTATCAACTGCCAGAGGTTCAGTGCGTTGCTTTTGGAAGCACGAAAATGGGCCCGAGAATCAGATAGATGGGTGGTACCAACTGACGAAGTCAACTTGGATGATGTTGTCCAGATTATGTCGTAAGCATTCAGGCAAACCAACAACATTTGCAGTATCACTGAGTTACTGGACACTTTGAAGCTACAAGGGTGCCTCGTCCCTTCGCCCTTACACATCCCCACAGAATGGGAAGACCTATATGAAGAAGCCGTTGAGGTTATGGAATGCATTGACTTCACAAGGGAAAACAAAATTATTGCCACCGGATGGGGGAAAGAATTCGAAGATTCGAGCGAAGAACAAGTTTCAGAAAGAACTGGCCGAGTATCCGACTTATGTGGGATGATATCATTTGAGGAACTCATCGGAAAAATAGATAAGGTGGCAGAACAACCTGAAATTGATGAGGAAACTGGATTTAAGTTTTTCCCCTCTTCAGTAAATCACATGACCAGATCTGGGAGACATTACCAAGTTCCAAGCTCACTACCAGCAAATGACAAGGGGAAGGGCATTGAAAACCTTCCTATGCCAGAGATGACCATTAAGGAAAGTAAGATCCTCGATCAACTGAAGAAAACTCAAGATAACATCACTCTATGGGGGCTTTTCATGTCTTCCCAGCTACACATAAATGCTTTGATCAAATTGTTCACTGGACCCATAGTTCCTCCCTCTACCATAGCAGAAGAAGCGGTAAACCTGGTAGGATCCTTGACCTCTACCTGAATGCTGTCCTTTTCTGAAGAAGAAATCCCCAAAATTGGGCCAAATCACAATCATGCACTCAACATTTCCATCAGAGTTATGGGAAGGGTCGTACCACTTTCTCTCATTGATAACGGATCCGCTTTGAATGTCTACCCATTGAGAACCTTCAAGTGTTTGGGCCTGAAAGGAAGCGACCTCGCTCCAACATCCGCTGCTGTGCGTGCCTACGATAATACCCGTCGTGAGGTGATGGGATCCATAAAACTTACAATAGGGGTTGGACCTATAAACCCTATCGTTGAATTCCAAGTCATAGACATCCCAGCTTGTTTCAACCTGTTGCTCGGACGCCCCTGGCTCCACAGTATAAAGGGTGTGTCTTCCTCACTCCATCAGAAATTGAAGTTCTTCGCCGATGGGTGAGTCATCACCATCATGGGTGACGACGGTAACGCCGAGGGTGCAAGCACCAGCAGTCTAATTCTCGAGGTACATCATGGTTCAAATTATATGCTCCTATCAGGTTTTCGAGTTGAACCATCCCTACTCCCGGCAGGGGACGATTTCAAAGAAAGGGTCTATAAAGAATATGACCCTCACGGCAATGTCAATGTGATTCAGATGTTCAGAAACATGCACTTCATGCCCGGACTGGGGCTAGGACAAAGGCAGCAGGGGATACTTGAGCCCGTCGAACTGAAAAAAGCTTTCCCTCCTTGAGGCTTGGGATATCAACCATCAGAATCAGAACTCAGAATGATCCGCCAGACTCGATCAGAGATAAGGTTAGACTTCGTCCGTACTATCTCGGAGATTCTTTAAATGGACGATTCATCAAAGAGGGCGAGGATTTCCCCTTTTGTAGTTTTCTAGAATCGTGGTATGACCATACAGATAAGAAGATGAAGCCTGGAATGGAGATCTTCTTCGAAGATAGCTACCCATGGGCCGAAAGTTACCAATACACAGCGCAACCGCTTATCAAAGATACTGGAGAGACTGAGGAGGGCGACTCCGAAGATTCCTTCAACCTGCAGATGCTGGAGCTGACACTCTGCATGGTTCATTCAGGCACTACATCACTGGGTCCCTCTCATCTGATCAAAGCTATTGATACACCTCTCCTCAACTGGCATGTTGCGCCAGTTTTACCTCTTGAAATCCCACCTAACCCCAATGTTTACCCTATTTCTTCTACTGTTGTCCATCCTTGCTCAAATGTAATCAAGACCTCTTTTGATGAGGTTCTCAATGCTGTTTTTCCTATTAATGAAATAAACGAAGATTTTAAGTATCTTGCTGTGCCTTACATTAATTGTGTAGATTCTAATCAAACTTTTGATGATGATAATTTTGCAAATGAACAATTCTTAACTAATCTAAATAAGGTTAATAATAAACAACATAATCGCGTTCAAGTTAATGAAGAAGAGACTGTTGTTATTAATCTCGATTCTAGTAGCCAACTGCGGGAGATTAGGATAGGGGCCACCCTTGACGAGCATGAGCGCACACAACTCGAGGAATTGCTAAAAGAGTTTGTGGATGTCTTCGCATGGTCCTACGACGACATGCCCGGTGTTGATCCCGAAATAGCTCAGCACAAGATCCCCACTCTCCCAGATGCCAGGCCAGTTAAACAAAAATTGAGGAAACTTCGCACCGAATGGTCGCTCAAGGTCAAAGAAGAGGTGATCAAACAGTTAAACGTGGGTTTCATTCGAGTGATCGAATATCCCACGTGGCTGACCAATATTGTACCTGTACCGAAATCAAGAGGAAAGGTTCGAATGTGTGTGGATTATCGAGATTTGAACAAAGCCTCTCCGAAGGATGATTATCCGCTACCCAACATCGACATGATCGTTGATAACACAACCAGTCATGCTCTCAAGTCATTCGTCGACGGGTTTATAGGATACAACCAGATCAAGATGCACCCCGATCATCAAGAGAAAACCGCATTCATCACCTCACGGGGAACCTTTTTGTTACACCGTCATGCCATTCGGTCTCAAGAATGCTGGGGCTACCTACCAAAGGACCGCCACAACCATCCTGCATGATTTAATTCACAAAGAGGTCGAGGTCCATGTGGATGATATGATTATCAAGTCCAAAACCAGAGAAGGTCATGTTCCCGCTCTCCGGAAGTTCTTAGAACCACTGCGACAGTATTAGATGCAACTTAATCCGCAAAAGTACATCTTCGGCGTTATAAAGGGAAAACTCTTAGGATTCATGGTCAGTAAGAGGGGGATAGAAGCAGATCCCGCCAAACTGAAATCCATACTTGAGATGCCACCTCCCCGAACAGAGAAAAAAGTCTGAGGTTTCCTTGGAAAGTTACAATATATCAGCCAGTTCATCAGCCAGTTGACCTCCATCTGTGAACCAATCTTCAAGCTCCTCCGAAAAGATTCCACAAAGGTTTGGAACGAGGCCTGCCAAGAAGCTTTTGACCGAATCAAACAATACCTAACCCAACCTCCAGTTCTCATGCCATCATAGCCTGGTCTCCCTTTGCTCCTATAGCTAACCATAACCGACACTGCAGTTGGGGCTTTGTTATCCCAATACCTTGAGGACTCCCGCAAAGAAAGAACCGTCTATTATGCTAGTCGCAAATTGTCCGGGTACGAGGTCAACTTCACTGCTTTGGAAAAAACATGCGTCATGCTTGTTTGGGTCACCCAAAAGTTGCGGCACTACATGCTCGCCTTCCCCATCAAACTTATATCCCGAATGGATCCCATCAAATACCTGCTCGAAAAACCCGCTTTGTCCAGCCGAATGGCCCGATGGTTAATGCTCCTAACCGAGTTCGATATCGTGTACGTCACACAGAAAGCCGTTAAAGGAAGAGACATCTCTGACTACCTCGCTGACTACCCTGTGGAAGAAGAAGATGTTTGGATCTTCGAATTCCAAGATGAAAATGTCCCCTGCACCACTCAGGACTGCCGCCGATGGAAAATGTTCTTCGATGGAGCTGCCAATAAAAAAGGATATGGCATTAGGATACTTCTGGTCTCCCTAGATGACTCTCATACTCCTATGGCCATAAAATTGGATTTCCCTTGCACCAATAACATGACGGAATACGAGGCATGCTCAATGGACCTCAAAGTTGCTCTCGAAAAGGGTATTCAACACCTTGATGTCTACGGGGATTCTGCCCTTATCATCGATCAAGTGCTCAAAAAATGGAAAGTCAAGGACGAAAAGCTTCGCCCCTTTCATGCCCAATTAGAAGAGTTGGCCTCCTAATTTCAAGATATCACCTTCCATTACCTACCTCGAGCAAGGAATAACCTAGCCGATGCTCTCGCTACTTTGGCCTCCATGGTCGACATGCCTGAGGGTATGACAATGACCCCCTTCCTAGTTCAAAAGCAAGACAAACCTACTCATTGATACCACATTGAGCTTGCCACCTCAGAAGACCCTGAACTAACTAATTACTGATACTATGATATCTGGTGCCTCCTCAGGTACGGTAGGTATCCCGAAGGTTCCAACAAGAATGACCGAGATACCCTCCGAGGGCTGGCCGCTCAATGCATCATATGTCATAAAGCACTACTCAAGAGGAATTTCGATGGAACTCATTTGCACTGTATCGCAGGGGCTGACATTGAAAGGATAATGAAGAAAATCCACAGCGAGGAATGAGGGCCCCACATGAACGGTCACATGCTTGCCAAGATGATCATCCGACAGGGCTACTATTGGACCACCATGGCCCAGGATTGCACCTCCTATATTCGGAGATGCCCTAAATGCCAACAGTTCTCCAACCTCCAACACCTACCTCCACTGGAGTTATACAACATGACTTCTGCCTGGCCATTCTCCACCTGGGGTATCGACATCATAGGGAAGGTTACGCCAAAAAGCGTCAATTGGGCATGAGTTCATCCTGGTCGCCATCGATTACTTCACCAAATGGGTCGAAGCTGAGTCATACGCAGTATTAAATGCCAAGAAGGTAGCCAAATTCATCAAGAAGAATATCATCTGTCGATATGGGGTCCCACACGAGCTAGTGTCAGATAACGGTTTGCACTTCGAGGCTGAAGTCACGGAAGTAGTCAACGAGTACGGGATTCAGAGACACAAATCTTCTCCCTACCGACCTCAGACCAATGGTGCGGTTGAAGCCGCCAACAAAAACCTCAAAGTCATCATCAGCAATATGACTGAAAGTTGTAGGGATTGGGCCGATCGGATTCCATACGCCCCTCTGGGGCTATCGAACCTCAATCCGAGCTTCTACCGGGGCTACCCCTTACTCCCTGATCTACGTCATGGAAGCGGTCCTACCTGTGGAGCTAGAAATACCCTCGCTACGTGTCATGCTTGAAAGCAAGGTTAGTGAAGAAGACTGGTGCCAAAGACGTCTTGAGGAGTTACCCCTCCTAGATGAAAGAAGGTTAAAATCACTATACCATATACAGGGGTATCATCGCCGGATAGCGCGATCATTCAACAAGAGAGTCAAGGACCGCAGTGTCCAGGAAGGAGATTTGGTCCTCAAAGAGATAATAGAACCCATTTGGGACCCCAGAGGAAAATTCAAGCCCAATTGGAGCGGCCCTTACATTGTGAAGAAGATCTTATCTGGCGGTGCCACCATGCTCACTGACCTGGATGGCGAATAGAAGGCTCGTCCAGTTAATCTGGAATGTCTCAAGAAATTCTACCCCTAGTCCAAAATCTCGGCATGCTACGACTTTTCTCATCCCCTTTCTGTTCTAAAAAAAATCTTCATTTCCCTCTACCCAGAACTACGTGGGCCTAATCCTCTGCAAAAGCTATTTTTAAACAGATCAGAACTTTTTTTTCAAAAACCCCAGAGGTACGTAGGCAGCTCATACTCCTCACATGAGAACGGCCCCTTCTTTTTCACAAAATACCATTCTTTTCTTACCTCCGAGAACGACAGTTCATTCTAAACATATACTTGAACAAAAGGATTATGTATACCTTAGCGATTGGTATAGATAATTCAAAATGCAAAATTCATCGAAAGGCACAACTGGATGATCAGAAACTTGTTTATTTCATTAATAAGAAACTACAGTACATATTGCATAAGAAAAAGGAGAGAATAACTCCCTTCCCCCTACTACCATAAAAACCAAACAAAATCCCCCACATCTATTACATAAATAAACTCACCAGGAGTCATACCCACAGCTACTCGAAGAGCCTGCACCCTCATCATCTACATCCTGAGGACCCCAAGTTTCCCCCGCCTGAATAGAGTGTCGAAGACACTCCATGGATCGATGAGACTTAACCATCTTCGAAAAAACCACAACACCCCCTTCCATGGAGTCAGATAAAATAAACCACCTCTAACCAGTCTCTACCGCTAACATCTTGCTGACTACGTTTCTCCACAACCACCTCATATAATCTTTGGGGACATGGAAAACCTTTCCAACGGACTGAGAGGGACGGGTCGACGGACACCTATTTTCCCACAGAGATCCAAGCAACAGACGCAGGCGCTCAGTCAAATCTTCTACTGGAAAGAAATTCGAGGTCCGAGGGGGCACGACCTGCACCCAGCCAAATTGACGCAAAAGCCGCCAAGGGAAATAAAAGAGGTCTGCCTAAGACCAACCAACCGCACATATGAATATTCTCCTAGCTCCATAACAGGCTACAATTTCCCCCACCAAGGCACTGGCCAATACAATCCACGAGCCCCATGCTTCACAAACTAATTCTCCCAGTTCTCAACATACAGGCCTATGCGGATGAAGTAGCGTGAAAAAAAGTTGGGTACAGCTAACAAAGGATATTCTAGAGGAGTTGACAAGAGAAATCTTTCAGACAACCACATGAATAGCATCACAGGGCTACCCTTCAAAAAGTCAGAACGACCTTCTCTCCAAGCATCCAGGCCATTCAGAGTCTCCGCTAATATCACCGCCGCAGGATTATGACGGTATGACATCCATGAGGTAATGGCTGCAAGTTGTGGGTCCACGGTACTTCCCCGATCACCAACAGCAATTTTAAAACCAAGCCCAGAACAACGGCTCCTACATAGCCAGCATCACTTACTTCCCGCAAATGCACGGACTGTAACACCGCCGGGAGGGAGATCAATCCTCCAGAAACCAATGACCTGGCCGCCGAAGGCGAGATATAAAGAAGCCCGGCCAACAAATCCCTAGGAGAATGGGAAAATTTTGGCAAAGCCGCAGCAACTCTAGGATTCACACCTAGCATGGAAGAAAATTCCTCGTAGGTAGGACAAACTTCTTCCAACCCAAAGCGGAATACATGGTCTTCGGGGTACCAGAATTGTACCGCCGCTGTTAGCATATTCCACTCAAAGGGACGATTGCGCCACAAGGAAACTTGGCGCATGTTAAAGGCATCATAGTCGACATTATAAGAGCACATAGCTTCCAAGGCTTCGAGGTAGTTAACAAACTCAATGCTACCAGGGAGAGCCATCTCGCAAGACCAAACGATGGGGGGGGGGGGGTATGAAGAATGCAAAAGGTGTGAGGAAAACACTCCACCCTCCTCCCTTTTTATACTTAAAAATCCTCACAAGGGACATAATCCCTGCAGAAATCGGAGGGTATCCTACCCCACAAGGTACAAAAAAGCTCAAGAGGGTACCAATCAAAGCTTTCAAATGATGGGACTGGACTGAACTGCCGATAGGCAGGCCAGGGTGCTTGCCGATCGGCAACCCCCCATTTTTGGAAAATTTCCTCCTTTCCTCTTTTGTCAAATCAGAAAACTCCATAAAAATAAATTGATATTCTCAAAAGAATTTCAAGAATCCTGTTCCCTCCTTATGGGATTCCCCGTTTTGAATAAAATAACTTTCCTTCAAAAAAATTCCAAAAATATTCATTTTTTATGGTCTCGGCAATAAAGTTAAAAAGAACATGTGCATGCATTCATTCATCAGGATAATAAAGAGATAATAAAAAAATTCCATTGCATTGCATATATATTATTTTTTGTGTTATATCATTTTGCAGGAAATAAAAAGCCAAAAACAACGGGACTCAGCCCGAACCCACACTTTCACTCTCTCTCTCTCCCCCTTTCTCAAGAACTTCCACCCCTGCGACGTGCTCTCTTCCCCCTACGGCGAGACGATGCGCCCCCACTACCAGAGCCAGAGTCTCCCCCAGACGAGGCTGATGACACCAAATAAGAAGGAACTGGGATAGCATCCCGAATGTGGGCAGTCGTCGATGATATCCAATCTCTGATGTCCCTCAGCCAAGTGGTCAACACCCGGATTTGCTGGAAGGAAAATGGCAAATCAGTATCAAGCAAAAAGAAATCAAAAAGAGGAAAAGGGACCGAAAGGCTTACCGCAGGATGAAGAACCTCCTCTGTCAAACCCAGCTCCTCCGAATCCATCGCAAGGGGACGGTGCAGCATCGGCACTATCCCTCCATCAGCCCGCCGGATGTTGTACGAAGGAGTATGAAGCCGAACAAAAAGGGCCTCCGAAGTCATCGCCGTCGCAGGTGACGACGGACCACCACCACTGTGGGAAGACCCCCACCGCCCTACTCGAACCAGCAGGAGGGAAAAACAAGGCATCATGAATGCTGGGCGCCATTAATAAGCTCGTCACAAAGTCCATATAGTCATACGGCGTGGCCGTATCAGCATACAATGCATAAGACTCGTCGATCATCGCCGCGATCCTCTCATCCTCCAGCAACTATCGCTCCCGCCTCATAGAAGTAGGAGGCTGCGCGGGAGGCACCACCACCTCCTCCTCAGCAATCTGACGAATCACCCTCTCCCCGAGGTACCAGGAATGGCTGAACTCGTGCGCCAACAAACGCCTCATCTGCACGTTCACCCCAGTCACCCCCGTATTCTGAATGGCGGTCCCCCAAGGATAAAAGGTCACCTGAAAATCCCAAGCAGGCATAAGTCAATACAAAATCCGAAGGTGCAAAAAAAAATAAAAAAACAACAAAAAAAAACAACTAAGGGTAGAATGGAAAGAGCCTTACCCTACCACTGGTCAGGTCATTCAAGACCTGACGCACTGCCTCTAGGGAGAGAGATCCCTTCGACTTCCAGTTGGCCTTATGCCACCGGTACAGGTGACAGAAGTCCCCAACAGTGTCGTCCTTCAGAGAAATCAGTGGGGTGTTGCACCCAATCACCTCATAAAACCAGAGAGACGCATAAGGAAAATGCGAATGCATGAAATGAAAATGCACAAAGTAAAGAATACCACAAGGAGATACGTGGCTCCTATAAAAGTTTGCCGGCAGCACCGGCTGAACGCATCCAGAGAAGAGTAAAGGGTCGCCAAGGTTAGACTCCCCCAATCATAGAAAGGGATGTTCGAAAACATCCTCAAGTATGGCAAAAACCACAAATGGACGACGTCGCCGCTCGACGCCACCATAAAACCTCCCAGCACCAACAAAATGAATAATCGGGCCATCTGCCTCACTTGCAGCCCGTCCTCCACATCAATCACCCTGCTCAGCAGAACATCCTTCAGCAAGGACAGCCGAATGGAATATCTAGAAACTATCCTCCTCACATCACCGAGTGTCGCATACACCGCCTCCGGCCTCACCCGCAAAGAGCGGTCCACCTCTATCTGCTCCCCGTCACAATCCAGCCCCAGAAGTTGCTTCACATCTATGGGAGTCACTGTCATCTCCCCGAAGCGAAAATGAAAAGTGTGGGTAGTGTCCCACCACCTCTCCCCCAAGGCACACAAGACTACTGTCGAGCGAGGCGTCTCATCTAGTGCAGCCACCAACCTCCCAAAACTCGCTGATGATACCATCCAACACACCACGGGTGGAAGATGCTCCAAAACATCCTTAAGCCCCGTCGTCCCGCGGGCACGCATATTCTTCAAAGAGATATCATACTGGCAAAAGGAAAAATTCAGTCAAAAGTCAAGAAAGAAAGAAAGAAAAATTTCCCAAAAATAAAGGAATGCCAAAGGTCAAGTTACTTACATAACCACCAGGAATCACTCTCGAAGAGAGATGTCGCGACGGCTCCCGCAATAAGGTCCTCTCGTCCGCAACCAACTCGAATACATCAAAGGCATTCTCATTCCCCAAAGCAAGAGGCATCCTGTCCCTCCAATCCACATTCGCCCAGTCATCAACGGTCAACCACCCCCGGTGGACTGCGGTGCTCACAAAGGCGGCCATTTCTTAAAGATCGGAATGAAAGAACGATCCGCAGAGAGAAATCGCAGAAAGAGAGAAGTCAAGAGGCTGTGAAAAATGAAGGGGATTCGCCCCCTTTATATAGGAGGCCAAACTCCATGCCGATCGGCAACCCACCTCACCATACCGATCGACACTGTCTCTTCACTTTCCTGAGGCAGCCCAAAAGTCCGTGCCACTGCCGAATAGCACCTCTCATCCTATGCCGACCGGCACCCACCTTTAAATTTCGTACAGAAATTCCCAGAAAATACCAGGAAGCCTCGGAAAATCCCCGAAAAATTCCTAAAAATCCCAGGAAGGATTTAGGATGATTTCATCAAAGAAATTTTGCACTCCTTCGGGCGACACCCCGTTTTCCCCAACGAAGCCCTCAAAATCCAAGCTATTGATCTCTCGAGCAAGGCGCCCGGACCACCTAATCACCTCCTCATCAGACTTTACAACCATCGGTACACTATCACATGGTTTTTTTTCCCAGCAGAAATCAAAAGAACCACTCGCCCTGAGCGATTTCTCCTAAAGGACAATCCAAATTTTCCCCGGCTTGTTCATCGTTCCCCAGCGGAATTTCAAATCCAATCCCTTGAGCGGAACCCCTTTTTCCCCAGCGGAATCCCCAAAAGCTAAGATTTCTCCCGTCCAAGCTCCGAAAAATCCCTAAGGATCATCTGATCACTTCCCCAGCGAAATTTTCTCACGACACTCAAAATAGGTTGCTCCCCCTCGCGCAGTCTCCTATAAAGCTTCTCCCAGCTATCAACTCCCCAGCTCAAATCGGAATCACAAAGCTCTTTCTCCAGCAGAATAAAAATACAAACTCTTGGGTCAGAATTGGCCCCGGTCTTGGATCGTCACCATAGTTACGTAAGAATTGACCTCGGTCCTCAGTCGTCACCACTCTTGGGTCAAAATTGGCCCCGGTCTTGGATCGTCACCATAGTTAGGTCAGAATTGACCTCAGTCCTCGGTCGTCACCACTCTTGGGTCAGAATTGGCCCCGGTCTTGGATCTCACCATAGTTAGGTCAAAATTGACCTCGGTCCTCGATCGTCACCACTCTTGGGTCAGAATTGGCCCCTATCTTGGATCGTCACCATAGTTATGTCAGAATTGACCTCGGTCCTCGATCGTCACCACTCTTGGGTCAGAATTGGCCCCGATCTTGGATCGTCACCATAGTTATGTCAGAATTGACCTCGGTCCTCGGTCGTCACCACTCTTGGGTCAGAATTGGCCCTGGTGTTGGATCGTCACCATAGTTAGGTCAGAATTGACCTCGGTCTTCGATCGTCACCACTCTTAGGTCAGAATTGGCCCCGGTCATGGATCGTCACTCTAGTTAGGTCAGAATTGACCTCGGTCCTCGGTCGTCACCACTCTTGGGTCAGATTTGGCCTCGATCTTTGATCGTCACCATAATTAGGTCAGAATTGACCTCGATCCTTGGTCGTCACCACTCTTGGGTCAGAATTGGCCCCGGTCTTGGATCGTCACCATAGTTAGGTCAGAATTGACCTCGATCCTCGGTTGTCACCACTCTTGGGTCAGAATTGGCTCCGATCTTGGATCGTCACCCTAGTTAGGTTAGAATTGACCTCGGTCGTCCGTCGTCACCACTCTTGGGCCAGAATTGGCCCCGGTCTTGGATCATCACCCTAGTTAGGTCAGAGTTGACCTCGATCCTCATTCGTCACCACTCTTGGGTCAGAATTGGCCCCGACCCTCTGAATTGGTCATCCTCATCTCCTTAGGTCCTTAGAATTGACCTCGATCCTCCGAATTGATCATCTCCAGCATACTTCTTAGGTCCTCAGAATCGACCTCGACCCTCTGAATCGGTCATACTCCCTCAAAAGCATTATGTGGTGTCTAATCGACGGCTATCATATGTTCCAAACTCACCCGTCGAGCGGCTCTGTAGACACCCCATTCGGTTACCCCTCAACTCTCCTTAGGTCCCTAGCACCTCCCTTCATCATTATAAACCTAGGTCACGTCCCGAGTACTGACCTAGAAGCCATCGGGCACCCCCCGGCACAGTTTGACCCAAAAGTCAAACTCCTCGTCTCGACCGAGACTGAATGAATCCTCGAAGGGCACTAAATACCCTTTCCAACGGTGTGCCCCGTGCGCATTTCTGACTTACCATGAGGACGAACGCGTCGTTTGCGTCCGAAACCTGACCCAGAGACCACCGGGCGCTCCCGAGTTCTGTTTGACCTAAGTCAACTCTTCAGCTCGACCAAGGCTAAATGGATCTTCGAAGGGCACTGAATTCCCTTTCCAATGGTCCATCTTGTGCACAATTCTAACTTTCCATGCTGATGAACGATCCGTTTGACTCCGAGAAGCCATCGAGCGCTTCCCGGGCTCGGTTGACCAAAGTCAACTCTCCAAACCGGGTCAAACTCTTTGGAATGTCGAATTACATCTCCTAAACTTTCCAATGGTATGCTCCGTGCGGGATTCGGACTTACCATGCGGACGAACGCGCCATTTGTGTCCGCGCGATTCCCCGTCCAATGGACCGATAAACTCTTCCGAGCCACATTTGACCCAAAGTCAACTCCCAAACTCAGGAGCGGTCCAAATGACTTTAAAAGGTCTCTGAATTACCTTTCCAACGTTATGCCCCATGCGCAATTCTGACCAACGATTTTCCCTCGGTGGCCAATTTTCCTAAAAAGCCTGAGGCACACTGCCAAATGGCAGGTCCCAGATCGGCACCTACCGATAGGCAGTGCCATGACAGGGCCGATTGGCAGTCCCCTGGGGTTATAAAAGGAGGCTTTTGCCTCATTTGCCGGGGGGCGAGATCTGATAGAAATCTCTTTGAAAGAATCCCAGAAACCTCTCTCGAAGGCAGCGTGATTTTAACTCTCAAATCCCTTTTTCACCTCCACTTTCCATCATCTTTTTCATCAAATTTGGTGAATTAATCACTCTCCATCATCATCCAAGTGCAAGGGCTGCTCTCCAACATCCAAAATCAAGCTCAAGATCTTCGAGAAGGTCCAACTTCCTCAACTTTCTCTTGAATTCTCAATAACTTGTTTTCTATTATTTAGCACTTTTTATCATATCATCTCACACATCCTAATATACCTTTTTACCTAGTATTATTCAACATCTCTTATTTTCATATAAATAAAAACCCAAAAAATAAGAAAAAGAGGATTTACAAATAAGGGATTCTCACACTTCTTCACACTCTTCTCACAACTAAAACGCTTTTTCTACACACACACACACACACCCTTACAAAATAAGAGATCCCACATTTGGATTTATGGGATAAACCCCACCCCTTTGCTTTGTATGCGAACTACGTGGACTTTGATGCCTTTATAGGCTACGTAGGCGTTTCGGGGTAAAACCCGAGACTCGAGTCCTTTCACTCACTTTTTCTCTCATTTCCTATTTTCTCTAAATCCATTTTTTTCATATTATATGTATACTCAGTTTTTTTGACGCATTACTCCATGTGCGTTATCGTTCCCTTATAACGATCAACGTAGGGGTAATCGCATAAATCTTATCTTTCTAACACTATCCTTATATCTTCCTACGGATGACTCGCTTTATCTTTTCCATGATACACGCCGAGGATTCCTACCTCCATTCTATATATACACATGCACACATCTCAGGGGGGGAAACATAAAGGAAAATTGCAAATATCCATGAGAGACCGAAATGGCGGAATGGGTGCCTAACACCTTCCCATTTCGTAACTAAGCCTCCGAACCCTTTTCGAATCATTTTGGTTTCGCACGCACCAGTATGTCTTTGGAAGCCATCCTTCGGGGTGGCTTCCCCTTTTTCATTTGTCTGTTTTGAGTAAAATAGACTGGCGACTTTGAATCTCTCTACACCTCACAAAATCGACGCCGACCGAAGCGCTCTCCCGAGAGGGGGCGCACGGGACCCAATGGATTCCTCCTCCCTCCGCGGCGGGGATCGGCGGGATGGCCACAAAGGTTATGCCTTTTGGTTTAAAGAACGCAGGGGAGACTTATCACAGACTGGTCACCAAAATGTTCAAGATACGGATGGGAGACACAATGGAGGTTTACATCGACGATATGCTGGTCAAAAGTAAGAATAAATGTGACAACCCGAATATAATTATGATAAATCATGTTTAAATCATGATTAGCTTATGTGATATGAATAATATGTTATTAGTATATATATAATGTAAGTAATTATGTTTAGTTTAATCCTACCTTCATAATTCTTGAAATATCGAATTAGTTACAAATGTGAAATTTTAAAGTTTTCGGTAGGAATGTTCCTGTTGGAGGCTAGTTTTGACCTTTATGACATAACAATGAACTTGAGGTGTAAACTAGATATTTTTAGATAAATGAGTTAGGTTTATAACAAAATAAATGGTTCATCGAACGGACATCCGAGTGGGAAGATATTGTCTTTTTATGAACAGGGGGTAAAGTAGTCATTTAGCCTTAAATGATATTTTGTTTTATGTAATGCCACATGTTATATTTTGATTGGACCAAGAGGGGGTGGCCTTATGCTGACTTAAATCCATTGAATTAAGCTCTTCCTTCAGCATATTTCAGCCATGGAAGAGTTTTAACCTAGGAAAGAGAGTTTTGAAGTTTAGGAAGAAAGTGTGAGGAGAAATTGAAGAAAGTATGCCCGCCATGTGTTCAATGATTTGCTTGACATAGCAAATGAACTCTGAAAATTATGAAATTTTAATATTGTATTGTTCAATATGTTTAATGATGTTGGTTTAAATATCATTTAAATTTATGATGTAGAAAAATTATGGAAATTCCTGGAAGTTGAATGAACGATAAAAGAGCCTATAGGGTAGATTTGCTATGTGGTAAATAAATGGGCATATCTTACTCTAGGAGACTTAAAATGATGTATCGTTTTTTGTATTGGAATACTAATAAGACAATAATTTAATTACCAAGAATAAATGAATTTATATTTGGTCTATGATTTGGATATGTTAAATATATTAACATGGATTTGGGTGGAACTTCACTTGTGATAAATGATTTGAATGGAATCATGTGATGCTTATGGATTGAATTATGTTTAAATCATTCTTTGGATTATTTATATTCTTATTATGACAATAATATTGTAAGAATGATAGGAAGGGAAGAAGAGATTATTGAACAAGTACCGAATAAAGGCAAGGGAAAAGCCAGTTAAACTGTCGAGGTGAGTGTACTTATGATTTGTTTCATATATAAATATGAATATAGCTCTAAGAGAAGGATTTTTTTGAATACTTCGGTATTCAGGATTTGTTTAGATATTAAAATATCCAGGATTTATTTGGGTCTCATAATCCAGGATGGGTTTGAATACTTCGGTATTCAGGATATGTTCGGATATTAAAATATCCAGGATTTGTTTGGGTCTCATGATCTAGGATTGGTTTGAATACTTCGGTATTCAGGTTTTTGTTTGGATATTAAAATATCCAGGAATTTTTTGGATCTTATGATCCATGATTTGTTATTGCCAATGGGCAGGATTGTTCGAATTTTATATCCACATATTCGATATAGAATTGTTATTCTGTTGTAGGGAAGGAGTACCTCACTAAGCTTAATGCTTACGTTCTATATTTTAACAATTTTAGGTTCGTACGCTGCCAGCTAGGATACCATATGACCGGTAACTTTGAGAGTTGCACCGTTGGAGAGAGCTGGGGTTTAAAAATGGGGATTTTATCGTTGTCACACTGAAGATTTTAATATACTCACACATTATATATATTGATTTAGTATGGATTGAGTTGATCATAGTTAATCACAGTATTGTATGTCCTCTTAATTATGACTCTGATATTTAATTTTATGGTATAAGAATAATATTATGTTCATTATGCACATTGTGCAGAAAAATATTGATAAATGAAGTATATTTTCCAATGGGCTCGAGATTATGATCCAATTATTTTAATAACAAATGATTAGTATGGATATTGGGTTTGGGGTGTGACAATAAAGGTGACCACCTCCCATATTTAGCTTGAACTTTTGAGATCCTTTGGAAGTACCGGATGAAGCTTAATGCAAGTAAGTGTTCGTTGGGTGTCCAGTCAGGAAAGTTCTTGCACTACCTAGTCAGTAAAATAGGAATTGAGTCAAACCCAGATCAGATTGATGCTATCATAAGAGTCTATCCTCCTCAGACATTGCAAAATGTTGAAAAGCTTATTGAAATTCTCGTGAGGTTCAATCTCTTTATGTCTAAGTCTTCGGAATGCTTTCGACTGTTCTTCCAACTCTTAAAGAAGGATAAATGCCTCATATGGAACGATGATTATTCTAAAGCTTGGGATGATATAAAATCCTACCTGAACAAACCACCCCTGCTGGTAATTCCAAATGACAGAGACCCACTATATCGTTACCTTGCAATATCAGACCACGCTGTAAGCTCCATTATGGTGTGTGAAAAGGAAGGAGATCAGCACTCAATTTATTATGATAGTAAGACACTTCTAGACCCAGAGAGACGGTACCTGCCCTTAGAGAAACTTGCCTATGCATTAATGGTCGCCTTGAGGAAGCTGAAGCATTAATTTGAAGGACACTTAATAATCGTAATCACTTCATATCCCCTCAAAGTCGTCCTTTGCACTACACCAAAATGCTCTTTTAGTAACAAAGTAATTTTTAGTTTAGTAACACTATTATACCATTAATAAATCTAACAATAAATTACTGTTAGTAATATGCTATATCCATTAGTAATTTTAGTTTAATATTTTAAAATGAAATTAAAAACAAGAAAATGGAAATTTCCCAATCAAACAAAAGGCGCTCGACTTTGCATTCTCCAAAACTAAAACCCCCAACTCATATAGGAACGATAAACCCTAGTACCCCATTTAAAGTGTCGTAGTTAGAACACTTTATCACTTTTAGATTTTTTATGATTGTGGATTTGTTGATCAACGACGATGCAAACAGGAATAGGGTTTAATAACCGGAGCACATAATATATGCTTCTACATCAACACCATTTCTATTTCATTATTGATGCAACTATATACTAATATACATGTATACATATATAAGGGTTATACTAGTACGATTCTTTTTCAGGTAGTATATCATTATCCCCCATCGATCTTGTTCAAATTGAGATTAGATTAACTTGTTATAGTTGGAAAATATATCCATGTATTTGTTAAATTAAAGCATTTGATAGCTGGTAATTATTTGGCTTTGGTGAATTTTCTCAAGTATGATTTTGTTTATTATATTGGGTATGGGCAGTCACTGGTGAAAGAAAAGTAGGGGTTCTCATAAAATGCAGAGGAAAATGCCTCTGATTCCATTGTTGCACAAGTATGTTCAAGGTAAATTAAGTTACATAATTTGTTTTTCTCTTATGTTAAATGACTTTAATTTATATTTGGACTTATATCGCATATTTTATAGAATAAATTTTAAGGGTGAAAAGATATGTTGAACCAATTTAGTTCTTATGGTTTGTCTGGAATCTTCATCCATAGGAAATATAACAACAAGTTAACTCATGAATGATGTTGGGATCAAATTCAAAATTAATTTTGCCATTCAGAACACGACCTTCAACATCTTTCACATTTTGAAAAATATTCCCATACATTGCCTTTCTCCATCGAGATAATAATGGTATCAGGTTCTCTAAATTTGTGGAAAAGTGCATCATAGAATTCCCAGCTTGGTACTTTACCCAATTATTCTTAATCAACTCTTTGAATGTGACATTCTTAAACTAAAAATTAAGAAAACATAAATGCTTGTTGCCCCTATGGTGTTAGGGGTTGCAGACAATAGAAGAGGAACATGATTACATGCCAATTTTTCTATGTGATAAATTTGAATTCTAAAGAAATCTTCAAGAATAACATTCGAGCAAAACACTTTATCCAAACTTACCTAAATACAAGCTTGAATATATCTTTTGTTTCACCAAGTAAACTTAGACCCTCTATAAACCAAATCATTTACCCTTATGTTATAAATGCAATCATTGAATTCTTCAGTAGCTACAAAATCAATCCCATCACCTATTTTGTTTAATTTATCTTGCAGGTGACTCCACTATTGATCATTATGTCTGAAGGATCTCATTTAATGCCTGGAAATTACTTCATCTGTGTTAACGCAACAAGGCGTTTGTTGAGTCTTGTATTGGACATGCAGATCGCTTTGTGTGCGTCATGGATCTTATGGCAGGCTTTCTTGTTTATTTAGCACAGTGGGCCCAAGAAACCTAAGAAGCCATGGGGGAGGTAGAGGCTGTAAAAATGTGTCAGGATATAATATTGCATAGGAGAACTGATAGAGGGTGAGCATGCTTGTAAAGGATCTAGACATGTTTGTCAGTTTCTTAAGATGGTCTAACAGTGATCGAAAACAATATTAAGATGATCTAACAGTGATCAGAACACACTACTAAAATTTAATTCCTTTTATTGTGTAGTGTCTTAAAATCCCAGATTGATGCATCAGTGAATAATGTTAAATCTTGGCTAACATTTGATGTTTATTGCTTAAAAACGATAGGATCCATATTCTTGAACTCATTATGGGGATTTACCTTTTCATCTGTGGATGCTATGATGTTTCCATGCTCCTGATACTGATGCAGGTCCTAGTTACTTTTGCTACTATCCTCCTGATAAAGTTGAATGGAGGTTTGATAAATATCTATATTATCCAAAGTGGATGGAGGTTTTATTTAATTTTAACTATACTGGTCTTCTAAAGAGTGGCCTAGATCACCACACCATTTTGTTTGAAGCACATTCTTCTAATTCTTAACGACTTGAACGATTTACATTTATTTCTTCCTCGGATGACCATAGGTACTTAGTCAATTTAGTGAATAGAGAGTGGAACAATACTTCTTGCCTTGGCTGCCTTATGTTCAGCTCTAAAGAGGAGTTAAAATATATGAAACGTATTAAAAAAATGTAATTATTAGATCTTTGGAAATGCTCTTGTCAATCTCATTTAAGCCAACGAGAACTTGTCTAAAATATAGCACATGACTGAGAATTTGGGGCCATATGGCCTCTGAATATATACTTCTCACCAGTTAACTTGATCCTATGTGAAAGATATTTTACTCTGAACTACAAATAAGATATAAGTCAAAGTATTCTGCACAAAAACACAGTTGGTGACAGAGATGTTGGCAAGACATGTCCCTTGATTTCGTACACCAACAACACATTCCCCACAGTCAGTTAATTTTTACCCTTTTCAATTCTCAAATTTATGTATGTTTCTTTCTTATTTGTGTCTATAATTATTGAAATAAAAGGTATTGATGTTTCATAATTGTTTGTGAATTTAAATTTGTTCACCCTCAAATGTCATTTGTCGAAACATAGACAAGTCATTAAAAAGGGGTTCATTTTTGAGTTATTAATATTTTGACCAATCACAATGCAATGTCATTTAGTGAGGCTCAACAAATTTGAACTCGAATTTTGATTCTGATTGTGGGCATGTATATTAAAGACATGAGTAGTTTTAAGGATTACGTGCAAGTTTGGTGGAAATGACATTTAGGGCGTGCTTGATCGACAAAATTTCATCACTTACTTTATATTTTTCAACATTATGATATTATGGGCATATCACATGTGGCAACATTATGATATTAATTAAAACACAAATAAAATTTTCAAAACTCCTACCTCTTGCCACAAGCATTTTTATATATACTTATATCTTGTAAGTAGTCAACTTACCCAGCCAAGCCATGTCCCAACTACTTGGGGTCAACTGCATAAACCCTGTTTCACAATTCTTCCCTGCACGGGTATTCAAATTATGAGTATCATTCATTTCTTGATTATCTTTAATGTCTACCTACTCCCTTAATATTATTTTCAATAGTGATCATATAACTGGTACTCTTGCTTTTCATCACAGATTTGTCAATTAAGAAGTGTGTGCCATGCAAGTTAAAGGAGTTGAGGCCTATGACCGAAGAAGCCGAAAACCATCTGAGTATGCAGGTTTGCATTGCAATGTATGGTGCTTACATGCTTCTTATATTTATAAACTTACTTATACTGATTTATCGCATGATTTAGGTGCGTGGCTGGAATCTAGTGAAAGAAGATGGTATATTGAAGATGATACGAACATGGAAAGTTCGGAGTTTCAAAAGAGTATTAGAGGTCTTTAAAGATATAACTGATCTTTCAGAAGCAGAAGGTATCTTAATTAATATTATTATTGCTCAAATCCTACTTGCCCTGCATTTTGATGGAGATTAGTATGCATTCTCGTGCCTTTGCTGTTACAATATATTCCCACCTATGTGTGTGTGTGTCCTATTTATTTTTCTGCAATGTGTATTGCGTTCATACATATGTCTATTTTCTGTTAGTAATCCCTTGGGTTATGAACATTTTTTAGTGAATCTAGAGGTACATTACATATTTTAGTAGGTAGAGATCCCTGTCTTGCCACATGCATGACATTAGCCCTCACTTCTCACCCCACGTCTTTTCAATAATTTTTTACCTTTGAATAGTTTTTGTTAAAAATATTGATGTTTAAGAGAGGTGAATCATGTGATAAAGAAAGAGAACAGAGACTCCACAAAAGATCGATAAGAAAATTGAGAAAAAGAAAGAACTAAACTGATAGTGGCCTAATGTTCACACCATTTTATAGTGCTCACAAATTACACTGCATAATTTTTTGAGCAAACTAGTATGTAGCTCCCTCACTGTTTTCTTTTTGCTAGGCTTTGGTATAGCCTAACGTCTCGAGTAATCTCTCTCCTAAATTCAGTCTCATTTTCTCCAACAAGAACGTCTAGAGTATGTCTTAAATCTGGCTTAATATATCCTAGTAACGGGAGAAGCTTCCTGCATTACAAGGCGACAATTCCGTTTGAAAATTTTATTTTTGGCACTAAAAGTAGTTTTATTTTTATGAATAATGGATTTAATGAGTGCTTATATAGAAGTTTGACCACCTTATTTTGAACAAATTGAACTTTTCCCCCTTTATCGTATGTTAGTTGTACTTAACTTGAGCTCTTATTCATGTTTAAATTAGTCACCCTTCTTATAGTTGAATCTTGGTCCCCATGCCTCCCCCTGGTCTTACCTACTTAAGATACCCTAAGCTCGTAGGCAGACATGTGCGCACACACACACACATATGCCTCCACATGTATGCACATAACACTTCTTATTAAATGGTGTTACTTCAGTTTCTTTATAGTTTATATGAGAAGTTTTCACCTGTATAATGCAAGTCATCATCCTAATCTTCATCTCGTTGGATGGAACAATGTGAAAATTGAGATATGGACACACGCTGTAGGTAAGGAATTCCTAATATCCGAACAATTATTCGCAAACTTTACAGATATGGACACATGTTGTAGTCAATCCATTGAAGACTCCCAGGCTTAATATTGCTCTGCTTAGGAAGGTACCTCACATTTTGTTTCTTTTTTCACTTTACAACTTATACTTGTATCTTATTGATATTATTGAGAATATAAAGCCCACATAGGTAAATTAAGCCTTGCACAATAGTTAATAAGATTCTATTAAAGTAAAATGCAGCCATCATTAAACCTCTAATGCTATCTAATACGTTATCTGTTGCGACCTCTACTTGCAACTTTGACTTAAGATGTGCTTAGCAGTTATTTTCGAAAATGGCACCCATTTCTCCTCACTGTTATTTGTTGTATATTTACTTCTGTTGAAGTTACAAGTCCCCAAAGAATAGCCAAAATGTCTCAAAAAGGCTTGATGGAACAAGATTTAAGTAAGCTGGATGTGACACAACTGCATCCTCTTTCACCTGAAGTAGTATCTCATCGGGTTACAATAAATATTGGTAATTTTTGTGATTATGAAATTATTGAACTTGCTTTTGCTTGCATGAGTTCACATCAACATTGTCTATGATTTGAATATTAATTAATTACCTCAACATATTGTTGTTTCTTAATAAGAGTTTCTTATTATTAAACTCAGTGACTAAGGTTTATTCATTTTGTTAGGCACTATTGGCCACGTGGCACATGGCAAGTCGACGGTTGCCAAAGCTATATCTGGTGTTCAGGTGATTACTTATTTTTTTTCCATAACTTTTGTTATTAAATTCGATGGTTACAACTAAATATTGACTTTAAACTACCATTAGAGTGTTGTGCAATTTTTTTACAATGTTTATGCAATTAATTTTACTGGTGGATAATTTTTTGTACTAAATTAATTTTGTATGACAAAATGTTGATATTATAACTAATATGATAATTTTATTTTGTTTTATAGAATGTTATTTTTGGATCCTCATCAAGTTTCTAACGTTGATGGCGATGGCGATGATAAGTTTCCAGCATTGCGGGTTACAATGTTGATGGCGATGATAATAGAACAAAAGTTGATAGTCAATAATAACGGACTTCGTTTTTATATTTCATTTGAATGGTTTTCATAAAAAAATATATCATTTAGGCATGACTGTATTTAGATGTTATATTGGATGCTTTTATTAAAATTATTAAACTTTCGGGGTGATGTTTCATTTCTTTGATTTAAGTTTCTTTTGTAAATAAAGAGTGGAGGTTTATATAAATGTAAATGTTGAATATAATGCCCTTGTTTTTGTGGACTATTTTCGTATATGTTCTTAGAATTTAAATAGTGTTGTAAGAATAATTAGGATATTGGATCTTGAAAAATATATTTTTTTAAATATGTATTAACATTAGTAACAGAATATTACCGTTATTAATTCTGAATTTTACCGTTACTATTAGTAACAGAATTTTACCATTATGAATTTTGAATTTTACCGTTACTATTAGTAACTGAATTTTATCATTAGTAACTTTGAATTTTACCGTTACTATTAGCAACAGAATTTTACCGTTACTAATGCTAAAAAATTCCGTTACTATTAGTAACAGAATTTTACCGTTACTAATTCTGAATTTTACCGTTACTATTTGTAACAAAATTTTACCGTTACTAATTTTGAATATACCGTTACTATTTATAACGAAAAAATTCCGTTACTACCTTCGTGCCCCATGCCTTTTTTCTAATGAAAAAATTGTGTTACTAATATTTTTAGTAACGGGAAAATTGTGTTACTAACGGCGTGTTTTGGTGTAGTGTTGGAAAGCCGACCTCTCCGGTCGAATCTCAAAGTGGTCGGTAGAACTTAGGAGATTTAACATCCACTACCAACCAAGAACAATAATTAAGGGACAAGTCATAACAGACTTTATTACTGAATTTACAGGAGACCATCCAATTGATCAACCGAAAGCAAAACAGTCAATAAATGAGATAGCACAGTCTTAGGACTAGAATCTATACGTTGATGGAGCCTACGATTCTAAGGAGGCAGGAGTACTGATCATTCTTATAACTCTAATGGATGTCGTCATCGAACAAGGAATCAGATTGGGATTTGAGGCCTCCAACAACAAAACTGAGTACAAAGCACTGATCGCTGGCTTGCGCAAGGCCCAACTAATAGGGGAAAATCACCTTCACATATTCGATGACTCTAAATTGGTTTCCAAGCAAGTGAGACGGGACTTCAACACTGAAGATGACCAAATGGCAGCCTACCTTGCTGTGGTAAGAGGACTTATGGTTGGATTTAAGAAAGTAGACATTCAATAGTTCCCCCAGGGACAGAAAAATTACGCCGACACCTTAGCGTCCCTGAGCTCAGTAATTGACTTTGACCTAAGGAGAACCATTCGGATAGAGTTCTTCGTTCAGCTAAGTATTGACTAGACAGTCTTAGCCGAGCAAGCCCTCCTTACAGAAAAGGCCCCCAGCTGGATGGATTCCACCATCAATTATCTATAGAAAGATATATTGCCCGATGATAAGAGGTCGGCCCATCAGATAAGGGTCAAGCTTGTCCACTTTTACCTCTCCTTAGAAGGGAAACTCTACAAGAAGTCATTCACATGTCCTTATCTCCAGCGCATCCACCCGCATGACACCGAGCAAGTACTTAGCGAACTTCGTGAGCTCATTTATGGGATTCACATAGGAGGGAGATCACTGGACTTCTGAGAATTAAGGAGGGTTATTGGTGGCCTCATATGCAAAAGGATGCAGGTACTTACATTTGTAAGTATGAAAAATTCCAGAAGAACTCTTTTATGATCCACCAGCCCGCTAGTGACTTGAAATCAGTGACAAACCCATGGCCATTCATGCAATGAGAACATAGCGGGACCACTACCTACTGTATCTAGAAATTGAAAGTATCTGCAGGTTGGTAAAGATTAGTTCACTAAGTGGGTAGAAGCAGGACCATTGGCAAATATTTACGACTTTGATATGAAAAGGTTCATCTAGAGAAAAATTATAACACGCTTTGGGGTACCAAGGACTATCATCATCGATAATGCACGCAATTCGAAAGTAGTTTCTTTAAAGGTTTTTAAGATAATATGGTATCAAGCATCACTTCAGTTCTGTGGTGTATCCCCAAAGTAATAGAAAAGGAGAGGCTACTAATAAAGCCATGCTCGATGAACTGAAAAAACAGTTGGAAAGAGCCAAGGGTGTTTGGGTAGACGAGCTCCCTCATGTTCTGTGGGCTTGTCATACCACCCCTAGGCAACCAAGTTGGGAAACAACATTCGAATTAACTTATGGGATGGAAGCTATCATCCCACTAGAAGCAGGTCTCCCCACAATGAGAACCACCTTAGTCGACCAAGGACTCAACGATGATGCCTTACACACTAAGCTTAACTTAGCAGACGAGTGGAGAGAGCTATCCATGATCAAGTTATCTTCCTACCAACAACGATTGGCTAGGAAATACAGGCAAAAAGGTCAACCCGTGGAGGTTTCTGGTAGGAGATTATGTCCTAAGTAAAGTCCTCGGCAGTGCCGTAAGATCATCAGATGGAAAACTGGGACCAGACTGGGAAGGACCCTTCAGAATAATTAGGGACGACCTTCAAGGAGCATATCACTTGGAAATGTCGGAGGGTAGGGAGATACCAAGTGCCTGGAACGTAGCCAATCTCAAGAAGTTCTAATTTTAGTCTTCTTTATTCTTTTATTAGCACATTTAGTTTAGGCAAAATTTTATTTTCAACCTTATGTTGCTTATATTCAATGAATAAAAGGCCAGTTGACCCTTTAATGTTTATATTATGCATTGGCTTCTTAATTTTTCTTGGTTGCATCTCATTAATATGCACCTTTTCCAAATGATAACTCCTTCATCATAGCTAGACTTCTGGAATTACAATAAGTTGTTCAAACTTATTTTAATCAGGGAATCTCACGTGCTGAGAAGGGTTTGCATCAATTATAACAAATGTTTTAATTACTGTAACCCTCAGGTCTTTGTTATAAACACAAAGACCTCATGAATTTCCCCGGCAACAACAAAATCCCTATAGGGTCTCCTTAGGTAAAAAATTGAACTCAGGTTAGTTGTTAATAATGTTGGTCGTAAAAAACCTGCTCAACCGGATGGCCCAGTGACCAGGTGCATTCTCGCCATCATCTTACTTAGTCCTAAGGAAGTGTGATGAAACTACCTAAAAGGTAAAGTAGATGAAATGATATTTCCAAGGTATATTGGACTAGGGGAATGTTCACATGCTAAAACAAAGGTCTAACACTTGGCTTCAACATCATTTACTCGGCTAAAGAGACACAAAGTGATAAAAGAAACAAGTGCTAGTCCACTTAGCTATTAATAAAACCTAAAATGGTCATCTAATACCAATTGTCCAACAAAGATGTCAAGTAACGAACAAATCAACAATTATAAATACATGTTTAGTCATCACAGGCTCAAAACATCAAAAGTTGATAAATAATGATTTTTCATTAAACAGAATGAGAAATTACATTTACATCAAAGCCAAAACTTAGAAAAGACTTAAGATGTTTTAGGATGACGAGCTTAGTCTGCAACACGCTCTCTAAAGCCATCGTCTGGGTGTGGGGTAAAGTTCTCTTCACCGTTTTCCAAGTAATGCTCTAAAAGCTAGATCGGGACAACATCTATCGGGATTTACTTGTCATTTCTCGAGAAGTGATTCTAACAATGGGTTTGACAGTCGATCTCTTGTACCACATGTTAGACTCCTTAGGCGTTTTCACCTCCCTCGGGGCACTAAGCCAACCCGGGCAAACACAAGGTCCTATGTTTCCTTCAATCTTACCAGAGCGTCAGTTCAACCTTGGTCATAACTGTAACACCCCTTATTTTTATTATATTAAATAATTATGGGATTAATTATTATTATTGGATTAATTAAATTAATAAGGTGATAAATTTATTTGTTAATCAATCCGGATTAAAATAATTATTAACTAACGTGCCAAGGGTTAAAATTTATTGACAAAAATGATTGAATATTACTGTGTGGATATGTAATATGGAATTATGAAATTTTATAAATTATCGGATTGTGAAATATGATAGTTTGACATTTCTAAGTTAGGACGCGCGTGTGAGTCGTGTCAGGACTAATTGAATGGAATAAAAAAATAAATTATTTTTAAGTAACTCGTATGGTCATTTCGAGTTCACCTTTGAGTCCGGAAGGGTCGAGATAGTCAAAAAACTTTACTCTGGTATTTTATTTGGACTTCGGAATATTTTTAGGCTTAATCGCACCCTGTAGGGGTATTCTTATCTTTTGGATTTTTGGGAAAATAATATGGACGAAAATTATAAAAATAAAATAGACTGTACGTGGGTGAGAAGGTGTGTGTCAGTTTCTAAACCTACAAGAGAGAAAGAGGGAACCACGGAGGAAGGAGGAGGGAACCCGTAGGTGTTCTTGGTGCAAAACTCAAGAACTCACACCACAAATCCCACCAAAGCGTAGATCGGAAGACGAGAAGCAAGCCTATACCAATTTCGTCAGTGGATCAGAAGATCAATTTGAGACAAGTGTTTATTACTTGCTTTTTTAGCACTATTTATGCTCATGTTAGTATAGGAGAATAGAAACCATGTTTATATATGATTTTGAGGAAATTGAGGGGTGTAAATTCTTAATCTGATTTAAAAATAAATATAGGTTGATTTATCCATTTATATAGAGGAAGAACCATGAAGTTTTATATTAGTTGATGAACGAATCTGTGAATTACATGTTCTTGAGTTTGAGGTTAATGAACTAGGGTTTTAATGAGTTAAATTGGGGATTTCAGATATTATTGGTGGATTGTGATGATATATTGCTTCCAAGTTAGGGGAAATCATCTAAACATGTTAGGATATCAATTAGAATTGCTTATTTGTTGTTTGGGTTGAAAATTCAGAGGTTTTAGGACTGAAAATCTGGAGAAGACAAAATTAAAACAGGTGAAAACGTAGCAGGTCTGTTTTGGATAGGGAATTGCTCAATCTCGTTCAAACGAGATTAAGCTTCGTTCGAACGAGAAAGGATCTCGCGAGATGTCGTTCAAATGACATCTAACTTGGTTCGAACGACAGGTCCAAAACTTGGAAAATTGTAATTTTTACCCAATTAAGTTTACGAAGTTATTTTGAGATAGGAAATTGTCATTTGGTGATTGTAGCATAGTGCAAAATTTCTAGGGTATATTCATAGAATAATACCTTAAACATTTGGAGAGGTGAATTAACCTTGGAAATTTTGAGAGAGGGAATAATCGAAATAACTATATTATAAGTAGTAATCAAAGAACACTACGTATGGAAAATACATGTAAGGGTTGGGTGAATACGTTAAATTTTAATGGGATGTGGAAATGCCTATTATATGATTATTATTATTATTATTGTGTGTATAGCATACCTACGCTGCTTGCTATCAGGAGGAGGTTTTCGCGCAGTGGACAATCTTATCCTGGGTGGCCCAATGGGGGGATATTTGACTTGTACCCAGAGTATATGAACTTAGATATGTGCTATCTGAGATGTAGGATAGTTTCGATGGCCGAATGAGAGCGTAGGTATGTGCGTGACCCATTTGGATGGGGAATATACTTGCCTTTAATATTTGTGATTTGAATTTATGGTTCATTAGAGTTTGAACCAGTAGTCCTCTATGCAGTGTGTGATACACCGGGACATGATAGCATAGTATGCATTGCACCAAGTGGTCTTAACCTAAGGGTGTAGGAATAATATATATATATGTATAGGGATTATGTGACTATATATATATATATATATATATATATATGTACTTGAGGAAATTCTTCTGTGTGAAATTAGTAGATATAGTATTGTTGATAATTAAAATAATCTCAGCGGGTAAAATATTTACTAACAGAACGGTGAATATAAAAGGTGGTTATCTGGGTTAAGTTATTCTAATAATGTATTGTATGGGCGATACGGGCGACCCCTACGGGATATAATTAGAAATTTAAGTCTATGACCTAGTTGGATACATTATAGATAACTAGGTTAGGATAGACGTATGCTAGGCGTGCACAATAGTGGAAAGGTAAGAATCTCATGTGAGAGTTCAAAACTAACTTGCACACAATACTTGCATTATTGCAGTTTTAAATACTTGCTAAAATAAATATTTTTACAACTCGGGCTCTCACTCGTTTTTTTGTTATTCTCCTCTTTTTTGCTATATTTATATTATATATCAGGTGCCCGACCACAGGGTTGCTAGAATTAGACGCGTGGATCGTTTAATGAGCTGCAACAGTTGTGGGAGTTGCAGGTCCTTGTACTTAGACGCATCTATCAGTTCCTTCTGTTCTATTCAGATACTTCATTTAGGGCATGTTTTTCCCATTCCCAGTCATTTTATTAGAGATTGTACTCAGTTTACTTTATTATTTTGTTTCTGATGTACTTGAGGATTTTTATGGTTTATTGGTTTGAGACTTTGAACTGGAATGTTTTATCCAGTCTTATTTATTCCAGTAGTTGTTTCATGTCCAGTATTTATTATATTCATGTGCAATGTAAATAGCATATGTCTTAAAGAATGGAAATTTTTATGGATTATTTGAGTAGAATTAAAATTACATGTTTTGACACTTAGATTAATTATTTATTAGGTGATAAATAAATAAATTATTTTTTCGAGAGTGATGCTAATAATGAACCAATCGATCACTTCGGTTTAATTTAATAAAGGACTGATCACCCAGTATTTAATTAGGCGGGGTGTAATAATAACCATCTGCTCAGGCCTGTCCAGGTCCCATTCAGAATAAGTGCCTCAGTCTTGTCACATCTCTTTGACGTCTAGCAACAATCATATAAGCTCGTTGGTTATCTCCCTTAAGCTCATCAACCTCTCTTTGCATAGCTTGGTTTTCAGCTCGAGCTGTCCCGGTAGATGATGAAAAGTAGCCTCGTAGTACTTGAGAGGACCCAGATGGAATGTTCTCCTTTAGTCGAGAAACTTCCCTCTTCAGTGCCTCATTTTCTCTTTGGATCAGCTCCCCTACTTAATTGACCTCAGTGGCATCCAGGAGTTTGGCCTTCAATGCATCCATTTCCTTCTGAACAGAAGTTCTAATCTCCTCTATTTCTTCAAGACTATCTTTCAGCTTGGTGACCAGCTTATCTTAGTCCTTATATTGCTCGGTCCTTGCCTTTAGAGAATTGTAGATCTTCACAAAATCCCAGCGAGCCTAGATACTGATGTTCAACACTAAAATTTGACTCAGTCATTAGTCTAAAGGAATATAGTCAACTAAATTAATAGGCTACAATCAACAAAATAAGTAACGGATTTGGCAAACATCAGTCATAATGAACATCAAAAGTGCTAACACGAACAAAAAAGAAAACTTTCTTTTCCATTAAATATAAGTCAGGTGTAAGCTGATACAAATCTTTGGAAGTTACAACACAACACCAACTAAAAAGAAGAGAGAAGACAGAAATGCTACAAACTCTAAGATCTACACCTACTCGGAAGAGGCTGACCCTTTTCGCTTTTCAGCCACCCCAGTAACCTGGTCATCAGCAACTATGATCGCGCCAAGGTCAACCGCAGCTTGATTGGCAGAAGGATCTATTGCAACTGGATAGATAGGCTCCATCTCGGCTTGATCAGCTGGTTAGCCAACCAGAGGCTCCTTAGCAACCATGGGATTAGGTCCTGACATGTGTTGGGTGAACAGGTTCAGGTAAGAATTCACAGGAACCCCAATAGCTATCAAGGCCTAGTCCCAGCCCTTTTTGAATCCCAACTTCCTGGGATAAATTATTTGATGCTCAGCGTCATCATATGATGTTTTATAGCCTTCATTGTACCCTCTCTCCCTAACGGCCTAAGCCTCTCCCTTCATCTTCTCAACCCTGGCAACTCGCCCCTTATTTTCTTCAACAACCTTCAGCTGGTCGGTGACCACTAGATTATAAGCAACCTGGAGATCGACCAACTCCTTTGTTGACTTCTCCTTTAGGGCACACAAAGCCTTCTCCTTCTCCTGCTCAAAGGCTGCCTTATCATCGACCAAAGCCTTCTCGGAGTTCTTCAAGTCCGTCTCTAAATCGACATTCCTCCTTAACTTGTCATCCCGACCACACAGCAGTGTGGTAAAATCATAAACAAAATGCAAGAGAAATGAGAAGCACATATTAATTTAGAGAAATTAGAAAGAAGAAATAAATAAGGATAAAGATATGACATACCAAAGCAAGACCTTGAGAGGACTTGAAGTCCAATTGGTGAGGCCCCATCCTCATTTATCGATCGCGATCAACAATGAGCACAATCCCTTCCAGCAGCTTGGGGGCAAGCAGGGGTGCATCAACCACAATCGACCCCTCAACAACCAGGAAGGGAGAATGCAAGAAATGGGCTTTTAATGCATGTGTCCTATTCTTCTCCTCTTCTTTTTTTATCGCCCCTTCTTTATTTCTCTCTCTCTCTCTCTCTCCCTTCTTTTCTCCTCTTCCTCTCTCCTCTTCTTCTCCACCTCACTATCCTTCCCCTTGGATCCCAATTTCAAACCATAAGCGACAGGGGAGTCTCTTGCCATCCTCTTCAAGTACTTGATTCGGTCAGAGAGTAGGTCACCATCATCATCATCAATAGTCAAACACCCCCTCTTAGGTAGGGCCATTTCTTTTTCTCTGCTAGTTTATATTTTGCTCCTTACCTCACTGTATTCCTTAGATCACTCTTCTTCTCCTTTTTCTTCCGCGATTTCTTCCACCTCTACTTCCTCTAACTCGGTGAGTTCAGATGGACCACCAACCTCCTCATCTGGAATCTCCAAGTTAGGGATTTTATCCACTGATTGAGCAATAAAGTTGGTAGCAGTGTTCTTATATTCTAGCAGATAGGTCGCCAAGTGAGGATGCTCGTCGTCGGAAAGCCTATCCCTTATATTAAAGCCTTCAAGAGGTCAACAACTCTTAGCTCACAAGGAGTAGGTTCTCGGTTCTTGTCATTAGCTGCAAAATAAGTAGAAATGACGAAATCAGGAAAAATAAACATGGGAATAAGCAAGCGAAGAATTATGAGAGAGATAGTGTTAGCAACCTATGTATTCCTCTCCAAAGACAGAGATCCCATGTTCCTTATACCTTATGCCCTTAGATTGGGGAGGATACCGCCAATTCCTAGAAATGAAGCCTTGGCTCCGGTAATCCTTATGGGAATCAAGCAACTTCACCACTAGGACTCTATCAACACTTCTCGCCTTCAAATATAAGATTCCCTCATTTGTACACGAGAGGACATAAAAATAGCAGATTTCAGCAAGCCCTAAGTTGGTTCCATATTATTTATTTATCCTATGCACCCCATTTATAATTTTCCAAACATTTAGTGTACATTGAGAAGGGACTATATCAAAATACTTTAAGAATCTTAAAAAAAGAGGATTGGGGGGAAACGTCAAACCCCCCGTGAAATTAAGAGGGTATGAACCTAGTAAACCATCTTCCATGGTACTAACATTTCGAGTAATTGGGTCACACTCAATATCTACCCAATTAGGGACATTTCGACACTTTCTAAGCTTAGAAATTGACTTATTATCAAGTCTTGGCATTAGCATGACAGAAGAACAAACTAATTCGAAGAAGAAGAAGAAGAAGAAGAAGAAGAAGAAGAAGAAAGAAGGTAAGAACTAGAACTTACAAGTGTTAACGATGCTTTGAAAGTGCACTGAAGAAGAAGAGCTTTAGATTTGAAGCAAAGAATAAGAGGGGCAGCTTAGAGACAAAGTTTGTACACAAAAACGACCAAAATCAGTGATCTGGCGGTTAAGTTACACACGAGTAACTTTCAAATATCTCAAATGATGAGTCACGCTTTCCAGGAAGATCTCAATGCTTCATTTTCTTTTAAGGACAAGCGTACCCTCATCAATCTTCATGAACTACAAATGTGGTATTCCGGTTTTTGAACACTGACCCAAGCCTTGGGCTTTGGACACATTTAGAATCTTTTGGCCCAAATCATAAGCCCAAAGGGTTTAGGGGCAATTGTGGGGATATAATTAAAAAGCGCGGTCACTTATACGAAAAACCCAACTCAAACAACGGACTGCCCAGAGCAGACATCTAGATTATTATTTGAATGCGCATTTAACATATTCTAAAATACACGGAGATAAGAACAAGTCAATTACCAACAATCTCGAGGTGATATTTCGGGACACTTACGTGTTATCTATCAAGCGTGTTATATTTTGGGACACTTACATGTTATCTATGGAATTTAATGACTTATTTCACACTTTTAAAAATTGTACACCCTGACCCGAGGTAAATGGATGTAACAAAGAATATTGAGAGACTATAATAAAATAATAACCTCTCCGTGGACATAGGCAGGTTGTCGAACAACGTATATCGTTGTGTGTGATATTTACTTTCTGTCCTTTGTAATTATTTTCGTGGATTCCTTTAGTGTGATATTTCTTGTACTCACAACATCAATTTAAATGATTTTAAATTTATATATCAGAATAAAAACAATAATTAATAGACTCGATGCATATAATTGGTGTATCAAAATGAAAGATTATACGTGATTCATATATAATTATTTTATGTCGGTTTTATGTCATAACAAGTTGGTGTATCTTCTAATGTTATATATTTATTATATTTAGCAAATTCAATTCGTGGATAGTTAGATAAACATTTGCAAGTTATATAATTGTGGGTAGTAAAATAACTCGATAATAATCTGAATATTTTAAGATGATCCACACTTTTTCAATATCGCACAACTAATAAGATTTTTCAATGCAGACAAAATGATCAAGTGCTAAGGATGACAATTTCACCCGCCCTATCCCGCTCCTAACGAAGCAGGGTTGAAAATGATTTTTTCGAGTTTGGGATAGGTTCAGATTTGTAAAATTATACTCAAGGTGGGTTCGTAGAGGCTTCGGGTTTAGGTTGTCAATATATATTTTGGCCAAAAAAATTATAAATTATATATTTTACGAGAAATACTTTGAGATAAATGTACATTAAGTTATATTTTCTCCATTACTAATCATATAAGTTTCCAATGGTGGTGGCAGAGTTATGCATTATTTTTAATATATATAAAATTGTAGGTTAGTTAAATTAAGTAAATTTAATAGGCGGGTTAGATCGGGTTCAGGTTTCATACGTATCAATTTGGGGCGGATTTAGATTTTAATAGTAAAACTCGTTTTGATTTCGGTTGTTCGAATTTGATATTTTCCTAAATGGATCGTGCTAGAGTTTTCAAAACTCGACCCGTTGTCATCCCTATCGAGAGCCATCCGAATAAACTTGGGTTATTTTTAAGGAAATTAACTAAAATGTAGATTCATGTGGTTTACAAATTAAAAACAATATTAATTTTGTAGAAAATGAAATGAACTTGAAATTGACGAGTGTCCATATATAGTTGGGATAATTGAAGGCTATTGCCATTTATTGTGTCAAAGATGCATAAAATTTCATTGACTTTTTTTTTATTAATATACCAAGTCCTTTTTCATTATACACTACATATAATTATACACGTGTACCCTCACATATATCCATGTAACCCCACTTATTCTTTGTAAAAACAAGCACATAACCCCACAATTTTTCTCTCTCTAGCAGCCCTAGCCTCATCTCCACCTCCACCCCCGCCCCGCCCACCCGCCCGCCCCATTGGAGATTCGTCAAAAACAGGCCACTGAAAAATCTCACCAGAGGCACGTGCGGGATTCTCGCCGAAGTGTTTCTCTCTCCTTGTTCGTTTATTTCTTTGTTTGTTTTTGCCTGCGTCAATGGCACCACCGCCCGAGCTGAATAAGAAAAGTTTTTGCGAGAAAAAATGACGATTTTATAAAAACAGTAAATTTATGTGTTTCGATTTTTTCGTAAAAAAATATCGAATATAGGTATTATTTTTTGACGACTAGATTTCAAATATATAAAAAAAATTAATTTTGAATTTATAGATTTAAAGATACGGACTTTAAAAAATGTGATGAGTTTTTTTTTTGCAAAAATGAGATCATAACTATTAAAAATATTTTAAATGTGTATTTCTTATTTTAATGCACTCTACTAATAAAATAGGACCTTAAGTATTTTGTAATTTTATGCCGCCAACTGCATCCGTGTGTCTTTGACTTGAAAAACTATAAAAAGAAATGTTGATAGATTTTGCATGTTTGAATCCCTTCCACCACCTTCTACTTCTTCTTGACATAAAATAAAGGTCGCTCAAAGCGTGTATTACAAGTAGCAAGAATACCAAGAAGAAAAGCAAAGAGAGAAAATGGGCGACGACCGGATGGAAGAAGATGCCTTGCCGGTGGGTGAGGTTGGTAGGGTTTTGGGAGAAGGTCATGGCCAACGTAACCACTTCACGACTTTTCACTTTGACGGCCGTAATTACAATCTCGTGAGTTACTTACAAACCTTCACATTTTTAGTTAGTCTATGTTCCTTCCAGTGTTGTTACACACAAACCTTCACATTTGTTTCGTCCGTTCATTTGGTTCTGCTTGACTGTTGTTCCTTTTTCATTCAAGTGTTCTTTTCTTTCATTGTTTTTCAAGAAAATAGCCCTGATTCTTGATTTTAAATTACCCAAGGACATAGGTGAAGGAAGAAAAATCTCCACTCTTGCTTTGTTAATTCTCAAAACAGTAGCATAGACATCGTCTCATGTAATACGTCAATAACTCAATGTACCACTCTTAAGAGAGGCCAAACTAGATTATAGAAAACTGAATTATGGTTAAAAAAGAATATAGTAAAGAAGTGGGACATAAATTAATCATCTCAATTATGTTTATTTAATCTTGTCTCCATATAAATAAGTATGCTTTTCTATACACACATTTTGGTGTGCTTTTCTATATATGGGTGATACGATTGTTAATTTATTATAAGTTGTGAATTCAAAAGTTTCATCTTATTATCCAAAAAATAAGTGCAAGTTAATTGCGACGTATATATATAAAATTTGTACACTTTTAATGTATTCTCGGTATTACATCTTTAAAGAACTTGTCCCGCATATCCGAGTTGTCTCGCATCTGTATGCATGCTTCTTAGGTAGCCCCTTATAGGTTAATGGAATGAACCCATATATCTCACTTCACTAACCTAGAGAAGAAGCAAAAACACCTCAAGTGGGGAACCCTCCCCAAGAGCATAATATCAGCCATGCATTTAACTTAATCTTTTTTACAATGTTAGCTTTTCGAAGTGTTTAATTTCCAGAACATTTTTTTGGTTGAGATTCCATGCAAAATATGAATGGAGACATATAGAGAAGAAGAAAAAAGAAAAAGATAAGTACCCATAGGCAAAGGTTCTCTAAGTGTGATTCACTTATATGGGGTATGTGGTATATGTCTGATTCTAGATAATATCATAGACATAAATGTGCTGTATGTCTGATTAGAAATTTTAGTATATGTAACTCTAAACGTGATTCGCTTATGTCGTTAATATAGCGTATTATTCACTCATATTGCCTTCATATAAGTTGTCGTTCAATTGAGTTTCAATGCATTGTTGACATTCGCGCCCAAATTCAGCACGTTCTTCCTTTTAAAAATTCACATCAAATGCACATTTACTCTTAACGATTCTAGTAGAGAAATCAAATCTTGTGAAGTTTGAAATTACATATCCTTGTATAAATTTATCATCAAGTTCAACCATACACGACCATCCAACCACTGAATTTTTCATTCCAATAATAAATAACTACTCCATATATAGTTCTTCAAACATGCGTCCTTTATCGGTTTAGAAGGGTATACATTGTGTACTTTTCATCAATATTGGCAATTTGTAACCAAAGAAGTACAACTCTAAAGAGAGGTCAAATTAGGTAATACTAACAAACGAATGAATTATGGTTAAAGAAAAATATACTAGAGAAGTGGCCGATAAAATAACCATCTCATTTCTGTTTACATAATAACAAATACAGGTACCAATATTATGTATCAACAAATTGCGCACATTCATACACATTTTGGTATGTTTTCTATCTATGGGTGATATTATTGTTGATTTATTATAAGTTGTACATTAAAAAGTTTCATGTGATTATCTCGAGTTGTCTCGTATCGGTGTTCATCGTGTCTATATTCATGCTTCTTAGGTAACCCCATATAGGTGCAAGCCTTGAACTTATAGGTATGATCCCATATATCTCACTTCATAGCCTAGAGAAGAACCCAAAACATCCAAGGGAGGAACTCTCCCAACAGGAATACCATCTTCTACATTTTTCTCAATTTTTTATTTACAAAAGCAAAAGTCTAGATCAAAAAAGTTGTCTTCAACATCCGTGTGTAAAAAATAAATTTTAGTAAATAATGAATATGAAGAGGAAACACTTCAACATGTATCACGAAGAAATATTTATTAGTGTAGATGCCAAGTATCTACATCCTTACACGAACAAACAAGAAAGATGAGCTACACATAAAATGTGTAGCTCTCCCCATTGAAACATGCCCCCAAGAATAGACGAAAATGCCTCAAGGGAGACCGAAGTGTGGGGGTAGCCCTCCCCATTGAAATTTAAGAACTCATAATAGACCAAATATAGGACTCCCATTGGCAATGTTCTTGGGCATCTCTCTCTCTCTCGCCCACGGGGGCCATATGTTCAATCCTCTTTTGAATAAGTTTTAGGATAAATAGTTGCTGAGTAGTATGGTCACAATTATTTTCCATAATAACATATCTCAAAACTGTCAAATAACAAACGATATATAGTGGGGTTGTATCTAATAGATTTAAACTCTTTTATTCAAACTTTCTTTCAGAAGCACACCAATCTATATGGGAACATACACTTAGCCTCAAACATATATTGCTGTGCTAGTCATAAAAACATATGGATCGTCGGAGTATGTTATTTTCTTAATCTATGATGAGTTGGCTGCTTTCATTTTTGGTTTTATTTTGTGCTTTGAAAACAATCAAAAGATTTTATTTATTTTACGTAGTTATTGTATTTTTGGGTTGTGGTGTAGGAGGATACTGTGCTTTTTGCTCCTGAAGAAACAAATAAGAAACCTCGTGTGGCCATAATTAAGGTAAATTCTATGCTATACTCTAATATCACTTGAAAAATCTTAGTCCTTTGTTTTTGTTTATTTGAGATATTTTTAGCTGCCACCTTATAAATTGGTTGTGTCATTTCGCCATCGTGTTGCAATCCAATTGTACTTGAAATTTATGAATCATTTAAATAATAACTGTTAATGAATAAATATAAAATTTAATTCCTTTTGCTTAAATAGTTAAATATTAAAAATTCGAGATGCCACATATTTTCAGCATATGAAACGGAAATTTGTAATTAAAAGCAGTATTACTTCACACTGTATTTGGTGAACTTGTAGACCTGGGATTTAAAGATGTGAAAGAAGGGAAGGAAGGGAGCGAGTAAATATATGCTTGTTTTTCTAGGTCAGTGGTTGCAGGATATTTCTAGAAATGTGCAAGAAATTCTTGCAGCTGGCAATATTAGGGGTTTTAGTGTCCAATTATAGGCCAATGATAGAGAAAAGGGTTCTGGTTGTTTTGGGATTCTTATGTTAAAGTTTGAGGAGGCAATTGGGGTTGTTATGTGGCTGTGAATATTGCTGTGATAATAAAGTCATCATCCCACATAATGTGATATTCCTGTTTGGGATTACAATACCAGCGTACACATTGCTTCCACATACTATACCGATGTGGTCATAATTTTGGCACTGGTATTATATTTTAATTAACCTAGATGTGTAAAATATACATGCATTTGGCTCCCGTTCATATGACTGTCCATATATTCAAGAATACATTATTCAGCTAAACAATTTTGTTAGCAAAAATGACATGGAAAATAATCTAATTAACATTTTGAAGGAGTGGGAGCCCTGTTGTGGGGCGGTATGTTCATAAATTGGGGTTGTGGAAGCACATTTCGAAGGAGTGGGAGCAATTATCCAGTCATGCGGAGTTTAAGGTGGGAAGCGGCACTAGAGTAAGGTTCTGAAAGACGTGTGGGGAAAGAATGGCTCCTTGCAAGAGCAGTTTCCCCAAATGATCAAATTAGAGAGGGATAAAGATGAGTTAGTTGCGAATCACCCAATGATAAATGGGGATCGGTAGTGTGGAACCCAAACCAGAAGATGATTTTGGGATTGAAAATTAGAGGAGACGAAAGCGTTTTATGATTTACTTGGTTCGGCTTATCGACCGGCGGGTGGTATAGATGAGCTGATATGACTGACAGACGACAAGGGTATCTTCTATATTACTTCATTTTGAGAGGAGCGAGACACCAGATCGAATACTTCCCATGGAAACAAATCTGGAAATCAAAGGCTCCTCGAAAAGTTGTGTTTTTGTTGGATAACAGCGAAGCAGGCTATTTTGACGTCGGAGGGTTTGCAAGAGTGGAGGCAAGTTTTAGCTAGTCGGTGTTGAATGTGTAAGGAGGCGAAAGAGACCACCGAACATTTACAGCCTGTTTGGGAGTTTGAAAATGGAGAGAAAGGAAGAGAAATGGAGAGAAAATTTGGATTTTCCTCTGTTCGAGAGTTTATTGGAAGAGAAAAGGAGGGAATGAGAGGGAACGCTTTTTTTTTGTTAAAACAGATTTTTTCTCTCCAAAATCTTCTTTCCAAATTGGACGGAAACAGAGAGAAAGGAAAAGTGGGACTTCTTGATATTTTTATACTGACCATTTTACCCTTGTCCAGAACTTGTGGGACTCTTTTTTCTTGATTAACAAGATAAACGATTCTTATAAATTAGACTATCCTGCTATTATCAACAAAGAAAAAAAATAGAAGAAGAAGAAGCAGTTGGCGTTGCTGTAACAAGTATGTCACCTCTGCCTTGTTAGCCCCAAGCTTTCTTTTACTGCCACCTTTACCTTAAACCCATGCTAAAAGATTGAAATTGTACTACTTTTTTGTACTAATATATTAGTATAAAAAATTGTACAACCACCGTACAACTTTTTAAATGTAAAGATGGCCCATGTGTGAACAACAATATAAAGCTATATATATACACTAGTTGTGAATGAGCAGTTATATATCATGAGTTATATAAAGTTTTTGCTTACGAAAATTATATATGTGGAAAAAAAATGAAGGGTATATATGTAAAGATGGATTGGTTTCTATTATAATTATTTATGAGCTTATATCAAATAGTCCATCGAATATTATTTAATACATGTTTTGTACAATTTTTTTTTTATTTTGTTTCAAAAAGTCCTTCAGCATGTCGTTGGCGCGGACCTTTAAAAATAAGAGACTTTTAGTTAAATAGGTGTTTGAGGGACCTTTTGGTACAAAATAAAAGGGTTGAAAATATTTTAGGGACTTTTTAATATTTGATCCATTATTTATACATTAGTTATATACACTTGTTGTAAACAATTTTATATTTGTAAATAATTATATATATATACACTCGACTCATCTTAACTCAACAAAAATTTTTGTTTTCAAAATTTTAGTAATATATATATTTATGCAGATATTTAATATCAGTTATATTTAATATTCTTCAAATTTTTTATCCGTAGATGGATACGCAAGAAAATGACGAGACAAATGAATTGATTATGCTAGTAAGGAATCGACAACTAGTTGTAATTGAAGTTATGTGTCAAGTCATTAGCTATATCGCGTGTCGAAGACTTCGTAGTGAATGGCATATTTGGGGTTCAATGATAGAGAGACAAAAAGTACGGGATGAATTAATGTTACAACTTACCACATCAGAACAATGTCACAATATTATATGTATGGGGCCACGAGCTTTTATTGGACTTTGTCAAATATTAGAAAAATATGGCGGTCTACGACCAACACAACGAGTGTCAGTTGAGGAACAAGTTGTTAAGTTCCTTCGTATATTATCAGAAGATATGAGGAACCGTGCAATGTCATTTTTCTTTCGACGATCCGGTGAGACTATTAGTCGTCATTTTCAAAAAGTTTTAAGTGCAATCATAGCGTTAGAAGATATATTTTTGCAACAACCAACCGAAGAACATGTTCCTCCTGAAATACTCCAGAATAAAAGATTTTACCCTTACTTTAAGGTAACTAAAATTATTTGAATATCTTTTTTTTTTATAATTTTAGATAGAGAAATGGAAGACTAAAGCGGTTAACAACTATGACAAATTAGTAGAGTTGTTTATTAAAGATAGGGCCACAGGTGATTGTGCTGAGACAGCTAAAGAAAAGAAGCGTCGTTGGGATAATTCAATAGATGATAGTGAGTGTGACACAATCAATGCCATCGATTTGGATGACGATATTACTATAGAGGGTTTTGGTACCGATGTAGGTGAGGGTGTTGATGCGATATTAAATCAAGCAAGGTCTAAACATGACGATGCAACACCTTCAAAGGGGAAAAAAAAGAAAGCTTCACATATTGATCAAGAAAATGAGTTGTTGAAAGGTGCTCTTGACAATGTAGCTCATGCAATTAGAGAGGGTAATGCGGTTATTAGGGAATCTCGCTCACGTGTTTATTCTGAGTCGGAAATACTTGAAGAGTTGGTGACTATTGGAGTGCACTCGCATATGATCGATGGGGCATATCTTTTCCTCGCACAAAATCCTGACAAAGCAAGGATTGTATTTGGTTGTCGAGTTGAAAGGCGCTTAACAATTCTGGAAAAATTGATGGCTGATGCTCGTCTCATATGATATCAATGACTTGATGCTATTTTTTAATTTATTTAGATTTTGAACTTATTAACGATTTATCGTACTTGAATATTTAAGTTTTGCCACTTATTATTATGGAATTATCGTGTTGAGACTTAACATTTATTTAATATGTGTGAATGGTTATTTAATATGTTTTTCAATTGACTTAATAATGTAAGTAACACATGCTCTTAATTATAAGGTTATAGTAGTAATTTCTCAATTATTTCCTTTATTTTCTTTCCTAACTCCCAAACGAGAGAAAGGAAAATAATTTTCTCTCCTCTTATGAACTCTCAAACGACGGAAATAAAATTTATTTCTTTTCTTTTCTCTTCTTTTCCTTTCCCTCCTAATAAAATTTTCCTTTTCTTTCCGTCCTACTCAAAACTCCCAAACAGGCTGTTACTCTTGCATTGTTGGGTGTCGAGAGGTCTTCTTACACTTGAGTCGGATTATGTGGGTGATGCTTAGGTCGGTATGGAAGGGGGAGGAGGGTGTGGAATCTTGTCCCTCGCTACATTTTTTGGATGATTTGGGGAGAGAAACTCGAGATGCTTTGAGAGTAGGCCTGTCAATGCTTTGAAGGATTAAGCAACTATATCCCGTGGTTGTTGGCAAGGATTTATCAAACTTTTGAAGACCAAAAGATGAGTTGATGGAGGAAATGTGTCTTTTATAGCGTCTTATGTACTCCACTTTCAAAGCTTTTATGAGTTAGGTTGTTTCCTCTATAGCATGAAATTGGATGGAAGTAATTTTCTAGATAATAAGCTTGGGAGGGATCTGTGCACCTTCAAGACTCTTAATTGATTCCTGAAATCTGTGTAAATGTAGTTTTATTAGTTATTGGAGTTTGCATTCCTTAGAAAATATCAAAGTGATACTCCTCTACCACGTTTATTCTAGGGCCGGAAAAATATGTACCACTAGGTGTAAACCCGCCCGATACGCGGGGGCGGCTACCCGTGGCAGTTGATCTACATTTAAGTTAAAAAAATGTTCAACTTCCTATGCGAGTATACCTTATTTACATACATAAGGAAGACCCAACACTACACCAAAATGGGCAAATTGTCACCTTTCAGCCGGCCAGCCTTGTCAAGGTCATTGACCGTGATAAAAAAACACGCGTTTTATGTCACGGTCATTGACCTTGACACGACCGTGACAACGAATTATCACGGTCATTGACCGTGACAAGTCCGTGACAAGTTTAATTGTCACGGACTTGTCACGGTCAATGACCGTGACAATTCGTGTCATGGTCAAAGACCTTGACACGACCGTGACAATGTTCGCAGCAAAAACCCTATCCCCCTTCTTTTTTCCCTCCCGCGCCGTTCCCTCCATTTTCTCTCTCTCTCTCTCTCGACGCTGCTCTCTCTCTCTCTCTCTACTTTCAGGTCCATTTTCTCTCTCTCTTTCATATATATATATATATTTGTGTGTATATTTGTGTGTATGTGTATATATATATGTGTGTATGTGTGTGCGTGGAGGGGGGCAGGGGGTGGGGGGTGGGGCGGGGTGGGGCAGGGTGGGGGAGGGGGTGGTGGAGGGGGGCAGGGGGTGGGGCATAGTGGGGCGGGGTGGGGCAGGGTGGGGGAGGGGGTGGTGGAGGGTGGGGTGGGGTGTGTGTGTGTGTGTGTGTGTGTGGTGGTGTGTGGTGGGGGAGGGGTGGGGTGGGGTGGTGTGGGGGGGGGTGTGTGTGTGTGTGGTGGTGTGTGGTGGGGGAGGGGGTGGTGGAGGGGTGGGGCAGGGGGTGGGGTGGGGTGGGGTGTGTGTGTGTGTGTGGTGGTGTGTGGTGGGGCAGGGGGTGGGGTGGGGTGTGTGTGTGTGTGTGGTGGTGTGTGGTGGGGGAGGGGGTGGGGTGTGTGTGTGTGTGGTGGTGTGTGGTGGTGGAGGGGGGCAGGGGGTGGGGTGGGGTGGGGTGGGGTGTGTGTGTGTGTGGTGGTGTGTGGTGGGGGAGGGGGTGGTGGAGGGGTGGGGTGGGGTGGGAAATCATATGAAATGAATTCAAATTATTGTTGTAGCACTAAGGGAATAAATGAAAATGAATTGGAACTATTGTCTTTTCAACCATCCAATAAAAGTTTTCCTTCATGGAATGTAAGAATTGTTTCCAGGATAATAATCCTACTATAAGATAATTGCTCAAAATAAATATTAAATAATAATTACTAAGATATCAATTCAAATAAAGTCTTAATAACCTAACCAAAAGAAATAAAATAAAATATCAAATAAATTATCATCCACCTCATAGACATTCCCTACCAATCATTTTAAGATAATTTTATCCTTATAAAGATAAATACCTTTGATTGCAAAGCATGCACTTGTATTATTATTATACAACATGTATTATTTCGACGTGTAATTCTAAAATCTCACCTAGTTTTGTATACTATTTTTAAAATCATACTATCAATTCAAGAGACACTAAACAAGAAAGAGGACATATTAATTTGAAAATGCTTGTTTTTCTTTCTAGAGCCCGTGTCGTCAAAACTTGGTAGTGTTCGAGTGTGTTTTTATCACTAAATTATTATTTCACTAACAAATACTCCTTATATCCTAGATTAAGAGTCCATATTTAATTTTTGTACTTACTAATAATACACTTAATCAATGGCTAGGATTAACCCTTATTCACTATTATGAAATTTGGTTAATTGATTATTTAAAAAAAAAAAGCAAAAGTAGACTAACATATATACACAACACTAAAAGTAGACATCAATTTTATAAATAATTGATATTTTCATTCAAAATAAATATTTCATTCAAAAATATTGGATAATAATTGATATTTTCATTTAAATTGATAATAATTTTATTCATGAAATTAATTCAATTAGGTAAAACCCATGATAATGAAATTTATGCTACAATTATCTCATGTCATAATTTTATGTAGTTGTCACGGTCGTGGTGGGGGGAGGGGGTGGGGGTGGTGTGTGTGTGTGTGCGTGTGCGTGTGGCGGGGGTGGTATTGTCCACAGACGCACTCAGCCAAGTGCTTGGCTCTGATCGCAAGGGGAGGACAAGGGGAGTGAGCTCGCGGGTGGCCAAATCTAGGATCATCGGATTGGAGACGAGCGACACCGGGTTGGCTCGAACGGTGGATTCACACGACGCGAAGCTGTCCCGTTTGGAGGCGACGGTCCAAGATATGTACGCATTCATGAAGCGTACGTTGGGTGGAGACCGTAAAGAGAAAGGTAAAGGGAAAGGGAAGGAGAAGGCGGTGGAGGAGGAGGTGCGGGAGGACGAGGAGGTGCGGGAGGACGAGGCGCAGGATGACGAGGATGTGGACCTCGCTGCTTCATCACCGACACGTTCGTACTTCGACGATCCACTTCCCTATTTGACGCCCTCCAACAGACCATTATCGACAATTGGTTGGCCGAGCGTGTTCATATTGGACATATTTGATGGCCAGCGGATAGGGCGGGGGTTGAGGGACCCGAACATCGTCGAGGGTGGAATAGTCCATGGACGTGTGCTTCAAGAGATGGAGTCCAGGGTGCTCGTCACGCATGTCATACCCGGGAAGGAGAACTCCCTATTGTGGTTGCGCGAACAATGCGGCACGACGTACATTAGTGGGTGCGTCAATTCGTATGTCGTGTGGCCTACTCACCTCCTCAGTTTTATCTAAGACATGTAGTAACATTATTTTTAAGTTTGTCCATTTTAATTATATTTGGATTATATCGTCATGTATATTATTTTTACTTTGAAGATTTGGATTATACTGTCATGAATATATATTTGCATTATCTTTAGTTTGTGTTGGATATATCATGTTTGGAACAGGTACAACGTTGCTATAACAGGTACAAATATACTGCTGGGCAGTGGCGGTGGCCATACTGCCCAGCAGATTTTTTTTAAATTCTACTCAGAATTGTCACGGTCATTGACCGTGACAAGTCCGTGATAAATATTGTCACGGACGTGTCACGGTCAATGACCGTGACAATGTTTTTACTAAGGGTCACGGCTTTGTCACGGTTATAAACCGTGACAAACGTGTCAAGGTCAATGACCGTGACACGACCATGACACAAAACGCGAGTTTTGTGTCAAGGTCAATGACCGTGACACGACCGTGACAAAAAAAGTTGTCTCGCCTCAAAATGTCACGGTCATTGACCTTGACAAGGTGAATTTGTCAAGGTCAATGACCTTGACAAATGGGCAGATTTGGTGTAGTGCAACAAATTATAGATAGGGACATCAAAATTTTATAGATTTCTTAAAACTTTTTATTCCCAAAGATTTCATAAAAATTATTATTCCCAAAGATTTCATAAAAAATATTATTCTCAAATCATTTAATTGTGAACAAATATATAACATTTGAAAGCAAAATAAAATAAAATAAAATACAAATAAGGATTCTCACAATCAAATAACTAAAATATCAATCATCGTCAATACACCAAAAAATAAAATAGCTATTTTTTTGTATTTAAAGAACCTTGAGACTTTAAAATGTCTATGCTAGAAAAATATTCATTGCATAAATCATTAAAATAGAATGAAATAGTGCGTTGCCCATCAAAACATCACCTAAAGTGGTGCCTCCATCCAAAGCTTTTCCATAGAGTTATAATGGCAAAAATGAGGAGATTGTGGCAGGTGGTTTCAAAGTGCCTACAGTGGTGCCTCCATTTAGCAATCTGAAGAAAAAAAATATGGAAACATGTTGAAAAATTTCAAACATTAATAAGATAAAATTCATAACATGAAGTAAAAACTTTAAATAAAGGAAAATGCTTATCATTAGATCATGTCAAAGTGTCAAGACAAAAATATGCTTAACGAAACGTAAATTTTTATCATAAAGGAAGATAAAAATTATATAGCACAAATCTTGATGGTCATAAAATTAATATATGGAAATATAAAATTGTTTACCCAATATCTACCCTTATATATCTACACAGAAAAGGTCCTTGAGTAAAGAAAAAAGTTATCAAAATTACACTATTATGCATGAGATAAAACACTACAAATACTGAGTATGAAGAATATAATATCACTTCTTAACTACACTTCACAACGATAATATCAGCTACCATAATTAAACTCAACCTTGTTCCATTAGCAGACCTAGACTTGAACATTAAACTAGAGCAATTCAAAACACTGTGAAACAAAAGGTGCCATAAAAAGAAATGAACATTAAAAATCACACTAATGAAATATGAAATCCTTAATATCAAGAATAAACTTATTTGGGTGTCAAAAAGAGCTAATAGGTGAAGCAACACGAAGCTTTAATCTAATGGATAAATCATAATTGAGCACAGTTTAACCATCATTTGACACAATTGTAAAATTATCTAGAAAATGATCTAAAATTCCATAGATTAGATGGTCAATTGCTAACAACAATTGGATAAATAAAAATTGAGACAACCACAAACCGTCGTACATAAAATAAGGAAATTAATTTGCAACGAAAATGAAATTTATTTATCATCAAATAAGGAAATTAAAAAAAAATCTTCTCTTAAAAGATGGGGGAAAATTGAATATAACAAATGACGACCCGTATAATAAACATCTATTTAAATAAAATTAAATGCAATACATAAGGGAAATCAAGGCTTGAAACCTCCGTTTTGATATAATAGGACCCATGGCTAACACTTTAATCATTGTTGTAACCATCTTTAAACAAGAAAAAAAAATAAGTAAATTGTGTATCGGACTAAACAGTTTGTGTGCGTAAGAAAAAAATCACGTGAACAATTTAAATATTTGCTGAAATCAAACTGAAGATTATATAGAAATTTTCTTTCAATACCAGGCACAACAACTCTTACCTCTTTCTGACCGTCAAATTTCTCCATTTTTCTTGAATAAAGACGTTATTTGGACTCCCTTTCCATGTAAAGCTTGACCCAATGGAAGGATTTGTAGTAATGTTTTCTGCATTGAAATTTGAACTGTTTTAAGTCTTTTCCCTTCTCAAAATTTAACTAAAATCCCTACTAAGGAGCCAAGGATAGGAGGGCAAAGAGTGAAGAATACGAATGAGATTCCAACTATGAAATCTTTGTGATGCAACTGCATAATTTACCATCCATTTGATTATTATCATTAGTATAAAACTTCGAAAAAAAATTAACAGACACCCTCCAGAATCCTATTAGGGCAAAGCTAAACCTCCACCCAACCTTTCACCATCTACCACCGGCATATAAAGGGATAAGTTTGGAAAGTAAAAGGACGGAGAGATGAAGGGTTGGGTTTGGGTTTAATAGTAGGAAAAACGAAAGGTTAGATACTTTTTATTAAGAAAAAGAGGCGTGAAATACAAAATTTAGGTGGTGCCACATGGACACCTTAATTGAGAGAATGCCTTAATTCTAGTATAGCATTTTAGAGTATATAGAGAATAGAGATAAGGGCATATGCTAAGAACTCATTTAATATGACACAGATATTCATATAGAACTCTCATACTTATTATTTTGAGGAGTAAAACTATACATACCCACAAAAAAAATCAAAAAGTGTACCTGTTTAATAAGACAAAAATAAGTACAAGCTTTTTATGCACAGGGCGGGACCCATTTCTATGCCCGGACGGGATTCACAACAATAAGGTATACACTTTTAATGCATTTAGTATGAATTTTGAATTTTTTGTGGGTATATATAGATTTATTCTATTTTGAGAGTCAAAACGTATGCCCTTAGGGCACATATTATTATTTTCTTTTTTTTCTAAATAAAAGCATATCCAAAACATTTCTCAAATCGATTCACAATACGAAATTATTCTTACGTACTTAAAGGAAAATGTGGAAGATTTTCAACCCGATCCTAAATTGTGGATCAAATTGAGACGTATATTGAAGGTGTATTTTTCGGTAAAATCATGTTGTACTTGTATAGATGGATCGTTTCGACGATTGCCATTTTTTTCGGTTTGTAAATGTGGACTTGTGTGAATATTTCTTATTTTACTCATTTTCAAAAGAGTCTTTCACGGTAGCAGGGAGGTGCTGACTTTTGCAATACTTGCAATACACCCTAAGCCAGCCAAATATCAATGAATTCTGCTACAGCAAAATGCCTGGGCTTGGTTATATTACACACACACACACGCAGCACACATATTCATGTATATATATATATATATATATAATCTTTTCGGTCATTGTGTTAACAGGATATTCGTGAGACGGAACAAGGCAGCATAATGGTGAGTGCGCAGTTGTTCTATCGCCCTGAAGATGCGGAAAGAGAAGGGGGCGGAAACTGGGAGTCGAGGGGTACAAGGGAACTTTTCTACAGTTCCCACACTGAAGAAGTTCCAGCAGAATCTGTGATGCACAAATGTGTGGTAAACTACATACCTGCAACCAATCCCTTTCCTAAGCCCAAGCAGCCTCGAGGTTTTGTTGTCCAAAAGATGTACGATACCCATCTGAGGAGACTTTCTAAGCTAATCGAGGTACATCTGGAAGACAACAAGCACATTCTTAGGTGGGAATGAAGTCCAAACCCAAGTTGTCAGGATATTTGTATCAATACATCCCCCCCTCAAACCCGATTGACAATGGTTGACTATTTGGAACACTTTTAAGTAGTATGTTGCGTACTCTATCATCATCCATGCTTACGTTATTGATACAGCATTGGTACATACATCTCATTTATGCAGCTCTATAATTTTGTTGTAATACAAGTAACATACGTACTCTGATTTTGTTGAAGTTCTTTTTTATAACAAATAACGCTCCTCGAGCGTGTAAAGATCGTTGAACGGTGATAATTTTGTGTGGTTTGATTTCCATGGGAAGCATGGAATTACAAATGGTTTGTAAGGATTCAAGTTGGTGTAATCACAGGAGAATGTGGAAAGTATAATTAGATTTGTTTTTTGAAAGTGTATCAACAAATGATATTGATTGGGATCTCAAATGATAATATGACACATATAATAATAAATATAGGGAATAAAGAACACACCGAGTAAAATATAATATTTAAGTACTTCACTATTTTTTATTTATGTTCGCTCATTAATTTTGAGATGATTACAAAAAAGGACTCTCATAAATACACTCTAAATAAAAAATACACTGTGTATTTTTCTATAAAAATGTGTAGACTCAAAACACTCAAAATGAACTCACTTTCTCACTCTCTAATTCTCACCTCAAAATAAACGTATGAGCAAAAAAAATATATCCGATATTTTTCATCTCTTTGCAGAAGGATTTATCATTCGCTAGTATAGGGTAGTGTGAGTAGAAGAATTATCACAACAAAATATCCAGAAAGCAAGATCAAAATGAAAGCAAATAATCACACACACAACAACATATGACGTGGTTTGACAACGTAACTACGCCCACGATCTTTTGAAAAACAAAGGGAAAAGGCAGATGGATCCTATCTTTGGTGTACTCAATGACACTTGAAAGGCTGCAATTTCTATTGAATTGTGACAATTGTTATGTTAGAATAAATTTGTTAAGTAAGATATAACATACTAAAAATAGATTAAAAAAATTCAATGAAAAAAAAATGAAACTATTTAAGTTAAATAAACGATATTAAAAAAAGTGATACAAATTCAACAAAGACAAGTTACTCTCAAAAGTGAAAGATGTGTAGTAAATAAACGTATACCAGATTACATAGTCAACTCGAATTCAAAATCAAGTATACCCAACTAAAATTCATGTTTGAAGAGAAAATGACAATATGAAATCCTTGCATAGAGATCAAAATAGCAAAAGACTCTTAACAAATGACACGTGCAAACTATAATTTGATTAACCATTTGCACAACTTATACACTTACTGTGAACAGTTACATATCAAAAAGTACATACTAACAACCTTATTTATTAGCAATTTTAGTTCATACCTATGTAGATGCTAAACTGGATCAATTTATATAAAAGCAAAAATAAAGACTTATAATTATCCTAAAAGAAAAGAGAAAAGTGAACATGAATTTTACATCACCCTTTGTAGTACTGCTCTTATGGGCATTATAGCAAAAATTAACCACACGTATGACAACCCCACCACCTTTCACATGATTCAATCACTAGGTATGCTTACACATTCAAGCCAACAACATCGAACACACATTGTTCATCATTCCCTTAAGAATCTGATTTGAAAAAAGGAATTAAAAAGTTCATCATGCTTTTCAAGAAATTACAATGTGGAATGATGTAGTGTTCCATTGATTTTTTTTTTTTTTACTGAAATAGAGTATCACTGCTGTAATTTTTCAAACACAAAATATACAACATCTCAAACTCTAAATTCTGTATAAAATTCGAATGGTTCTCAAGAAACTGATAAAACATTTCAACACCATATAACTTAGCAAGATATCTCCACTTATGGCTTCCAACAAACGAACAAAGTAAAATCGTTAACCATAACATACATACAAACTTAAGCGCACACAAAAATCATGATGTATAAAAACTAAAAACATGAAATGAAGCTATCATACAAACTTTAGAAAGCCATATATTTATGTCAAAAAGTTTTCTAGTTTTTATTTTTTGTGTTTCTAAATTAATTATGCTTATAGTTTCGTAGTTAATCATGTACTTGACTTGAGGTGTATTTAGATGTCACCAAAAATGCATTTATTTTTTACCTTTTTATAAATTTGATCACGATTAGGACATATTATGATGTTAAGTGTGACGTAAACTCGTATAAACATACACAAATCACACAATTACATTTACATTTTGAAATAAGAGAGGCTCTTCCCAAACAATACAGAGTCCCTACAAAGAAACTGAGTGTCATTTACCTTTTAAACACTACAAATCAGGCAATCAATAATCTTTTTCCTAAATAACATAACATGTCAACAAAGGAACATGCTTGTTGTATTTAAATTTAATAAATCAATTAACAGTTTTTATGAATTAATAATACAATACATGAACATATAAATTGTTATATAAATACAAGACTTTAATCTACATAATTATCACATGTGTCCAAAATAGTGTAAAAATAAACATACCTAAGTCAGCATTAGATTTGACGGATGAAGGGGTTGCCATGGGTGCCTCGAACTTGAGATCCAAAAGTTTTATGGATTGATTATAGGTTTCTCTCCCTTAGCCTTTCTATATTTTGTTGCTCATTAGCAGTGCCAAAATGATGGAGTTTAGGCCACTATTTATAGGCACGGAGAGGTCCTAAATCCCAAAATTCATGCGATCTTGACCGTCCATCACGGTTAACTCAAGAGTTTACTTTAATTTATTTTTAATCAATATTTGGTTAGTATAATTAACCAAATATGAAATTGACCCTTGGCTAGACTTTGTTGACCTTTTATTTAATCAATATGACTTATTACTTAATTTAATAATGAACCACTTAAATGGGTATTAGATTATTTGATAATTCTAACATTCTCCCACTTGGTTCATAATTAACATAATGCATGCTTTCAAATAGTCGTCCTTAATGTTTTTTAATAAAGACCTTAATTAAACAAAACATCAATGTGAATCATAGTGGTTCCATACTTATTCAATAGTAAGGTTCCTTCTTTGACAACATGCATGTAAACAAAATGGACTAATAATTGTCTTATAAAGACTATTCCTATCACTTTAATTAATCAACATGCATGTAAACAAATATTGCAAGAGAGGAATTGAAAATTCAGGATATAATTTTATTGATATCAAAATTATGTCAAATACATAAGAAGCACTTTGCAAATCTTTATTTCATTGAATACTTTTCAAGACCCATCCTTTCAACATGTTGTAAAAAAGTCTTCACAGCTAATGGTTTAGTCAATGGATCTGCCACATTATCATTTGTACTAATGTGTTCTATTGACACTCGTTTTTCCTGAACTTCTTCTTTGACAGATAGGTATTTTATCTCGATGTGCTTTGTCGCTTTAGTATACCTATTATGCTTTGAAAAGAAGACTACTTCTACATTATCACAATAAATTTTTAGCGGCTTAGATACAGAATTAATAACTCTAAGTTCTGAAATAAAATTTCGCAGCCATAATCCGTGATTTGTAGCTTCAGAAGATGCTACGAACTCAGCTTCCATGGTGGACGGTGCTACAACACTTTGGTTGGAACTTCTCCATGAATTGCTCCTCTAGGGAGAAGGAACACATAACTAGAAGTGTTCTTCCTACTATCTTTAGACCCTCCATAGTCTGAGTCTGTGAACCCAATCACTTCAAGATGATTGGACTTCTTAAATGTGAGAATATAATATTTAGTCCCTTGTAAATATCTTAACACTATCTTCGCAGATTTTCAATGCATTAGTCCTGGGTTACTTTGATATCTTCCTAACATCCCAACAGCAAAACTAATATCTGGCCTTGTGCAAACCTGTGCATACATTAAACTTCCCACAATAGATGCATAGGGAATGTTTTTCATACTCTCCCGTTTTAATTCATTTTGAGGATACTGCTTGAGTCTAAACTTATCACCTTTATGAATTAGAACAACATTTGGGCCACGAATTTGCATGCTAAACCTTTGTAAAACTTTGTTGATGTATGATTTTTTAGACAATCCTAGCCATCCACATGATCTGTTATGGAATATTTCTATCCCTATTACGTAGGATGCCTCTCCCATATCTTTCATTTCAAAGTTTTGAGAAAGAAACTCCTTGGTTTTATTTAATAAATCTATATCATTACTTGTAATGAGTAAGTCATCAACATATAAAACCAAAAATGCAAACTTACTCCCACTGATTTTTAGGTATATACACCGATCAAGAGTGTTTTCCTTAAACCCAAATAAGGTAATGGTATGATGAAACTTCAAATACCATTGGCGAGAAGCTTGCTTGAGTCCATATATTGATTTCTTCAAAAGGAAGACCATGTCCTCTTTCCCCTTTTCAATAAAGCCTTCTGGTTGGGCCATGTATACTTCTTCCACACTCCCATTTAAAAAAGTTGTTTTAACATCCATTTGATGCAGCTCTAAGTCATAGTGAGCCACTAGTGCAAGAATAATTCTTAAAGAATCTTTCTTAGAAACAGGTGAGAAAGTTTCGTTATAATCAATGCCTTCTTGTTGATTAAATCCTTTGGCTACGAGTCTAGCTTTATGTCGTTCAATATTGCCTTTAGAATCATATTTGGTCTTATAGACCCATTTATATTCGATTCTCTTGTGTCCTTGAGGCAATTTAACCAACTCTCAGACTTCATTAAAGCTCATGGATTTTATTTCATCATTAATGGAATCAATCCATTTAGCAGAATTATGACTATTCACAACTTGTCTATATGAAACCGAATCATCAGTATTTCCAATGTTAAATTTTGATTCTTGTAAATACGCCACGTAATCATATGAAATAGATGATTTTCTAGTCCTTTGTGACCTTCTTGTTGCGACTTCTTGCGTTGTTTCTACAATGAGTTCACTAGTGATGATTTCCTCACTAGGTCCATTATATGATCCTTTATTGGTTTGTTGATTATTCATCTGTTGTTCATTGTTGTCAATTGAGATAACTTCTTGAGGAACAACAATATCATTATGAATTTGAGATGTCGGAATACCCACTTCTCAAAATTCTTAATAATAACATCTTTATTTTCATCACTCCCACTAATTACACCATTCTCAATGAATTTAGCATTGATGGTTTCTACTATTCGAGTTCCGTGGTTAGGACAGTAAAAACTATATCCTTTTGATTTTTCTGGATATCCAATAAAGAAAGCATTAATGGTTTTAGGATCCAGTTTCCTTTCTTGTGGATTATAAACTCATGCTTCTGCTATGCATCCCCAAATGTGCAAGTGTCTTAAACTAGGTTTCTTGCCCGTCCATAGTTCAAAAGGAGTCTTTGGATTTGCCTTACTGGGAACCCTATTTAAGATGTACACATCATTTTTAAGAGAATATAACCATAATGATTTAGGTAAATTAGTTCTACTCATCATACTCCTAACCATATCCATAAGAGTACGGTTACGCCTTTTAGCTACACCATTCTGCTAGGGCGTACCATGCATTGTGTATTGCGCGCAAATACCCAAAGGCTCTAGGAGTTTAACGCAAGGACCGGGGTGTTGTCCCGTTTCATCATATCTACCGTAGTATTCGCCACCTCTATCAGACCTAATGATTTTTACCTTCTTTCCTATTTGTCTTTCGACTTCCGTTACGTATATTTCAACGAAATCTACAGATTGAGATTTATCTTTTAATGTATAAAGGCAACAATAACGGGGAAAATCATCTATGAAGGTGATGAAATAATGTTCTCCACCAAATGATGAAACATCAAAAGGTCCACAAATATCAGTATGAATAATTTCAATAAGCTCTTTACTTATTGTGGGTCATGATTCGTATCGAATATTGCATATTTCCGCCCGTTATCTTTATGCATTCTAGCACTTTTACGGTCCTAAATGCCTATAATTATTTTCATTAACCAGACAACCTTGGATTTGGATATATACATGCTTTGCAGAGGTTATTTATACTTTTGTAGGTACTGGAACGCTAAAAGTGAGGTTCGGTTGCATTTCGGAGAAGTTCCGTCGTTGAATGCTACTACAAGGGAAATTTGGTCTTTTCAAACTCACTATTTTTTATGGAATGAAGTTACCAACATGTATATCATCAAATTATCTTTCCATGGCCACTGACCATGCGTCATTCGGACTCCGTATGTGGAAGTTATGCCCATTTCCGGAAGGTTTCGATATTTTCTTCTACTTCAAGGGCATTTTGGTAATTTCATACTGCATAATTTGGAGGGTTTCAAAACAGAATCATGTAGAGAATTGAATTAGCTTCGCGTCGATTCCGACCACGCCTCATTTCGATTCCGTATGAGGGAGTTATAGCCGTTTCTGTGCAACGCCTCAAAATTGGTTCAAAGTGGAAAAGTGGGCGGCCTCCAGGCCAAGGCAAATTCCAAAAGTGCGGTCGACCGGTCCCAAACATGAGGTCGACCGGTCCCATCAGATATGGACGAAAATTGACTTATTTTGGGTTTTTTGGCTTTGTTTTGTTTGGGGTTTGTTTTGGGGTATAAATAGAATGTTGGGGGCTTTTCTTTGGAGGATATATTTCATTTTTAGGTTAGTTTTTGGGGATTCTTTGTGGAGCTTCCCTCTCCTCTCTTCTCTTTGGGTTTACACCCATTTGTGTATGTAAGTATCAGTATTCATGTTCTTCTCCATTAATGTAATGTCCATTTTTGTTCTCAAGCTTTGTAACCTATATTTCCATGCTTTCCATTTATTTCTTGCTTAGATAAATTGTAGTGTAATTTAATTAGGTGCTTTAATTATTGTTGTTTATCATGCTTAGTGGATAATTTAGTTTAGGTTGTCTTGGATTGAACTCACCTTGAGTTGACGTGTTGCTTTGCTTTGGTGATGGAGTTTACGGGTCTATTTCGAGTGTGTTGACCTAGTTATTATGCCTAGGGGATTTGACGGGGTATATCATGTATGCTCCGTGCTTACGACCTTGCGTACGTAATTTCCGGGGTATTTGTTGACACCAAAATCGCATTAGACTTTTATGCAAATTTAGGGGCGTGACAACCCTTGATTTAATTAACTGTCGAAACGATACGCATTTGTAATAAATCGTCGACCCATGTAACCATTTTATACTAATTAACTCGGGTGAGGGATATTCGACGCAACCTATAGTTTTTACTCACTTTCTTAATATAGCTTTATTTTCCCTCGCCTAGATTACTATTTCCCTTTTATGCATATTTTTCCTTTTTGTGTATAATCATCTTTTACACTTTTATTTTAGGAGTATTAAATCACTTAAATTCTAACATCTCGTCTCTGTGGATTTTCGATACCCGACTTACCGCTGTGCTTGCCTCGCAAGTGTAGTAGTAACTTAGGTTTTTGTATTGAGTTGGCGAAACGAGAACAACGACTGTGCACTTTACACGCGCACACTTTTCGCGCTCAATCAAAATGTTGTTGTTTATACTCACTTTAATTATTGTTGTTTATCATGCTTAGTGGATAATTTAGTTTAGGTTGTCTTGGATTGAACTCACCTTGGGTTGACGTGTTGCTTTGCTTTGGTGATGGAGTTTACGGGTCTATTTCGAGTGTGTTGACCTAGTTATTACTCCTAGGGGATTTGACGGGGTATATCATGTATGCTCCGTGCTTACGACCTTGCGTACGTAATTTCCGGGGTATTTGTTGACACCAAAATCGCATTAGACTTTTATACAAATTTAGGGGCGTGACAACCCTTGATTTAATTAACTGTCGAAACGATACGCATTTGTAATAAATCGTCGACCCATGTAACCATTTTATACTAATTAACTCGGGTGAGGGATATTCGACGCAACCTATAGTTTTTACTCACTTTCTTAATATAGCTTTATTTTCCCTCGCCTAGATTACTATTTCCCTTTTATGCATTTTTTTCCTTTTTGTGTATAATCATCTTTTACACTTTTATTTTAGGAGTATTAAATCACTTAAATTCTAACATCTCGTCTCTGTGGATTTTCGATACCCGACTTACCGCTGTGCTTGCCTCGCAAGTGTAGTAGTAACTTAGGTTTTTGTATTGAGTTGGCGAAACGAGAACAACGACTGTGCACTTTACACGCGCACACTTTTCGCGCTCAATCAGCTCATTTTTTGGATTGTTTGGTTTACTTTCCTTTAATACAATCAAAACAAATTCCAAAATCATTATAATCCAAGTTAGGGAGAATCCCTTCTTTCACAAGTATTTGGACTTGTTCTCTGGATATATGACCTAATCTTTTATGCCACAAAAATAACGAATTTTCATTAACTAAAGTGCAATTAATACCAGTATTATGAGGCAGATAAATAATGGATTCAACAAAATTATGATCTAAATTAATAGGGCATAATCCATTTTCATGAGTCCCATAGCCAATAATATTAGAATTTTTAAGCAAATCAAACCGGTTATTACTAAAATTCCAATAAAAACCTTCTAAATCCAGTTTTGAAACATAAATCAAACTACGATAAAAGGAAGGAACATAAAGAGTTTTATTAAGATATAAGAAAAATCCAGTGTCCAGAATTAGGCGATAAGTGTTGTAGGGGTGTCCCCCCAGATGAGTGGTTAACTTGGTTAATCAGATCAGTTTTTCATAAATAAGGGGAATGCAAGATATTCCACAAACTCACCTCGAAGATTCTTCACGATAAGTGGCTCAATGCACCCACATCGAAGATTCTTCACAGTAAGTGGCTCGAAGTACCCACTTTGAAGATTCTTCATAATAAGCGGCTCGAAGAACCCATTTCGTAGAACAAAGTCACCTGGATGACAATAGTTTGTAACAATAAATAGAATGTTGTATTATGTATTTTATCTTATGAGTATACATGTCGAGTGAGGTTGTTTGGTACCCACGAGGGACCATGCCTGGTTGGGCATGTGAGAGCTTTCATGCTCTATCAAGAAACCTCATCTTGGGAACTTCGCAGGGACATGGTCTGGAGGATTGAGAACAAGGCAATGTTAGGAATTATTACCAAACCCTCTTGGAACACTTGGGAAAAACTTCATCTAGGACAAATGCCACTCGAGCCTACTCATTGCTTACCTATTAGAGTGAACCTCCTCGAGGTACCTGATCTCCCTTAACACTTACCCCTTCGAGGTTACCGCCTTGAGGTACCTTGGGTGCCATCCCTCCTGATCGATGTGACCATATACCTAACAATAATCACTAGTTGAACCACTTTATAATGTCATAACGTCTGACATTTAGGGACTCAAGAATGTATCACTCAAGTGACTTTACACTTAGGTTGGCAAGTCTAGTTCACCAAACCTGACCATCTAGCCATCCTAGAGTAAGTCTCAAGCTGACGGGTCATATTCCCCATTAATACCCACAATACTTCCAGCCAATAGGATGGTTTACCACCAAAACTATGGGATCCCATACATTGAATGCAATATCTTGTGCATTTAATGCACCCTATTAGACAGATCGAAGGCTGGATGACTCTAGCATCCTCTCCCTCATTTAAATAAACCAAATGAACAAATCAGAGATAGAGCATTTTGAGCCTAGAAATGCTACCCAAATTTCCTTATACCGTAGAACCCTTGCGAGAGCATTAACTCCCATACACATTTAATACACCCCTTATTGGGCATTAACTGATATTAAAGTTTATGTCTTGCCTTTATTGTGCTTGTAGTGCTTATTCTTTCTCCCTCTGACCACTCCACCTGCTGGTCCCATTCATTTATGGTGCTTGCCATATGTCTCATGTGTTAATATGCTCTTTAATGAAATCCTGAATACTAAATCTCTTTGTCTCTTATTTACCTGTGGCTAATGTCTATATTACGTACCTAATGGTGTTAATTTCGATCTTGATAAGGTGTTATGCCTCACTCAATACTAACTTTATTTGAAGAACCCACCTCTTACATTTGGCAACTCCGTTAGGTAGGTATTCTCTTTTGAAAAGATGCTAGAGTATAACATCATAAGAGTCATTGAATTCGACGCCATACAGTGTAAAGAAGAGGCAAACAATGCTGTGCTGCCTGAGGGGGCGAGAACGGCAAGGCCGAAGCCTAGCGATCCCGGTGTTGGTATGACGAAATCAATGGCCACGCAAGGAGGAATGGGTCAGGTGCAAATGCAAGGGCAGATGGGTTTATTCGCAGAGTTCATCAAAACTTCGACATCCCAAGCAATGTTAGGGGCTCCCATGGGAGCGAATTCCTTTATTACACCACCAACGGCCATACCGGCTATCACTGTTACAAGATGGGTGGCAACACCTTCTTCTAATAACGCTTTCCCCACTGTTTCACCACCCTCAGGTGATGCGTGTCATACCATGGACCCACCCCTGACAACAGGGCCGGCATTGTAGAGTGGAGGAGCAACTTCAGTGGCTCCAGCCGTAACAGTAGGCTAGGGAGCAAGCTTACCAGCCTCAATGACCCCGGTGGTAATAATGCCGCAGTCAGCGAGCCCCTCGCCAGCCAGCTTGGAGGATATAAAGAAAGAGCTGCTAAAGTTTATAGCTGTGTCTAAAAGAGATAGTTCCTCGGTGTACGATGACTTTCGTAGTCCCTACCTAGAGGCATATAACAATGAACCCTACCCAGTGGGTTATATTCCTCCAATTTTTGAAAAGTACACGGGAAAAGGTGCTAGCCCTAAGGATCACGTAAAGAGGTTCATCGAGATTCTAGGGGCCCACTGCAATGATAAGAAGTTAAGGATAAGGGAGTTTTCAAAATCATTGACGTAGAAAGCCTACACGTGGTATTCCCACCTAGCCCCAGGTAGTGTAAGCTCTTGGGAAGAGTTACATGTTTTATTCGTGCAAAAGTTCTTTTTGGCCTAGGATGAGTTCACACTCACCCGGCTCGCGCGTGAGAAACAAAATCTGGGAGATGATGTTGTGGCTTATATTAGGAGGTTCCGTGAATGCTCCCTAGATGTGAGAGAGGATAATCTAGAAGACAAACTGTTACAAGTGTGTGCAGAGGGCTTGCTGCCCGAGTATATATGTCACCTAATTAACGAAACAAGAGAAGGTACATTTGCAGCGTTTTTAAAAGAGGCAAGGAATATTGTCTTAGTGGTAAAACCTATAGTACCCTCACCTGCTTTGCCAAGCTTGCTGATGAGGCCAACAGTAACCTCGAGGAGGGGAATACCCTCGAGGATCAACTACGCGAACGGGGGGAGTAAATAAGGAAATAATGGCGGTCGAGGTGGTAGAAGAGACAGGGACATCAAGAGAAAGTTTGAAGATGAAGAGGACCACCGAGCTACCTTGCATGGTGGAACAGGCCTTGAATATATATGATCTCATGGTCCGTGATAAAGTATGTCGGTCGGTTAATGTCCACACTGCGCCACTCATACAAGAAGACATAGAGAAGCCTCATTATTGCGCACTACATAATAGGGTAAATCATCCTACCAAAGTGTGCTTCTCACTCAGGAGGTTAATTGACCATCATGTAAAGAATGGGGACATCGTATTGCCATAAACTAATGTAAATGATAACCCTATGCCACCTCATGGGTCCCATATGGCTAGCGCTTTTGATAAGGAGGCTGATCAATTGACGATGGGAAAGTGGCTCAAAGGAAGTGACGTCGAAGGATCTTTCGATGATGGCTTAGAAGGGTCTTTAGAAGAGTACACCTTCGAAGTGGCTCAACTCCATTTGCATGACAGGAATGAAGGGGCAGAAGACCAAGTGGAAGAAGTATACAATCCCGTTGAGGAACTTAGTAGGCAGTTGGGAGCTTGTTCTCTAGAAAAAATTAATGCACTGATAGCATACGATGAGGTTGCATATAGTGATGTGGAAGAAGTTTATGAGATAGAAGATGACTGGGCAGATCTATGGATCGAGTGCACCGTTGTGGCTTGCTTGCCAAAGTTTGGCTGGTTCTTTGATTAGGTTGGTCTTCCTGAAGATTCCTGATTGGAAGTCACACGAGCTATTTCGGAGATCGCGAAGAAAAATATGGCGCCACTTTTAAAATGGAAGGGAACTATGGTTAAACTGGTGAGTAGATATCTCTCAGAAGTCACATTCTCAGAGGCTGATGGGCTGATCAGGTATCCGCACAACAGATCCTTGTATGTTACTGCATCAGTGAATGATTGTGTTTTCTCATGAGTCTTGTTGGATGGAGGGGAATCCATTAATATAATGCCCGTTGGATCCTTTTATGCCACCGGCCTATCGGAGATAAGGATAGTGACCAATTCATTGGCAATATCAGGTTATGATAATCAGTCCTCCACGTCAGTGGGTTATGTTAACGTGGGAATCATAATGGGGAACATTACTTCCCATATTAAATTTCACATCATGAATTGCTAGCCATCATACTAGCTGTTGGCAAGTAGGGTATGGATGCACAACCACGGGTTGGTACCCTCAACTTATCATCAATGTGCGAAAGAAAACATAAAGGGTAAGGAGGTGGTGATTCGAGCTACCAAGAAACCTTTTGCAAATAAGGAGGCCCATATGGTGGATGAAACTTTCTATATTGATCTGGCGGAAGAAGCTACCATGATAACAAGATATACTAGGGGGATAAGGATCCCGTCAACTCGAGAGAGGGTGCAGGCACTTGCTCGAACGATTGTAACTTATGGAGAATAGCGCGAACTGGGAGTGATGAGGCCTCCTAGTCTATCAAGACATCTCCGTGATCGAATGACCCCGCGCATCGACCCTATTGAGCACCAAGTCCAAACGCAGTGTGTTCTCGGCACATGAACAGTGAGAAAGGTGGATGAGAATCATAGGAAGAGGCATTTTCAGAAGCAAGTGGATCGACAATGCAAGCGGGTCGTTTTTCCTAACGGTAGAATTATCTATAAGTTATGAAGGTGTGAGTGGGTAGCTGAGAGTCTGGACAATGAAGCTGACCCGGTCTATGAATAATTCCTAGTGGATTACCAGGGGTAATACTTGGTAATCGATAACTCTAGGGTACAAGAGTTCGTGCAGGAACTAGAAGAAGAACCAGAATGCATGGGGGATATCCCTCGACCACAAATTCAAGAGTTGTAAAAGATCGGCTTGTCTAAAGAGGGCGAGGAACCAAACCCTATTTTTATCTCGAAGGACTTGGAGGGAACTCCTCGAGGGGAATTGATCAAGCTAATATTAGAGTTTAAAGACGTCTTCGTGTGAAAGTACACCGAGATGCCTGGAGTAGACCAAAAGGTGAGTTGCCATAGGTTGAGCACTTTTCCCTCAGCCATTCCGATGAAATAAGACACTCGAACGTACAAGAAAAAGTTAGACCTAAAGATTAAGGAAGAGGTGCAGAGGTTACTCACAGCTGGTTTCATCGTCTCGATCCATCATTTGATCTGACTCTCTAGCATTGTGCATGTGGGAAAGAAGGACAAGAGCCAAATTAGAATATGCGTAGACTTCAGAGACCTAACTCGGGCATGCCCAAAGGATGAATTCCCATTGCCTTCAATTGATAGCTTGATCGATGCAACAGCAGTCCATGAGATGTACTACTTTATGGAGGGTTATTTGGGATATAATCAGATAAAAATGGATCTGGCCGACACAGAGAAAAGTGCTTGTTGAACGCCTTTGGGAAATTCGGATTGAAAAACGCAGGGGCCACCTACTACAGGACGATGATGGATATCTTCCATGACCTTTTTCACAAGATCGTGGAGTTTTCATGTCGATGATTTTGTGATTAAATCCAAGAAGGATGGATCCCACCTGGACGATTTGAGGAGGGTATTCACTCGTTGCAGGAAGTATAAGCTAAAGATGAACCCTATCAAATGCGCCTTCAGGGTAATGAGTGGGAAATTTTTGAGGTTCGTAGTAAATTGCTAGGGGGTACAAATGGACTTAGACAAATGACGAGCCATTTTTGATATGCCGAGACCAAAATCCGCGAAGGAGTTAAAAAAATTTCTTGGAAAAGTCTTTTACCTGAGGAGGTTTGTCCCCGGGCTGGCTGAGGTAACACACCCCATGATGGAGCTATTGAGACATGTTGTGAAGTTTGCGTGGGAAGCAATGCACCAAGAAGCCATAGGTAAGTTGAAGGCACTCCTTACCTCTCCTCAGACAATGATTCCCCCAAAGGCAGGTACCCCTCAACGCTTATATCTTACGTCAACATAATGGTCTATTAGGGCTTTGCTGCCCAAGAGAGCGAAGGCCTTGAGAAACCTGTTTATTACCTGAGCAGGATTATACACGGGCCTGAGGCCAAATATACTAGCATTGAGAGGCACTGTTTGGCGCTTGTATTTGTAGCACAAAATCTTACGTATTACTTGTTATCATTCACGGTTCATATTATAACTAGGTGCGATCCCATAAATTTTTTTCTTGCTAGAACTGTATTGATAGGTAGGGCAGCTATATGGTTTCTAATCTTTTTGGAGTATGATCCACTACACCAAATCTGGCCATTTGTCAAGGTCATTGACCTTGACAAATTCACCTTGTCAAGGTCAATGACCGTGACATTTCGAGGCGAGATAACTTTTTTTGTCACGGTCGTGTCACGGTCATTGACCTTGACACAAAACTCGCGTTTTGTGTCACGGTCGTGTCACGGTCATTGACCTTGACACGTTTGTCACGGTTTTAAACCGTGACAAAGCCGTGACCCTTTTTAAAAAAATTTGTCACGGTCATTGACCGTGACAAGCCCGTGACAAAGATTGTCACGGACTTGTCACGGTCAATGACCGTGACAATTCTGGGCAGAATTTAAAAAAAATCTGCTGGGCAGTATGGCCACCGCCACTGCCCAGCAGTATATTTGTACCTGTTATAGCAACGTTGTACCTGTTCCAAACATCATATATCCAACACAAACTAAAGATAATGCAAATATATATTCATGACAGTATAATCCAAATCTTCAAAGTAAAAATAATATACATGACGATATAATCCAAATATAATTAAAATGGACAAACTTAAAAATAATGTTACTACATGTCTTAGATAAAACTGAGGAGGTGAGTAGGCCACACGACATACGAATTGACGCACCCACTAATATACGTCGTGCCGCATTGTTCGCGCAACCACAATAGGGAGTTCTCCTTCCCGGGTATGACATGCGTGACGAGCACCTTGGACTCCATCTCTTGAAGCACACATCCATGGACTATTCCACCCTCGACGATGTTCGGGTCCCTCAACCCCCGCCCTATCCGCTGGCCATCAAATATGTCCAATATGAACACGCTCGGCCAACCAATTGTCGATAATGGTCTGTTGGAGGGCGTCAAATAGGGAAGTGGATCGTCGAAGTACGAACGTGTCGGTGATGAAGCAGCGAGGTCCACATCCTCGTCATCCTGCACCTCGTCCTCCCGCACCTCCTCGTCCTCCCACACCTCCTCCTCCACCGCCTTCTCCTTCCCTTTCCCTTTACCTTTCTCTTTACGGTCTCCACCCAACGTACGCTTCATGAATGCGTACATATCTTGGACCGTCGCCTCCAAACGGGACAGCTTCGCGTCGTGTGAATCCACCGTTCGAGCCAACCCGGTGTCGCTCGTCTCCAATCCGATGATCCTAGATTTGGCCACCCGCGAGCTCACTCCCCTTGTCCTCCCCTTGCGATCAGAGCCAAGCACTTGGCTGAGTGCGTCTGTGGACAAAGATGCCTTGTCGGCATCAGACTGCGACTCATGCACTTCCTTAAGCTTTGCCTGAAACGACAAAAAGCACATGATTAGTAAAATAAGTAAACTAAAAAATTATAACGTAATTAAAAATAATAAAACTGTCGGATTACTTACAATCGTGGCCGCGACGCTCGGGGACACCTCCTTGTCCTTCCCCTTCTTCGTCCGAAGAGCCACATAAGTATCGAGCCTATGTGGCTTACCCCCTGGCCCACTCCCTACCCCCTGAAATAAAATAAAGTAAAGTAAAATTAGTATCGGCCCCGCAAAGTAAAATAATATCCAATAATATATTTTTGTAGTTATAGATAAATTAAATATTACCTTCATCCTATGCTCCACCTCAGCGTAAGAGGTCCGGCCGGAGTAGTGCACGTCCGTCTTTTTAGCCCGATTTTCCCTCCCCGATTGGCGAGATGCCAATTGTCGATCCTCGAGCTCATTGTCAATGAACTTTTGCCATTGTGCCAATGAGATCGGCTCCTTGGGCGGGACGGATCCGCGCCATTGTAAAATGGTCTCTCGTGTTTTTCCAAAGTACCGTGTCCGCATATTTTTTTTCCACGTCTTGTGTTGCTCCCTCAACTGCTCAAAGACGGAATCGCGTAGCTTTGGATCCAAGTTGAATTGTTCCTGTCCAACAAATACAATGTTAGTTGCGAATAAATATAAATATAAATATAAAATAAATATAAATATAAATATAAATATAAATATAAATATAAATTGAAATTGAAATATTCATATAAATATTACCTGTAGTGCCGCCCAAACAGCTAACTTGAGCTCATACGGCACCTCCTTCCAACTCATAAATCCCGGGCCGATGACCGTCTTTAGCAGCTCGAGGGATCTCGCTAAAAGCTCCGACTTGTTTTCGACGGTAATCCCAAATTTTCCATATTTGGGGAGCCTAGGGGCGGAGGAGCCCTCGTCGCCTCCGCTACCACCGAACCCAGACGACGACATCATCATAAACAGCATCATCATCTTCGCCCTAACATCTGAAGGAGACATTTTTTCTGTAAAAAAAATGTTATTAGTACAGATAAAAAAAATGTTATTAGTACAGATAAAAAAATGTTACGTCTATATTATAACGTATGTGTAAGTTCCATCAATACCATTTCGTTTCAATTTTGTAATATTATGTTTTTTCCAAATATTTAAAGAGTTATTAAATGGGTGCCCCACCCCTGCCCCCTCCCCCCGCCACACACACACGCACACCTACGCACACGCACACACACATATAATTTTTAGATTATGTATAGGAATTGAATTTTAATATTAATCCTTCATAAATCCCTTGAATACATGGATAAATTTGTAGAGATTGAAATTAAATTGCTTGAGATTGAATTTCTATGTTTCGGGGTCATTATTTGAAAATACTTAATTACCCTTTGAAAACCTTTCATAACACACCTATGTATTAAATATGGGTTAGACCTCTTAGCTTGCTCAACCACCCATTTACACACTTACTTTACCTTTTATTTACATTATGGATATTAATCAATTCACACGTTTTTTGTCCACTTCAACCTTTACTGAAACATTTATTAATTCATTCAAGTTAGGTAAAACCACGCAAGTATCTAATACCAAGTTTTGACGACACGGATCTCTAGAAAGAAAAACAAGCATTTCCAAATTAATATGCCCTCTTTCTTGTTTAGTGTCTCGTGAATTGATAGTATGATTTTAAAAATAGTATACAAAACTAGGTGAGATTTTAGAATTACACGTCGAAATAATACATGTTGTATAATAATAATAATACAAGTGCATGCTTTGCAATCAAAGGTATTTATCTTTATAAGGAAAAAATTATCTTAAAATGATTGGTAGGGAATGTCTATGAGGTGGATGATAATTTATTTGATATTTTATTTTATTTCTTTTGGTTAGGTTATTAAGACTTTATTTGAATTGATATCTTAGTAATTATTATTTAATATTTATTTTGAGCAATTATCTTATAGTAGGATTATTATCCTAGAAACAATTCTAACATTCCATGAAGGAAAACTTTTATTGGATGGTTGAAAAGACAATAGTTCCAAATTTATTATATTCCATAACAATTTCATAGTTTCAATTCATTTTCATTTATTCTCTTAGTGCTACAACAATAATTTTCGTCCTCCACCACCCCCTCCCCACCCCCTGCCCCCCTCCACCACCCCCTCCCCCACCACACACCACCACACACACACACACACACCCCACCCCTCCACCACCCCCTCCCCCACCACACACCACCACACACACACACACACCACCCCACCCCTCCCCCACCACACACCACCACACACACACACACACCACCCCACACCACCCCCTGCCCCACCCCACACCACCACCACACACACACACACCCTGCCCCACCCCTCATCCACCCCCTCCCCCACCACACACCACCACACACACACACACACCCCACCCAACCCCCTCCCCCACCACACACCACCACACACACACACACACACCCCACCCCACCCTCCACCACCCCCTCCCCCACCCTGCCCCACCCCCCACCCCCTGCCCCCCTCCACGCACACACATACACACATATATATATACACATACACACATAAATATACACACAAACATATATATAAATGGAAGAGAGAGAGAGAGAAAATGGACCTGAAAGTAGAGAGAGAGAGAGAGAGAGAGAGAGAGCAGCGTCGAGAGAGAGAGAGAGAGATGGAGGGAACGGCGCGGGAGGGAAAAAAGAAGGGGGGTAGGGTTTTTGCTGCGAACATTGTCACGGTCGTGTCAAGGTCATTGACCGTGACACGACTTGTCACGGTCATTGACCGTGACACGACCGTGACAAATTTACTTGCCACGGACTTGTCACGGTCAAAGACCGTGACAAGTCTTTGTCACGGTCGTGTCAAGGTCAATGACCGTGACACAAAACGCGTGTTTTTTTGTCACGGTCAATGACCTTGACAAGGCTGGCCGGCTGAAAGGTGACAATTTGCCCATTTTGGTGTAGTGATCTCATGTGCGTGGTCCTTCGAGCCATCAAAAGTCAGCCATACACAGATTTGTTGGCTATCTTCCAGTCAGGGACATTCGAGACGCCTATTAAAGAGCTCCCGAGTGATGATCTCCAAGACAATTTTGTAGCATCCAACCTAGACGAATGGAGTATAGAGTATGGAGTTCGACGGCTCTTCAATCGAGAAAAAAGGAGGAGCGGGAGTCATTTTGCGAAAAGGCAGTGAAGAAATTTTCATATCTTTCAAATTGGAGTTCGAATGCTCAAATAATGAAGTTGAATACGAGGCACTGGTCCTAGGGTTACTCAAAGCACTAAGAAGGGTCATCCCAAATCCTGACAATTAAAGGGGATTCTAACTTGGTTGTGAAATAGGTGAGAGGGGAATTTTCTCTGAAGCACATGAGTCTGGCACCTTACCGCACGATCATCCAGCGACTTCTTTGACAGTTCGAGGTGGTAAAGATAAAGAGGCACCCTCGAACGATGAATAGACATGTGGATGCCTATGCCACCATCGCGCAAAAGATTACCTTTGACGGAGAGTCAACTATGGTCCGAATCACAAAGAGAACGGCCCCTCGACAGTGTTTTAGATGCTGCCCTCAGAGGACAAAGTTGATTGGAGGGGTGATATTAGAAAGCAGTTGGAGAGAGGGGAAGGGCCACTTAACCTGGCCTATTTAGCATAGTACTTTGTTGCCAGGGGTAACTTATACTACAAGAATAAAAGGAGGTTAGTTGTCTAGGTGTGTGGACCCCGAAGAAGCTAAAATAAGGCTAATTGAAGTGCACGAAGATAGCAGCGAGACCACCGAGATCCCTTTATATAGAATGATACAATGAGTAAGGTACTACTGGCCTTCAATGAGACAAGAAGCCATTGTAGTGAAGAGAGAGTGTTCGAAGTACCATATTTCTACTAGGCAGCAGAATGAAACTTCATTGACCACCTACAAGACTGAAGATAGCCCTATATGGATTTCTTGATAAATGGAGTGATGCCAACAGTTAAAAAGGATGCTACGAAGATAAAAATGCGAGCACCGAGGTACTTCATACAAGATGGGCAGTTGTACTGACGAGGCTATCATGATAGGACTCTAAGGTGTATAAAAAGAGAAGAGGCTGAAGAGGTGTTAAAGTAAATCCATAAACCAGGGCACATCGGAGGAGCCAAACTTTACGATCAAATAATGACTTTGGGTTATTATTGGCCTTCGATGGAGAAAGACTCAACTGATTTTATTCGAAAGTGCAAAGTTTGTCATCTATATGGGAACATGATTCACGCTCCTTCAATGGACATGCACTCTCTATCTACATAATTTCCATTCCATACTTGGTCCTTTGACCTGGTAGGAGACATCAACCTTTCTTCGCGAGGAATGATATGGATCTTAGTAGCCAGAGAATGTTTCACTAAGTGGGAAGAGACCATACCGCTCAAGAAAGCCACTGAGGGGGTAGTAGCTCGATTTATGAAGGAATACATTATCTGTTACTTTGGCATCTCGAAGGTGTTTCTATCGAATAATGGCACCCCCATTTTAAACAGTGAAGTGCGCTTGCTCATAGAAAAGTACTCCACCATCCATCATAAATTTACAGTAGCATACTCGAAGTGCAATGGACAGGTAGAGGCTGCCAATAAAACTTTAGTGAATATTTTGGCAAAAATGTTAGAAGATTTTCCAAACACATGGGATGAGAATATCCCCAAGGTTCTATGGGCCTATCGAACGACGAAAAGAAAACCAACAGGGTACACACCATTCTCCTTAGTATTTGGGATAGAAGCTATGTTATCGGTCGAACTCAAAGTACCTTTTGCTCGCTAAAACCTACGAAGTTCTATGCTCCCCCATAACCACCATATACAACTCGAAGCCTTAAAAGAGCACAAGGATAATGCCGCAAGGCACTTCGAGATATACAGGAAGCAGCTGCCCAGATCTTACAACCAGTTGGTGAGACCAAGGAAGTTTAAAGAGGGGGACTTAGTTTTAAAAGCATGCACGAGGCACATCAGAGGGTTATCATTACCTAAGTTCAAAGAAAACTGGGAAGGTCCCTACATTGTTCGAGTAGCTCACGATTCGAATAACTGCGAGATATCTAAGCAGGAAGATAATATGACTTTAAAATTGAACAATCAGTGGCTGAAGATTTACTACATTTGAATGTATGTTCTCCCAATAGTCTTGTTCATTACATTATATTTTTTTTTTCTTAAAAAGGTGGATGTATGTTTTAAAGCAATTGGGCTCGCCTATTTAATATAGTTGGAAGAAATGTTCATGTGGCATATGTTAGATCAATAGTTTACTTTCATAAGTTGACTGTTTATTTCCGTCATCATGCATGACGTAATTAGCATTGACGTAGTAAGTTTAGTCAATATTCAATCAAAACAACCAAAAGGAAAGAAGACACCAAAAGTCACCAATGTTACTTTATTTCATAAAAAAGAAACAGTTGTGGTTAAAAGAAAGCAAAATCCAAAATCCAAAAAAACAAAAACAGAAAATGATAGCAACATCGAATGAAGGAGCTAGGGGTCGTCCATAATAAAAATAAAGGTTTGTCGATCCAATAAGCCTCTGATGATATTGGGGAAGAACCTGTTCAAGATTTCTTTGGTCTGAAATAAGGTCAGCCAAATCCTTTTGATGAAACTCCATGGCCTACTGGATGGACTCTACCTCTCGCTCCCTCTTAAACAGGTCGTCCTCCGTATGAGCCATCGCCTCACGGGCCTCCTGTACTCTTTGCTCAGATACCACCAATTTGGACTCCAGACTTACAAGCTCTTATGATATTTCCACTTGCGAACGATGTGAACTTTAGAGGCGATGATGGAGAGCCAAAAGATTAGCCTTCTTAAAATTACGCAGCAACTCTACTAGCCAGGTCATAGAAAATCCATGATTAGTGAGCACATTAACCCTTCCCAGTAAGGTCTTGATCGTATCAAGGCTAAGGGACAAAAGAGGAGTGTTGTGGATTTCTTCCAATACCATCGTGAGCCTAAGCAAATGACGTGCCATCATTCCAAGAATCGACTGAAGGCAGTGATCAGTAAAGGTCGAAGGAAAATAAACAAATAACTGCTCGATTAATAGGCGAGGACACTCAGTTAAAATAGAAGGGAAATTATCCAATGTCTACCTCACAACCACTTTGGGGGCTGCCTCAGGGGGATGCATGCTAAAAACACTATCATTAGCAGAGGGACATTGGGTATGCAAAGCGCTATCACTCGCTTGAATTTGAGGAGAAATCAATGCAGGGGCATATCCAATACTAGGGGCCTCGCCCAAAGAAGTAAGTCCAGCTAAGGTCCTCGTTTGAATCAATTCCTGAGCAAAAGTTTCAGCTTTGGGCCTATGGACTACAGGCTGATCGACCTCCACCTAAAATGCAACAAACAGCTTAAGTAAGAAACAAAAATGAGGAAATCACATACAAAATATCTTGATAACATAGAGATTATGCCTATAAGACTAAGCCCGCCTAGCTCTCGATTATGGAAGATTATGCCTATAAGACTAGGCTAGCCTGACCCTCAATTATGGGAGATTATGACTATAAGACTAGGCTCACCTGAACATCTATTATTGGAGATTAATTAGTCTATAATACTAGGCCCGTCTAACCCTCGGTTATTGGAGATTATGCCTATAATACTAGGCCCACCTGACCCTCGGTTATAGTAGATTTTGATTTTAAAGTCCTACATTACTAGGCCCGTCTGACCCTCAGTTATGGGAGATTTTGATTTTAATATCCTACATTACTAGGCCCGCCTCACCCTCGATTAGGGGAGATTTTGAACCTTCAAACCCAACATTTCTTGGCAAAATTAACAAGCTTATATGTAGGAGATAGATGAAAGAATAAAGGTACCTTAGGAAGATGCTCATTGGAGAATTCACGAATGGACATTTGTACCACATCTTCCTCCTCAATGGGACCCAGAGCTACCAAAGGGTGTTAACGTTTGGGGGCAATCACATCCCACCGACTTTAGCAACTTATTCTTGCTTGTTATCCCTCCTTGCCTCAGCAATAGGTTCTTATCCAACCTCCCCCTAACCCACCCCAGCTAGATCAGCGCCTTCCTTATTCAGGATGGAAGGCCCGAACACAGATACAAGCATTTGGTCATTCGATGGAAGGGGAACTGAGGGAGCACTCTGAACAAGTATGGGAGCCTGCAACATAGAAGTTAAAAGTTAGAATAACAAGTTGAAAGAGTGACAATAGCTTAAACAAGCAAGAAAAGTAAACTCACCGCAGGTAATGTAGAAACAGGCACAAGGGATTGGGTATATCCTCAATATCTCTCACCTTAGGGACACCCCTCTCAAGGCATCCTGCTCACGCAAAAAAGAGGGATCAGGGGAATAGCTTCTACTAGACTCAGATGAAGAATCAGATATAACTAACCCTAGGGAAAATGGGAGATTACCTGCGAAGTAGTAGGGGCAGCTCTCTTAAAGGGACGATCCTCTTCGACGCCATCAAGCACAACATCTCACGCATCAACCTGAAAAAGAGACAAGGAAAGTTAGAGTGGGATTATTAGCACGAAAAGAAAAGAAGAAGAAGACATTCAGAGTAAGAGGGATTGAGGGGATTACTTATTCCTCTGACATATCTTCCAGGACCTTATAATCTCGAGGAGGCGAGGGAGGTTTTGAAGGAGAAGTCATCCTCCTTAACCGATGCCTCCGAACTAATGAAGATTCCTCTTCTTCTTCTTCTTCTTCTTCTTCTTCTTCTTCTTCTTCTTCTTCTTCTTCTTCTTCTTCTTCTTCTTCTTCTTCTTCTTCTTCTTCTTCTTCTTCTTCCTATTCCACTACCTTCTCTCTCTCCTCATCCTCCTCATCTTCATCATCATCACCACCACCACCTATAGTTGCATGTTCCTCGAGCAGTTCCTCCTCGCTCGAATCAGATGACTCCTCCATCACGAGTTTAAGAGGACTGATCGCCTTTCTTTTCTTACCACTATCAGTAGTGCGAGAAGCATACGAGAAACCCCGAGAAGCCATCTGGGCCAACATAAATGCCCTATCTTCTTCACTAAAATTCTCCCAGGTTTGGATAAGTTGATCAAACATTGAGCTCACCTCCTGGGTGACTTTGGGATCGGGGGTATACTCAGTCGGAGTCTGGGGATGGTTTTGAGTTTCTTTAGAGGCACCTTTCGGGTGGCCCTAACTTTTGCCCCAGACGAGGCACCGTACATGGATTCAGTTTCTTCAACTGGCCTCGTGGGACCATGGGTAATGGCGGCAACCTCGATAGGGAGGGAGACTTTCTTCTTTTTCACAACTACCTAGTCCACAGGAGCTAATGGGGGCAGTTCGGAGGGAACACTGGTGTTAGTAACACTAAGATAAAAAAATAGATGATGAGGTGGTGAAATTTCTTAAACCCAACTCTGTGGGTAGGAATCTCTCGAGTTCAGGGTATCGGGGTTCCTTCAAGAGGTTGGTTTGCAAATGAACTAACTGATTCTTCTACAATACATTCATTTTCATAGCTAACCTCCCCCCTCGAGACCCTTTGCTTGAGACCACGGGATTGGTTGGGTAATTGGTGCGTAGACAAACAATAGTGGAAGTCAGATAATTAGCACAGGTAAAAGAAAAATTGGTGCACTTTTCTCAAGTGAAATGACTTAACAGAGGGGATCCTTGGACGTAGACAAACTGCAAGCCTACACGGTGTGGGATGTACACAGAATAAAAAGATGACCACTCATTATAAGAAGGCAAATATAAGGGGATTAATAAAAGGGGAACACTATTCTCAGTAAAGTTTCTGTCAAGGGCTTCATCAATTGGAGCAATGGGACGCTCCTCCTCAGCAAAGAAATCATGGGTAAAAAACCGACTCACCCCAACATAGGGGCGAGGTATGAACCTTTCGGTTCAATCAATCAGGGAAATCAAAGTCTTATTGACACTCTTATTTTTCCAACAACAAATTCGGGGGATCTTCATGGGTTGTGAACCAGGGTAATTGACGGTGGGGGCATAATCAGGAAAGTGGGCATAGAGAAAAGCTATCAAAAGAACATTGTTGGCGTAATTAGAAACATCAAACTTGCCGATGCTTTGAGAAGAGCCCGTCTCTACACTGTCAAGCCAGGTATATAAGGAACCGAGGACAATGACAACAAGGGGGATTTTCACGCAATTGGCCATTCGAATGTCCATGTTGATCAGGTCCTTTCAAGGGCAGTCATGAGGCTTGCTTGAAAGATAGACCTTCGACATTATCACCCAAATATAGCTCGCCAGCTTGATCTTGGACCCATAGCCTTTACCCGCCGAGGGATGTTTACATACCTTTTTCCCCTGAGGGTTCTCGCGGGCCCTAATAACGGCTTTCTCCTCAATGAAATAAAAGTAACGAATTACTTCAGAATAGGTGCACTTGTTGTAACTGACCATACAGTCCTTCACTATCGCCTCCAGTTCCTTTCTCAGGGTTTTTTCTTTACTAGAGACAACCTCCTCGAAGAAGGTATCAAACTCGACTACCTCCAATCCCAAAATCTCACACACATCCTCCAAGGTAATGGTGAACTCACCCTAAGCGGCCACAAAGGTATGTGACCTATAGCTCCAACGGGAAACCAACAGTTGCAGAGCAGTATTATTCTTGGGGAGAGTAAGGTCACCCAGCCAAAGGGAGTAAGATAGGATTATAAGGGCTAACTGAACGGAATACTTTGAATGGATGTACTCTGTCCAAGGGCTCAATCCCTCACTGGAACCATAAGAAGCTTCAAACTCTACCTTTGAGTAAGGGAAATCACCACGCTCAATCCGAAAATGGGTAACAGTGGTAGTGGGGATATAAGCAAAGTATTCAGCATCCTCACTTTCCTCTATTAATAGGTTAGGGTTTTTAGTTTGTACCAGAGCGTCGGGGAATCGCTCCGCCATTGCCCTGAAGTGGTCGTTGTCACCGAAGTAAGGGGCACGACGATAACGTACCCATTGAGCTTGGTGCGCTTGAGTCGCAGGGGAAGCACCCTTCACAGAGAAAGTTCTTTTCATAGGTTCCATGGAAGCTTAAGGAAAGAATAACTGAGGGTAACAGGAAAAGAATAGAAGGTTTGAAGAAGACAAGGGTTTTTCCTCTCACTCTCACAAAATCTCAAAATCAGAAAATGAAAACCCAAAGGTGAAGTTTGAATTGAAGGTACACTCCCTTTTATAGGGGCAAAATGAACCCTAAAAGATGGTAAAAAGTGATGCTTTGGAAAAGAGTAATGATGACTCTCTGGAATAATTTAGCTGGTGTGGCCGTAGAAAACCAAGGGTCGTAATGATGACGCTTAAGTGGATAATGCTACAATTAATGATGTCGTTTACACGTGTGCGCCCTGGTGCTACCACGTGTGATGTGCAAAAGTGCAAACGACAGTTACATTTAATGCGACATGATTGGAGTCTTCTCTGCCTTGGGAAATGAAGATTTTTAGGGGAAATTTGAATAAATCTCTTTATTTTCCCCATGAGAGAAGATCGAAGATGTATAAAAAGGTTCGTACAGATATTTCTTCATGTAATAAACAAATATCTCTACGAAGGGGCAAATGTTGGGGGTGTCCCCCCAAATGAGTGGTTAACTTGGTTAAGCAGATCGCTTATTCACAAAAGAAGGAGAAGGAAATATATTCCACAAAATCACCTCTAATATTCTTCACGGTAATTGGCTCAAAGCCCCCCACTTCGAAGATTCTTCACAATAAGCGGCTCGAAGAACCTATTTCGTAGAACAAAGTCACCTGGATGATAATAGTTTGTAACAAGAAATATATTGTTGTATTATGTAATTTATTTTATGAGTTTACATGTCGAGTGAGGTTGTTTGGTACCCACGAGGGACTATGCCTGGCAGGGCATGGGAGAGATTTCATGCTATGTCAAGCAACCTCCTCTTAGGAACTTTTCAGGGACATGGTCTGGAGGATTGAGAACAAGGCAACATTGGGAATTATTACCAACCCTCTTGGCACACTTGGGCAAAATTTCATCCAGGACAAATGTCACTCGAGCCTATTTATTGTTTACCTATTAGAGTGAACCTCCTCGAGGTACCCGATCTCCCTCAATACTTTCCCCTTCGAGATTACCTCCTCGAGGTGCCTTGGGTTCCAGCCCCCTAACTGATGTGACCAGATATCTAACAATAATCACTATTTGAACCATTTTCTGACGTCATAACGTCTGACATTTAGGGACTCAAGAATGTAGCACTCAAGTGGCTTTATCCTTAGGATGGCAGGTCTAGTTCACCAAACCTAACCATCTATCCATCCTAGAGTAAACCTCAAAATGACGGGTCATATTCCCCATTAATACCCACAATACTTCCAACCAATATGATGGTTTCCCGCCAAGACTATGGGATCCCATGCATTGAATGCAATATCTTGTGCATTTAATGTACCCTATCAGACGGATCGAAGGCAAGCTAGCTTGATCAGCCTCATCCTTATATAAATAGACTAGATGAACAAATCAGAGAGAGAGCATTTCGAGCCGAGAATTGCTACCTAAATTTCCTTATACCGTAGAACCCTTGTGAGAACATTAACTCCCATGCACATTTAATACACCTATCATTAGGTATTAACTGAGCTTAAAGTTACTGCCTTGCCTTTATTATGCCTGGAGTGCTTGTTCTTTCTCCCTCCGACCACGCCACCTGCTAGTCCCATTCATTTATGGTACTTGCCATATGTCTCCTGTGTTAATATGCTCTTTAATTCAAGCCTGAATATTGAATCTCTTTGTCTCTGATTTACCTGTGGCTACTGTCTATATTGCGTACATAGTGGTTTTAAATTCGATCTTGATAAGGGGTTACGCCTCACTTAATACTAATTGTATTTGAAGAACCTACCTCTTACAAGTGCCTACGGAAGAAATTGGTGCTTTTCCTCCATTTTTCGTATATACCAAGCCTTCACTATTTTTTATGTTCTGGATGGTAAGGTATCCCTACATCAAATTAGATATATGAGTGCTATCTCTGAAATCAATCCACCAAGTATTAAAAGGTACATTAGCTAGATTTAACTCGAAACATACGAAGGATAAAAACTTACCCTTCTTTTCGAACCAAGCTTTGCACTTCACGCAATATTTCTGAAAATGCCCAGGTTTCTTACATAAATGGCATTTCTCTACATTATTTTCATTCTTCTTAGTATCTTGATTCCCATTATCTTGCTTCAGTGGGCCGCGCTTCATACCCTTGCCATTTTTCTTATAGGAGCTACCCTTGCCAGTTGCTTGAGTGGCCAAATTAGCTACTAAACCCTTGCCCTTCTTATTAAGCCTTTCTTCCTCTTGAATCAATTTTGAGGTAACTTCGTTCAAGTTCCATTTGTCTTTAATTGCATTATAATTAACGACAAAAGGTGAATATTGATCCTGTAAGGTGTTGAGGACAAATTGGATAAGGAATGGCTCTTCAACTTTTAAGGCAAGATTTCCTGGCTTCGTGCCCATGCAAGTCATCTCAGTGATATGTTCATTCATGGTGTGGGTACCATCAGAACTCATCATGGTGACCTTTTACATAAGGGCCCCAACAAGGGATTTGTCTGCCTTTTGAAATCGTTCTTTAAGATTTGTCAAAATTTATTTATCAGTATCAGTTTTGGCTAAGGAGTTACTAATGTTGGGAACTATGGTTAACATGATGAAGGCAAGACTTAGTTTGTTGGCCCTATGCCAAGCTTCATAAAATGCTACTCCAGTCTCATTATTTTCATCAGTGGGTTCGGAAGGTTGGTCACATTCCAAAGCTATGTCAAGGTTCAAAAGGCCTAATTGCAAACTTATATGCATCTCCCATTCTTTTAGATTTGTTCCATCAAATTGTGGAACATTAGATGCTTTGATATTCACACCATTGGAGAAACCTAATGCATTGGCATAAATTATACTCACAAATTAGTTTGATAATTGAAATACATTTAAACACTACTTTTCAAGGGATATTCTCGACTGTTAATATTTTTGCATTTATACCTTTTATTGGGAAAAAATGTTTTTAAAGAAAACTAGGATCCTTGGATGGCCAATGCTTTCTTTATTCAAACATTTTATCACCCCTTAATATTTATTTAATCATTAAAATTATACCATAGGGCAACTAATTTAGAATGATTAAATAAACATCTTAATAAATATTTACGGCCAAGACATTATAATAATATTTATACCTTTGGGCAACTAAATATTTATCCACTTTAATCTAATATACACTAACATAGGGTAGGGCACTTTGGTGGACACCTATCCTATCTTTATGAGAATATTAGTACAATAGATTATTAACACGAGAAATATCATACAATGATTTGGAATGATATGAGTACATTAAAACATCTAAACATTACATATGTAGTGAAAAAAAATATCTTTACAAAATGTCCAAAAATGGAAAAAATAGTTTTCACCACAAATATGTTTAAAATTGTATAAAAATCACTCTCCAATTCGCGGAATTGTGTAAAATGAATAAATGAGGTGTGTGATACCAATTTAAATTAGTTCGCAAGTTTCCAATTAAACCTTATTTAATTAGAGTCTATTTAGAAACAAACTTAATTCAGCACCTAAACATGCATCTAAATGTCATAAATCATTCAAACCATGCATGAAAAATAAAGATGACCAATTCAGGAAAAAAAACCTTTCGGGTAAAACCTTTTAAAACACTTTGAAGAATTCACAAGACCTTTGACTTACATACAAACTGATAATTTCCCACAAGTGTGTAATACACGGTGCCTTCAGCAAACCTTCAAAGATACGAGAGACAACGAAATACCCTCCAGGTGTCAGTTCGTCGTCTTCGGCTCGTCCACACGCAGAATGACTACGCTCGGTATCCACCGATCAAATATGGAGATGCCTTCCCCACAAAGGTTGAATAAAAGCAAAGTGTATTCTTGAACACCAAAATAATTCACCAAAGCAAATGGTACTTTTGTGAATTGAAAACAAAAAGGGATTAAACCCTAAAAGAAGAAGTCAAAAAGATTCTGCAATTTCGCAGTTTTCTGTCTTTCAAAACGTTGGGACTTCTAAATGAAAACGAAACCATTTAATGAGTATTTATACAAAAACGCGCCATCTCGGTTGTCGAGCTCGTTCAAACGAGAAAGGGATGTCGCACGAACGAGATACGTGTGTTATTCGAATGACATCGCGCGACAATGCAATGTCGTTAGAACGATAGAGCAAAGTCGTTTGAACGACTATTACGTTAGAAAATATTATTTTAATGTCCGCTTTAATACTTAAAAAAATACTCATTCTCAAATTTTGACGATAAAGTCCGCTCCAACACTTAGAAAATATTTTGTAAAAATATCCCAAAAGCTCTAAGTGGAAAGTTAAGGTATTTAAAACATAACCTTACCAAAGTAAACTTGCGAAGACTTTTTGATGAAGAACTTGATTAATTCGGATCCGTCTTGATGTAGATTGCTCTTGAACTTCTTCGACGGTTGTAATGGTATACAACATAATTAATTGATAACAGACTTATAAAATATGTCCTTACAAATTGAAAGTATGATTTTTGTGAGAGAGATATAAAAGTAAACATTATTTCCAAATCACTTTTTTTTATTAGTGACACAAAAAAATTGTCGCTTGAAATACAAAGTCTAATAATAGGGTATATGAGTTTCAGGGATGAAAATATTCAGAATGTCACAGAAATAAATCCAGACAGATTCAGTGACAGAAAATGGAAGCGTCACATAAGATTTTAATACATAAATATTAATAGATTCAGCGACAGAAAACTAAAACGTTGCGAAAAGTTTCATACGCAAATCTTAATAGTTACAAACCATCGCTGAAAGTTTATTCATGAATCCAAACAGATTCTGCGACAGAAAACTAAAACGTCTCAGAAAGTTTCATACTCAAATCTTAATAGTTTCAGTGACAGAATATAAACCATCGCTGAAAATTTATTCATGAATCCAAACATATTCTGCGACAGAAAAATCAGAATATCACAGACAGTTTTATACATAAACATAAGAATTTTTTTTTATTCAATACAAATTTGAGTCATAAATAAAAAAATTCTCAAAATAAATGATGCAGTATAATTTTCAGGTATAATTTTCATATTTAGACATAAGGATAATTATGTGATCTAAACCAAAGGCTCTGATACCACATGTTGTAATTAAATTTAATAAATCAATTAACAGTTTTTATAGATCAATAATACAATCCATGAACATATAAACTGTTATATAAATATAAGACCTTAATGTACATAATTATCACATGTGTCCAAAATAGTGTAAAAAATAAACATACCTAAGTCAGCATTAGATTTGACGGATGAAGAGGTTGAAAAACGTTGCTAATGTCGTTTAATACAAGATTAAACTGTATAAGAAACTCCGAGATGTTTGTTGAAAAAACCCTTTTCTTTTGAAAATAAAAATTATAAACAACAAGGTGTGTTTACAAAAAACTTATGTATGAGAGTAATTAAGACTTTGTAATCAGTTTTTAAAACAATATAGTTTTAAAATTCAGCACACTTATAGAATGAGATGAGTAGATGAAGATAATCAACACACAGTTTTTAACGTGGTAAAACCTCTCCCAACAGAGGAAGCATCCACGGTGACTTCTACGTCACAAAAACAAAAATCCACTAATAACAAATAATAGTTACAAACAATACAACATACATGCACACAAATCAACCTATTCTAAGTTTAGGAATATACCCCACTTGGTGTCCTTCTAACTTCTCATAGATATGATTGTTGATGATGTTCTTCCAGTTTGATAACTTCCTTTGCTTTAGCTTCCTTATGTCGACTCAATGATCTTTGATCTTATACACAACACTTTCAGTGTAGTAGTGTGTTGAGTGTTTGTGAAGTGATTCCTATTCACATGCATGAACTCACACACACTTAGATTTACAGACAGTCCTATAAAAATTACATATAAAGTCTATATGTTGTGATTTTGTTTTCTTTCTTTCTTATAGAACTAAAAACCTTTTTGACCTTTAATATAACCCAGATTCCACGGATATCTCGCTTCAAAATCGGTCAAGATCTTAATCAATCTCTGTTTTCAAAATATTTTTGAGATTGAAAATATCCAAGTGTGAATCCAACTAGGTCAAGGTTAAGTTTTGTAAGAACAGATACCATAAAACATTTTCAAAACCAAATCAGTAAAGATTTTCTTAAATCAAGTAAGAAATATGCAGATCTAGTGAAAATGTAACATGCAAAGTGTAGATCTAAAGTTTCTATGAAAAAGAAACACAGATCTTCACACGAATGTTTAAGTTATAAACAAGATCAAGGACAAAAAGGTTACAGCTTAAAATGAACAAACCACTCTCTCTCAAACACTCAAGGTTGTGTTTGGGGTTAGGTGTATACGAATGTTTGATTCAGAAAATGAAGTGTTTAGGGTTAGGGTTTGGTTTTTGGCTAACAGTTTTCCCTTTCTCTCTCTTCTCTCTTTTCTTTTCTCTCTTCTCTCTCACTTCTCTCTTATTTTTTTCTCTCAGAAATGACGAATGCCCAAAAGTCTTGAAAGTCTGAGAAGTGGGGGGTTTATATAGGGGTGAGGGAAGATTCTGGAACGACGAAGGCAATCAAGGGCTGAGATCAAGTCTTTCAAACATTGACTTGATCCAAGGGTTATGAAATAGCGGTGGTTAAGATGATTGTGATTGGTTCATAGATATAGCACCAGGATTGACTAAAAACACATGCAGTCCATCGATTAAGAATGATCCAACGTTCAGCAATGCACCAGGCAATCCTCTCACATAAGAAACACAAATTGAAGCATCAGGAGGATGACAAGTGTAGGCGTGTGATAGGTGTTCAAACGCGCGTCAAACTGAATTACAAAGCATCACCCTGAAGTCTCTAGCGCTTTTATATTCTACCCAACCAAACAATTCAATGAAAACTGAAGTTTCCAAAATAGAATATTAACCCCACAAATTTTATAACCACATTTTATTAATGAAAACATTTATTTAAAAAATGTTTAAAAATTCCCAAAAATAATTAAAACCACATTTTAAGGGGAATTAATCACCCAATCAATTTTAAGCAATATATACACATGTATGCACTTCTAATTGTGTGTAGTGTGATTCAATTTAAACCTTCATGGATCATTGAAGAGGATTAGAGAGATAAGTTCTGAGGCTTTTTGGATTCTAGGATAGACAACCAATTTTGTCACTATCTCCAACTAGTTGAACACTTATACAGTATAGACTTAAGCAAGTCAAAGGTATAAGGTGCTTCAATCTCCCCCTTTGGAAATATGAGACAAAATCTCCTTTGAGTTATCTTAAAACTCGTAGGGAACCGAAAAAAATAAAACCTAGTCCTATACAAAAGATACTATCTACCCATCTCCCAGAAAGACAAAAATTACATAACTCAACTATTTACAAAATTTTACACTAGAAAAGGTAGACAATCAGTAGAAGAGATCCCTGCAAATATACACACTAAGATCAAGCAGTTTAGATGAAATGTGAACAAAACATTGAACTCATAAAACTCGAATTTCTCCCCCATTTTGTCTCAAATGGACAAAGGGTAAAACTTAAAGTCTTAAGAGTTTAATCAGCGCATACCATACCTATAGAATTTCGCAAATACAGAAATCTGTTATAGTCTAGAGGTTTAGTGAACATGTCTGCAAGTTGCAGATCAGTAGGCAGGTAATGAATTTCTAATTCCTTAGTTTCAACAAGTTCGCGTATAAAATGATGTCTTATTTTAATATGCTTAGTTCGCGAGTGTTGAACCGGGTTTTTAGATATGTTAATGGCGCTTTGATTGTCACAATACAATTGTAATTGATCTTCTTTAATCCCATAATCACTTAACATCTGTTTTATCCATAACAATTGAGCACAGCAACTTCCTTCTGCTATATATTCGGACTCAGCCGTAGATAAAGATGTGCAATTCTGTTTTTTACTACTCCAACCAACTAAATTATTACCGACATAATAACAGGCACCTGATGTACTTTTACTATCATCAGTACACCCGGCCCAATCAGCATCAGTATAGCCTATGATGGTGCTACAGGTATCCTTAGTATACCTAAGTCCAAGATTGAGAGTGCCCTTTATGTACTTTATTATACGTTTTACACTCAATAAATGGCTCTCTTTAGGGTTATTCTGGTAACGAGCACACAGACATACAGCATACATTATGTCTGGTCGCGAGGCAGTTAGATAGAGTAGGCTACCAATCATACTACGATAGAGTGTGGAATCAACTGCCTTACCATTTTCATCTTTACATAATTTAACAGTAGTACTCATAGGCGTTTTGGCAACTTTAGCATTATCTAAACCAAATTTCTTAACAAGATCTAAGGCATACTTGGTTTAAGAGACAAATAGACCATCAGAATTCTGTTTCACTTGAAATCCTAAGAAAAGTTGTAGCTCCCCCATAAGGGACATGTGAAATTCCTTATGCATACTAGCAGAAAAGGATTTAACTTCAGATGATGAAGTAGACCCAAAAATGATGTCGTCTACATAGACTTGGGCTATAATAATGTTTTTGTCAAATTGTTTGACAAAGAGAGTCTGGTCATTTCCTCCTCTCTTAAAACCCTTATCCAACAAAAAGTTGGAAAGGCGTTCATACCAAGCTCTAGGAGCTTGTTTTAAGCCATACAAAGCCTTTTTTAGACGAAAGACATGGTTTGGGTATTTAGGGTCAATGAACCCTTTGGGTTGTTCTACATACGTTTCTTCGGACAGGATTCCATTGAGAAAAGCAGATTTGACATCCATTTGATAAAGTGTAAATTTTAAGTGACACGCTATGGCGAAAAGAAGTCGAACAGATTCAAGACGAGTGACAGGATCAAAAGTCTCACTAAAATATATTCCTTCTATTTGAGAGTAGCCTTGAGCAACTAGTCTAGCTTTGTTTCTAAGGATGACCCCATTTTCATCAGATTTGTTCTTAAAAATCCAACGTGTCCCAATAACATTTTTGTTTTGAGGCTGCGGTACAAGATACCAGACATCGTGAATGACAAATTGTAAAAGTTCTTCCTGCATAGCATAAATCCAGTGTGTGTCATTCAATGCTTCATTAACATTTTTTGGTTCCACAAGGGAGACGAAACATGCATAATTAGCATAATTTCTTAACTGGGATCTAGTAGAACTGGCTCATTAGGATTACCGACCACGTTGTCAATGGGATGATCTTTAGAGACCCAGCCAGGTACTTCTGGACTCTCAATAGGTAATGAGTCATCTATTTCTGGTGAATCAGTTTTGAAATCATTTTCAGATTCAACCACAATAGGTGATTCAGATATCTTATTTTCGACAATAGTGTCGCTTACAATTACATTTATCGATTCCATAAGGGCCTTAGTACGCAGATTGTATATACGATAAGCACGACTGTTTGGTGAGTATCCTAAGAATATGGCTTTATCACCACGCGTTTCGAATTTAGACAGATGTTCTCTGTCTTTATAGACATAACACTGACTTTCGAAAGTTCTTAGATATTTCAGATTAAGCTTCTTACCGTACCACAACTCATAAGGAGTTTGTTTAGAGTTTTTCCTAAGGTAAACCCTATTAATGATATGACAAGCAGTTCTAATAGATTCTACCCAGAAGTATTTAGGTAGAGATTTGGCATGCAACATAACACGTGCCATCTCTTGAAGAGTTCGGTTTTTCCTTTCAGCAATACCATTATGCTGAGGAGTCTTAGGGGCACTAAATTCATGTTTGTAACCGTTGTAGTCACAATATTCAACTATTCCTGTGTCTATGAACTCTCCCCCTCTATCACTACGAATGCGATTGACTTGTGTGTCCTTCTCATTTTCAATTCTTAGTAAAATTTTCAAAAAATTCTGAAACGTGTCAGATTTTTGTTTCAAGAAGGCAACCCAAGTGAATCGTGTGAAATCATCAACCATGACAAGGATATAACTGTGTCCACAAAGACTAACAGTTCTAGAGGGACCAATAAGGTCCATATGGATGAGATCTAGAGGTCTAGAGGTGAGAATGTCTTTAACCTTTTTATGCGAAGTCTTAACTATTTTTCCTTCCTGTAAATGACAACAAACAACACTTGAAATAGGTTTAATTTTAGGAATTCCTCTAACAATCTCTTGACTAGACAATCTACCAAGGATATCATAACTTAGGTGACCCATACGATTATGCCAGATTTCATTGTCATCCATTCTGACAATGTTACAGGTTTCAGAAACAGTCTTGACAGTATAACACTTGTCAGGTGTTCTAAATCCGGTAATAATGCATTTACCTTTATCATTTAGAATTTTACAATTGTTCTTTGAAAAGGTAACAGTATGGTCCGAGTCACAAAATTGTGATATACTTAGGAGGTTGGCTTTCAGGCCTTTAACTAGTAGAACATTTTCGAGAACAAGCATTCCTTCTTCTTTTAGGGTTCCTTTACCTATGATCTGGGATGAAACTCCATCACCAAAAACTACTTTCCCACCAGCAAATCTGGTTTTGTTTAAAAGTTTGGTTTCATCTCCTGTCATATGTTTGGAGCATCCTGAATCTAAATACCAACCAGATGAAGTGTGTTCAGCTTTTAAGGCAGTGATAACAATGTTACACTTCATTTGGGATAAAAGATCATCTTTTCTAACCCAAATAGCTCTAGTTTTAATTTTGCGCAAGTTTGCCCTCATTTGATAAAATTTTCGAGAAACAACTTTTTGTCGAAAAACATTTGGAGCAGCAAACTGATTATTGTGGAAAATTTGAGCTTTTGGTTTAGGAAAGTTTCTGGGAGCCTTTCTCTTAAATGAACTCTTAGTTTTGGTATTTCTATTCCTGTAGTTAGAGTTCTTATTAGGTTGTCTTGGAAGGACATAATGGTTACGATTTTGCCTAGAATAGTTAAAGTTCTTGTAGACAGAAGAGTTGTACACAGGGGTGTTTAGACGCCTAGCATAACAACCTTCAAAGGAATGACCATAAATGTCACAGTAGGAGCAATATTGATTGCTTGAGGGATGAACATCCTTAGGAAAACTTCTAAAAATGGGTTTGACAGCATTCAATTCAGTAGTGCTATTCCTAGGAGGGATGGTTTTGAAGGTAGATTCAGCCTTTCTGATCAAAGGACAGACGTATTTAGTCTTAAGTGCAGTGTCAGCCTTAGAATTACTAGACTCTCCAATGTCTTTCTGTTGTTGCTTTTGATCAAATTCCTTTTTAATAAAATGAAAATCTGGACATGTTTCAATTGGTCTTTTGCCCCCAGACACAAACTTAATAGGTTCAAGATTTGTAGTTTGTGGTTTGTTCTTAGGGCAAAACCCAATACCGGTTCTACCATCAGAATTGGTCTTGGAGTCAACAACAAAGTCAGTAAAACAATTTGAATTGTTTTCAAACTTAGAATTTTTTTTGAAAACAGTAGCTGACTTTGTTTTTGCTTCCTCCAGTTCTAATAATGTTCCCTTGTATTTCATTTCCAGGGTTTCATTAGTTTTAGTCAACTCTTTTAATTTTTGATCAAAAGTTTCAATTTTAGATTGATGAGTCAGACACTGGTTAGTGTACTCTTCAGCATTCAACTTCACAATAAGACTTAGATCATCTAATTTCTTTGTCAGGTCTCTAACAGTCTTCTCCAGTCTAGTGCTTTTTTTTAGAGTCTTAGCATACAAAGTATGAATATCTGGGAGGTCATCTGTGTCTGAGTCGCTAAGTGAAGTGTGTGTAGTGACCCTTAACGATTCAGTTTTAGTACTCACGCACCCATTTACATCGTCGTTATTGAGATCACTTTGACTCACACACACGAAACTAGAACTAGCAACATTTTCAGATAATAAAGCATCTAGGCCAGTCAAAGCAGTATTCACACAAGCAGAAGTAGGAGCATCATTATCACACACAGGTATATCATCATTGTAAATGATCTTAGCATAAAATGACATGCAAGGGTCAAGTACATATGATGACTCAAGTTCCTCTTCATCAGAGTCACTTGAATCATTCCAAGTTTTACAGACATTGGCTCTATTGTGTGTGTTGGCTTTATTCAGATTAACTATGCAATCGTGAGCAATGTGACCTAGTTTCCCACATCTAAAACATTCAATCTTTTTTAAGGTCTCTAGTGGGTCTGGAGTTGTTGTCCTTAGGATGTTTGTCAAGACCTCTCTCATGAGGTTTGGGATTAGACAAAGTAGGATAATTAGGCTTGCCTTGTTTAGTTGCCTGTTTGTTTCTAAATTTAACAATTTTCTTAAATTGTTTAGACATTAAGGCAATCTGATTATCTAGTTTGTCTATATCACAGTCCTCATCAGAGTCAGAGTTGATCAAATTAGTCTCAAGTTTAGATATCTTAGAGGCAAAACTCAAGTTAGAGTTGGGTTGTTTTCTTTGTGAATGATTTAATTGTTTCTTAAAGTCTAATTCCATTTCCACAGTCCTAAGTTTGCTACTGAGTAACTCAGGGGTAAGGTTTTGATCACTCATTTCCTCAATAGCATACCTCTTGTTGTCAAACTTTTGTGGTAATGATCTTAGAATTTTAGAGACAATTTCATTCCTATCATAAGTTATACCATTAGCATGCAACTTAGTAACTATATCAGTTAAGTTCATGTAAAAGTCATCAAAAGACTCAGAGTCAGACATAATCAAAGAGTTGTACTGCTGGGTAAGCATTTGAGTTTTAGCAGCTTTAACTCTTGAGTCTCCTTCATGGGCAGTGATTAATGTGTCCCAAGCTTCCTTAGAAGTGGCACAAGATGAGATTCTCTTGAACTCATACTCATTAATAGACATAAAAATGGCATTCTTGCCTTTATTTTTATTTCGAGAAATAGTTTTCTCTTCTTGTGTAAACTCACTTAAGATTTTCTTTACCCTCTCATCGCTTCCTTCAGTGGCTGGTTTAGTAGGATAAGTGTATCCATTTTCAATAATGTCCCAGACATCATCTCCTAAAGTCCCTTGGATGAAGGCAACCATTCTTACTTTCTAGTAAGCAAAGTTGTTTCCATCAAAGAGTGGAGGTCTGGACAGATTACCAAACCTTTCATTCTTCTCGTCCATAGTTAGGTTTTTCAGAAAATGATTTCAGAAACACAAGATCTTTTTGAAATAAAAGTTAACAGGGCTCTGATACCAATTGAAAAACGTTGCTAATGTCGTTTAATACAAGATTAAACTGTATAAGCAACTCCGAGATGTTTGTTGAAGAAACCCTTTTCTTTTGAAAATAATAATTATAAACAACAAGGTGTGTTTACAAAAAACTTATGTACGAGAGTAATTAAGACTTTGTAATCAGTTTTTAAAACAAGATAGTTTTAAAATTCAGCACACTTATAGAATGAGATGAGTAGATGAAGATAATCAACACATAGTTTTTAACGTGGTAAAACCTGTCCCAACAGAGGAAACATCCACGGTGACTTCTAAGTCACAGAAACAAAAATCCACTAATAACAAATAATAGTTACAAACAATACAACATACATGCACACAAATCAACCTATTCTAAGTTTAGGAATATACCCCACTTGGTGTCCTTCTAACTTCTCATAGATATGATTGTTGATGATGTTCTTCCAGTTTGATAACTTCCTTTGCTTTAGCTTCCTTATGTCGACTCAATGATCTTTGATCTTATACACAACACTTTCAGTGTAGTAGTGTGTTGAGTGTTTGTGAAGTGATTCCTATTCACATGCATGAACTCACACACACTTAGATTTACAGACAGTCCTATAAAAATTACATATAAAGTCTATATGTTGTGATTTTGTTTTCTTTCTTTCTTATAGAACTAAAAACCTTTTTGACCTTTAATATAACCCAGATTCCACGGATATCTCGCTTCAAAATCGGTCAAGATCTTAATCAATCTCTGTTTTCAAAATATTTTTGAGATTGAAAATGTCCAAGTGTGAATCCAACTAGGTCAAGGTTAAGTTTTGTAAGAACAGATACCATAAAACATTTTCAAAACCAAATCAGTAAAGATTTTCTTAAATCAAGTAAGAAATATGCAGATCTAGTGAAAATGTAACATGCAAAGTGTAGATCTAAAGTTTCTATGAAAAAGAAACACAGATCTTCACACGAATGTTTAAGTTGTAAACAAGATCAAGGACAAAAAGGTTACAGCTTAAAATGAACAAACCACTCTCTCTCAAACACTCAAGGTTGTGTTTGGGGTTAGGTGTATACGAATGTTTGATTCAGAAAATGAAGTGTTTAGGGTTAGGGTTTGGTTTTTGGCTAACAGTTTTCCCTTTCTCTCTCTTCTCTCTTTTCTTTTCTCTCTTCTCTCTCACTTCTCTCTTATTTTTTTCTCTCAGAAATGACGAATGCCCAAAAGTCTTGAAAGTCTGAGAAGTGGGGGGTTTATATAGGGGTGAGGGAAGATTCTGGAACGACGAAGGCAATCAAGGGCTGAGATCAAGTCTTTCAAACATTGACTTGATCCAAGGGTTATGAAATAGCGGTGGTTAAGATGATTGTGATTGGTTCATAGATATAGCACCAGGATTGACTAAAAACACATGCAGTCCATCGATTAAGAATGATCCAACGTTCAGCAATGCACCAGGCAATCCTCTCACATAAGAAACACAAATTGAAGCATCAGGAGGATGACAAGTGTAGGCGTGTGATAGGTGTTCAAACGCGCGTCAAACTGAATTACAAAGCATCACCCTGAAGTCTCTAGCGCTTTTATATTCTACCCAACCAAACAATTCAATGAAAACTGAAGTTTCCAAAATAGAATATTAACCCCACAAATTTTATAACCACATTTTATTAATGAAAACATTTATTTAAAAAATGTTTAAAAATTCCCAAAAATAATTAAAACCACATTTTAAGGGGAATTAATCACACAATCAATTTTAAGCAATATATACACATGTATGCACTTCTAATTGTGTGTAGTGTGATTCAATTTAAACCTTCATGGATCATTGAAGAGGATTAGAGAGATAAGTTCTGAGGCTTTTTGGATTCTAGGATAGACAACCAATTTTGTCACTATTTCCAAACTAGTTGAACACTTATACAGTATAGACTTAAGCAAGTCAAAGGTATAAGGTGCTTCAGAGGTTGCCATGGGTGCCTAGAACTTGAGATCCAAAAGTTTTATGGATTGATTATAGGTTTCTCTCCCCTAGCCTTTCTATATTTTGTTGCCCATTAGCAGTGCCAAAATGATGGAGTTTAGGCCACTATTTATAGACAGGGAGAGGTCCTAAATCCCAAAAGTCATGCGATCTTGACCGTCCATCACGGTTAACTTAAGAGTTTACTTTAATTTATTTTTAATCAATATTTGGTTAATATAATTAACCAATAACGAAATTCACCCTTGGCTAGACTTTAGTGACCCTTTATTTATCCAATATAACTTATTACTTAATTTAATAATGAACCAATTAAATGGGTATTTGATTATTTAATAATTCTAATAGCTATAGGATTAAAGGTAATTTTCCCCTAAACAACATAATCTCATAATCGGAGGAGGCGGATCAGGCTTGTCCTAAATTGGAGCAGGTATAGTTTTAATTGAAGCAAAGAGAACTTTAGCTGTAGTTTTCTTGTCCTCTGTGATTGTATCTTTTTTTATTGCCGTTGAAAAATTATAACATGTTAAGGTAAGATTATAAACCTAGTATACAAGACTAAATTAGGTGGCACAATGTTTTCAATGAAAAGATAACAAGAATTGCTTGAATGTTTGATTTTCATTACCTCTTGTTTCCATGAAAATTAATTCTTTATAATATTTTTTTCTTTTTGTGATGATTTATTGCAAATGATGCAAGAGCATAGTTATTAGGGAGTTATTTGTATTTTCTTTAGTAATGGTATTTATATAATGATTTGCGCCTCAAGATATAGAGTGATATTCCATATTCTGTCAAATCACTGAATTCATGATCTTCGTTGATCCAAATTTCCAATGCATTGATGATTGGCAAACTGTTAGTGAAGATTAATCAAATTCAATAGTCTTTCGCTCTAAAAATTCATGTTTTCCAAAACTAACCTTAAAAAAGAAAAGTTATATCCACTATGAATCTTGTCGAGACCTCATTAATCGTTCTAAGGGTCAAGTATGTGGTCAATTCTGGCATGGTGAAGGATAATATGTTTGAACCTAGGAATGGCATGAATCTTCTAAAAGTTTAGAGGACCAACCAGAGTGTTGTAAATCAATGGGCGACTCGTGCTGGGAGAACTGAACGTGAGAAGTGTTACAGACATCACACCGAATATGATTTTTAGTTTATGCCATCTCATTAAGAACCTGAGATTCATAAGGTCCATCTTGGTGCTTCATTTATGAGGATTCTTGATTTGGGCATCCACAATGTGCAGAATTTTGATTTTGTCGATGCACCTAATGATGTATCTATCAAGATGGCCATTACAAATCTTATTTAATTAGCATCAATTGCACTGAAAAATGATTTGTACATTTTAACTAAGGATGGAAGGGGTATGGTTATATTGGGAATTGATCCACTTTTGGGTAAAATAATTCTCAGCTACTTCCAAGAACGTTAGGGTAGAAAGGATCTTATTCTAACAGCATTTATGGCAAATGCCAGTAGCATATTTTGTAGAGTTGGTTTTAGAGAAGATAAGTTAAAATCTGATTCCCTAAAGGTGCAATTATTCCATCAAGGGGGGGGTGATCTCTTCACGTATTTCCCATTTTATAAAAAGTGAAAAGTTGTGCTTCGTGAAAAGAGGAATTATTGGTGTTAGGATAATAGCATCAATGCAAAATCCATGCGGAGGTGCCAGTAAATGGTGCAAGAACCGATGATTAGATAAAGCATCCGGAGCTTCAAAGAGATGTTTGATCATAGATGTATATCTCCCAGATGTTCAACCTATTGATGATAAGAAGCTTTTGGTGTATTTGGATGGATACACTCGGGAAGTATTTACGCAGTTCACAAGTTCACAGGTACTGGACATGATGGAGATGAGAAGGAGAAATGGTACCAAATAAGATTTCTTACACCCGACGCTGCTAAGAAAGCTACTGAATTAACTAAACTTGAATTTAGTGGGGCCTCACTGAAGGTAAATCCTTCACGAAGTACCTATGGGGGTGATCATAAAATGTTCTCCTTTCCTGCTGTTAAAGTAATAGTTAATTGGCCTCGTCGATGCAGTAAAGGGTTTGCGATTATGAAGTGTGATAGGATGGATGTCAATACACTTGCTAATTTTTTCTCAAACATGGTAATTGGAGGAACGTATGTTTAGTATGAACCTAAAAAGAAGTATGAGGGTAGTGTTGTGATAAGTGGTCTCAATAAAGAACTTTATGAGGCTGAAATTTTTGAGGAATTAAGGACTACAATAAATAGGAAAATCCTAGATTTTTTCCTAGTGAGAGGAGAGGCTGTAGAAAATCCTCCATGTGGTGCTTGTGAAGAGGCGCTTCTCAGAAAAATATCAGCCTTCATGCCAAAAGTTAATCCCCTTGGTAATTATGTATGTATTTACGTCTTCTTACCAGAAATGAAGGATACTTACATGAGAGCACCCTTCATTCTGATATTCAAACACTTGATTCTGAGCTTTTAAATTCTATTTTTTTCAATTTTGACTTCCAAATGTGTGTGAATAGGACAAGAAAACTTATTGGTATATGATATACTCCTCCCATTCGAAATTAAGAATCCTTATCTTCTTTTTGTATATATTAAGGATATACTCAATCAACGACTATGATTAACACTTGTTTATTATCATTGATTTTGGTTCATTGATTATGTCGAAAAAAGGAAAGTGGACTATTAATTTGGGATGGACTAAAAAGGAATAATGGACTTTTAATTTGGGACAGAGGGAGTATGCCATAGTCAAAGAATTTTCTTTGATCTTACATTACCTCTGATATGTCAAGTTTCGTATAGTTCTACGTTACAAACTTGCGAGAATGTTTATTTCTTTACTGCTATCAGATGTAACACCTTCAATAAATCAAATTTCTCTAAATTATGTTTTATTCGTCAACACAGTTGGTAGTGCCTTTGTAACAAAATCGTTATGAATGTGTATTATAATCCCTCTCCTTGTGAATACTAGCAATTGATATATAGCATGTGCTTGTTTATAAAAGTTCTATTTGCACCATTTTTTTAATTTAAATTTTAAATTACAATTGTTTCTGAATGGAACAGTAAAACATGTTTAGTAGTATCATCCTTACGACACCTATCTTTCATTCCGTTAATTTATATTCTGCATTTTTGTTAAGTTTGTCCATTACATGCATCTGCCATTCAGCAAGGAACATGTCTTTACTCAATGGGCTTTATTATGGATATTTTTTCTCAATATTTACATATGCTTCCATTTTACTATTCAAGGTCTGATAATTTCTCTTTATTTTTGGTTGCAGTTCTTTGTTGGTGGAAACTGGAAGTGTTAAGTATCCTCTTTTTCCTCTTATTTTTATTTATTCAGAAAAAAGATATTTTTATATTATTCTGGTTTATGCTTGTTATAGAACTATAGGAGAGAAAAAGACTACGTGGTAGGCATCATGGTACTAAAATAGATTTTTCAACAGTTAGTTTCTGCTTGATACAAACTAATGAATATTGATTTTTCTATTATCGCAAGATTAAAAGAAAGTTCAGAGAAAATTTTCCTTTAATTAGGGTTGTAGAAGAACTAAGCCATTTGTGAATAGAGGTTGGCTCAATCGTGAAGCAAATGAGATGAGCTTAAGTTCAAGATTGAGCTCGTTTACAAATTTGAGCCCGATTAACCTCAACTCATTTAGTCTCCTAAGGAATAAATGGGATCAATCTCAACTTCTCAATCTTTTCTTGATATCAACTCATTTAAAGCTCGAGATTGACTAGTTTGCGAGCGCTCATTTAAAGATCGATCTCGAATAGGAACGACTCGACACTGTTGATTGCAACCCTACCTTTAACGTTTAGGTGTTATAACTTCATCAATGTTAAAAAGAGATTTATGTAAGCGCAATGGATTTTACTCGCAACAACAATATAATTTTAATGAGAAAGGTTAATATCATTAATTCATTATCAAAACTAAAGTGATTTCAGTGGTTGTTCTTATTTATAGTCTAAGTTATCTTGATAGTCAAGATAACCGAAAAAGGTAAAAAGACTAAAGAGGCCAACCATTGTAATTTGTTTTAAACAATGGACTAATATAGAATCTAAAAGATGTGTAATTTATAGTTTAAATTCAATTATTGTGTTATTGGTGGACAATAATATAGGATCTTGTAGTTCGTTCTCCCGTTGTTTTCCTCATTTTTCCATTAATTATTTTGTATGTTTGTTTATTTTTCCTAGATTTTAGTTCTGTTTATTTTTCTTCTACTCAATATAGTAATATCCTATTTATAACTTACACTTTCTAAGAACACCCAAAACACGAAGACCATTTACTTTGTACGTCTCCCCTTTGCATCGATTTAAACTTGAGGGTTATGAAAAAATTGAAAAATTGAACTTGAAATTGGCTTGTTCTATACTGGCAATGAAGGGACCTCGTATCGACTTCAATTTGGAAGTCCTACGTGGCAACGATTTGATATTGGATTTTCCAAATTCATCCCCATTGTGAAGGTTCCTTGTAACTCTATTTTAGTCTTGATCTTTTTGATTTTATGTGATTGTGTTTTACCCTTTCCTAGTTGGATTTGTGTCTTAGGCAGATTGGTTCTAAATGAAGGGAACACAATAATTTTAGTAATGTGATGTTCTAGTATATTTATTCTTTTATGATTATTTTAGTAAGCTATAGTCGTGGAAAATTTTGACATATCTTTTTAGGTGTCTTTTTTTCTTTAATCTAATTAATTACTTTGTGTCGATGTTAAGAATGTTTAATATAGAGAATCAAAATACTATATATGTATATATAACAAAAACTATAACTAATATTATCAAAACACTATAAAAATATGATGTCAAGAATAATGTTGTTGTTAATGAATGGTCGGGGTGGGATTTATATTATTGTTATTGTTAATGATGCTGAATGCCCGGGGTGGACTTTATATTATTGTTGACTGTGAATGCCCGAGTTTTGCTTTATATTGTTGTTATTGGTTAAACATATCATGTTGAATTTTGGGTTATTAAAAAAAGAAAGGAAATTTTGTCGAAATTTCCCTAAAATTTTCCCTATTTATCTCTCCCCTGCCTTAATAAAGAACGAAGTAAAAATGAACTTTGAGATTACACAAATGTTTAATTGTGATGCCCGTTGTGGCCTTTATATTATTATTGATAAGAATGCCCGGAGTGGTATTTATGTTATTATTATTGATAATGAATGCGGAGTGTGATATTATGTTGTTATTTTGATAGTGAATTGACGGGACGGGATTTATATTGTTGTTATCGTTGTTGATGATGTTGAATGCCCGGGATGGGCTTTATATTATTATTGATGGTGAATGCCCGGATTGGGATTTTTATGATTGTTGTTGGTTAAACATGTCATAATATTTTAAATTATTACAAAAATAGAGGAAAATATTTTGAATTTTTCAAGATACCTTCCCCATTTATCTCTCCCTTGTCATTATAAAGAATGAAGTAAAAATTAACTTTAAGATTATGCAAATGTTTAATTTTTGATACTCGATATTTTATTAGAATATCATTATTGTTAGAGCTATATTCTCTATATGAGTAATCTGTTTTAGTCATTAACTGCTATTTATTTCCTCCTTTTGTTCAGGTATTGATCCCTTTGTTGCCTATTGTGTATCCAGTGTAGCTGTTGCTATTGTGAATTTTCATGCTACACGAGTGAAGCCAATAATATTGCACTTTAATTTTCTGGTTTTTATCTCTATAGTATAGGTTATTTTAGATATCTTTTTGTTTGTGAGTTTTCCACAAGTCAGTTGGCAGATCATTGGTGTATACTTAGTTTCTTTAATTTAAAATATTAATGACATTTTCTTATTCTTATTGTTCAAGTTATATTGGTACTTGAAATTTGCTACTTTGAGTATGGAAATCTGTGCTTTGAATTGACAGATCGTAGTTTTATGCATAACATGTTTAGGATATTGGAATAGTATAATAGAAATCCATTCAAAAAAGAGAAAAAAACAACTTTTATGACGGTTTACAGTACATCGTCATTATAATGAACAAAAAATGGTATTTTTTATCATTGTTGTATGTACGTCGTCATTATAATCAATAAAGTAATCGTCGTAATACGTACATTTTATGATTGTTTTATTAACATCCATCATCTAAAAAAGTTTAACTTGACGGTTCACTGAAAATGATATTACCGTTAATGATGGTTTGTACGAAAAACCGTCGTAACAGGATGGTTTGTTATGATGGTTTTGTCAACACCAATTTTATTATGGCACACAACTTTACGATGATTTTTAAATCTTCGAGAACTGTCATATTTAAACTTTTATGACCCTTTTTCCCCGTCATAAAAATACCTATTTCTAGTAGTGGAATGCTGATAAGGTTCTGGTTATGAACCTACTTGACTCCCATAAGGATTATTGCAGCATCCTCCCCTACTTGAGGGTGAGAGATACCAAGGTCCTTGAATCCCTGACTAGCGGGAGGATTTCATAGATTACTGTTTCTCTTCTTTTGTTTACTTTTTTCTTTTACTTCAATTTCTCGTCTTCTGATTTATATTTTCTTCCTTTGTTTTGCAGCTCATGATAAGAATCAAGAATCTGCCCTTAGCGAGCTGAGAGTTGTTGATTTTCTCAAATCTTGGAGAGTTCGAGAAAGACTTCCTTACGATGAGGACCCTCATGTTGCAACTTACGTGCTGGAGTACAAAAAAACTACAAGTATTGATCGGCCAGTTGACAAATTCCCTGTCAACTTCCTGAAGAAGGTCCCTCTAAAACAATTGAGAAGAATAAGAAGAAGAAGAGGAAGAATAAGAAGAAGAAGAAGAAGAAGAAGAAGAAGAAGAAGAAAAAGAGGAGGAGGAGATTGTGGAAATGGCACCCCTTGTGAAGAGAGGAGTGTTGAACATTGATGATGATGAGTAGGCTATATTTTTGTAACACCCCGTACTTTTGGGAATAATTAAATTTCATAAATGGGTGTAAAGTGAGAATTTGAGGTATTTCTCTGAATAATAATTCTTGGAATTTTTGAAGGTTGGATGATTTCTAAGGTGTGTTTCATTTACTTTTGGGACTAAATATATAAGTTGGACTATTTAATTACGTGTCGCAGTGAGTAGAGCGACAAAGGATAACATTTTAATTGGAAAACCCGTATTGAGATATGTCGAGTTTAATTAGTGGGTTGCGGTCAAGTACCTCGGATGGAAATTCCGATTACGCGATTGGTCATGGAATGACCGAGATAGTTAGAATAGAGTATCTCGGGTTATTGTTTAGGCTCCGAGAATTTTTGGAATTAAAAGGAACTCGTAATTGAGTAAACGAGTCATTTTTTGGTTTAAAGGGATAAACCCTTAATTTCTCCCTATATAAGGGGGGAGAGTGGAAGAGAAGAGAGAAAAGAATGAGGAGAGGAAAGGAAAGGAAGAGATAAAAGAGGAAGAAAAGGGGGATTCCGGCCAAACTCCGCGGGTTTCGACTCGGGATCGTCGGATTTTATCCACGAGGAAAGTGTTTACTTGCTTGATTTATTTTGGAGCATAAATCTCATATCAAAATTTGGTATAAACAAATCAGAAGATTTTCGGGACGGAATTTTATGAATCAAAATGTGTTTTTGGAAAATAAACGAGTAAGCCCCGACTTTTATCCAATTTGAGAAATTTAGGAAATTATTGAAATCATTTGTTGATTTTAGGTTCTAGGACGTTTAGAACCCATTTTATATATGTACATATCGTTGTTTGAGGTTGGAGGACGTTGGGGTAGGAGATAAAAGCTTGGGAGAATCTTTAATGGCCGAAACAGCTTCTCAGAGAAGAAGCTGTCCGAAGAGATTGATCGATCGAGGGTATAGGATCGATCGATCGACCATCGATCGATCAAGGGCCAAGGGTCGATCGATCGACCCTGCAGAATTTTTGGCAATTTTTCCTAGGGTTAATTCTATGGGTTGAGTTCCAATTTTTGATTGTTTCTAGCTTATTCACTTGAGGAAATAAGTATATATAGTAATCTAGCACTAGCCATTTGCGGAAAAACTTATGGGGGCTAGGAAGGTGCTATAATTGTGTGATATTAAGGTATATTTTTTAAGAAAATGAATAAATTGAAGGATTAGAAAATTTGGGAATTCCATAAAAATAAGAGGGGACTTTAATTATTATTGGAGTGAAATAAATACCTTGGATTAATTGGGTATAATCCATGATTTATTTAATTATGGATGTTCGAAGTGAGGGACACCTGAGGGATTATTTTAGCGAGCGATTATAGATGAATAGTCGTGCGAGTAGGAAAGAGGAAGTGTATATGGAATTAGTGAGTAACTCCTACGAGGTGACTAGGATGGAATTTGGGTTACAGGTTAAAGATAAGTTGAGGGTATACTTATTATACAGTTATGTATCGGGATATTTGGAGAGTATATAAATCCCTAACAACGATTAAGGTGTGAGATATATTTAAGTAGGAAAATACTTAAATACCTTTATGAGATTGGAAATTAGAGCCAGGCATACATTTGAGGAGTGATGAGTGTATATGTATATATGTATATATATACGATGTGATTATAGTTGTTGATGTAAAAAATTAGATTATCTTTAATTATTCAATCACAGATAAAAATAAATAAGACAAGAGAAGTTTTAAAGTGGTTCAGCCTTAAAGGAATGGCCTACGTCCACTGTTTTGTTATTGCTGACTGTTTGGAAATTATCGATAATAGATTTTACCAAGAAATTACGAGTCCTCCCTAACAATGAGGATGATACAATGTATTTATATCCCTGAGGCTGTACATGTGAAAGGGTAATACATAGCTGTCCAATAGGCGTATTCATTTGTATGATAATAATGAGCATTTAATGCGCATTCAATCTGTTGATTATCCGATCATTAATGCTCTGTGCGAGATGCATCTCGGACCGCCTAAGCTGCTCGGACCGCCTAAGTAGCTCAGTATTCATGAGTTGCTCGGTTCAGTAAAGTTCCTCGGAGAGCACCTGTTGCTCGGAGTGTCTGAGTTGGTCGGGGAGGTTGAGTTCCTCGAAGTCAAGGTGTTGTTCAGAAATGTTTGTAAGTGCCATGTAGATTGACATGTGTCTCCACTTAATTGATCCACATCAGCAAACTAAATTTGGTATCAACAGAAGCCCCCAATATTTCACAGTTCGAGGTTGAGGAGTGTGGAACATTCTTTTCGAAATATGGCGGGATTAAATGGTCATCCTGAATTTTAGGAGTGTTTTCCTTGTATTTATTTTTCCTTTCGAATTTATAGAATCAGACTTTTCAAATTTTTCTAACTGCTTCGGTCTCCATGCCCTTTTTGTCCTTTTAGCCGTCGGTAGCGCAAATGTCTTTCTTTGTAATCATTATTTTTACCCATTCCCAAGGTAAGGTATTTAAGCGTTACAAAATTTTTTATCGTCTTTTACTTTTTCAAATTTTTATCTTTGAGTTCTCCATTTCTTCTCTATCTTGTGCGTTCATTCCTTCCATCGTTCGTTGTCAACTGATCCATCCTTTTTCTGTAAGATCTTCTTCCTTCTTTTTTATTTCCTTTATTCATCATGGTTTACCTTGTTGAGTCGCTTGATAAATTTCGTTCTGATTTCTCTATTCCTTCATGGGTCGTTTTGGAAGAACTTTCTGAACCTTCAGATTATTTTCGTTTGGCTGAGGGAAATTGGTTCCCCAGTCTCTTTGTAGCTGAATGTGGCTTTTCTTTTCCTCCAAACCCCTTGTGTCTGGAATTTTGTCAATATTTTGATGTGGTACCTTCAAAAATAGCCCCCAATACATGGAGAATAGTTAATGGGGTTCGTAGGTTAAATCAGATTCATGGAACTCATATAGGAATTCCAGAAATTATGTTTTGCTATATATGGGCTGTCAGCGACAGTACTTTTTATTTGAAAACTAGGTTTTTAAATAGGGCTTTAGTCGTCAATCTCCCAGATGCCAACAGGGATTACTTCGAGCATGGTGTTGTTATGAAAAATTGGCAACATGCTCCACTAATTGGAAATGATGTGTATCAGGGTCCTAGATGCCCTCCCTATGGCAATGGGATAGGTTGTTTTTATTTTATTTATTTTTGAAATTATGCTTTCTTTATGTTTGATAAAATGTGTCACTGATATTTTAATTTTGATTTATCTGCAGTTGACAGCAAAAGAAGGTCTCCAAAAGAGACAGAAGTTAATTTAAAGCATCTGAAACTTATCTGGGGTTTGCATCAAACTGTTGCCGACGAACAGATCAGATCAACTTCATACTTGTTGCAGTACAAGAGTTACACCTCATTTTTTACTGCTCGTCCAGTAATAAGTGACGTAGAACTAGTACCAGCTTCTGTAGGTTCTTCTCCTGAGTCACATATTCCTCTTAGTGAAAGAATGAAGAGAAGAAGAGCTCCTGCCCTCTTCGAGAAATCTGCCTCTATTGCTGGAGAGGCAAAGAAAAGCAAGCAGGATGTCCCAGAAGAAGGGACAAGATAACTTGATGCACCTCCTCCCGCTGCTACTAAGAAGGTTGCCGAGAAGCCCCCTATGGCTCCAGGCAAGATTGCAGCTATTTCCCCTCCAAGCGAGGTTATAGTCATATCACCGACCAAGACGACATCCTTGGTCAAGAATGTTCTTGCGCCCACGAGGAAGTTGAAGAAAATATCCTCGGTAAATTTGGCTGAATCCATCTCTCAGCCTCTAACTACTGGAAGTGGTGTTCCCACTTTCGTTGCTCCGAGCTATGCCATGATCTCGGTGAAGTCTTGGATCATCCCCGAGATCCAAGGTATTGAAGAAAATCTTTCTCGGGATATGGTTACCACCTTGGCATCTCAACACATTGCCTCAGTAAGTATTGTTAATATAAACTTACATTTTTCAATGTTATGTCCTTGCACTGACTTACGGTTATTTTCTTTTTCCAGTTGGTAACTTGTTTTAATACTATTCTGAAGAAGGACGAAGCTATCAAGTCGTCCATCTCCTCTGGTGGTGTAGAGGAGGCTTTTATAGGTCTGACGTAGTCTTTAAAGGATTATCGTCAGAAGTATGTCGATGATACAGCTGATTGGGAGAAGCAGCTTAATTCCACCGAGCAGGAGAGGGATCAGGATGTTGAAGTCTCCAAGGGGTTAGAGAAGAAAATAGAAGACTTGGAGAATAAGAACAAAGATCTAGAGGGGAAGATCCAACATGCTGGAGAGTTTGAAAACAAGATCAAATCTGCTGAGGAAGAGCTAAGTAGACTTTGTGATGCTGGTCGTCAGAAGGAAGAGGCAGAAAGGAAATTGAAAGCTGCCAAGGAACTTCTATCTGAGAAGCTTTCCTCGGAGAAGGTGAAAAGGAAATTGGCTGTGAAAAATTCCTTCAGTGCTGGTTGGGACAAAGGTTGGAATAAGGGTTTGGCTTCCATGATCTCACAAATGGAGTATGGCAGCCTCAAATACTTCAAGGATGGTGGGTTGCTTCTCTGAAAGAGATGAACGTCGATGAGAATTCCGACTTATTTCAGCGACACATTCCTGGCCCCCCTCCTTCTCCCGGGGAAGAAGAAGAGGACGAAGCTGCCTCCGAGGAATCTTCTATGATGGTTGGGGATCAGGTCCCTACTGTTGAACTTCGCTACGAACAGCCCCAACCAACTATTACTCCTACCGAGCAGCTTCAGTCAACCAATATTTCAGTCGAGCAGCTTCCAGCACCCACCGAACAACCTTCTATGCCATCCGAGCAACCTACCTCCTCGTCCCAGCTTCTCGAGAAAGTTTTGGGAAACAAGGAGAAGGTGTAGAGTTGTTCGGACTTTTCTCTCTGTTTATTTTTGTCAAATGTAACTCTGAACTATGTACTTCTCTTTTATGATGCAATAAAATTTGAAATTTTGATTGTTCATACTGTTGATTCTCTTCTTCTTGTTCTGTTTGCACTCTTATTGATTCTTGCTATCTCTTCCTTTTACAAGTTTATAGCCATGATGGAATTGTTATCAGCTCATGATACAAAATTGTTGAAACAATGCAATGAATACTTCAAAGCTGGTCATTCAGATATGACTGAAGCTCAAATCGTTGATATCCTCGGTCCAGATGCTTCAGAGCAAACAGTTGAAGCCTACCAGTATTTAAAGTGTCTGCTCGACCGGGCAGTGGCTAAAAATGTAGCATATTATGAGATGATTGAAGACCTCCAGGGCACTCTCGAGGAGCTTCAACAACAATACAAGGAATCTTCAGCCCTTTTGCACCATGGATATGGGAAAAAGTATCAGCAACTAAGTGCTGATAAAGAATATGATAGATTGATTGCTGCCTATGACATGAAGGAGAGAACTCTGAAGACCGAGGTTGAAGAGCATAGTCAGATCGCAAAGTTGCTGGAGCAGGAAAACAATAACCTGCGAGGAGAGATATCTCAGTTGAAATCTGCAACGTCTTCCTTGAACGCTTTGGTCCTTGTCAACGACGAGGGTTTCTCTTTCTTAGAGGTCGAAAATGCCAATTTGAGAGACGAATTTGAGACTTTGAAGAGAATTGGAGCCTCTACTTCTGCTCGTGGTTGAGCAAGAGGTTCTCGGGGATGAGCAATGGCTGCTCGGGTTACTATTGAAGAGCAAAGAACTCAATCAACTTTGGAGAATTAGGCTTTCCAGTTAATGGCGAAGAATCAAGCATTAGCTAAGATGTCCAAGAAGATTATGAATCTGGATGAGCAGCTCTCTACACAAAAGTCTGCCTTGGAGAATAAAGAACTTTTTGTAAAAAATCTCCACGAGCAGCTGGAAAGGTTGACTTATCAATTCCACATGCAGCCCAAAGAGTTCTGGTTGGTTGGTTATATTGAAGCCCTCTATCACCTCGATGACCGGATCCAGCAGTCGAACAACGATGGGTACACGCAAGGATGGCTAAATACCTTGGGTGTGCTACGATTGGAACAAGGTCACTATTTATGGGATTACTATAATCCTGGGTTTCTCGACCTGCCAGTGCCACCATTCAAACTCGACATGAGATGGATTCCTGGTCGGGCAATCCCTCTGTGTTTAATCTCTAAATATCTCGGCGACTAAAATCTTCATTCCAACGTTGAGATATCTCGCCCTGAACACCTACTTGATCGGCCATCAGTAATGAACATCAGGATGCTCAAAGATCTTAATTTCATAAATTCCCCCTATGCTTTAGACGATCCTCCTGCTGGCGAAGAACCTGTTTCAAAAGCAGAGGGGAAGAAACCAATAGAATTGGATTCTTGATGTAACAATTTTTATGTAATATGTATTTCATTATCGATGTATTTTGTTCTGGATTTAATGAAAAACTTTTAGTTTTATTTGCAATTTCGATTGTCATTGTCTTGGAAATATTCTGTAAGGCATTTCTTTTTATTTACTAATGAATGTGCATGTATATCTGTTAAAAAGATAGAAACATTTTGTGTTATTTTAAATTGCCGACCAACTAAAGTTGGTGAAAACTTATTGTTGACTATCCTGAGTTGATGATAATCATCTTACGACCAACCAGAGTTGGTGATATTTCATTTTTTGACCAACCATGTTGGTAGTTTAAAATGCCATAAGTATCAAGAATTTTATCACTTTTTAATTTTAAGCCCTGAAATGACTTTCATTTGTTTAACCAACTGTTTCCGACCAATCGGAGTTGGTGGTTTTTGTTCTCGACCAACCTTAGTTGGTGGATTTTTATTCCCGACCAACAATAGTTGGTGGATTTTCTTCCCAACCAACCGGAGTTGGTATTTCTGGGAAATTTTTTATTCCCGACCAACTATAGTTGGTGGATTTTCTTCCCAACCAACCGGAGTTGGTATTTCTGGGAATTTTTTTATTCCCGACCAACTATAGTTGGTGGATTTTCTTCCCAACAAGCCGGAGTTGGTATTTCTGGGAAATTTTTTATTCCCGACCAACTATAGTTGGTGGATTTTCTTTCCAACCAACCGGAGTTGGTATTTCTGGGAAATTTTTTATTCCCGACCAACTATAGTTGGTGGATTTTCTTCCCAACCAACCGGAGTTGGTATTTCTAGGCTTGATGCGTAGTGTGTAGCACTAGTACTCCGAAAAAATTTCAACAAAAGGAGAGAATTGGGCGAAATATCCAAAACTGTATTCATATCGAAGAAAACTTCATTACATAGAGATGAAACTATTGATAATATTTGCGAAGATGCTCTGCGTTCCATGCATTCTTAAACTCCTCTCCTTCTAAGGTTTCGATCCTATACGTCCCTGGTCGAACAACCTCTGTTACTCTGTAGGGCCCATGCCAGTTAGCTTCCAGTTTGTTGTGCTTTTGAATTACTTTCTTTAACACATAGTCTCCTTCTTTTAGGTCGCACTTCTTCACTCTCTTGTTGTAGAACAAAGTTGTCCGTTGTTGGTATGCAGCATTCCTGATTGATGATTCTTCTCTAACTTCCTCGAGCATATCCAAGTCTAACCTTCTCATCAAGTCGCTGACATGGGAATTGAAATTCAACACTCTGTGTGGTGGGAGTCCCAGCTCGACAGGTATAATAGCTTCACTTCCAAATGCCAGCATATATGGAGATTATACTATTGCTGCTCGGGGAGTAGTACGATAAGCCCACAGTATAGAATGTAACTCGTTGATCCAATTTGCCTTTACATCATTTAATCTTTTCTTCAAGCCATTTAGCAGTGTTTTGTTCTTCACTTCAGTTTGCTCATTGCTCTGGGGATGTCCTGGTGCAGAGTGGGTTTTTAATATGTTCGACTGATGACAATATGCAGCGAACTCCTCATTGTCAAACTGTGTTCCATGGTCGGTGATGAATGCATGGGGAAGACCATATCTACAGATGATATTTTTCCAAATAAATTGGTACACCTTTTCGTACATAATGTCGACAAGAGGCTCGGCTTCCACCTACTTAGTAAAGTAATCTACTCCGACGACGAGATATTTAAATCTTCCTCTGGTCGTTGGAAGTGGCCCGACCAAGTCAATTCCCCACATGGCGAATGGCCAAGGGGAAGTAATGGGTGTCAATAATGCTTGAGGAGTTCTTCTGATAGAAGAGAAGCATTGACATTTGTCACATTTTTTGGCATAGGCTATGCAATCAGCCCTCATCGTCGGCCAATAGTATCGTTGTGTCATTATTTGTTACAAAAGTGTCTAACCAGCAACATGGGCTCCACAAGACCCTTCATGTACCTCTTCAATCAAATCTTTCACCTCGGAGGGATGGACACACCTTTGCAAACCTGCTATGATTCCTCATCTATATAGAATGCCATTAGTCAGTACATAAAGAGCAGCTTTAAATTTTAGTTTCTTGGCTGCGAGTTTATCAGTTGGCAAAACCCCTTCTTCAATATATGCCCTGATGGGATCCATCCAAGATGGTCCTACATCAAGGGTAATAAAGTTCGTCATCAGGTCTTCATCTATGCTCCGACTAGCCAAGATTTCTATTGGGAGTGTTCTTCGTAGCTCGGTGTGTGTTGCTGAGGCTAACCGAGCTAAGGCATCTGCTCTTGCATTCTCCAATCTTGGTATTCTAATTATCTGAACTGCCATCAGACTTGATAAAATCTCCATTGCTTTTTTATGATACTTAATCATTAATTCTCCCTTGGATGCGTATACCCCTAATATTTGATTCACGATTAGTTGTGAATCACTGAATACGACGACCTACTCTGCTCCCATAGTTTTTGCTAAACTAAGACCTGCAATCATAGCTTCATACTCAGCCTCATTATTAGAAGCCTTGAATTGGAAGCGCAAAGCATACTCCACATCGACCTCATCCGGGCTGTTCAAAACAAACCCTACTCCACAACCTGCAGTACACAAAGATCCATCTACATATAGATTCCATATAGGTACCTCGTCTTCAAATTTCTGATCAGACAGAGTTCCTCGATGGAATATTTGCTGCTTCCTTTTATCCTCCTCTAGCACTTCTTGCTGCTCATCGACCATCTTCTCTTGCTCGCCGACCACCTTAAGTTGATCGGGGTTTAAATTTGATGATCCTATAACATCTACAGGTTGGTCGGTGTGCAACTTTTGCTCCTTGGAGGTATCAGGATAGGTGAACTCTGCTATAAATCTGCTACCGCTTGCCCTTTTAGCGATGATCTAGGCTCATAAACTATATCATATTCACCAAGTTCTACTGCTCAGTACATCAATCTCCTTGAATTTTCTGGTTTATGAAGAGCTTGCCTCAATGGCATATCAGTATACACTACTATGGTATGAGCTTGGAAATACAGCCTCATTCTCCTACTCGCCTCGATTAATGCTAGTGCCAACTTTTCCAGTCTTAGATATCTGATCTCTGCTCCTCGGAAGGCCTTGCTAGTGTAATAGATCAGTTTTTTCACTCCATCCTCCATTCTTATCAATGCCGAGCTAATTGCATTTTTTAAAACTGCCAGATATAAGTACAATCTTTCTCCCATTACCGGCCTGGATAACAGTGGTGGTGCTCCCAAGTATTTCTTTAACTCTTGAAAGGCCTTCTCACATTCCTCATTCAATTAAAACGTTTTTCGGAGTGTTTTGAAGAATGGGAGACATCTATTAGTTGCTTGTGATACAAATTTATTAAGTGCTATAACTCGCCCAGTGAGACTTTGCACTTCCTTCTTCGTCATTGGAGATCGCTGCCCCAATAGATCCTTGATCTTTTTAGGGTTTGCTTCAATACCTCGTTGGTTGACAATATACCCGAGGAACATGCCTTCTCGTACTCCGAATATGCACTTGGTAGGATTCAGCTTCATTTGATATTTATCTAGTTGATCAAAGGTTTGGCCTAAGTCCGTTAGATGGTCAACAGCTTTCTTGCTCTTCGTCAGCATATCATCAACATAAACTTCCATATTATAACTGATTTGTTTTGCAAACACTTTGTTCACAGCTGTTGATATGTTGCACCTGCATTTTTCAAACCAAAAGGCATAACATTATAACAATAAGTTCCCCTAGGGGTAATGAAAGAGGTACTCTCCCTGTCTTCAGGTTTCATTTTAATCTGGTTGTAACCAGAATAAGCATCCATGAAGCTCAATAACTCGTGTCCCGAGGTAGCATCCACTAATTGATCGATTCGGGGTAAAGGAAAATGATCCTTTGGGCATGCCTTGTTAAGGTCGGTAAAGTCTACACACATCCTCCACTTGTTATTCTTCTTCTTCACCATCACCACATTTGCTAACCAGTCTGGATATTTGACATCGTCAATAAAGCAAGCTTTCTAGAGATTCTTGACCTCCTCTTGTATAGATTGGTTCTTCTCGGGGCTGAACACTCTTCTTCTCTGCTTCACTGGCTTGATCTCCTTATTCACATTGAGCTCGTGACATAAGAAATTTGGGTCTATTCCTGGCATATCCTCATGACTCCAAGCAAAAGTTTGTATTCTGCTTTTTAGGAAAACTATCAATTCTTGTTTTAGTTAGGCATCTAACGACGAACCTATTTGAGTTGTTCGTTCTGAGTGCTCGTCGTCCAGAATGATATTTTCAGTAGCTTCCACCACCTGACCTTTCACAAGTTGCGACTCGTCTCTAGGATCCAATGTTTCAATCTCTGCACCTTCATCCACTTGGTAGGTAGTAGTCTTTTTCCTAGATTCCTCCAGTTATTCCATCTCGGCAGATGAGTAGTAACATTCTCGAGCTACTTTTTGGTCACCCTTCACAACTCCCACTCCAAGATTGGTTGGAAATTTCAGGCATTGATGTACAGTAGATGGTACTGCTTCTAACTTCTTCAATCCTACCCTTCCTATGATGATATTATAAGTTGACTGGACATTCTTATCCATCACAAAGAAACGTACTCTTTCTGTTCGACAAGCAGGCCATGTACCGATGAACATATCCAACTTGATCGTCTCAAGTGGAAAGACTTTCTCACCAGCAAACCCGAGGAGGGGCTTGTGATAAGGTTCCAACTGAGACAACTTTAGATTTAAACTATCGAAGCATGAATAGAACATGATATCCGTCGAGCTACCATTATCCACCAGTACTCTTGAGATTATTACTTCCTTCATCCTCATTTTGATCACCAATGGATCATCATGAGGATATAGTACACCTGCGAGGTCATTCTTGGAGAACCCGATGACTTGATTTTCTTTGTTCACCTTCCTCGGACGATCATCTTCAGCTAAATTTATTTGTTGAATGTATGAACAAGCTTGAGCCTCATTGAGGTCAGCTTTTCTTTCTGCAGTAAGGTCCCACCTCCTGCATCTCCACCTGTAATAATATTACAATCAAATGATCCAAAACGAATTGAAAATACCTCACGTTCTGGCTGTCTTGATCTCTTAGGAAGACCGGGGTCGTCTTCTGGATCCTCTTCATGATCTCTTTTCTTATTTTCTTCTGCTTGATGAGGAGATCTAGGCCTCTGTCTTGCTCGGTCGTTGCTTTTTCTTTCATTTCTTCGATCAACATACTTGGCCAGCTTTCCTCATCTGATGAGTGCTTCGATTTCATTCTAGAGAGCTATGCAATTCTTTGTCGTGTTCTTTATGGAACTCGCAATATTTGGCCTTATTCCTCTTGTCAGGATCTGACTTCATTTTCTCTGGCCAATTTAGCTCCTCGCTGTTCTTGATTTCTTCTAGAACGTGGTTTATGTCTACTTTTAAAGGAGTATAATTTTCAAATTTCTTCAATACCTCCCATGATGGCTTTGTTTTTGACTGTTTGTCGCCACTATTGCTCTTATGCTCTTTCTTTTTAGCCTTATCAACCTCCACCTTGGTCTCTTTGGTGTCCATGTTCTTTTTCGCAGCCATAGCCTCCTCGGCATTCATGATCTTGGCCTCTTTTGCCATTAATTTTGACATGGTTCTGGGTGGATCTTTGGCCAAAGTATAGTACAATTTATCGGGCAACAGTCCACTCATCAAAGCAGTAATTGCTGTCTTTTCTTCATAATCAATAACTTCGAGCTTCTCGTTATTGAAACGAGTTATGTAATCCCTGGTGCTCTCACCTGTTTTTTGTCTAACACTTAACAAATGTGCCACTCGTTTAACTGGTTTTGCTCCAAAACATAAATTTCCAATGAAGAGCTCGGCCAGTTGAAAGAAAGTTGAAATCTTCCCCCGAGGAAGATTATTGTACCATATTTGTGCAGATCCGGTAAGAGTTCCCAAAAATGCCCTGCACCTCATCACGTCTGGCACGGCATAGATGTCGGCAGCAGCTTGGTATTGTTCTATATAAAGCACAGGGTCAGTTTTTCCATCATATTTAGGGGTCACAATAGGTGCTTTGAACTTCGATGGTGTGGGAAAATCCATAATTGCCTATATAAAAGGCGTCCTTTGGACAAAAGTTCTTTGTAAAGGATTCTTGGCCTTAGACATTTCCCCTAGTCTATCCTCCAACCTTTGAATAGAGCCTTTCCATGCATCATTTCCCTCCTCGGACCTATTGGTTCGAGCAATTGATCATGTTGAAGTCGCTTCCTGGGATCTATCATGTCGAGCAACTGGTTGTGATTGGGAAAAACCCTCTCTTAGATCAGATGGTCGTCGAAAGTTTCTCGACACAGCCTTAGGAGGAATTTTATTCTTCCTAGGGCCCAATCGATCAAAAGGAGAGACCCTACTTAATCTCTCCAATGCACTAGTCCTTTTTGGAGAGAGAGTGATGTGTTGTTCAGTATCTGTGGCTTGTACTGACGAAGTTCGACCCGGTTGATAATAAAAATCATCAGATCTCTCAGTACGATATGAATCGCTCTGCCTAATACGTGAAGAAAGTAAACAGGTATTTCTTTGAACACTTCGATGTCCTGAATGAGTCGGCGCTCCACCCTGGATAGTTTGCATGAGTTGTCGCATAGTCTCTTGCATGGTCGTCTGGCCTTGAGCCAAATTGGCCATAATTCCAACCAGATCTTGAACATTTGGAGGAGCGGATGGATTAGGGGGGGTTCCAGCGTTTCGATTACTGGATTCAGGATTATCAGCCATTGGTGATAATTGTTTTGGTGAAAAACGACAGTTTCAATCGATTTCCCACAGACGGCGCCAATATGTTGATGTAAAAAATTAGATTATCTCTAATTATTCAATCACAGATAAAAATAAATAAGACAAAAGAATTTTTAAAGTGGTTCAGCCTTAAAGGAATGGCCTACATCCACTGTTTTGTTATTGTTGACGGTTTAGGAATTATCAATAACAGATTTTACCAAGAAATTCCGACTCCTCCCTTACAATGAGGATGATACAATGTATTTATAGCCCTGAGGCTATACATGTGAAAGGGTAATACATAGCTGTCCAATAAGCGTATTCATCTGTATGATAATAATGAGCATTTAATGCGCATTCGATCTGTTGATTATCCGGTCATTAATGCTCTGTGCGAGATGCATCTCGGACCGCCTAAGCTGCTCGGACCGCCTAAGTAGCTCGGTATTCATGAGTTTCTCGGTTCAGTAAAGTTCCTCGAAGAGCACCTGTTGCTCGGAGTATCTGAGTTGGTCGGGGAGGTTGAGTTCCTCGAAGTCAAGGTGTTGTTCAGAAATGTTTGTAAGTGCCATGTAGATTGCCACGTATCTCCACTTAATTGATCCACATCAGCAGACTAAATTTGGTATCAACAATAGTATATATTATATACGATATGAGTACATATATATCTATGTGTGATTGATGTATGTGTATCTTAGAGGCTGATTTCCACGGGCTTTCCTTTGGTATAGGGTTGGAACAGCCAGATTATATATTTCTCTAGTGCGATCCAGTGGAGGTTGCACGATGTGGGTGAATCCCCTGGCTTGAGGAGTAGGGAGAGTATAGTCCCCAGGTTATTATCGTCCCGCGTTCGAGTACGATGTGTGTAACTCTACTTGCAGGGGGAACATGACCGCCTCCATCGTTGTGTGTTTTTACCATGAACATTGAGAGAGTCTGTCTTCGTACCGTGGTTCAGTGAGTAAACCTGGGGTTTGATCGACACTATAAGACCGCATCCTCGAGTTATAGCTCGTTGGGATGGTTATTATACTTGTGCGTTTAGTACATTACTTGTGTATGAGAGCAAGAATATATATACATATATATATATATATATATGTATGTATCTCTGCTAGAGTATAGAGATAAAATGAATAAAGAGTAAATCTCAGTCTGGGATATTCTATCCGGATGTGCATCATAAAAATGAATATAGAGTAAACCTTAGTCCGGGAGATATTATCCGGATGTATATTGTAAGATGTATATGAGAGTGAGTATGATATGTATATTATTATATAAGCATGTTTATATATTTGTTTTGTACTGAGGGCCTAATGGATCTCGACCATTGACACTGCCAATTAGTAGTGTATTGGGGGGTTCCTTGTTTAGATTTCGCTTCGCGAGACACCCCACGCACGAACGCAGTGCAGTGTTGAGAATGGAGAGAAGTTTAGCCCTTAGTACATGGGTTTTGAAGTTTCTAGAGGTCAGGGAAGATAGAGTAGTTAGGCCCGGTAGCTTAACTAGGGGTCTTAATAGAGGTGTTAGGCGTGCACTATTAGAAGACGGATGAGGGGTATCTCATGGGAGTGCAATACCAACTTAAATATGAGATAAAACCTAATTTAAAAAAAAATAAAGCATTTATGCACTTGCAAAATATTTTTACAACTCGGGCTCTGACCCGTTTTCCTATTTTTCCTTTTCTTGATATATTATATATATATATATATATATATATATATATATATATATATATATATATATATATATATATATATATATATATATAGGTGTCCAGACACAGGGATGCCTGGATGATGATTCCTTCGAGTCAGACGTCTGCTTCAGCAGCTGTAGATGCATGCAGGTTCACTGTAGACGCTTTTATCCTTGTAATCTAGATAGGAGGTACTGTATAAACATTCGGGCTAACAACCCACTTGCATTTATTTATTCTTTTACCGCCTTTGAGTGCGACATTTATTCTGATTGTATTATTGTTGAACCGAGTGTTCGGTTATTTTATTTCTTTTCAGTTTCATTTATTCAAACTGTGTCAATGTTTTAATTGAATATTGTTTAAAAAGATTAGTTAAATAAAATTTTGACGCCAACCTAATAGGTTTATTAGTAATTAATTTGGTTTTCGACAGTGATGCTAAGAATGAACCATATGCGACTCCTATTTTAATTTGGTACAGGAGTGATCGTCCGATATTTTATTAGGTGGGGTGTCACAAATGGTATCAGAGCGTCAGGTTCTAGTGTCCTTAGGAATCTGTGCGGACATACTACGCTTTCAGCGTTGCCTTCAATTTGATGTAAAGCCTCAGGAATTAGGATTGTTGATTCCTCTTGTGAGATTTCGTTCTCCTGTTATTATATGAGATTATAGTTAATCTTTTGCGCGCTCATTTAAGGTTCCTGTGGTATCTAGGAAGGGTGACAGGGAAGGCCGTGATGAAGGCAACAGGAGGTGGGGCTTAGCTGGAACAGCTAGTTAAGTCAAGGACTAGGACCGCAGCAGAGGTCACTCCCCTTGTGGCATTTGCTAAGGATTATTGTGGCGACTACTAGAGTATAGTAGTCATGAGTATCCAAGTACCACTATAGTAGGAAGTGGTGCTAAACTTAAATTACCCGGTAAAGTTGAATTGGAAAGAAGTTCGAAAGGTCTTCGATAAGGACCATATATTGAGGTTTAAGTCATATGGAGTCGGTGTAGCTTTACGTAGTGGAAGTAGAAGGCTCAGGAGCTTGGGCTTAGAGCAGGTTATGGAAAAATAACCATATGTGAAAATGTGAGGAAAAATTTTCACTCAGGGGAGCAATGTTTAAATGGTGGGAACGGTAGTCACCATGTATAAGGGAGCATGATGTTTGGCTCATAGAGGGATATTACGAATGGATACAACAGTTAGTTCCTTTGGGTTATCAGTAATGAAGAGAATGCAGTGTTTGGATCATTCACATAAGGTTCGGTTAGATGCCGACTGTAAATCAAGAGTGATAACGATAAGTAAGCTTTGTACCTAAGTAAGGTAGGTACAATGAAGACAGGGTCCTTCAGTGGAAGGATACGTTTGCTGAATAAGTATTGCTAACACTTATGGAGAATTTGTATCCATGTATCCCATTAGTGGACATCCACCCGGGGAATTTATGGAGCCAGGGCTGTTGAAGCCGGTAGTAGAGTTCCTTGTAACAAAAAGATAAGGGAACTATACAGGAAATTGTCAGGATCGAGGATCTAGAGTCCGAGATACTAATAATCTTAACATGGTCAGGGTGGCCAGAGATGGGGATAGGTCGCTATGTGGAGTACAGAACCACATGGGTAGTCCTTGCCTAGTAGAAATTAAAGGACAAGAATGGAGTGCTGAGATGGGGAATCAATTAAAGTAGTTTTTAGGTTCAGTTAGGACAAGTGTAATAAGTTCGAGAACCATTTGGAGTAGCCAGAGAGATTGGCGAAGTTATTATTATGAGTTTTACCTCAGATGGGGGAGGTATATTTGGTGTGACTAGATAGAGTCGCGATATTTCGTTAGCCCTAGGTTCGTGTGTGTAATTCAAGCTTTGTAGCAGTATCGATAACATTAATATAGTGTCTGTCTATGTGTTTTCCGCGGTAGCAGAGTTATATTTTCTTTCATTCTCTATAAAAGCGGGTGTTGATATTTTGAATATATATATATATATATATATATATATATATATATATATATATATATATATATATATGGTTTGTATTACCCGTTCTATGTGTGATATACGAGTATAGTATTTTTTTTAGTATAAAATATTCTTTGTTGATCGGAACGATAGCAGGATAATGATTGCAAGACTACCGTGTCCACGGTTCCAGAGTGGAACATGTTATTTTTGTGATATCTCACCTGGTTACAAGTTGAGTTTGCCTTTGTTGTTATGGGTAAATGGAACTTTGGTAAGTAGAGGTTTCCTTATTATGATTTGAGTGAGTGGAGACCTTATCGATGTGATTTAAGGTGTGCCGAATTTATTGTTAAGCTGTAAGATTAATTTCGTTGTTGTTTGCGCTGAGGACTTAGTGTTAGTACAAGCACCTGGTGGTGTGACTCCTGGAAGGAAATAGGAGTTCCGACCACATTTTGTTGATTGGTGGGATGGGTTTATCCCAGTGGCATATTTGAAGTTAATGGACCTCCACGACCGACAAAGTTAAGTAGTAGTGTATTGGAGGGGTTCCTTGTTTGGATTTCTCTTACGAGACGCTCCACGCATGAACATTAACGACGTCGGGAGTGGAGAGATGTTATAGGATGCAAGAATGTTGATTTCGTGAATAAGTCATATAGTGTGGATGAAACATTATAGACTGAGATCCGTATGATGATGGTATGCTTAGAGATAGGAGTGCTATGGAAAAGCACTCAAATGTTTCTCTCACCGCAAGTCTAAAGGTGAGGCAAGGTAAAAGGGAATTGATTTGAGGATTATAGCTAGGCCTTGACGAGAAGGAAAATTCGAAGATAGTATGTTTTGGGTGTGAGGTTCATAACATGTTTGAAGAGAGTAGGCGCCTTGATTAGTTAGATTTTTCCTTTTCGCCAAGGGGAAGGATAGAGTGGTAGAAATATGCTAGTAGGTTAGTGAGATAGGATTTAAGACGTCCCGTTGGTGTGCCTCAGGCCGTTATATCTCGATGACCGACGTTGCAAGGAAGTAGTGTAACGGGAGGGTTCCTTATTTGGATTTTGCTTTGTGAGACATCCTACACATGAAACCGAGCAAATGTCGGAAGTTGAGAGAGGCCTTGGGAACTAGGGATATACTTATGATTATACTCATTTTGCGTGGGTATGGCAACGCGCAGATCGTAGGATTATTAGGGAGTAAGTTTGATAGAGTTGGTAGCGCCGATATAAGAAGATTTTGGGAACTAAACCATAAGAAGATTGGTTGATTAACCCTAAGGAGAATTGAATTTCACCGGTTGGGAGGACCCATGTGTGAGTATTACACCGAGAAAAGCCCAATTGTTTAGGGAAAGTGTACATGTTAAACGTTTCTAATGATTGTGCTGATAGACTCGAATTAAAAAGGTGTTTAGGCACATCGGTAAATTTGTTTTGCCTACCGCCTGAAATGGAAAGGGCGTAGTATATAAAGTTGAAGTTTATGCCGTGAGGCATTCACGAATGGATTTGGAGTGTGTTGGATGGAACGTCGTGAGGGGTAGGCAATAATTCAATTATATAGGGCAATAAGAGATAGCATGCCCAAGATAAGAAATGACACTGACGAGAGAGTGGTCGAGCGTTAGAGAAATTTCTTTTGGGGGGAAATTAGATATCCAGATGTAGACGAGTGGGCGTTTAGAATCGTGTTTGGACGTTAAAGCGACGGCAGTAGGCTCGTCTTTCTATGTGGAGCACTAGAAACGATGGGTGCGATGTGACGTTATAAAAGTCACTTTACAACCGTGGTAGCAGTATAGTGTCAGATAAACCTGGTTGGAGGTGAGTATCGAATGAATGTATGGTTGAGATCCATTGGGTTAGTACTTTACCCCTTGAGGCATTGGGATGTGGAGTGACCCTAGGATAGTGTTGGTTGTATATGAATTTCGAGGATGAAATTCTGTTGTAAGGGGGGGAGTATGTAACACCCCGTACCTTTGGGAATAATTAAATTTCATAAATGGGTGTAAAGTGAGAATTTGAGGTATTTCTCTGAATAATAATTTTTGGAATTTTCGAAGGCTGGATGATTTCTGAGGTGTGTTTCATTTACTTTTGGGATAAATATATAAGTTGGACTATTTAATTACATGTCGAAGTGAGCAGAGCGATAAAGGATAATATTTGAAATAGAAAACCTGTATTGAGATATGTCGAGTTTAATTAGTGGGTTGCGGTCAAGTACCTCAGATGGAAATTCTGATTGCGCGGTTGGAATCAGAATTGCCGAGATAGTTAGAATAGAGTATCCGTGGGTATTGTTTAAGCTCCGAGAATTTTTAGGATTAAAAATAACTCGTAATTGAGTAAACGAGTCATTTTTGGGTTTAAAGGGATACACCCTTAATTTCTCCCTATATAAGGAGGGAGAGTGGAAGAGAAGAGAGAAAATAAAGAGGAGAGGAAAGGAAGAGAGAAAAGATGAAGAAAAGGGAGATTCCGGCCAAACTCCGTGGGATTCGGCTCGGGATCGTCAGATTTTATCCACGAGGCAAGTGTTTACTTGCTTTATTTATTTTGGAGCATAAATCTCATATCAAAATTTGGTATAAACAAATCAGAAGATTTTCGGGACGGGATTTTATGAATCAAAATGGGTTTTTGGAAAATAAACGAGTAAGCCCCGACTTTTATCCAATTTGAGAAATTTAGGAAATTATTGAAATCATTTGTTGGTTTTGGGTTCTAGGACATTTAGAACCCATTTTATATGTGTACATATCGTTGTTTGAGGTTGGAGGACGTTGGGGTAGGAGATAAAAGCTTGGGAGAAGCTTTAATGGCCGAAACAGCTTCTCGGAGAAGAAGCTGTCCAAAGCGATCGATCGATCGAGGGTATAGGATCGATCGATTGAGCATCGATCGATCGAGGGCCAAGGGTCGATCGATCAACCATGTAGGATTTTTGGCAATTTTGCCTAGGGTTAATTCTATGGGTTGAGTTCCAAATTTTGATTGGTTCTAGCTTATTCACTTGAGGAAATAAGTATATATAGTAATCTAGCACTATCCATTTGGGGAAAAACTTATGGGGGCTAGGAAGGTGCTATAATTGTGTGGTATTAAGGTATATTTTTTAGGAAAATGAATAAATTGAAGGATTAGAAAATTTGGGAATTCCAAGAAAAAAAGAGGGGACTTTTAAATAATTATTATTGGAGTGAAATATATACCTTGGATTAATTGGGTAAAATTCAAGATTTATTTAATTATGGATGTTCTAAGTGAGGGACACCCGAGGGATTATTTTAGCGAGCGATTATAGCTGAATAGTCATGCGAGTAGGAAAGAGGAAGTGTATATGGAATTAGTGAGTAACTCATATGAGGTGACTAGGATAGAATTTGGGTTACAGGTTAAAGATAAGTTGAGGGTATACTTATTATACAGTTGTGTATCGGGATATTTAGAGAGTATATAAATCCCTAACAGCGATTAAGGTGTGAGATATATTTAAGTAGGAAAATACTTAAATACCTTTATGAGATTAGCAATTATAGCCAGGTATACACTTGAGGAGTGATGAGTGTATATGTATATATGTATACATATACATGATGTGATTATAGTATATATTATATACGATATGAGTACATATATATCTATGTGTAATTGATGTATGTGTATCTTAGAGGTTGATTTCCATGGGCTTTCCTTTGGTGTAGGGTTGGAATAGCCAGATTATATATTTCTCTAGTGCGATCCAGGGAGGTTGCACGATGTGGGTGAATCCCCTGGCTTGAGGAGCAGGGAGAGTATAGTCCCCAGGTCATTACCGTTCCGCGTTCGAGTGCGATGTGTGTAACTCTACTTGCAGGGGGAACATGACTGCCTCCACCGTTGTGTGTTTTTACCATGACCATTGAGAGAGTCTGGCTTGGTACCGTGGTTCAGTGAGTAAACCCGGGGTTGGATTGACACTATGAGACCGCATCCTCGAGTTATAGCTCGTTGGGATGGTTATTGTACTTGTGTGTGTGTGTATATATATATATATATATATATATATATATATATATATATATATATATATATATATATATATCTGCTAAAGTATAGAGATAAAATGAATAAAGTGTAAATCTCAGTCCGAGATATTCTATCCGTATGTGCATTATAAAAATGAATATAGAGTAAACCTTTGTCCGGGAGATATTATCCGGATGTATATTGTAAGATGTATATGAGAGTGAGTATGATATGTATATTATAATATAAGTATGTTTATATATTTGTTTTGTACTGAGGGCCTAATGGATCTCGACCATTGACACTGCCAAGTAGTAGTGTATTGGGGGGTTCCTTGTTTGGATTTCGCTTCGCTAGACACTCCACGCACGAATGCAGTGCAATGTTGAGAATGGAGAGAATTTTAACCCTTAGTACACGGGTTTTTAAGTTTCTAGAGGTCAGGGAAGATAGAGTAGTTAGGCGGGGTAGCTTAACTATGGGTCTTAATGGAGGCGTTAGGCCTGCACTATTAGAGGAGGGGTGAGGGGTATCTCATGGGAGTGCGATACCAACTTAAATATGAGATAAAACCTAATTTAAAAAAAATAAAAAAAATAAATCATTTATGCACTTGAAAAATATTTTTACAACTCGGGCTCTGATTCGTTTTCCTATTTTCCCTTTTCTTTCTCTCTCTCTCTCTCTCTCTCTCTCTATATATATATATATATATATATAGGTGTCCAGACACAGGGACGCCTGAATGATGATTCCTTCGAGTCAGACGTCTACTGCAGCAATTGTGGATGCATGCAGGTTCACTATAGACACTTCTATCCTTGTAATCTAGATAGGAGGTACTGTAAAAACATTCGAGCTAACAACACACTTGCATTTATTTATTCTTTTACCGCCTTTGAGTGCGGCATTTATTCTGATTGTATTATTATTGAACCGAGTGTTCGGTTATTTTATTTCTTTTCAGTTTCATTTATTCAAACTGTGTGAATGTTTTAATTCAAAATTGTTTAAAAATATTAGTTAAATAAAATTTTGACGCCAGCCTAATAGGTTGTTAGTAATTAATTTAGTTTTCGACAGTGATGCTAAGAATGAACCATATGTGACTCCTGTTTTAATTTGATACAGGAGTGATCGCTCGGTATTTTATTAGGCGGGGTGTCACAATTGTCTGATCGGATGAAGTCTCTAAGGAGATCAAAGGAGGATTCCTCTAAACTTAGTGGTTCTAGCTTGGGGATCAAGGGGAAGGAGAAGGAGATAGAGAAGAATAAGAGAGAAGTTGTCCTTCAAGGCTCTTACTGAGCCTTTCCTTTTTTTTGGCTGTTGAGGGGTCCAGTTTGGTCATCACACCAATATTTTCCCCTAATTGCTGAAGGGCCCGTGTTCATGGCCAACCGAGAGCGTCCTCATGGCTGGGGTCTGCCCATCTATCACTTAAGTCCTCCCAAGGACTTACTCTGGTGTGTATCCTCTTTTATTTTATCTTTTCTCCATGTTCGTGTTCTGCGACTAATCCTTCTTTTTCTATCCATGTAGTTTTTATTTGACTTTACTACCCTTATAGATGGTCACGTAGACTAGTCTAAGAATAACCAGGATCTGAAAGAAGCACTGACGAAGTTCGAACGGGACTTAGCTAATGCCCATGCTGCACTTGAGTGTGAGAGAGAGAGAGATGTTTCGGCAAAGGCCTATGCTGATCTTCAGGCGGCCAACAGTCGGATGGTTGTAGAGAAGGAGAAACATGTTGAAGAAAATCTGGGCCGGGTCAGGAAGGTTCAAAAATTGGAGGAGGAGATCCCGAGCATGAAGGATAGCATCTATACGAAAGTTTGGAATGCGTCCTATGATGATGATGAGATCCAAATCGCTTATGCTAAGAAGGTGTCCTTCAAGAAAGTATGAGACCAAGCTTTGGGAACAGCGGTAGTCCCTACAGAATCTGACACGTTCCAACTCCACTTTATAGGCTTTCTTCGCTTACTAATGAAGAGCCTCCACTTGGTTAGCCTGTCAACCATGCTGAGAAGTATTCTACTGAGGTTAGTGTAACACCCCGTATTTATGAGTATTTAAAATTCAATTAATTTGACTATTTTAAATTACGCGTGTGACGTAACTTAATTGAATTAATTATTAATATTTATGTAATATAATTACTAAGTGAGTAGCAAAGAATTATTTTACGTCATAGCGAGTTATAGTTACGTGACAATGTTATATCTCAATTGGGAGTCATGTATAGATGATAGGAGGTTGACATAGAAAATTTATGTGTTCCAGATCGGTTGAGATAGTTAAAATAATGTACCCGGGGGTAGTAATTGGGTCACGGGGCCTTTTTAGACATAATCGGACCCACACAGGGGGCATTCGAGTCATTTGGGCGTGGACCGTTAGCCTAATTTCAGGATTAGAGATATTAAATCTAAGTCTTTGAGTTAGATTCAGGCACCACTCAGATTCTAAACCCTATAAATTGAGGAAGAAAATAAGGGAGCTTTAGGAGACAAATTCAAGGAGGATTGGGTGTGTTATTGTCAAATCCGTCTTCTATAATCTGTAATCAGACCCTAGGAACCTAAAAAGGCAAGTGATTAACTTTCTTTTATTTTAAATTTCAAAAGATCATGTTCATATAAGGGTAGGTGTAGTTTTTGGGGAGGGTTGTCACATGTACAATGGGTTTTTGGTGATTCGAACATTAGATGTAGAATTAATGTTCAACTAATGTGAAATACTATCGTATGTTATTGGAACCTAATTTATAGTCTAAACCCAGTAGTTAATTTCGTTTAATTTGGATTATAGAATCAAATTGAATGAGAGGATTGAATAAAATTGAGAAAACCCAATTCGTGTAATAATGGATTTTGATGAGAAATTAGTGATGTTTAAGGGTTCAAATTCTGATTGGAACCTATTTAGATGTGTAATAAACCTTGGGTATGCTTGGGTTGAGTTTTGGGAAGAATCTAAGGAGGTATGGGTGAAAAAAATGGAGAAAAATGATTGGGGAAGAAGGTCTTTCGGAGCAGCATCGATCGATCGATGATGCCTCTTTCCAGGAAAATTTGCTTATTTTTATTTTAGACTTTAATTCCTTTGGGATTTGTTCTAGTATTATTTATTTAGTGAAAAATAAATTAGAGGCCTATTACCTTGTGATTATGGGTGATTATAATTGGGTTTAGAAAAGCATAAAATGGTGAGTAACCTAAAAAATGAATAACATGAGATAGAGTCGTGAATATTTAAATACAGGCCGAAGTGGGTGAGTCCAAGTATTTTAGCAAGTGAAGCTACATTGATTATTTATTGGATGTGAAATTAAATAAATTAAGAGTCGGGGAAATAGACTCGGGGATTATGGGCTAGTGCTATGGTGTTAGGCACGGGTTAGTCAATATATATATATATATATATATATATATATATATATATATATATATATATATATATATATATATATATATATTTGTGTGTGTGTGTGTGTGTGTGTGTGTGTGTGTGTGTGTGTGTGTATTATAAATATCGATGTGCATGATATTTATGTGAAGACATACCCCTCTAGTGCCATCATCGAAGGTTGCGCGATGTGGATGAATCCCCTGGGTAGTGAATGCATGGAGAGTGTAATCCCCAGGCCATATCGTTTGGTATTTTATTATGTGATTTATTTTTTAGGTGAGATGTTTTGGATATGATTCGGTCTCACTCTCGAAAAAATATAACCGCCTCCTCTACGTTTGTGATTTTATTTACCTATTTCAGTGTGAGTTAACTAACTTATGGTATCTGGATTAGAGTGACTATATATGGGATATGATAGCATTATAGAGACAAGCATCCATTGAGTTATTACTCGGGGGGATAGTTATTATACGCGACATGGGTGTGATCATTGTAGTATATTTATATGTATATAATAGAGTAGATAATTATATATAGGTTAAAAATATAAAATGTTAATGCACTATTGATATAACTAGTGTGAATGTTATATAACCAATTAAAGTGAAAATGATTAACTAAGTTAAGGTAAAATAACTTAGGAACCAAAGGGAGGAAGTACTAGGGATAGGATAGGGTGATAGAAAGATTTGTAACAGGACTAGTTAGGTGGGGTAGTATAACTTTTTAGGTTAGAAGGTAAGCGTTAGGTGTGCACAATAGTTAAGGGGTAAGTAATATCTCAAGAGAGTAATGCACCCACTTAAATATGAAAAGTGTTTATGCATATTTTACCGTTGCATCTTAATTACTTGCAAAAATATTTTTCAAATGGTTTTGGAGTCGGACCCGTGTCAAAAAATATTTTCCAAAACATTTTTGGTGTCCAGCCACAGGGACGTCAAGATTGAAGACTCATTCCAATGATGCATAGCTGCATTATTTGCAAAAGCTTGCAGGAACTTGTATAGACGCTTCCGTTATTCATTACTAGACTAGGATATTGATTCAGTAGTTCATTTGGGAAAGTTTCCCCTTTCAGTTATTATACTTTTAGTTTTTATTTGCCAGACGATGTACTTGGATTCAGTTTTATCTGTGTAGACTTATGGTTTGGATTCTTTTCTGGGAATCAATGGTTTCTTCGGTATTCATTATTTATCTATGTATCGTGTGATGATTTAGACTCATATATTCATTGTGAATGAGTTATTATATTTATAATTTTCTGCATCTGGTTATGTTAATGAAAGATAAAATTGGCACACATAGGCGGTTAGTAATTTAATAAGTTTTCGACAGTGATGCTAAGAAAGAACCAAATGAGATTCCTATTTTTGATAAAGGACTGATCACCCATGATTAAAATATGCGGGGTGCCACTGATGGTATCAGAGCATCATGTTCTAGTGTCTATAGCATTTGTGTGGCTTACTACGATTTTAGCGTAGTGTTTTTTGATATAGAGCCCTATAATTAGGACTATTGCATTTATGATTACATATTTTAGATTACGTTCTTCTGCTATTATATTTTTATTGACTGTGAACTCATAAAATTCGATCTGATATCAGATTCCACCCAGGAGAGGCCAATCGACGAGGGCTGCAGCGAGAGCTGATGAGAGAGAGACTCAACAAGAGCCACAGGCACTACAGGGGATAATTACGGCAGCAGAGGTGGCCTCTATTGTGTCATATGAAGTTGACGACACTATGACTGCCATGGCACTGTACTTTCCCATTACACCGAAACGAAGTTTTAGTAACACACAAATTTATTGATTACTAACACTTTTATAATAATACAATTACTAGTAGTAATTTACCGTTACTAAATCAAGGTATGTGTTAGTAATGAGCTTTATCATGTCAAATAATGAAGTGAAAATTAATTTTAATAATACACCTCATAAAATAAGAGCAGGAGACTTCCCTCCCAATTCTTCGAGACCTGGGACTTCTTTCTCCCACCTCTCCAAAGCCACAATGAAAAAATCCCCAGAGATTTCTTCGAGACCTACGATTTCTTCCACTTCTTTCTTTGAGACCTGCGATTCTGTGATTTCTTCGAGACTTGTGATTTGTGATTTGAGATTTGTAATTTGCGATTTGTGCTACAGTTGATTTGAGATTTGATCCGGGTTAATTTTTTTTGCCTCTTTTCTCATTCTTTTTCTCTATCTATGCATGTATGGGTATGTATTGTGTAAGTGTGGAGTGGTAGATTGGGATATATGCACAAATTTTTAATGTGGTGATTCTTTGATATGTTAAGCTTAAAAACTATGTTCTATGTTGCCCATAAATTAAGCTAAGAGAAATCTAAAAGTCTTGGTTTCTAACTAACAATATATTCTTACGAGTGGTTGTTTTTAAAGTATTGTACCATATTGTATAATACCCTTAAAACACATTCGATAAATTTTTCTTGTTTTTATATGGAATGATCTTTTTTTATGTGAATTATCATCTAAATGTTTGTATGTAACATGTATGTAATATTATATATATCCTGTACCAACCCGCGTAATTTTTGGGGTATTTTCAAAATATCGAGGAAAAATAAAATTTTGAATTTTAAAATTTTTATTAGATAAATATGCTTCTTATGATTTTAGAAGATTAGAACTTCAAGCGGAATTGAAATCGGATTTAAAATGGATTTTTAGTGGAATTTTTAATATTTTGCCTTATAGGCATTTTTAAGGGGAAGTGTCAGTTTTTCGGGGTGATCAATCGATTGACACCTGGGCATCGATCGGTCGATGCCTTCAGAAAATGTGCGCTGCAAGAAATTTTGAGAGTTTATTTTGTTTCCAACTCTTTTGGTTTTGCCTTATAAAATAAGGTCATGGGTGACCCTTTTTGGTACAACGTTTTGGCAGCAAATATGTTTTTAATTCCTCTCTTTTATACACACATTGCCCCTTTAATTTATGCATTCAACCTTATGTTTTTGGAGGTGTTCTTGGGGATGTTTTGAGGTTGTTCTTGGAGGAGTTTTTGATGATTCTTGGAGAAGATTTTTGATGGCTTATTCTGTGAGTTCTGGCAGATTGTTGTTGGTTCTTTTTGGTGGTTTAAGGTATGGAGTTTTACATAATATGCTCCTTAATCTCGCGAGTATTATTCTCGTTGTTTTTTTGTGACTATTGACTCATATTTGAATTGATAAATTCATTTGGAAATCTGAAAATATTTGTTGGAATCTAATTTCGATTCATGTGGTATTATATTTGGTGTTGAGCATGTTGTCATGAGATTTTAATATGGCACTGAGGTTGGGCACTCGCCAATATTCATTTTTCCGGATATGCTTAAAAATGCATAGGCGCGGTACGGTGGTAAGTGCTGATGACCCGGTTAATGTGTTGTTGAGAAATTATATTGATATAATTGCTTATGAGATTCTCTTTTGATTTGAATATTTGTACTCGTATTGTTACGCTTTATTCACCGCTAATAATTGTTGAGCATCTTTCCTGTCGTATTGTGTACTTCCCCATATTTTCTTTTAATGGAAGGTTAGCGCAGATTTGGGCGCTTTGGATTTAGAGATGGATTATTTAGCGTGTATTATTTTTGGGAAGGATTTTTAATACAAGATGAGAAGACTTGTATTTATTTTGATGTATAGAGCATTTGGAGATTTATTTGTTTTCGAGATAGTTAGATTATTGTAATTATTTTGAGAGAATTGTTGTATTTATTTGAAGATTGAGATTAGTGGTTTTCTTTTCTATTGTGGGATTTAGATGCCCTATATCTTTATATTTGTGGATTAGTTTAGTTTTATCGATGAGTAGCGCTCCGTTCGCTCTCCCCGGGCGGGTGGGGTGTTACAGAATGGTATCAGAGCTTAGGTATATGACCACCCTCGGGTCTTGGGTTTTGGGTATGTTACGTTTTTGTGGCGTGTATTTTGGAGATATAAATTTTTAGATAATCGTTTCGTGTTAGTCATCTAGATTAGATGTGAGGAATTTATTTTTGGTGACGAGATTATTTTTGGAGATTGTTGGACTGATTTTTTAGAGTTAGGTATTCGACGAAATTCCATTGTTAGTGGGAAAGTGTAACAACCTGCGTAATTTTTGGGGTATTTTCAAAATATTGAGGAAAAATAAAATTTTGAATTTTTGAATTTTTATTACTTAAATATGTTGGTTATGATTTTAGAAAATTATAACTTCAAGCGGAATTGAAATTGGATTTAAAATGGATTTTTAGTGGAATTTTATATTTTGCCTTATAGTCATTTTTAAGGGGAAGTGTCAGTTTTCCGGGATGATCGATCGATCGACGCCTGGGCATCGATCGATCAATGCCTTCAGAAAATGTGCGCTGCAAGCAGTTTTGAGAGTTTATTTTGTTTCCAACTCTTTTGGTTTTGCCTTATAAAATAAGGTCGTGGGTGACCCTTTTTAGTACAACGTTTTGGCAGCAAACATGTTTTTCATTTCTCTCTTTTATACATACTTTGCCCCTTTAATTAATGCATTCAACCTTAGGTTTTTGGAGGTGTTCTTGGGGCTGTTTTGAGGTTATTCTTGGAGGATTTTTTGATGATTCTTAGAGAAGATTTTTGATGGCTTATTCTGTAAGTTCTGGGCAGATTGTTGTTGGTTCTTTTTGGTGGTTTAAGGTATGGGGTTTTACACAATATGCTCCTTAATCTCGCGAGTATTATTCTCGTTGTTTTCTTATGATTATTGACTCATATTTGAATTGATAAATTCATTTGGAAATCCGGAAATATTTGTTGGAATCTAATTTCGATTCATGTGGTATTATATTCGGTGTTGAGCATGTTGTCATGAGATTTTAATATGGCACTGAGGTTGGGCACCCGTCAATATTCCTTTTTTCGGATATGCTTAAAAATGCAGAGGCGCGGTACGGTGGTGAGGCCTGGTGACCCGATTAATGTGTTGTTAAGAAATTATATTGATATAATTGCTTATGATATTCCCTTTTAATTTGAATATTCATACTCATATTGTTACGCTTTATTCACTGCTAATAATTGTTGAGCATCTTTCCTGTCCTATTGTGTACTTCCCCATATTTTCTTTTAGTGGCAGGTTAGCGCGAATTTGGGTGCTTTGGATTTTGAGATGGATTATTTACCGTGGATTATTTTTGGGAAGGATTTTTAATACAAGATGAGAAGACTTGTATTTATTTTGGTGTATAGAGCATTTGGAGATTTTTTTGTTTTCAAGATAGTTAGATTGTTGTAATTATTTTGAGAGAATTGTTGTATTTATTTGAAGATTGAGATTAGTGGTTTTCTTTTCTATTGTGGGATTTAGATGCTCTATATCTTTATATTTGTGGATTAGTTTAGTTTTATCTATGAGTAGCGCTCCGTTCGCTCTCCCCGGCGGACGAGGTGTTACAGAATGGTATCAGAGCTTAGGTATATGACCACCCTCGGGTCTTGGGTTTTGAGTTTGTTGCATTTTTGTGGTGCGTATTTTGGAAATAGAAATTTTTAGATAATCATTTAGCGTTAGACATCTAGATTAGATGTGAGGAATTTATTTTTGGTGACGAGATTATTTTTGGAGATTGTTGACCTGATTTTTGAGAGTTACGTACTCGGCGAATTTCGAGGGAAAAATTCTATTGTTAGTGAGAAATTATAACAACTCGCGTAATTTTTGGGGTATTTTCAAAATATAGAGGAAAATATATTTTTTGAATTTTAAAATTTTTATTAGTTAATTATATTGGTTATGATTTTTGAAGATTAAAACTTCAAGCGGAATTGAAATCGAATTTAAAATGGATTTTTAGTGAAGTTTTTAATATTTTTCCTTATAGGCATTTTTAAGGGGAAGTGTCAGTTTTCCGGGGTGATCGATCGATCGACACCTGGGCATCGATCGATCGATGCCTTCAGAAAATGTGCGCTGCAAGAAGTTTTGAGAGTTTATTTTATTTCCAACTCTTTTGGTTTTGCCTTATAAAATAAGGTCGTGGGCGACCCTTTTTGGTACAACGTTTTGGCAGTAAACATGTTTTTAATTCATCTCTTTTATACACACTTTGCCCCTTTAATTTATGCATTCAACCTTAGGTTTTTGTAGGTGTTCTTGGGGATATTTTGTGGTTGTTCTTGGATGAGTTTTTGATGATTCTTGGAGCAGGTTTTTGATGGCTTATTCAGTGAGTTCTGGGCAGATTGTTGTTGGTTCTTTTTGGTGGTTTAAGGTATGGGGTTTTACACAATATGCTCCTTAATCTCGCGAGTATTATTCTCGTTGTTTTTTTGTGGTTATTGACTCATATTTGAACTGATAAATTCATTTGAAAATCTGGAAATATTTGTTGGAATCTAATTTTGATTCATGTGGTATTATATTTGGTGTTGGGCATGTTGTCATGAGATTTTAATATGGCACTGGGGTTGGGCACCCGCTAAAATTTCTTTTTTCGGATATGCTTAAAAATGCATAGGCGCGATATGGTGGTGAGGCCTGGTGACCCGGTTAATGTGTTGTTGAGAAATTATATTGATATAATTGCATATGAGATTTTCTTTTGATTTGAATATTCGTACTCGTATTGATACGCTTTATTCACCGCTAATAATTGTTGAGCATCTTTCCTGTCGTATTGTGTACTTCTCCATATTTTCTTTTAGTGGCAGGTTAACGCGAATTTGTGCGCTTTGGATTTGGAGATGGATTATTTAGCTTGGATTGCTTTTGGGAAGGATTTTTAGTACAAGATGAGAAGACTTGTATTTATTTTGATGTATAGAGCATTTGGAGATTTATTTGTTTTCGAGATAGTTAGATTGTTGTAATTATTTAGAGAGAATTGTTGTATTTGTTTGAAGATTGAGATTAGTGGTTTTCTTTTCTATTGTGGGATTTAGATGCTCTATATCTTTATATTTGTGGATTAGTTTAGTTTTATCGATGAGTAGCGCTCCGTTCGCTCTCCCCCGGCGGGCGGGGTGTTACATATTTATATGTATATGTGTGTGTGTATTTTTATCAATTCATCAAATGTCTCGAAGTAAACACTTTTCAGTTATTTGCACCTAATCAATGTGCCAATTTTAGGTTTTTGTGCAAAGCTAGGTTTTTAATTTGTCGAAAAATGTGGTTGATATTGGAGTAGGGTTTGTGTTCTTTGTAAAGTCCTAAATTTAATGGGTTTGTTGTTGTATGAAGATTTGGTGTTCTTTGTGTTATTTTGGGTAAGAAAAGGAAGAGAAAAGCAACATGAAGTAGGGTATGGGGAATGTTTTAGTGGATTGTGAAGAGGAAAGTAAGGGCTTGGAGTTGGGTTTTTGTTAAGGTCACAGGTGGGTGAGGAAAGGAGGGGGGTAGTTTAAGGAGATTGCGGGGACGAGTAGTGGGGTGGGGGTGTTCTCATTCATTATATGACTGTTTAATGGGAATCCAAAGACCATTTATGGAAATGTAATCCCAAGACCCAATTATTAACTTGATTTGTGACTCTTATGTTAATTATAAATATAATCCTAATTTTTAACTTGAATCATAACACGGGCAATAAACATGTTTCTAAGTTTGATATTCTCAAACTCATAACTTGAACCACCATTTGTAACATATAATTGACAATGAGTTTGATGAACCTACTATTCTCAAATCTGAGGCTAATCAAGTATTTTATTCTAAAGATCTTAAAAATCTAAATTGGTGGGTGGTTATACATTTACCGAAGAGATTGACGAGTCAAGTGGACGATTTAGAGGTCTTAACATGCTTCCAATCTATTATTGAAGACCAACCACATTTATAAAGTTTTTCTAAAGGGCTACAATTCTATTTAATTTATTTAGTATTTTCTTTCAAAAATTGTTTGTTTTGTCCCATTGATAATATAATATTTTGTTGGTTGTATGAAGCTTCAAGTAGATTTTTCAGATTCATTTCGAAAATTGTTTATTTTGAATTTTAGTTTACTTGTATGGTATGATCTTGTGATATCTTGAATTTTAGTTTATATGTTTATGAGTATGATAATGATGTAAAAATGTGATAATGCAATACATATGAATTGTTGGTTTACGTAGTTATTCATACTATATTTTATATTGGCTACTATAATATTGTTGTTGGTCATTGTTCTTTGTTTTGGCATAATTATTTTGTACATTATGGCTTCTAGTGCTGATGGAGGTTCGAAGAAACCATCATTAGAAAATGATATGCAACAAACATATGTTCCTCTATAAGAAGAATAAACCGATGGAGATTCGAACCAACCATCTTCAAGTGCGAGTAAAAAGAAACAAGCAAAAAATGAAAAAAAAGGCTAAACAATTGGAATGTATGACCCCAAATGGTAAAATGATGATTACCGTTCTAGTTGATGGGAGTGTAGTTGGCCCGTGGAGTGCAAAGTGGTGTACCCGTGTCAGTGATTTCGTTAGATCTTATATCTCAATTAATTATGATAATTGGAGAGTTGTACCAAAAAACTATAAAGATGACGTTTGGAAGGATTTAATGGTACTATTTTCATATTAAACATAAAAATGACTTAGCTGTTGATTATATGATATTCATTATTTTACTATTATTAACGTTAATTACAGAGGCAATTTGAGCTCGATGTCAAACCGGAGGTGGCTCTCCCCTTGATGGAGAAGAGGTTCCCATAAAAATTTAGGACGCACAAAAATATTATGAGATGTTTTTACCGTTGGAATTATACCGAAAAGGTGTTGATCCTGATATATGGAGATCATTTTCTGAAAATGAAAGTAAGGCGACAAAAAAGACACAAAACATTAAAAATGACAAGAATCGGACCAAATTAGAACATGCCCATACACTTGGGCGACACACCTATGCTGCAGTGGAGTATGAAATTGTATGTATCATAAGAACATAAATTATTATCATCACTATTGTTTATAACATGTGCCATTGAAATTTCTAATATGTTACTTAACCTTTATAAACTTGACACGATTTTGGCATGGTTTTAAATCGTGCTAAATTTTTTAATGGATTTAAATCGTGCTAGATTGTGACAAAATCGTCGTAGACTGGCACGATTTGGAATCTTGCTAGATTCTCCTTATGCAAGCATGCCAGATTTGATTTTTTGGTGTAGTTAATCCTTTAAACGTAGATAAGTAATTAGGTAAGATATGGTATTATTAAGAAGTGTAAGAAAATCACTTCAATCGGTGTAGGTTCACAAGGGAACTTATGCATGACACCGTGCTTTTATAGTGGGTAACCGTCAGTATATATGTAAGGGTGCGAGAAAGCTCTACAGGGTTAATGGGTGGTCGTTCATGTATGTGTGGATGTGTGCACGAGAAGTCCCAGATTTGATATCTCATTTGAGAGTTGAGGAGAGAACGAAAGGTAAAGTGGGAGATGGGTGCATCTCTATTGTGATAACATATCGAGAGATATAGTATCAAGCTATTGCTCACGATATGGACTCAATACTACGCCTATGTACCTAAGAAGACTTAGGATAAAATTCTACATATTTCAATGGTGATTAGCGTATACGTGTTTGCACGTTTTTATGGGTTGAGTGAGAGATCGTGACTTTAGACTAGTTTGATATGTCATTTGGGTATGAGAGAGGGTATGAGAGACGTGAGAGATGACTGCATCTCCATAGGGATAATATATCATGAGACATATTATTGAGGCTTGCGCTCATGAGAAGGACTCGATATTGTGCCTATGCACTCATGTAAACACGATATAAAAGCCCGTAGTTCGGTTGTGATTAGTGTATATGTGTTTGTATGTTTATATGGAGTGAGCGAGAGATTGTAGATTTGAGATAGTTTGATAACTTGTTTGGGTATGTATGAGAGAGGGTGAAGGAGATGTGTGAGATGATTTCATCTCTGTGGGAATAATATATCGTGAGACATATTATCATGGCTTTTTATCAAGATAAGGGATTGGTATTACGCTTACGTACTTGTTTTGCCTTTGAGATCAAAGCCTACGTGTTTTAGTTATCCACGCTGAGAAGCTATTTATAGGACAAAGGGTAGCTTCGGTGGAGGTTCAGAATGGGGATGGACCCGAATGCACCGACAAAGGCATAGCTTGTTTTGATTATAATGATCACTTTCCAGAAAGGATTATCCTTCAAACTAGTTTGGAGGTGTAACGTTAAGGATGTAATGTTTTGAACATTCTTCACTTACTTATGGTATATATATAGAGGGGATTGAACTGGGGATGGATGCATCCCTTAGAAATAATATGCTAATAGATATATTATAAGGTTTAGGATTCACAAGTTTATTTTAGTATTGATTTTATGTACCCAAGGAGACTTGGGATCGAAGCCAATGTAGTTAAAAAATGGGAAATATTTATAGGTGTTGGCTATGGGATACCGAGTACACAATATACATCATTACGGTATTTATGGAGCCAAACCCTTAATATATCATTTACGTTATATTGGATTGATATATTTATATGTTAAAAACAAGTTAATGAAAGGCCTACGTTTGACAAGTATTTGACATGAAAATACATATTTAGGGGTTCGTTGCGGAGATGAGCTTTGTTGATTTGGAGAAGCGGTGGGAGTAGTCATATTTTAGACTTTGGCTTGTCTAAAGTTTTAGACTCTCTCAGCTCACTGACACTTTCTTGACAACGTTTTTAAAAAGGATGTTTTCATGATTGTATTTAGTCGTACTGTCATTTTATTACCATTTATTTAACACATGAGAACGTCAAGTGACTTAATAGATGTATCGATTTAAAAATAAGGTTTTAAATACAAACGTTGTAAAGAGCATACTCGATGCCATAAATGAGGGACAGACTAAAAGAGGTAAATAAATATGCAAATTTTGTCACAATATATATAAGGGGTGATTGACCTGATATTCGGGGAGATTCCTTACCATTGTAGCATGAAGTGGATTTTATTGGAGTAGTGTCCCCACTTGAGGTGTTGAGGACTGCAGAGCTTCATTTATTTGAGAAGATGTTCATTTAGAAGCATCAACTTTTGAAAATGCGTACAAAGGTTTGACTCTATCTTCTTTAGGAGATGACTTTTCAAAACCATGAACCTCGTTTAGGACTGAAGCGACTTTTCTGAAGTACGAACTTCTTTGGGGACTTTCCAGAATGGGATTAATTATCTTGGTCTCTCAGGATTAAGAAATTTAGAAAACCTAATCAACTTCGGATTCAGGGTAGCTTTTAATGATTGGTGGGGATCTCTATTTATAGGGTATGATCTGGATCCTTTGACCGGAGGGATAAAGACCTTGGATGGTGGATTGGGAATGGTGTGACACATGAATGACTGGGAGGAGATTTGGTTGGATTTTGTAGACAATACCATATAGGAGGATGATCGAACAATAGAAGGTCTCTTAACCAGATGGTGAAAGGGCTTTGGGACTTTAAATAGATGGTTAAAGGTCCTAGTAAGTGTTTTGGGGATTTTTTGATAATGAGTCTTTACAGGTTTTATTTGTGGGGGTCGACCCTTTTGGCTTACTTTTGGGGTAGCTTATCCTTAGGATCTTAGTGGGCATGGGTTTAAGGTAGTTTATCGATCAAGATAAAATGACACACACCCTGATTTCAAATCGAGGTGTCCAAAATGTATCCATCCCAAAGAGGTGCTCGATCAGATTAAAGAAGTACATGAAGGTTCATACAGATCTCATTCGACATGATGATCATTGATGAAAAGAGTTGTAACTCATGAGTACTACCGATCGACTATAAAAGAGGATTGTGCTGACTACACCAGAAAATGTGTTAAGTAGTAGTAGTATGCAGTCATCCACAAGAATCTTAGAGAATATTTAGCATCGATTTCATCCCCATATCCCTTTTCCATGTGGAGGATTGATCTGCTGGCCCTTTATCGAAGACGAAGGGCAGGTTCAGATATTTGGTTATTGTGATAGACTACTTTACGAAGTGGGTCGAGGCAGAATTAATGGTGGATATGGCCTATGTCAAGCTTTTCCATTTTATATGGAAAAATATCATTTGTCGGTACAAGATGGCCTATGCATTTATCATTGACCATGGCAAGAAATTCGATAACTACGATCTCCTTACGTACTAAATCAGGTCTAAAATCAAGAAGATACATTCACCACCTTCTTATCTCCATTATGATGGGCAAACAAAGGTTACCAACAAAACCTTACTAGATGGGATAAAAAAGAGATTGGATTATTTGAAGCCAAATTAGAGTAATGAGTTACAAAATATATTGTGGGCTTATAGGACAACCCCCAGAAGAGCAACAAGAGATACTCATTTCATATTAGATTTTGGGACGAAAGAAGTGGTACCAATAAATATTGGTATATCCAGCCACAAAGTGCTCAATTTAACTCATCGGTTAGTGATTTCATTATTCGACTCGATTGTTGATCTGGTTGAGGAGGTCAGAGAACAATTATCTCTCCGAGCGGTGGCTTATTAGCAGGGGATAATAGTATTTTACAACAAGAGACTAAAATTGATCCATTTGAAAGAAGGGGATTATGTATTAAAGAAGGTAATCCAAAAGGGGAACAAGATTGAGCTATACTGGTATGGCCCCAATAGAGTTTCCATAGTAGTAAGACCAAGGACACATCAGATTGAGACTTTAGAGGACGAACAATTTAGAAGCCCTTGGGATGTTGAGCACTTTAGAATGTACTACTATTGAAGACAAACAAATTACAGTTTAGGAGCAAAAATTATTTGTAAGCAGTTCCAAAATCTTGTTATCAGTCTTCAAAGTATCAATGATAATTAGCATTTTCACACTCCATCATGTTATTATTTCAAGTTTTATTCATTGTTCAATGCAAAGTTCATCATTATAAGATATGTGAAAGAATCTTTATTCGAATACATCTCGAAGCTGATCAAATCAGAACGACTCTAACTAGATCGCACTCCATGATTGGGCTCATCTTAGACAGCTCATGATCAAGAAATTAGTCGATCTGGTATAATCAATGTTTTCATATGATTAGGTCAACAAGATCCAACTACAACTGACCATTAAGCTGACTAAATCAATGGAAAATCCCAACTCAAGTTGATATGGGAACTTTAAGTTTTCACTTATTATAACGATTGTATCAAGACAACTTATGTTCGTCCAATCGATTGCTAGTAAGTCACGTCAGGTCGACAAGATCCGACCATAAGGCCATAAGACTAATAATACTTATATTCTTATTCTAATTTGAAAAGCTAGTAAGTGAGGTCAAGTGAACAAAATCTGACCCCAAGACCATAAGACTAAAAATACTAGCTGGTTGATGAGATCCGACCACTTTAACTGCGAAAAACATTTCTCCTACACCAAAAAACACTTGAGTAAAAGTGGGGGATAATAAATTAGATGATAAAAATTAGCAATACATTAACAAAGACAAGCTAAAGTGGATGGAAAACATTTGCATGCAATCAAAACATTCCATTTAGAATGAAGTGTCAACAGTGGGAAAAATTGTTCAAAAATTAAAAACACGGATAAAAAATTGTTATGAGTAATTACAAAGTTAATATTTATGAAAGTTAACTAAAGCACAAATATTATATAGCAGTAGGCTCCAAGGTAGTTAGAGGAACATGAGGAGCATTATTGTCAGAAGCCTCAGTCATAGGAATGTCTTGAAAAATTTCAGGGCAATAAGAAGAGTTGGCTCATTAAAAGTATCATGCTTGGTCTCTCCTACAGTTTAATCCTCAGCATCCACTTACATTTCAACCTCGTTCATTAATCAAAGAATCAGCTTCATCATTACCTCCATAACATTGTTAACTTCCTCAGTGATGCCATGGAAATGTCTTAGTACCCTCTTCTTTAAACCATCATAGCCATTTGAGAAAAAAGTCATTGTTTCAATGGTGATGTCAGTGGAAATTTTGTACTTCTCAATGGCAGACTCCTCATCTTTGGTAATGTCTTCATTAGCCTTAGTAAAGTCTTCCTCCATACTTTGAATTATCATGGCATCGTTAGAGAGATACTCTTTCAACTTCTATATTTCCTTTTCAGTCGAACTGAGGTATAGGGTCTTCTCCTTAAGCTAGGCATCCTTCTCTATCAGCTCATCATAAGTCTTTTTTAACTCCTCCTCAACTGTGTTAGCTTAGTTTTAAATCTTAATGACCTCGTATTTCTAATTATTTCATTGTGTTAGAGATATTCATTTGCGTCCTTCTCTAATTGGAAGGAAATATATCTCCCCAAAACACAAGTGGAGTTTACACCCTTAAAAAAGACAATGAGTTCAACAAACCGTAAAAAGGATGGTAAAAAAAGTACAAATATGCTAAGAACTTACTATAAATGCCCTGTTATGAAATACCTTCCATCGAATGTCAAGATATAATGACCTTAAGAACTCAAAGCCAGGCCTATCATCGTGGTAGCTTAGTACATCTATAGTGTTTCTCATGTGGTGGAAGATAAAGTCCTTATCTTTATTTATATGATATGAGGTTATAAGATTTTTTCAGAACTCTTCCACCAAGGAGTAGCAAAAGGACAACCCAGTTTTCCTAACCAGTATATGAGTAGGTTATCCCTCTATCTTCACATGAACCAAAGTAGGTCTTGCCCTCCTCGAATCTTCAATACTATGGTGCTTTCGATCACCTTGGGTAGTGGGTCCCTATACCCGCATTCTGTTGTCAATAGTGGGAAGATCTGATTGGGAAATGTCTTTCCCTTTGGACTTAATAGTGACGTAAGCTTTATTTTTGGCCTTTGCATCAACCTTTTTCTTTGCCTAAGCATTGAACCTCTGTTTAGCTTTAGACTCAATTTGGGCCTTCTTCTTGACCTCAGCTTTGACTATCTTTTTATCCTCTCTTTCATCTTTCAGAACTTTTTTCTTACATATGAGATCCAAGGCATAACATTTATTCTAGATGGGTGCCATTCAAATAGAGGGATCAACCCAAAAACCTAAAGATGATGGAGTAGAGTTTGCACAAAAATTAAACAATTAGTAAAGTTGCAATGAAAAACCAACGATGACCTAACGCATGTAAAATTTTACCTTCCTCGACCTCCTGATCGACCTCAACATTGGCTTTGGCTACAATTGGTACCTTAACTACCTCCTTAGATTATACACCCTTTGGATATGTGTGATATCCACGCTCACCGAACACAATAAAGTTAAAGATACTCTTAAAATTTAGGGGTCGTCCATGCAGGTTCTTTCCACTAAGATTTTCAAGGTAAAGTGCAACTTTAGAGCCTTATTTACTAAGAAAGATCAAGTAAAATGTTATAGCACAAGTTTGGTCTAAGAATATATAGAAGCAGACAGAGATGGTATATATACTAATAGCGTTTAGCCTACACCATTCATGAGGAACATTATCAAATTTGATCCTCTCATTTGGGTCGAACTCCCAATTGTCTTTCAAAAAACACAAACTTGTTTTTACAGATTTGACTGCCCGTGTAGGCCATTTTCACTAATTGAAGGTGTGATTTATGGGGGATAATAGTAGTATCCTAGGGCCTTGGCATTGACTTTATAGTGTAAATGAATCTAAAGATATCCCTAATGATATCGAACCTCGAGAGTTGCCTTCAAAATACCATAGATAAAAAAAAATTCCTATAAGCATTTGGGGGAAACGGTATTGGGCCACCCTGAAACATTTTAAGATATATATATATATATATATATATATATATATATATATATATAATGGGGTGTATAGGAAGGTGAACCATGACCTATTTTTCCCAAAGTGGGAAAGAAATATCCTTGGCCAAATATCAATCATAAACCCACTCTTCGCAATCAGGTAATCTATAAGTTATATTAATAGAGATAGCATGAACATCTTGTAAGTCCTCTAGTTTATATTCGGTAGCATCACATGCATGATACTGGCCCTCCCTATTAGAAGTGTTGTAAAAACTAACAGAGGTACTCTCCTCTTTGCTCGGAATGATTACTGGTGAAGTGGAAGGTCTAGAGGAGGCCTTAGACATGCCCTATTCGATAGATGTCCCAGGGTTAACTAAATGAACTTTGGAGTTCTTATTTGTGTAGTTTCGACCACTAGACTGACGATTGTCACCGTTAGAGCTGGTAGACCCTAAAAACTCAGCCTTACTATACTCTACACTTGGGGGATGAGGATTCAACCCAATGGAAGATTGAAATTTAGGTAAATTTAGGATGAGATGGATCATCCTCATGCTGAACATCTTGAAGAGGAGTTAGGAACCTCTCCTTGAGAACACCAAGAAAAACCATGTTCAACTCTTTAATACGTTCTAATACTATATCAACCCAAGAATATTAACTGGATGTCGAACTGGTGGTCTTTCACAAACTCAAGCCACCTACGCTGCCGCATATTCAATTCCTTCTGCGTGAACAGATACTGTAGTGACTTGTGGTCCGTGAACAGCTGAAACTTCTCCCCCAAAAGATAGTGCCTCCAAATCCGTAAGGCAAATACTACTGCTGCCAACTCCAAATCATGTGTGGGGTAATTCTTCTCATTAGGCTTAAGCTTACGGGAAGCATAAGCTATGGCCTGTCTCTCCTGCTGCAATACACCTCCAAGTCCTTGCAAAGACGCATCGGTGTAAACTAAATACTCAACTCCCGGTCTCGGCAATGCTAACATAGGTGCTGAGGTCAATTTTTCCTTCAACTCATCGAATGCCAACTGACAGGCATCACTCCAGATATATGGCACACCCTTACGAGTAAGATGTGTCAAAGGACCTGCTATCTCTGAGAAACCCCGAATAAACCTCCTGTAGTATCCTGCTAAACCCAAGAAACTACGAATCTCCGTTGGTGTCGCTGTCCCCACTCCCTCACCGCTGACACCTTCCCCGGATCAACCGATATTCCCTGGTCGGAAATAATATGACCCAAGAACTGGACTTCCTTCAGCCAAAACCCGCACTTCTCGTATTTTGCATACAACTTGTTCTGACGAAGTGTCTGCAAAACCTGCCTCAAATGCTCGGCGTGCTCCTCCTCTGTCTGAGAGTAAACCAGGATATCATCGATGAAGACAATGACAAACTGATCTAGGAAATCCCTGAACACTCTGTTCATCAAGTCCATAAACACTGCTGGAGCGTTGGTCAAGCCGAAAGGCATAACCCGAAACTCGTAAGAACCATATCTCGACAAAAACGCAGTCTTCGAGACATCCTCCTCCCTGATACGCAACTGATGGTATCCTTTCCTCAAGTCAATCTTCGAGAAGAAAGAAGCTCCTCTCAACTGGTCGAATAAGTCATCGATTCGAGGAAACGGATACTTATTCCGTATCGTGACCTTATTCAACTCTCGGTAGTCCACGCACAATCTCAGTGAACCATCCCTCTTCTTCACAAACAAAACTGGAGCGCCCCAAGGTGAGGTACTCCTGCGAATAAAGCCCTGCCCTAACAGCTGCTCTATCTGATCCCGTAACTCTCGCATCTCAGCTGGAGCCATACGGTACGGTGCACGTGCTATAGGTCTCGTACCCGGTAGCAAATCAATAACGAAGTCTATCTCTCGACTAGGTGGTAAGCCTGGTATCTCCTGAAACACATCTGAATACTCCCTGACAACCGGAATCGAATCTAAAGGAATAACAACCTCCTTAGAGGTATCCTCCTCTATGTAATACAAATGAGCGGTCGATCCTCCCTCTGGGCGAGGCATCGCCACTACAAACATCTCTTGCCCCGGAATGGCAAAAACAATGCTCCCGCTGAAGCAATCAATCATGGCCCTATATGCTACGAGCCAATCCATACCGATGATCACATCGTGAACATGCATGTCTAACACTAACATGTCTGCAGGCAATACCAAACCACCAACCTCTACCCCGACTCCCCGGCATATAAAGAAAATAAGTGACCCACTCCCCAATGGTGAGTCGACACACGTCACTGTGCTCTCTGTCGTAGCTAACAATCCTAAAGCTTTCGCGAAGTGTGTAGCAATAAAACAGTGTGTAGCACCTGTATCAAATAACACCCGACCCATAGTGCCATGGATAGGAAACGTACCCTCGATCGTGGGCGGTGCCTGTGGAACTACAGCCTGGTGAACGTTGTAGACACGTCCATACTGTAGCTGTCCCTGTTGAGCTGGGACTGCTGGAATGGGTGGCAATGCTGCCATCTGTGGCGGTGAAGGAAGAGCGGCGGGAAATATAGGCCTCTGTGGCTCCTGGCGAGCACCCTGCTGCTGCTGCTGTGGGGCCCTGCCCCTATTAGGACAATCCTGCTTCTTATGGCCAGTCTTGCCACAAGTAAAGCACTTCCCTGGGAAGTTCCCTCCCCTCTGCCCCTGCTGTCCCCGGCCCTGGTGGCCGTTACCATTCCTCCCTTGGCCCTGCTGGTCCTGATGGAACTGCTGCCCATTCTGCCCCTGCTGGCCCTGATGGCCGTTTGGACCCTGATGGCCCTGGCGAAAACCTCCCTGTCCCTGCCTGTAGTTCCCTGACCGGAACCTCTTATTGTCCCCCTGCTGGGTACCCTGCTCAGTCTGTCTCTGCCCCTGACCGGTCTGTGCCCCGCTGGCACCATGTCCTCCAGTCCTGCCCTGATGGCTAGACTCCCCCGACCGCTTGCCCTCGGCCATATGAAAACGGTGGTCCTGGCAGTGTAATAATGCAGCGTTAACCACATCAGAATACGTGGCTAACGATAGGTTCCCAAGCAGATGCTGACGGATTCTCCAATTCAACCCATCAGTGAACGTCTCTATCTTCTTCTTCTCTGTTGGAATCTCGTCTGGAACGATATTCAACAGGTTAGTGAACTCGGCCTCATACTCGGCCACGGTCTTGCCCTCTTGCTTCAAACTCATCAGCTTCCTCCTCATCTCTGTATGAACTGCGGATGGAAAGTATTTGCGGTCGAACCGCACCCAGAACTCCTGAATCGTGAGGGTATCCCTCTCCTCCGCGGTGGTGATAGACTCCCACCACTGTAGTGCAGATCCCACTAGCTTGAAAGTAGCTAGCACCTATTTCTGAACGTCAGTGCACTCATGCATCCTCAAATGCCTCTGTATGTCCTTCCTCCATTGGCTCGAGACTACCACGTCTGAGCTACCTGCAAACTCTGGCGGATGCGCTTTCTGAAAAGCGTCTCGTACACGCTCCCAAGCAGACGGGAATGCATTAACCTGTGCTGGCGCGGCAACTGGCGCATGAGGCGGTGCCTGCTGAATCACGGCAATCGCGGCATTTACCGCTTGGGCTACTATAGCAGCAACCTCAGCGGCGTTCAACATACCCTGAACTGGAGCGGGCCGGGGTTCGGGCGTTGCATTCCGGGGAACTCGTCGTGCACGTCGTGGAGGCATCTGAAATAAGAACAAATTTATAGGTTCGCAGTTTATAAACTTAATATAGCTGAAGAACGAAGCATACACAAAAGAGTACAACAGTCCTAAAATATAGGGCTCTATATCAAAGAAAACGTAGCGGAAACATAATAGCCGTACAGATCCTAAAGGACACTAGAACCTGATGCTCTGATACCACCTGTGACACCCTGGCTAATTAAACACCGGGTAGCTACTCCTTTATAAAATTAATTCAAAATGCCAAGTTGGCTCAGTTAATAGCATCATTGTCGAAAACATTTTATTATATCTAACCACCTAGTATTTAAAAAGCAAGTTGCCAAATTTTAATTTAAGTCTGATTAACATGCAACAAGTGTAATGAAGAAATAAATAACACCATTCACCATACTGAAGTAAAACGAATAACCATCACAATAGAGCAAATAAAGTCTGGAGGAAACCCCTCACTACAATCCCATAACTGAAATAAATGAACTGAATCAATAATAAAACGTGCTAAAGTCCGAAAACTGAAGTATAAAAGATGTCTCTAAAAAGAAATGGGCAACATGCCCTACAACGGATAGATGGTGACTCTGGAATCCAAAAGATAGAAGCGTCTACATGCAAATCCCTGTAGCTTCCACAAGCAGCTACAGCTCGTCACCTGAATGAGTATCCTATGCTTGGTGTCCTTGTGGCTGGGCACCTAAAATGGTTTTACAAAGAAAAAGAGATTTGAAAAGCAAACGGGTCAGAGCCCGAATGTGGAGTTATATTTTAAAAACCTGCAAGTGCTTTAAAAACATTTAAAACATTAAATGCAAAGTACATGTTAGGACGTACACTCGCATGATATTCTCACCTCTCGTCTAACTGTGCACTCCTAACGTAAGTACCCATCTATAACTACCCTTTCCACTAGCTAAGTGACAACGTAACTAGCTAGACTACCAAAGGTTCTACCCATTTTACTTGGTTAATTTAACATAACAACGCTCGTAATTTAATAGAGGTTTAATGTAAACTCAGTTACTAAATATGCCATTGATATAACTATCAGCTAACTCATTATATATCTCGAAACAATACCGTAATATTTTTACAACATTAACATGAGGATTTCCATTAATTTAATGTATATTATTCACATCATAAATATACGATACAAGCACCCCGCAATCTAAGCTATGGTGCACACATACTCTGCTATCCATCCCGGTACATCACGTACATAAGGATCACATATTCCGAATCTCTCAGGAATAGTTCAGATAACACAAATCACAAATAGTGGAGGCGAACACAGTCACCATCACATGGGTCACGCACATACCTACGCTCCCATGGTCAGCGGACATATTAATATCACAATAAGTCTTTCTATGACCTATGTTCATCAAGGTACCAGTCTATATCCCCCCCGTAGGCACACAAGGATTAGAGGGTCCTAAGCGAACGAAACCTCCCGTGATAGCAAGTATGGTAGGTATGTCATACATACAATCCATATACTAATACTAAGTAAACACACATCTTAGTAATACCGTATTTTAATCGTAGTACTATTCTCATTCTCGTACTAACTCGTAATTATCACAACTTATTTTATTCCGGTTCATAATTATACGTGCCATAATTTATCCTCACATCGTAGTAGACACTCACGTCTCAACCCAAACGGTTCATTGAATATAACTCTAGTGTATGATTTACTCATCTCAATAACCCAAAAGTCCCAAATCAATCACTATCTCATCAAAGGAATGCTAACTCTACCCTTGAACCAGTTTCCGGGACTCTAAAAGTCAAAACAGTCCAAAAAGGACCAAACTGTCAACTCGTTAGAAGTCTCGTTCGAACGAGGCTTCGAACGAGTTTGGACTGTCAGGTCGTTAGAAGTCTCGTTCGAACGAGTCTGTTCGAATGAGATCCCAGTTCGTTCGAACGAACTGACCCTTCTAACGATATCTCGTTCGAACGAGATATCGAATGAAATCCCCACTCGTTAGTAGCGACTGGTCAACTCGTTAGAAGCTCGTTCGAACGAGTTCGTTCGAACGACCTGGGGGTTGCTTCTAACGAGAGGCCAGTTTCGGCCCAGAATTTCCCAAAAATCGTTTTTCACCATTTTTACTCCTCAAATCACCTCTAAAATTTATCCCAACGATTGTTTTAAGGTCTCTAACAATTCTAAACATAGTATAACCACATCCTATCACGTTTGTGTGGATTTACTCACCCAAATCATCAATCAATTTACAATTACTTAAACTTTTCCCCAATTCATTTATGAACATGAACCCTAAAATTTGGAACCTTCAATTCATCAAATAAAATCCGTTTTTCTTTCACCCAAATCCTGTATTAACATCAGATTAATCATTTACCTATCCTTCTACATGCAATCCTTCTCAAATTCCTCAAGTTTTATCATCTAGACTACATGGGTTTTCATATTTCATCAAGAACAACCATAAATCTGAATTTTCTAACATGGAAAAGACATTCTCAGTAATTAAATGGAAATAAAGTCACTTGCCTTGTTTGTCTCTGAATTCGGTGTGGATTCGGTGTAGAATTTCTGCAGAATTCCTCTCTCTCTCTCCTTCTCCAAGCTTTCTTCTCCAAAAAGTTATGGTGGCTAGGGTTTGCTTTGGGGGAACTTATGAAAACCTAATTTAATAAACCTCCGTAGCTTGTTGGGTTAATAAGGGTTGGTTAGGTCAATTCCTTATCAGATTACAACTCTCAATTTTCGTCATTTTTAATTACCCAAAAATACCAAATTACTAAAATACCCTTTATGGTGCTGGAATGGCCTAAAAATACCCCGGGACCCAAACTATATCCCCGGCTAGTGTTTTCTGACTATCTCGACCCTTCCGGACGCGTTGGCGCACTCAAAATGACTATACGGATTATAGATTTTAAACTCACTTTTATTAACAAAATATTATACCGTGACGCGGCGGTCCCACGCGTCTCAACAAAATTTCCAAATCGCCGTATATAAATCCCACGACAAATTTCATAATATCAAATACATATATAATCATATATGTACATAATCAAAAACCAATTCGCATCATATTAGTATTTATAACCCGGATTAATTTCCAATTAATACGCATTTAATTAATTAATCCCAAAAATAAATATAGCCAAAAGTACGGGGTATTACATGCGGTAATTTTTTTTTCCAAAGATTAAATAAGTATTTTCTAACACGGGGATTGCGTGTGTTGAAATGATGATTTTCAATGAAAATACTAAAGAGTATTGGAATGAATAAACGGGTAAATTCTGATAAAGGAATGATTTTAATAAAATGAAGTGGAATGGTTTCAAGTGTTGAACCGAGTGTGTTAAACAAGGTGAAAATGCTATGTATGAATAAAGAAAATTTATACTAGATTAAAATAAATTAATCTAGATAAGTAATATTTTTAAAGGTAAAATGGTTAATTCATTGGCATGTGTATTTTACAAAGGTTTACGTATGTATACATATACATAATTTCTCATGCATGTGGTTGTAGTGTGCGAGTATTCCGTTTTGTCATTCATTTCTATACTGCTCGTATAAATCCCACTGGGCATAGGCTCACATTCTCACTTTGTTACAACAGGTTGGGAGCGGTTCCGTAATTTGAGGGCATTTTGCAGGTAAGTATATCTTATTTACGTTAACGTTAGTAGATTTATTTACTTGGACTTCGGGGTGCTCCCCATGGGTCCCTCACATAGTTTATCTTGAAACTAGAATCGCATGATAACAAGTGAAATGTTAATCAAAATAAAACAGGACTAGCAACATTACTTAGGTTGTTTCATTGCACTTAACACCAAACGACTCGATTTGGACCGGGTTGACCACGGATAGCCCATAAATTCGGATCGGGGCGTTATAAATGATATCAGAGCTCTAAGTTCAAGGTTCCTTTCGGGTGTGATATGACGAGGTCGGTATTGGATATATCGACGTCGGTGTGGTCTGGGTCGATCATGCTAGTTTGATCACAGTTTAGTTTGTGTACTTGACGGTAAAATGTTAACACTACAAGTTAGATTAATGCCAAGTGGAACACAATTAAATTGATGGTTATTAATCTCTTTTGCATTTCGAATTATAATGGTAGTAATTTACGGGTGTTTAGGTAAGCCTATAGTGGTGACACCGTAGTTGTTAGTGTGAGGTGATTTCGTTAAGATTTGGTGACATGGAATCAATTGAGATGTCGATAGAATGAAGTGACACCCATTGGGCAAGTGGCACAAAATTGTGTACAATTAATCGTAGAGATTGATAGTTAGAGTGTCATAATTATATAATGGGAAATTATGGTTTAAATTATATGTAGCCTTGGTGTGACTCATGTGAGAGGTCAATATCGATGTGATAATTAGGCAATTTCGATACTTGGGGTAATACCGTGATTGATGATAAGGTTAATGAGTTTATAAATTGATGTAGGCCAACACTAGAGGATAAGTCACTCTTAGGTTATAGAATACTATCCTTAGGGGTGAACACCTTAGTGAATTATTGGTAGAGGAATGTAATTACAAGTGCTAGCTCTGGGTGAGGAGGTACTAGGTCCATTCATTGGGGAACTTGGGTTTAGTGCATTTCAATTTATGTGCCTTAACTGTAATGTGGGTTTAAATAATCCTGATGATTGAGGTAACCTAGGAGTGAACCTAGATAGTCGTGGTGACTTGGTATTAAGTAATTAAGTTGTGATGTTTTAGAATAGAACTTCTTGCGGCGTTGTTAGTGTGGGCCCAATCTTGGGCCACTACACCAAAATGCTTATTTTATAACGGATTTTTTTTTATATTTGTAACGGATTTTGTCCATTAGAAATTTGTAATAGTTAAAAAGTGTTAGAAGTAAGGTATTACCGTTGCTATTTATCATTAATTGTTGGAAAAGTCATTAAAAGGAATATAAAATAAAAAAACACAACTCGCAAATTCGGCGGGATTTATTCCCTCCCAACCCAAAAATACTCCCTCTCAAACATTCCCTCTCTGCCTCTCCCTACCTTCCCTTTCCTCGTCCCTTTCCCTCATTCACCCGCTCTAACCTTGACGCTTCACCGCATAGTTCTGCACTCATGAGGTACTTCCCAACAACAATCATGCTATATTATTTAATTACTGTATATACCGCTGATTTTAGGTGGGGTGACACAACGATGTGCGACGTCTGCCTTTTTCAGTAGGGTTGAATTTATTTAAATCACTCCCATTTTTACGATCTGGTAAATTCCTATTTGCATGTAGCATTTATTTAATGTACAATGTATTTTCTAGAATTTGATTTTTTAATTTATTCACTCGTTGATTGATATTACCAGAGAAATACTAGTCATTTAGAGTTTGTTCTCCATTTGAGAGATATATACAGTAATGGTCGCTCCAGTTATTAAAGCTCAAGCAGGTTATGATTACCTCATGGAGATACTTTTGATCGATGAAAATGGTACATGCTTCAATTTTTTTCTTGTGTTCATATATGAATATATGTTAGATTTGTATGTTCACACTCTTTATGTTGTTTATACGTTAAAATTCTTGAACTTATATAATTTTAATAAGGGTTCTTTAGGTAATCTATAATAATTTTTTTTTTAAAGAGGAATACTACCCCGAATAATAGAGGAGTAGCTTATTTGGAAAAATAAGGATTTTATTGTAGGGGATTGGATTTATATGCAAAATTGTATGTATAGCAGAACCCTCACTTGTGGGATGACTAACTTGAGTCTTCTCTTAATACTCTCTGAAACCCTCACTTGAGGGCAGTGGTGGATCCAAGAATTTTCAAGGGGTGGACAATAATAAAAACTACGGTCAAATTAGAGACCATGGTTTTCTATATGTTACTTCTGCGAAAAACCAATAGAAATTTGTTGTAGATATAAACGATGTCCAAAAATCTCTAGGTAGCATATATATTCACAAGGGTACTATCGGGGAAGGCATTATAGAGGTTGGCAAATAAGTGGAAGCTACCGTTCATGCAAACTTGAGACAACGAGCTAAGGTACTGTTTTAGAACATATGGTTAATATTTTTCTTATCTATCAATCTTCTTTTATGTGGTAAATATTGGTTAGTTTAATTCCTATCTAGTTATTCAGTGGATTATATGCCAACTCTGTTTGATCACTTGTTGGTTCATCACACTACTACCCATTTGCTACAAGTAGCACTTAAAAAGCTAATAGGCCAGGAGACATCACAAGTCGGTTCATTGGTGGCATTTTATCACCTTAGGTTTGATTTTAACTTTCACCGACCAGTTCTCGAGAATGAGCTAGTGGAAATTAAAGGACGGATCTATCAATGGATTGGGGATGCTACACTTCTGGAAACTAAAGTGATGCCTCTAACTGATGCGAAAGAGGTTGGGGCTATTGCAATGTTTGGAGAAAAATATGGATAGAAGGTTCAAATTTCTATAAGATATCATTCCTCTATAGTAATAATGATGAAATATGTGTTTCATTGAGTTTTAGGATGGAAAATGGACTTGATAATCTTATTGTTACTGTTTTCAGTCATTAGAGATCAATAATTTCTGGATTCAGACCAAATTGCTAATATAACTTTAAGTAAGAAATCTTATTGTTTTTGTTCCAACATGTATTGCACAATAGTGATAGCTAACATCTGCAGTCATGGGAATAGACTAAGTTGTTTGTGGTTCAGATTCCATGTTGGTGATGCAAAATGAGAATGGAGAAGATATAAGATAGACAACGGAAGGAAGATGATGCCCACAATAAAATCTCACAAGGTTCAACTCAAATTATAATTCAACTCTGAATAGTAAAAGAGATTTTAGCTTCATTATAATCTAACAATTCCTAATCCTAATGTAGTTTAAAAAATATTCCTCATTGATGAATACTGCCTAATATAAAATAAATAGTTAAATAGCCTAGTAATTATTGAAGTACTAAAACAATCCTAATTGACATCAATTAACTAACAATGTAATTAAGATATAATAAAATCCAAACTGCCTACGTCACTTTTCACGGTATTGTCTAAGAAAACTTATTTGTCTTGTGTAATATTTGGGACTCAAGGTATCATATCAATGTAATTTTTCTTCACATTCTACCACTATATAGATAACATAAGAAGAACTAGGACTAGGAGGTGCATGCACGATTCGCATATGAAGCGACTAGAGTGGAAACATGACTAAAGCATTGAGAATAAAGGCAATGGATCATTTGAACATTTGGCCTCACATTCGTGGTTGAACAATATGCCTAACTCTTCTCCTTCTGAAGGTTGCGAGTTTCCTGCGGTTTTTTGTGCCCTTCGTCAACATCATCTCGGCGCACAATCGTTGGATTCTGGAATACTCATGGTTGGAGAAAGAGAAAAATAACAAAGGTAAATTATGTAGTAATTCTGGAATATCTGCCTCCTAATGCTTTTTCTTTTTCTTTTTCTTTTTGACGTAGTGGTATAAAGGGAAAAAGTGTCATTGATAAGGTTCCTTGAATCCCGGTATTACACAAGGCAAGCAAGTTTTCCCAGCGAATGGTGACATAAACAATTTGTATTTTATTACATCTTAATCAAATTGGTAGGTGTTGATGTCAATTGGTATTATATTGGTTAACTAGCAATTATTAGAAGATTTTATCATTATTCTTAAATTTGGTAATATCTATTAATAGGGATTGCTCTTTAACTTAAATCGGGATTAAGAGTTGTTATCTTATAAATACTATTTTAATATCCTTTTGTTTATCAGGGTGAAATTATGATCTGAGTTGAAATAAGTTGAGCTTTATGTATGTGCATCTTCTTCTTCCCTCCTACTTCTCTTTTTTCTTCTATGTGCATTCTTATTCTGCATCAATTTTGATGTTAGGGCCAAATCCTTAACTTTTGTACTGTGTCAATTTCTTTCTTCGCCTCCCTTCGATTTTAGTTTCTTTCTCAGCTATCGATAGTTCTTCTGTTTCATCATAAATATTGATTCCATCATCATAAAATTGAAAAAATAGTTCATTCTTCATGAAAACCCTACCAAACTTTGTCAATCGTCATCATAAAGACCTTCTCATTCAGTTCAACATTCAAACGTTACCAAATCAAAACCTCTCACCAGACAATTTCTTATGATACACCGTCGGTCAACACCCTTGGAATCAACATCTGATAAAACCCCAACCCCTTTAATCTAAAAATTTGCAACACTGCCAACACGCGGATCTGTGTCAAATTATCATTTTAGTTTACAATTTCGAGAATGTAATACCCCGTAATTTTAAATGACTTTTAAAATGGGTTATATTTTAATTTAATGGATTAATTAGATTTTATTATTAATTAATTCATTCGGGTTTTATCCAGACAGTGGATATTAAAATGGAAAATTCTGAATATTACTTAAAGATATTTAGGTAATATATGAATGTGATGTCATTGATATGACTGTATGATACAAATTCGGTAATTTATATTTTTAGTCAGACGCGGTATGGGACGTGTCGGGACTAGTTTATTAAATTAAAAAGGAAATTTATTTTCTATCGATCTAATAGTCATTTTGACTGCGTCATTGCGTCCGGAAGGTTCGAAATAGTCAGAAAAGTCTATTTGGATGTTAATTTTGAGTCTCGGGTCATTTGGAAATGAATAGACAACCCGAAAGGGCATTTTGGTCATTTTTCTAGGGGGGATGAATAGTGATTTCGGATTTGGAACTATTATAAGTATTGGTAGATTAAGTATATGGGGGTTATTCATCTCCTCTTCACAAATAAGAGCAGCCATCTTCCTAGAGAGAGTGTAAGAGTGCTTGGGAAGGGAAAAGCCACTTGGGAAGGAGAAGAACAAGAACCAAGGTTCACCACCACCAACCACCACCGGAGTTTGACCGGAGAAGGGACAACCAACTGAAATATACTACACCAAAGGATCAGACCTACAAGAAAGGCAAGTGTTTGATAATGGCAATTTAAGTTTGTATATTGTCCATGTTAGAATAATATGAAAAGAGAAGATTATTATTGTTTGGAAGAAATAATGGAGTATTAAATGGATTTTTGGAAAACTGAAATGATATAGGAATCTAACTCATGTTTTAGGATGATATTAATCCACGAAATAGTCATGAATCTGTTGAAGAAATTATGAAAACCATTGATGTGTTCTTGAAGATGATATATTGATAATTTCTGGAAATAAGGAGATAAACATGCTTTTTAATCCAATCCCTTGATGATTCTAGGATGTTTAGTGTACTGGAAATCGTTCATATATGTTGGCATATCATGTAGTAATAATTATAACTCATTTTGGAGGTTAATATGAAGGTTTGAATGAGTAAAAATGGTGAAACCCGTAGTTGCTGAAATGCAGAAAAACCAGGCTTGGACCTGAGTGATCGATCGATCGACCCCTACCTTCGATCGATCGACCTCCCCAGATTATGTAAAGTTGTTTCTTTTTAAATGTTGATTCTTATCCCAAACCTTTTGTGTATCTTTGGTGATTATTATTTGGATATTTTGGGACCTATAAATATCAGTAAACCCTTGATAAGATTTGAATTAATTTGATTTGGATTCGAGTGATTTAAATGATGAAAATTTTATTGAATGGAATTTCGGTTGCTAGATTCATTTGTTAAATTAACAAATGGGGATGTATGAGGATTTAAGATAGGACCAGCAGGGGTGATTGAATATAACACCTGGGTATCCTTAAGTGTACAAGAGGGTTTAATCCTAAGTAAAAGAATATGTGTTTATAAGAGATTTGAAACTATCGGTTTTAACCTTAATTAAAAGGAGAACTAAACTCGTAGTAGTTCGGGAGAAATAATTTCTATGGACCAGTAGGATATTAGTGACTTCTTACTGAATATAAGATGAGTAAAATCCTATTTGAATCTTGTGAGATGGGAGCTTAGAACACATTTGATTGAAAGAGGGTATGAGGTTATCCCGATTGCATAGTTAAAGTTTTCGGACCTCCTCGATCGACAAAGTTAAGTAGTAGTGTATTGGAGGGGTTCCTTGTTTGGATTTCGCTTTGCGAGACGCTCCGCGCATGAACCTTAACGACGTCGGTAGTGGAGAGATGTTATAGGATGCGAGGATAATTAAATTATGAAGTAAAGATATGATATTTTAAAAGAGATATAATGCTACGTATGGAAATATCTTAGGGTAGTGATAATTACTTTATTAATATTATATTATAGGTATGATAATACCTATTTGATTGATTGTTGATTTATGTGTATGACATACCTAGCTTACTTGCTATCGGTGAGAGGTTTACGCGTGAGGGAAGTCATATCCTGATGAATCCATGGGATCTTTGATTTGTCGCTCGAGAACATAGGTCTATGAAAGACTTATCGGGGAGTTGATAAGTCCGCTGACTGTGGGTACGTAGGTATGTGCGTGACCCATGGATACGAGAACTATGTTCGCCTCCAATTTGTTTGTTGTTGTTTGTGGTTCGTGGAATCTTACCGAACCTGTAGTCCCCTATTCGGCGACCTGCGATGATGGGACATGATAGCAGAGTAATGCATTGCACCACAGCTGTGACTCGGGGTGCCGTATTATATATATATATATATATATAATGGATTAAATGGTTACATGAATATATTGTGGTTAAATCTATCTACGGTGATAATTGTAGATAACTGTGGATAGAACAAGATAATGGAATTAAGTAATAAATGTTGATGCTTATAGAATTGAAAAGCTTAACTCATGTTAATGAGAAACGGTTCATATTAATGAGTAATGATTCATGTTATTGAGAAACTAATCATATAAAGAAGAAATGTAAATGCATAATAAGGTGACGTATGGTATGGGACATACGGGGTTTATTATATGGGAATGGAATTATAATATGGAGACTAGAAAAGAGGAGCCATTAACTAGGAGGTTAATAGGAAACGTTAAGTGTGCACTCTAGTTGAGAGGTGAGAATTGCAAGTGAGAGTTGGATCTAACATGTACATAATAAATGCTTTATTGCACTTGTTAAATACTTGCTGTTTTAAAAATAATCTACACATTCGGGCTCTGACCCGTTTCCTTTCATATTTTCTCTTCTATTGTATCTCTATATCAGGTGTCCAGCAACAGGGACGCCAACCATAGTTGATTTTGACGAGCTATGGAGCTATGGAGGTTTTTCTTAGACGCTTGTCATCTTTTGATTCACAGTATTCTTACATAGGGCATGTCGCCCAAAGGATTTCAGTTATCATTTTTTGTCGTAGTTAAATACTGTTGTATTTGTGTCTTTTTAATACATTTAACATTGTTGGGATTATTGTAAAGGATTTATATTATTTGGGAATGTTTATTCCAGTTGCATTTAAATTCTTTTGAGTTATTTATTGTGTTATCTGTGTTGTAGAATAAAATGTGTTGTGTTATTCTTAAACTGGAAATGGATTTTGTTAAATTTAAATTTGGAAAGTTTTTAACACCAGCTTAATTGGGTATTGGGTAAGTTGTAAATGTTTTCGACAGTGATGCTAAGAATGAGCCAACTGTATATTCTGTTTTAATTTGGTATGGGACTGGCCACCCGGTATTTAATTAGGCGGGGTGTTACAGGTGGTATCAGAGGATCAGGTTCTAGTGTCCTTTAGGATCTGTACGGCTTATTGTGTCTTCAGCTTAGCGTTCTTTAATGTAGAGCCCTATGAGTAGGATTATTGCTTTTCTATTTACGCTTACGATCTTCAGCTATTTTGAGATATCAAATACTGATAGTGTTCTCTCGTTTCAGATGCCTCCTCGACGTGCACTCAGCCCGCCCCAGCTCAGGGTACAATGACTGCAGCCGAAGTTGCTGCAATTGTCGCTCAGGCAGTCAATGTTGCTGTAGCGACTATTCAGCAGGCTCCCGCACCGGCACCGGTTGTGCCACCCGCGCAAGGGAAAGTGTTTCCTACTGCATGGGAACGAGCGAGGGATGCCTTTCAGAAAGCGCACCCACCTGAGTTTCAGGGAGGATCAGATGTTGTGTCAGCTAGACAATGGAAGAAAGATATCCAACGGCACTTGAGAACGATCGAATGCACCGAGGCTCAACGTCAGATACTAGCCACATTCAAGCTAGTAGGGGAAGCTTTACAATGGTGGGAAGCTACGACCACTATGGAGGAGAGGGACACAATGACTATCCAAGACTTTTGGATACGATTTGATGGGAAGTATTTTCCTTCTGCCATCCAGACAGAGATGAGGCGGAAGCTACTTGATTTGAAACAGGGAGAGAAAACTGTGGCGGAATATGTGGAAGAGTTTACGAGATTAACTAATTTGGTACCAGCTGAAGTACCTACCGAGGAGAGGAGAGTCCTAATGTTCACTGATGGGTTGAACTATAAAATTCGCCAGCATTTATTGGGGAATCTTTCACTACGTGCGTATGCAGATGTTCTTAATGCTGCAATGCTCCACTGTCAAGATAACCGCTTCCATAATCTAGGTGTCAAGCGGGGGTTTGGGTCAGGCCTGCAAGGCAAGACTATTGGGGGCAGTTCTAGTGGGACTCAGTCAAGACAGAGTCATCAGCGTCAGAGTGAGCAGGGTTCCCAGATAGGGGACTATGCTAAGCGTTTGCGATCTCGAGATTCTCGATTTGAGGATAAAGGTATTGGGCAAGGACAACAGGGCCATCAGGGCCAGAGACAGGCTCATTAGGGCCAAGGGAAGGGAGGTAATGGCCAGCAGGTTCGGGGTCAACAGGGGTAAGGTGGTGGAAACTTTGCGGGAAAATGTTTCGTGTGTGGCAAGTATGGCCATAAACGTCAAGATTGTACTGAGAAAGACAAATTCCCTCAGCAAAAACAAGCACGACAGGAGCCACAGGTACCAGTGTTTCCACCAGCTGCTCTTCCAGCTCCGATGCTAGCACTACCTCCCATTCCAGCAGCACCCGCGCAGCAGGGTCAGTACGGGCGTGTATATAATGTCCATCAGGCAGTGAATCAACAACCACCACCCGCGAATGAGGGTATGTTTTCTATCTAAGGAATTATGAAGCGTATATTGATTTTGTTACGATTAATGTTGTGTGGGCAAAAGGGTTGCTAAACTTAGCCTATAGCACTGTTAATTATGTAGACTCACTGAGGGGTGTGGGACACCTTTATATTACATGTTATCACGTGGGTTTGATTTGTATCATGGGATTACTTACCTAGAGCATGTCTGAGTGTGATTTGACTATCAGCGTGCATTGACTTGTGGTATATGAGAGAGCATGTCTGCATCTTGTCTTCTATAAAAGAGTAGATGCGTAGACCCTATTTGAAATCGATAAAAACCAAATTTTTGTTTTAAAAATCGATAAACCTGATATTTTTTCAATCAAAATTTTTATATATTATTGACTAAGGACCTTAGGAGTTTCGATGACCGACTACTTTAGGAAGTAGTGTATCGGGGTGGTTCCTTGTTTGGATTTCGCTTGCGAGACACCCCACGCATGAAACTAATAACCGTTGGGAGTCGAAATAAGTTAGGTCTTTGGGAAACGAGTTTATAATCTTTGCGAAAACTTTTAAATATTGAAAGCGGTACGAGAGGGTGTATGGGCGCCCTGGATGATTGGATTGTAGTATTTTTCATAATTGTGAAAAAGGTAAGTAATTGAGACTTCAGGATTTATTTGTTCAATACGAGAGGATCATTTTTTTTCCTAAAGTTTGTCACGAGGACGGTATAGGAAAGATTAGGTGAAGTCTAAATTTGATTCAGTTAAAATTATATGGTGAGGCTTGGCGTATAACATCGATAGGGACTTTGTTAATGTACTGTATGGGCGGTACATCTTGGATTTCTTGCGATGTGAGATTTATACTCGGAGTTGATCTTACCGGTATGACCTATATTCCTGAATTTCGGGACGAAATTCTGTTATAAGGGGGGAAGTATGTAATACCCCGTAATTTTAAATGACTTTTAAAATGGGTTATATTTTAATTTAATGGATTAATTAGATTTTATTATTAATTAATTCATTCAGGTTTTATCCAGACGGTGGATATTAAAATGGAAAATTCTGAATATTACTTATAGATATTTAGGTAATATATGAATGTGATGTCATTGATATGACTGTATGATACAAATTCATTAATTTATATTTTTAGTCAGACGCGGTATGGGATGTGTCGGGACTAGTTTATTAAGTTAAAAAGGAAATTTATTTTCTATCGATCTAATAGTCATTTCGACTGCGTCGTTGCGTCCGGAAGGTTCGAAATAGTCAGAAAAGTCTATTTGGATGTTAATTTTGAGTCTCGGGTCATTTGGAAATGAATAGACAACCCAAAAGGGCATTTTGGTCATTTTTCTAGGGGGGATGAATAGTGATTTCGGATTTGGAACTATTATAAGTATTGGTAGATTAAGTGTATGGGGGTTATTCATCTCCTCTTCACAAATAAGAGCAGCCATCTTCCTAGAGAGAGTGTAAGAGTGCTTGGGAAGGGAAAAGCCACTTGGGAAGGAGAAGAACAAGAACTAAGGTTCACCACCACCAACCACCACCGGAGTTTGACCGGAGAAGGGACAACCAACTGAAATATACTACACCAAAGGATCAGACCTACAAGAAAGGCAAGTGTTTGATAATGGCAATTTAAGTTTGTATATTGTCCATGTTAGAATAATATGAAAAGAGAAGATTATTATTGTTTGGAAGAAATAATGGAGTATTAAATGGATTTCTGGAAAACTGAAATGATATAGGAATCTAACTCATGTTTTAGGATGATATTAATCCACGAAATAGTCATGAATCTGTTGAAGAAATTATGAAAACCATTGATGTGTTCTTGAAGATGATATATTGATAATTTCTGGAAATAAGGAGATAAACATGCTTTTTAATCCAATCCCTTGATGATTCTAGGATGTTTAGTGTACTGGAAATCGTTCATATATGTTGGCATATCATGTAGTAATAATTATAACTCATTTTGGAGGTTAATATGAAGGTTTGAATGAGTAAAAATGGTGAAACCCGTAGTTGCTGAAATGCAGAAAAACCAGGCTTGAACCTGAGTGATCGATTGATCGACCCCTACCTTCGGTCGATCGACCTCCCCAGATTATGTAAAGTTGTTTCTTTTTAAATGTTGATTCTTATCCCAAACCTTTTGTGGATCTTTGGTGATTATTATTTGGATATTTTGGGACCTATAAATATCAGTAAACCCTTGATAAGATTTGAATTAATTTGATTTGGATTCGAGTGATTTAAATGATGAAAATTTTATTGAATGGAATTTCGGTTGCTAGATTCATTTGTTAAATTTCCAAATGGGGATGTATGAGGATTTAAGATAGGACCAGTAGGGGTGATTGAATATAACACCTGGGTATCCTTAAGTGTACAAGAGGGTTTAATCCTAAGTAAAAGAATATGTGTTTATAAGAGATTTGAAACTATCGGTTTTAACCTTAATTAAAAGGAGAACTAAACTCGTAGTAGTTCGGGAGAAATAATGTTATGGACCAGTAGGATATTAGTGACTTCTTACTGAATATAAGATGAGGAAAATCCTATTTGAATCTTGTGAGATGGGAGCTTAGAACACATTTGATTGAAAGAGGGTATGAGGTTATCCCGATTGCATAGTTAAAGTTTTCGGACCTCCTCGATCGACAAAGTTAAGTAGTAGTGTATTGGAGGGGTTCCTTTTTTGGATTTCGCTTTGCGAGATGCTCCGCGCATGAACCTTAACGACGTCGGTAGTGGCGAGATGTTATAGGATGCGAGGATAATTAAATTATGAAGTAAAGATATGATATTTTAAAAGAGATATAATGCTACGTATGGAAATATCTTAGGGTAGTGATAATTACCTTATTGATATTATATTATAGGTATGATAATACCTATTTGATTGATTGTTGATTTATGTGTATGACATACCTAGCTTACTTGCTATCGGTGGGAGGTTTACGCGTGAGGGCAGTCATATCCTGATGAATCCATGGGATCTTTGATTTGTCGCTCGAGAACATAGGTCTATGAAAGACTTATCGGGGAGTTGATAAGTCCGCTGACTGTGGGTACGTAGGTATGTGCGTGACCCATGGATACGAGAACTATGTTCGCCTCCAATTTATTTGTTGTTGTTTGTGGTTCGTGGAATCTTACCGAACCTGTAGTCCCCTATTCGGCGACCTGCGATGATGGGACATGATAGCAGAGTAATGCATTGCACCACAGCTGTGACTCGGGGTGCCGTATTATATATTTATATATGTAATGGATTAAATAGTTACATGAATATATTGTGGTTAAATCTATCTACGGTGATAATTGTAGATAACTATGGATAGAACAAGATAATGGAATTAAGTAATAATGTTGATGCTTATAGAATTGAAAAGCTTAACTCATGTTAATGAGAAACGGTTCATATTAATGAGTAATGATTCATGTTATTGAGAAACTAATCATATAAAGAAGAAATGTAAATGCATAATAAGGTGACGTATGGTATGGGACATACGGGGATTATTATATGGGAATGGAATTATAATATGGAGACTATAAAAGAGGAGCCATTAACTAGGAGGTTAATAGGAAACGTTAAGTGTGCACTCTAGTTGAGAGGTGAGAATTGCAAGTGAGAGTTGGATCTAACATGTACATAATAAATGCTTTATTGCACTTGTTAAATACTTGCTGTTTTAAAAATAATCTACACATTCGGGCTCTGACCCATTTCCTTGCATATTTTCTCTTCTATTGTATCTCTATATCAGGTGTCCAGCAACAGGGACGCCAACCATAGTTGATTTTGACGAGCTATGGAGCTATGGAGGTTTTGCTTAGACGCTTGTCATCTTTTGATTCACAGTATTCTTACATAGGGCATGTCGCCCAAAGGATTTCAGTTATCATTTTCTGTCGGAGTTAAATACTGTTGTATTTGTGTCTTTTTAATACATTTAACATTGTTGGGATTATTGTAAAGAATTTATATTATTTGGGAATGTTTATTCCAGTTGCATTTAAATTCTTTTGAGTTATTTATTGTGTTATCTGTGTTGTAGAATAAAATGTGTTGTGTTATTCTTAAACTGGAAATGGATTTTGTTAAATTTAAATTTGGAAAGTTTTTAACACCATCTTAATTGGGTATTGGGTAAGTTGTAAATGTTTTCGATAGTGATGCTAAGAATGAGCCAACTGTATATTCTGTTTTAATTTGGTATGGGACTGGCCACCCTGTATTTAATTAGGCGGGGTCTTATAGAGAATTCACGTGATGCAGATAGGGGTTTATGTCTTTATTTTATTAATTGCTAGTATTAAATGACATAAAAGGGGTTTGGAGCCTCCATTGCAATGAGTGCGATTGCTAGAGGCCGTCCCAATCCTTTGGAGCCTCCATTGCAATGAGTGCGTTTGTGAGCCAATCCATCGGTACCACTCGATGAGGACCTATTGCAAGCTCTTGTTATGGTCACCTTTCCATATCGATGGCCACCGGAGACTCCTCCACCATTGCATCCCTCATCAATCCTAACTGCACCAAACCCTAGGTCAGCTATCCTCCTTATTACGGACCCTAGACCTTGCCAACCTCCGATTGTGATTTTGACACCACCCCAAGGTTTGCACAACCTCAGAGACAAGACCGCTGCGACATGGATTGATATTTTTTTATTCCAAAGGGATGAGTCCATCTGGGAAGACAACCCAAGAAATAAGTGAGCTTGTTAGTGGTAATCGATACAAGATGAGATCCCCAAGGGAAGTCAAGTGGCAGCGTACAAATCGCTTAATGAGGCCATCTTCGACAACATCAAAAGCAGATCCATCGTCAAAATGGCCAGAGTTGAGGGGATCTAAGGTGGTCATTACCTGTGATTTTCAGATCGGTGAGGTTTGATATCTCAAAAGTAAGGTTTTAGATTACAGCATGAAGATAACGAATAGGGTCCCCCAAAACCCTACTGTTCTGTTAAAATGTAATATCAAATGTAACAACATGGGTTTAGTTCTCTTTATAAAATATTAGGAATAGTGAAGCACATTTTTGTTATTTTGTATTTAGGAATATGCTAGATCATACACTGTCATTCATGACAACATACCCATACTAACATTTTCCTTTAGTGGGCATTGTAGATTCTTCGCCAATGCCTATAACTGTACGCCCCATTTGGGAGAATTCATTCGATTAAAAGAAATATTTCAGATTTATGCTTGTGTTCTGTCTTTTTTAAAATCCAATTAGTGGTGTTTGCATCTCCACGTATTTTATAGAACTCAATAAACATGTGTCATGTGTGAAGTAAATTATAGACCTTTCACTTTTGAAAGTTTTCATCATAAAGTTATGATAATAAGAAATGTACCTATTTGGAAATTTATCTTGAAGTTCCCACTTCTAATATTTTTGGTCATGCAATAAGAAATCACAATATGATTGTTTGTTCTTTTATACCATGATGTTTAAGGTACGCGTAGTAGAGGTTACTAGTGTATCAATGGAACTATGTGGTGGCACCCATGTCAGCAATACTTCTAAAATACGAGGCTTCAAAATAATCTCAGAGCATGGGATCTCATCTGGAATCAGGCATATTGAAGCTGTTGTTGGCGAAGCTTTCATCGAATATGCCAGTTCAAGGGATAATTATATGAAGCAGCTGTGTCTCAAAGTAAGTTTTTTTTCGTTATTTAACTTGTTTGATTACTTTTATATGTCTAGCAAAATTCCGTACCATATATTCCATCTCAAATTATGATCATGCTTCCATGTTCATCAACAAGTTAAGCTAAAATTATGATATATTTCCCTGGGGTGTGTATTGTTATAGGCAGTTGCAATTTCAATTTCCATCATTATAGTTAATAGCATTTTCCCAAACTGCCTAGACTTGAGTTCGACCTTTTTTCTTGTCATCTTTTTTCCCATGGTATGTCATGGTCGCGTTAGTACTTTATTTATAAGTGTACTAGTCCTCCATTAAATTATTCTAAAGGAAAAACTTGACCTTAATCAGAAACCATATTTTCCGTCTACTATTGGTTCTCTTCTTTCAAGATTGTTTTAGCAATAGTAGTTCTATTTTTCTTAGATATAATGCACGTGCTTCATTCATATGAATACCACCATGACATGTACTTGTATCTTACGAGACCTTTTAGTGTAACTACTGGCTAAAGACACGATGTTAACTGACCATCATAATAGATGTGCAAGAGAGTCGTGATTACACTATAATGACATACAGGTGATTCCGTTGCATCAACTTCATTTAATATTATGAACAATTGATTTGGTATGGTATAGACCAAATCCATCCCAAATGGTACTCATCCCTAATGCGAACCTTTCTCATTACTTGTCTTACATAACAAAATGTTTGTTTTGTGTTATACTTCGTGCTTTATCCTTACCTTAATCCTATCATAGTCATGTTCACTGGTAGTTCCATCCTATTATTCTATCTATCATATTCCCCCTGCCCCAATTTAAAGGTCGTGTTCTATCCTTGAAATAATATATGCCCTAGGGATATAATCAAATCAATTAATTCCTTATTAATTTCCATGTCTTGTTTAAATCAAATACTTTTTAATTAAACCAAGTTTTAATTTTATATAATAAAATTAATTAGTTCAAGAAGAAGGTAAGAAGTCGGGAAATATTGAAACTCAAACTGTTATTGATCAAAATTCTAAAGTAATTTCTGAATATCGAGCTCCAAATGCATAGTATGTTCTTGTGAAGGGTTACTTGACAAATTGTTGTTGTATTAATCTTGTCTATCAAAACCTCTTAATTTGAAAGAAGCTAAATATAATGATCACCAAATTTGACCAAATCGATATTTCCAAATGTCTTCACCTACATTATTTATGACCATAAAATGTTAAAATAGGAAGTCGATGATTCTTGTAGAGTCAGCTCTTGCGGGTTTATAAACCTTATATGTTTTAACTCTGATTAGTTTTTGTCAGAGTTATTTCATTGTGCATGCCTCTTCGTCAATCATCCATGATTTACTCGGATGTCTTAAGAGTCTACGCTTTATGACATGCTAAATGAGGCTTGATGTTTTTCTTAATATGCTTTGATGGTTTCTTCATGTTATTGACCAGGAATAATTGCTCTTAGTTATAAAGGCCTGTAATAGTTTTTAAATGTCATTTTGTTATTCTTTTTTCTTTTTTAAGTACGTAGAAACTTCAAAACTTTTTATATTAGCATCTCGTCATTCCGGAAAGCCTTACGGTGTCACATAGTTTTAATAACACGTCATTTAATGCAGTTTTTCTCTTCCCATGAGGTTCCTTTATTGATATTTTTATCTTCTTTGGCATGTAGCATAACTATTAAAGGGAGAGAGATGATCTTTTTTCCTTTGTAATCCTTAATAAATATTCATTTCTCACATTACGTCCTCCCCTCTCCTCTCTCCCTTTCCATTCCATACTTTTTTATTTTGTTCCAGATAAGCTTGATAAATGAGTGGCTGAGTTTATTTTTTTGTTCATTCCATTATCAGGAAGTAGATGCTAACGTGATTTGTTGAACCCCTCTTCTCCGGTATATCTGGTATGACTAATTATTGAAATGCAACTTTGGTATCATTATTTATTTTAACACTTTGTTGGTACACTTTAGTCATTTGTTCAAGTATGTTTTATAATATATAGGATTACTTTTTACCCTAATTGTTTAGATTTAGGTACAAACACATTAACTAATACCAAAATAACTTGTCTAAACTAACATTGTCCTCATCGGACTCTCGATTGTCCCAATTGACTAACATACGCTTCTTTTTGGGGTTAAAATTCGAGAGGGGGAGTGGGTTCTTAAAAGGACTACGCAGTCCCTAAAAATAGGTACAAATCAGTGTTTTAAAATGTGCGCGATAGCGCAATTTGGGTCAAAAATGTGACATAGCTCCTCCAATTTTGCGCGGGTCACAAATAGCGTGCGCTATTGATGACATGGCACGCTATTTCGGCGCTATTTGCGCTATTTAAACACTATTTGTTTACTTAGTTTATTTGACACAAACTTATCAAAAACTACGTAGTTTTGATATTTTTTTCATTTTTTCAAACGTTAGAGACCATTAAATGTAAAACCTTCAATCCACTTATTAATTTTATACTTTCAACTTAACACAAACCCTACCCGTCCAAGAGAAACCAACTCTTCTCAATACAAAAAACCTTCCCTTTTGTAAAATAACCCATCACGACTGAAAAATTACCCATCGTGGCCGAAAAGCAGCCTTTGTCGACTAGAAAAATCCCCGCGACTTGAAAAAACCCTGGAAAAAATCCCGTCGGCACAAACGAGGTATATTTTTGTAACTATAATCTTATTTTTTTTTCTTTTTTAACTTCAAAACCCATCTCAACTGTTTTTCAAGTTTGTCTTAGTTTCATTTTTGTTGGATTTAATTTAGTTTACAATGTCAAGAAAAGATTTTTGCTGGAAATACGGTTTTGTAAAAGAGGGAGAAAATGGTATATATTTGGGATTTCATGTGTTGGTTGTATCTATTTATTTTTAAGATTTCATGTGTTGGTTGTATATTTTTAAGGTTTTGTAAAAGAGGGGGAAAAGGGCATAATTTTTGTTGGAAATACGATTTTATTTTTAAGATTTCATGTGTCGGTTGTATGGATTTGTTTACTTTATTTGAGACAATGTGATGGTGTGGTTTAGAATTATGTAGTAATTTATGAACTTATGACTTTCAAGTGATGTATTTGATTTGGAATAATTTTTTGAAGTTATTTATTTGTATTTTTAATTATAAAATTGAATTGCTTGTTCGATGCGCGACATGATTTATGCAATGCGCACCCGGGACCAAAACATGACACCTTGCTCGAACACTATTTAAAACATTGGTACAAATAAATCAAATGATACCAAAGTAACTTGTTCTCGTCCTCATCGAACTTTTGGCTGGCCTAATTGATTAGTTACGCTTTTTGGGGGGTTAAAAATGGGCATTGGGCAGGGAGAGGTGCGAAAACTAAAAATAACAATCTAACGACCTAAATTTATATACAAACACATCAATAGATACCAAATTAACTTGTCCAAACTGAACGTGTCATCATCGAAGTCTCGATTGACCTAATTGACTAATATACGCTTCTTTTTGGGGGTTAATATGGCGTTGGGGGTTTAAAATTAAAACAAGAACCTTGTTGCCTAGAAATATATACAAACACAACAAGTGATACCCAAGCAACTTGTCTAAACTAATCATGTCCTCATTCGACTCTCAGTTGGCCTAATTGACTAGCATACGCTTATTTTGGGGTTAAAAATGGGTGTTTGGGGGCGAAAAATGAAAACAACCTAACGGCATAAAAATAGGTACAAACACATAAAGTGATACCAAAGTAACTTATCTAAACTAACCGCGTTCTCATCAGGTATGGCTGTTCATTGCGTATCAACTACTCCTAAATAAAATTATATGCGTGCCAATGGTACATGAGTGTACTAGTCTTTTACGTTATTTACTCATTTATGCTTATACATTTACTAAGATTGAGTTTGTTCAACAGGTTCTTATGGGGAAATATAAAGATTCAAGAATGAAGTCTACTTTTGCAAGGAATATCATGAATGCTAGTTTGGAGAGAATAATATGTTTAGAACTTTAATGATGTTAGACTTCGTTTCAAGTTTATGGTTAAAAGCTAAATGGTTTATCTTGTAATACATTTTGTTTTGAGAACTATAATGGTTGTGAATGAAATATAGTTTTAGAACAATTTAATATCACTGAAATATAGTGTCGTTTATTTTGTTACGTGTGTTTTCAAATTATTGTGTGACTGAAATTTGTGGGCATTGGTTCTGCATTGCCATTGGTTGAGCACAAGTTTTTACTAGTGTATTTATATCTACTTGTTTAATGAAAAATTAATATTTTATTAAAAATAAAATAATATTGCTAACGGACTTTAACTGTTATAAATAAAAATAATTGTTATAAATATATGACATTCCCAATCCGCTGCAATATAGTTTGTAATGGCCTTTATCCGTTACAAATTCTATATTTGTAACGGATTAAAACTATTACAAGTTAATATATTCGTTACTAATATGAGATGTGTACCAATGCCACATCTGTTACAAAATATTTTGTAACGGATTTAGCCCGTTACAAATTTCGTTGGTAAAATAAATAATGCCAATTTTCTAACGGATTTAATCCGTTACAAATATTTTCTGTAACGGTTTTTGCCCGTTACAATTGACCTGTTTTGGTGTGGTGGGCGATACCCGACGCCCCTTATCCTACAAAAACCCTAGATGGTATTAATTTATAGTTTAGTGTTCATAATGTGGTATGAAAGAATAAGATCATGTGCGGCGTCCGTGGTGAGGGCCTTGGTGTTTATAGGCAATATTCGAGGTCCATATCCTACCGTGATCAGCATAGTTGTGTTAACTTATGTATTGGCACATAGTGTGATATTCATATTGCAAGTCAATTTGATTGCCATAGTTGAATAGTCATCGAGGATTCGGGTAAGGCAGGCCTTGAGGTTCATAGGTTACAGGCGACGTCTTGTGTCCTGCCATAAGTGGTAGTAGCAATAATTATAGTTTACACGTGACTTATAGTCACAACCATTTGGGAGAAGGTAAGATTCGTATATAAATGTTCAAACTCTTTTAGCTATTGAGGTAATGGCTAGGTGCAAGGATGTAAGGACATAAATTTCCAATTGAGTCCATGTATTGTTTTGACTTAATTCCGTGAACAAAACTGTGTTTGTAATATGTCATAGGGAGATGTTTATTTTGTCACGATCCCACTTGGTCTATGACGTCACTACACCAAAAACAGCAAATTGGCACACCCTGATATTAAAAATCTGGCACAGTTTAAAACTGTGCCAGATTCTGGCACGGTTTAATGAAAATCTGGCACACTTTAAAACAGTGCCAAAATTTGGCACTGTTTTAAAGTGTACCAAAATTGAGTACAGTTAACTAAAATATAAAAGCCCTAAAAAAATAATACCCCTCACAATTTTTTTCTCTCCCGCTCACTTTGATCTCTCTTTCTAGTCTCCCGCTCTCTCTTTCTGGTAAGGGTCGGGCGTTTCTCTATATGGGAGATTTGGGTGATTTTAGCCCCGGTGAAGACCACGTTGCCCCTACCCTCTTTCTTCGTGGTCCTGATTGGGTCTACATTGGATTGATGTAGGCTTTTTTTTCCGGCGATCGAAGGTTATGGTGCTGGGTGCGATATGGGGGTGATAGGGAGGTGGCTGGATGTGGTGTGGTTCGTGGTGTTGTGCTGGGGTTGCTATGGTGGTTGGCGATTTTGTTCTGGCCGATGATGGTTGATATGGTTGTTCACGATGGGATTGTTCAGTGGGTGGTCCTTTACCCGCTGGGTTTGGCTCATTTTGGACCTTGGTGCTTCCTTAACATACTGACGGTCTTAGAGGGATCCAGTGCTGGTGCTGGGCGTGGTGGCGGTGGTGGCAGTTTCGGGGCTGGCGGGTTGAATTCCAGGGATTTCTTAATATGAGTAAGAAACTATTACTGGTATGTGCATATCATTATACGCAAAAGAAACATTGAACACATTTTTAGTTTGTGATTGTTGTATAATATTGCATTATTAGGGTTTGATTTCATCTTTTCATAAATTTAATAGGATACGAAATTTGGTAACATAAACATGGAGGGATAAATACTATTATTCTTGTTATCAATTATTACAAATCATGGTTAATTAGTATGGAATTCAGTGGTAATTAGTTAGTTATATAATAATTCGATAATTTCAGTGTTCTATTGCATTGAATAACCTCTTTGTATTTGTGTTTCTATTAGTTCATCTGAATGCCATCCTGCCTAAATCCCTTGATTAAGAATTGTATTCACTCGGATCTTCTTAGATCTATGGAGACTTTGATACAGAGCATCTCAAGAAGACTCAAAAAGGTTTTTTCTGAGCCGAACTATTTTTCAATAAAATTTTAAACTTAATCAAACGCACCTTAAAAGGATAATGTTGTGTAAAATGGACCATCATATGTTACTTCTTTCTTCAACTTATATTCTGATTTCATGTACCTTGCATATGTTTCTATAGAATGAACTAAAGACCAAGTGGGACACAGAGAAGTCCGTGCTAGAAGGATCAAAGAATGAAGCAGCAAAGAAGTATAATGAAATTAACGAACAGGTAATCTTCTCATATAAGTTTAGTGGTTTGGCATTCTGATAGTTACTACTGTCAGTTTATATATTTCATATGTTTACTGGATTCCTTATTCGATCAGTGTCATCATTTATAATTAGATTTTGGGCCTAAGATGCATTTGAACATCTCCTAGCTTCAACGAAATTAAATTTAGAAAAAAGGGAAAAGTCAGTTATGTAACAGCTTCACCCATAAATGATCTATCTCTATTAGTTTGTGTCCATAAATGATTTATCTCTATTAGTTTGTGTCCATAAATGATCTATCTCTATTAGTTTGTGTCCATAAATGATCTATCTCTATTAGTTTGTGTCCATAGTATGATTAACATCCATTTTGGTGTTGGTTTTGGTTAGAAAAGTAAGAATTAACATGTGAAAGAGTGTTGTATTTCACTGTGTAATCATTTGGTTTTCTTCTACAACATGAACATATTGAATGTCATAATTAATTGGAATTTCAAGTTTGAGGTGTTATGTCGAATTTGGTTTCCTTTCTTTAGTGTAGTGCTATTACTTAATCGGCTTTGTTTCTTTATTGTGGGAGATCTACTCTCATAGGTACCCTCTCTATATCAATTCTTAAACATAACATTGGTCTTATGGTATGGATTACTCATGTTCTGTAAATAACATGTTTCATAAAACATAACATTGGTCTTTGGTACCTCTTTAGTAAAAAAAATTTCATCGAATATAAAATTGCTTACTTTATGACCTTATTCAGTTAAATTGGTGGAAGGGATTTGCTGGTGGTTTGGTTTTGGAATTTGATGTTGCTGTTGAGTTTATTTCAAATGTTAAAACATGTTGGATTTAACGAATAAACAAATGAAACTATATCAAAAAATTTTAAAATCAATAAACGGGACCAATGTAACTTGTACGAACTGACCGCGTAGTCGCGGGTCTCCCGGTTTGAGAATATGACGATAACTTGCAAAAATAACACTTAGAGTTAAAAACATGCCGTTAAAGGGTGAAAACCCAAACCAGCCCCCAAACGACCCCGTAGGAGGCACAAACACCTCGCACGGGACCAATGTAACTTGTAGGAACTGATCGCGTAGTCCCGGGTCTCCCGGTTTGAGAATACGGCGATAATTTGTAAAAATCAACACTTAAACTTAAAAACAAGCCGTCAAAGGATGAAAACCCAAACCATCCCCCAAACGACCCCGTAGGAGGCACGAACACCTCGCACAAGACCAATGCAACTTGTAGGAACTTACCGCATAGTCCCGGGTCTACCGGTTTGAGAAAACAACGATAATTTGCAAAAAAAAAACTTAGATTTAAAAACATGCTGTTAAAGGGTGAAAACCCAAACCAGCCCCCAAACGACCCCGTAGGAGGCACGAACACCTCGCACAGGACCAATGTAACTTGTAAGAACTAACCGCGTAGTCCCGGGTCTCCCGATTTGAGAGTACGATGATAATTTGCAAAAATCACACTTAGAGTTAAAAACATGCCGTTAAAGGGTGAAAACCCAAACCATCCCCCAAACGACACCGTAGGGGGCACGAACACCTCGCACGGGTCCAATCTAACTTGTAGGAACTGACCGCGTAGTCCCGGGTCTCCCGGTTTGTGAATATGACGATAATTTGCAAAAATCACACATAAACTTAAAAACATGCCGTTAAAGAATGAAAACCCAAACCATCCCCCAAACGACACCGTAGGGGGCACGAACACCTCGCACGGGTCCAATGTAACTTGTAGGAACTAACCGCGTAGTCCCGGGTCTCCCGATTTGTGAAAATGACGATAATTTGCAAAAATCACACTTAGTTAAAAACAAGCCGTCAAAGGGTGAAAACCCAAACCACCCCCTAAACGATCCCGTAGGAGGCACGAACACCTCGCACGGGACCAATGTAACCTGTAGGAACTGACCGCGTAGTCCCGGGTCTCTCGGTTTGAGAGTATGACGATAATTTGCAAAAATCACACTTCGACTTAAAAACAAGCCGTTGAGGGCTGAAAATCCAAACTAGCCCCCAAACGACCCCGTAGGAGGCACGAACACCTCGCACGGGACCAATGTAACTTGTAGGAACTGACCGCGTAGTTTCCGGTCTCCCAATTTTATAGTGTGACGATAATTTTCAAAAATCACACTTTGACTTAAAAACAAGCCGTTAAGGGGTGAAAACCCAAACCAGCCCCCAAACGACCCCGTAGAAGGCACGAACACCTCGCACGGGACCAATCTAACTTGTAAGAACTGACCGCGTAGTCCCGGGTCTCCCGATTTGATAGTATGACGATAATTTGCAAAAATCACACTTTGACTTAAAAACAAGCCGTTAAGGGGTGAAAACCCAAACCACCCCCCAAACGACCCCGTAGGGGGCACGAACACCTCGCACAGGTCCAATGTAACTTGTAGGAACTGGTCGCGTATTCCCGGGTCTCCCGGTTTGTGAATATGACGATAATTTGTAAAAATCACACTTAAACTTAAAAACATGCCGTTAAAGGGTGAAAACCCAAACCATCCTCCAAACGACCCCGTAGGGGGCACGAACACCTCGCACGGGTCCAATATAACTTGTAGGAACTGATCGCGTAGTCCCGGGTCTCCCGGTTTGTGAATATGACAATAATTTGCAAAAATCAGCACTTAAAACTTAAAAATAAGCCGTTAAAGGGTGAAAACCCAAACCAGCCCCCAAACGACCCTGTAGGGGGCACGAACACCTCGCACGGGTCCAATGTAACTTGTAGGAACTGACCGCGTAGTCCCGGGTCTCTCGGTTTATGAATATGATGATAATTTGAAAAAATCACATTTAGTTAAAAACAAGCCGTCAAAAGGTGAAAACCCAAACCACCCCCAAATGACCCCATAGGAGGCACGAACACCTCGCACGGGACCAATGTAACTTGTAGGAACTAACCGCGTAGTCCCAGGTCTCCCGGTTTGTGAATATAACGATAATTTGCAAAAATCAGCACTTAAACTTAAAAACAAGCCGTTAAAGGGTGAAAACCCAAACCACCCCCCAAACGACCCCGTAGGGGGCACGAACACCTCACACGGAACCAATGTAACTAGTAGGAACTGACCGCGTAGTCCCGGGTCTCCCGGTTTGTGAATATGACGATAATTTGCAAAAATCAACACTTAAACTTAAAAACAAGCCGTTAAAGGGTGAAAACCCAAACCACCCCCCAAACGACCCCGTAGGGGGCACGAACACCTCCCATGGGTCCAATGTAACTTGTAGGAACTGACCGTGTAGTCCCGGGTCTCCCGGTTTGTGAATATGACGATAATTTGCAAAAATCATACTTAGTTAAAAACAAGCCGTCAAAGTGTGAAAACCCAAACCACCCCCCAAATGACCCCATAGGGGGTACGAACACCTCGTACGTGACCAATGTAACTTGTAGGAACTGACCGCGTAGTCCCGGGTCTCCCGGTTTGTGAATATGACGATAATTTGCAAAAATCAACACTTAAACTTAAAAACAAGCCGTTAAAGGGTGAAAATTCAAACCACTCCCCAAACGACCCCGTAGGGGGCACGAACACCTCGCACGGGACCAATGTAACTTATAGGAACTGACCGCGTAGTCCCGGGTCTCCCGGTTTGTGAATATGACGATAATTTGCAAAAATCACACTTAAACTTAAAAACAAGCCAGTTAAAAACATGCCGTCAAAGGGTGAATACCCAAAACGACCCCCAAACGACCCCGTAGGAGGCACGAACACCTCGCACGGGACCAATGTAACTTGTAGGAACTGATCGCGTAGTACCGGGTCTCTCGGTTTGAGAGTATGATGATAATTTGCAAAAATCAGCACTTAAACTTAAAAACAAGCCGTTAAAGGGTGAAAACCCAAACCACCTCCCAAACGATCCCGTAGGGGGCACGAACACCTCGCACGGGACCAATGTAACTTGTAGGAACTGACCGCGTAGTCTCGGATCTCCCGATTTGTGAATAGGATGATAATTGGCAAAAATCAACACTTAAACTTAAAAACATGCCGTTAAGGGGTGAAAACCCCAACCACCCACCAAACGACCCCGTAGGAGGTACGAACACCTCTCACGGGACCAATGTAACTTGTAGGAACTGACCGCGTAGTCCCGGGTCTCCCGGTTTGTGAGTATGACGATAATTTCCATTCATATATGTAATTTTTTTGTTTTGAGTATTTTTTTTTTGTAAATTATTGGGTTACTAATATCGTATCTTTTTTGTATTTTATTTGTTTTGCAGGATAACAGTTTATCGTTGGCTTTTATTCGCGTGTAACACACAAAGAACTCAATGGTTTACAACAAGGGGATTATTAATGAATCCATTTTTTTGTGTCATGACCGTACGGTCTTTTTTTGTTTTATTATTGACTTTTATGGCCATGAGGGCTTTTGTAAGTTAATTGTTATATTTTGTGGCCGTGTGGGCTTTATGTTAGGCAGGTTTTGTATTAACAGGTTTTGGAATGTCCAGAAAATAAAGGAAACTCTGCCCAATTTTTTTTGGGCCTGTGAGCAGTTAAAGACTTGTAATATTTTGAAGTTTGTATGTACATTAGTTCATTAATAACGCGCATTATTATTAATTTGTGAATTTTGTGCTTTCAAATATTTTTTTTTTAAATTAAAAAATTGGCACAGTTCAAAATCGTGGCAAAAGTGTATCATATTTTTGCACGGTTTTAAACTGTGCTAATTTTTTTTAAACTATGCTGAATCTGGCACAGTTAAAAACTGTGCCAAAAGTGTGCCAGAAATATCAAATTCTGGCACGGTTTAAAAGTGTGCCAGAAGTGTTCCTATTTTGCTGAATCTGGCACAGTTAAAAACTGTGCCAAAAGTGTGCCAGAAATATCAAATTCTGGCACGGTTTAAAAGTGTGCCAGAAGTGTTCCTGTTTGACTGATTCTGGCACACTTTTAAACCGTGCCAGAAAAAAATTTCCATTTTGGAACACCTGATTCTGGCACAGTTCAAAACAGTGCCAGATTTGATCTGGCACGGTTTTGAATTGTGCCAGAATCCTGTTTTTGGTGTAGTGCGTATTGAAGAAAATTGAAGGCGTTGTGGTAAAGATTCAAAGAATTAAATCATGTCGAAGTTTAATTAGTGCAAGTTTACTCGTCTTCAAAGTTAATTGCATTTCGAGATCACTCATGTATGAATGCGTATAATTAATGGTGCTCAGAATTGTTTTTATAAAAGATAAGGATGTACTTTTATAAAGAAAAATATTTTAATATATTTTTGAAGTATTTTAAGTGTTTACACTACGTTTTATTCTGATATACTCGAAATAGAGTTTGACTAATTTGGATCTCTTTTATAAGAGACGTTTTGAACTAAAAGTCAAAGAAAGTCAAACTGACATCAGCTCGCTCAAACGACATAAGGATGTCGTTCGAACGAGATGCCTATGTCGCGCGAACGACGTGGCCTTGTCATTCGAACGACACATTTTTCAAGGTGGCACTAAATTATTATTTAAAGCATGTTTCTATCAGAGTTTCGTAAGTGTGCATTCTGGAAAACTATTTACGAACCAGAAACTTGTTTGCACATGTTTTCTAAGGTTTAAAAAGATTAAACACATCCTTAGAGTTTTCAAAGATCTGAGTAATCATTCTTATATGCTTATATGATCTTGCAGCACCAAGAAGTTTGTTCTATCATTGAACATCAAAGGGTTTTCTGGTGAAGAAAAGAGAAGGACTTCTTGTTCAACATCGTAGACGAATCAAAGCCATTCGGTGGACACCGAGACATACGTGAACGCATGTGTTGTGGACAGGTATGTGGAAGAAGAAATTTCTGCGTGGGCACTATTGAAGAATGGTTGAAGATCAGAAGGAGCGTTAAGACCCGTGGGGATCGAGTCATTGAGTAAGGCTAATCTATCTTTGTAAAACCATTGTTCTTAGTGATTGTCTGGCTTAGGTCGTCCGAGGTTGTTTTCCCGTTTTGGGTTTTTTCCTCGTACATCCGGCGTTGTGAGTATTGTTTACTTTACTTTACTTGCTTTAATCACTAGATGCAGGTTTAGGATTAATCAAGATAAAATTGGTTTAAAGTAAGAATTGGGTTTTTCACAACTTGGTATGGTGCATAATTAAAAGTTGGATACTTTTTTGAATAAAAATTGGTTTTGTTTGAAACACATACATATTGGGCACTTTCAAATTGGTATCAGATCTAGAAAACATATTTTATTTGTTTTGTGATCCTGTTTATTTTCAAAGATGAATTCTGGATATAATGAATCTTCTCGAACTCCTATTTTTTATGGCACTAATTACACTTATTGGAAGATGAGAATGAGATGTGCATTAAAATGTATTGATGAGCGTGTTTGGCTAGCAGTTGAGAAAGGTTGGACACCCCCTGTCACTATTGTAGGTGAGGTCACTAGTTTAAAGCATGTTGAGTCATGAACCAAAACTGAACAAAGACTTGCACAATATAATTATAAGGGTCTGCACGTTATTGCTTCATATGTCACACATGATGAATATAATAGAATTATGACTTGTGAAACATCAAAAGAGGCTTGGGATATTTTGGCACTCACTCAAGAAGGCACTAGCATGGTTAGGGTGTCGAAGCTTCAAAATATCACTACACAGTTTGAGACCATTTGGATGTTAGAGAGTTTTTCCAATATTTTCCACTCGTCATTTAACCTAGGTGAGGAAATTCCCGACAACCTTGTCATTAAGAAAATCCTTAGGTCGTTGCCTAGTAGGTTTGATGCGAAAGTGACCATTTTAAACTCCTTGGGTAGGTTAGAGTCGACGAAACTAGAAGAGACTGTAGGTGACTTACAAACCTATGAAATCGACATGATTACCTCCAAGCAAATGCCTAAGAAAGAAAAGGGTATTGCTTTGAAAACTCGAAAGGAGGAAATTAAAGTTTCGGATTCCAATTCCAATTCCGATTTTGAGGATGTTTCTTTGTTGGGAAAGAAATTTAAAAAAATTATTAAGTTTCAAAAGCAATCGAAAGATGCCAAGAAATTTGAAAAATTCAAGAACAACAAAGTAGATCCCACCTCTAAGGATAAGTTTGAGAAGCCTAAGAGAGATGAGTCGGATAAGTGTTTTGGGTATGAGGGCTACGATCACAAAGTTAAGGAGTGTCCCACTAGACTTAAGAAAGAGGGCAAGCAACCCATTGTCTATAATGCCACCATAAGTGATAGTGATTCGAAAGAGGGAGAGAGTTCCCCCATTGATTGTAACTTTGTTGCATTTATGGCATGTCATGTGAGCGATGATGATTCTCATGTGCATGACACTTCCGAGGAGGTTTTGAGTGTATTCCATGTTAGTGAGGGTGAAGAGAGTGATGAGGAGGAGATAGATGTGAAAGAGTTGCAAAATGCATTGTATGCGTTGTATGCCGAAATGGTGAAGGTGAAAAAGGCTAACTCGAAATTGCAAGCTAAGTTGAATGAGTGTGCCATAGAAAATAATGATAGTTTGATTGGGGATCTTAGGGCACGAGAGAAGAAGTTTAGGGACAAACTAGAGTTTGTGGAGAAAGAGAGAGATAATCTCTGCGGTTTGATGGAGTCCTTGAAAAAGGAGGTTTTAGAGTTTGAGAGTCTAGGCGTTTTCTCGAGTCTAAGATTCACGAGTTGGAGGAGAGATTGAGATACTCGTCTAGAGTCAAGTTTGATTTGGAGGCTAGGTCGGAGATGTTAGATAAAATCCTAGGCACCGTCCAAATGAAGGGAGATAGGGGAGATATAGGTTTTAATGAGAGAGTTGTTCCCATTCCCCCCGCACGTGTGAGAAACACTAGTAAGGTTAGAAAAGGTCCACATATAGGTAATCATTCCCACCACCGCTAAACTTGCACATTTTGTGGTAGGAAAGGTCACCTTAGGCATTATTGTTACGACCTTAGACAAGCTCCTAGGAAATTTAGGAATAAATTTGTCCCGGTTCCCCAAACCCCCATGCGTCATTTTACACCTACTTGGGTTAGGAAATCGGATTTGGTGGCTTTAGGAATTAAACTTCATGATTCTCATTTGGGTGCACTTGATTCTTCCCATGCTAAATCTAAAGGATGATAATGTTGCCATGTTTGTCATATACTAGTTTGCTTCATGATATATTCATTGCTAGTATTATGACATGTGTATCATTTTGTACTATAGCTTTCATTTGTTTAAGTTGTATTGAAAAAATACAAAAAGATTTTTTTTTTAAAGAAAACTTTTGAAAATCCGAAAAGATTTTGTTTTTTTAGAAAACTTTTGAAAAATAAAAAATAGTTTTGTTTTCTTGTTGGTTTTTTGTTTTTGAGTTTACATGTTTGATGTGGCATATTGGTGTGCTTGGATCACCCCCCCCCCCCCCCCCCCCCCCAACATCGTTTCATTATCCACGTGGGTAGGACATTTGGTCATTATTATCTATACTTAGAATGATCTTAACCATTGTTTATATGGGGGTGTTTCGAAGTTGATATGCATTTTGATTCGACTTTGTATATATGTCAAGATTGCACACATGCACGAGTTTATATGGATGTTTGACTTCTCTTGCATATTTGAATTTGGTGAGGCGTTCTTATCTCAATCTTGTCATCTATGCGTAAGTAGACTTAAGGAGAAGTGTGCATGTAAGAACCGTTTATCATGAGGATTTAAATTGGTAAAAATGTTGAGTGATTCACGGGAAAGGGCTACGAGAGTTCAAAATTGACTCGTTGTGAAAGTCACTGTTTAAAAGAGCCCAAAAGAAAATGCAATATGCTAAGAAAAGGGCCAAATTTGTTTAGTTCATTCCAAAGAAAATATGATAATATTGAGGGAGTTTGGATGGATTAAAAATTTAAACGGGTTTGCCCAACTAATCATAATGTTAAAACGTTGCAATTTGACGCTATTGTTTGTAGAATCGTCAAAATTCTGGATTCGTGTGCATGTAGTATGTTTAGTTCATTAAGCTCACACTTTTATTATCATATGGCTATGATAAAGTTTGTTGATTTATCGCTATCAATTAGAGCTTCTTGATTGTTTCGATGTGTTGTAATTGTGACTCATTTGTTTTTAGTTTCATACCTATTCATTCCATATCCATGTTTGAGAACATCGGTACTATGTTTGCATGTAACTCACATTTTTAGTTTTTATGAGTTTTTGCGTTTTGTGTTAAAAGCCTACTGTTTTAACACTATTTTGCTTTTGTCAGTCCCTTCCTGGAATTTTTTTGTGGAAATTTTTTCACTGGGCAATATTATATAATATTTCTGGGAATCTGGGAAATTTTGGCAGGTCGCTAGAAGTCGTTCAAGCGACATATCCATCTCGCGCGGATGACCTTTGTCCTTCGTTCGAGCGATATCCTTATATCGTTTGAGCGATGTCTATGGCTCGTTCGAACGACAGGCTGATATCTAGCTTTTGATTGATTTGCAGTTCACTAGTTTATTTAGTGATATTTTTGGTACTGCTGGAAGTGTTTATGGACTGACTTGGTTTATATGAAGGATTTATTAGTTCTAAATTGGATTTTTGAATATAAGTCCATTTATCACCCCTGATTAGATTGCTATGTTCTTTGTGTGATTCATTGGTTTACTAGCTCCTGATTTGTCATTACTTGATCATATTTAGCTGGTTGTTTCATAATTATCTAGCGATTTCATATTGATTCACAATGGTTTATATTCTCATGCTAGATACTTGGATTGGTTTATCTTTTCACTGGATTGTCTATTCGAGACAAAAATGGGGAGATATGTATGTGATGTAGGGGGAAATTTGAGCATGTTTTGGTGTACATATGTTACATATTGGTATCTCATACTGGTAGTACACATTTGTATCTGTTTGTTGCTCAAATTGTTGTTTAACAAATGATTTTACAGAGATTATTCATATTGGTATCTATTATTTTTTGGTATCATTTGGATATATATATAAGTTTCATTTGTTCCTCCATACTTCACTTGGTATTTGTTTGTCTGTTTCATGTGTGTAGGTATGCTTCAGTGATTCAAGATTTCAAGTATACATCACATTCAGATTATTCATGCTTGCCGGTGCTACATATTATAGTCCGTGTCCTGTATTTTTTATTTTGGGTTTATGGGATGGGATTTAGGCGTCATACGGCTTGACGGCCTGGCTTAGGCATTTCACTGGTTTAGTTTTGTTCCGAAATAGTCAAAGGGGGAGATTCGTAAGGACATAAATTTCCAATTGAGTCCATGTATTGTTTTCACTTAATTCCGTGAACAAAACTGTGTTTGTAATATGTCATATGAAGATGTTTATTTTGTCACGATCCCACTTGGTCTATGACGTATTGAAGAAAATTGAAGACGTTGCGGCAAAGCTTCAAAGAATTAAATCATGCCGAAATTTAATTGGTTCAAGTTTACTCGTCTTCAAAGTTAATTGCATTCCGAGATCACTCAGGTATGAATGCGTATAATTAATGGTGCTCGGAATTGTTTTTATAAAAGATAAGGATGTATTTTTATAAAGAAAAATATTTTAAAATGTTTTTAAAGTATTTTAAGTGTTTACACTTCGTTTTATTCTGATATACTCGAAATAGAGTTTGACTAATTTGGATCTCTTTTATAAGAGACATTTTGAACTAAAAGTCAAAGAAGGACAAACTGAATTCAGCTCGCTCAAATGACATAAGGATCTCTTTCGAACGAGATGCCTATGTCGCGCGAACGACGTGGCCTTGTCGTTCGAACGACACTTTTTTGAGGCAGCGCTAAATTTTTATTTAAAGCGTGTTTCTATCAGAGTTTCGTAACTGTACATTCTAGAAAACTGTTTACGAACCAGAAACTTGTTTGGACATGTTTTCTAAGGTTTAAAAAGATTAAACACATCCTTAGAGTTTGCAAAGATCCGAGTTATCATTCTTATATGCTTACGTGATCTTGCGGCACCAAGAAGTTTGTTCTATCATTGAACACAAAGGGTTTTGCAGTGAAGAAAAGAGAAGGACTTCTTGTTCGACATCGTAGACGAATCAAAGCCATTCGGTGGACACCGAGACATACGTGGACGCGTGTGTTGTGGACAAGTATCGTGGAAGAAGGAATTTCTGCGTGGGCACTATTGAAGAACGGTTGAAGTTCAGAAGGATCATCAAGACCTGTGGGGATCGAGTCATTGAGTAAGGATAATCTGTCTTTGTAAAACCATTGTTCATTATGGTTGTCTGGCTTGGGCCGTCCGAGGTTGTTTTCCCATTTTGGGTTTTTTCCTCGTACATCCGACGTTGTGAGTATTCTTTACTTTACTTTACTTGCTTTAATCATTAGATGCATGTTTAGGATTAATCAAGATAAAATTGGTTTAAAGTAAGAATTGGGTTTTTCACAACTTGGTTTGGTGCATAATTAAAAGTTGGATAATTTTTTGGATAAAAATTGGTTTTGTTTAAAACACACATATATTGGGAACTTTCAGAGGAAATCCTAGTGTGTGGATAGTTCATAGGCACGGGGAGGTGCCCATAAAAAAAATTTGTGTGTGACATAATTAAGGATAAATATCGAATTTTTTGATGTCTTGAGGTGTTCGAGGATTTAGGTGCACTATGGTTAGAAGCTCGTAAACTAGTGTCCTTATGAGCACCAAGTAATATCGATGTGGGTATTGAAAGATTTGAAGGGTGTACCTAGGATGATAGTAGACGATGAAATCTCATCAAATTTGGGGCTTTCACATGAAATGTGTTGGGTGTTCTTAGGAAACCATTTAAGTCCGGTAGAAAGAGGCAATAGCATTCTAGTGATGATAGTATTGGGGACAGGTGATGATCCGAATTAACAACCTTATAGTGTGCGTGCCGAGTATGGCTTTCCAATCGACACCGATGGGTGGTGTAACCCCTAAGGAAGAGTGATAGTTGCATTCTTTTTATGAGTGATGCTCAGATATCGTGAAATGACTAGCACGGTTGTGGTGACATTCAGTTTCGAGGCGCACTAGTACATGTATTCAAGGCTTAGACTGATGACGCCATGTGGAAACTTACAAATGGCGATTGAGGTGGGGCTACATCGGAACACGATTATTATACCAATATTTTGACAGTATAGACTAGAGTAGCCTTAGAGATGTAAAGAGTACAAGTTGTCACGTCTTGCGAAGTGGGTACAGGTTCAAAAATGTATCCGGTGCGATGTTATTTACCCTTAGGGTTCCAATGAAGGCGGGTGTGGTCGTCACGTGGATACGGCCTGCGTAAAAAATTAAAGGTGAATCGGTGGCAATATCTTGTAGTCAAAGGACATAGTTAAGAAAGTGTTTTGCTTGATCCAATTAATATCTAAGGGATTTGGTATTTAACCACGATATGTCAAAGCAGACAATAACCTAGGTGTAATAGGTTGGTGACGTCTTCACTAATTTTTGGATGAGGTAGATATAGACAAGGTGGAGGCATCCGCTAATCATAATGGTATTCTTACACCAAGGGTGTGAAACGTGGGGCCTTACTCCTAAGGAGGGAAGTCTGGCATTGATTTCCTCAAGGACTACTAATTCATAAATTGTGATTGCATTACGAGAATGAATAGTCGAGATTCGATTCGTCACAGCTAGTGATCCAGGAGAGGGTGTGTGGCAAGAAGTAGTACTTGGTGAGAGTTTTGTGAATGAGTAGTATAACTTCCAATATACGACATAGGTTCACTTCCATGAATCAGAATCGGATGCCTATGGGAAAAATTCCTCAAGACGGTTGTATGTTCCTCTGACTCCAGCGTGTTCCTCTTGGTTTTGGCAATCGGGAATCAGTATTCTCACCTATATGGTGAATCATATTGGTGATATGTGTTCGCACGGCACGGTTAAGCTCGGGAGAGTGTGGTGGGCCTAGTTTGGCCAATGGAGCTCGGTAACTAGGTGCGCTCATCTGAGGTAATCTTGTTATTGCATAAAGATTTGCGTACTTGTGTCTACGCTTTCGAATATTAAGTGTGTTCTTAGTGTCAATATTCCATATATTAGTGCAACCTCGACTGGTCGGCTCGACAGTCAGTGGCTCAAGTTGTGATGAGCGAAAGAATGGCTTGAGGATATAATATAGTGCTGTTAATAGAGGAAAAACTCAGCACATGATATTTCCTTGCCACAGTGAGTGGATTAGAATTAGACTCTAGTGAGTAATCAAGGATGAGACACCTAAGGTGGCGTTAGGTTCATTAGAGTGCGCAGCAAAAGGTGTAAATCGGGCATGCAATAAGGATTTGGTGAAATTATTCCTCCTTGAAGTGAGAGAATGACATAGTATGTGTTGATGCAAAAAACTAGACTAGGCCTAATTGATTGATCACAGATAAATAATTAAAAACATATAAGACAAATATTTTAAAGTGGTTCGGCTCAATGGAATAGACTACGTCCACTTCTATGTATGGCTTGACTGCCTTGATTTATTTTTTCAGTCCCTTGCAATGAGGGTGTTACAATGTATTTATGTCCTAAGAGGAGTGTTGAGAGTAGTCATGTGAAAGGATGGAATGCCTTTATTTGTTAGGCATTTATATCAATACATAATGAGAATTAAATATAAGACTGATATCGCTTCATTAGCTATACGGGTTGGATTTACAGCCATTGGTCGGTCTTTCCAGTTGGTTGGTATTCCCTGTTGGTAGGGTTGCCTTGTCGGTATATCTTCTGAGTTGGTTGGGCTTCCCTGTGGTATCAACATAAGCCTCCAATGTTTTATACTTGGAGCTAATGTGAAAGTGTGGAATATTATGCTTTAACAGTAGTTCGGGTTGCTTGGTCAGCTGTAGACCTTCCAGACTCGTGAAATTTTCCAGTTAATTGACATTTTTTAGAACGAATGGCAGTTTTGTAAATATTTTGAATTTTAATGAGAATTTCTGGGGTATCTTCGTCTTTTCTCTTTTAGCTGCCGTAAACTCAACCGTCATTCACTTTAATCATTACTTTTCTTAGTTTTCGATGCGACTTATAAAAAGAGTGGTAAAACTTCGATCATCTTATATCTTTCATTTCTGATTTTGCTGTTGTGTTCTTTGAACTTTCGTGCGATCATTTTCTTTTATGTCTTCAGTTCTTGTTGAATCCTTAAACCCTTGTAAGAATTTTTCTCTCTTCCTCTTTGCTTCTTCATTATGAATTATTCTATTAAGTCGCTTGATAAGTTCAGGAGTGACTTTTACATTCCATCTTGGGTTGTACTGGAACATCGCACATTTCCCTTTGATTTTTTCTCCCTTGCTGAGGGCCATTGGTTCCCTTCCATCTTTATTGCTGAGAGTAGGCTCACATTTCCTCCCAATCCCCTGTGTCTATAGTTTTTTCACTATTTTGATGTCGTACCTGCAAGAGTAGCTCCTAACACATGGAGAGTACTGAATAGAGTATAGAGGTTAAATCAAATCCATGGTACCTATCTAGGGATTCTAGAAATAATGTTTTATTATAAATGGGTAACTAGTGATACCACTTATTATTTGAAAACCAGGGCAGTTAGTAAAGCTTTAGTAGTTAACCTCCCTGATTCTAATAGGGATTATTTTGATCACGGGGTAGTTGTAAAAAATTGGCAACACGTTCCCTTAGCTGGAGGTGATAAATAGCAAGGACCTATATGCCCTCTCTTTGGCAACGGGATAGGTTGTTCCGTGTTTTAGTAATTTTATCCTGTTTATATTTTATAAAATATCATACTGACTGTTGCTTTGTAAATTTGATTGCAGTTGACCAGAAGAGAAAATCCCCTAAAGAGAGAAAAGTAAACTTGAAAGAATTGAAGTTTATCCGTGAACTTCACAAGACGGTTGTTGAGGAGCATATTAGGTCTTCTTCTTATTTTCTTTAATATATAAATACCGTTTCTTCCTTTATTTCCAACCCTATAACTTCTCCTGCTCTGGTGGTTGATCTTGATCAGGAAGTTACTACTGATTCATATACTACTCTTTCTGATATCATAAAGAATAGAAAGTTTCCTGATCTTCTTAGTGGTAGCACTTTTAGTTCTCAAAAACCTGCTGAAGGGGCCAAAAAGAAAATAGGGGATGTCATGTAAGAAGCCCCATCCCCAAAAGCCCCAGCCACCAAAGACCTTGCTTCCAAAAACCCATCTCCCAAAGATGTTGAACTTCCTTTGAGGAGACTTAGAAGATGACTTGAAGAGAAGTACGTTGACCAGGTGATCGACCAACAGACCTTGGTCAAATTACCTTCTTCTAATGCTGGTCCTCCAGTAGTTATTACTCCTAGTATATCCAGGAAGTTAATTAAGTCTGGTACTCTTCCAGACCACAGGGGAGTGGATGCTATGCTGCCCCGAGCAAAGGTTTCTGAATTGTCTCTCAGAGCCTTACATCAGTAAGTGATTTCCATCTTCTTGGTTCTGTTGTATTTTATATTTCTCATATACTAACTTGATTTTCTTCTCTTGCAGTTCTTGGTGCATTTTAATAATATGTTGGAGAAGGATGATGCAATTTAGGATTATTCTTCAAATGATGTAGATGAAGCTTTGGCTGTCTTAAAGAAGTCTTTGCTCGATTCTCAGCAAGCCTTGGAGACTGAGAAGAGTACTTGGGAGAATAAACTAAAGACAACTGAAACTGCCCTGCAGACGTTTGAGGAAAATGCCCTTGAAGCTGAGCGCAGGGAAAAGGAAGCTGAGCGTAAGGCAGAGGAAGTGGAGCGTAGGGAAGAAGTCGAGATTATGGATAAGACTGCTGAGGAGTTTGTGATCTCTGTTAGATTTAAGAGAAAGCCTGCTATAAAGGCATCCTTTAGTGTTGCATGGGACAAGGGCTGGAACAAAGCCATTTCTACTGCCTCTGCTCAAATTGAGTATGCAAAATAAAAATGTTTTATAGATGGTCGTGTTTCTTCTCTTCAGGAGTTAAACACTGTTGAAGGCTCTAAACTTTTTCAGAGATATACTTATGGTCCTCCTCCTATCATTGAGGATGAGATTGAAGATGAAGTGGGTTTCGGAGACTCTTCTCCAGTGGTTGAATCTGCTGCTGACCAACCTAAAATCACTGGGTCTTATCTTCCTCCAACCGATCAACTCCAGACTATTGCCCCTTCTTCTGAGTAAGCTAAGAAGGTTGAGAATGATAGGGAAAAGGTGTAAAGTTGTTCGGTATTTTACCTTTTGCTTTTTTGTTTCTTTTTCTTTATTTTTATTGTCCCCGAATCCTTCATTATCAATAAAAGAAACCTTTTGTTCCTTTTTGTCTCTTGTTGATTACGCCTGCTCTTTATTGTTGTTGTTGATTGGTGGTTATTTCTTCTTGCTAGTTTATAGCGAAAATGGAACAACTGTCTTCCAATGATACCGAGCTACTGAGGAAGTGCAATGCTTTTTTCAAAACAGGTCATACAGACTTATCTGTGGAAGAAATTATTAAGTTGTTTGGTAATGATGCATCAGAGCAGGCTAAGGAATCCTACAAATATTTGAAGAACTTACTTGATAAGGAGGTAGAAAATAATGTTTCCTAGTATGAGATGATTGAAGAACTTCAAGAACAGTATAAAGATCCCACTGCGTTGTTGTACGAAAGCTACGAGCAAAAATATTAAAACTTAAGTGTAGGTCGGGGTTTTGATAACTTTATTTCTGTTTATAATAAAAATGAAGCTTTACTTAAGCTTGAAGATGAAGAAACTAGAACTATTGCCAAAATTCTGTAAGAGGAGAATAATAATTTGAGGGATGAACTGAATCTTTTGAAGTCTGCCTCTGGAGATGTTATTGCTACTACTGATGAGGGGTACTCCTTTTTAGAAGATGAAAATGAAACATTAAGGGATGAGTTGGAAGCCTTAAAAATAATTAAGCTTGTATCCTCTTCTCGAGAAAGAAATAAGCCTTGTTAAGGAACCACAAAGGAAATTAGGATCCAACAGGCCCTTACCAATCAAGCTGCGCAGTTAAAAGCTAAAGATAAAGCTATTGTTGAGATGTCCCAGAAGCTCCAGACTTTGTCTTAATAGTTATCCACCCAATCTTCCCAATTACAAGCTAAGGATGGAGTGATGAAGAAGTTTCATTCTCATGTTGATAAATTAACCTTTCAATTCCATAAGCAACCTAGGGAAGTTTGGCTCGATAGGTATAACGAAGCTCTGGGGCATCTTGATGATAGGCTTCAGCAAGCTAAGAATGAGGCTTATAAATGGGGTTGGACAAACACTTTAACAGTGATGAAGGTAGATCAAAACATTTCATTGTGGGATTGGTATAACCTAGGTATACTTGAGCTTGATAATCCTCCTTTCAAGTTAGATGTTAACTGGATTCATGTTCATCGTATTCCTCAATGCTTGATTTCGAAGTACCTAGGAGATTACTAGCTACATGATGAACTAGAGATCGTCCGACCTCCTCATCTGCTTGATCGTCCTAGTAGAAGCAATACCAGGATGCTTTGGAATTTTAACTTCATCGACTATCCTTATACTTTGGATGATCCTCCAGCTGACATGGATCCTTTCTCTAAGGCTAAAGAAAAATGCCCTGTAGAATAAGTTTGTTTCTGCATGCTAAGAAAAAATATGTAATCATTTAATTGAATTAATGAAAAACTTTATTTTATCAATCTTTGATTGTGAATTGATCAACTTTTAGTCAATCTCTGTATATGAATGTCTTATTAGTCTTTGATTGTGAATGGATCAACTTCTAGTCAATCTCTAATTTTGGATCGATGATTTGTCAATTTATAGTTTTTCACCGGTTCTATTGACACCCTTAGGATTACCATAAGTATTGTAGCAATTACCAATGCATCACCATGGTTCGACTAATGTACCTAAAGTTTTAGGTAATTATATTAGTTACCTTGGTTCCTAGGCATGAGTTGAACATTTGTCCATCTTTTAGCCCAGTTTAGATGAAAATTATTCATACGGGTCGTTAACCAGGCATTTGGGACGTATAATTTTGCCTTGCCTGATTTTTATGTATTGACAACCAATATTGTTGGTGCCTTTATTGATACCAACCAACATTTCGTTGGTGGTTTGTGTTGACAATGAGCATTATTGGTTCCTTTATTGATGACGACCAACATTGTTGGTGTTTTTGCTGATACCGACCAATATTTCATTGGTGGTTTGTGTTGACAACCAATATTATTGGTGCCTTTGTTGATGCTGACCAACATTATTGGTGTTTTTGTTTATACCGACCAATATTTCGTTCGTGGTTTGTATTGACAACCAACCTTCTTGGTGACTTTATTGATACCGACCAACATTCCGTTGGTGGTTTGTGTTGACAACCAACACTGTTGGTGCCTTTGTTGATGTCGACCAATATTTTTAGTGTTTTTTTTACGCATTGGCAGTGTAGTGAATTGCACTAGTACTCCAGAAAAAATAACAATTTTGGGGAAATCACATTCTCATTAATATTGAAATGAACTGAGTACAACATGATTACATCACTGATAATATTTCCTCAGGTGTTCTACATTCCACGGGTTCTTGAATTCTTCACCTTCCAAATTCTCAATTCGATATGTGCCTAGTTGGATAACTGTTGTAATGCGGTAAAGCCCATGCCAATTGGCTTTAAGTTTTTTGTTCTTTTGAATTACCTTCTTCAAAACATAATCACCTTATTTTAAGTTACTCGGCTTCACTCTTTTGTTGTAGAAACGTGTAGTCCATTATTGATAGGATGCATTCCTTAAAGTTGCATCTTCATGTACATGTTCCAGCATATCAAAGTCCAGCCTTCTCATCAAATCACTGACTGGGGTATTAAAATTAAGAACTCTGTGGCTAGGTAAGACTAGCTCGACAGGAATTACAGCTTCAGTTCCAAATGCTAACATGTAGGGAGTTTCTCCAGTAGCTGTTCTAGGGGTTGTTCGGTAGGCCCATAAAAAAGAATGCAGTTCATTGATACAATTACCTTTATCATTTTCATGCCTTTTCTTTAACCCATTCAACAAATTTCTATTCGTTACCTCTGCTTGTCCATTGCTTTAAGGGTGGCTAGGAGCAGAGTGAATTTTGTTGACATTAGATTAGGCACCATAAGTAACAAATTCGTCATTGTCAAATTGTGTGCCATGATCAGTGATGAACGCGTAGGGAAATCCATACCTGCATATGATATTCTTCTAAATAAAATGATAAACCTTTTCATAATACATGTCCATGAAGAGTTCAGCTTCCACCCATTTAGTGAAGTAATCAATAGCTACAACCATATACTTAACCTTCATCGGGTGGTCGACAAAGGCCTAACCAAGTCAATTCCCCACATGGAAAAGGGCCAAGGTGAAGTCATTAATATTAGGAGAGCTTGTGGAGTTCTGAGTATGATGGAAAACCTCTGGCACTTATCACACTTCTTGGCAAAGCTGCGCAATCTGATCGTATAATTGGCCAATAGTACCCCTGTGTATTGATTCTTTGCATCAAAGTTCTCCTGGCTACAAGGGATCCACAGGACCCTTCATGGACTTCCTCAATAAAATGTTTTACTTCATATGGATGCACATAGTGTTGGAGACCAATAGTCAGTCCTCTTCTATACAACACACCATTGTCTAGCATATATCTAGCAGCTTTGTATTTTAACTTCTTAATTGTAAGTAGGTCGGATGGTAGAATTCCATCTTCAATATAAGCTCTAATGGGATCCATCCAAGATGACCTCATGTCAATCGTAATAAAATTAACCATCAGATCTTTATTAATGCTCCAATTATCAAGTAGCTCAATATGAATAGTTCTTCACAACTCGGTTCTGGTTGCTGAAGCTAGCCGAGCAAGTGCATATGCTCGGACATTTTCCAGTCTTGGAATTTTGATCATCTAAATAGGTAAAAAAGTGGCGATTACCTTCAAAGCATTATCTAAGTATCTAGACATCAATTCTACTTTAGCGACATATAAGTTCAACACCTGATTTACCACCAGTTGTGAATCACTATATACCACAACTTGCTCGGCATTCAGTGATTTGCTTAGATTCAAACCAACAATCACAACTTCATACTCTGTCTCATTATTTGAGGCTTGAAATTGGAATCATAGAGAGTAATCTATATCTATTTCATCTAAAGTATTGAGGATAATTCCTGCTCCACATCCAGTTGCACAAGAAGATCCATCAATATACAGACTCCGTATGGGAATATCGCTGTCAAACGCTTGGTTTGTCAAGATCCCTTGATGGAAAATTTTATCTTTTACCTCCTTATACTTATTTTTCATCTCCTCTACTCCGCTAGAAGGATTTGGTTGATCGATGGTAACTTCTTATATAGTTTCCTTTTCTTAGAGTTGGTCGGGGTTTCTCCAGTAGGTCTGCTGACTCCTGAGTATTACTCGGCGGGAGTCCCTTGCTGCTCGGGAACCTCTGGATAAGTGAATTCTGTAATAAAATCCACCACAGCTTGTCCTTTCAAATAATACATTGGTTCATATACAAGATCATATTCTCCCAATTCCACAGCCCAATACATCAATCTTCTGGATTTCTCTGGCTTATGCAAAGCTTGCCTCAGTGGCATGTCAGTGTATACCACTATGGTATGAGCTTAAAAATACGGTTTCATCCACCTACTAGACTCAATTAAAGTCAATTCTAACTTCTCCTTCCTGGGATATCTGACTTTTACTCCTCGAAAATCTTTGCTTGTGTAATAAACTGGCTTTTGAACTCCATTTTCCTCCCTGATCAAGGCAGAGCTAACAGCTGATTTAGAAACTGCCAAATACAAATATAGATTTTCTCCCTACACTGGTTATGAGAGTAATGGGGGTGCTCTCAAGTACTTTTTCATTTCCCATAAGGCCATTTCATATTCATCGTTCCATCCAAAGGTTTTTCTAAGCACCTTAAGGAATGGTAAACATCTGTCTGTTGCTCGGGACACAAATCTGTTGAGTGCTGCTACACGCTATGTTGGCCTTTGAACATATTTTTTACTGGCCGGGGATTTTATTTTTATCAAGGCCTTGATCTTATCTGTATTAGCTTCAATACCCCTTTGATTTACTATATACCCGAGGAACATTCCCTCCTGAACTCCGAAGATGCATTTGGTCGGGTTTAACTTCATCTAGTGCTTTTCCAATTGATCAAACGTTTGGCTGAGGTCGATAATATGATCAGCAATTTTTTTTCTCTTTGTCAGCATATCATCAACATACACCTCCATATTCTTGCCTATCTTCTCCTTAAATACTTTGTTCACCAGTCTTTGATAAGTGGCACCTACATTTTTTAGACAAAACGACATAACATTATAGCAATAAGTTCCTCAGGGAGTAATAAAGGAAGTACTTTCTCTATCTTCTAGCTTCATTTTGATCTGGTTATAACAAGAATATGCATCCATAAAACTCAAGAGTTCGTGCCCTGAAGTATCATCCACCAATTGATCAATTCGTGACAAAGGAAAATGATCCATTGGGCACGCCTTGTTCAAGTCAGTAAAATCTACACACATCCTCCACTTATTGTTTTTCTGCTTGACCATAACTACGTTAGCCAACTAGTTTGCGTACTTCACATCTTTAATAAAGGAATATTTTTTAAGCTTCTCCACTTCTTCCTATATGGCTTGGTTCTTCTTCGAGCTAAAAACTCTTCTTCGTTTCTTTATAGGTTTAACCTCCTTATTAACATTAGGCTCGTGGCATAGGAAATTTGGGTGCGAACACTTATTTTCTTTGTTTCAAGAAGTCCATCAACTCTTGTTTAAGAAGAGGGTCCAATGACGCTCCTATTTGAGTTGTTCGTTCTGGTTTATCATCGTCCATAACAATTCTTTATGTTGCCTCCATCACCTGGCCTTTTACAAGGTCTGATTCATCTCTTGGATCAAGGTTTTAACCTTAAATTTACTATTCGGTTAAGATATATCCACTTGATAAGTGGTTGTTTTCCTCTTTACTTCTAGCAAATCTTCCTCCTTGATTGATGAATAGTATCATTCCCGAGCTACTTTCTGATCTCCTTTTACTATTTTAACTTTAAAGTTGGTCGGGAACTTCAGGCATTGATGAACAGTGGAAAGTACAACTTCAAATTTTCTTCAAACCTACTCTTCCCATGATCATGTTGTAGGCAGAATGAACATTTTTGTCCATTACGAAGAATCTCACTTTCTCTGTCCTGCTCGTCGACCATGTCCCGATCAACACATCTAGCTTGATTGTTCCTGGTGGAAACACCTTCTCACCGGAGAATCAAATGAGGGGCCTGTGGTAAGGCTCCAGTTGGCTAAGTTTTACATCCAAACTAATGATGCTGGAAACAGCACCACCAGTATGAGATGTTAATAAGCTCAAACTAACAACAACAATGGCAGCACAAGAGTGAACATCTAGTAGAGGGAGGTGAGGAGAAGAGGATGAACACTTGTATATAAGTGGTTCAGCCAATCTGGCCTACGTCCACTGTAAGTGTGTGTGAGTAATTTCACTATATTAAGGCACTAATGGCCATAGATACAATCTCTCAAGATTTCTCTCTCTACTGTGTAAACTAACAGAGTTTTAGATAGGGCTATAATTATCCATCCTTTTACAAGGTAGGGGAAGACCTCTATATATAGTTCTTGGGGGGTGTAATGTACCCCCAAGCATGCAATGAGCATCTGCACGAGGATCGAACCAGTATGAGAATGACACCCGACTGATCTTATGTAAATAATGATGACCACAATATACCCTCACGTGAGGTGAATGATTCGGTTATAACTGATTTTCCACATGAAGTCTTCCATGTGCTTGTGTATGCTTGGACTTGTGCCCTTGACTGATGTAACCTCGGCTTGGCCGAGTACGAAGTTGGTGATGTCCGATGGTGTTGCTTTGTCCTATCAATCATCAATATGACCTCAGTCTGGAAGACCGACCGAGGTTATGCATAAGGTAGGGTGTAACGTCGGCTGGGGCAGAGTACGAAGTTGTCATAGGTTGATCCCATGACTTCCGATGACCTCCATTGATGGCCAATCGAGGTTTATATATGAGGCTGGACCTTTCGGAAGACGATGTTTCTGATGGCGGTTGGGAGCTTCTTATCAACTCGGTTGTGAGACAGGATGAGGTTAGTGACTCCGAGTATGAGGGTTCACTTTGGGCATATCAATCACCCTTAGCCCTTAGTCTCCTATGTGAGTAGGTGACTAAGGGGTATGCTAGGCCAAGGCTGAGTTTCTTTTGGTGTCATGGGGAATGAGGTTATTCCCTGACATATGTCACTCATCGAAGTGAGTAGCGTGCTACCCAAGGTGTGATAATTCTGACTGCGCCCCTTGGGTTCCCTAGGGCAATGATGAGTATGTTGAAACGTGGGCCCCATTATTGAGAAGGTTTAAAACTTTCTTCTCTTTCCTCATTCTCTTTTTTCTTCCAATTTTCTCCCGCCTAAACTTTCTGAAACTGCCACTCTCCAAGCCTTCCATTGTTATGCTGTGATCCAAGGTTTCCTTCGCTTCCTAACCTCTTCTTCCCTCACTCGTGACTAGCCATGTATTATTTTCGACCTCTCTTTTCCATTTATGGTCATTGGTTTACATTTCTAAATTTTCGACGAGGTTTTTCTTTTCCGACGAAGCTTTCCACCACTTCCAAGTGGTTATTAGGTTAGGCTTGTGGCGATTAGGTGGTTTTGGGACTGTTGTAGGCTGCTCCGAGGTCGTTTCAGCCACAAACACCCTTTTTTAGGTTTACCGGTGACCCTCTGATCGTATTTTTCGGTGACCTAGTTCTTGAAGGTTCTTAACGTTCTTGGTGAAAACTTTTAAGATTCCTAGTTTGATCTTTAGTTTAGGTCGAACAAGTTGTTTAAATGTTTGCAATTTGAGTCAAGTGTATGTAACACCCCGCCTAATTAAATACCGGGTGGCCAGTCCCATACCAAATTAAAACAGAATATACAGTTGGCTCATTCTTAGCATCACTGTCGAAAACATTTACGACTCACCCAATACCCAATTAAGCTGGTGTTAAAAACTTTCCAAATTTAAATTTTAACAAAACCATTTTTTAGTTTAAGAATAACACTACACATTTTATTCTACAACACTGATAACACAATAAATAACACAAAAGAATTTAAATGCAATTGGAATAAACATTCCCAAATAATATTAATCCATTACAGTAATCCCATCAATAACAACTGTATTAAAAAGACACGAATACAATAGTATTTGACTCCGATAGAAAATGATATCTGAAATCCTTTGGGCGACATGCCCTAACTAAGAATACTGTGAATCAAATGAAGATAGGCGTCTAAGCAAAACTCCATAAATCCATAGCCTGTCATAATCCGCTAAGGCTGGCGTCCCTGTTGCTGGACACCTGATATAGAGATACAATAGAAGAGAAAATATGCAAGGAAACGGGTCAGAGCCCGAATGTGTAAATGATTTTTAAAACAACAAGTATTTAACAAGTGCAATGAAGCATTTATTATGTACATGTTAGATCCAACTCTCACTTACTATTCTCACCTCTCAACTAGAGTGCACGCTTAACGTTTCCTATTAACCTCCTAGTTAATGGTTCCTCAATACTAATTTCCATCATATGATTCCATTCCCATATCATAACCCCGTATGTCCCATACCATACGTTATATAATCATTCTTATACAATTTTCATTTATATGAATCGTTGCTCATTAACATGAATCATTTCTCGTTAATATGAATTAAGCTTTTCAATTCTATAAGAATAAACATTCATTAACTTAATTCCATTCTTTTCTCAATTCACCGTTATCTACAATTATCACCGTAGATAGATTTAACCATAATAAATATCCATTCATTCATTTAATTCATTATATATATATTCATATATAATACGGCACCCCGAGTCACAGCTGCGGTGCAATGCATTACTCTGCTATCATGTCACATCATCGCTGGTCGCCGAATAGCGGACAAAAGGTTCGGTAAGGATTCCTCGAACCATAAACAATAACACAAACATTGGAGGCGAACATAGTTCTCGTATCCATGGGTCACGCACATACCTACGTACCCACAGTCAGCGGACTTATCAACTCCCCGATAAGTCTTTCATAGACCTATGTTCTCGATCGACAAATCAAATTTCCCATGGATTCATCAGGATATGACTGCCCTCACGCGCAAACCTCCCACCGATAGCAAGTAAGCTAGGTATGTCATACACGTAAATCATCAATCAATCAAATAGGTATTATCATACCTATAATATAATATCAATAAGGTAATATCACTACCCTTCGATAATTCCCATACGTAGAATTTTATCTCTTTTAAATTCTACGTATTAAAATATCATATCTTTACTTCATAATTTAATTATCCTCGCATCCTATAACATCTCTCCACTCCCGACGTCGTTAAGGTTCATGCGCGGAGCGTCTCGCAAGCGAAATCCAAACAAGGAACCCCTCCAATACACTACTACTTAACTTGTCGAACGTGGAGGTCCGTCAACTTCAAATACGCGATCGGGATAACCTCATACCCTATTTTAACCAAATGTGTTCTAAACTCCCATCTCTATCCAGGAGACATACCACTACGCTCTTGTATTACACTCCGTCCTTGCGAAATCAATAATGAGCTTAAACCCAGTCCTTGATGTTCAAATTGTAACCCTAAGGCTACCCTCACTCATTACACAAGATTCAAATAGGTTTTTACTCAACATATATTCAGTAAGAAGTCACTAATATCCTACTGGTCCATAACATCATTTCTCCCGAATTACTACGAGTTTAGTTCTCCTTTTAATTAAGGTTAAAACCGATAGTTTCAAATCTCTTATAAACACATCTTCTTTCACTTATGATTAAACCCTCTTGTAAACTTAAGGATACCCAGGTGTTATATTAAATCACCCCTACTGGTACTATCTTAAATCCTCATACATCCCCATTTGGAATTTAACAAATGAATCTAGCAACCGAAATTCCATTCAATCTAATTTTCATCATTTTAATCACTTGAATCCAAATCAAATTAATTCAAATCTTATCAAGGGTTTACTGATATTTTCTAAGTCCCATAATATCCAAATAATAATCACCAAAGATCCACAAAAGGTTTGGGATAAGAATCAACATTTAAAAAGAAGCAACTTTACATATTCTGGGGAGGTCGATCGATCGAAGGCAGGGGTCGATCGATCGATCCCTCAGGTCACAGCCTGGTTTTTCTGCATTTCAGCAACTACGGGTTTCACCATTTTTATTCATTCTATCCTTCATATTAACCTCCAAAATGAGTTATAATTATTACTACATGATATGTCAACATATATGAACGATTTCCAGTACTCTAAACATCTTAGGATCATCAAGGGATTGGATTAAAAATCATGTTTATCTCCTTATTTCCAGAAAATTATCAACATATCATCTTCAAGAACACATCAATGGTTTTCAAAATTTCTTCAACAGATTCATGACTATTTCGTGGATTATTATCAACCTAAAACATGAGTTTAATTCCTATATCATTCCAGTTTCCAGAAATCCATTTAATACTCCATTATTTCTTCCAAACATGAATAATCTTCTCTTTTCATACTATTCTAACATGGACAATATACAAACTTAAATTGCCATTATCAAACACTTGCCTTTACTGAAGGTCTGATCCTTTGGTTTAGTATATCTCAGTTGGTTGTCCCTTCTCCGGTCAACCTCCGGTGGTGGTTGGTGGTGGTGAACCTTGGTTCTTGTTCTTCTCCTTCCCAAGTAGGCTTTTCCCTTCCCAAGCACCCTTTCACTCTCTCTAGGAAGATGACTTCTCTATTTTGTGTAGAGGAGATGAATAACCCACATACACTTAATCTACCAATACTTATAATAGGACAAAATCCGAAATCACTATTCATCCCCCCTAGAAAAATGACCAAAATGCCCTTTCGGGTTGTCTATTTATTTCCAAATGACCCGAGACTCAAAATTAACATCCAAATAGACTTTTCTAACTATTTCGAACCTTTCGGACGCAACGACGCAGTCGAAATGACTATAAGGTCGATAGAAAATAAATTTCCTTTTTAATTTAATAAATTAGTCCCGACACGTCCCATACCGCGTCTGACTAAACATCCAATTTACCGAGAAATTATATCATACCGTCATATCAATGACATCACATTCATATATTACCTAAATATCTTTAATTAATATTCAGAATCATCCATTTAAATATCCACAATCCGGATAAAACCCAAATGAATTAATTAATAATAAAATCCAACTAATCCATTAATTTAAAATATAACCCATTTTAAAAGTCATAAAAATTATGGGGTATTACAGTGTAGTGTCATCTTCCTTATGCTCAGACCCCTATACCAACTAATAGAAGAGTTCCCATCTCTTCGTAAGAAGACCTTTGAGAATATTAGGTAAATAGAGCTAGCCCAAGAGGAAGCTCGTAGGGCTGAGGCCTTTCCCCTCGAACCAATCTTTCCTCCACCCCTGAAGGTTATTCACCTTGAGCCAGCCGAGATTGATGAGCCTGCAGAGGTTCCTGAGGATCCTATACCAATGTCTGAGTCTGAGTCATCTTCCTCAGACTCCATGTCAATGTCTGAAGCAGGAGAATCTGTAGACTCTTTTTAAGAGGCTATGGATTATTCTCCTACGCGAGTTGAGGTTCCTGAGGAAGTCGAGGTTTCGAGTCGTGCCTCGTCCCACCAAGATGCTAGAACTTCGCATAGGTCTTCTAATGTTGAAATCTTAGGGTCCAGTGTGGCCATTACCCCGATCACTAATGCCATTCCTCTGTCAGCTGCCACCGGGGTTGAATTCGCTAAGAGGTTTCTTGGTGGCGCCCCTATAACTGCCCAGGCCGACGTTGCTGGGGATGGTGATGATGGTGAGGAGAGTGATATTGATACATCTAAGGCGGCCGAGATTGAGAGTACCGTTAACGAGTATGACCTTCTTACTTTTAGGCACTTCTACTCCATAAATTCTTTAATCATCCTTAGGAAGCCTCTGAAGGATGAGAGGGCCTTCGATGGCCGAGATGGGGAAATCTACGTTTATGAGCAAAATGTTCAAGTTGGGCTTTCGTCTTCCTATTCACCCAACCATCAAAGCTATACTTTCCCATATAAATCTTGCCCCTTCCTAATTATCCCCTAATGCTTAGAGGGTTATTATTGGGGCCCTCGTCCTTTGGAGGGTTGCCCATCACTTAGACCTTCCAGTTAGACTTTTCACTGCCAAAAATCACCCTAGCTATTACCACTTCTTAGCAAGGAAATCAGAGAAGAAAATGTTGTAGGTTAACCAAACTTCAAACCACAATTAGAAACCTCGGTACTTCTTTGTTTTCGGGGCATGGGAATTTGGTTCAGATGAGGCTTCTGGAACATCGGTTCCAAGGACTCCTTTGAGATGGGGGAAGGTATCCCTTGCTGCCAAAGCCGACCCTGGACTTAACCAGGACAATTTCAAAAACATTGAGGACCTTCGCAATCAGGGCGATAAGGGTCGTCTCATAAAATATGAACATCTGATGACCCCCTACTACCTATCTCAGACAGGTTTAGGGGGTAGTCCCTTGGAAGAGCTTCGTAAGTCTTAATTTTTCTTACCCAAGTTATACCTCTTATATTTTATATCTCTGCTTGACTGACTCAGAAACTTGTCTTTTTCAGAGCGTCCTGTAGGCATATAAGATGAGCTTTAGGAAATGTTTGCTCCTGGCCTTGTCAAGCTCATGGAGAAAAGGGGGGAAAAATTTACCAACACCTAACACCAAGAAGAACGTCGGCACCTCCAAGGCCGATGCTAATAAAAAGAGGAAGTCCACGGTTAACCCTAAGCATACGAGGTCGAGAAAGAACCAGACCAGGGATTGTGCCATCCCTATCTCTACAGACAATGCATTAGCTGCTCGTCTTTCTCAGCTAAAAATCGTAGATAGCCTGATCGCCCATAGTTTGAAGGCTGCCGATGCTATTGGCAAAATAATGACTGAGGAATACAAGGTTAGATATACTTTTATTGGCCTAGTTTTCTCTTTACAAGTCAATCTAGGTACTGGTTTTTTACTCATTTGCTCACAAGTGTAACATCGGGTTTTTAGAAATTCTAACTCATATGTTCATACGTCTGATCTTCTTTTGTAGGGTGTCTTATCCTTTCACCATCTTGTTGATTGGACTTTGCAGAAGCTTCCCCTTATAGAGAAGGGTAGGGAAGCTGAGAAGGTAAAGGCCTCTTTAAATGCAGAGGTTGCAAGGTTGAACCGGGTCATCAAGCAGAGGGATAATGATATGTCTCAGCTTAGGAAGGACCATGACAAAGCTCTGAAGGCCAAGGAGCCACAAAGGAGAGCGAGTCTGGTGTCCTGACTGCATCAGACTTTGTGGGTTTTGGCTTTGGAGATCTTCGGTTCGCTCATGCCTTGCAAGAAGTTGAGGAGGCCGATGCTGCTCTAGCTGAGACTGCTCCCATCGAGGTCACTAAGACGGAAGATGCTACTCATCATGATGATGGAGTTGAAGTGACAATCGTCGGCCATGACCAGATGACTACAACTGTAGAGACATTGGCCATTTTCTTGTGAAGCTTTTTAATAGTTGTAATTTTGATTCCCCCTTATGTCTGTAACTCTTATTTTTATGAACTCTGATGAAGGCTCTTGAAACTGTTTTGTAACTCTGAACCCTTTTTATGATAATCATTAGTTTAACTTCTTCAGATTCAATTGCTTTATACGCTGTTTTGCTTGATGTCATGATAATTATGATGTTTTACCTCTTAAATTTTCACCAAACAAATGATGTTTAAGGTCTAAGGTCACCACATTATGATGTTTCACCTCATATTTTCACCAACTTAATGATGTTTAAGGTCTGAGGTCACCATATTATGATGTTTCACCTCATATTTTCACCAACTTAATGATGTTTAAGGTCAGAGGTCACCATATTATGATGTTTCACCTCATATTTTCACCAACTTCATGATGTTTAAGGTCTGAGGTCACCAAATTATGATGTTCCACCTCATATTTTTATCGACTTAATGATGTTTAATAATTTGAGGTCACCAAATGAATAATGTTTTACCTTGTACTTTCACCAACTTAATGATGTTTTAAGGTCTGAGGTCACCAAATTATGATGTTTCACCTCATATCTTCACCAACTTAATGATGTTTTAAGATCCGAGGTCACCAAATTATGATGTTCCACCTCATATTTTCACCAATTTAATGGTATTTAATAATTCGAGGTCACCAAATAAATGATGTTTTACCTCATACTTTCGCCAACTTAATGATGTTTTAAGGTCTGAGGTCACCAAATTATGATGTTTCACCTCATATTTTCACCAACTTAATGATGTTTTAAGGCCTGAGGTCACCAAATTATGATGTTCCACCTCATATGTTCACCAACTTAATGATGTTTAATAATTTGAGGTCACCAAATAAATGATATTTTACCTCGTACTTTCACCAACTTAATGATGTTTTAAGGTCCGAGGTCACCGAATTATGATGTTCCACCTCATATTTTCACCAACTTATTGACGTTCAAGGTCTGAGGTCACCAAATTATGATGTTTCACCTCACATTTGACCAAATTAATAATGGTAAAAACATAATACAAGTATCAGCATAACATTACTATCTTTTCATTAACATCCTTTGTATAAACTAGTACATGTATTGCAAAAAGCTAAGAACAACTGCAACATCATATGTAATACTTCTTTAAGTGATCGGTATTCCATAGGTTGGAGAAAGGTTCTCCTTCAAGATTTTCCAACCGGTAGGTACCATGCATAACCTTATCAACTACCCTATAAGGTCTGTGCCAATTAGGATGGAGCTTATTTGCTTTTTGCCACGTCTTCTTTAGGACTGGGTATCCCACAACTATGGGTCTTGACTTCACCCTATGATTGTAGAATCTCACAGCTCTCTGCTGATAGGCTGCCTGTCTTATCTATGCATCCTCTCTTCTTTCCTCTATCAAATTAAGATCAAGTCTTCTCTCTTCCCCATTCCTCTGATGATCATAGGTCTGAACTCTATGAGTGGGAAGTCCTATCTCTGTTGGGATGACAACCTCTGAGCCATAGGCTAACATAAATGGGGTTTCTCCCGTTGGTGTCCTCGCTGTCGTCCTGTAGGCCAAAGCACAGAATATACTTCTTCTATCCCCCTTCCTTTGGCCTCTTCCAGACTAGTTTTTATCCCATCAAGGATTGTTCAATTTATGACCTTAGTCTGGCCGTTTGCCTGGGGTTGGCCAGGAGAAGAGAAGAACTGCTTGATCCCTACTCTTTCGCAGTATTTTTCTAAGGATATATTCTTGAATTGGGTTCCATTGTCTGAGATGAGGGTGTTTAGAAGACCATACCTGAATATGATGTTCTTTTAGATGAACTGGAAGGTCTTCTGGTCAGTGATTATGATCATTGTCTCAGCTTCCACCCATTTGGAGAAATAATCAATTGCCACTATTAAGAACCGATAGTTGTTTACAGCTCTTGGAAAAGGTCCTACCAAGTCGATGACCCATATTACAAATGGATAAGGGGAGATGATAGAAGTAAGAGTTTGGTGTGGCTGATGAGGGATGGTAGAGAATCTCTGACACCTATCACACTTCTTCACATATGCAGCTGCATCTTTGGTCAAGGTCGGCCACCACTACACCTGAGTGATTAACATCTAAGCCAACGGCCTCCCTTCGATGTCACTTGAATAAGATCCCTCATGCACATCGTGCAAGATGTGTGGAACCTCTGAAGGGTGAACATATATGAGGAGTGGTGCGAGGGAAACCGAGTGTTCATGCAGGGACACTATCGTTGATTTCGGCTCCCGCTCGACATGCAAAAGAACCTAAACTACAACTACACTTGACAAGCAAGTACAGTGGTAAGTCGGGTATCGAAAATCCACAGGGAGTGATTGAATTTCAGATGTTAATTGTTTTAATTACTTCAGGAATAAAAGTGTAAAATAAATAAAAGAAAAGGTGAAAGGGTGGTTATCGTGAATAAAGAAAAGAATAAGTTACGCTAAAATAAAGTAAAGCGAGGATCGGGATCACATTCCACCAAACGGATCGAAACAACTACTAATTAGAATTAAGGCTCGAAAGCAATTTAATCGAGCATTTTCAACTAAGCATAAACATCACGCAAGAAGGAATTTAACCCAAAGTTGCGAGATAAAACATTTAACTGAAAAATGATCACACGCGGATTAAATTCGGATTATCGCAATAAACTCTAACGTTGCGTGACAAAGAAAGATAAACGCTTAGCAATCCAACTTTGATACGCGCGGTTTCAATTAAACGCAATTTTACACAAAACCTAGTTTTCGGAGCTCGGGGCCCGAAAATGGCGGAAAACAATCCCGACCCTATTTATCTAAGGATGCATATTAATTAAACTAAATTAAACTAATTAAACTAGGAAAGCAATAAATAAAGCAAGAAAACCTAATTATGAAAGCATGAAATCTAAATTACAAAGCAAGGAAAGAATGAAGAACAAACTATATTAATGGAAATGGAAGAGAAAAGATCAATCTTACAAAACCACAAGGGTTGTCAATCCAAGAGGAAGAGAAAATGAGCTCTCCAAACCAAAACCCTAACTAAAATCTAACCTAAAATCGTATTTGTGGCTGCCTCTATTACAAAACCAAAATTTGGCTTATATAGTAAGTTGGAATAAAAGAAAAGAAGAAAGAAAAGAAAAGAAAAATATCTGCAGAAAACAGGGGATCGATCGATCGACCCCTTTGTTCGATCAATCGATCAAGGCAAAACTTCGACAAATCTGAAAGGTCGATCGATCGATCCTTATGATCGATCGATCGATCAAGCAGGGCAGAAAAATGCAGCAGCAGCCCCTGCTTCTTTTCTTCTTCTTCTCCCTCTCCTCTTTTGCTTCCTTGGTTTTCCTCCGCTGAAATCGCCGTAACTTCTTCGTTATGTATCGGAATCGTGCACCGTTCGCGGACACGCGAAGCTAGCGAGGAGGGCTACAACTTCCGTGAGATTTTGGGCCGGATACCCAAGCTGTGAAAAGACTAAAATGCCCCCGAACGTGCGATAGTGTACGGAACTTCGCCGGAATGCAACCGAACTTCACACTAAGCATCCAAACACCTACAAAAGCTCAATTAACCCCTGCAAAACATGTTAACATAGAAATTCGAGGGTTGTCTGGTTAACAAGCATAAATATAGGGATTAAGATACCCGAGGGGGCTAATAACGCGTAGGTTAACGGGTGAAATACGCAACATTTGCGTCGTATCACACCCCCTAACTTACACATTGCTAGTCCTTACCAATGAAATAGGAAACAACAAGAACTACAAGCAAACCAAAAGCAGGAGAAGTACAAAAATATGGTATAAAAGAAATAAAAAGATAAGGCCACATTCGCGGGCGATTCGATTGCATTTAGCGTATGCAATAAGCCGTTAAACCCCTAGGTTACCCTAGTGGACGAGTGTCGTCTCGTGAGGGTTTTCAGGGATGAAACCCACAAACATCATAAAGTTTCCTCAAAATATGCCCAATCAAACATGCGACAAGCCCAATAATGGCGAAAAGGATTTCATACGCATTATTAGCAAAGTGAATGAATTCACACAAAAGTCCAAATCATTAACATTATAGAATGCACCTCAATGAATCAAAACCTTAAAATGTGGGAGGGGAGTGACCACATGCAAAGTGTGATTTGGCGAAAAACTTATATAAACCGGATACTAATAAAAGCAAGCATATATTCAATCCTCACGGGCATTACGCTCAACAAATGAATTCACTATGAAAAGGGAGGTAATACACGGGACATGCGGGCATAAAGAGTAAATGTAAATGGAAACTAGGCCGCGCACATGTCACAAATGAGGAACGCTATATAGGAAATGAAAAACTTGCAATCTCAATGAAAGGATACCGCACACTAAAATAGGCGAAATGCATTTTCACAGATTATCAAAACTATTTAAACATTTGAATTACATCTACTTAAGATCACATAGGACTTGTAATAGGGTTGTAATGTATGGCTAGGTTAAGGTACGAAATGAAAGAATGTATGTACGGATTCAAAATGTTTGGGGATAAAACTCGGAATAATGTAAAAAGCGGGCAATATCAAAAGTTGGACAAAGAATGTCCAAATAAGCATAGATATAACAATCGAGAGAGTAATCAAAGATTATTGAAACACTACAAACAATATTTACATCTTTCTCTTTCTTTTTCTTTTCTACCTTTTTCTCACTTTTTCTTTTGTTTTCTTTGCTTTTTGCTTTCTCTTTTTCTTTATTTTCTTTTTCTGACACTTCTTACTCTTTTCATACTCAAATTGCAACCACACAACAATAATAACATTCAATTCCAAGCAATAATCCAAACAAGGGTATGTAAGGTAATATATATGGTATAAAACTCCAATTTGGAGTTGGTTATGGGATTTTGGGTAATGAAACGAAAGGTTAGTATATAGGCTCAAAGGGGTTGACTAGGTAACATATAAAGGTGAGGTCAAGGTCATATGGGTGATATATCAAAGAGGGCCTATGATCATTTCACAAAGTATACGCAATTCTCAAGTCAAAACAATATATGGAAATCATGCTCAAGTAACACATTTCAAGTATGAACTCAATTAATGAACGGTCAAGTGAAAGAATAGTGAGATTACCAACGAATTCAACGTTTTCAATGAGAAAAGAATAGTGTATAACACTCACAAACGACGAAAGGTACGAAGCTTACTCGGTGTAAGTATATACAATGCAACAAAAGATTACCGAGTTATAAAAATCTTAAACCAAATCAATAGAACCAGGAAAGTGCATATGCCCATGGGATAAAGTTTAATTCATGAAGTTATTCACGATATCAATGATTTGAGGACTAAAGTCTAATAACTTCTAAAATCGAGAACATGCATCATTGAGTTGTCTATTGGATCGGGCAATTATTGAAATTTATCACTGGAAACAAGGCAAAATGCCCAACAAAGGAGAAAAAAGAAAGAAAATATTTTTGAAAATTTTTAAATTTTTCACAAAAAGGCATACTTAGTAACTAAATGTGAGAAAATCCATGGACTACACATGAAATGGATAGAATATCCTACACCCCCTAACTTAAATGTTGCATTGTCCTCAATGCGCATTAAGAACACAACACAAAGAGAGGAAAAGAATGATATTACCCAAATTAGAGCGATCTCCATAAGCGCGAGTCCAAAGGAATCTACAAAACAAGTTAGTACCGAGCACAGCAAAAACAAATAACAAAAAGTTAACTAATTACACTAGACTAAATTAAAAAGGAAAGAAAAATAGGAAAGAAAGAAAATTAAAAAGCTAACTATTTACAACCTACTATTTAGGCTTCACACTAACTATACACTAGAAGTCTAAATAGTTGAGGGTCCACCCAAAGAGGTATTTGACTTTGAAAGATCAACGGTGGACCCTCCGAAGTGAACATGCCTCCCGAAAGATATGAATTCCATTTGAACAACGGAAGGCATGTGGGTGGTGAAAAAAGTGAACCATCGCCAATTTGAAATTTTGGGCGGACGATGGGGGATTTGGATAACAAGGGGGAAAGGTACACTAGAGATCCAAGAAAAGTCGACTCATCTCCCAAAGGTTTTTCAAATGGAATGGGAGATAGTGCACACACGGGGATAGGCTCCATCGAAAACAAGTCCGGTAAAGAGTCCTCATCGGCAAAAAGTGTAGAAGTTTTAAAAGTTTCTACCGACTCATAGGAATCATACGGTAATTCTAATGGTTCAATGACGGAAAACGTATATGGTGACGAAACAAATTCAATCTCAATCGACTCATCGTCAGAAGGAGATTGAATTTCGGAGGAGAAAGATTCACATTCGATGAGAAATTCTCTGAAAAAGTGAGGTGAAACACAAGTTTCCACCTCCTCGTTGTTTTGTGCATAAGAATTCATCTCATCGGAAAGTGCACCAAGTCTCATTCCAGCACCATCTAAGCTTTCCAAACCTTGGGAGTAAAGAAGAAAAGTTTCTTCCAAAGTAGGCTTCCTCGGCTCAAGAGCCTTGGACTCCTCATTTGGTTGAAACTCGTCTTCGAAAGTAATGAAATGAGAATCGTCATTGGATTCGAATAATGAATCCAACTCAAGCTCCAAATAACGATTTTCATTTCGATAAATGTTTTCAAGTCTTTCATTTTCAAGAAAATCTTGAAAATGGAAAACTTGAAAACTATCCCCAAAGTAAGAATCATTAGAATAACCGTAATAACTATAATAATAGGACATGATTACCTCGTTGTTTGTAGATGGAGAATCTGAGCAAGAAAGTGAGCAACCGTGAATCAAAGTTTCTTAGCGCTCAAGTATGCAAATCCTGCAAAAAAGGTTAAAACAAAGAATACAAATACAAAAGGAAAAATACTACGAAATAATAAAACAATTACTATCTAAAACACACTCCCCGGCAACGGCGCCATTTTGGTGCGAGGGAAACCGAGTGTTCGTGCAGGGACACTATCGTTGATTTCGGCTCCCGCTCGACATGCAAAAGAACCTAAACTACAACTACACTTGACAAGCAAGTACAGTGGTAAGTCGGGTATCGAAAATCCACAGGGAGTGATTGAATTTCAGATGTTAATTATTTTAATTACTTCAGGAATAAAAGTGTAAAATAAATAAAAGAAAAGGTGAAAGGGTGGTTATCGTGAATAAAGAAAAGAATAAGTTACGCTAAAATAAAGTAAAGCGAGGATGGGGATCGCATTCCACCAAATGGATCGAAACAACTACTAATTAGAATTAAGGCTCGAAAGCAATTTAATCGAGCATTTTCAACTAAGCATAAACATCACGCAAGAAGGAATTTAACCCAAAGTTGCGAGATAAAACATTTAACTGAAAAATGATCACACGCGGATTAAATTCGGATTGTCGCAATAAACTCTAACGTTGCGTGACAAAGAAAGATAAACGCTTAGCAATCCAACTTTGATACGCGCGGTTTCAATTAAACGCAATTTTACACAAAACCTAGTTTTCGGAGCTCGGGGCCCGAAAATGGCGGAAAACAATCCCGACCCTATTTATCTAAGAATGCATATTAATTAAACTAAATTAAACTAATTAAACTAGGAAAGCAATAAATAAAGCAAGAAAACCTAATTATGAAAGCATGAAATCTAAATTACAAAGCAAGGAAAGAATGAAGAACAAACTATATTAATGGAAATGGAAGAGAAAAGATCAATCTTACAAAACCACAAGGGTTGTCAATCCAAGAGGAAGAGAAAATGAGCTCTCCAAACCAAAACCCTAACTAAAATCTAACCTAAAATCGTATTTGTGGCTGCCTCTATTACAAAACCAAAATTTGGCTTATATAGTAAGTTGGAATAAAAGAAAAGAAGAAAGAAAAGAAAAGAAAAATATCTGCAGAAAACAGGGGATCGATCGATCGACCCCTTTGTTCGATCGATCGATCAAGGAAAAACTTTGACAAATCTGAAAGGTCAATCGATCGATCCTTATGATCGATCGATCGATCAAGCAGGGCAGAAAAATGCAGCAGCAGCCCTTGCTTCTTTTCTTCTTCTTCTCCCTCTCCTCTTTTGCTTCCTTGGTTTTCCTCCGCTGAAATCGCCGTAACTTCTTCGTTATGTATCGGAATCGTGCACCGTTCGTGGACACGCAAAGCTAGAGAGGAGGGCTACAACTTCCGTGAGATGTTGGGCCGGGTACCCAAGCTGTGAAAAGAATAAAATGCCCCCGAACGTGCGATAGTGTACGGAACTTCGCCGGAATGCAACCGAACTTCACACTAAGCATCCAAACACCTACAAAAGCTCAATTAACCCCTGCAAAACATGTTAACATAGAAATCCGAGGGTTGTCTGGTTAACGAGCATAAATATAGGGATTAAGATACCCGAGGGGGCTAATAACGCGTAGGTTAACGGGTGAAATACGCAACATTTGCGTCGTATCAAGGAGAGGGAGCAGGAACCTTTTTTTTATATAGGACATCTCCTATAATTGAAAATTTAGCAGCCCTGAATCTCATCTTTCTCCTTTCTAACTTTGACTCTGGAATATCTCCCTCTATGATGTATCTGATAAGAGGGTCCATCCATTATTCTCCTATATTCATATCCAGGCAAGGTCTAGAAACCTCTTGATCTTCGATGGTCGGCTTGAGCAGAATCTCAACTGGTATTGTTCTCCTTATGTCTGTTCTTGTTGCTGAGGCCAACCTCGCGAGTGCATCAACTAGGTTATTTTCTAGCCAAGGTATCCTCTTCATCTTTACTTCCTTGAAGCTTTCTAGCATCGTTCTCACCCTCTTCAGGTATTTGTCCATCCTTTCATCTTTAGCCTCATACACCCCTAGGATTCGGTTGACAACTAACCTTGAGTCATTATGGACTAGGAGTTGGTCGACACAAAGGGCCTTTGCCAAAGAGAGACCTACTATCAATGCCTCATACTCTGGCTCATTATTGGAAGCTTTGAAGTTGAACCTCAACTCATATTCAATATTAATACCATCTGGTGCTGACACTATCAGCCCTTCTCCACTTCCACTTTCATAAGACGACCCATCAACGAAGAGGTTCCAAATGGTTTTATTTGAAGAGAAGTTTCCTTATGATAGGGTTCCTTGATTAAAGAGGTATCTCTCTTCCTAATTCTCAACTATTCTTTATCTGTCTCTGGTTGACTCAACCTCGTCCGATTCTTGGCCAAAATTTCTCTTTTTTGGGCCACGTGTAACCTTTTGATTAATCTCAACGTCGGCCTTATCTCAGGTAAACTCGGCCACAAAATCTGTGAGTGATTATCCCTTGGTGGCAACCCTATTTTGATAGACAATGTCGTATTACCCTAACTCGATGGCCCAGGTCATTAGCCTGCCTGATTTCTCAGGCTTATAGAGGATCTGTCTGAGTGGGGAGTCAGTGAGGATGACTATGGAGTGGGCTTGAAAGTATGGCTTCATTTTCCTAGATGCATGTATCAAAGCATATGCTAACTTTTCTATCCGATGGTACATCTGCTCAGATCCTTGGAAAGCTTTACTATTAAAGTACACTAGTCTCTACACTCCATCCTCTTCTCTTATAATCGCAGCACTGATGGCTGATTCTGAGATAACTAAGTATACATATAACTTTTCTCCTTGAATTGGCCAAGATAGGAGTAAAGGGGATCTGATTTAGGACTTGAGCTCTTTAAAAGCTTTATCACATTACTCATCCCATTCGAAGGCCTTTGTAAGAACTTTGAAAAAGTAACTTATCTGTAGCTCTCGTAATAAACCTGTTAAGTGCATCAATTCATCTGGTTAGCCTCTGAACGTCTTTGTAGGTCCTAGGTGTCTTCATTTCCAGTAATGCCTTGATCTTCTTAGGGTTAGACTCTATTCCCCTTTGGTTGACGATGAATCCTAAGAACTTTCCTACTCCTACCCCAAAGACACATTTAGCCGGGTTAAGCTTCATTCTATATTTGTCCATGGTGTCAAAAGTTCTTTCAAGGTCAGCCACATGAGTGTTGGCCTTCAGACTCTTCGTCAGCATATCATCCACATAAAATTCAATAGATTTACCTATTTGATCCTTGAATATCTTATTTATAAGACGTTGGTAAGTAGCCCATGCATTCTTCAGTCCAAAGGGCATGACTTTGTAGAAATAGGTCCCATTGTCTGTAATGAAGGTTGTCTTATCTGAGTCTGTCGAGTCCATGAAGATTTGATTGTACCCTGAATATGCATCTATGAAGCTGATGAGCTTATATCCTGCTATGGCATCCACCATCTGATCTATACGAGGTAAGGGAAAACTGTCTTTTGGGCAAGACTTATTTAAATCAGTGAAGTCTATGCACATCCTCCATTTCCCATTACTCTTGGGGTACTATGTCAATGTTTGATAACCACTCAGGGTATATGACCTCTCGATGAACTTAGCCTCTTCAAGCTTTCTAACCTCGTCTCTGATGACCTCATACTTTTCTCTCAAGTATACTCTTCTTCTCAGCTTGATGGGCTTAGCAGCTTCTATAACATTAAGTTTATGGCACATAATCTCAGGATCAATACCTGACATGTCTGCATGGATCCATGCAAAGATACTCTGTCTCTTTCTTAGCAGCTTTACTAGTTCCTCCTTGATCTCAGGTCTTAAGACTTTGCCAACTTGGATGGTTTTTTCTGGCTCGTCCTTATTTAGGATGATGGATTCTACCTACTCCTCGGCCTCTCCCTTTTTGATCTTTGTTTCATCTCTAGGATCAAGTGTATCGATATTGTACGTGGTTGTTGCCCTTTTATGAGCATCTCTCTCTTCTGTAGAGATTAAGTAGCATTCTCTTACCGACAATTGGTCACCTTGCACTTCCCCTACTCCATGGGGAGTTGGGAATTTTAGCATTTGGTGGACCGTTGAAGACACGGCCTCAAACTCTTTGAGTGCTACTCATCCTATGATGAGGTTGTAGGCTGAGAAGATGTTTTCATCCATCACAAAGAAATTGATTCTTCTGGTCAACCTCTTAGGCCATTCATCTCCCATTCTAACGTCCATTTCATACATGCCCAATGGATGAACTTTTTCACCGTTGAAGCCAATTAAGGGATGATGATAAGGGACAAGCCTAGTTATGCTAAGGCCCAGGATCTTATAACAGGGCCAAAACATAACGTTTGTAAAACTACCCTCGTCAACGAGAATCCTCTGAACTTCACACCCATGCACCCTAGTGGTGACGACTAAAGGGTCGTCATGGGGAGCTAAGATACCCTTAAAGTCAAGTCGTGAGAAGCCGACCATGAGGGTGTCAATATCAACCTTCTTTCTCTTCTCGCGATTAACCTTCGTAAATGCCAAGTTCATAACCTCAGCTTAAGTCAATACCTTAGCCTCTGCCACATGACCCTTGCGATCAGCTACCTCTGAGCCACCCCTTACTAGTCCCCCACAGATAGTGTTCACACCGAAGGAGATCATACCAACCCTCTTTACTGGAGCATTGTCATCTTTTGATGGGAGGTCAGGGTCATCGTCGTCATCATTTGAGTCATCAGCTCTTCTGACAGGAACATCTTCTCAACATTTATCATTTATTTTCTTTTTGGGGTCATCTCTTCCCCCCTTAGAAGATCTACCATCCATATACTTTCGGAGCTTTCCCGACTTCAACATCTTCTCAATCTCATCCTTCTGGGCGAAGCACTTGTCAGTCAGATGGTCGTGATCCTGAGGGAACTCGCACCATAGATTCTTGTTTCTCTTATGTGAAGGAGCCTTCAGCTTCTTCGGCCATCTTAGGGATCTATCATTCTTTATTTTGTTGAGGATATGTTCGCAGCTCACAGTTAAAGGAGTGTAGTGTGCAAACTTGTCATATGCAGTTATCTTCTTTCCATCATTCTTCCTTTGAAACCTCCCACTACTAATTCCATTCTCATCCTCATACTTCACAACCATTGTTTCTTCTACATTCATGACCTTTCCAGTTGTTGCTAACAGCTCATCCATAGACTTGGGAGGATCTTCAGCAAGCTTCCAACATGGCTTTCCCTTCATAAGTCCTCCAATAAGGGTTATCATGGATATGCTCTCTTCATAATCTTTTGCCTCCAATTTTTCCTTCTTGAACCTTGCGATGTAGTATATGAGGCTTTCATTCTTCCCTTGCTTTACATAAAGCAAGTGAGTCGTATTCTTTTGAGGTCTTACACCAAAATAAAAGTAATGAATAAACCACTCGGCCAAACCTTTGAAATTTTCAACTAAATTTTCAGGAAGAGAGGTGAACCAGACATGTGCAACCCCAGTCAAAGTGCTTGATAAAGCTCGACACCTCATCTCATAAGAGATTAAATAAATATCTGCTGCAGATTGATACATTTCAATATGATGGAATATGTCAGTACTACCATCATGCTTGGGAGACACCACCGAGGGTTTGAATTTGGCAGGGGTTGGGAAGTTGACAATACTTTCCACAAATGGTGAGCCCTATGAGTACCCCCTTTGTAATGGGTCTAGACTTTTTATGAGTTCCCTATCTTCTCTTCCAACGTCTTAATAGAGTCATTCCATGGTTTGGCAATGTTATCTTGCCGAGGTTGTCCCCAGCAACTTCTAAAGGGTGAACTGAGGGTTCCCCATCTACTGCGCAACATCGGCTATTGACCTCCCCCTGACCACAGTCTTGGCCATGTGGGGGTCGGCCATGGTGAGGCCGATGATCACAACCTTCCCATTGTGAGCCAGCTATGCTTCTTGACCTGGGTAGACTCTGCCTCAAATCATTAATGAGGTCGAGCCTTTCAAAGTCCGACCCTCTACTTAAGCGATCAAAAATTGACCCTCTCTGTCTTACATTACCATCTCATCTTTCACACTGACCTCGGCTCTGCTGTATAGGACGTATAGTGTTGTTTGAGACCGCATATGTCCCCCAACAGTGTGCTTGGGTATCCTCTACCTCAATGTCATTGTACCTATCCTCAGGACAAGGTTTTCCTTACCTCCCTAGGTGTAAACACCTAGGGTCAGCAACATCCCTCCTCCGTTGAGGAGTAGGTTGGTCTTTTTGTGGTACCTAGGGTGGTCCCCTAGCCTCTTGTTGTGACTAAGAACCCATCAGAGTAATCATCTCCGGTGAGACTCCATGTGGCCTCATTATGTTTTGGCTTAGCTGGGCAAATTTCTCCCGCATCACTTGTTGAGTTGTAGCCAAGGACTTGAAGGCTGCTTCCACCTCAGCCATCTCAGACTGGGGTGGTGCCTAGCTAGAATCGGGTTCTCCAACACCAGATGGTGGAGGAGGTGGTAGTAACTCTGGTTCCATATGCTTGAGCTTTTGATGAGAGGACTATAGATCTTGGAAACCTTAAGGGACCTCTTTCAATGGTGAAACAGCTCCACGTGAAGGGTGAGACCTGGTTCACCACCAGAGTCTCCGTTGAGGTTAAGCAGCAAAAGTGGAAAATATGAATCTTCTTGTTCCCACAGACGGCGCCAAAATGATGATGCTGGAAACAGCACCACCAATATGAGATGTTAATAAGCTCAAACTACCAATAGCAATGGAAGAACAAGAGTTAACATCTAGTAGAGGGAGGTGAGGATAAGAGGGTGAACACTTGTATATAAGTGGTTAAGCCAATCTGGCCTACGTCCGTTGTGAGTGTGTGTGAGTAATTTCACTAGATGAAGTCACTAATGGCCATAGATACAATCTCTCAAGCTTTCTATCTCTACCGTGTAAACCAACAGAGTTTTAGCTAGGGTTGCAATTAACCATCCTTTTACAAGGTAGGGGTAGACCTCTCTCTATATATATGTGACACCCCGCCTAATTAGCCCCGGGTGATCAGTCCTAAATTAAATTAGAACAGGTTTCTCAGTTGGTTCATTTTTAGCATCACTGTCGCCTTTTTAATTACTAACCACCTAAGTGAGAAAATTAGACTGGTGCCAAGTTTTATCTTTCATTAACTTAAGTGAAATACTCATGGAAAACAAATTAATATAAACAATCACAATTAACTGAAACCAACCATTCACAATTAATTAACTGATCGAATAAACCATCGGTTCAAAATCTAATAAAAGTAAAGACAATAATAAAACTCAACAGGTCTGATATAAGTACTGAATAAGACCGTGAGCAACATGCTCGAGTAGCTGATATGAAAACTCTATACTAGAATTGAAAAGAACGAGGCGCCTAACAAACTCCCGCAACATCCATATATGCTGCAGCAACGGATCCCTGGAATGAATCAAGCCTGGCGTCCCTGTGGCTGGACACCTAAAAGCTTTTTAAAATTTTTTTATAGCAAGGGTTAGTACCCAAAGCATTTGAAAAAGATTTAGCAAATGATTAACTTGCAGTAATAAATAAATATGCATGCTCTCCATATTTTAGTTAGTGTCGCACTCCCTTGAGGACATCCTCACCTCTCCTCTAATGTGCACTACTAATACCTTGATTACTTTACCTAGTTATTTGTCTCATGACTAGATAATTTATTTAACCCCTTTGCAACTACCCTGCTCTAATCGAATATGCCAAAATTATGATTTCTAAGTTATTATCAATATCAACTTAATTAATCATTTCCCTTTTTAAATTCATATAACTTCAACACCTGTTATACATATAATACAATTCACGATTTGTATTAATTAGCCTATATATAATTATTTACCTAATTATATACTTATAGTAATATCACAATATGCACAATTATGATGAAATAATAATTAATAAAAATATCCTCCCGAGTAATAATTCACTGGATGTATATTCTCTAAAGTGCTATCCCACTAGGTATATTCACATAACCTAGTTACCCCAAGTCAGAATCGCTCACTAACTTTGTCAATACATAAAAAATGGAGGCGGTCATATTCCTTCCCTGAAAGTGAGATACCCCTCACCCATATAATGGACACTATGACTTGCGAATATACTCACCCTACTCTTCAAGCTAGGGGATTCATACACTACGCGCAACCTCTCCCTATAACACTAGAGTATATAATAATAGTATCTAACCACTGATATTAATGCACACACCATATATATATATATATATATATATACTATCGCACACCGTATATATATATATATAAATAAAAATAAACTATCCCGGATATACCGTGTACTAAGTCCGTGACACAAGCCTATTCAAATTATTAAGAGTTTATGGCCCAACTCTAATTATTAATTAATTCGCACATTAATTAATTAAATTACTTTTTGGTGTCACCCCAACCAATATATTCGGACTTACTCTCTTGGCCAGAAAAAAATAATACCCGAGTCTAAATTCCCGACTCCAAATTATTTAGCTTTCACTCTAAATAAATTTAACGCCTTGGTATCACTCAACCCATATGCCCGGACTCGCCCACTCAATTCGTATTTAATTATTTTGAAACATTCTTTCCAAAATTTAACCGTAGTGTGTCACACATTAATTTCCTCCAAATCCCAATTAATTTTCCTTCACAATTAATTAGATTGTATCCTTATGTTTATCTCTCATTACCTAAGGTATAGAAAAAGAATTTAAATGAAATTCCCCTTATATATATATAAACGGGATGAACTGCCAGAAAAACCAACCATTTGATCAATCGATCGATCGTACAGGTCATCGTCTTCTTCCCCCTTTTGTTTTAGCCATGGACTAAAAGATCCAAACCCTAACTTATTCTACAGTAAAACCCAAGTCTTCCCATCAACAACATATACCAAAAACCTCATAAGGGACCCCCATAATGTCCACAAACACCATTTAATTTACGTTCTCGATTATTTTTCATAAATTGGGAAAAATCCGTTTTTATTTGTTAACCCATTTCAACATCAAATCCGTATCTAAATTTCATTTCTAATTATTCTGGGTTTACACATCTTACCATATATATATATATATACACAAATCTCAGATTATACATCAATTGCTACACAATTTAGGATTTCAGAATATTGGTTTTGTAAGGACATATTTCTCATGTCCGATATCTTTTAGTTGTATATGTCGCACGCCGCTATATTTTGCACGTCTCTACACGATCTCACACGACGGACTCAATCCGAATTTCAGGAATCAAGCATTCAACATCTCCATCATGTGTCCCACATCTGCCTTAACGACTTCACGTTCCATGATTTTAGGGACTTTATGCAAGTGGTACGCAAGAGAAGTCAAAACAGTGAAAGAAGGCAAGATATGGAAGTTTAAGGGTATTTTGGTAATTTTACAGCCACCATCTGGAGTTCCAGTCAACTGGAAAGCTTAGATCTCGCCGCAACGAAGACACTGGAAGAAGCGTAACCTTAATTCGAGCTACGGTGAAGAAGTTATGGCCTTTTGAAAATGTAGAAAATTACGATAAAAATCCCTTGGAAAAATGCTAATTGTTTAGGCCCCATGTTCCAGCAATTTTCTGCGAACCGAAATCCAAATCGGTTCGGGGGAGAATCGGTTCGCGGTACACCCGAATCAGTTCGAGGTACTTGTACGCTGGCAGAGTCTAAAAAAATTAAAACTATTTTTTGGTTTCCTATAAAAGCCAACTTCGGGGGAGTTATTTCATAAGACTTGGAGAGACGAATTTGAGAGTCCAAATACATCTAGTCTTCACCTTTTTGAGTTACCAAACTCATGTTTTGATTCACATATCATTGCCAAACCTTTGTGAATCCTTTTGAAACCCAAGGACACAACCTTGTGTTTGTTCAACCTTTGTGAGAAGCCGTCTTCCTTCTTCATTGTTGCTCATCTGGAGTTCCCAAGGGAGATTTTCGTCGTCGACTACAGAACCGATGCCTGCAGGTATTTCAGTGTCACTGTATCTTCATTATAATCTGTGTAACCATATCTTACAAATTTATAGTGAAAATAAAAGGTTTTGCCCCTTTGGGGGATTTTTCCTCACATGTGTGTGTTTGAATGTTCTTACATGATTTCATCTTCTTCAATCACACCTAGATGCATGTTTAGGATTTAATTTGGGAAAACTGAATTTAATTAAATAATCTATCTATTTGAACGCACGCGCACTCCTTTCATATTGGTATCAGAGCGGGTTACGCTAATTTATCGCGTGATCCTGATTTTTTGAGGATTTACTTTCTGATACAATTTGTCTACTCACGTCTACAAATTGGTATCAGAGCCTGTTGCACTAAGTTATTATGTTTTGATCCTGATTTTTCACAAAAATGGCATTTGGTGGTTTTGATGATCTTCGGTGTCAAATTTTCGAAAAAGTTAATTGGAAAATTCACACGTCTTGTTTTAAATCTTCTGTTGAAAACGAATCTGAGAGGTGTTCTTGTTGTCAGGGTGTTGGTCACACGTTAGATGAGTGTACCACAAATTTAAAGAAGAAATTGAATAAACCAGTTTCTTGTGTTTCTACCCTTAGTGATTGTAATTCTGAAGAAGAAGTTTTTTATGCTTCTAGGCGAGAGCTTCCCACCCATGTGATTAGTGATGATAGTGAGGGTGATGGGAGTGAGGAAGAAAGTGAGGATGGAAGTGTAGATGAGCGTGACTTACAAACTGCTTTCAATGAAATTTATGCTGAATCTTTGAAAACGAAGAAAGAAAATTTAAAATTGAAAGCTCAATTGAAAGAGTGTGCCTTAAAAAATAATGATTATTTAGTTGAAGAACTTAGGAAACATGAGAAAATTTTGAAAGAGAAGCTTGAGTACGTCGAGGGTGAGAGAGATAGTCTTAGAGGGTTGATGGAGACTATGAAAAAGGAGATTTTAGAGTTTGAGGATTCTAGACGTGTACTTGAATCTAGGATAGGTGAACTTGAGGTGAAATTGAGAGATTCAATAAGGTGAAATTTGATTTCGAGTCTAGATCTGAAAAACTTGATAAGATTTTAGGCACCATCGAGATCAAAAAGGATAGGGGTGGGATTGGTCTTGAAAAATATGTAGCACCCATCCCCACACGTCTGAGAGAGCCTCCTAGGATTGTTAATAAAGAGGAACCTAATTTTTTTAGGAAAGATCCCCCTAGGAACATCGTAAGAGAACCTCCTAGGATCATTAGGAGAGACCCACCTAGGCAAATTCGGAGAGAGCAATCGAGAAATTTGAGGAGAGGTCCACCTTTAGGTAACACACACCGCCCGATTTACTCTTGTACACATCCCTGTAGGCAAGGTCATCTTAGGCACTTTTGTTTTAATCTTTTAAATGGACCTAGGAAGGTCAATGAAAGAATAAATTCGATTCCCAAAACTCCCACACTCCGTTACACATCAATTTCGGTTAGAAAATCGAATTTAGAGACTTATGGTTTATTTGTCCACGATTCCCGTTTTCTTAGACGTGATTCACCCCATGTGAAATCTTTTGGTTGATTGAGTTTGCATGTTTGTCATACACTAGTTGTGATTTCATGATATATTTTTGCTAGTGTGATGACTTGTACTTTTTATATAAATTTTTGCTTTTAAAGTTTTTTGAAAAATACAAAAAAGATTTTATTTTGATAAAAAAATTTGAAAATCCAAAAAGATTTTTGTATTTTGTTTGCACCGTTTATGGATGGACACTTAGGATGATCGAGTCACAACATCTTTCCATTTTGTTTTCATGTGACTATTTGATAGTGTTTTGAGACAATAGGTCAATTCATCCATGTGCTTTATAATGTTTGGAGTCATTAAGATGTAATTAAGTGTTACTTCCTACATGTTTGACTCATGATTTCCTTTATTGGACACATGCACGGATTTGTTTGATTATTGTGCTTATCTTATCACATGTTGGTTGGGTGTTTTCACTTCAATCCTGTTCTTTAAAACAAACCAAGCGCAATAAATTTTTATGAGGAAATTGTGCATATTAGAACCGTTTTGTGAGTTTGTGTGTTTTATTTGAAAACGGGGAAGGGCTGCGAAAGGTTCGCATTTGACCTTTGCGAATACTAAGCTACCGTTAAATTGGACCTAAAAATGGAGGAATTCATTATCCGGGGTATAAAGAGGTTTAAAAGAGCCCAAATTTTTTTTAAAGGCAATAAAAAGATATTCATGCCAACTATGGGCCATTTAGGTTTTTGCACCAATTCTCCAAAGTTTGAGAATTTAGTTTATACACCTCTAAAAGAAAATATCTATGAGGGAGTTTGGATGGAGAATTAAAACGGGTTTGCACGTCCTTAAAAATCTTGAAAATGCGCTAAATATTTTTTGACGTTATTAGTGTGGAAATCACTTTGACCTCGATTTGTTGATTTGCATAAGACGATGTCATCTAAATTCAACAATTTTTACACCTAAGGATACTTTTGATGTTCATTCGTTAGGAGTACACTATGCATCGTGCATATTTGATTGATTGAGTTGAATTTCCTATCGAATGTGTTCACACCCATACATTCGATTTCCATTTCTTAGTTGTTTTTGTTTAAATCTATGGTGTGATTTTTAGTATCTTATTTTTGTATGAAAATTTTGAAAAATCAAAAAATAGTTTGTGAAGATTTTTTTGAGCATCTCCTTACAAGAGCACGTTTGCCATTTGGTTGATACTTTGTTTTGAATACCGTGTCACCCTGACTTTGCTTATTTCATTTATTCTTCTCATTTGTCTATTTGGGGACATAATAAAAAGGGGGAGAAAGAATTATCATTTTATGGGGGAGTTTGAATTTTGGGGGAGTTTTTGATATTTGAGATTTGTCATATGCTTTCATCATAAATTGGTATCTATGTTTATCGCATTTAAAAATTGATACGTCACTTAGTATTTGCTTTATCTCATGTGTGTAGGTACTTCATTGATGAGAATATGTTGCACACCCTGATGAGAAAAGTTTCGAAGATCTGAAGAACAAACGATGAATACTTATTCATTTGTACCGTTCCAGTTTTGGGTTCATGGGAGGGTAAATTTGTATAGGCAATTTTGTTATTTGATAATTCGGATTTTTATGTATGTACCGGCATAGACATAGGGGGAGATTTGTAAGGACATATTTCTCATGTCCGATCTCTAACAGTTGTGTATGTCGCACGTCGCTACATTTGGCACGTCTCTACACGATCTCATACGATGGCCTTAATCGAAATTCCAGGAATCAAGCATTCAATATCTCCATCATGTGTCCCACATCTGCCTCAACGACTTCACGTTCCATGATTACAGGGACTTTATGCAAGTGGTACACAAGAGAAGTCAAAACAGTGAAAGAAGGAAAGATATGGAAGTTCAAGAATATTTTAGTAATTTTATATCCACTGTACGGAGGTCTGGTCAACTGGAAAGTTGTAGAGCTCGCTGCAACGAAGACACTGTAAGAAACAGTACCTTAATCTGAGTCACGGTTAAGAAGTTATGGCTTTTTAAAAATGGAGAAAATTCTGAGAAAAATCCCTTGGAAAAATGCTAAGTGTTTAAGCCCTATGTTCCAGCGATTTTCTGCGAATCGAAAGCCAAACTGGTTCGCGGGGCGAACCAGTTCGCAGTACACCCGAATCGGTTCGAGGTACCTATACGCTGGCAGAGTTTCAAAAAATTAAAACTATTTTTTGGTTTCCTATAAAAGCCAACTTCGGGGGAGTTATTTCATAAGACTTAGAGAGATGAATTTGAGAGTTCAAATACATCTATTCTTCACCTTTTTGATTTCCCAAACTCATGTTTTGATTCACATATCATTGCCAAACCTTTGTGAATCCTTTTGTAACCCAAGAACACAACCTTGTGTTTGTTCAAACTTTGTGGAGAAGCCGTCTTCCTTCTTCATTGCTGCTCATCTGGAGTTCCCGAGGGAGATTCCAGCCGCTGACTACAGAACCGATGCCTGCGGGTATTTCTGTGTCACTGTATATTCATTGTAATCCATGTAACCATATCTTACAATATTATAGTGAAAATAAAAGGTTTTGACACTTTGGGGGATTTTTCCTCACATGTGTGTGTTTGAATGTTCTTACATGATTTCATCTTATTCAATCACACCTAAATGCATGTTTAGGATTTAATTTGGGAAAACTGAATTTAATTAAATAATCTCTCTATTTGAACGCACGCGCACTCCTTTCAAATAAAGAATTCTCATTTTATGGGGGAGTTTGAATTTTGGGGGAGTTTTTGAGATTTGAGATTTGTCATATGCTTTCATCATAAAATGGTATCTATGTTTATCTCATTTCAAAATCGATACGTCACTTGGTATTTTCTTTATCTCATGTGTGTAAGTACTTCATTGATGGGAATATGTTGCACACCCTGATGAGAAAAGTTTTGAAGATTTAAAGAACAAACGATGAAGACTTATTCATTTGTATCGTTCCAATTTTGGGTTCATGGGAGGGTAGATTTGCATAGGAAATTTTGTTATTTGATAATTCGGATTTTTATGTATGTACCGGCATATACATAGAGGGAGATTTGTAAGGACATATTGCTCATGTCCGATATCTTACAGTTGTGTATGTCGTACGCCGCTACATTTGTCACATCTCTACACGATCTCACACGACGACCTCAATTCAAATTTCGAGAATTAAACGTTCAACATCTCCATCATGTGTCCCACATCTGCCTCAATGACTTCACGTTCCAGGATTTTAGGGACTTTATGCAAGTGGTATGCAAGAGAAGTCAAAATAGTGAAAGAAGGCAAGATATGGAAGTTCAAGGGTATTTTAGTAATTTTATAGCCACCATCTGGAGGTTCGGTCAAACTAAAAGTTGTATAGCTCTCCGCAATGAAGACATTGGAAGAAACGACACCTTAATCCGAGCTATGGTGAAGAAGTTATGGCCCTTTGAAAATGGAGAAAATTACGAGAAAAATCCCTTGGAAAAATGCTAAATGTTTAAGACCTATGTTCCAGCGATTTTCTGCGAACCGAAAGCCAAATCGATTCGGGGGCGAACTGGTTTGCGGTACCCCCGAACTAGTTCGAGGTACCCCCGAACTGCTTCGAGGTTCCTATACGCTGGCAGAGTTTCAAAAAATTAAAACTCTTTTTTGGTTTCCTATAAAAGCCAACTTCGGTGTAGTTATTTCATAAGACTTGGAGAGACGAATTTTAGAGCCCAAATACATCTAGTCTTCACCTTTTTGAGTTCCCAAACTCATGTTCTGATTCACATATCATTGTCAAACCTTTGTGAATCCTTTTTTAACCCAAGAACATAACCTTGTGTTTATTCAACCTTTATGGACAAGCCGTCTTCCTTCTTCATTGTTGCTCATCTGGAGTTCCCGAGGGAGATTCCAGCCACCGACTACAGAACCGATGCCTGCGGATATTTTTGTATCACTATATTTTCATTGTAATCCGTGTAACCGTATCTTACAATATTATAGTGAAAATAAAAGGTTTTGCCCCCTTGGGGGATTTTTCCTCACATGTGTGTGTTTGAATGTTCTTACATGATTTCGTCTTATTCAATCACACCTAGATGCATGTTTAGGATTTAATTTGGGAAAACTGAATTTAATTAAATAATCTCTCTATTTGAACGCACGCGCACTCCTTTCAGGTTTACAAAAAAAACCTGTTTATGCCCTTTACATCCCAAAACGAATTTTGATTTCTCACATCACATAAATATGAATCGAAAAGCAAATTAAATGCTACAGCAAGTTAACCACTTGCCTTATGATTTCGTAGGGTCTGAATCGAAGTTGTGAATTCCAAGCTTGATGATGAAATCCCCTCTTTTAGCTCTTTCCTTTGTCCCCCAAATTGCCTTTAACTGTCTCTCGGGTTTTCCTCTCCCACTAAGTGTTTTCTAATTTCACATCATTCGTTCCCCTTTTTCTCTTAATTAGGTAATTAGGCTAAATTCTGCTTTTGGCTTAATGGGCCAAGCTCAAGTGACCCAAATACCCCCGTATGGGCACAGCTATGCCAAAAAACATCCTGTGGCCCATTTACTACCCCCAGGTACACTTTTTCGACTATCTCGGCCCATTTGTACTGAACTGTTTACTCAGAATTGGCATCCAAATTAATTTATAAAATCCTTATCTCACACCCAAATTAGCCTATACCGACACCCGGCTGAGATAAGTACATACCCCGTCACTAATACCCGAAATAACGTAATTAAATTATTACTATTCACTTAGTAATTAATTTTCCCTAAATATTAACCATTCAATCCCCGATTAATATTTAAATAAATATTACCATAATTAATTCAATTAAAATTACGATACACAAGTAATTTTGAATTCCCAAATTAATTAAATATTAAATGCACAAAAATACAAGGTGTTACAATATAGTGCTTGGGGGGTGTAATGTACCCCCTAAGCATGCAATGAGCATGTGCATGAGGATTGAACCAGTATGAGAATGACACCTGGCTGATCTTATGTAGATAATGATGACCACAATATTCCCTCACATGAGGGGAATAATTCGGTTATAACTGATTTTCCATGTGAAGTCTTCCATGTGCTTACGTATGCTCGGACTTGTGCCCTTGACTGATGTAACCTCGGCTTGAACGAGTACAAGGTTGGTGATGTCCGATGGTGTTGCTTTGTCCTATCAATCATCAATATGACCTCGTCCTGGAAGACCGACCGAGGTTATGCATGAGGTAGGGTGCAACGTCGGTTGGGGCAGAGTACGACGTTGGCATAACTTGATCCCATGACTACTGATGACCTCGGCTGATGGCCAGCCGAGGTTGGTATATGAGGGTCGACCTTTCGAAAGACGACATTTCTGATGGAAGTTGGGAGATTCTTGTTAACTCGATTGTGAGACAGGTCGAGGTTAGTGACTCTGAGTATAAGAGTTCACTTTGGGCATATCACAAACTATCAAAATAGGGATAGGACATAATATCCGTCGAACTGTCATTATCCACCAATGTCCTTACTATAAATACGTCTTTCATATTGACTCTGATCACCAAAGGATCATCGTGAGGATATAATACTCCAGATATATCATTTTTGGAAATTCCAATTATGAGGTTATGCTTGTTGACTTTCCTTGGTCGATCTTCCTTTGCAAGGTTGATTCGATGGATATAGGAACAAGCTTGATCCTCATTGAGGCAAGCCTTCCTTTCAGCTGTATGGTCTCCTCCTCCTACATCCTCACTTATAATCATATGGCAATCAAAAGATCTAAAACTGATTGTGAATACCTCGCGTTCAGGTTGTCTAGGCTTCTTGGGAGATCAGGATCATCTTTTGGATCATCATCATGGTTCCTCTTTTTATCTTCTCTAAGCTTAATGGGTGATTTAGATCTCTATCGAACTTTACCACCAGCTCTCCTACTAGACTAACGATCTACAAATCTGTCCAATTTTCCTCTTTGGATGAGTGCCTCTATTTAATTCTGGAGAAAAATACACTGGTTGGTCGTATGACCATGGTCTTTTTGAAATTCGCAATACTTAGACTTATCCCTCTTATCAGCAGGTGACCTTAACTTTTTAGGCCAACTCAAATCATTATTATGCTTAATTACTTCCAAAACATTATGTATATACACCGTTAGGGGAGTGTAATTGGTAAATTTTCTGAGTCGATCTAGACTTTCTTTTACTTTCGAATTCTTGCGCTCACTCTGATTCTTATGCTCCTTCTTATTCGACTTCCCTTCAGACTTCGCTTCCACCTTTGCATCTGAATTCTTTTTAGTAACCATAGCTTCCTCGGCATTCATAATCTTTGCTTCTTCAGCCATTAATTCCGTTATCATCTTTGGGGAATCTTTTGCTAAAGTATAATATAGTTTGGCGGGGAGCAAACCACACATGAGGGTAGTGATTGCAGTCTTCTCCTCGTAATCAATAACTTCTAATTTCTCATTATTGAAACGAGTGATATAATCCCTGGTATTTTCATCCACCTTATGTCTCACACTAAGCAAATGAGCTATTCACTTTACTGGTTTGTCTCCAAAGTAGAAATTACCAATGAATAGCTCGATAAGTTATTGGAAGCCAGAAATCTGCCCTGAGGAAGACTATTATACCAGATTTGAGTCGATCCAGTGATTGTTCCTGAAAATGTCCTGCACCTCATCTCATCAGGAACAATATAAATATCAGTTGTTGCTTGGTATTATTCTATATAAAGAACTGAATCAGTCTTCCGATCATACTTGTGAGCGGCCACTGGTGCTTTAGACTTGGTCGGTGTAGCCAAATCTATAATGGTTTGCACAAAGGGAGATCCCTTAACAAAACTTCTCTAGAGAGGATTTTTGGCCTTGGCCATTTCTCCCAATCTATCTTCCAAACGCTGAATGGATCCATTCTAAGCATCATTGCCAGCACCAGATCTGTTGGTGGTAGCTCTTTTATGCCTACCAATTGAGTGTATTGAGCTTTCCTCTTATGATCCTTCTCTTTGACTGGATCGATCAGTTCATTGTGAATTCTATTTGGATTGGGTTGAGCCTTTTTTCAAGTCACTTGGTCGTCGGGTATTTCTCAATGGAACCCGAAGGGCATTTGCCCTGGGTCCCAAACGATCGAAAGGATAGGCCCTAATTAGCCTTTCTAAGACACTTAATCTTTCTGGAATGAGGGACTGTCCATAAGAGGAATTAGTAAACCTAATAGAAGAAGTTATTCTAGGACGGTACAGAGAATCCCTTGAAGTTCTGTAATGGCTATGACCAACACTCCTTATTGGCGATGGTGGCATACTCCTTTGATTGGACTGTGTAGGAACTCCATCTTGAAGAGTTTGGGCCAATTATCTTATTGTATCCGGCATAGCATCTTGCCCTTTGGCCAGGATAGCCAAAATTCCAGTTAAATCGTTGTTATTTATAGGGGTAGAGGGATTAGGCGGAAGTCCCTCATTTTTTGCACTTGTTTTAGTGATATCAGCCATGTATGATTTATTTGTGAAAATATTTAGCCATACGTTCCCACAGACGGCTCCAGTCTGTTGATGTAAAAAATAGACTAGGCCTAATTGATTTATCACAGATAAATAAGTAAAAATAAATAATACAAAGATATTTTAGAAGTGGTTCGTCTCAATGGAATAGCCTACGTCCACTGTTATGCATTACTTGATCGCCTTGATTTGTTTTTTCGGTCCCTTACAATAAGGGTGTTACAATGTATTTATAGCCCAAGAGGGGTGATGAGAGTTGTCATGTGAAAGGATGGAATGCCTTTATTTGTTAGGAATTTACAACAATACATAATGAGAATTAAATATAATATTATTTTCGCTTCATTGACTAGACTGGTTGGATTAACAGTTGTTGGTCGGTCTTCCCAGTTGGTTGGTATTCCCTATTGGTTGGGACACCTTGTTGGACTATCTTCTGAGTTGGTCAGGCTGCCTTAGACTTATGCCACATTGGATGACACGTGTTGGTTTATAATTGGTCCACATAAGGTGGTGAATTTTAGTATCAACAATATGGTTATTGACAAATTCATACGAGTCATGTAGTTAGGATAATCGAGAAATTTGTGGAAGCCTGTATGTACGGTCCTAAGCTATAATTTCTTTTGGAAATAGATACGAAGATTCGTTGCATCATGATTTATTTTGGGTGAGTGTTGATCGTTAGTAACGGTTTTCCATAGAGACGCCAGTATGCCTTAGATACTGGCATAGGTAGTGGGTCGAACGATTTAGGCTTGATCATAAAGAGAATGGAGACTTGGAGACGATTATGTCATGTCATGATGAGCATTAGAAGATATCGTATGTTGAGTATTGGTGACACTAGTGTTAAGAACTTCGATAGTCCGCCTTGGAGGCTTTCGGGGACTTACAATGGAAGTTGGTGAACCCAAATGAGTGTGAGGATTGATGGACCGAAAATTTTGAGGACCAAATTTCCCAATGAGGGAAGATTGTAATACCCCGCCCTACAAATTCAATTCTATTCATGGAATTTGATGATTTAGTATGACTTATACCAGTTTAGATGGATCCTAGGTCAGGCCGGGGCATCCTCTTGGCCTCGTACTTGTCGAATTGAAGTTTTATCGCTCAAAATATAGTTTTAGAAAATTTAGATGTCGTTCGAACGAAGGGCAGTCTCGTTCGAATGAGGCATCTAACGACCTGGGCCTTAACTTTGCTGAAATCTCATTTAAAAGGGTCGTTCGAACGAGATTAGGGTCGTTCGAATGAGGAATCTAATGATTTGAGTGCTGAAATCTCATTAGTAGGTCGTTCGAACTAGATCAGAGGTCGTTCGAACAGCTGACGTCAGATTTGAAACTCTTATCCTTTTCGATGTGTTGTCACGACGCGGTCCGTCAAATTTGATGATGTGTCGACTTCTTAACAATCCAGATCCAGTGTGGGTCTAATGACTATACTATCCTTGACTTTTAAGAGTTGGGCGTGCGGGTAGTTAGGGAATTTAACCCTTTGAGGGTTTCGAAAATATATACGTGAAAGTTAGCCTAACTGGGCATTTTTTTATCAGATTTTTGCCTCTCTCTAGCCTTGAGAGGCCTCCCACCTCCAACCACCATAAGCCACCCTACACCACCACTCATATACCATATGCCACTATCAAATCACCACTTTCCACCATTCCCATAGTGTATCTAACCCTAAAACACCCATTTTAACCCTGACAAGGAGGAGTTATGAATTTGGGAATTTTGTTGGAGGTTTTTGGAGAATGAAGATGAAGCTTTCCTTGGAGAAGATGAAGTGGGTCTTGATTAGAGTTCAAATGGAGCTTGTTGAATGAGCTTTTGGAAACCCCTTTGAGGCCACCGTTGTAGGTGGGGGTTGCTCCTGTTACACCAACACCACCATTGGAGGCCTTAGAGGTGGGTGAAACTCTACTCTTAGATTAATACTTTAGTTATGTATTTGATAGTCTTGAATTGTATGAATATTAAGAGTAGGATGTTTGTGATGGGTTTTCTAGTAATAATGATAATAAACATTTTTATGGAATAAAAATGTTGGAAAATGTTATTTTTGTTAAGAAATAAAGAGTGGATAATTATTTCATATTTTTGAAATAATGAAAGTTGATGTTTATGAAAATGGTGTATTTTCTAGTCATTTTGATGAAAAAATGTGATTTAGTTGAAAAATGATATTTTGTTGAAAATAGAGAATAAGTAAATATTTCAAGGTTTTGAAATATTGAAAGATGGTATATTTTGTAAAACTGGGCATTTCTAGAAATATTTGTGTTAAACATTTTAAGCAATAAAATATTTGGAAATAAACATTTCTTTAGTAAATATTTTGTGAGAAAATATGTTTGAACGAGTTAGTAGGATTTGGGGGTTTAAAATTCATCTCCTCGTGCATATAAACTTGTAAGATTTTGACATAGAATGTATAAACAAGTTTAACGATGATTTTATTGGGTTTAAATAAGAAATAATAAAAGTTGAAATTTTAGTCTTCAAGGTATGTGTAATTGGGACTAAAAGACATAGTGGGCATGAAGTTAAAAGGCTACATGTTAAATAAAAGAAATGAAAATTTTCTTATAAAAGTAGTCTTAAGTATAAATGTATTTCTTGAACAAAGAAGTAAATAAATCTGAATGTTGGCAAAAAGTACTAATTAAGTGTTAATGGGCAAACATGGGATGGTTAGTGAGTGTAACTTATTAATGTTGTGAAATATTAACAGTTATGGGATTATAAAATGATTCAAGGCGTAAAAGTATTTCAATCAAGAAGATTGTACTCCAAGTGTAAAACGGTATTAAAGGATTAAACATTTAAGAAGTTGGTGTGTATAACTTAATAGTGTTTTGGGTAAAATTAACACTTGTGAAAATGGAGTAAAAGTTTGGAAACAAATGAGTAAAATGGTAATTTTAATTAAAGTGGAACATTTTTATGAAAGAAAAATGTTGGAAATGGTGTTACACAAAGTGGTCCTAAATGAATATGTTTTTGGAATAAAAATCAAGGTTAAAATATAAAGGACACAAAATGGTACATTTTCAAGTGTAACACAAATTGGGGCGGTAAAGTCTCGAGTTTTGACTTCGACCGGGTAAAAAAGAAAGGAAATATTGTGGACATTTATAAAATGTTAAAACACATTAAAGGAACTCGGATGACACCGGGAGAAAGAAATAAGGGCCTAGAGCCCTTGGGTGAAAAGCCCTAAATCACTGGCCAGAGTATATGGTGCACATAGCCATCGGTGTAGAGCCAGTGTAAGTATACAGTATTAGAAGATTTCGAGAAAAGATAAAGGAAATATGGAACATATTAAGAAATGGGTTGTGTGGTAGAATGTGTTAATACAACCTAACTTGAATGAATTTAATAAATATTCTGGTAAAGGTGAAATGGACAAGTAAATGCGTAAATCTATTAATAACCATAATGGAATAAAAAGGGGTTAAAGAAAGTGGATAAATTGGTGGTTAAGCAACCTGAATGGTTAAACCTATATTTAACACAGGAATGTGTTGTAAAAAGTTTTTTTGAAGATTAAATAAGTATTTTCTAATATGGAGATTGTGTGTGTTGAAATGGCGATTTTCAATCAAAATACAAAAGAGTATTGGAATGAATAAAACGGTAAAGAATGGTTTTAATAAAATTAAATGGTTTTAAGTGTTGAACTGGGTGTGTTAAACAAGGTGAAAATGCTAAGTATGAATAAAGAAAGTTTATACTAGATTAAAGTAAATTAATCTGGATAAGTAAGATTTTCGAAAGTAAAACGGTTAATGCACTGACATGTGTATTTTCCAAAGGTATACGTATGTAGATATATATATATTTTCGCATGCATGTGGTTGTAGTGTGTGAGTATTCCTTTCTTCCATTTTTTTCTATACTGCTCGTATAAATCCCATTGGGCATAGGCTTATATCCCCACTTTGTTACGATAGGTTGGGAAAAGTTCCGTAATTTGAGGACGTTTTGCATGTAAGTATATCTTATTTTATGTTTACATTGGTAGCTCTATTTACTTTAACATCAGGGGTACTCCCCATGGGTCCCTCACGTAGTTTATCTTGAAACTAGAATCACATGCTAACAAGTGAATGTTAATTAAAATAAAACTAAACTAGCAATATTAGTTAGGTTGTTTCATTGCACTTAACACCTAACAACTCGATTAGGAACGGGTTGAGCATGGGTAACCCATAAATCCGGGTCGAGACGTTACATTAGTAGTGCTCGACACGTGGCAACATTAAGCCCAAAATAAAATTCCTAAACTTCACAAGTCAACTTCTCAGCCAAAGATGAACCGAAAACACCCCGAGTTGACAAGAACACGAGAACCTTTACTCTTTTAATTTGCCTAAGACCCACTGAGAAGACGAAACACTTCACCCGAGATCAAAATCTCGGGGGCTATTATCATGCCATAAATATGGGATGACTCTTGGACCAATTATAAGAGAACACCTGGACTTGAACATCATCAGAAATGAGGTTGTCCTCATACTCCAATCTAGTCATCCCTAGATTAGAGGTTGGCTCAGTACTTGACAAAGCAATTAACTTTGTGAGCTAACACTATTAACTAAAACTATTAGTTAGCCCCATTATAGAAAGGATTTACTATGTGACTAGATCACATCAGCAACATTTAATACACATGAACATGTGGATGATATGAAAAAATTTCCCCCATGTACCTCCAATTAACTCATAATTATTCTCTCACCATACATATAAAATATGTACCTACCTAATCTATAAAGGCAGGCCACGTGGATTTTACATTCTCTCTCCTCTAACAACCTGTAAATAGCACACATCACCCACACTTTTGGGGATCCGAGATATTTTTGTTACTTTTATGTTGTCCAATTCTAGAGAGAACTTTAGATCTTTCATATTGTACTTAGTAATGGCTTTTACTCAATAATCAATACAATAAACACTACACTTATGGACATAGGCACTATTTTGTGTCGAACCATTTAAATTCGAAATTATTTCTTTTACCCTCATCTCTGAATTATTTTATCTAGTGCTTGTATTTCAGTAATTGAGATCTTTTGTCTACTATCAACTTATAATTAGTATATTTAAGTAAAGATAATCGGTTTACCTATTTTAAACGATAACATCGGTGTTCATGTGTATTTTTTTTTAATATTCACATTATGAGTTAATTTAGATTCACCAAATATGTAAATTAGATCTAATAATTTAATTTATTAAAGTTTTTTATTTATTTGAACTAGTGTCGTAAATGTTGGAATTTATAGTTTATTTGAATTTAACCAAATCCTATTTTGGTCAACTTTCAGGTAAGTTTAATATAGGGCCCATACATCATTCGAGACATTTTTCAGCTCAAATTTGCTCTCCTCTACAAGAATTATAACATGGTATACTTACATATACAAAATTAAAAATAAGTGAATGAGAAATTATTGTTCAAAGTACCCATTTGTAATATGGAACACAATTGAAAAGCTAAAGTCCCATATATATAAAATATGATAAATAAGTGTAGTAGACTAATTTGGCATGTGGGATTAGTTCGTTTGGGGTATCGCAAATCTTTGAAGGAGGGAGGACTTTCATGGACTTGGATTGACTTCCAAGCCCACATGTCTACTATTGTCACCACCCGCACAACTCGGGGTTATGGTTCCTGGGCCTTGGCTTTGGCTTGGATTAGATATTAATTTTTTGGGCCAAATTCCATTGGGTTTTTTACATTTTGTTGAGTCCATTTTTTATTTTGTCTTTTATTTATTATTTTTCTAATTTTATTTCCATTTTTGCCCCAAACATTGTAACTGTTAATTAGCATTTTTAATTGCTCCTAACCACCATTTGAATAACTATAAATTGGGCATTTGCATTCATTTTTGGTAATTAATTTTCAGACATATTTCCTCCTATAATGTACGACACATTAAATTAAGAAAGTTATGTTATTGTGAGTCACTTGTTTCTTGCAATTTGAAGTGTAGTTGTTGCAAGAATAGATTTTTTATTATGGGAGATGATTACCATTAACCCGTCGAGCACCTTTATGGAACAAAATTTGTCTCAATCACCAAGTGTTCAAGACTACCTCAATCATATCAATTTTCAATCCAATCATTGCAAACATATGTGTTTTTTCCAGATTATATTTATATTTTATGTAATTTTGGTAATTTCTAAAATTATTTTGCTATCAATCGTAGGACAAAATTTTCATTATTGCATTATATTATTTTCTAGAATGATTTTATATAATAATATAATACAAAATCTAAATAATGATAATCTTCTTGTTCCAAAATTATTATCAATTGGATCTTAAAACTCATTAAATATTGTTGGTTGTTTATAACTAATCGTTTATGCACAATGTTTGCTTACAAGTTTTATTTTTATTCATATTCAATAAAAAACAGTGTAATTATTATGTTGTAATTTACTCACATAACGTGTGATAATTATATATTTATTATTATATTTGTGTCCAAAGATAAATGGCTTCAAGTTTTGCTTTGCCCATTTATATTGTGGCTATAAATGTTGGTCATGGTGAGAAGCCCAAAAAGTTCAAAGGGGCAGATCTTAAGCATCAACAACATTAAATGCTATTTTATCTAACCACATTTAACTTTGATAAATTCCTTCATAAAGAGGCACCAACTCTGAAAGAAGATAAAACTCATCGATAGGTAATCAATGCAGTGGATGCATGGAAACATGTTGAGTTTCTATCTAAAAACTATATCCTCTTTAATCTGGAAAACATGTTGTATAACATGTATAGCCCACTTAAGATGACTAAAGAAGTATGGAAGTATTTGGGAAAAATACAAAAAATAAGATGATGGCATAAATAAATTCATTATCGGTAGATTCTTGAATTTTTAAATGGTTGATTCAAAGACTGTTGTGACTTTTAAGTGCAAAAGCTCCAATTAATTTATCACGAATTTTTTATTGAAAAAATATAATTAAGCGAATCCTTAAAAGTGGTGGCGATGATTAAAAAAATTCCACCATATTTGAAACATTTAGAATTATATAAAACAAAAACATAAAAAATGGAGCTCGAGGACTTGATTGTTATATTGAGAATAAGATAGGATAATTATGCATCCAAAAATAATATTGAGAATCTTATGGAATCTAAGGCGCATGTTGAGGAACAAGGGAAAGGAAGAAAAAAAAAGAAGAGGAAGTTTGTAAACCATGCTGGTCCTTTCAAGAAATCAAAATGCTGGAACTTCAGAATCGTAACATGGCAAATTTTTTTTTTTGCGATAAGAAGGGACATCGGGCTAAAAATTAACATAAACATAAACGCTCAAGGGAAAGAGAAACAAAAGTCCGTATAAGCCAATGCCACTAAGGTACATAACCTTTTATATAATATCACTGATTTGAGCCTCTCGGTCGTGATTTCAAAAGCCAACACGGTGGGAAACACTAGAGAATGGTATGTGGACACGAGGTCTATTCGCCATATTTTTCTAATAAGAATATGTTTACTTCCTACCAGTTCTCAAACCATGAGAAAAAAATCTTTATGGGACTTCATCTAGTTCGTTTAATGGAAAGGTAAAACTGTACTCAAAATGTCTTCGGGCAAGGAGTTTGCTCTCAATGATATGTTTCATGTCCCAGATATTCAAAAGACTTGGTTTTTGGATCTATGCTTCACATGAAGAAATTTAAATTACTATTTGAATTTGATTTATTTGTACTCACTGAAAGTGGTATGCATATGGGAAACGGGTACTTGATCAATAAGCTCTTTAAAATAAATGTAAAGATTGTGATGCCTATAAAAATAAGAAGGGTGTATCTTTTCCTTATTTTTGTAGTCTTGTAATGTGTTGTATGGTGTTATTCGTGAATTATGATGTTATTCGTGAATTAATTTAGACTTAATACCTAAATTTAGTATTGACTCAAATCATAAGTGTGAAACGTGTGTAGAATCAAAATTAACTAGAACTCTTATTCAGTTAATTGAAAAAAGTTCTAATCCTCTCGAATTAACTCATAGTTATATGTGACTTTAATGCTTTACAGAAAAGAGGACACAAAAGGTATTTATTATTTTTACTGATAATTTTATAAGATATTTTTACGTGTATATTCTAAGAAGTAAGGATGAGGTTGTTAATATTTTTAAACATTATTAAAAAAGTTAATAATTAACTTAACAAAAAGATTAAAGTGGTAATAGTCTATAAAGGTGGTGAATATGATTCCTCCTTTGATTTTTTTTTTCTAAATACATAATTATTCATAAACCTAAGCCCCTTAATCAACCCAATCTAACTTTATTGCTAAACAAAAAATCGGACATCAAGAGAAATAACGAATGCTATGTTGACAAGGTTGGTTTTATCTCAAAAGTTATGGGGGGGGGGGGGGGGGGTATATTTATTTTTTGCCAACTACATTCTTAAATAAATGCCATAGAAGAAAACTAATAAGACACCATACGAATAGTGGAAAAGTAAATTATCTTTTTAAAAATATCTTCAAATGTGTAGGTGTCTTGAAAAGGTAGTGGTTCCTAATCCTAATAAGTTTTAAATATGACCAAAAAATGTTCACTGCACTTTCTCTAGAAATGTCATTAATAATAATTACTACCTATTTCTTCTACATAGATTAAGGATTTTTTCTTTACACTGTAAGGGAATATTTCCAATCTACTCAATTTTTTTGTAATGGTTTTAATTATGAACAAAACATTTGAGTCATAGGTTAGGCTTTCTATTGTTGATCACGTAAGCCTATGACATTTTTGATGAAGACATAGTGACCAAACTTCAAAGTTGGATATGCACCTGTAAGAGCAAGTCTTATAATTTCTCAATGTATTTTTTTTTGCTTATCCCGTTACACCCACACTGCACCTTCATGACTACTTCTACAACTTTGAAGATAGGGTTGAAGACTTTTGGAAGATTAAAGAATCATACGTCTAAAGAACATTTAGAGTAAGTTGTGGATCCATTTGGCAAAGTTTTATTTTTCCAGGGTTTTAGAATTTTTAAGAGTTTGTAATTCAAAATATTTTTAAGATGTTTTAAAAAAAATGAAAAACTAGCCAACTTGTTAGAATAAGAATGGATTTTCATTCAAACTAGTTATACAATGTTATTAGAACGAGTTCTCTTGGTTTTAACAAAATCTGGAACGTCGCCTTTGGTCAAGTTTCAAAATCTCGTTAGAAGCTTGTTAAAAGTTGTTCCAATAAGAATGGGTAGGTCCTTAGAATGATACTTCCAACGATCGAATGAGTTTTTTCATCATCAAGAATTAGAATCTCGTTCGATATGTCGATAGAAGCCTAATCGAATAAAAATGGGTGTGTCGTTTGAACGAGGAACATGTCATTCTAACGAACGCGCGGGAAAATTTCATTCTAATGAGATTATCCAACGGGATTTATGCCTATTTTATCTCTGAAATCTCGTTAGATCAATGTCATTCGAACGACATTGTAATTCTGTAGTTTTTTTGCAGTTTCCTTTTTAACCTCCCATTTCTCCAGTAAATTTTTACCAGCTTTAATATGTGCAGGAACAAAGTTTCTCATGTGACTTTTTCAAATTTTCCAAGGGACTTTGAGATCCAAATTCCTAAACCAAAAAGGCCCATTTGTGTTATTGATTTTCGATGGATTAATTTCTACCAAAACATAAGTTTACACCAATAGTTTGTTTTGATCCAAGTTCAGATATATATCATTTATTATGAGATCATATTGTTGGCACCGATTTTCATCTCTACCCAAAAGGAAAAAAGTTTCCTACGAAAGAGTATGTTCGTTATTTTTGTGATGTGCATACGAAGAAAGGCTACGTGTGTGGTTGACGGTAGCTGAGCCCCATCGGTGAATTCCGAGATGTTTGTGGACTCCAACGTTATCTACTGGGAGAAGATTGAGAACGAAGAAACGTCAAGGCTTTAAGTTAGTCGAGTCGTTGTTGTAAGTTATTCTGTTGTGTCTTAGTAAAAATACCGTACTTAGTGGGTTTGTAGGTTGGGTCGTTTGAGATTTTTCCCATTATCATTGTTCCTCGTACATCGCGCCTTGTGTGTGTGGTTTTTTTTTTATCTTACAAAATCTCACTTAGATGCATGCTAGGTCAATCAAGATAAAAATTGGTTTGAACACATAATTTGTTTAATTTGGTGCTAGGTCTATATTGGTTAATTCTAGTTTAATTTAATTCAAGTCAACAAATTAATTTGAAAAATTTATGTAAAGTTTGTTTGGCCTATATTAAAACTTGAATTATTTATTGTTGTGCTTGTTTAGGACTTGAGTTGAATTAATGTTGTGGAAAAGAAAAATTGAATTATTTGTTAAAGTTAATTTTAATTTGGTCAAATTAAAATTTGAAGTTTTTAATTGTTTAGTTTTAATAGAAATTTTAAATTTGGTTTATCTTTGAACCTTCATCTTTTTGAAACCATCTCGTATTTAGGATTTTAAAATTATTCCAAACACCCATTGTGACTAACGACAATGTCGAAAGTCTTAAACCCATAACTCCTTAGAGGAAAGATGAATTTAAATGGAGTACTTACAACTCTTGTGGTTTAAGTGATCTTTTTGAAGCCACCACCCCTGACATGTTTCATTGAATTATGACGTGCAACACGTCTAAAGAAGCTTGGGATACCCTCCATCTCACTCACAAGAGTAATAATGTTGTGAAAGCTTCTAAGCTGCAAAATCTGACCACATAATTTGAAACTATCACTATGCTAGAGTCTGAATCTTTTGATGAATTTTATGCACAATCAGTTGATATCATAAACTCTACTTTTAATTTAGGTGAGAAACTTCTTGAGAGACGTGTAGTTAATAAGATTTTGAGATCACTTTTGTCCCATTTAATTCGTAAGGTTATTCCGCTTAATTCGTTAGGGATATTAGATACTCTTAGGTTAAAAAAAACTTGTAAGAGACCTTCAAATATATGAGATAGATATGTTTCCCAAAACTATTAAATCTAAAGAAAAGGGGATTGTGTTATGAGTACACTCTGAAATGAAAGAGGAAGTGCCGTATGACTTCGAGTATGATTTTGACTTGGATAATTTATCACTTTTTACAAAAAAAAATTCAAAAAGTTGCTCAAACTTAGAAAATAAAATACTTCCTAAGAAAAGAAAAGTTTTGAGAAAGATGAAAAATATATATCGGGTAAGAAAAAATTTGTAAAAGGAAAGGAAATATTACTCAAAGAAAAATTAAGAGAGATGTTATGAGTGTGAGGGTAAGGGACACCAATCTCACGGGTGTACTATGAGATTATAGAGACAAGGCAAAGGAAAATTTACCTTTAATTCCAAGCTTAGGGAGGGCGATGTCGAGTCAGTGGATTCTTCGGATGAGTCACCGCATGGATGTAACTTCACCGCGTTCATGGATGGTCATGTTAGTACACCTAATGCACCTCACACTAATGAAGAAGGTACTAAACATGATGACCACGATAGTGAGTCTAGTCATTCTAATAAAGGTAAGGGAGAGGATGTTTTAAGTGAGAGCGAGAATGACCATCAATGCGCTTACGCTGATCTTTACCCTCAGTCCTTTAAAACGAAGAAAAAAATCAAAAGTTTAATAATTAAAGTTTTGACCTTAGAGAAGGAATTGAGATAGGTGAGAGAAAACGAGTCCTTAATGATAATTACTTTAGAAGATAGGGTAATATTAGTTGAGAGGGAAAATGGTGAGCTGACCAACAAAGTAGCTAGTCTTACGAGAGATCTTCAAACATCCATGGAGACTCATGAGAAACTTAAATCCCTTATATCCTAACTCGAGAAAGATCCCGGATGTGCCTGGGAGGTCAAGGTTATTACAAAGGATATAAAAAAAGGTATGAAATATTATCCTCGGTCCCGTTTAGGTTTTGGTGAGAGTCGACGAATAGGATATGACGGTGCATCCACTTCCCATATCACACCCGAAATGGTTCCTAAACTTGGGGTAAATCCTTATGGTCCTCGACTTAAAACACAAAAGAAAGTTCAATCTTAGAATGAAAACTATGGTAGACCTCAACAAGTTTATGTTTTGAAAAAGGAGAGGTCACCTTAGAGAGTTTTTCTACGAGTTAGGTAAAACTAAGCGTACAAATACTCCCGTTCACTGCTCTAGAAACTTTTCTAGTCTTAGAGAGCAACTTGATTTTATAGTCTCTACTTCGTAAATCTTAATAGAAGAATTTTAACGGATGTCTTTGACGTTTTAGAACGCTTATAACGGTCCGACTAGAGCCAACAATGATATTGGAAAAAATAAAAAGTTACCTCCACTTGGGTACCTTTGCAAGATGGCAAAGCCCTCATTGTTCAAGTTTCTTTTAAGGCTATAAATAATTCCCAATGGTATTTTGATAGTGGGTGCAGGCATATGACTTATGACATGTCATTTTTTACCCACCTTGAGGATCACAAGAAAGGTAAAATCACATTTGGAGATAGGAGTAGGTCTAGTATTATAGGACGTGGATGTGTTGAGATATCGAGATTTGTTAAATAAGAAAATGAGTTGTACGTAAAAGGGCGGAAAGTGAACTTTTACTACAATATGCAATGCAAAGTTTACGATAATGTTTGATCAGTCCGAATGTAATGTTTATGATCAATCCGGTGAACTTTTATTATAATGTGTGAGGATAAAAAATAATTTCTATAGGATATTTCCCATATACTCCTTTGTGTGCAACAATGCCACGATCTCCTTTATGGACCTTTGGCATCAACAACTAGGTTTTGTGAATTTTAAAGATCTTGAGAGATTAGTGAAAAAGACCTAGTTTGTGGCTTATCGTCACTTGGAAAACCAACTTCCTCGATTTGTTAACCTTGCCAATAAGGAATATAAATTTCAAGTCCCCGTTAGAATTTGAATACCATTACCACCACTAGTTTTTTAGAGTTGATACACATGGATCTTATAAGTCCTACTCTCTCGAAGAGGTTAGGTGGTAAGAGATACATTTCCATGATGATCGATGACTTTTCTAGATATTCTATAGTGGGATTTCTTAGAGAAATTTCCCATGCAATTGAGTTCCTAACGAAGAAGTGTTGTGTCCTAAAAATCTAACACGATTTCATAATTAAACGGATACGTAGTGACAAGGGCACTGAATTTAAAGAAGCTAAGGTGGATAGTTATTGTGATGGTATGGGAATCAAACATGAGTTCTCGACCATTCGTACTCCTTAACAAAATGGGAATATTGAGAGGATGAACTGGACGATACAAGAAATGGCTATATCCTTGCTTCTTAGTAAAAATGTGCCAAGACATTTTTAGGAAGAAGCAGTGGGTACTACATGCCATACGATGAATAGGGTATATCTTCATCTGCACACGCTACACATGCCTTATGAGTTATCGACAGGGAAAAAGCACCACCTATCATATTTTTGTGTCTTTGGGAGTACTTGTTACATCTTGAGGGATAGAGAGCACCTAGGAAAGTTTGACTCTCAAAGAAACGAGGGATATTTTTAGTTTATTCATCGATGTGTAAGGATTATAGTGTTTTTAACATTGAATGATATAAGCTTATGAAGTCAATAAGCATCACAATTAGAGATGTCGAGCCATCGACGTCTATTGATCCTAGCCCCCAGAGTGAGGGTAATGCACCCCTAATGATGATCCCATCCTTACCCATACTACCTCAGTGGCCCTAATTCTGATTTAGTGGATCCACCCTCTTAGGTTCAAAAGAGTCATGACCCTTACACTATACTTGGTGATACCACACTAGGTTTCAAGACTCGTGATCAACTCGATAAAGTGGTCAGCTATATGTGTTACACCTCATTCGTCGAGCCTAAGAATTTGAAATAAGCACTCATTGACGAGCATTGGATATCCATTATGTGAGATGTGATGCTTCAATTTTGTAAGAACCATGTCTGGGAGTTAGTCCCCTGACCTAGCGAGACCAATGTGATAAGTACCAAGTGGATTTATATGAATAATATGGATGATAATGGTACCATAGTTCACAATAAGGCTAGGTTGGTCGCCCAAGAATACACACAAATTGAAGGTGTAAACTTTTATGAGACATTCTCTCTCATAGATAGGCTTGAGTCCGTCCACTTACTACTCGCCATAGCATGTCATCTACACTTTAAGTTATATCAAAAGGATGTCAAAAGGGACTTTCTGAATGGAATTAAATAACAAGAAGTTTATATGGAACACCCAAAGGGGTTTAAAGATCCTAAGCACCCGAGACACGTCTATTATTTTTAAAATGCCTTTTATGGTTTGAAGTGTAATACCCCGTATTTTCGGTGATATTTATTTTTGAGGGTTAATTGAATTAAATGTTTATTAATTGGAAATTAATCCGGTTAAAAATATTAACGAGATGTGAGTTAGTATTTTATTATAATGTGTATACTTGGCATTATATGAATATTGTTAATATTGAAATTGTCGTGAGATTCATATACGGCAATTTGGGAATTTTGCTTGACGCGTGTGACCGCCACGTCATGGTATTTTGCTATTAAATTAAAAAGTGAATTTTATTTCCATTAACCGTATGGTCATTTTGAGTATGCCAACGCGTCCGGAAGGGTCGAGATAGTCAGAAAACACTAGCCGGAAGTTTAGTTTGGGTCCCGGGATATTTGTGGGCCATACCGGCATCAAAAAGGGTATTTTGGTAAATTGCATTTTTGGGAATTAAAAAGTGACGAAATTAGAGATTACAATCTGACTATTTCCTCAACCCACTTAACCCACTAACCACACTATATGCCATTATGGGCTACGGTAGAAGTTGATATATCATTCCAACTTCCAAAAACCATTACACACCTCCATACTCCATTATCTTCAACCTTGGAAAAAGCTTGAGAGAGAGAGAGAAGGAAACCTTGAGAAGAGCTTGAGAGAGAGAGACAGGGAAGAGAATTCTGCAGAAAAACAGAGGAAGAACAACCTAACTTCAAGATTCTACACCAAATTCGGAGATAAATTAAGGCAAGTGATTTAAACTCTTTTGATTCAAGATATGTTTCCATGTTTAGGAATTTTCGAAATTGATTTTTGGAGATAAATTAGACCCATGAATTGGAAGTTAAAGGCCATGATTTATGTAGGAATTGCATGTAGTATATTCTGGACGAATTTATATGTTATGAACAGAACCTTGATGATCTAAAAGAAGAATTAGAAGAAGTTTGATGATGTTCTTGAATGGAAGAATTCTGGAAATTATTTTGATGTAGTTTTGATCTAAACCAAGCCTTTAAATGATGAATTATGGGACTTAGAATGTAAATACTATTGTAGGATGATAGTATAATGTTATAGTAACCTTGTCTTGGAGTTTCATGCTTAAAAATGGAGTTTTGGAACGAAGCAGTCCGTAACAGACCTGTGCAATCGATCGATCGACCACCATCGATCGATCGAAGGCAAAGGTCGATCGATCGACCTTCCCAGAATGAATAAAGTATTTTCCCTAATTAAATTTTAATGGTGTTAACCCTTGATTAATATTATTGGAGACTTTGTGAATACCCTTAAACTTAAGGAAGACTAGTAGACATGATTATGAGATTTGACTTTACTTGGAATTTAATTTGAGGAATTATTCTAAATTAATGAAATTCGTTATGTGAGATAATATTTGGGTTAATAGTACAAATTTGAATAATTTGATGAAATAAGGTTTGGGGCAGAAGTAAAGACCTTAGGTATAAAGATGTTATATGTGGGAATTATGGGAACTAAAATTCTATTTGAGATAGGTTTTAAGTTTAAGAAATCTGGACGTGAGACGTGTCGACTATTTAATTTATATATTACCGGGATACTTGAAATATATGAATCGGGAATAATGGTATAATGATGTAGAATACACCCTTATTAATATTTAGATATCTAAGATGTGTGAATGCTTAGTATATAACTTTATGTGTATGACATACCTACCATACTTGCTATCACGGGAGGTTTACGTTCGCTTAGGGCCTTCTTATCCTTGTGTTGGCCGGATTTAGATGGGTTACCTCGATGAACATAGGTCATAGAAGGACTTATTGTGATATTAATAAGTCTGCTGATCATGGGAGCGTAGGTATGTGCGTGACCCATGTGATGGTGACTGTGTTCGCCTCCACTATTTGTGATGTTGTTATCTGAATAATTCCTGAGAGATTCGGAATGTGTGATCCTTATGTACGTGATGTACCGGGATGGATAGCAGAGTATGTGTGCACCGCAACATAGCCTTTGGGTGCTTATATTGTATACTTATGATGTGAAAAATATACGGTTATATGAGAAGGAATTTATTATGTTAAATTGTGAGTATAGTTATGGTAATGTTTTGAAAAGATAAAAAGGGAACTTTTATCAATTAATGGTTTTGTTAATAATTGAGAATTCGAGAATTAAAGTAGAACTCTCTATTTAATTGTTAACGATGGAACTTATAACGTGAACCGAGTAGAAGTGTTAGAAACTATTTAGATAGTTATGAGTTAACACATGAATGGGTACAGGAACGTTAGGAGTGCACAGTTAGAAGAGAGGTGAGTATCTCATGTGAGAGCACGTCCTAACATGTATTTTGCATATACTGTTTTAAATGTTTTTAAAGCACTTGCAGGTTTTTAAAATATCTCCACATTCGGGCTCTGACCCGTTTGCTTTCAAATCTATCTTTTTGTAAAACCATTTTAGGTGCCCAACCACAAGGTCACCATGCGTAGGATCCTCATTCTGATGACGAGCGGTAGCTGCTTGTGGAAGCTACAGGGATTTGATTTTAGACGCTTATATCATTTGGATTCCTTATTCAGTATTCCTCAGTTGTAGGGCATGTTGCCCAAATTCTATTAGATACATTTCCATTTCAGTTTTAGACTTTGGCATGTATTCGTTCAGTATTCAGTATTTCATTATTTACTTCAGTTATGGGATTGTGTTATGAGGAGTTTTTCCTCCAGATTCATTTATATCATGTGACGGTTATTCTATTTACTTCATTATGGTGAATGGTGTTATTATTTTCTTTACACTTGTTGCATGTTAATCAGACTTTAATTAAAATTTGGCAACTTACTTTTTAAATACTAGGTGGTTAGTAAAAATAAAAAAAATGTTTTCGACAGTGATGCTATTAACTGAGCCAACTTGGCATTTTGATTTAATTTAATAAAGGAGTAGCTACCCGGTATTTAATTAGTCGGGGTGTCACAGGTGGTATCAGAGCATCAGGTTCTAGTGTCCTTTAGGATCTGAACGGCTTATTATGTTTCCGCTGAGCTTTCTTTGATATAGAGCCCTATATTTTAGGACTGTTGTATTCTTTTGTTTATGCTACATTCTTCAGCTATTTTAAAGTTTATAACTGTGAACTTATAGACTTCATTCTTATTTCAGAATGCCTCCACGACGTGCACCACGAGTTCCCAGGAATGCGGCGCCAGAACCACAGCCCGCACCGGTTCAGGGCATGATGAATGCCGCAGAGGTTGCAGCTATTGTAGCCCAAGCGGTAAATGCCGCCATTGCCGTTGTTCAGCAGGCACCGCCTCAGGCGCCGGTTGCCGCGCCAGTACAGGCAAATTCATTCCCGTCTTCTTGGGAACGTGTACGTGACACTTTTCAGAAAGCGCATCCGCCAGAGTTTGCAGGTAGCTCAGATGTGGTAGTCTCGAGCCAATGGAGGAAGGATATACAGCGGCACTTGAGGATGTATGAGTGCACGGATGTTCAGAAGCAGGTGCTAGCTACTTTCAAGCTAGTTGGATCTGCATTGCAGTGGTGGGAGTCTATTACCACCGTAGAGGAGAGGGATACTCTCACTATACATGAGTTCTGGGTGCGGTTTGACCGCAAGTACTTTCCATCGGCTGTTCATACGGAAATGAGGAGGAAGCTGATGAGTCTGAGGCAGGAAGGCAAGACAGTGGCCGAGTATGAGGCCGAGTTCACTAATCTGTTGAACATCGTTCCAGACGAGATATCAACAGAGAAGAAGAAAGTTGAGAAGTTCACGGACGGGTTGACTTGGAGAATTCGTCATCATCTGCTAGGGAACCTATCGTTGGCCACGTATTCTGATGTGGTTAACGGTGCATTGTTGCACTGCCAGGATCACCGCTTTCATATGGCCGAGGGCAAGAGATCGGGAGAGTTTAGCCATCAGGGCAGGACTGGAGGACATGGTGCCGGTGGGGCACAATCTTTTCAGGGGCAGAGACTGGTAGAGCAGGGTCCTTAGCAGGGGGATCATAAGAGGTTCCGTTCAGGAGGTTTCAGGAACGGTCAGGGAGGATTTCGGAATGGCCAGCAGGGTCATAACGGCCATCAGGGCCAACAGGGTCAAAATGGTCAACATCAGCAGTATCAGCAGGGCCAGCAGGGCCAAGGGAGGAACGGTAACGGCCACCAGGGCCGGGGACAGCAGGGGCATAGAGGAGGGAACTTCCTGGGGAAATGTTTCATTTGTGGTAAGATTGGCCACAAACGTCAGGAGTGTCCTGATAAGGGCCGGGCCCCACAGCAGCAGCAGCAGGGTGCTCGACATGAGCCTCAGAGACCACTCTTTCCACCAGCACTACCAGCGATTCCAGCAGTTCCTGTGCAGCAGGGGCAGCTACAGTATGGACGTGTCTACAACGTCCACCAGGCAGCAGTCCCACAGGCACCGCCCGCGATTGAGGGTACGTTTTCTATCCATGGCACTATGGGTCGGGTACTGTTTGATACGGGGGCTACACACTGTTTTATAGCTACGCATTTCGCGAAGGCTTTAGGGTTGTTAGCCACAGCGGAGAGCACAGTTACGTGTGTCGACTCACCTTTGGGGAGTGGGTCACTTATATTCTTTATATGTCGGGGAGTGGGGGTAGAGATTGGTGGTTTGGTATTACCTGCAGACATGTTGGTATTAGATATGCATGTTCACGATGTTATTATCGGTATGGATTGGCTCGCTGATTATAGAGCCATGATTGATTGCTTCGGTGGGAGCATTGTTTTTGCCATTCCGGGGCAAGAGATGTTTGTAGTGGCGATGCCTCACCCAGAGGGAGGCTCGACCGCTCATTTATATTACATCGAGGAGGATACCTCTAAGGAGGTTGTGATTCCTTTAGATTTAATCCCAGTTGTCAGGGAGTATTCTGATGTGTTTTAGGAGATACCAGGCCTACCCCCCAGTCGAGAGATAGATTTCGTTATAGACTTGTTACCAGATACGAGACCTATAGCACGCGCACCGTACCGTATGGCTCCAGCTGAGATGAGGGAGTTACGGGATCAGATAGAGCAGTTATTGGGTCAGGGGTTTATTCGGAGGAGTACTTCACCATGGGGTGCCCCTGTGTTGTTCGTGAAGAAGAGAGATGGTTCACTAAGATTGTGTGTGGACTACCGGGAATTAAACAAGGTCACGATACGGAACAAATATCCGTTGCCTCGAATCGATGACCTATTTGACCAGTTGAGAGGAGCTTCTTACTTTTCAAAGATTGATTTGCGATCTGGTTACCATCAGTTGCGTATCAGGGAGGAGGACGTCTCGAAGACTGCGTTCTTATCGAGATATGGTTCCTACGAGTTTCGGGTTATGCCATTTGGTTTGACCAACGCTCCAGCAGCATTTATGGACTTGATGAATAGGGTGTTCAGGGATTACCTAGACCGGTTTGTTATTGTCTTCATCGCTGATATTTTGGTTTACTCCCAGACAGAGGAGGAGCACGCCGAGCACTTGAGACTAGTTTTGCAGACATTGCGCCAGAATGAGTTGTATGCAAAATATGAGAAGTGCGGGTTTTGGCTGAAGGAGGTTCAGTTTTTGGGGCATATTATTTCCGACCGGCGAATATCGGTTGATCCGGGAAAGGTATCCGCGGTGAGGGAGTGGGGACAGCCCACGACACCGACAGAGATCCGTAGTTTCTTGGGCCTAGCAGGATACTACAGGAGGTTTATTCGGGGTTTCTCCACGATAGCAGGTCCCATGACACATCTAACCCGAAAAGGTGTGCCGTTCATTTGGAGTGATGCCTGTCAGTTGGCATTTGATGAGTTGAAGGACAAGTTAACCTCAGCACCTGTGTTAGCATTGCCGAGACCGGGAGTTGAGTACCTTATTTACACCGATGCGTCCTTACAAGGACTTGGAGGTGTACTACAGCAGGAGAGTCAGGCCATAGCTTATGCTTCCCGTAAGCTTAAGCCTCACGAGAAGAACTACCCTACCCATGACTTGGAGTTAGCGGCGGTGGTGTTCGCTCTTCGTATTTGGAGACATTACCTGTTGGGGGAGAAGTTTCGATTATTCACGGATCACAAATCCCTACAGTACCTATTCACGCAGAAGGAGCTGAATATGCGGCAACGGAGGTGGCTTGAATTCGTGAAAGATTATCATTTTGATATCCAGTATCACCCGGGGAAGGCTAACGTGGTGGCAGACGCGTTGAGCCGTAGACCGGTAGATGAGGTGGCAGATGTGTGGAAGGCTAAGTGGAAGGAATTGGGACACCAGGATGCAGTGGCCCGATCATTTATGTATGTGATGACTGTTACACCGCAGATTATCACGAAAGTGGTGAAGGCACAGGCAAATGACTCGTTCTGTCAGGAGCAGATAGTTCGATTATTAGCAGAGGGAGCCGAATCCTATACCGTTAGCTCAGACGGGGGATTACGCTTCAATGGGAGATTGGTGGTTCCGGAAGGGGAGGAATTGCGACATGAGGTGATGGCAGAGTCGCACGGCTCACGGTTCGCGGTACATCCCGGAGGGGACAAAATGTACCAAGACATGAGACGTCAGTATTGGTGGAGCGGGATGAAGAGAGATATTGCCGAGTTTGTTTCTAAATGCGCCACTTGTCAGCTAGTCAAAGTGGATCATCAGAGACCGGCAGGACTGTTACAGCCATTAGAGGTCCCGATGTGGATGTGGGAGAGCATCTCTATGGACTTTATCACGGGTTTGCCTACGTCGCAGAAAGGTCACGACTCCATTTGGGTGATTGTGAACAGGTTGTCAAAAGTCGCTCATTTTCTACCCGTAAGGACAGACTACACTGCGGGACAGTATGCCCAGCTCTTTATTTTAGAGATAGTAAGACTTCACGGTGTGCCCCTAAATATCGTGTCTGACCGAGACAAGATATTTGTTTCACGGTTTTGGGAGAGTTTTCAGCAGGCCATGGGCACGGAATTGCGGTTGAGTACGGCGTACCACCCGCAGACCGATGGGCAGACCGAGCGCACAAATCAGATGTTGGAGGACATGCTACGAATGTGCACCATTGACTTTGAGGGTGGATGGGAGCAGTATCTTCCACTGGTGGAGTTTGCTTACAACAAATCCTATCAGTTCACCATTGGCATGGCTCCATTTGAGGCATTGTACGGTAGACCTTGTCGTTCCCCAGCATGTTGGTTGGAGGTGGGGGACAACAAACTACTTGGGACGGAAGTGATTCAGGATACTTCGGAAAGGATAGAATTGATTCGCAGTCGCATTCGGGTGGCTCGGGACAGACAAAAGAGTTATGCTGATGCGAAGAGATTCTTCAGAGAGTTCCAAGTGGGGGACCAGGTTTTGCTCAGAGTATCTCCTATGAAGGGGATTATGCGTTTCGGGAAGAAAGGGAAGTTGGCACCGAGATATGTGGGACCATTCCCTATTATTGAGCGGATCGAACCAGTTGCGTATAGACTTGGGTTACCGGAGCATTTGCATCGGATTCACGATGTGTTTCATATTTCCTCGCTAAGGAAATACCTTAGAGATAATTTGTCTCATTCTCTCATTACTGTGGAGGATATTGATCTCCAGCCAGATAGCTCCTACGAGGAGGGGCCGATTGCTATTCTAGACCGAAGTGAGAGGAAACTGCGGTCAAAGAGAGTACTGTTAGTGCGTGTGCAGTGGCGACATCATAATGTCGAGGAGTCCACATGGGAGCGCGAGGATGAGATGCGCGAACGTTATCCAGAGTTATTCTTACCAGGTACTTTCTAGTTCCGAATTTCGGGACGAAATTCAGTTATTAGGGGGGAAGTATGTAATACACCGTATTTTCTGTGATATTTATTTTTGGGGATTAATTGAATTAAATGTTTATTAATTGGAAATTAATCCGGTTAAAAATATTAACGAGATGTGAGTTAGTATTTTATTATAATGTGTATACTTGGCATTATATGAATATTGTTAATATTGAAATTGTCGTGAGATTCATATACGGCAATTTGGGAATTTTGCTTGACGCGTGTGACCGCCACGTCATGGTATTTTGCTATTAAATTAAAAAGTGAATTTTAGTTCCATTAACCGTATGGTCGTTTTGAGTACGCCAACGCGTCCGGAAGGGTCGAGATAGTCAGAAAACACTAGCCGGAAGTTTAGTTTGGGTCCCGGGATATTTGTGGGCCATACCGGCATCAAAAAGGGTATTTTGGTAAATTGCATTTTTGGGAATTAAAAAGTGACGAAATTAGAGATTACAATCTGACTATTTCCTCAACCCACTTAACCCAGTAACCACACTATATGCCATTATGGGCTACGGGAGAAGTTGATATATCATTCCAACTTCCAAAAACCATTACACACCTCCATACTCCATTATCTTCAACCTTGGAAAAAGCTTGAGAGAGAGAGAGAAGGAAACCTTGAGAAGAGCTTGAGAGAGAGAGAGAGGGAAGAGAATTCTGTAGAAAAACAGAGGAAGAACAACCTAACTTCAAGATTCTACACCAAATTCTGAGATAAATTAAGGCAAGTGATTTAAACTCTTTTGATTCAAGATATGTTTCCATGTTTAGGAATTTTCGAAATTGATTTTTGGAGATAAATTAGACCCATGAATTGGAAGTTAAAGGCCATGATTTATGTAGGAATTGCATGTAGTATATTCTGGACGAATTTATATGTTATGAACAGAACCTTGATGATCTAAAAGAAGAATTAGAAGAAGTTTGATGATGTTCTTGAATGGAAGAATTCTGGAAATTATTTTGATGTAGTTTTGATCTAAACCAAGCCTTTAAATGATGAATTATGGGACTTAGAATGTAAATACTATTGTAGGATGATAGTATAATGTTATAGTAACCTTGTCTTGGAGTTTCATGCTTAAAAATGGAGTTTTGGAACGAAACTGTAACTGCAAAACGAAGCAGTCCGTAACAGACCTGTGCAATCGATCGATCGACATTCATCAGTCGATCGATCGACCACCATCGATCGATCGAAGGCAAAGGTCGATCGATTGACCTTCCCAGAATGAATAAAGTATTTTCCCTAATTAAATTTTAATGGTGTTAACCCTTGATTAATATTATTAGAGACTTTGTGAATACCCTTAAACTTAAGGAAGACCAGTAGACATGATTATGAGATTTGACTTTACTTGGAATTTAATTTGAGGAATTATTCTAAATTAATGAAATTCGTTATGTGAGATAATATTTGGGTTAATAGTACAAATTTGAATAATTTGATGAAATAAGGTTTGGGGCAGAAGTAAAGACCTTAGGTATAAAGATGTTATATGTGGGAATTATGGGAACTAAAAGTCTATTTGAGATAGGTTTTAAGTTTAAGAAATCACGACGTGAGACGTGTCGACTATTTAATTTATATATTATCGGGATACTTGAAATATATGAATTGGGAATAATGGTATAATGATGTAGAATACACCCTTATTAATATTGAGATATCTAAGATGTGTGAATGCTTAGTATATAACTTTATGTGTATGACATACCTACCATACTTGCTATCACGGGAGGTTTACGTTCGCTTAGGGCCTTCTTATCCTTGTGTTGGCCGGATTTAGATGGGTTACCTCGATGAACACAGGTCATAGAAGGACTTATTGTGATATTAATAAGTCTGTTGATCATGGGAGCGTAGGTATGTGCGTGACCCATTTGATGGTGACTGTGTTCGCCTCCACTATTTGTGATGTTGTTATCTGAACAATTCCTGAGAGATTCGGAATGTGTGATCCTTATGTACGTGATGTACCGGGATGAATAACAGAGTATGTGTGCACCGCAGCTTAGCCTTTGGGTGCTTATATTGTATATTTATGATGTGAAAAATATACGGTTATATGAGAAGGAATTTATTATGTTAAATTGTGAGTATAGTTATGGTAATGTTTTGAAAAGATAAAAAGGGAACTTTTATCAATTAATGGTTTTGTTAATAATTGAGAATTCGAGAATTAAAGTAGAACTCTCTATTTAATTGTTAATGATGGAACTTATAACGTGAACCGAGTAGAAGTGTTAGAAACTATTTAGATAGTTATGAGTTAACACATGAATGGGTACAGGAACGTTAGGAGTGCATAGTTAGAAGAGAGGTGAGTATCTCATGTGAGAGCACGTCCTAACATGTATTTTGCATATACTGTTTTAAATGTTTTTAAAGCACTTGAAGGTTTTTAAAATATCTCCACATTCGGGCTCTGACCCGTTTGCTTTCAAATCTATCTTTTTGTAAAACCATTTTAGGTGCCCAGCCACAAGGTCACCATGCGTAGGATCCTCATTCTGATGACGAGCTGTAGCTGCTTGTGGAAGCTACAGGGATTTGATTTTAGACGCTTATATCATTTGGATTCCTTATTCAGTATTCCTCAGTTGTAGGGCATGTTGCCCAAATTCTATTAGATACATTTCCATTTCAGTTTTAGACTTTGGCATGTATTCGTTCAGTATTCAGTATTTCATTATTTACTTCAGTTATGGGATTGTGTTATGAGGAGTTTTTCCTCCAGATTCATTTATATCATGTGACGGTTATTCTATTTACTTCATTATGGTGAATGGTGTTATTATTTTCTTTACACTTGTTGCATGTTAATCAGACTTTAATTAAAATTTGGCAACTTACTTTTTAAATACTATGTGGTTAGTAAAAATAAAAAAAATGTTTTCGACAGTGATGCTATTAACTGAGCCAACTTGGCGTTTTGATTTAATTTAATAAAGGAGTAGCTACCCGGTATTTAATTAGTCGGGGTGTCACATGAAGCAAGCACCCCATGCTTAGTACGAGAAGCTCACTTCATATATCTTAGCTTGTGGCTTCAAGAGAGGGGGAGTGGATAAGATGATTGCTTTTTAGGATATAGAGTGGTACTATTTTGGTTACCTAAGTCTATGTGGATGACATAGTATTTGGATCCACGTGCTCCCACCACACTCACACTTTTTAGAAGGTGATGAAGAGTGAGTTTAACATGAGCATAATTGGTGAGCTTACGTTCTTCCTAGGATTCCAGGTTCGTCAGCTTGAGGAAAAGATATCCATTTCTCAATCCTAATATGCAAAGGAACTATTGAAGAAATTTGGTTTCGACTTTGCTAAGAAGTCACGCAATGCTATGAGTACATCGACTAAGTTTATCAAAGACACTTTAGGCAAAGACATAGAGCAAACCCTTTATTAGACCATGATATGTAGTCTTCTCTACTTGATAGCTAGTCATCTCGATACTGCCTATAGCGTTGGAGTCTATACAAGATACCAGACGTCCCCAAAAGACTCTCACTTTATCGTACTTAAATGTATCATGAAATACGTGAGTGAAAGTATTTCCGATGGTATTTGGTATGTCTTTGATACTGATGACCATTTATCTTCCTATTCAGATGTCGATTGGGCTCGGGATGTTGATGGTTATAGGATCACCTCGGGTGGGTGTTTTTACTTTGGGAGTGATCTTGTCTCTTGGTTGATCAAGAAGCAGAACTCCATATCTTTGTCCACGACGGAGGCTAAGTATATTTTTGTTAGGAGTTGTTGCACGCGACCTGTGACACCCCGCCTAATTAATTACCGGGTGATCAATCCTTAATTAATTAATTTCAGAATATCAAGTTGGTCTAGATAATGCATCACTGTCGAAAACTAAAATTTTAATTTAATAAAAACTAACCACCTAATATTTAAAAGGGTGATGTCCAAATTTTATCTTTTTACTAACCAATATAAAAAAGAATACCAACAAATGCCATGCATCACAGTAATGCAAATAGAGTCTAACTGAAGTAAAATAAATGACTGGAGTAAAACACATCCACATACAATCCCATACAATAAATCCAATAAAAGGAAATCAAATCTAAAAGAGAATGTAAAACAACTAAATCTCTAAAAGTAAACAGGAGAAAGGATGGCATGTCCAACAGAACAGATAACTAAAAAAGGAAGGATAGGGTGAGTCGTCTACTAGCAATTTTCTTGCCACTTCCACAGCAGTTACATCATGGAAACTGAATAGAGTCTCCTAGTAATGGTGTCCCTGTGGCTGGGCCCTAAAAATACTAGAACAATAGAAGGATATACAGAAAAATGGGTCATAGCCCGAGTTGAAAACAGTTTAAAATAGCAAGTGCTTAAATTGATTCAATTAACACAATTATTATTCAAGTTACTTTAGCGTACTCACTTGAGATACTCACCCCTCGATCTAGTGTGCACTCCTAACGATCTTAACTACCCATACTAGTGATGATACCCTGACTGGCTACTAAGTACATGCTATTATGCTGGAAAGACACCCTAAATAACTCAAAGTCGATGTACTTACGATTTTGATTTAGGTTTAGAATTACTTTCAGCTGATAATACCATAAGTACACATTTAAAAATAGAGTCATCAAAATAAGCCAACAAACAGGATTTCGGTATACACATTATTCTCTTTATGTATACATATCAATTTATATACAAATATAGCAATATTTCACCCCTGTTTGAGAAACCCTTAGTTCTACGCATACTCGGCTATCTAGTCCCATTACAACGCTCACGCATAGAGGACAACAGGTTCAATATCTTGAGAACCAATAAAAACACAAACACCTATTAGAGGCGAACATAGTCCCAAGTCTATGGTCTACACACATACCTACGCACCCATACGACCGTCATCACTATCATTCTCATGGATAACCCGTACCTAGGTTCCATGCTCTAGTGGTACGACTCTAAATCCCCCGAAGGAACACAAGATCCGGTCATCCACAACGCATTAACCTCCGTTTGATAGCCAGTATCTAGGTATGTCATACACACAACTTATATAAATTTATTGGCTTTCCTGCAGCCTAGTATTCGCAGTACGTATAATATATCCCCTATTATACCCCGTACCTTATTCCTATAAAATCTCCCTTTTATTTTCGCATCTCTCTAATTCTATGAATTTTCATACCTTTCGAGGGTCGACATATTCTCCGCTCACTAATAATTATAAATTGTAAGTCACTCGACATTCATACAGGTCTAACACTAATTTAAATAAGTCTACGGGAAGTTTGAAACAAAAATCGGGCCTTAAGAGTCATTCTGGAATCTCGTTAGAAGACCCAGGAAATCTCGTTCGAAAGAAGTCCCCCCCCCCCACTTCAAACGAGCTACCAAACTCGTTAGAAGGGCCACTGGAAACTCGTTAGAAGTCTCATTCTAACGAGGTCGTTCGAACGACATGGGCTGGACTTCTAACAAAATTTCCGCAGTTGCCCAGTTCATCTTCAGAGTTCATTTTTCTAGATTTTCTCCTCTACAATCTCAAATTAAATCCATTCTAGCCCAAGTACAAGATTTCCAAACTACTCTAAATCACCCTAGAACACTTCTTAGCATAGTTTAGGGGTCAAATCCTTCTCATCATTAAGTGAATTCAACAAATTCCTAAATTTTTCCCATGAGTCATATTAACATAAATCCGAAATTATTAATCTATAAAAACCCCATTTCTATTTCATTATTAACATCTAATTCACCAAATTTCACATTCCTATTAAGGGAAAAATCCTCTACATGCAAACCCCCATCAGATTTCTAAGATTCCTACACCAACTCATCATAGGTAAACCAATTTTGGTATTAATAGTTCTAAACCTCAACATATGTTAACAAGAGTAATAAATGCTAAGAGGAAGAGCAAGATAATCACTTTTCTTAAAATGAACTTCTGATTCGCGGGTTGAAATTTGTATGAGAATGATCCTCTTGACACGATCTACGCGCTGGTGTACTTTTTGGTGTGAAAGCTTGAGTTCTTGGCTTAGGGCTCTAATGGAGTCTTCTTCTTCTTCCTTGGTTCTCTCTCTCTTTGCCTCTCTTTCTCACGTATGTTCAAACTAACAGGCCACTAACCCTAAATTCTTTTAATTAAACCCAATTTTCGTCCATTTAATTACTCAAAAATTCCAAAAGACCAAAATACCCCTCCGGGGTGTCATTTTGGGCTAAAATGTCTCGGATTCCAATTTAAATACCTGAATAGTGTTTTCTGACTATTTCAACCCTTCCGTACACTCTGGCGCATTCAAAATAGTCATCCGAGTTATAAAAAAATAATTTACCTTATAAACCCCCAAATACATACTAGTGACGCGACTCATATGCGTCCCAAATATTTATAACATAACTGTCGTGTATCTCATTCCAGGTCATAATATCATTCTCGGCCATAATATTATTTCAATAACTACTAACCCTCATCACGCTAGTAATTATTATCGTAAAATCGGATTAATTAAAATTTAAATTTTCTCCCTTTAATTTAATTAATCCCCATTTTCATAAAAATAAATATGCGTAAAAATACGGGGTATTACACGACCCTTATGGATGAAGCAAATGCTGGAAGATTATGGGATTTCATAAGGGACAATGACTATTTCTTGTAATAATAAGAGTGTGATCCATATATCCCGTAATTCGGTCCAACATTCACGCATAAATCACATTAGGATACGTGAGCATTTTATACGTGATCTAGCTAGGGAGAAGGTCATGTCCTTGATCTTTGTGAGCACCGAACATCTATTAGCTGATATTTTCATGAAATGTTTAGATACACTTAGATTTGAGGATCTTAGAAAATCTTTGGGTATTTGCTCCGTTGATATTTTATCTAGTATAGGATATTTATAATATTCCTATTGCTAGATATAAAAAAAAATTGGTTTTTATGAAAAAGATTGAAAAAATGAAAAAGATTTTATTTTGATAAAAAAATATAAAAAATACAAAAATATTTATGTATTTTCATTTTTCATCGTATGATGAATATTTAAGATATACGTATCACCCCTACATTCCATCCATTCATGTGACTTTTTCATAGTGTTTTGATACATGAATTTATTTCAATATTGTTCTTAATAATGTTTGGATATCATTATGTTGATCATTGATGATTAATTTCTACATGTTAGACTCCTTGTCACCTTTATTTCACACGTGCATGAACTTTATGAAAATTCTGCTTAATTGTCATTGCCTAGATTTCTTTTCTTGAAAAAATATTGTTATATGTTAATCAAAGGAAAGGGGCTACGAAAGATCAAAATATTCTTTGCGTTAAAAGCCACTATTTGCATAAAAGAGCGTAAAAAGATTAACGGCACACAAAAACATAAGTGCCAATGCCATTTAGTTTAGATTCATTCATGTTTTGATACATATGAGCACTATGATTTCTTCAAAATATTTGAGAGTGAATTCTTATATATGAGAGATTTTGAGTTATAAAGTATAAGATCAATGGTTTTGCAAAATGAACTTTCGTTAAAAACATTAAATAGTTTGGCATTATTAGTGTGAGAATTATTTAAGTTCATGGCATATTGATTAAGTTGAGTCAATTTCATATGAGTTCATTGTTTTTACACCTAAGTTATACTTTGAGTTCTTTCTTTAGAAGTGTCTCATGACTTCATGCACCTATGTTATAATTGTTTATGTCGATTTACCTATGGAAAATCTTTACACAATTACATTCCGTTTTCACGATTTGGATATTTAAGTGTTATTATATGGTGTCTATTTGTTTTGTACCAACATGTACTCTTTATACCTTATACGTGAAAATTTTGAAAAACTTCAAAAATAGTTGGTGGATAAAATATGCCTTTTGAGATTATCATTACATGCGCATTAATTGATTATTTTTGTGATGATATCTTGCTTTTTCAAGTGATGCTTATTTGCATTATTAGTTTTTACTCCTTTGTCTATTAAAGATCAAAAGGGAGAGAATACATTGAGGAGAGTTTTATTTATCTTTTAAAACTCGTAGGTGCCATGGTATTTTGTTTGTCTCATTGGTCTAGGAAGTTCTGCCTAGATGATGATTTTTTGGACATGCATAAGATGAAGACAAAGCTAGTTGAAGGGAAGAATAATTTTAGTTAAAGATTTGTATAAGAATGAATTTTCATTTCTTGATTTCGGAGGGTGTTTATTGTATTAGTCTTTAGGATTCAATTTGGCTTTGAGTTGTGTTTTGTACACGAATAGCCCAAGGGGGAGATTTATAAGAGCAAGTTTTATAATTTCTCAATGTATTTTATTTTGGCTTATCCTTTTACACCAACACTACACCTTCATTATCACTTCTACGGATTTGAAGATAAAGTTGAAGACTTTTGAAAGATTGAATAATCGTACGTCTCAATGACATTTAGAAGAAGTTATGGATGCATTTGGTAAAGCTTCATTTTTCCAAGGGTTTTAGAATTTTTAAGATTTTGTAATTCAAAGTGTTTTTAAAATGTTTTTAAGAAAATTCTGAAAAAACTCACCAACTCTTAAGAATAATAATGGATTGTCATTAGAACGGGTTCTCTTGGTTCGAATGAAATCTGAAACGTCACCTTTGGCCAAGTTTTGTAATCTCGTTAGAAGTTAGTCCAACGAGAATGGGTAGGTCAATAGAACGAGACTTCCAACGATCTAATGAGATTCATTTTCATTAAGCTCTATTATTTTGTTCAATATGTCGTTAGAAGCCAAATCGAACGAAAATGGCTATGTCTTTCAAATGAGGTACATGTCGTTCGAACGAAAACGTGAGATTTTATTTTTTAAAATTAAATTTGATCCAAATATCTAGTATTTATCATTTTGTTACTAATTTCCTTATAAATGGAGATGCGGGATTGGAGTCACAAGAAACTCTTTTTGAAATCTTTTCACACCCTTTTTAAGTTGTTTCTTATGATCAAACACTTCCAATATTATTCCAAACCCCTTGGAAACATAAAGATCACTTTATAAGATCCAGAAGAACCTTTCTAGTAAAAACACTCTTGTAGAGATTAATCTCCACTACTAATTTATGGAGCTGAGGCTCTACTACCGAACAAGAAGGATAATCGATGGATACCGAGGGAAGGTTTATTCCTGTGGGCAGTGCTGGACTATGCCATTGTTGTAGAACATTTGAAGAACCGCTCCTCATATTTAGTTTCTCTAAGTAGTTTGTAAGTCAACTGTGTCTATCAAGTCTTGTATACTGCTAAATAAATTTTTTTCTCTTTTAAAGGATTTTTCCTTACTTCTTCGAGTATTTGCATGCTTGGTTTGTTGAATTAAACTTCGAAAATATCTTTGTATGCACACTAAATTAAATAAAGAATAGTTTTAGTAAAATTGAATTTGTGTGTGGTTGACTAATATATGAAATATTCCATAAAATCCCCGCATTCTCAGCATCATGTCATGTTTTGTGCCAAGTTTGTCTTCACATTTTTGGATAAATCATTTGAGTCATAGTTTTGGCTTTGTATTATCGATCTCGTAATCATATGACATTTTCATGAAGACATAGCGGTCAAGCTTCAAAGTTGGATACGGATCGCACCGTGTTTCATGCCAAGTGTTTCTTTATGTTTACAGAGAATCTCACAAGTTTGGATGCATTGAATATAATCCTTGGAAATATCTTTTGGGTGTTTGTTTTGAAAACAAAATCATTTGGAACTATCTTTAAAAAAAATGGCAAAAATATTTTTTTTGGTTTCAGTTCATTAGAACAAAATATGACCTCGTTCGAATGAAAATCAGTTTTCAATTAAATGAAGTACGGATCTCATTTGGAATAAAATTTTGAACCTAGTTAGAATTAACATCTAACGAACATAAAATAGGCATTCTCAATCAAACAGAAGGGCACCCATTGGAAGTTTGTTAGAATGAGAAATCCAGTTCATTTGAAAGAACTTGAGATTTTTTAGAAAAAATGATATTTTCATTCCAACGAACAATGTACTTTTGTTCGAATGAGTTTACCACGTCAAAATTCATGTTTTACTCTTTATAAGCATTTTGGACTAAGATTTTTCAAGAAATTTTGGAGAAAATAAATGTCGTATCTATTTACCAATGTTCCAAAACCCTAGGTTCACCCATTGAGTTTAAATATCCAACTTTCCATATTCATATGCTTTGAGATCTTTGTGTTGGGAAGCAAAGTTTGTTTCTCTTCATCTTAGGAGATTTTTTTATACGATTGACTCTATACTTGTGGTTTTCAATGTTGCGGTGAGAACCAGTGTTTCACATTATGATTTTATAGACGATTGTGGGGCCTCATCAGTGGATACCGAGGTGCATGTGGATTCACGTGATATCGCTGCTTGCATGGGTGGACTCCTATCTTTCACTATGGCAAAGAGGTTGAGGATAGAAAATAAGAATGGATGACGAGGGGGATGAGTCATTGAGTAAGTTTATTGTCTAGTCTTTGTAAAACATTATCATACATAACTATTTGGCTTGGTCGTTTAGGTTTTTCCCATCGTGGGTTTTTCTCATACACAGGCGTGTTGTGCTGCTAGTTTTTCATTTTATCCATAATCATCTAGGTGCATGTTTTAGGTTAAAAATATAAAATTGGGTAAACCAGTTTTTCAAGATAAAAGGTTAAATTTGGTAAACAAGTTTTATTGGGTTTAATCTATTTAAAGTTTTGATCTTTAAAATTGAAAAATATGAAAATATAATTCTTTTATTGACCATCGTTGCCTAAACATCATCTGGCCTTCTCAAATTACTATCAGTGCTAGAAAATTAATTTGTCGTGTTTAAATCTCGTGTTATCGGGGTTGGATTTGGAAGGATTTGACGGTAATAGAACCCCGATGTTTGATAGGTTCAACTATGCATACTCAAAAATGCGTATAAATAAAGTCCTTATGGCTATTGATAATAAGGTATGGCAAGAAGTACTTAATGGTTGGACTCTAACTACTACCTTAGTTGGAGAGAATAGGGTACCCAAACAAAAGAGTCATGGTGTGATGCTGAGCATTTGTTAGCGAATTATAACTCTCGAAGTTTAAAGGCTTTGTTTTGTTCTATCAGGCCAGAGGTGTTCCACCTTATAATGACATATGAGACATCTAAAGAGGCTTGCGGCATACTTTAACTCACTTGTGAGGAACTAGTGTTGTGAAGGTTTCCAAACTCCAAAACCTCACCACTAAGGTTGAAATGATTAGGATATTATAGAGTGAGACCTTTGATGAGTTTTATGCGAGACTGTTTGACATACTTAACTCACTTTTTAACATGAAAGAGAAGATACCCAAAAATCGAGTAATCAAGAAAATCATAAGGTCATTGCCTGAACGGTTGAATTCAAAAGTGACAGTTTTTAATTCCTTTTTTACTTTAGATTATACGAAAATCGAAGATGTCATAGGTGACTTAAAAACTTTTGATCTTGACAATTTTCCTTCAAGACTAAGAAGCATAAGGATAAGGGAATTTCTGGGCTAAAAGGAGGAAACACGTGTTTCGAAAGATGAGCCTGACATCAAGTCCAAATATATGGCCATTTAGCTGGGAAATTCAAGAAATTTGTCAATTTTCTAAAGCGATCGAAAGATGAAAAAAATAGTTGAAAAAACATGTATAACAACACCGATAATTTTCCTAAGAATCATAATAATAACTTTTAGAGGTATGAGTCGGATTGGTTTTATGGTTGTGACGCTTATGGCCATAGGGTAGTCGAGTGCCCCACTAAACTAAGAAGGGATGACAAGTAAACAAAATCCTATATTCCACCCTTGGTGATTGTGATTCGAAAGAGGGATTCGATTCCCCCATTGAGATCATCTACACCACGTTCATGGATAGTCATGTGAGTTTTGATGAGAAAGATTCCCATGAAAACATTTCTAAACATAATGCTTCTGAGGCCATAGATTGTGGACCCCAAGTGACTGAAAGTCGAGAGAGTAGAGATGAGAGTAAAAATGAAGAATAGGAGGAGGAGATCGAATTCCAATTTGATTTATTTAAATTAAAAAAAAGGATAACTTAAAGTAGGAAGCTAAGTTGAAAGAGTGTGCCATAATAAATAATTAAAGGGTTTCAATTTAGAATCTTAGGGAAAGTGAGAAGAATATTCGAGAAAAGATAAAGTATGTTGAGGGTGAGAGAAATAGTCTTAAAGCTTATAAGGAGGTCATAAAAAGAGCTTCATGAGTTTGAAGAGTTTGGAATTTACTTCAGTGGAGAATAGTTGAGCTAGAGGAGAGATTGAGAGATTTGATTCGTGTCAACTGTGATTTAAAATCTAGGGAATCATAATTAGATAAGATGTTAAGCACCATCCAAATCAAATATAACGTGTGTGGAATTGGCTTCGATGTTCCAAATGCTTCCGCTACCCAACCAAGACCATGATTTCTAAAGAGTCAACCATTGCTAGGAACATTCATAAAGGTCAACCCTTAGGTAAAACCCCTCACCGTGTGTACACTTGCACACATTGCGGTAGGAAGGGTCACCTTAGGTTGATTTGCTATGAACTTAAAAATGGACCAAGAAAGTCTAAAAATAGAGTCACCAAGGCTCCCAAAACTCGAGATCAACGTTTTACACCTATGTGGGTTAGGAAATAGGGTTCAGAGGACTTGCATATTAAACTTGTTGATTCTTGTTTGCTTGCACATGGTATTTCGCATGTTATATCTAATGGTTGGTTGTGTTAGCATGTTTGTATACACTAGCTTTTGTGCTTCATGATACATATGTTTGCTAGTTGTGGCCCATTGGTGTGTTTGAATCCAATTTATTTCAAGCTATCCACATGACTAGGACATATTGTTATGATTGTCAATACTTATATTGTTCTTAATCATGCTTTCATGGAGTTGTTTTGACTTTTATTCTCTTAATGGATTCACTTTGTATATGCCTCCACACACACATGCACGAGCTTTTTTTAATGTTAACTTCATATGTTATATTTGAGCTATGAGTTATGTTATTCCATCAATGTTATTCCTTCAATCTTTCCATCTATATATATGTTGACTATGGGGTATTTATGCATGTAAAAACCGTTTCCCGTGAGATTAATTTATTTTATTAAAAACTATAAGGGTGCATGGGAAAGGGCTATGAAAGGTGCAAATATCCTTTATACGAAAGACATCATTGTCAAGAGCCTAATGAAAATATCAAAGGGAATAAAAATAGAAAGTTTTCCAAGGCCAACATGTTTAATTTATTTGATTTTAAAAAATGATAGCTTCATAATAATTGAGTGAAAAGAAAATATGATATATGTTTATCTTTGAGGATGCCTAGTTGAATGTCAATGAGTTTGCACAATGAATCCTAGTTATGCTCTTTTTGTAATGACACTATTGATTTCTAGAATCATAAATATTCTAGGCTTGTATGCATTTGCTTGTTTGTTCATAGAGTTCACTTTATCTTGTCAGTAAAGGCTAAAGTTTAGTCTGATAAAATTTTACGGTCAGATAGAAGCCTTTAATCATATTTGAGGATTTGGGTCATAATTCATTTGTATTTAGTTCATGCGCATTCATTCCACCCCACTTGTTTAGACACATCGATACTATGCTCGTGTCTAAAGTTTATGTGTTTTGTCGAGGCTTTTGGTTATTTATACCTATACATGTTATCCTTGGTATATCTTTTGCATATTTATATATGGTATCATTTATTTTGAGTCTTTGCGTTTTGCATTTAATTCATGTTTTTAGTATGCTTTATCTTAGGATTATTTTTGCATGCTATATGATCATATTAATATCTCTAATTTTGTTCATTGAAATTTCAAATTTCAAATTGATATCATACTTCGTGGATTATTCATGTTCGACATTGATATTATTTTATCATTGTTTGGATTATTTGTGCTTGAGTTTCCATGTTGTGTGTGTCGCACTTTACACCATTGCATGATTTTATTCCTTCCTCCCTATTTCAAGTTGGTGTCATATGTTCACACATTTAGTGGGAGATTTGTTAATGGGGAATAAATAGTTTTACGCGTCTAGTTTAGTCTATTCCATAACAAAAAGGGGGAGAAATGGTATCTTTTATTTCATTATTAAGATTCTTTATCTTAGGGGGGTGACTTCTTACTCAAGTTGAGGTTGTTAGACATTGTTCAATTTTATTCATATATGTATTTCCTACTTGTTATATTCTTTTGAATTTGAAGGTGTGTTTAAGTGTACATGTTTATAAAATGCGACAAAGTTTGCAAGAAAGCAAAGAAACTCAAAGTTTGAGCCAGTTAGGTTGTAATTTTTCCTTATGGGTGATTGAGTCTTTTAAGAGAGATTAACAGTCCATAGGATTTTTATTTTGATTTTCTCCCAGAATAGCCAAGGGGGGAAATGGAAGGAAAAATTTTCAATCTAGTCAATTTCTTTGTAATTGGCTTAATTACGAGAAAAACATTTAAGTCAGAGGTTAGACTTTTAATTATTGATCTCGTAAGCCTATGACATGTTTAATGAAGACGTAGCCACAATCTTCAAAGTTGGATATGCATCGTGTCATGTTTCATGACAAGTTTGTTTTAACGTTTCTTGACAAAACATATGAGTCATAGGTTAGGATTTGTATTGTCGACCTTGTAAGCTTATGACATGTTTGATGAAGACATAGCGGCCAAGCTCAAAGTTGGATACATATCGCGCCATGTTTAGTGCCAAGTTTGTATTCACGTTTATCGAGAATCTCGCAATAATTGATGCATTGAATATGATCCTTGAAAATATTTTTTGGGTGTTTGTTTTTAAACAAAATTGTTTGAAAGTGTTTTTAAAACTGTTTTTGGAGAAAATATTTTTTTTGGTTTCAGTTTGTTAGAACGAACTCTGACCTCATTAGAATGGAAGCCATTTTTTATTGGAATGAAGTGGATATCTCATTGGAAAGAATACGTGAACATCGTTGAATTGCATATTTAATGAACATCAAGAGGGAACTCTCTGTCAAACAGAAGGACCCTAATTAGAAGTTCGTTAGAATGAAAAAGCCAGTTCATTCGAACGGACTTGAGACTTAGTAGAACGAAATGATCTTTTTGTTCGAATGAAGTATTTGTTTTAGTTCGAACAAGTTTTTCTCTTCGAAATTTGTGTTTTACTATTTATAGGTATGTTGGACTCAAAATATTTAAGAACTTTGGGCGAAAATCAATTATCTACCTCATTTTAAAACTCTAGTTTCACCCATTACGTGTGACACCCTGCCTAAATAAATATCGGGTGATCAGGCCTTTATCAAATTAAAATAAGTGTCTCATATGGTTCATTCTTAGCATCACTATCGAAAAACCAAATTAATTATGAACCACCTAATACTTAATTAAACTGGTGCCAAATTTTATCTTCCAATTAAACATAACAAATAAATATTCGAAAACTAAACAACATTCACAATATACTAGAGTCCAAGCCAACATGATATATAAATAAAACAAAGTCATGCCAAATAAACCATCGGTAGAAATAACCCAAACCAAGTAATAGTCCAAGTCCAAACTGCAAAAAAAATGACACAAAACTGAAACCATAATACCGACAAAGGACCACATGTCCAAACATGATATACAAGATTGAGATCCTATGCTAAATCTGAATGAAAGAATCGACTACTTAAAGTCCTGTCAGCATCCACAGTGCAACATCTCCGAGTCCCTAGAATGAAAACATCAAGTATGGCATCCCTGTGGCCGGACACATAAAAGGTTTTAAAAATATTTTTTTAGAAAGAGTTAGTACTCAAAACATTTGAAAACATTTAACCAGTAATTTATCGCAATTAAAATTGGTTATTGATACACATGTTAGGTTCACGCACACTCCCTTGGGTTTCCTCACCTCTCATCTATTGCGTACACTTACGATCTATACTTATCCCACCTAGAAATCATACCCAACCTATCTCGACTAAAGTATAAAACTGATCTTATCAAGTCTACTCTCCCGTACCGCCCATACAACACGCTTCATTATTAACATTTCTCGTATGTTCTTCAGTTTTCATATAACATTCACATATGTTATGTTTAATCATTATAATTAAGTCCCCCTACTTAATTAATAAAGCACTTCAAATTTATCATATGACTTCCATAATTAAAGTTCACTACTTAATTCATAGCGCATTTTAAAGTTACCATTCAACTTCCATAATTAAGTTTCACTACTTAATTTATTATAGAAATTCCCAATGTATTCTAAATATTGAAATTAAGTTTCTCTCTACTTAATTTATCATTTTGATGTATATCTATATATATCATCCACAAGTCTATTTTTTCACACAAGTAGAATATCATGAAGTATATATTTCACACACAATATATACTATAAGGATATTGGTCCAGATTATCGTCGACCCCATTCATCCTATCATTTACATTGGTTCGGATATCCCTTGACCCCAAAGTAAATGCTATGCATATGTATATTGGCCCGGATACTCCTTGACCCCCATATCATTTATCATTAATTTGGTCCAGATAATCATCGACCTTAGATCGAGCTTCCATGTATTGGTCCGGATAATCATTGACAGCAATACGGAATGAAACACACTTTACATATATATATTTTGCACACAATATATACTATAAACACATATTATATAATCACCTCCCTGTATCACAAATTAGGGGTCATTGGCTCGAAATCCTACCTCGATCACCAATATATATAGTATACTTTAGGTATTCACACAACCTAAGCAGTATTATGCATCAATAGGTATTTACACAACCCGATAATATATGTTAGTACGTTGTATATATCTCTCACATAGTCGTCGTACTTTTTACTTTATGATTTATCTCACTATTGTATGTAAGAGTGTTGACCCAACTCTAAGGGTCCTACTCACCCCTCCTTATATAAATTTAGTAGTTACCATCTTTAACCTACTAGTATACATATTAAATTGATGTCTACTCTCTCTCTTCTTCGATCAATTCCCAAATTTCCCGATCTATCTCTCCATCGATTATCCCTTTCGATCCATGCTCTAAGTCCTACAACCAATAACCTTAATGGACCTTAACTATTTCCTATTGGTCTTTATCAAGTCCCTACACAAGTATAATAGCACTCCTAAGATCCCCTTCCATAATTATCAATCCTAGAAAATTCATCCAATAAAAGAACCCAAAATCTGCCAGGGTTGATCGATTGAAGGATTTGGTAGATCAAATCGACTCCGTCGATCGATCGACATTCATGGGTCGATCGATCGATCGAACATGTGCAGCTTCGTCTTCTTTGATTTTTCACCCTTTTTGATTTTCTCAAATCCCAAAGATTCTTGACCAAATTCACATCCGATTATTCCTAACTATTTCTGCATGAGTTAGGATGATTTATAATGTTTCAAACACATTAAAACTTCACTGAAATCAATCAAGAATGAATCAAACCCTCAAAAGTCTTTCATAATCTAGTTTTGTGTTCATCCATTTCATTCAATTAAAAACCCAAATTTAAATCCATAGTAATAGTTAAAGTTATTATGATTTATCATTCTCTAAAGATATAAACAATAGCTATATGAAATTTTACCCCAAACATGTAATCAATTGGTACTTTTCATTACACATTTTTCAATAAAATCAATCTATTCTTGAAAACCCTACACATGGGTATTAAAACATCAATTTAATTTGCAATAAACACTTGCCTTAAATTGATTGATATAATTTCTTGGTTCTTTGTTGATGATTAATTGTTTCCTTCTCTAATATTCCTTTCCAATTGCCTTAGGATACAAGATTTCTTCACCATCTTCAAAATCCCTCTTTAAGCTTTGAAAATAGGTTCTCTCTCTTCTCTCTAATGAACTCTATAACCTTTTTGTGTTATGAGACCTAAACCCAATATCTAAATATCACATATATGGTTCTAAATTTTGTAGGTCCCTTAACCTCTTTTTGAAAAATGACCAAAACACCCTTAATAGGTGCCGGTTTGGTCCAAAATTGACCCAAGACCGAAACTATACCCGCGAGTACCGTATTCCAAATATTTTGACCCATCCGGAATTATTCATGACTTTTAAATTATCATTCCAGTCAGTTAAAATATATTTCTCATTTCTCACCTCAAAATAGTCTACACGCAACTCCTGGTGAGATAAAATAAAATACGCACATATCACTCACTATGTCGTATAACCACAATTAATAAAATATGCACATATCACTCGTTATGTCGTATAACCAAAATTATCAATTAATTACTCTTCACACTTAGTAAATATCATAATTCAATATTAATCAGTATTTATCTCTCGATTAATATTTAATAGTCACAATTATAATTTAATCGCATTAAATTACTTCACTCGCGTAATCTAATTAAAACATATTTTTCCTAATTAATTCCTCAAATTAATAAATAAAAATACACATGAATACGGGGTATTACATACTTCCCCCTTACAAAGAAATTTCATCCTCGAAATTAGGGCAAGACCGGTACTAAAACTCAGGATCTATAACGTCACGACATCCTCTAGTACCCAAATTCATATCATAATAACATAAGGGTCACTCCACTATACACCTGCTAGTGGTACCAACCTATCAAAAGGCTTCATCACTCTAGCCCAAGTTTATCAACAAGCTTTCCCAATTCACTACATACAGATACGCTTTATCAGTCATGTGATCTCAATACTGACTTTATCGTCTCCATATTGAGAAAAGGTCGCACAACCTTAAATGCCAACTCCACTTATTTACCACAACTCAAAACTACCTTCATGGGAGGAATCACCAAAATCTATGACCACTCATGCAAGCATTTAGAACTTCTGTTCACGGTGATGTAATTCTTACGACATTCAAAAGCCACCCAAAATAGTTTATGGTTCAGTCCACTATTATCTAACGAACTCCAAATCACAACCAGTCCAAAAATTAAGTTATCTCCTCACCTCTAATCAACCTGAGGGTGAACAACAAGGCTTTCCACACAAAACCTCGAAAGGTTCCTCGTGCCTGATAAACCGGTACAGGTTATCACACACAACTCTACCATGATAATTTTTCCCCTCAATAACCCTATAAGGAACCACACCTACTACTCGTATTAGCCATCATAATAAACAACCTCTCGTATAACCATTGGGCTATAGGTGAAATAATATGCCCAAAACAAAAATTCTTCCCCATCGCTTCCAAATAATCCTTATCAAAGGAGGGATTGCAGGATCTCATCCTGATACACAACAATTTTGGGTGGCAACTTGCACCGGTGAAATCCTTATTTTCAAAGAAATAATAACAATTACTTCATCTCAAATAATCTATTCCATACACTCGGAGTAATTTTTTACCTAGTCATGATGTTGGCAGCCCATCATGAATTTTATCAGTCCACCTACCCGTCCCATCACTGGAAACGTAAGCTTGTTACTAAGTTCTGGTTGATCATCTTGAGCCAGCCTTTTTCCACCTATGAGTGGTGCATCCCGAGACAATCTCACTACGTCTCACCCAAGACCAATTCCCACTTATCCTATCTCCTATTAAGTGGTACTTTATACTCCCCTTCTTCCCTCGGTATGCCAAAAGTCAAGGCCCATGCACTTTTTACAACAGGCACACTTCTTGGGTCTTCTTAGCCCATAGTCATCAACACCCTATTAACGCGCAAGCCACTCTCAACATTCGACTGAGTAAGGCTCTGCTTTATTTTCCCACAACAGTTTGGCCTCCTCTTTATCAAGAGATATCTTTTGAATGGCTTCCCACCTCCTTTTCACCCATTTCGGTGTGCTACTCTCATTGCACATATATGTTTGGATTATCATCATTCTCACATGACATTCAATCCATCATACCATTCCGAATTTATCTATAATTGCCCTCAGGCATATGTTCCACCCATTGATTCCTACGTCCTCCTATCGGTTCATATCTACACAACACTAGAAACGTTACACATACTTCCCTTAAAACTGGCCTCGTATTCTCGATTTGGCTATAACTCATGTGTAGCCATAAATTGAAATTTATTTCTCCTTAACATCTTTCCACCCTTTAACCCATGGTGAGAAGAAAAAAATTCAGTGCTACCGGCCCCACACGCCTTATACTATATAATGACTCTCAATTCTAAGTGTTTTCTCTACACATCCATTGATTAACATTTGATATTGATGCCCTAGAATCCATCAACGTCTCTCTACTAACGACGTTCGTCAAAGTCCATGCGTATCTCATCATGCAATAACATTTCCCCAATAATCTATCACTCATCATTGGTGGTAATCAAATTCCATAAACCTCAATCTCCTATCCGGGACTCTCAAAATCTTATCCCCAGACATATAAATATATATCTCAACTCCAATGTCTCCAAAACAGTGATATAACAATGAGCTATCCCAATCACTAAGTTCTGAGCACTAAACATAATAATGAGCTTAATCTCTCTACTCAATAGTAAATTCAATATACATCCATTCACATCAATAAAATCCCTACACACCGGGATGAAATATCTCGAGATGACCATACTCTTTAAAGTCTCTATTACAATATAATATACATGCGAGCCCGATCCTCTTTCAGGCGAGGCCTCATCAAATAACAAATCCTGACCTGGAACATTAGACACGGTGGTCTTGATATCATAGCCCTCTAGCGTTCCACCCACATCGCAAATCAATTCGTACCAAGGATAATATCACACTCTCATAATGTGTAACTAGGACGAGTAATTTTAACATACATATACTCCCTTTTCCTGCACCCAATCTCCCTGCGGATTGTACTAAAGAGGGTCCCCGCTATACAAAGGCAACTATATACACATTATAGTGCTATCAACGACATTCCCACTAAACTCGCCTCACACGCGAATCTAGTGCTAACAAAATATTGTGACTTGTTCGTGTCACATAAAACTTACCCCACTAGCCCCAGGATAAAACTCATACGCCCAATTGTTAATAATGCTGGTGACTCCTCTCGTGAGTCCATTACCCACCTTAAAGGCTCTTTTCTCTATTGTACCAAATATAGTAATTTACTCCTAGCATTACAACACTACTCCTACGAGTCAAGAAAAATTTCCCCCCAATTCACTTCTGGGTATATATATTTCTTCCTGCTATATGCCAAATACACTGGGTATTCTACATCCACTGGCTACACGCACAATCTTCACAATTAACAAAATTCCAATGGATGGTCCTCTTCAAAGACCCCTCTGACTCTCTCCCATCCTAACCACACTGAGTGAGTCTAATTTAACACCAACCTCTGCTCTAACGATACAACAATATATATGATGCACTCTAGCAGTCCTTACAGCTCCATCATCCCGATCAACAATAGGGGTCACCTCTGCCACGATCATCGACACCAAAATATTCATCAACTCCAACTGAGCCCCACCTCCTGCTGCCTTCCCAACGGCCCTCACTGGTCGTCCTCCGTGTAATCGTCATACAAAGCATACCTATTCGCATAAAATATTCACTAATGTTTATACACTATAAAAGGAGAAAATAAGCCACATACGTAGAGGAATACAATAATCCTACGATAAGGCTCTATATCAATCAAATGATATGCTGAAAATGTAGTAGCCGTACAGATCCTATGGATACTAGAACCTGATGCTCTGATGATATCTGTGACACCCCACCAAATTAAATATTGGGTGATCACGCTTTTATCAAATTAAAACAGGTTTTTCATATGGTTCAGTCCTAGCATCACTGTCGAAAGGCCAAATATATTACTAACCACCTAATAGTTAATTAAATCGGTGCCAAATTTTATCTTCCAAATAAACAGAACAAATAAATAGTTCAAAAACTAAACAACATTCACAATATACTAGAGTCCAAACCAACATGATATATAAATAAAACAAAGTCATGCCGAATAAACCACCACTAGAAACAACCCAAACCAAGTAATAATCCAAGTCCAAACTACAAAATAAAACTGATACAAAACTGAAACCATAATATCGACAACGGGCCACATGTCCAAACATGATATACAAGAGTGAGATCCTGTACTAGATCTGAATGAAAGAATCAGCTACTCAAAGTTTTGTCAGCATCCATAGTGCTATATATCCGAGTCCTTGGAATGAAACCATCAAGTATGGTGTCCCTGTGGCTGGACATCTAAAAGGTTTTAAAAATATTTCTTTAGCAAGAGCTAGTACTCAAAACATTTGAACATATTTAACAAGTAATTTATAGCAATTAAAATTGGTTATTGATACACATGTTAGGATCACGAACACTCCCTTGAGTTACCTCACCTCTCATCTAATGTGCATACCTAACGTTCCATACTTATCCCATCTAGCTATCATACCCAATATCTTGACTAAAGTATATAACCGATCTTATCAAGTCAACTCTCCCGTATCGCCCATACAACACGCTTCATTATTAACATTTCTCGCATGTTCTTCAGTTTTCATATAACACTCACATATGTTATGCTTAATCATTATAATTAAGTCTCCCTACTTAATTCATAAAGCATTTCAGATTTATAATACAACTTCCATAATTAAGTTTCACTATTTAATTAATAAAGTATTTTAAAGTTACCATTCAACTTCTATAATTAAGTTTCACTACTTAATTTATTATAGACATTCCCAATCCATTCTAAATCTTGAAATTAAGTTTCTCTCTACTTAATTTATCATTTAGATGTATATCTATTTACCATCGATCATCCAATGCTGATAAAATCAATCATACTTAATTTATCATTTAGATGTATATCTATATACCATTAAAATAAAACATCCAATACTGATCAAATCAATCATCATATAGAATAGTAAAAGTTTTGCCGAATAAACCATCGATTAAAGCCAAAACCAAACCAAACTAACAGAGAGTAATAAATCTCATACAATATGAAAAGAAACTAAATAAAACTGTGAGCGACATGCTCGAGATAAACTGATATGAATCCTTATACTAGGAATAGAAAAATAGATGCGTTTATCCAAATTCTGCAACACCCACATCTGCAGTAGCTGTTTATCCCTGGAATGAACTCGGACTTGGCATCCTTGTGGCTGGACACCTAAAAGGTTTTGAAAATATTTGATAGGAAGGGTTTAGAACCCAAAAAATTTTGAAAATATTTAGCAAGTGATTAAATTGCATAATTTCGAATGCATGAATTCTCTTCATATTTAAGCAAGTGTCGCACTCTCTTGAGAACATACTCACCCCTCAACTAATGTGCACACCTAACGCATTATCTATTACCCACCTAATCATCTATCCCATAACTAGCTCGTAATGAAAAAAAACCCTAATACACTACTCTAACCCGAGTATGTTTAAAATATGATCTATAAGTTATTTATCACTTTAACTTAAATAATCACATTTCCTTTAAGTCCATATAATATTCACATTAGTTATATAATAAATACAATTTTTCTCCATTTATTTAGATTATCCATATATAATTATTTCTCCCATTATATACGTAACACTATATTATAACATTCACATATATGTTGAATATATATATATATATATATATATAATCCATCCTCCCGAGCAATACCTCACCGGATGTATTCTCTAAAGTATTATTAACCCAAGATATTAAGTCCCACCTGGAGTTCTAAGAAAACTATGGTATGCCAAATCGGAACGTAAATAATAAACGTAATGAAGGTGGTCATATTCCCTCGAGTACGAGGACATCATCTCAATGCCCCACCTCTGAAATTAGATGTTATGACCTGGGGATATACTCGCCCTAGTCCTCAAGATAGGGGATTCACCCACATCGCGCAACCTCCCTCGATAGCACTAGAGTATATAAACTAAATAAGTATCTAATCACATGTATTTAAGCACACACAATATATATATATATACTATCACACTACCTTATATATGCTTTAAATTAAATCCCGGCTTTATCGTGTATAATATTTGTAGCACTTAGCCAAAAATATTCCCGAGTCTATGGTTCGACTTTAATTAAATTACTTTACCCATTCATTTATTTTATAATTTTTCTGAGTTTATGGTCCAACTCTAATTTAATTAATTTAGTCAATAATTAAATTAATACCTTGGTATCTCTCAACCAATTACTCGGACTCGCTCACTTGGCCCGAAATTCAATATCCGGAATTAAATTTCTTTAATAAGTTTAACACACCCTTATTTATTTATGCCAATCTTAATGTTTCTCTCACATTAAATATAAAACAACCTTATATTGTTTGTCTCTAAGTCCCAAACAATCCCAGATTTAAGACACTTCCTTACTGTACATAATTCTCCCCTAAATTTCAACCCAGGTCGATGAGTACAACAAAAAAACAAAGTGGGCCAAATTTGAAATCTCATTCGAACGAGAAATGACATCATTTGAACTACTAGTGATGTGGTTTGAACGATAATCATCGTCGTTCGAACCAGAGCACTGGTCGTTCGAGCGCCTTCAATGTTTTCTCTCTCTTCGTTCAGAATCAGTTCTCTGCCATTAACAAAACCTTACAACCTTTCTTACCTAGAAATCAAACCCAGAATTTACACAGTAGGTTCTACGAATCAAAACAAATCCCAATATCTTTAACTCCCAATTTATATCTCCATTTGTTAATAAAGACATGAATCCATATGATTTTTCCACAACTTTTGCAGTTAAAAACATCTCTAATTTACTTACAATTTCTTCACAGTAAAATATGAATTCGTCAGCCCTATCATATCAATCCCCAAAACTTGATTCGTAACATCCACAAATTTAAAAACCCAATTTGTATTAATCCAACTCAAAATCATGTGTTTAACACTTACCAAGATAATTGAAATCAAAAATTTCTATAAATTCAAGTTTAGCCACTTGCCTTTGGATTCGTATTGTCTGATTAATCCTTCCTTTGGTTTGTTGAAGAACACCTCCCTTGTTCTTCCTTTTAGCTCCCAAGAGTTCTCCCATTTTGCTCCTTTACGTTCTCAAATTTCTCCCAATTGTTTTATGGCTTCCCACAACTTTGAAACTTAGGTTTTTCTCTCCAAATCCCGTTTTTAGTCACATGGGCCTAATTAAAATGGCTCAAATACCCCTCGTGTGGGCCGGTTATACCCAAAAAGACCCCGTGACCCATTTACCACACCCGGGTACAATTTTCTAACTTTTTCGGCCCATCCGGACTCAACCGTGCACTCAAAATTGACATCCGAATTAAATTATAAAAATTCTTTTCTCACACCTAAATTAATCTATACCCGACTCCCGGCTAGATACATAAATGCCACGTCACTAATATACGTTATGACGTAAATAAATTATTACTATTCACTTAGTAATTTAAATTCCATAAATATTATCAATATACTCTCTCGATTAATATTTAAATAAATATTAACATAATTAATTTAATTAAATTACGACACATAAGTAATTTAAAATTTATTCGAATTAATTAAGTATTTAAATGCACAGAAATACAAGGTGTTACATACTTCCCCCCTTACAAAGGAATTTCGTCCCCGAAATTAGGTCGTACCTGCGGCGAATAACTCTAGATAATGCTCTCGCATATCCTCCTCAAGATCCCCCGTATACTTGTCAACGTTGTGATGACACCACTGTACTCTAACTAGTGGTAATACCTTAGACCGCAGCTTGCGCTCACTACGATCCAGAATAGCTACAGGTCTCTCCTCATATGAGATGTCTGGTTGCAAGTCAATCTCCTTAAGTGGAACTTGCCAGAAAGCCCTCTCGCTCCTCCGATATTTCTTCAGTGATGCCATGTGGAACACGTCATGTATCCGCTGAAGATGTTCTGGCAAACCCAGTCTATAAGATACCTATCATACTCTCTCGATGATAGGGAAAGTCCTCACATACTGAGGTTATATCTTCCCCTTTTTAGCGAACCTCATCACTCCTTTCATAGGAGACACCCGAACTAACACCTGATCGCCGACCTCTAACTCCACATGTCTCCGAGCAACATCATCATAACTCTTCTGCTTATTCTGAGCTATTCGAATACATCCTCGAATCAACTCTATCTTGGCAGTTATCTCTTGGATCATCTCTAGCCCCAATAACGCATTGTCCCCCACCTCTAAATAATAGGCGGGCGAATGACAAGGTCTCCCATAAAGCGCCTTAAATGGTTCCATGACAATAGTAAACTGATAAGAGTTGTTATACGCAAACTCTACCAAAGGAAGGTATTTATCCCATCCTCCCCCAAAGTCTAAAACGTAGATCCTCAGCATATCCTCCAGCATCTGATTAACTCTCTTAGTCTGCCCGTCTGTTTGTGAATGATAGGCGGTACTCAACCGTAACTCTGTGCCCATGGCATCTTGAAAGCTCTGCCAGAAGTGGGACATAAAATTCGTGTCTCTATCAGACACAATGTTAACCAACACCCCGTGCAACTTAACTATCTCTGCTATAAATAGCTGCGCATATCTCATCGTCTCAAAATCCGTACGAACTGGTAAGAAATAATCTTACTTGGTCAACCGATCCATAATCATCCATATGGAATCGTGACCCATCTGTGATGTAGGCAACCCCGTAATGAAGTCCATGGAAATTCTCTCCCATTTCCACACGAGAATCTCAAGCGACTGTAACATCCATGGAGGTCTCTAATGATCAACCTTCATAAGATGGCATGTTTCACATTTAGAGACAAACTCTGCTATGTCTTATTTCATCCCTGCCCACCAGTACTGCCTCCTCATATCCTGGTACATCTTATCCCCGTCGAGATGTATCGTAAACCTCAAACTATGGGACTCAGTCATAACTGCATGCCTCAAATAGTTATCCTTTGGCATGACTACCCTCCCATTAAAGCGTAGACCTCCCTCTGAACTAACCAAATGACACTCTTCTCGCTCGGCCAGTAGTTGATGTATCCTGTCCTGGAAGATCTAATCTTCCTCCTGTGCCCTCACAACCCGCATAATAATTTCAGGATTGATAAAGCTGACACACATCCCCTGGAGACATCGTCATCATGTCAAACCTCACTCCACTTCACCTTCCAGATCTCAGCAATCTCTCCAGTGGGCCTCCTCCAGCTCAACGCGTCTGCTACCACATTAGCCTTACCAGGATGATATTAAATATCAAACTGGTAGTCTTTCATGAATTCTAGCCACCGGCTCTGCCTCATATTCAGATCCTTCTGCGTGAATAGATACTGAAGTGACTTATAATCCGTGAATAAAGTAAACTGCTCTCCCAGAAGATAATGTCTCCATATCCTCAAAGCAAAGATGACCGCTACCAACTCTAGGTCATGGGTGCGGTAATTTTTCTCATGGGGCTTAACTTCTGAGATGCATAAGCTATAGCCCTCTCCTTCTGATACAACACACCCTCAAGTCCCTACAAATATGCGTTAGTGTAGACTCAAAACTCCAATCCTCCCCTAGGCAAAGTAAGTACTGGCGCATATGTCAACTTGACCTTTTTCTCATCGAAATCTAACTGACAGTGGTCATCCCATACAAATGGTTCCCCTTGCAATTCAGGTTCATCAATGGACCCATAATTTTTTAAAAACCCCTTAATGAACCATCGATAATAACCTACCAACCCCAAAAAGCTGCGAATCTTTATCGGTATCGTGGGTTGTCCCCACTCCCTCACCGTCGATACCTTACATGGGTCAATAGCAATACCCCGGTCTGACACTATATGGCCAAGAAACTACACCTCCCATAGCTAAAATCCATACTTCCTGAATTTGGTATAAATCTGGTGGTCCCTTAGTATCTGCAGAACCATACACAGGTGCTCTGCGTGCTCCACATCTGTGCTCGAGTAGATCAAAATGTCGTCAATGAACATGATAATGAACTGTTCAAGATACTCTCTGAAAACCCTGTTCATGAGCTCCATGAACACTGCTGGTGCATTAGTGAGTCCAAACGACATCACCCTAAACTCGTAGGATCCATACCGTGACAGAATAACGATCTTAGGAACATCCTCCGCTCGGATATGCAACTGATGATACCCTAATGTTAAATCGATCTTTGAGAAGTATGCTTCCCCTCTCAACAGATCAAACAAGTCATCAATCCTAGGTAACAGATACTTATTACATATCGTCACCTTTTTCATCTCCCTGTAGTCTATGCACAACCGAAGTGAACCATCCCTTTTCTTCACGACCAACACAGGCGCACCCAACGAAGATGTTCTCCACTGAATGAAACCCTGACCTAATAGCTGCTGAATCTTTTCTCTAAGCTCAGGCATCTCTGAAGGGTGCATACGGTAAGGTTCTCGAGAAATTAGCCTTGAACCCGGTGCTAGATCAATAACGAACTCGATTTCCTTGTTGGGTGGAAACCCTGATATTTCCTGAAATACATCCTCGAAGTCCCTCACAACTGGGATCGAGTCTAATGGAATCACCACCTCTTGTGAGGTATCCTCCTCAATATAATACAAATGAGTGCGCAACCCCCCCCGCCCCCCCTCAGGAAGAGGCATCGCCACTAGGAACATCTCCTATCCCAGAATGGAGAACACTATGGTCATTATGAAGCAATCTACCATTGCCCTGTATCCTTCCAACCAATCCATGCTTAAGATGACATCATGTCCCTCTATATCTAACAATAGAAGGTATGCAGTTAAACTCAGTCTCCTAATCGCAATATAAACTCCTCTACAAATTGAGTGTATAAGTGACCCACTCCCTATCGGTGACTCTACACACATAATGAGACTACCGGCAGTCTCCAACAAACCTGGCGGCTCTAACAAATCTAGTTTTAATAAATGAATGTGATGCCCCAGTATAAAAAAGATTCCTATCCGCATGCCCATGAATAGGAAATATACCCTCAACTGCTGGAGGCACCTCAGGTGATGGTGGAATGGGGACATTTCAAACGTTATACACACGTCCGTAGTGCATCTTCCCTTGCTATTATGGGACTGGTTGAGCTAGTGCTACTGGAGGCATTTGTACCTGCTGCCACTACTGGGTACCCTGCTACTGACCCCTACCTCTCTGTGGGCATTCCCTCTTAAAATGTTCCGTCTGGCCACAATTAAGGCAACACTTCTGACCATCGCCCTATCATTGTCCCCACTGGCCCTGATGAGCTTGTCCCTGGTGTTGACCCTACTGGCCTCCTCGGTTGTTCCCTTGGCCCTGTCGACCCTAAAGAACCTGCTACTACTGATTAGGGCCCTACTGGCCCTACCTTAACCCCTAACCTCCCTATCAAAAACTTCCAGACTTAAACTTCTTAACCTGATTCCCCTACTGGAAATTATGTCCCTGTTGGATACCCATCTAATGCTAGGATCCACTAGTAACACTCCCACCTGCCTTGCCCTACTGGCTTGGATCGCCTCCCCTCTTGTTTCCCTTCAAATGGAAGCGATGATCCTGACAGCGCAATAAAGAGGCATTGACAACATCAGAATAGGGTTCTTAATCAAATGTTGACTAATCCTTTAGGCCAATCCAGTCACAAACCTAGACTTCTTTTTCTCCTCGTTGCTAATCTTGTCTGGCACAAAATTTACCAAACGGGTAAACTCTTCCTCCTACTCTGCTACTGTACGCTCTCCCTGATTCACCTCGCTGAATTTCCTCCTCATCTCATCCTCAACTTCTGGAGGAAAGTACTTGCAGTCTAACCACACCCAGAAATCGTCGATGGTCATCGAGTCCCTATCTCTAATAGTGGTAATAGACTCCCACCACAAGAAAGCTGCCCCGATTAACCTAAAAGTGGCTGATATCTGCCTTTGTACCTCGCTACAGTCAACCGTACGCAAGTGACACTGCATATCCTTCTTCCACTGGCATGCTAGGACTACCTCATAACTCCCCTGAAACTCTGGTGGATGGCCTTTCTGAAAGGCCTACTAAAATCTCTACCACTCTGACGACCCTGGGTTGGCCTGTGCAACTGGGGCCACTAGTTGCTGTGGCTGAGGCTGAGGGAAATGGGCTTCCATCGCTACATTGACCGCTTGGGCCACCATATTCACCATCTGAGATGTCGTCACTAATCTTGGTGCAGCCTGCGACTATGGAACTCTGGCTCCTGCTGAGCCTCCCTCACCTCGTCCCTACCTACTGCCCTAGAAGGTATACCTCTTCTAGGAGGCATATAAAATTTAAAACGAGTTGTATTAGTTCACTATTAATACAAAACTAAATAATAGAAGAACGATAACTTATAAGCATGAAGATAAAGAAACAATCCTAATAATAGGGCTCTACATCAATAGAACGCTACGCTAAAACATCAAAATCCGTACAGATCCTATGGACACTAGAATCTGATGCTCTGATACCATCTGTGACACCCCGCCTAATAAAATATCAGGTGATCGGTCCTATATCAAATTAAAACAGGAATCTCATTTGGCTCATTCTTAGCATCACTCTCAAAAATGTTTCAAAACTTACTAACTACCTAATATTCAAAAAGCTGGTGCCAAATTTTATTTTAATTAATCCAAGAAAAAATAAGTGCATAATTAAAATAAAACATCCAATGATAATAAAATCAATCATCACATAGAATAATAAAAGTCTTGTTGAATACACCATCGACTAAAGCCAAAACCAAACCAAACTAATAGATAGTAATAAATCCCATACAAACTGAAAAGAAACTAAATAAAACTGTGAGTGACATACTCGAGATAAACTGACATGAATCCCTACACAAGGAATAAAAAAATAGATGCTTCTATCCATGTCCTGAAACACCCACTTTTTTTGCAGCTGCGTATCCCTGGAATGAACTCAGGCTCGGCGTCCTTGTGTATGGACACCTAAAAGGTTTTGAAAATATTTAATAACAAGGGTTAGAACCCAAAACATTTTGAAAATATTTAGCAAGTGATTATATTATAGAAATTTAAAATGCATGAATGCTCTTCATATTTAAGCTAGTGTCGCACTCTCTTAAGGGCATACTCACCCCTCAACTAATGTGCACACCTAACGCATTCTCTATAACCCACCTAGTCATCTATCCCATAACTAGCTCTTGATAAAATTCTTTCCTGACACACTACTCTAACCCGAGTATGTTTAAAATATGATCTATAACTTTATTATCACTTTAACTTAAATAATCATCTTTTCTTTAAGTCCATATAACATTCACACTAGTTATATAATAAATACAATATTTCTCTATGTATTAGATTGCTCGTATATAATTATTTCTCCCATTATATACATAACATTATATTACAATATTCACACATATGTTGAATATATATATATATATATATATATATATATATAATCCATCCTCCCGAGTAATACCTCACCGGATGTATTCTCTAAAGTGATATCAATCCAGGATACTCAGTCCCACCTGGAGTTTCGAGACAACTATGGTCCGTCGAATCGGAATGTAAATAATAAACGTAATGGAGGCGGTCATTCCCCCGAGTATGAAGACATCATCTCAATGCCCCACCTCTGAAATTGGATGCTATGACCTAGGGATATACTCGCCCTACTCCTCAAGCTAGGGGATTCATCCACATCGCGCAACCTCCCTCGATAGCACTAGAGTATATAAACTAAATAAATATCTAATTAGTGATATTTAAGCACACATAGTATATATATACTATCACACTACCGTATATATACTTTAAATTAAATCCCGTCTTTACCGTGTACAATATCCATAGCACATAGCCAAAAATATTCCCGAGTCTACGGTCCAACTCTAATTAAATTAATTTACCAATTAATTTATTTTATAATTTTCCTGAGTCTATGGTCCAACTCTAATTTAATTAATTTACTTAATAATTAAATTAATACCTTCGTATCACTCAACCAATTACCCGGACTCGCTCACTTCGCCCGAAATTAAATATCCGGAATTAAATGCCCAAATTCCCTTTAATAAGTTTATTCCAATCTTAATATTTCTCTCACATTAAATATAAGACAACCTTATATTGTTTGTCCCTAAAGTCCCAAACAATCCCATATTTAAGATGCTTCCTTATTGTACACGATTCTCCCTTAAATTTCAACCCAGGTCGATCAGTACAGCAAAAAAAATAAAGTGGGATGAATTTTCCATCTCAATCGAACAAGAAACGGCATCGTTTGAACGACTGGTCATGTCGTTTGAACGACAATCACCGTTGTTCGAACCAGAGCATTGGTCGTTTGAACGACCCGCAATGTTTTCTCTCTCTTCTTCCAGAATCAGTTCTCCGCCATTAACGAAACCTTACAACCTTTCTTACCAGAGAATCAAACCCAGAATTTACACAGTAGGTTCTACGAATCAAAACAAATCCTAATATCTTTAACTCCCAATTTATATTTCCAATTGTTAATAAAGACATGAATCCATATGATTTTTTCACAACTTTTTACAATTAATAACATCTCTAATTAACTTACAATTTCTTCACATTATAATATGAATTCATAAGCACTATCATATCAGTCCCAAAAACTTGATTCGTAATATCAATAAATTTAAAAATCCAATTTATATTAACCCAACTCAAAATCATGTGTTAGATTTCTCCCAATGTGTTATGGTTTTCCACAACACCTAAACTTAGGTTTTTATCTCCAAATATTGTTTTTAGTCACATGGACCAAATTAAAATGGCCCAAATACCCCCGTATGGGCCCGGTTATGCCAAAAAATATCACGTGACCATTTATCACCCCTGGGTACACTTTTTTTAATTTCTTGGCCCATCCGTACTCAACCGTGCACTCAGAATTGGCATCCGAATTAATTTATAAAAATCCTTATATCACACCAAAATTAGTCTGTAACAACCCGAGTTTTTTTTAAATGGGAATTTTTAAATTTATTTTGGAAATCAGAGAAAAATAAATTTTGGATTTAATTATTTTTAATAATTAAATATATTGATTTTTATATTCGAAATTCGGAAAGCTAGATTACTATACTCCTAAAATGAGTATATATAAGTCTTGGGGTGTTTAGAAGAGTTTCCAAAACATAATACTCTCAAAGAGTCATCAAAACGTAAAACTCTAAAGAAAAAAATATATATAAAAATATTCGATCGTCCGATTAAGGTGAAATTTTTTGTACAACTTCTTCTCGTCTTCATCTACTATTCCTTCAACTTTTGGCTAATTCCAATCGTCTGATTGTACGAAATATTTTTTTGAGTGTTTGTATCTGATTAGAACTATTTTCTTAATCAAACTCTTAATCCTATTTATATCACAACAAATTCGTGGTTTGGCTTTTAAAAATCACTTTTTCATCAACTTTTCAACCAAAAGACCTATCCAAAATTATTCCCTTTCATCTACAAACCCTAGCCCTATTTCCTTCATCATTCAACCATAGATTTGGAGCCTATTTGGGGCTATTTTGTGTTGGCACTAGAACGTGACTTGACTATTTTTCGCAAGGGGAACGTGATGGTGCAATCAGATTTTTTAGACAAAATTTATGGGACGATTTATATGATGATTTTGAGGTACGAGACTTACATAATATGCTCCTAAATTCTCTTGAGAGTATTCCGTTTGTTTTCTATGTCAATTGCACTCATGTTGAATTAAGATATTCATTGGAATCGTGAAAAAATTGTTGGACTCTATTATTTGATTCATTGAGGTATATTATATTGTTGATTTGAGCATAGTGTCATGAGATTTTATTATGGCACAGAGAATGGGCACCCGCCAATAGTCCAAAAACCGTTATATGTCTTTAAGATGCCTAGGGGAGGGGAGGGGAGGCCTGGTGACCCATTGATGTGTTGTTGATAAATTAATATTGATATAATGCTTGAGTATTGCATTTGATTTGTATATGCACATTCATATTGTTGTGATTTGTTTATCGTGCTAATTATTTTTTAGCATCTATTCCTGTCATATTTTGTACTTCCTTGTATTTTATTTTAGTGGTAGGCTAGCGTGGATTGGGACGCTATGGACTATTTTGGAGAATTATTTTAGAGCATGGACTGGAAGATTTTTTTTATGTATAAATTGGTGGTGTAATTAGTTGGAGAATTGGGTATTTTGAGAGAAACATTATTGTAACTATTATGGAGGTGTAACATTTTATGGATTTGTTACATTTAAATTATGGAATGTAGATGCTCTATACTTATTGTGGATGGCTTTAGTTTAGTTTTTATCTTAGTTGCATGCCGCGTGTCTTTTTTTGGGCGCGCGGGGTGTTACATAGTCTATACCCGAATTCCGGCTGAGATAAATAAATGCCACGTCACAAATACATGTTATGATGTAAATAAATTATTACTATTCACTTAGTAATTGAAATTCCATAAATATTAACGATTTACTCTCCCGATTAATATTTAAATAAATATTAACATAATTAATTCAATTAAATTACGACACACAAGTAATTTAAAATTTACCCGAATTAATTAAGTATTTAAATGCACAAAAATACGGGGTGTTATATCCCTGTATCATATTTTAGGGGTTATTGACTCGGAATCCCACCTGGATCACCAATAGTTATTTATATCTCTTGGCTTGGAATCATACCTCGATCACTAATATAAATAAATATATATATATATATATATATATATATATATATATATATATATATATATATATATATATATATATATATAGTATACTATAGGTATTTACACAACCTAAGTAGTACTATGCGTCAATAGGTATTCACACAACCCGATAATACATATTAATACATTGTATATATCTCTCGCATACTCGCCGTACTTTTTACTTTAGGATTTATCTCACTATTGTATATAAGAGTGTTCACCCAACTCTAAGGGTACTAGTTACCACTCCTTATATAAATTCAGTAGTTACCATCTTTAACCTACAGGTATACACGTTAAATTTATGTCTACTCTCTCTTTCCGTAGATCAATTCCCAAATTTCCCAATCTATCTCTCCATTGGTTATCCCTTTCGGTCCATGCTCTAAGTCCTATAACCAATGACTTTAATGGACCTTAATTATACCCTACTGGTATTTATCAAGTCCCTATATAGGTATAATAGCACTCCTAAGATCCTCTTCCATCATTGGAAATCCTAGAAAATTCATCCAAGAAAAGAACCCAAAATCTGCCAGGGTCGATCGATCGAAGGATTTGGTCGATCTATCGACTTTGTCAATCGATCGACATTCATGGGTCGATCGATCGATCGAATAGGTTCAACTTTGTCTTCTTCAATTTTTCATCCTTTCTTATTGTTAACGCAAAAATTCTCCATCTACGAGGACCAATCAGAAAAGGACACATGTCATCCTACATGGCAATATTCGACACCCGAGGAGAGTTGTTCGGCATACGAGGAGAGTTGGTCGGCACCCGAGGAGTATTAGTCGGCACCCGAGGAGAGTTGGTCAGTACCCGAGGAAAATTAGTTGGCACCCGAGGAGTATTAGTCGGCACCCGAGGAGAATTGGTCAGCACCCGAGGAGAGTTAGTCGGCACCCGAGGAGAGTTGGTCGGCATACCAACCAGGAAGATCAAAGGATAACGATGCATTTAATGTGCATTAATGAAGATGACAGCGCATTTAATGAGCCTTAATGTACATTTATATTGTATTAATAGATGACAACACATAGCATACCAAGCAATTCAACAATTAGATTCGTTGAATGTAGACATAAATGTCTACATACAATGAATCTCTTTATCTCCCATCACTATAAATACATGTATTCCCTTAGCCAAAAGGGGACGGTGGGAGAAAAATAATAAACACCATACGCAAGATACACATCCTCTCTCTCTACACCATATTGTGCTATTGTAAACCCCTGGAAATAAAATAACAGTGGACGTAGGCTTTATTCATAGCCGAACCACTTTAAAAACCTTTGTCTCTTATATGTTTGATGTGAATGTTTATCTTCATCTTCAATCTCATCCTCATCATTTATCTGCAACACTTATTTTCTCAAATCCTAAGATTCTTCACCAAATTCACATCCGATTAATCCTAACTATCTCTACACGAGTTATGATGATTTTTAACGTTTCAAACACATTAAAACTTCACTGAACTCAATCAAGACTGAATCAAACCCTCAAAACTCTTTCATAATCTACTTTTGTCTTCATCCATTTCATTTAATTCAAAATCCAGATTTAAATCCGTAGTAATAGTTAAATCTCTTCTTATTTATCATTCTCTACAGATATAAACACTAGCTACATGAAATTTTACCCCAAATATGTAATCAGTTGGTACTTTTCATCAAAGATTTTTTAATAAAATCAATATATTCATGACAACCCTACTCATGGGTATTATAAAATCAATTTAATTTGCAATAAACACTTGCCTTAGAATGATTGATCTGATTTCTTAGTTCTTTGTTGATGATTGATTGTTTCCTTCTCCAATCTTCCTTTCTAATTGCCTTGGGATATAAGATTTCTTCACCATCTTCAAAATCCTACTTTAAGATTTGAAAATAGGTTCTTTCTCTTCTCTATAATGGACTATCTAACCTTTCTTTTTGTTATGATCCCTAAACCCAATCTCTAAATATCAGATATATGGCTCTAAATTTCGTAGGTCCCCTCACATCTTTTTGAAAAATGATCGAAATGCCCTTAATAGGTGCCGGTTTGGTCCAAAATTGACCCGGGACCGAAACTATACCCCCAAGTATACTATTCTAACTATTTCGACCCATACGGAATCATTCGTGACCTCTAAATTATCATTTGAGTCACTTAAAATATATTTTTCATTTCTCACCTCAAAATAGTCTACACGCGACTCCTGGTGAGATAAAATAAAATAGGCACATATCACTCGCTATGCCATATAACCACAATTAATAAAATACACACATATCACTCGCTATGTCGTATAACCAAAATTATCAATTATTTACTCTTCACACTTAGTAAATATCATAATGCAATATTAATTAGAATCTATCTCTCGATTAATATTTAATAGCCACAATTATCATCTAATCGCATTAAAATTACTTCACTCGTGTAATTTAATTAAAACGTATTTTTCTAATTAATTCCTCAAATTAATTAAACAAAAATACACAGGATTACGGGATATTACATTAAGTTTGAAGATCCAACTTTCCATATTCATATGCTTTGAGATCTTTGTGTTGGAAACCAAAGCTTTTTTCCATTCATATTGAGAGAACTTATTTCATGCGGTGGACTTCGTACTTGAATTTTGATGTGTCATAATGAAGAAGCGGTGTTTCATGTTCTGATTCCATAGATGATTGCTGAGCCTCATCAGTGGATACAGAGGTGCATGTAGATTCATGTGTTGTGGCAGCTTACAGATGTGGAATCCTACGTTATACTGTGGAGGAGAGGTTAAAGATAGGAAAGAGTCATGGATTATGAGGGAGACGATTTGTTGAGTAAGTCTATTGTCTAGTCTTTGTTAAACCTTATCATAGTTAATTGTTTGGTTGGGTCGTCCAAGGTTTTTCCCGTTGTTGATTTTTCGCGTGCATCAGCGTGTTGTGCTGCTGGTTCATTTATTTTATCCATAATCGCGTAAATGGATGTTTTAGCTTAAAAGGATAAAATTCGGGTGAATTGATTCTTCAAAACAATCAACATATTCTAGTGAACAAGTTTGTTGGGTTTAATCTGTTTAAAGTTTTGATTTTTAAATTTTAAAAATATAATTTTTATTTATGACCATCCTTGCCTAAGCACCGTCGGGACTTCTAATATACATAAACACGATCATAACATGTGTAAATGTGTATTTTTTTCAAAGATATATTCCTTCATAATAAGGCACCTGTTTCAAGTTCTTATAAAATAGCTTATGACACTGCCTCTAATAGGTATCAAGAGAATACAACCAAAGAATATTTTGATAAAGAAGATGACATTAAACCTAGATGCAGTTGTTTACACCTTATAATTTCCAACCAATGATGCATCAATATGTGGAAATATTAATTGTCTATTATATACGGGAAATTTGAAAAAAGATAGATTAAGACAAATAATTAAATAAGAGAGGGCCACCTGTCAAAGTCATAACTTGGTGTAATATTACATAACTGTTTTGGGACGTAATATCTCCAAGGCGGTAATTTTTAAAATATTTAACCACCTAGTAGTTTGAGGGGAAATTTCAAATCCAAATGAATTTATAAATAAGTTACTTAAGGACAATCCAAATGAGGAGTTTTTAGCCACAAAACCATTTTACTCATTTAAATATTTTCTTTTATTTTCTTTTCTTTTATTCCTTTTTCAGTTTTGTAGTGTAGTTTGGACTTTCTTCTTCAAAGTAGTTTGTAAGGTATACCCATTTTAATTATCTTTCTGTTTAATATGAAGTTACTTTGCCTTAGTTTTAAATTGTCTTTACATTTTTTTAGTTTTAATATGTTTTTTTTTGTTCAAATTACTTTGCTTTCACTAGTTTTAATTATTGTCTTTAGTGATTCGATTACGTCACCTCACTATTTTAATTTCTTCAAACCTTATTTTTATCCTCATTTTTCCATTTTCTAACTTTTCCTTTATCCTATTCTATTTCATGTACAAAAATAATTGACATTCACTGTAAAGTCTTCTTAAATAAAGCATCGAACGATTCACAATCGCCTATCACCTGCTAAGCTAATAAACTAGTTGGCAAGACCATAACCTTGATTGGAACGCTCGCACATAATTAATTTAAAAAATACCAATCAAGACAACGAAACGTTTTTGGCATGCCTAAGCGGAATTTAATAATATTTAATTATTTACTATGGTTAGGTAATGAAGGAGCGAGGGTGAAACTGAAAACATTAGTGAACTTGGTTCAATGAGCCAACCCACCACCACCATATACCAAAAAATTCTGGAAATTCGTCAAGAGACCAGATCAAATAGTCAAAATAAAGAATTGGATGTGATAACGGCTTCGAGGGCCAAAAATCCATATGTGACGTATGTTGTATATGTGTCTTTAAACACCCAAGATCAATTACTAGATCAACTAAATCCAACATTTGATCATCTTAATAATATAGTGTAGAATATTAACACCATGACCATGGAATTAACTAATAGGCTATCCTCTCATATTGTTACAATACTGAATGATCAAGGTTTATCACCATAGATTCGTTTACCCGTTTATTAGAAGCCAAATAATAGGGAAACCAACTTTACTTCAAGTCTAACAATGGGTAAACATTACATCCATACCATATTTGTTGTGCACAAACTAAATAGGGTATTGCAATGCCTAGAAATTTCAAACAAATGGGGTACAACAACCTTATGGGGAGAATGCATGTTTTAAAAGTAAATAGGCCCATACCATATTTTTATGAGCCCACTCTAGATTTTCCCGGGGCTTCGAACTATGGAGTAATCACTAATACAATGTTCAAATATGAATCTGAGGATTTGGTAACTAACAGTTAAATTAATAATGAGCCTTTCTAAAGGATTAATAATCAAATTCCTTAGAAACCTCGTCAAATGCCTTTCCCAATACAACAAAATGCAACTCCCAAATCCCACCTCCATTGGTGCAACCAACACTAATGGAAAACCAATCAGTTTCTCAGTCATATAGGAAAATACTTGGGGAAGTTAGGAGAAATGAAATTATAGATCTCATACATGAGATATGTGGGCCAATGGCCCTGGGGATGCAAACCCCATTATATAGAAAGCCATACATTGAATAAATAAATAGGATTGAACTCCCAAAGGGTTTTAAACTCCCAACCTTCTCCTTATTCTCACGAAATGGGAATCAATGCACGGTCTAACATGTAGTAATATTTACTATTGAATGAGCTAATGTAGGGACTAATTAGTATCTCAAATTATGATTGTTCTTTAATTCTCTCTTGGATACAGCTTTCAATTAGTTTATTAGCCTACCACCTAACTATGTTCATAATTGGCAACAAATCGAAGACATATTTCATGCTCATTTCTTCCAAACTGAACTAGAAGTATCAATGGTTGACTTGTCCTGGCTAAGCAAAAGGCAAGATGAATAGGCCACTATATTCATAAATAAGTTTAAGTACGCTATGAATAAGTGTTAAAAATGACTACCAAAGTATATAAATATGAAGCTCTATTTGAGGAAGAAAACTAAAGGAGTACTTCCTCCTTTAAACATACTATAAAGATCCAAATTTGGAAATATATGTCGTTGATGTGATTAGGATCGAATTCGTAGTTTGTGAAGCTTTGGTTCGAAAGAACATGTAAGAGGATCATAAAGAAAAGGATTAAAAAATATTATTTTTATGTATCTAAGGAAAAAGAAATTTTTGATTATCTAGACTTAAAATGATTAAACTTCTTGAAGATGTAAGAATTTGAAGTGCAAATGAAATAAAAGGAAAAAATTATGGTAAATGGCATAATGTTTTCTCCCACTTAACTAACCCTTGTTCTATTCTTAGAGATAGAGTACATGAGTTGATTAGGAAAATCAAGTTTCCAAACAAGGAGGGAAACACTATGGGTGGGGATGAAGGCCCATTTCCGAAAATCACATAAACGGGAGCCAACATGAAGTCCATCCAGTTACAAAGGAACAAAGGCTATGTTAAGTTCAAAATGAAAATCATAGCATACATGAAGTATTTGAAGCCTATGATAACTGTAGATCTAAGTCAAAGATCTTAAAGAACTTGTGCATTAGATGTGGAGAACAATACACTAAAATGTGTCAGATTGTTTCTTTATAAAGAAAGCAACATCAGAGATTCAAGAAGAAAGGAAATGCTAATTATACTTCCAAAACTGAAGGGCAACCAAGTCAAGATTGTATGGACCTTATCATCCACAAATATATTAGGTCATGCTTCCAGGAAGCCCATTAGCACGAGTACATAGTGGAAATATCTATGAGGGTTTATAAATTAACACCCATGGTGAAAGGAGTTATAGATTGGTTTTTAGAACAAGTTCGCAAAGTGGATTACCAATTCAATGATATGCCTAGGAGGAAAAAAGTAGTAAAGCCTCAACAAGTGGCTTTGGGAGTGTGGCACATGGTACATCCACATAAATCGAAGAAGAGAGAACTAAAAATTGTGATCTCTCGCATCTAGTAAAGAAGAATTCAAAGGAAATATTGAGTCTCAATAGAGGCCTTAAAAATTTTATGCCTAAATGGATCTAAGGATATTTCATCTTCATCTTTGAAGTTGATCCCAAGGTTTCATAGAAAACAAATGGGAGATGGTATTTTTTAAACATGTTAGGTGAAAAGATAAAGGAATTAAATAAGTCTAGGAGCATTGATGAAGGAAGCCCATCTGGTGAAGGTTACTCAAGTGAATATTAAAAGGAAGAAATGATGATTATGGATACAATAGGACCTATATAAGGACCTAGTCAACAATAATTCGTCTAGTTGGAAACCTTTCCACAGGTGGTGACAACTAAAATGATAATCGTCCTCCCATATAAATTTGAAGATGAGGAAGGGCAATAAGTTCCATACCTAAAAAATGATGACGATGATGGATCAAAGGTAGATGACTTTGACTTATTTCTTTATACCTTAGATCTCATTGTGGGTTCAAAAAGCCTAATAAAGATATGACTAATCACATTAAACCTTTATTTATAAAGGCCTGAGTGAATGGAATCTTAATATATAATATACTTTTAGATAAAGGTGGTGCCATTAATAAAATGTCATATTCAATGCTTTCTAAAATAAATAATCAACATGGTAAATTAGCTCAGGCCCAACTAATAATCTTTGGCATTGTTGGGGATAAAAATTCAACCATGGGCTTATTACCCATTAATATTGAATCTAGAATTAAAAAAATTAAATGACCTTTTGCATAATTGATGAAAAACCAAGCTTGAATGCCTTACTTAGCAGACACTAGATTCATTCTAACAAATGTATCCCTCCTTCCATGGAATAAAAAAATTTATTACTGAAGGAAGATGGGAATGTGGTGGAAGTGGAACTAAACCAATACAAACTCCAATTATGTTGAAGCAATGATTTACCATGAAAACATGGGACCTCTAAAAGTAAATGTACTGATATCTAAGACATCAGGAGAAGAAGTTCCAAACGAAGCTTGGGAAATAATTATCCTTTGGTCTATTAGGATGAACGGAAAAAGATAAAACAGTTATTTAATGGGTAGACAACCTTCAAACTGGTAAATGAAAATAAATCTTTGGCTATAGTATTGTATAAATTCATAAAATTGGAATTAAGAACAAGAATCAGATAGGAAAGGATTATTAATTGGTACGATATGTATTCAAAGAAGATAGAGGAGAAGAAAAACCTTAAGATATTGATGATATAGCAAGTTCACTAGTAGAATATAAAGAACTCATAATCAATTAATTGAATTATTTGATAGTGATAAATTTAGAAACCGAACAAAGTATAAGGGTAATATACACCAATTCCCACCTTAGAAAAGAAGACGAACAATTAGTTATTGACCTTTTACACCATTATATGGACTATTTTATAAGAATATGATGACTTTTCGGGTTTTGACAAAAACATAGTGGAGCATAAATTTCCAATCAAGGAATGACAAAAGCTTTTGATAGATGATTCCAGAGGCCATGATAAAAATAAAAGAGAAAATTAAAAATCTATTAAAGGTTCGATTCATTTGAATTACCATGTATGTTGAATGATTCTTAATTATAGTTCAAGACATAAAAAAGAACGTCAAATTAAGAGTGTGAATTGCTATCAGAAATCTAAATGAAGCCACTCCGAAGGATGAATATCCAGTGCCAGTGATAGATTTTTTAGTTGATAGGTCTTCTAGCTATGTTATCACATCTATGACAGATGGTCATTCAAGATATAACCATATATGTAAAGTTGAAAAAGATGTGCACAAACACTACTTTTAGGTGCCCAGGCAATTTGGGAAACTTAGAATGGATGAAAATGTTATTCAATTTAATTAATACATGATCCACTTATAAATGCTAAATGAACATTATTTCCACGATACGGTTGAATCCTTTTTTGATTGTTATATTGATCATATAATTACAAAATAAAAAATAATAACAAATCATATAACACACCTAAAAAATCATTTGAAAGGATGAGGCTCTATTTACTCAAACTGAATCATTTAAAATGTTCCTTTGGAGATTTCTTGGAATACTTGGAAGAAAGCCAAAGCCATAATTGAAAGCATAACCCATAAAACTAAAGAAAAATTACAAAGGTTTTTATGAAAAGCTAATTTTATTTGAAGATTTATATATAATGCTAGAAGAAAAACTAAAATAGTGCATTCTTTCACGAAGGTGAAGGATCAATAGGAGGTAGGCTAGAAAGAAGAACACAAGTCAACCTTTTAGATGCCCAAGAAATATTTGGCTAAGCCACCGGTATTATTACCACCAAGGCATGATAGGCCATTGAAGCTTTAAATTTTTGTCAATACACCCATTGGAGCTTTATTGGAACAAGACTTTGAGAAGAACAAAAAAATAAGGTATGTACTATGTAAGAAGATTTATAAATGGCTATGACTGTATAATATTCACTAATGGAACATTGCTTAATGTTGTCTTCACAACCATGAAATTAAGATATCACATAGTTAATAGAGAGGTGTGTGTTATTTCAAAGTTTGATTTAATTAAGTATATGCTCATCAGGCCTATTTTATGAAATAACATTGGTAAATGGGTATTATCTACGTCTAAGTTTTGCCTATATTACATGCCTAAAAGGTCAATAAAAGACCAAGCACTAGCTGACATTCTGACAGTTCTTCCTTGTGAATATGATCCAGAAGGTGATTATGAAATATATATATATATATATATATATATATATATATATATATATATATATATATATATATATATATATATATATATATATATATATATATATATAATGCTCTTGTGCGGACCAGTCTGCATTTTAAGAATGTGGACCAGGTATGTGTCACCTGACGGTACGCCTAGAAATTATCGCCTAAATTATAGAGACTATCTCTCTCTCTTTTCTGGGCTCACCGCCAGGTAACGCATGTCCGGTTCGCACTCTTAAAATACGAAATGGTCCACACAAGAGCAGGAATATATATATATATATATATAATAAAGTATAAAACTTTTGTATGTCACAAGTTTAACTAATGATGTCATCTAGATAATTTTTTTGCACTACCTATTTTACCCCTCTATCATTTGAGTTCCCCCTCTTTTCTTTCTCTTATCTCTTTTTCACTTTAATTCAAACACAAGGATATTTTGATAAACACACACCAACAAGGGCGGAGCTAGGATTCATCGAAGGGGTGGGCTAAAATTAATAATGGATCCGAATTTTTTTTTCAATGGGGTAAAAGTCCCGATTAATGTCGAGGGTTCGGGGCGAGTTCCCAAGAGGAGAGATTTCTTAAGTTTTTGTATCTATTTATATATATTATTTTTATTTTTTAGCAATTTTTAACATTTATAAAATTTGGGATTATTTTTTAATAATATTTTAACTTAAAGTATGAATTAACTTCCCATGAGTTGAGATAATTTGTGTATTTAGAACTTTTTCCAATTTGGGAGGGGTGGGCTACAGCCCTGGTGGGCCCACCCCTGGATCCGCCCTTGCACACCAAAACCATTTCAAACCTTTCTCTCTCTTTCTCACGAACGAGAATAAGGCACCAAACCAAATCCTCCGACTTTTAGATTTCCAAATTCTATATCCCACCTAAACTCTCGGTCTACCTCGAGCCACTAAAAATCTGACCCGCACACTCTTAGATAGTGAAACTAAAAGAAATCACACTTCTCTCTCTCAGTTTTTTGCGACCTCCATCATAAAACCAACAACTTGATTCTTCAAGATCTCAATCCGGTTTGTTCTACATCTTGAAATTCATTCAGAACTATTGAACTCAATTTGGTGGGTGTGTTATCAGCAGATCTGTAACCGTATTGACGAAAATATGTGGGTTTAGTTCTCGGTTTAGTGCATTTTTTTTTATGAAAACCTCTGCAAGAATCATTTTCTGAACTTGGTTTGTTTATTAATCGTTGTTCAGTTAATATTTGAGTTAAAATAGGGGAAAATCTGTTGCGGGTTTGTTCATTAAACCAAGGGAAGATTTGTTGCGGGTTTGTTCATCCGTTCAGATCTTTTTTATTGTAATTTCTTTAAAATAGGGGAAGATCTGTTGCCCGCCGATGTGATGATCTCCGACAGTGAGCTCCAGTCGCCGATGTGACTATCACCGATGGTATTTCCTCTTCCCCTGCCCATTTTTTTTTATTATTTGGTATGAAGATAACAAAAGAGAAGATGATCTCCTTTGTTCATTTGTTCAGTTAATGTGGGTTTGTTCATTAATCCCAGGCAGAAGATCTTTTTTATTGTAATTTCTTTAGAACAGGGGAAGATTGTTGCCCAGTGACGTGATGATCTCCGGCGGTGAGCTCTGGTCGTCGATGTGATGATCCCCGATGGTAGTCCCTCTTCCCCTGCCCATTTTCCTTTTTTTTTTTGTTATTTGGTTTGTGTGTGTAATCTCTTTGTCAATCTACCATAATTTGTGTTTGTGTGTGTAATCTTTCTGTCGATCTTCCATAATCTCTTTTGTATGAAGAGTAGACCTTTGTCAATCTTCCATAATCTCTTTATCATAGTCTCTACCATAATCTCTTTGTCGATCTGCCATAATCTCTTTATGATTGATTTAATCGTTAAAGAGCAGACCTTCAAAGTTATCTTTGTGTGGTTATGTTTTTTCTGAAACTCATCTTGTGGACACAACTAAGATCTGGTTTCTTTTATTTCAAATATAGTAACAACGTGGTTTTTGTTCCTTATTTCCTTTTTATTTTGGATTCTCTCTTATAGTATTATTAACAGGATGCCTTTATGGTATTGGTGGAGGTTGTATTAAACAAAGGGAATTGATTGCAAGGCTTGGCATCTCTCTTTCTCTATTTGTAAGGGAGTTCTAAGTATCTTTCATTATCATTTTAGATCACGGGTGCTGAGAAATTTCATGGAATAAGAAAATAAACTCTTTAAAAGTTTAAAATCACAGATGGTTTGTAATGTCTTTGTATCAATAATGTTTACGTAGTTCTTTGTTCGAACTTCTGGATGGTTCGAGGGTATGAAATCTAGACGCACATTAAATTTTGAGATCATAGTTATTTAGTTTCAATTATAAAAATTCATTTGTAAAGAGGGAACCCAACAAAATTTTGAATATGATACTAAATCCCAAAAAATTAGGAATGATCCTTTATTTACTGTGTTCCATAACCCTCACAATTTTTATGTATTTTTATGTCGATTTGTATGTAAGAGTTAATTTTATTGGAAGATTCAAGTCATGAATGTTTAGTGTCAATTTTATTACATGAACGCGTGATCTCATATTTGTTCTTGATTGACATGTTAATGTTACGCAGGTGCTGTGACCGTGGGGCATGCATACGAGGCAACGAACAATGCAGGATTATTAGTATTATTCTCATAAATGTCATATGTTTAATATTGTTGTGTTATTTTTTTATTTTTTAAACAGAGCCGATAGTCCTATAAATAGAGTAAACATTGTTCAATTTTTTAATATTATTTACCATTATTTGTGCTATGTAATAAATCCTTTTGAATTAAATATTGGTGTTATTTTCTCGAATTGAGTGGAATTTGTTTATACTAAGTTTAGGACATATTGTTAGGATTATTGTTGGGAATATTTTTTCTTTCTTAACTAAGGTGGGTAGTTTTAAAAACGAAGGAAACTCTCCAAAAAAATTAAATTGTGTAACACAATATGTATTATATATAAAACTTTACAACTTAAATTATATACGACTTAATATTTTGTTTTGTTAGGGGACCGGAATTGTTTTCGTTTTGTAATTTTGTACATCCTGAAATTTTTTATCGTTTTGTGATTACGTACTTTTTAGAACATTTCGTCGTGTGGGCATATGTCATATATGGAGAGACTGCTTTCATGTTTCGAACTTGAGGTCAAATGTAGCATTAGTGTGGGCATTTGACATCTCACTTAGGCCCTATAGATGAAATACACTTTAAAAATTAGCATCGTGCCTATTAATTAAAATATTTATAAACGATTAAATAATTTTGAAAAAAATATCCGTCCTTCAGAAAAATTGACAACAATTGATATTTTGAAAAATTATACTATAATACAAAATTTTTACGACTACACCACATGATTCATGCTCAGGAGAATTTTTGTCGTGCCTTAAGGCACGCTCATGACTTTAGAAATTATGACTAGTTTTATTAAAATTATACTTTGTTTTGTCGGGGAACGATTTTTTTTTCGTTTTGCAATTACGTACTTTGGAAATTATCGTCATTTTGCGATTATCAGCGTCCCTTCAGGCACGGGCATATATATATATATAGTAAGGGTAATCATTGAATTCCCTGAACATATTTTAGACAAAACATCGATATTGATTGGAAAGAATTCATGTTCCAATAACCAAGTAGAATATGAATCAGTCATAATGGTCCTAGAGTTCTTTTCAAGTTGTAGTTATTATGTTATTGAAGTCTACGAGTATTTTTAATTCGTTATAAGACTAATAACTTGTGAATATAGATATGTCAACAATGGTTTAACTTTTTATAACCAAATGGCTTTACATTTAGCGATGAAAGTGCTTATGTGATTGAAGTCTACGGGGTTTCTTAATTAGTTATAAGACTAATAAATGGTTAATATAAATGTGTGAATGATGTCTTAACATTTTATAACCAAGTGGCTTTACATTTAGTGTCTTACTCTGATCAAGTAGAGATAAATTATATTTCTTAAATAAAGAGGCCAATGAAATGGTTTAAAAGGCATTAGGTTTCAAACATGATGATAGCTTCGATTCCAAGTTAAAATTAATCTCCATTACTGTAATGCTACCATTTCTTCATAAAAGGTGGTCTTTGGTGGAGATTGGAAACATAGATGTTCATAATGATTGGAGAAAACCATTGGTAGAATATCTAATTGGCCCAAATGTCAAAGCATATAGGGTTGTGAGTTAAGAGCAACCAATTACATTATGTATGTTGGGAACTTATTCACAAGAGATGTTAATGGAATGATCCTAAAGTGACAAAGTGAATATGAAAGGATAATAATTATTTCTCGAGTTCATAAAGGCATATGTGGGGATCACCAAGGTGGGGCTAGAAGACGTAGTTGTTAAGGAGACGTGACTTTTATTGGCCCTCAATGTTATAATATTTCATAGACTTTTCAAAAAGGTGTCATAAGTGATAACAATATGGACCTCTAAAATATGTGTCTACTATTGATGTATAATATGTAGTAAAACTGTAGCCATTTAGGGGATTGGCAATAAATAATATTAGCAAAATCTACCCCCCCCCCCCCCCCCCCCCCCCTTTCAAAGTGGGACAACTTTATATTGCTAGTATGTGACACCCAGTAAAATCCATAAATAGATTGATGAGTTCTAATACAAAAATCATAGGAGTCAAAAATAAATAGTAGCATTCTCAGAATAACGAGATAACAAAAATGATGTATAAATACAATATAATATATTGAAAAGTTGGATAAATTAAAACGTCTCTGGTAGCACCAATCGACAGTGGAATCAAACTCCAACTCTAGAATATAAAAAACTCAACTCCACATTATCCAACTTTATATAAATGCTCTGGTAGTAATAGTGTATCCCATATAAATGCTTGAGTCAGGAAATTTGAAATACTAAAACTGACTGATAACTGAAAAGTACATGTATACAACGCTGCAAAGGAGCCAAAATGACTAACACCGACCTGTAAAAAATTAGTTCAACACTGAGGATTCAACCTAGTAATTATATAGTGAGTAAGATTTTAACTACATTTGGGCCACATTAGTAACAACACGTCTTCCTTCAATTTAAGTTGGTGTTAAGTTACTTAAGTCATCCAAACCCAAACAACCTAAATAAGCAAATGGTTCTACTCCAAACCCTTGCGAGACCCATGTGACATAATTTTGTGTTTTTAACTAAGTACTCACCACTTTAATAATAGAAAGTTCTTCTACTAAATTAAAAATCTCTTATTCTATGATAATATCTTAAATTAATGTAATTCATTTGTTAAACCTTATTCTTTTATATTACGACCTCATTTTATGAGCCTAAAAGTATATATCTAATGTATCAGTCTTTAACATTCCCATGCCATAGTTCATTACATACGTCTCTCGTATATTTCATAACATTAATCTCGAGTCATAATATCATGTCAATACTTCTATATTATAAAACTTAATTCGTACAATCAATATCAATATATAACAGACACATATATCTCGTGATTTAAAATACACATGAGTATGCTCAACTCGCATCCTTGATTAACTAATGCCTTTGGCGATCACTCTTGTGTACTAATTATAGTTATAGGGCATAGCAACCCTATAACCTGAGAAACCTTATGTGCGATAAAGATTTAAATAGATTCGCAAGTTTCAATCATAAACTTATTTAATCCAAGTCAATTTATAAATCAAATCAATTCAGCCCTTAAACTCAAATAGCAACGTGCGTGCAGTGTCAAACCAACATGAATAAAATATGCGACACAAAGTTCAGAAAAATCCCCTCAGGGAAAAACCTTTTTATTTCTCTATAATTGTATATCGCAACTTACATTGTTACATTGAAATATAGTTTGACACTCGACTACTCGCAGGCGTCGATCGATGTCGTCAGCAATAAGTCCACACTCAGCTAACCTACATGAACTATAGTCCAGTCTTCAATCTAGGAACACCGTAGTACTCCTTAATGACACGAATGCATAAACTCCATCGAGACTCACTCCACAATAACACATAGCCTTCGATTGCAAAGATCTCCCCACAAAGTATGAATAATAGCAAACTACGCTTTGGGTTCCACAAAAATAACTCACACAAAAGCAATTGGGATTGAGAATTGCAAAACAAAAGTTATGAACCCTCAAATGGTTGGAGAATAAGAGCAAAACGTATTCTGTCAAAACCAATTTGCCCCCACCCAAAAATCAGAAGCCTGGCACCCTTTTATAATAAAAATCAAGGCGGTGACTGTGACACCCCGCCTAATTAAATATCGGGCGATCACTCCTTTATTAAATTAAAATCAAGGTGAACAGTTGGATCATTCTTAGCATCACTGTCGTGAAAATAAATTTCCAATTTAAACACCCTAATTAATTAAGCTAAGTGTCAAAACCATTTTTAACATTCCTTTCAAATTTTTTTTTTAAAGAAAATTTATTTATTTATTAACAACATTTTTAATAAGTAAGAATCATACCACAAATACCCTGGAACATAATCCAATTTATTTAAACATTCAGCATTCAAAATCCCAACATTTAAAACTTAAAGTAAAACATTCATGCTGAATAAATCCCAAAGTAACAGTACTAGAAATAACTGAAATACAAATGTCCCAATAAAACAGATAAATAGTGGAAAGGGCGACACATGCCCAATAAGGAGAATGATAGAAGTGGAATCAAGTAAATGAAATCGTCTAAGCAAGTGGCCTGCAACTCCCACCTAAGCTGCAGCACGTTCCTTCCAAGGGATCCTAAGCAAGACGCCCCTGTGGCTGGGCACCTGTAATATATAAATATATATACAAGAGAGAAAGAGAAATAGGAACGGGTCAGAGCCCGATAGTGTATGATTTAAAAATTCGTTTAGCAAGTATTTAAATTGATATAGGCCAATGCAACAACATATTAGTGCGACACTCTCTTGAGAAATTCTCACCTCTCTTCTAATGTGCACTCCTATCGCACTAACCTTCCCAATGGTTTATCTCTTCATATATCACACTATCTTTCCCCAAGGATTTAACTTATCTTAGGTTATTCGCAGGATTTAAAATTGAACGATACAATTGTTTGAAAAGAATATTTAAATTAGTATCCAAAATTCTCATTTTAACTTTATTAATTTATAAAGTTTTCCAGTGTCATATTATACTCTCTCAAAACAAGTATTTACAGTATGAGTCATCAACCATGTCCTACTTACCATATCACAGTAGGCAGTTCCAAATTCCAGTATTTCATACATATATTAAATACTCGTATAATATATATATATTATAACAACACTCCAAATAAAAACTATGGTGCGGGAATACTCTACTATCCAAAACCCCGTTTCACTCGTATTAAGGGGAATACAAATTCAGAATCACTCTCGAATTGTATTAACACATACACAAACAATATTGAGGCGAAGCATAGATTCCAAGTCTCTAAGAGGATGGCACATGCCTGCGTCTCTTAGGACCGTCTGAACTATCACATCGATAGCCTGTACCAAGGATATCTATCTTCTAGGGTACAAGTCAATAGCCCCCATAAAGGTCCCATCGAGATAAGACTGTCCCAGCGCGGTAACCTCAGGGATAGCAAGTAGCGTGGGCATGATTTTCACAAGTATATAATATATGAATACACAATCATATAAATATACCACTTTAATTATATCAATTTAGGTTTATCCCATAACCCACATTCACAACATTTATCCTTATTTTCCCATTATTATATATCAAGTATAATGGTTCGTTTCTAACTTTAATTCGAAGGGGTTTTCCAACTTACTACGTGATTGGACATAAATATTGTATATTTATTCCCCTAATTTCAGTGTATTTGTGAACCCGAGTGATGTAACCCATATGGATTTAATGCACATTTATGCTACTAATCTTTGTTGGCAAGTATTTCGTGTTTCGTGCTTCTCTTATTGGTTTTACAGGTTAATTATGCAAGCACCGCAAAAGAGAAAGCGAGACAATGAAAGAAAAGCTAAGAAGGCAAGTTCAAGGGCATTTTGGTAATTCTGTAGCCAGATCCAGAAGGAGGAGTCAACTGGAAATTTTAAGAGCTCGGGACAACGAGAACACTGAAGAAACGACACCCAAATCCGAGCTACGGTTGATGAGTTATGACCCGTTGAAGTTGAAGAAAAATCCAAGGAAGAAAGGAAAGAAAACAAGAAAAAATTTCTAAGTGTTGAATGGAAGAAAAATCACCCCAGACCAGCAAACATTCGCGAACCCAAGGGCGAACCGGTTTGGGGGGCGAATCGGTTCGAGGAAGATGCGAACCGGTTCGGGGGTCCTGAAGCGCGATTTTTCTCCTTTATTCTGATTGGCTCTAAGGTTTCCTTCTTATACAACATCAAAATTTCGTGGTTCCTTCTTATACAATATCAAAATTTCGTGGTTTAATCCTCTACATCACAAAAGGTTTCCAGAATATCATTTAAGTCATCACTACATGCAATTTCCTATCTCAAATTGGGTTTTTCTTCCATACAATTTATCCTAATCATTCCTAAACCAATATGAAAGATGCATCAACAAAATAAGCAAGATAAACACTTGCCTGGGATTTTCAGAAGTCTGGTTTGGTTCCAAAATTGATGTGGTTGCGTTCCCCGTCTCGCGATCTACGCTTTGGCGGTGGCGGCGGTGCAAACGGGTGAGTTTTGAACCTTGGAATGCCTTGAGAGCTCTCTCCTCTCCTCTCCAATGGCCGTTCTAGTGTTTTGAGTTATCTAACCCTAGGAGATAACCTAAACATCTGATATAGCCCCTTTAATTTTCGTGGGTTTAATTACCCAAAAATACAAAATGACTAAAATGCCCTCCCGGGGTACTAATTAAGTCTAAAAATGCCCCGAGACCAAAATCAAACCCCCGGGTATACTTTTCTGACTATCTCGACCCTTCTGGGCGCGCTAGCGCACTCAAAACGACCATACGAACAACTTATGAAATATTCACTTTTATTTATCAATAATTAGTCCCGACGCGACATGGGCGCGTCCCGACTCAAATTTCCAAAATTGTCATTTTATTCACTCGTGACCTTCAATATAACCAATAATATATATTACTTTGCTCATTAGTAATATTCAACAAATTTCCCATAATTACTAACTCTCGTCACGTTAATAATTATAACATAATTAATTTCCGGATTTTATTAAATAAATAATTCACATTAATATTAATAAATCCCCAAATTAATATAGCATAAAAATACGGGGTATTACATACTTCCCCCCTAATAACAGAATTTCGTCCCGAAATTCGGAAAATAAGGCATACCTAGTAAGAACAAATCTGGATATCTCTCGTACATATCGGCCTCGCACTCCCAAGTGGATTCCTCCACGTTATAATGCTCCCACTGGACCCGTACAAGTGGAACTATCTTCGACCTCAATCTCCTCTCACTATAGTCTAGGATAGCCACCGGTTTCTCCTCGTAAGAGCTGTCAGGCTGTAAGTCTATCTCATCTATCGCGATGTGAGTATGGGCCATATCATCCCGAAGATACCGTCTCAACGACGAGATGTGGAATACATCGTGAATGCGATGTAAATGCTCTGGTAGTCCCAATCTGTATGCTACCGGCCCAATCCTCTCGATAATGGGAAATGGTCCCACGTACCTCGGGGCCAATTTCCCTTTCTTCCTGAACCTCATCACTCCTTGCATAGGAGATACACGCAGTAATACTTGGTCCCCCACATAAAACTCCCGGAAGAACCGTTTCGCATCGGCGTAGCTCTTCTGCCTGTCTTGGGCTACTCGAATGCGACTCCTAATCATCTCAATCCTTGCGGAGGTTTCCTGAATTACCTCTGGTCCTAGCAACTTGTTATCCCCCACCTCGAGCCAACAAGTTGGAGAACGACAAGGCCTGCCATACAAAGCCTCAAATGGAGCCATGCCAATCGTAAAATGATAAGAGTTATTATAAGCAAACTCTACCAGTGGAAGATGTGGCTCCCAACCTCCTCCAAAATCAAGAACACACATGCGTAGCATATCCTCTAACATCTGATTAGTACGCTCGGTCTGTCCATCTGTCTGTGGGTGATAAGCTGAACTCAACCTCAACTCAGTACCCATAGCCTCCTGAAATCTTTCCCAGAAACGTGACACGAAAATCTTGTCTCTATCTGACACAATATTCAGGGGCACCCCATGTAATCTGACAATCTCAGAAATGAACAACTGAGCATACTGACCCGTGGTATAATCTGCCCGCACCGGCAAAAAATGAGCCACCTTGGTCAAATGGTCTACAATCACCCAGATGGAGTCGTGGCCCCGTTGTGATGTAGGTAACCCTGTAATAAAATCCATGGAAATACTCTCCCACTTCCACGCAGGTACTTCCAATGGCTGAAGCAACCCTGACGGTTTCTGATGGTCCACCTTCACCAGCTGGCAGGTAGAACACTTGGACACAAACTCAGCAATGTCCTTCTTCATCCCACTCCACCAGTATTGCCTCCTCATATCCTGGTACATCTTATCTCCTCCAAGATGTACCGCAAATCGGGACCCGTGAGATTGGGTCATCACTGCATGACGCAATTCTGCTCCTTCTGGAACCACTAACCTCCCATTAAACCTCAAACCCCCATCAGAACTAACAGAATAGGACTCAGCACCCTCGGCTAAAAGTCATATAATCTGCTCCTGGCAAAACAGGTCTGTGGTTTGGGGCTGTATTACCCTCGTAACAATCTCGGGTGTGACTGTCATAACAGATATGAAGGAACGGGCTACTGCGTTCTGATGACCCAACTCCTTCCACTTCGCTTTCCAGACGTCCGCTACCTTATTTATCGGTCTACGACTCAACGCATCAGCAACTACGTTGGCCTTCCCCGGATGATACTGTATGTCGAACTGATAGTCCTTCACAAACTCTAACCATCTGCGCTGACACATATTCAGCTCTCGCTGAGTGAACTGGTACTGCAGTGATTTGTGGTCTGTGAACAAACGGAACTTCTCCCCCAATAAATAGTGTCTCCATATCCTCAATGCAAAGACGACCGCTACTAACTCCAGGTCGTGGGTGGGGTAATTCTTCTCATATGTCTTAAGCTTGCGGGAGGCAAAAGCTATAGCGTTCTCTTCCTGCTGAAGTACTCCCCCAAGTCCCCGTAAAGAGGCATCGGTGTAAACTAGGTACTCCACACCCGGATTCAGTAAAGCAAGGACTGGTGCTTAAGTAAGCTTGTCTTTCAGCTCGTCGAAAGATAATTGACAAGCATCATCCCAAACATATGGTACCCCTTTGCGAGTCAGGTTCGTCAATGGACCTGCTATTTTGGAGAATCCCCGAATGAATCTCCTATAGTATCCGGCTAACCCCAAGAAACTACGCACTTCTGTCGGTGTCGTGGGCTATCCCCACTCCCTCAACGCTGACACTTTACTCGGGTCAACTGCTATCCCCCGTTCAGAAATAACATGCCCCAAGAACTGTACCTCTCGCAACCAGAATCCACACTTCTCGTACTTAGCATACAACTGATGCTCTCGTAAAGTCTGAAGAACCTGCCTCAAGTGCTCGGCATGCTCCTCCTTGGAGTGTGAATATATCAAAATGTCATCTATGAAGACGATGACAAACTGATCTAAGAACTCTCTGAATACTCGGTTCATTAAGTCCATGAATACGGCTGGAGCATTTGTCAGACCAAATGGCATCACTCTAAACTCGTAAGACCCATATCTCGTCAAGAAGGCAGTCTTTGAAACGTCCTTCTCTCTAATACGTAGATGATGGTACCCCGACCTCAGGTCTATCTTCGAAAAGAAAGTTGCTCCCCTCAGTTGGTCGAACAGATCATCGATTAGAGGCAACGGATACTTATTCCGTATCGTGACCTTGTTCAACTCTCGATAGTCCACACATAACCTCAGTGAACTATCTCTCTTCTTCACAAACAAGACTGGAGCGCCCCAAGGTGAGGTACTCCTGCGAATGAAGCCCTGACCTAACAGCTGCTCTATCTGATCTCGTAACTCTCGCATCTCCGTCGGATCCATACAGTATGGAGCGCGTGCTATAGGTCTCGTATCTGGCAATAAATCTATGACAAAGTCTATCTCTCGACTGGGGGGTAGGCCTGGTATCTCCTGAAACACATCGGAATACTCACGAACAACTGGAATCGAGTCTAACGGAATCACAACCTCCTTAGAGGTATCCTCCTCTATATAATACAAATGAGCGATCGAACCTCCCTCTGGGCGAGGCATCACCACTACAAACATCTCTTGCCCCGGAATGGCAAAAACAATGCTCCCACCGAAGCAATCAATCATGGCTCTATAAGCTGCGAGCCAATCCATACCGATAATAACATCATGCTCATGCATATCTAAGACTAACATGTCTACAGGTAATACCAAACTACCAATATCTACCCCCACTCCCCGGCATATAAAGAAGATAAGCGACCCACTCCCCAGTGGTAAGTCTACACACGTCACTGTGCTCTCTGCTATGGCTAACAACCCTAAGGCCTTCGCAAAATGCGTAGCTATAAAACAATACGTCGCCCCAGTATCAAACAAAACCCGACCCATAGTACCATGGATAGGAAACATACCCTCAATCGCGGGTGGTGCTTGTGGAGCTGCTGCCTGGTGGACGTTAAAGACACGTCCGTACTGTAACTGCCCCTACTGCACTGGAGTTGCTGGAATGGCTGGTAGGGCTGGCACCTAGGCTGGAGCTGGGAGGGCAGGTGGAAAAAGTGGTCTCTACGCCTCATTACGGGCACCCTGCTGTTGTGGGGCCCTATCTCCCTCCGAATAATCCTGGCGCCTATGGCCGTGCTTACCACACCCAAAACATCGGCCTTTGAAGTTGCCTCCCCTCTGACCCTGCTGACCACGGCCTTGTTGGCCGTTACCACTACGCCACTGGCCCTGTTGGCCCTGATGAACACGCTGTTGGCCCTGCTGCTGACCCTGCTGTCGGTGTTGGCCTTGCTGGCCCTGCTGATTAGGTTGGCCCTGCTGACCCTGCCTATAACCCCCAAATCCTTGCCTGAAATCACCGGAATGGAATCGCTTAGTAGGTCCCCCTGATGGGAACTCTTCTCGTGCTGACGAGTTTGTCCATGAGATTGTGCCCCACTAGCACTACTACCCCCGGTCCTGCCCTGCTGGCTGGACTCTCTTGCTCTCTTGCTTCCCTGCAGATGGAAGCGGTGATCCTGGCAATGTAGTAACGCAACATTGAGTACATCAGTGAAAGTACTCGGAGATAGATTCCCTATAAGATGCTGATGGATCCTCCAAGCTAACCCGTCCACAAACAACATAATTTTCTTACTCTCAGTAGGTGCCTCATCCGGCACTATGGTGAGAAGTCTCGTAAACTCCTCCTCATACTCAGCAACGGTAGAGTTCTCCTGTTTCAAATTCAGTAATTTCCGCCTCATCTCAGTCTGCACGGCGGGTGGAAAGTACTTGCGGTCAAACCGATCCCAGAAAGACTGAATAGGGATCGTGTCCCTCTCCTCCAAGGTGGTAGTGGACTCCCACCACTGCAAAGCGGCCCCCACCAGCTTAAAGGAAGCCAATAACTGCCTTTGCACGTCGGTGCACTCATACATACGAAGATGACGCTGGATGTCTTTCTTCCATTGGCTGACTGCGACGATATCTGAGCTACCAGAGAACTCAGGGGGATGCGCCTTCTGAAAAGCATCCCTAACCCTCTCCCATGCAGATGGAAGCTGTGCTGGTACTGGCGCCACTGCCTGAATCTGGGGTGGAGCCTGCTGAACCACCGCTAGCACGGCATTCACCGCCGGCGGCTACTTCATTAGCATTCATAGTGCCTTGTGCCGGAGCTGCTGGCTGCTCGGCCTGGACACGCCTATCCTTCGGTGCACGTCTCGGAGGCATCTGAAACGTGAAGAAGTTTATTAGTCTCTAGTCATTATCAAATCTCAAATAGCTGAAGACATAACGTAAAAGCAGAAATACAACAATCCTAACAATAGGGCTCTATAGCAAAAACGTTAAGCTGAAAGCGAAAATAAGCCGTACAGATCCTATGGACACTATTTACTGATGCTCTGATACCACCTGTGACACCCCGCCTAATTAAATACCGAGCGATCACTCCTTTATTAAATTAAAATCAAGGTGAACAGTTGGATCATTCTTAGCATCACTGTCATGAAAATAAATTTCCAATTTAAACACCCTAATTAATTAAGCTAAGTGTCAAAACCATTTTTAACATTCCTTTCAAATTTTATTTTTTAAAGAAAAATTATTTATTTATTAACAACATTTTTAATAAGTAAGAATCATACCACAAATACCCTGGAACATAATCCAATTTATTTAAACATTCAGCATTCAAAATCCCAACATTTAAAACTTAAAGTAAAACATTCATGCTGAATAAATCCCAAAGTAACAGTACTAGAAATAACTGAAATACAAATGTCTCAATAAAATAGATAAATAGTGGAAAGGGCGACACATGCCCAATAAGGAGAATGATAGAAGTGGAATCAAGTAAATGAAATCGTCTAAGCAAGTGGCCTGCAACTCCCACCTAAGCTGCAGCACGTTCCTTCCAAGGGATCCTAAGCAAGACGCCCCTGTGGTTGGGCACCTGTAATATATACATATATATACAAGAGAGAAAGAGAAATAGGAACGGGTCAGAGCCCGATAGTGTATGATTTAAAAATTCGTTTAGCAAGTATTTAAATTGATATAGGCCAATGCAACAACATATTAGTGCGACACTCTCTTGAGAAATTCTCACCTCTCTTCTAATGTGCACTCCTATTGCACTAACCTTCCCAATGGTTTATCTCTTCATATATCACACTATCTTTCCCCAAGGATTTAACTTATCTTAGGTTATTCGCAGGATTTAAAATTGAACGATACAATTGTTTGAAAAGAATATTTAAATTAGTATCCAAAATTCTCATTTTAACTTTATTAATTTATAAAGTTTTCCAGTGTCATATTATACTCTCTCAAAACAAGTATTTACAATATGAGTCATCAACCATGTCCTACTTACCATATCACAGTAGGCAGTTCCAAATTCCAGTATTTCATACATATATTAAATACTCGCATAATATATATATATATATATATATATATATATATTATAACAGCACCCCAAATAAAAACTATGGTGCGGGCATACTCTACTATCCAAAACCCCGTATCACTCGTATTAAGGTGAATACAAATTCGGAATCACTCTCGAATTGTATTAACACATACACAAACAATATTGAGGCGAAGCATAGATTCCAAGTCTCTAAGAGGATGGCACATGCCTGCGTCTCTTAGGACCGTCTGAACTATCACATCGATAGTTTGTACCAAGGATATCTATCTTCTAGGGTACAAGTCAATATCCCCCATAAAGGTCCCATCGAGATAAGACTGTCCCAGCGCGGTAACCTCAGGGATAGCAAGTAGCGTGGGCATGATTTTCACAAGTATATAATATATGCATACACAATCATATAAATATACCACTTTAATTATATCAATTTAGGTTTATCCCATAACCCACATTCACAACATTTATCCTTATTTTTCCATTATTATATATCAAGTATAATGGTTCGTTTCTAACTTTAATTCGAAGGGTTTTTCCAACTTACTACGTGATTGGACATAAATATTGTATATTTATTCCCCTAATTTCAGTGCATTTGTGAACCCGAGTGATGTAACCCATATGGATTTAACGCACATTTATGCTAATAATCTTCGTTGGCAAGTATTTCGTGTTTCGTGCTTCTCTTATTGGTTTTACGGGTTAATTATGCAAGCAGCGCAAAAGAGAAAGCGAGACAATGAAAGAAAAGCTAAGAAGGCAAGTTCAAGGGCATTTTGGTAATTCTTTAGCCGGATGCCGAAGGAGGAGTCAACTGGAAAGTTGAAGATCTCGGGACAACGAGAGTACTGGAAGAAACGGCACCCAAATCCGAGCTACGGTTGATGAGTTATGACCCGTTGAAGTTGAAGAAAAATCCAAGGAAGAAAGGAAAGAAAACAAGAAAAAATTTCTAAGTGTTGAATGGAAGAAAAAGAACCCCAGACCAGCAAACATTCACGAACCCAAGGGCGAACCGGTTTGGGGGGCGAACCGGTTCGAGGAACATGCGAACCGGTTCGGGGGTCCTGAAGCGCGATTTTTCTCCTTTATTCTGATTGGCTCTCAGGCTTCCTTCTTATACAACATCAAAATTTCGTGGTTTAATCGTCTACATCACAAAAGGTTTCCAGAATATCATTTAAGTCATCACTACATGCAATTTCCTATCTCAAATTGGGTTTTTCATCCATACAATTTATCCTAATCATTCCTAAACCAATATGAAAGATGCATCAACGAAATAAGAAAGATAAACACTTGCCTGGGATTTTCAGAAGTCTGGTTTGGTGCCGAAATTGGTGTGGTTGCGTTCCCCGTCTCGCGATCTACGCTTTGGCGGTGGCGGCGGTGCAAACGAGTGAGTTTTGAGCCTTGGAATGCCTTGAGAGCTCTCTCCTCTCCTCTCCAATGGTCGTTCTAGTGTTTTGAGTTATCTAACCCTAGGAGATAACCTAAACATCTGATATAGCCCCTTTAATTTTCGTGGGTTTAATTACCCAAAAATACAAAATGACTAAAATGCCCTCCCAGGGTACTAATTAAGTCTAAAAATGCCCCGAGACCCAAATCAAACCCCCGGGTATACTTTTCAGACTATCTCAACCCTTCCGGATGCGTTGGCGCACTCAAAACGACCATACGAACAACTTATGAAATATTCACTTTTATTTATCAATAATTAGTCTCGACGCGACACGGCCGCGTCCCGACTCAAATTTCCAAAATTGTCATTTTATTCACTCGTGGCCTTCACTATAACCAATAATATATGTTACTTTGCTCATTAGTAATATTCAACAAATTTCCCATAATTACTAACTCTCGTCACGTTAATAATTATAACATAATTAATTTTTGGATTTTATTAAATAAATAATTCACATTAATATTAATAAATCCCCAAATTAATATAGCATAAAAATACGGGGTATTACAGTGACGTGTCAGCAAAAATCTCTATCGTTCGAACGAAGGACGGCATCGTTCGAGCAAGATACGGTCTCGTTTGAACCACATACGATGTCGTTCCAACGACATCATAAATGTGTCCCAAAAAGGTTAAGTCTTTTAAATATTTTGGAAACCTCAAAACTTAAGACTGTTTACGAGATCAGAAAAGGTTTATCCAAAACTTTTATGATAAATTTTTTTTGAAAAATAAAAGCCATTTATTAAAAATTCCAAAAAACCACTTTAACATTTATAAAAAATATCCCAACACTTTTAATGTGAAATGTAAATGAAACTTAAACACATTTTACCAAATTCATCCTTATTGGGCTTGAATGTTGAAGTCTTCTTGTAATTCGGATTTGTCTTTTGTAGATGTAAGCTTCTCAATCCATCGGCGACTTGCAGCAACTTATAGCCGTATATGACATACTAAATTGTGATGAAAAATGTCCGTACAAATATCCCCTATGTCTATGTCGGTACAAAATAAAAATATCCGAATTATCAATCTTAAATGACCTATACAAATCTACCATCCCATAAACTCAAATGTGGAAAGATAAATGAACAAGTTTTCAAATATTTTCTAACAATGCTTCAACAATCAACTTTTCAAAACTCCAAGATTTTCACATCAGGGTGTGCAATCCAAAAATCTTCAATTTTACCTATACACATGAGACAAAGCCAAAACCTCGTGACGTATCGAGTTTGAAATGATACAAAGCATAAACATGAAAGAATAATCAATTATCCCCCATACTAAAACTCCCCCATAAAATCATAATTCGTTATCCCTCTTTTTATTTGTCTTTGGAAAATAATAAATCAAATCGGGGTGTTACGGTACACCAAGGCAAACAAACTATTTTTGATTTTTCATATTTTTCATACAAAAAATGCAAAAATTATGTTACAAAAAACACACTCCATGAATTTTGACTAAGTTAACCAAATCATTGATATGGAATGAATGGGTGTGAACAAATTCGATAGGAAAATAAACTCAATCATATCATATGTGCAAGATGCATAAGTGTACTCCTAACGAATGAACATAAAAAATAGTCCTTAGGTATAAAATTGTTGAATTTAGATGACATCATCTTAATCATATCAACAAATAAAAGTATAAATTATTTCCACACCAATAACGTCTAAAACTATATAATGCTTTTTCATGACTTTCAAGGACGTGCAAACCGTAGAAAATTCCATCCAAACTACCTCATTAAAAGATAATGCATTTATTTTTTCTTATGAGGTGATGAAACTAAAAACTATTGGCCCATTTTTTGGCATATATTTCTTTTTATTGCCTTTCAATTTTTTGGGATCTTTTAAACCTCCTAGGACCCAGAATAATTTTCAATTCCTCACTTTTTTAGGTCCATTTAAATGGTGGCTTAATCACAAAGGATAAATAGGTACCTTTCATAGCCCTTCCCTGTTTAAAAAAAATACAATCTCACAAACGGTTTATATCATGCACTACTTTTTGTTAAGTTTTATCACATTTGGTTCGTTGTATAGACAGAAATGAGATGGAAACACACAACCAACATGTGATAGACAAGTACAAAAATCAAACAAATCCGTGTATGTGTGCAATAAAGGACAAGAAGAGTCAATCATGTAGGTAGTAACACGTTATCATCTCAAAGACTCCAAACTTTGTAAAGCACATGAATGACACAATATATTGTCTCAAAACACTGTCAAACAGTCACATGGATAAATGGAATGAATTTGTGACTTGGTCATCCTAAAAGTCAATTCATATAAGGTGCAAACAAAATACAAAACTCTTTTTGGATTTTTCAAATTTTTCTAAAAAAAGAATTTTTTTTGTGTATTTTTCAAACACTGTTCAGAAAAAACCCAACAGTACCAAATAAAATATCAATATGAACCATAGGACTGCAAATAGAAATTTCCAGAAACCCCAACAGGTTGTTCGAACAAGATTCCTTGTCGTTTGAACGACATAGGGTCTCGCGGGAAGCCTTTGCGCGACATATGTTCTCGTTAGAACGAGAAAAGAAAATTTTCCTAGTAAGTTCCTGAAAACATGCAGTTTTGTCCGGTGGGATTTTTTTTTGAGAAAACAATTCGTGGAATGGGAAAACAGATCCAAAACAATGCTAAAATAGTAGACAAAAAAATAAATAAAATGCTAATAAGGTATAAAACAAATGGTACATACTAGCAATAGGCATAAGATAAATTCATGCAAATCAACCTATGCTAGCAAACATGTCTAGACCTCAACCGGTAGGTGAGCTGGATTTTTTCAAAGATGGTGATATCTTTTGAAACAATTCCATCAAATCATGAGAAGTATTGACTAAAAACTTTACTTGCTCTCGAATATGTGCAAACTCTCTATCATTATGTGCAAGCAAAGTATCATGGGTGGGTGCATGTGTGCAAACATTTGTAGAAGCAAAGCGTGAAACGTTACCCAACTTAAAACAAAACTCCCTAAGGTGTCCTCTCTTTTTGCAATGGGAGAAAACATAAAATGGCCTAGGTACACCCCTCTCAATAACTCTAGGACGTGCTATCCTAACAGGTACAGTACGCCTAGGTGGGTCGGATTGAGAGTCATGTGTGTCTAACTCTAAAGTAGGAACCGGCTTGGGTGAAAAAAAAGAAGTAGACTTACCTTCATGACTTATTCCTATACTCTCACCACTCCCCAAAACAATATTGGGAACCATCTTTCCCACCTTCTTAGATGCATTCTCCAAAGTGACTTTAGCCACCAGGGCGTGATTAAGATCTCTATCTAATTGTGACACGCGATCTATAAGTTCACTCATTTCCCTATTCAAAGCAATCAACTTCTCACTCAAAGAAACCTTTACTTTCTCGAGTTGACTTTATTTTGCCTCAAACACCTTAAAACTCTCAATTTCTATCTCTAAATCTTTCACCTTGAGACCCAACTTATTATTCAATTTTTTTATCTTTAAGGTCTCGGCGTATAACTCTCGAAACGAAATTTGGAGCTCACTCTCATCATCACTAGAGCACTCGCCACCAAACTCCCTAGAAACACTCAAACACTCCTCGGGGGTATCATGTGCAGAAGTGTCCTCATCCTCATGGGACAAAGTGGATGTGCTCTCGTGACTGGCTAAAAAGTCAACACACATATGATGTCCTAAACCATTATTGGACTCATCATCCTTATCTCCCTCTTCTCCCTCACTATTAGTAAGGGTGGCTGGCATGATAACTTTCTTCCCCTCTCTCCTAAGACTAGCGAGACACTCAAACGACTTGAGCCCTCTCCTCTCACACTCAAAGCATTTGAAAATTTCAAACTTTTCTTCACCCTCTTTCTCTTTCTCACCGCTTTCTTTGGCCTTGTCTTTCTATTTGTTTTTCTCCAAAAATCTTTTATTGGAAGGATTTTGTTTCGAAAATTGGAGAATTTTTTTAAAATTCTTTGCAAGTAGGGCCATGTCAAAATCAGACTCGTCCTCAGACTCGGACTCATAAAAACTCACTTTCTTTTTCTTAGATTGGACTTTAAGCGCTATCCCTATATCCTTAGGTTTAACAGTGTAGGGAAACATGCCAATTTTGTACGTCTGTAGGTCTCCTACGAACTCTTCTAATTTCAGACGATTCAAATTTAGTAAGGTATTTAAAACAGTTACTTTAGGGATAAAATGTTTTGGTAACGATCTTAAAATCTTTTTAACCGCTCGTGCATCAGGTATAGGCTCACCTAGGTTAAAACTAGTGTTAACAATGTCGTATAAACGTGCATAAAAGTCGTCAAAACACTCTCTTTCTAGCATAGTGATTGTCTGAAATTGAGTGGTCAAATTTTAAAATTCAGACTCTTTGATCACGTTAGTGCCTTCGTGGGTAAGTTGCAAAATATCCCACGCTTCTTTAGACATGGTGCACGTCATAATACGTCAGAACTCGTCAGGGGTAACGTGTCCGAAAATTGCACTAAGCCCTCGTGAATTGTAAGTGCTCCACCTAAACTCTTCTTCAGTCCTGTTTGACACAGATTTTAAATTCGTGACATTATTTGTGGTGACAATGGGAGGATTCCAACCTCTTTCACAAATTAACCAAACTCTCTCATCGATTGCTTTTAAATGCGATTTCATTCGGACTTTCCAGTAAGCATAATTAGACCCGTAAAAAATTGGCAATTGACTATATAAGTTTTCGTTTAAAAACATTGCGACAAATTTTCAAAACTCATTTTTTTCAAAAAAAAATCAATATCACACAATTTTTGAGAAAAATAGGAATACGTTATAAATTAGCATAACCCGCTATGATACCAATTTATAGAGGGTATGCACTCGCTTTTAGTAAAGCTCTGATACCAATTTAAGAAACCTTATGTGCAATAAAGATTTAAATAGATTTGCAAGTTTCAATCATAAACTTATTGAATCAAAGTCAATTTATGAATCAAATCAATTTAGCGCTTAAACTCAAATAGTGACGTGCGTTCAGTGTCAAACCAACATGAATAAAATATGCGACACTATGTTCTGGAAAAATCCCCGTAGGGTAAAACCTTTTAAATCCACTATAATTGTAAATCACAACTTACACGGTTACAAGGAAATATAGTTTGACACTCGAATACTCGCAGGCATCGGTCGATGTCGTCAGCAATAAGTCCACACTCGGCTAACCTACATGAACCGCGGTCCAGTCTTCAATCTAGGAACACCGCAGCACTCCCTAATGACACGCAATCACAAAATTCCATCGAGAGTCACTCCATAATAGCACGTAGCCCTCGATTGCAGAGATATCCCCACAAAGATGAACAATAGCAAATTATGCTTTGGGTTCCACAAAAATAACACACACAAAAGAAATTGGGATTGTGAATTGTGAATTGTAAAACAAAAGTTATGAACCCTCAAATAGTTGGAGAATAATAAAAAAATGTATTCTGTCAAAACCAGTTTTTCTCCACCCGAAAATCAGAAACCTAGCACCCTTTTTATAATAAAAATCAAGGCGGTGACATGTCAGCAAAAACCTCTGTCGTTCGAATGAGGGATGACATCGTTCAAGCGAGATACGATCTTAATTGAACCATATACGATGTTGTTCCAACGACATCATACACGTGGCCAAAAAAGGTTTAGTCTTTTAAATATTTTGGAAACCTCAAAACTTAAGACTGTTTACGAGATCAGAAAAGGTTTATCCAAAACTTTTATGCTAAATGTTTTTGAAAAATAAAAGCCATTTATTAAAAATTCCAAAAAACCATTTTAACATTTATAAACAATATCCCAACACTTTTAATGTGGAATGTAAATGAAACTTAAACACATTTTACCAAATTCGTCCTTATTGGGCCTGAATGTTGAAGTCTTCTTGTAATTCGAATTCGTCTCTTGTAGATGTAAGCTTATCAATCCGTCGACAACTTGTAGCTTATAGCGGTATACGACATACTAAATTTTGACGGACAATGTCCTTACATAACCTCAAGTATTAACAAAAATTGTAAACCACTATGACCTACCCACTAGTCGTATATCCCAAATAAGAGGCTATATAAAAGGTTACCCCAGTTTGTTCCAATCGAGATATGGGTACTTTGAGCAGTAGGATTGGGGTAAATATGACCTAGGTAGAGCTCGTATCAATCACCATGAATAACATGCGTGGTCAATGTCTTACCTTCCTTATACAATCCATATTAGTACATCACTCAAGACCACATACATGCACACAATATGATTGCACATAAATCAAATGAACAATGCAAACCCTACTCAATAACGTTAGGCTTAAAATCTCTTTTATCATAAGTTAATAATCCAATTAACGTCTCACCTAATGTTCATAAGAATCATTCCAAAATGACCACTACCCTACTCAATGGGTTATAAACATGTTCTAGATTATCCTAGGTTCTACAGTTGCTAAGCATCACTCGGTATCATAAAATGTCATGAATCTCAACCCAAGACCCAAAATCTCTAAACTAGGTATCATCTCCAACCTATTACATAGATAATATTTCTAAACTAATGGCAAATCAATGTTAATATCAACTAAATGATAACATACATCCTTGATCATTACCTACATTAAAAGTCCCTCAATTACCTATGTTTAGCCATTATCGCGCAAGTTACATACTTACCGTATATGTAAGTGTTCAGACCAATCAACTAAGGTGGATTAAACTTAGGATATATTCCCAAAACCTATTAGTCATAAGTGATAAAATATTAACAAAATGAATCTCGAATGAAACTCGTATCAAACCCCCATATGTCCCCAGACCCGATCGACACTAGGTGAAGTCCCAGGGTAGGCTTGAGTCAATCTAGGGATAGCTTGAGTCAGATTCCTAGCCTTATCTTATTTTTTGCTTGCCCAAAACGCATATAGCCAAAAATCCTCCAATCATCATCTCTTTAAAACCTCAAGTTTACCATTATCCATTATAAATAAGCATCCTACAAGTTATACCAACAAGATTTCATAAGTTCTAGATGATTATAAACTTGTTTAAGGATCCCATTACAAAAATTATGATACTAAACCCTAAGTTCATAATTTAGGAAAGATTCAACATATTAGTCTACAAATTCAATTCAAAAATCAATGTAAGTTGAGGGGTTTTATAGATTACAATAAATAAGGCTATTATTCAATGTTTATAGGCTTTGGTTACGAGTATTTGTGACTGAATTTATTGATTCAATATTAAAACTACACTTGTTCTCCAACATATGATTAAGGATTAAACATGTAATTAATGTAATTATGAAATTAGGCCATAATATGATTAATCTCGTGATTTTATGAGTTCAATTACAAATTCCAACATATCATCATTGTTCTAACAAAAATTTAATCATATTCTTAATCAAAATAGAATTTCAATGGATTAATGGAAGAATTAATCATCGGTTCTCTAAGCCAAATCCTTCATTCTTCAAGCAAGGATTTTTCCACCTCTTCCTTAGCATCTAGGGTTCTAGAGAAAGTTTATTATGATAAATAGGTTATATTAAATTAATAATCAAAAAGTTAGGCTTGGGCCCAAAACTTGCTACAAATGGCCTGAAATTTGGCCCAATCCGTATACTAACCCAAAGGGATAAAATCCCACTATAATAAGCTCAAACTAGACTTTATAAACATCATATGAACCTACTATAATGTTAATATCCTTTAGAATTCAAGCATATTATTGGGCTAATCAATTATCTTATTTATTTAATTAATCACCAATGCGCGTAGCTTATGTTAAATGTTAATTATAAATTAATTAGATTGAGACTCGATATTACAAGAACCTACTTCCAAGGGAATAATGAAAATAAAGAAACCTCTAACGCCTAGTGTCTATAATACTTAGTCACTCGTTTATCTTAAAGGTTTATTATAATGTCACTAAAATCTACAAAAAACACAGTCAAATCCACACATAAATTAATAACGTGAAACACATATGTAACATGTCAAAGTTATATCTCAAAAACATATCGAAAGTCCAAAAAATTAAATCATAACATGACACAATGCATTTCAGAAGAAATTAGCAACTCAATCACTACTGATTATCCATTTAATAATTTATTATATTATAAAAACATTGGTACTTAACTCCTCCCCACTTAAACAAGCCATTTTATCTTTGAAATCCAATTCTTTTAAACTTAACCCAAAATTCTAATAACATCTCGCCAGCATAACTCTCTGTCATTATTAAATAGAATCTACACTCCCTTTAACCTAATACCTGATAAGGTCACTTATCATAAATCATATTTGTTTGTTACTCAATCCATCAAGTCAACATGATGAAATGCCTTTGTGTCCCTCAGTAGCTTCCTTTGTTATGAATGAGGTATCTTAATGAGGTATGAACTCATATTTATGTTTTACCACGGATTTAGTTTGGAGTGTTATTTTTCAGAATATTTTCCAAGTCATTCTAATGATGTTAGGCAAGTCATTTGAACGAGATGTTTAACCTTGCAAGAATCAAGGATCCAACAAAACTTTAAACTATCTTTTTTAAGTCTACTCTAGTTTGTCATTGTATATTTCATTAGATTTTGGTCCGAACGAGAGAAGTCATCTTGTTCGAAGGAGCCTTCTGACTTTGTTTGAACAAGGTGGCACGATTTTCAAAGTTGAGAATTTCATTAATATTTTTCTTCCTTATCTCATTTTTTGGAAGACCTCTAATAAATTGGAGTGCGGAGACATATTTTTCTTAAAGACCCTTTCTTACTTTTGGGGCTCCCAAACTCTTCCAAAAATCTCTTCGTGTTTATGTGATCTTTTAGGATCGAGTTTTTTAAACTGAAACCTTGTTTACACCCAAGTTTGATATACAATAATCATATATCCATATGTTTACTTGAAATCTCATTTATATTGCATCAAAGTGGTTTGGTCTATCTTTGAAGAGAGTTTCTGGCAATGGATATCACGTTTGTGTTGTACAACAGCTAAAATGGTCACAAAACAAGTAAGAACGGTAGGGTACCGAGATGTGGGAAAGTACTTATGTTGTGTGGCTATTGGAAGGCATCCAATAGTGGTTGTGAAAAAGGTGACAAGGGACGAAAAAGCGTATTAAGGATTGAAGAAATCAAATTTGTGAGTAAGTCTAATGTAGCCTTGTATATAGAACTATATTGTAGTAGACTTGTGTGTCTGGGTAATCTGAGGTTTTTCCCATTTTGGAGTTTCCTTATGTGTCATGGTGTTGTGGTTTACTATTTAATTTACTCTCATTTACACTCACCCAGATTCATGCTTATGTCAAGACTAAAAATGGCAAACTATTTTAGCACAACACTTGTGGTTTTAAAATTGGTGCAAAGTTCATAAAAATTGTGGAAACTAAAAAATGTGGTGTTTCATATAAACCCTACGACACTAGCATTTTTCATAGGCTACTAATGGTTGATATGGATGGAGAGTGGAAAAAACTTCCACTAAAACCATTCACTAAGCACACACTATAAGTATGACGCTCAATAGGCTATAACTCCCGAACAAAATTACCACTATAAGTGAGACGTCTCACGAATGAAATTCATGTAAGGAACCCTCCCAATAAACTTTGATCGATTCGAGTCCTTTGTCAGAACCAATGGCACGAAACTCCTTAAGCGGTCATCATTATAAATAGTACAAATCCTAAACATATATGAAAATGTAATTATGTATTATTATTAGTTGGCTAGATTCCCTTAACAAACTGTCTGAGTAGTTGAGTATTTCAAGTCATTTAGGCTTAATTCGTTATGAGTGAGTCATGGTCATTTTGTCATAGAATAGACTAAGATGAACCTTAAATATTGAAGATCATGCACGCCACTCATTAAAGACTTTTATTGATGTACATTCACATTGAAATGAATATTATATCCTTTTATGTTGTTTGTGAACATGTATAAGGTTAAACATACACGTGAAATTCGTTTCGTAAAATGTTGCAATATGTTTTCAAAATGTGAGGATTTTTGAAAAATTTAGAACACGTTACTGAAAAGATGTTTAAACTGTTTTGAAACCATTTTTGGAGTTGGTCTTGTAATTGAACAATTAAGGCTTTTTGAAAAATCTTTTCATGCCATAATCGTTCGCATAACTCAGAATTGAGTCCGTGTGTACGAACCGTTCACACGGATACAAAATGAGATTGTCACATGGTTAATGTCACAATTCCTTACTAGATAGAATCGTGTGCATGGTCTGATCTAATTTTGTGCATAGAGGCACTAGATTTTGAAAATCTTATATTTTAAGGCCAATTTCCCTCTCAATTTTTATGATCTGAATTATATATAATTGAAATATCTCTGAGTGAATTTTAAAAGTTGAGATTTCTTTTATCTCACATTTCATATATAACATGTTCTTAAAAAAATTGAAACTTTGATCTATGTCTAATCCAAAGTGTTTTTGAGAGAATTTAGAGTGGATTTAAACAAATCTTAACTATAGCCTTTGTCAATTCATTCTACATTTGAAGAATTGTTGTGATCGACAATACCATGATCTAAAATTAGAGGCATTCCAAGTTATTAGAGGATTTGGAGTGTGGCGTGACTTCCAAGGAATATAATGGACATCTCCGTGCACGATATAGAGCTTGCGAATAATCATTGACTATGGGAGAAAGTTGAAATGTTCATGGATAACTACACTATAGAGTTTGTATAAGAGGTACCTTCTTGTCTTTATAAAATTTTCTTTTCAAATAGAAATCATAATTGGAGTGGGTCAAGTTTTTTTATCCCTGGGTGGATGTTTTTCCTCATAAACGTTGTCTTCTGCTTGCTTGTGTATGTTTTATATTTTTATGTACACAATTGATCACATACATCATATAGATTTGGTTTTCATATTGTGAATTTTCCTAATAATTTTTTACAATTTCTTATCTCTAGGTTTCACCACCCGATTCAATTAATTTCATCTTGTTTGAGTTAATCAAGTTATCTAAATTTTTTTTGAACAAATCAAGTGTTGAGAATTTAAAAATTGGAATCAATTTTGTGCAAGTTCATAAAATTCACCTTATGAAGCATTCAAAATTATTCACCCCACCTCTAGGTTTATTTTTTATGTTTACTTGAGTATTACCACACAAATCCTTCAGTGTACCTATAAGATATTCGAAGAACACAATGCTGAAAAGCAACAGACGCCCTCAGGGCCCTAGTACACTATAACCTGAAATGCTCTGATAAAAACTATGACACATCGTAAATATCCAAAAATAGATTTATTATTTGTACTATAAAAAAGGGGAGTAAAAACCTATTAGTAACATTCTCAGCAATTAGGGATAAATAGAAACAATGTATGTATAAATAAGACAAGATCATAAAATGCGAAATAATATAAAACAACTCTGACACCACTAACTGAAGATATAATCAAACTCCAACTTTGGAATATAAAATATCACAATAGTATCCAACTCGGAATAAAAAATTCAATAATTATGTATCTCATCCAAATGACATACTCGAAAAATCTGAAACAATACAATTGATTGATAACTAAAAAAAATTTACAAAATTGCAAAGGAACCACAATGCTCGACACCTTCAGCCTACGAATTATAAATATAATGATTCTAGAGAAAATCCTTCAAAAATAGCTTAAATTTGCGATATCGACGACAACCTAAGACGTGTAGAAAAACAGTTCAATAATGAGGATTAAACCTATCAAGTCTATAGTGACTAATAATATAACTACATTTGGACCACACTAATAAAAACAAATCCTCCTCCCATTTTATGTTATTTAAATCACCTAAACTCAAATAACCTAACCCATGTGAGTACCATGTTATATAAATTCGTCTTCACAATTAAGAATCCTTGTTCTTTGATAATATCTTATATTAACGTAATTCACATGCTAAACATTATTCTCTCACATTAGGATCTCAAGTTACGATTCTAAAATTATATTTCTAATGCATTAGTCTTTAACAGTAACAAGTCTTGGTTTAACATATACATCTCTACTATATTTTATAACATTATCCATGAGTCATAATATCATGGCTACACTTCCATAGTATAAAAACTTAATCGAGTACAACAAAATTCAAGATAAAAAGGATATATATATATATATATATATATATATATATATATATATATATATATATATATATATCATATAACCCACAATACATGTGAGTATGATCAACTCACATCAAATGACGTGGCCCATGCTCAAGACCACAAACTAATATATGAAGGCCTATCACTAATGCCTTTGGCGATCACTTGTGCATACTAGGTATAGTTATAGGGTGTCCCAACCCTATAACCTCAAAGTAACAACAGAAAGGGAAAATAATTATGCTTCCCCACTAGTTGTCAACCACATACCCAAGGTTATATAAAAGGTTACCCCCATTTGTTCCAATCAAGATACGATTACGGCAATAGTAGCATTAGGATAAATAGATGTAATACCTCATTCTACTACCGTCGATATTGTCCCCAATTTAACCATTGATCACATGGGTATGGATTTTTACTCTAACTCACATCCATAAACTGGTGATAACGGGGTTTCAACCCCTGACATGTGGAACAGTGAAAATATACATATATAAACCATTATTTTTCCTCACATGGGTGATGTGGGATGTAACTATCTAGTTACTAAATCAATGATGGAACTGTATATTATAATCCACCCCCTTAGGGATCCCAACATCCTCGTTGGGATTAATTGAACCATTACCCAACATGTTGGACCACTTATTCCGACTGGGTACTAGATATAATACTATTGTATAATACCCCACTCTACAACCATAGATATTATGCCTAATTTAACCACCACTCATAACGTTGTGGGTTTTTATTCTAGATCACATTCACAAATTGGTGTCAACGGGGTTTGAGCCCCTGACCTATGGTGTCATAAACCATACACCTCATCAGTGAAGCTGAATAGGCTTTGGTATTAGAAGAGTGCAAATATACATATATGAACCATTACTTTCCCTCACTTAAGAGATGTGGGATGTAACTCTCTGGCTACCAAATCAACTATGGCACAAGTCTATTATTATAAGACCAAGGTGGAGACCATCTCATTCACTAAGAATACCATAAACGATTAATATTTTATGTTTCCAATCAAATCCATCCTAGTATGTCAACCATGAGCATATAACACACACACTGGGTATGATTGCACATAAATCAAATACACAACACAAACCCTACACAATAGGATTACACATAAAATCTATTTTATTACATGTTAATACGCATGTTAACTATAATCGTTTATATAGAATACTAGCCCACACTCATAAGGCTTCCAAAGTCTTGGTATCGTCTCACCTACATTCATAAAAAAATTATAAAATGGACACTACATTACTTGATGGTTTACAAACACGTTCCAAACTATCATAGGTTCTACACAATCTCTAAGCATCACTCGATATTATAAAATATCATAAACCTCCACCTGAAACCCAAGGTTTCTAAACTAAATATCATCTGCAACATCTTACTTACACAATCATTCTAAACCAACTAATAAATAAATGTTAAGATCCACTAAATAGTAACATACATCCTCAATTATGGCCTACATTAAACGTTACTCAACTATATGTGTTTTACTATTGTCGCCCATGCTACATATTACCATATATGTAAGTATTTTTCCCAATCATCTAGGGTGGATTAAACTTAGGATTTGCACTCAAAACCTAATAGTCATAAGTGATTAAAAAAAACATACGGACCACAAATTAAAACCCACATCGAAAACCACATACGACCCCCCAACCTAACAGACATTGGGTGAAATCCTAAGGCTATCTTGATTTGGTCGGCTCAACCTCTCCTTCTTATTCTCTAGTCCCAAAACGTCCATAGCCCAAGATACTTCAAACCTTAATCCTCCAAGAACCCAAAATTGACAATTCACAATCATAACTAAGCATCTTGTAAACCCTACTAATAAGATTCCATAAGTTTTATACGATTTAAAACTTATTTAAGGATCTTATTACATAATTTATGATACTAAACCATAAGTTCATCATTTAGGTACGATTTAATAAATTAATCTACGAATTCAATTCAAAAAGAAATGTAAGGTTAGGGGTTTTACACATAACATCGATAATGTTAATATATAATTTTTATAGTTTATGATTACAAGGTTTCCTGGTATAGGTTATTGATTCCATGTTAAAACTACACTAGTTCTTAAATATATGATTAAGGCTATAACATATAATTGATAGAATTGCGAAATTCGGTCATAATATCATTACAAACCATATTTCATGAGTTAAACTTTAAATTTCAACATATCAACATTATTGTAACACAAATCTAATCATATTATTTACCAAAATAAACTTTTCTTAGATTGATTGACGAATGAATCCCCAATTCCAACCCATTATCTAAGGCATATCATCCATTCTTTAAGCTAGGGTTTCTGGATCTCTGCCTTAGAAGCTAGGGTTGTACCAAAAAGTTTATTATGATAAATGGGTCAATCTAATAGATTATATTAACTCACTAACCATTAAATTAGGCATAGGACCTAAAAAACATCAACTAAAAAGGCGCAAAACATGCTACAAATCGCCTAAAACTTGTCAGATTTTTATACGAACCCAACAAGATAATATCTCATTATAATAAGCATAAATGGGACTTTATAAATACCATACAAACCTAATTGAAGGTTAATATCCTTCACAAGTCGATTATATTATTAAGTTAATTAATTATCTTATTCAATCAATCAAATAGCCAATACATGTAGGTAAGTTTAAATCTTAATTATAAATTAATCAGATTGTGACTCGGTAATATAAAAACTTACTTCATGATCGTTGGGACCCCATGCTAGGGGAATAATCCAAACAAGAAAACTCCCGACACCTAGCCCCTGACTATTCTATAGGCGCCCATAATATTAAGTCACTTACTTGTTTATTTTAAAGGTTTATAATAAGCTCATTAACATTTATATAAACAAAGCCAAGTCCACATGTAATTCAGTTATGCAAAACACATATGAAAGTCACATCTCAAAATAGGTTGAAAGTCTAACATCTAAAATCATAAATTGACATACCACATGTCATATGAAATTAGCAAGTCAGTCATAATCGATAATCAATTTAACAATTAATTTAATGCTATAGAAATATAGGGAATTACACAGCCACGTATTATTTTACCAAATGTGTGGAAGCTAAGGATTTAAAACAAGTTATCCAAAATGAATTCGTAGACTTATTACAAGACATTGTGCATAGGTTTGGGATTCCAAAAACTATAATAGTAGGCAATGAAAGCATTTTTTAGTCAGAAATTATGATGGAATTCAATTCAAGGTTGAGAATAACTTTAAATAAGGCATAACCATATTATGATCAATCAAATGGACAAGAATAATCTACAAATAATGTGGTCAAAAACACTTTAAGCAAGGTGATTGAAAACAATCCAATAGAATGGCATAGCTTGCTGCTAGAAGTAATATGGGCTTATAGGATTTCCAAGAGGTCAAACACTAGAGTAACTCCATATACTTTGAGTTATGGATATGATGATGTCATGCCTATAGAAATTACTCTAAGTTATCTAAAAGTGGTGGCCTAAAAGGAGTTAAATATATAAGGCTATGACTAAGCCATGCATATTAGAGAGCATAGATGAAGATAGAGTCCGGGCATTGAATAACATATTGGTTTAAAAGAGGAAAAAACTTGACGACTATAAAAAGAAGATAAAAAAAACGTCCTTTAATGAGGGAGAATTGGTTTCTAAAACCATATTACCTTTAGGAACAAAGGATCCGACATATGGAAAGTGGTCCCCAAAACAAGAAAGGCTATTCGAAATATACGAAGTATTTAAGGGTGAATCTTATCAACTAAGAGATATGAACGAGCACATTCACATGAGGAAAATAAATTCTAGTATCCTAAAAGCATATTACCAACAATATAGAAAGCAAGGCAATAAAGACACAAAACCATATTAAATTACTAGTGGTAATCCTTGCGACGCACGGTCGAGTGTAACGCGTTTTGAAATATATTATTCTAATATGTAATATAATATATAATTTTGATTAGTGTTTAAAAAATGATCATAGCCATGACCGTGACCATATAAATATAAGTAATATGGTGGAAACGCACATGAATTGAATTAAATATGAGGCAATGAATGTCAAGAACCATATTATCGTAGAACATAACATCGTCCAAAAATCCAAATAATTAAAAAAGAGTTATTTTGAGTTCCCCCCCCCCCCCCCCCCCCCCCTCATGACAAGTTTTGTAATACACCCCAACTTTTTAAAAATTTACAATACACCTACATTTTGTTAACTATCCACCTAAATTGTTAGTACTGTTGACATTTTGTATTTTTCTCCCACTTTTAGTATTGCAAATTCAGGATTGATAACACTTAGGCCTCGTGAACTTTGACCCCCCCCCCCCCAACACTTTGCCACCCCGCCTTTAGTTTTTTTTTCAATTCACCCCATAACTTTGAAAACGGCTACAATTAATACCCTGTCGTCCAACTTCATTTATTTTGGGGAGAATCCGTTAGGCATGTGTATGACAGGTGCTTTCTTAAAAGCTATTTTGGACATTTTGATACATTTTTATATCCTAGATTTTCTCTCACTTTCTTCTCTCTTTCCTTTTCTTCTTCACTCTCTCTCCCCTCAACCATGGCAGCCCCCCTCCCACCCCTGCCCCATCACCTCCCCACCACCCCTACCAACCTGCACCCCTCCCTAGCCCCCTGCTCGCCTGTCCCCCCCCCCCCCAGTAGTACCCTCACACAATCCCCTCTCTCTCTCTCTCTCTCTCTCTCTCTCCCTCCCTCCCTCCCTCCCCTCTCTCTCTCTCTCTCTCTCTCTCTCTCTATCTCTATCTCTATCTCTCTATCTCTCTCTTTCTCTCTCTCTCTCTCTCTCTCTACAAACACATAAATCTATGTTGGGTGTTATCCTTAATTTTTTTGGTGGGTTCTAAATGTGAGTTAGTTTTGTAAATTTGCGTTAGTTAGATATTTTTCCTTTATTTATTTATTTTTTGAAATTATCAATGATGAAGACAATTTTTCTTTTCTAAATTTGAATTAGTGTAAAAAATTAATCACTGTGGAAATTTTTTAAGGGGGAAATTTCGTTTTTCTTCTGTTGTATTTATTATGGTTAGAATGTTTTTTGATAAAACATTTTTTTCTAATTTTGATTTTCTAGAATATTTTATTATTGCTAGAAATTATTTTTATTTGCTAAAAAACATTTTTAAATAATGGAAATAATTTTATATTATTGAAAATCTTTTTTTATTACTAGAAATAATTTCTATTTATTGGAAATCATATTTTACTTATTAAAATAATTTATTGTTGCTGAAAATTATTCTTTCATTTACTAAAACCATTTTTATATGTTGGAAATAATTTTATATTGGCAAAAATAAATTCTTATTGCTAGAAATAATTTTAATTTGTTGGATATAATTTTTTTACTTATCAAACACTTTTTTATTGTTGGAAATCATATTTTACTTACTGAAAATAATTTATTATTGTTGGGAATCAAATTTTTATATGTCGAAAATCATCTTTTAGTATGTGTGAGTTATTTTTTTTTTGTATATTCAGATTTATATAGACTATTTTTTATGCATTTTATATTTTTATTGCAAGTTTGGAGGTTTGAAAATATATATTTTTTCTTTACAAAAAAATCATGTTTTTATATTTTTTGATAATTTTCAGAATTTGAATTGTTTACTAATTTCTATATTTTAAATGCCATTGTTGTATTTCAATGTATTTTTTAGTAATTATTTTAAATATATTTTCCAAATTATTTTTTATAGAATTTTGCAAATTTCAATTTTTTTTATATTTTCTAGGATTTTTAAATATTTATTCATTTTTTTATTTTTCTTTAAAATATTTTTCCTGTCTTTTTATATTTGTTTTGGTAATTTTTAGAATTTTAGGAGTTTACAAATTTCCCTATTTTAAAACCTCTTTTTCTGTATTTCAATTTATTTTTCATTAATTATTTGAAGCATATTTTTCGAATCATTTTCTCTAGAATTCCTCTTATTTGAAATATATTTTTTTATTTTTTTTGAATTTTTAAATTTATATTCGTATTTCATGTTTTTCTTTAAAATATTCTTAATTTTTTTTATATTTTTTTGTAATTTATAGAATTTTCATTATTTTCGAATTTCCATATTTTTAAATGTATATGTTTATACTTTAATGTAATTTTCAATAATTATTTTAAATATACTTTCTGAATTATTTTTGTAGAATTTTTGCAAATTTTTTTCGTATTTTAAAGAATTTTTAAATATATATTCATAAATCCCAAATGTTTTAAAAATTTTGTAAATTTTTCCCCTATTTTTTGATTTTTTTTAAAATATTTTTTAGTATTTTCCTAATTTTTAAATATTTTTGCTAATATTTTAAGATTTTTTTCAAAAAAATAATGTGAGGACAAAAATGCCTTACTCTAAGTGACGTACCACACACATGGCATGCCTAACGACTCCTTATAGAATCAATGAAGTTGAACGACAGGGGGTAATTGTAGGCATTTTCAAAGTTATGGGGGTGAAATGGAAAAATCGAAAGATGAGGTGGAAATGTGTTGAGGGGTCAAAGTTTAGCGGACCTATGTGTAATTAACTCACAAATTTAACATCAAACCTGACAATTTTGGACGACAAACCATGAATTCAATAAGCTTCATGAAATTTCGTGATAAGTGTAGTAAATATTTTAATGATAGTTAGTAGTAAAAAAATCAACTTGGGAAGGCACTCACCTTGAAACTAAAGTTGATAGATAGAGTATATATATATGCCCCCAAATGTCTTTTTAAACATCAACACATTTTTATTTAGGCACTTACTTGCAAAACATTCATTGAAAAACTTTTGATTAATTTTGGAAAAGTAAAAAAGATTCCAGCCAATAATAAAAAATATTTGGACAATTTACAATTAGGTCCCTTGGTAACAATTTTTAATCATTTAAGGACAAATTATAATTAGGTCCATTTGTTATACCACTAGCGTGAACTTCTACAAGAAGAGAATTAGTGGACGTAAGTGTTTAAAATTTATCAAAACTCCTTTAGTATTTAAATTTGTTTGTGAGGTACCTAAGAATACTTTCTCCAAAACATTTTTTGGGGGCGGACCGGCCGACCCAACCCAAAGTCCAACTACAAGCTTTTTAACTGCAACAACTTAAATATACGTTATTGGAGCTGGAATTACCGCGGTTGCTGGCACGAGACTTTCCCTCCAATGGATCCTCGTTAAGGGATTTAGATTGTATTATCCAAAACATTTTTTGGAGAAAGCTAAAATCTATCAAACATTTGCATGGCCCTTCTATTCTGAAACCAAACTTCCACCTAACGTGGCTTTATTTGCGACTTCTTGGCTAGTTCCAGTTTCAGGCTCTACAAAACAACAAATTATTTTAGACCTTTGGATATATACATAAAACATGTATAATTTGATAGAATAAGGACGTGGGACATAATTGCTGTCAAACTTTTTAGTTCACAGGAAATTTGCAGTTTACACTTTCATGAATTACTCACCCAGTAGAAATGACTTAGTTCGGTACCAAATCGAAGATATATTTAAGAATTGTAATTATATTATTCTAGTAAACTCATTGCTAAGTAACCTATAATCAAGTTTGTTGGTCCAGTCATATAAGGATGCCACTAGGACAGTTTTGGGGTGAATTGGGTTTGGTCCCTAGTTCGATCCCCGATACTGTCAAAATAATGTTTGACCAGCGAAAGTCACGAACCGCGAATGGATATTAGTCGAGGTGCACATAAGCTAGGTCCAGACACATCCTACCCAAAAAAAAATTGTTAAGTAACCTATTGACCTAACTTCTAACACACACTATCTATACTTTAATATACATCTCGACAGTAAGCAAAAAATAAATAAATAAATAAAACCCAGAGGGAAAGAGACTTCAAATATCTGAATCAAAAAAAGAAATCAAAAACTGTACAAACCCAAATGGGGGAGAAAGAAATCTTCAAACCCCTACCACTCTTCTCTAAATATATTTTTTATTTCTTTTTCCCCTCCAACTTCTACCCAACACCATACACACACTTTCTCTCTCTCTCTCTCTCTCTCTCTATCTCTCTCTCTCTCTCTATAGAGAGAGAGAGAGAGAGAGAGAGACGCACACATATGCGACTTATACTTCTCGAAAAACACTCAGGTGCATACGCTGAGATACAAACCCAGTTTCCAAAACAACCATTCATACACTCATAGAAAAAGACCAATATGTACACACAAGAGAGAATGATAATGGTGAGGTCATACCGAGGTTGGGATATGAGACTGTAGATGCAGAGGGAGATATAAGTACGGTGGTAGTTTTGAAAGAAAAGAATAGACGTCGGAGAGAGAGTGAGAGGGGTAGGGAGTTGGTAGTTACTATAAGAAAGGGTCATGCGTGAAGTTAATATGAGAGAAACGTGGATGAGTATATAGTTGGAAGTTAACTCATTTTGTGGGATTTTTCAAATTTTAAGATCTAGGTTATCTAGGATAATGGGTGGCAAAAAGTTCATAAGTAAAAACGTGTTGGAACTGGTTTGCAAAAATGTTTACATAGGGACACACGTACCTGCTAGCTTAAAAAAAGGAGAAAGTACTCGTAGGTCCCTCATAAATAAATTTTCAACACTAAAGGAAGTTTGAAAAATTTTAAACACTTAGGTTCACTAATTCTTTTCTTGTAGAAGTCCACACTAGTGGCATAACAAGTTAACCTAATTGTTGATGTAAAAAACTAGATTTGATCTAATTAATTAATCACAGATAAATATGAGTAAGAAAATGAGACAAGATATTTTTAAAGTGGTTCGGCCTTAATGAAATGGCCTACGTCAACTGTCTTCTATTACTGGATGTCTTGCCTTAATCTCAATTATGTTTGTTTATGGTAGCTTACCCTGCCATGAGGGTGTTACAATGTATTTATAGCCCTTGGGATGTTAGTGTGAATAGATAATAGGCCATTATTAAATAGGCGTATACATCTGTATATGGTAAGGAATAATCATTCAATCTATCTTGGTCGTTTAATCTTCCCAACAAGTTGCTTGGTATGCTGAGTAGCTCGGTACACTTAGTAGATCGGTATTCTAAGTAGCTCAGTACATGTACTTATGCCACACTGGATGACACATGTCTTTACATAATTGGTCCATGTCAGCTGACCAATTTTTGTATCAACAGAAGCCCCCAATATTTCACAGTTGAGGTTAGATGCGAGAGTGTGGAACATTATACCCAAAAGCTGCTCGGACATACTTCTCATGTCTTCGTTTAATTACAGACCTTCAATGCTTGTAAAATTTTCCACTTAGCATAATCGTTTTACGCGCGAAATGGCAAACTTGTAAATATTTTGAATTTTTGGCGAACACTTGGGTACTTGCGTCTTATTCCCTTAATTAGCCGCCGAAAATGCAATCGTCATCTTTTGTGATCATTACTTTTACCGTTTTCCAAAGCAGCATATATAATAAGGCGGTAAAATCATATTGTCTTCAACCTTTTGCCATCTATATTTCCAAACTCTGTCTTCTCGCTTTTCTTTTTACGATCATTCTTTCTGTCATCTGCATTAGCTGATCTCTAATTAATTATCTGTAAGAACTTCTTCCTTCCTGCTTCTTTCTTTGTTTTAGCCATTATGGTTTACCTTATCGAGTTGTTGGATAAGTTTAGGGTCGACTTTGGAATTCTTTCTTGGGTTGTTTCGGAAGAACCTCCTTGCCCTTCTAATTTATTTTCTCTAGCTGAGGGACACTAGTTTCCTTATATTTTTGTAGCAGAATGTGGTTTTTCTTTCCTGCCTAATCCCCTGTGTTTAGAATTTTGCCAATATTTTGATATCATACCTGCAAAATTAGTTCCAAATACATGGAGGGTAGTTAATGGCGTACATAGGTTGAATCAAATTCATGAAACTCGTCTAGGGATTCCTGAAATTATGTACTATTATAAATGGGTCACCAGCGACACCACCTTTTATTTAAAAATTAGGTTTTCTAACAGAGCTTTGGTGTTCAGTCTCCATGATACTAATAGGGATTATTTTGAACACGGGGTTGTGATGGAAAATTGACAACACCCCCACTAAAGGGGAAAGATGTGTACCAAGGTCCCATATGTCCACTTTATGGTAGTGGGATAGGTTGTTTTGTTTTGTTTTTCAAACTAGCTTTGTTTTTGTTTGATAAAATGTGTCACTGACTTTTACTTTTCGTTTTGCAGTTGATAGTAAAAGAAAACCCCCAAAAGAGAGTGATATTAATATAAAAGATTTGAAGCTCATCTAGGGTTTGCATCAATCAATTGTTAGGGAGCACGTGAGGTCTGCTTCCTATTTGCTAAGATATAAGAACATCACTTCCTCTTTTATTACTCTGCCTCTTGTTCCTCCTTTAGTGATTGACCTTGATGAGGCTCCATCCTCATCTTCAATTGTTGAAGAATCTTCCTCTGATTTGGACACTTCTATTGATGACCTGATGATGAAGAAGAGGAGAATGCTTGATCTATTTGCCAAGGTTATCCCTAGTGCTGATGGGGCAAAAAAGAGCAAATAAAATGTCCCAGCTAAAGGGACTAAGAAAAAGGATACTGCTCCATCTGGGGGAACAGTTATAGCTGCCAATGAGATCAACAAGAAGTCCCCTGTTACTCCAAGTGAGGTAGCACCTTTGATTGAAGGGGTTTCTATTGTTCGATAATTTTTTACTTTTCTCTATTTTTACCCTTTGTTTTATACTTCTGGTTATACCCCTTTATTATGATCAATAAATTGGACTTGTTATTTATTCTGAATTTCTCCTTTACTGTTCAATATAGTTGGGTTGTTGTTGATTTGTTTTTACTTTTCCTTGTTAGTTCATTTCCAGGATGGAACTGTTGTCAAATTATGATATAGAGTTGATGAAGAAGTGTATAGATTACTTCAAATCTGTTCGTGCAGATTTCACTGAAGCATAAATAATTGATATTCTTAGATCTGATGCCTCTGAACGAGAAATTAAGGCTTACCAGTATTTAAAATGTATACTTGATCGGGTTGTAGCAAATAACGTAGCTTACTACGAAATGATCGAAGATCTTTAAAGAATGATTGAAGAACTTCAACTTCAACATAAGGAAGCCACTGCTCTTCTGCGTGAAGGTTATGAGAAGAAGTACTAACAGTTGAGCTCTGATCGGGGTTATGACAAATTTATCTCATCCCATAATAAGAGAGAGAGTGTGATAAACTTGAAGTTAAGGAACATAGAAACATTGCTAAGCTGCTGGAGGAAGAAAATATTTCTTTAAGAGAAGAACTGAGACAGCTAAACTCTGGTTCTTCCTCTAGAGCGCTGGTCCCAGTTAATGATGAAGGTTTTTCCTTTTTAGAGACTGAGAATGACTCATTAAGAGAACAATTAGAAGCTTTGAAAAGAGTCAGACCTGCATCTACTTCCCGGGGTATAACAAGAGTTGGTCGAAGTAGCATCGAAGAGATTAGAACTCAACAATATTTAGAAAATCAAGTTTCTCAATTGAAGGAAAAAAATCAAGCTCTGGCTGAGATGTCCCAAAAAATTCAAACTCTTACCGAGCAACTTTCCAACTAGAGTTCTGCGTTGCAGAATAAGGAAAGTTTGGTGAAGAGGCTTCATCAGCATGTTGAATGCTTAACTTATCAATTTCACAAGAAGCCCATAGAGTTCTGGATGGGGGGATACAATGAAGCTTTATATCATCTTGATGCGAGGTTAAAGCAATCAAATAATGAGGGATACAAACAGGGGTGGTTGAATGCTCTAACTGTGATGAAGGTTGAGCTATGAACCCAGCTGTGGGATTGGTATGATCCTGGATTACTTGATCTACCAGTACCTCCTTTTAAACTAAATGTCAGTTGGATTCCAGTTAGCTCTATTCCTCAGTGTTTGATTTCCAAATACCTTCATGATTACAGTCACCATGAAGAATTTGAGATATCCAGAGCTCCTCAATTACAAGACAGACCAAGTTCAAGCAATACCAGAATACTGCAGGACCTGAACTTTATCAATTCTTCTTTTGATTTAGATGATCCTCCAGCTGGAATGGATCATGTGCCTAAATCTGAAGGAAAGAAACAAGTAGAATAGGCTATTTGTATTTTGTTAGTACATGAAGAAAAAGTATCGCTTTGTAATTTTATTTCCTTGGAGATAAAATAATCACAAGATATTTAGTTTATCAATCTTTATTTATTATGGTAGTAATGTACTTCACTTTCCAGTCATTGATTATATATATATATATATATATATATATATATATATATATATATATATATATATATATATATATATATACACACACACATTTGAATGGACAGTTTTCCCTTTTTTAATTTGATTGCCTAGACAATGGAACTTTTTACCTCTGTATTTGTCTAGTTGTAGTGATTTATCACCCATAAGTGCCTAAGCAATGGAATTTTATCCCATGTTCTTGCTTAGTTGTGGCAATCATTTAAGTAAATAATTGCCCTGGTGCCTAGGCAATGGATATGTTACCCATCTTCTTGCCTAGTTTAGATGCCTCTTGCATTACCCATAATCAAGAAGAAATTGCCTTGCTCGATTGTTTTACCAACTTTGTTGGTGTTTATAATGATGTTGACCAACTTTGTTGGTGTTTGGATGATGCTGACCAACTTTGTTGGTGTTTTTGCTGATGCCGACCAACTTTGTTGGTGGAAAACAATTATTTTGCTGCAAAGTTAAGTGTGTAGCACGAGTACTCTGAAAAAAAATAAAACAAACGAATGGGGAAATTATCATTTTCATTCATACTGAGATAAATTGTATTTGGGTAGTTATATTACTAGTAATATTTGCACAAGTGCTCTTCGTTCTAGGCATTTTTGAATTCTTCCCCTGCAAGAGTTTCTATTATGTAAGTATCAGGTCGAATAATAGCTGTGACACGATAGGGCCCATTCCAATTGGCCTCCAACTTATTGTGCTTTTGAATGACCTTATTAAGCACATAATCGCCTTCCTTGATATATCATTTCTTGACCCTTTTATTATAGAACATGGTAGTTCGTTGCTGATAATCTACATTTCAGATTGCTGCTTCTTCTCTGACTTCTTCGAGCATGTCCAAGTCCAAGCGTCTTGATAAAGGGCGAAAAGCGACGCGTGTCAAGCGCCGATCGTTGTTTTCTGTTCACCGCCTTAATACAAAAAAAAACTAAGTTACAACTACACTTGCGATACATGTATAGCGGTAAGTCGGGAATCGAATCCACGAGGAGTGTTCGACAGATTTTAATCGGATTATTAATTCAGGAATAAAAGTGCAAAAGGGTGATGTGTAGTAAATAAAAGAAAATAGAGAAGTTAAGTCTAAATAAAAGTAAAGTGAAGATCGGGATAACATCCAACCATACGGCTCGAAAACAACTATTAATTAGAATTTCGGCTTGAGAGCAATTTAATCGAGCATTATCAATTAATCATAAACTTCGTACAATAAGGAATTTAAGCCAAAGTTGCATGAATAAATATTTAATCAAAAATTGGTCGCACGCGGATTAAATTCGGATTATCGCTATAAACACTAACATTGCATGACAGAGAAATTTAAACGCATAATAATCCGACTTTAATTCGCGCGGGTTCAATTAAATGCAATTCTGCACAAAACCTAATTTTCGGAGCTCGGGGCCCGTTAATGGGGGAACGAAATCCCGACCCTATTTATCTAAGGGCACAACATAATTAAACTAAATTACAACTAATTAAACTAGGAAATCAAGAAATAAAGCAAGTAAACTAATTAACAAATCATGTAAATTAATCTACAAAGCAAGAATTCAACAAAAACAACTTTATTAATGGTAAATGAGATGGAAAGTTCAACTTACAAAGCCCAAATGGGTGTCAACCAAAAGAGAAATGAAGCCAAGCTCTAAAAACCCACAAACCCTAAGCTAAAACTAATTAAAACTGAATCCATCTGATATTTACACAAAATTCCATTATATAGTAAGTTGGAATAAAATTAGAAAAGAAAAGGAAAAAGAAAAGAAAAGCCAAAATATTAGCAGAAAACAGGGCATCGATCGATCGATCCCTTTGATCGATCGATCGATGGTTGAAAGTCATGCCCACTGTCTCCCCCATGATGGCCAAAATCTGAAGGATCGATCGATCGATCCTTTTGATCGATCAAGAAAGGTTGCTTCTCCTTTCCTCCTGGTTTGGTGTATTTGGTTTTCTCCTCCGCTAAATTTGTCATAACTTCTTCGTTCGGACTCAAAATCGTGCACCGTTCACGACCACGCGAATCTTGTGAGGAGGGCTACAACATCTGTACAGAGTTGGTCCAGGTTCATAAAATATTAATTGACTGAATTTCCCTTGAACGTGCAATTGCGTATGGAACTTGAGCGGAATGCGTGCGAATCCCATTCTTAGTACCTAAATACCTACAAAATCCCAATTATACCTCATATAGCATGTTAACAATATAAACCGAGGTTGTATGGTTAACGGGCTTAAATATAGAGATTAAGGCACCCGAGGGGGCTAAAATGCTTAGGTTCGACGGATGAAATATGCAATATTTGTGTATTATCACGTCTCATTGAATCATTGACTGGATAATTGAAGTTAAGTACTCTATGAGTAGGTAACCCTAGTTCGGCAGGTATCACTGATTCACTCCCAAAAGCCAATATGTAAGGGGATTGCCCATTTCCTGGTTGTGGAGTTGTTCGGTCGGCCCATAGCACTGAATGCTATTCATTAATCCAATTCCCTTTAGCTTCATCCAATCTTTTCTTCAACCCATTCAGTAGAGTTATGTTCATCAACTCGGTTTGCCCATTACTTTGGTGATGACCTAGAGCCGAGTGGATCTTTTGAATGTTGGACCGGAGATAATATGCTGCGAATTCATCATTTTCAAATTGAGTACCGTGATCGATGATAAAAGAATGGGGAGACCATATTTGCAAATAATATTCTTCCAGATGAATTGATAAACCCTTTCGTAGGCCATATCGATGAGAGATTCAGCTTCCACCCATTTGGTGGAATAATCAATGGCTACCACCAGATATTTAAATCGTACTCTAGTGGTTGGCAGAGGCCTGACTAGATATATTCCCCACATAGCGAACGGCCAAGGTGAGGTGATTGGCATTATCAGCGCCTGAGGGGCAGAAAATCGTTGGAATTTATCACATTTTTTAGCATAAGCTGTACAATTAGCGCGCATTGTTGGCAAGTAGTACCCTTGCGTGTTTATTCTCTATAAAATAGATCTACCTGCTACATGAGCCCCACAAGATCCTTCATGAATTTCCTCTAATAGATCTTTAACTTCTGTTGGATGAACACACCTTTCTAGACCAGCTATCACACCTCTTCTGTACAGAACTCCATGGCTCAAGACATATCTGGAAGCTTTATACTTCAACCTCTTGACTGCAAGTCGATTGACTGGTAAAGTACCTTCTTCGACATAAGCCCTGATGGGATCCATCCAGGAAGGTTCCATATCTAAGGCAATAAAATTCATGATCAAATCTTTGTCAATACTTCTGCTTGCAAGTACCTCAATGGGGATTATTTTTCGCAGCTCGGTGCGCGTAGCTGAGGCTGACCGAGTAAGTGCATTTGCTCTTGCATTCTCCAATCTCGGTATTCTAATTACTTGGACAACTGCCAAATTGGATACCATCTCCATAGCTTTAGTTAAATACCTCGACATAAATTCCCCTTTTGTTGCTTAAAGACTTAGCATCTAATTCACCACTAGTTGCGAATCACTAAACACCACAACTTGCTCTGCATTCATCGATTTAGCTAAGTTGAGGCCTACAATTATGGCTTCATACTCAACTTCATTATTGGATGCCTGGAATTGGAAACGCATAGCATATTCTATGTCTATCCCATCTGGATTGTTGAGAATAATTCCAGCTCCTCAACCTGTTGCACACGAGGATCCATCGACATATAAATTCCATATAGGGATATTATCATTAAACACTTGGTCTGACATAATCTTTTAATGAAATATCTTGTCCTTCCTTTCTTCATACTTCTTCCTCAACTCTTTCACCTTACCAGAGGATTCTGGTTGATCGGTAGACATCCCTTCTGGCAATTTTGCTACTGGGAGTTGCTCGGGGATATTTTCAATTAATCCTCCAATATCCTGGAGTTTCTTTGCATTAGCCCCTATTGATCGGAGACATTTGGGTAGGTAAATTCACCAATGAAATCTGCCACTGCTTGTCCTTTGAGAGAGTATCTTGGCTCATAGACAATGTCGTACTCCCCTAATTCCACTGCCCAATACATCAATCTTCTAGACTTTTCTCGCTTATATAAAGTCGGTCTGAATGGCATGTTAGTATATACCACTATTATATGGGCTTGAAAATATAGTTTCATCCTCCTGCTCGCTTTAATCAACGCCAATGTTAACTTCTCCAATTTTGGATACCTGATCTCTGCTCCCCTGAATGCCTTTCTCGTATAATAAACTGGTTTTTTCACTCCATCTTCTATTCTTATCAATGCCGAACTCACTGCACTTTCTAAAATAGCAAAGTATAAGTATAATTTTTCCCCATTACTAGCCTGGACAATAAAGGAGGGGTCTCCAAGTATTTCTTCAACTCTAAGAACGTCTTCTCACATTCGTCATTCCACTCAAAGGTCTTTCTGATCACCTTAAAGAATGGAAGACATCTATCAATTGCTCGGGAGATAAATCGATTGAGAGCTGCAACACGCCCCGTAAGGCTCTGCACTTCCTTCTTAGTGGTCGAAGATTGTAACTCCATCAAGGCTTTGATATTGTCGAGATTTGCTTCAATACCTCTTTGATTCATAATGTACCCGAGGAATATGCCTTCTTCTACTTCAAAAACACACTTGGTCGGGTTCAGCTTCATCTGGTACTTCTCCAACTGATCAAATGTTTGGCTCAAGTTAGCTGTGTGGTCAGTAGCTTTCTTACTTTTGGTCAACATGTCATCGACGTATACTTCCATATTATTGCAAATCTGCTCCGCAAACACCTTGTTCATCAGTCGTTGATATGTAGCACCTACATTTTTAATACCAAAAGGCATAACATTTTAACAATATGTTCCTCGTGGGGTAATAAAATTGGTACTCTCCCTGTCTTCTGGTTTCATTTTAATTTGATTATATCCTGAGTAGGCATCCATGAGGTTTAGCAAATCATGCCCCGAAGTTGCATCTATCATTTGATCTATCCTGGGCAGAGGGAAATGATCTTTTGGGCAAGATTTGTTCAGGTTTCTGAAGTCCACACACATTTTCCATTTATTATTCTTCTTCTTAATCATCACGATATCAGCCAACCAATCAGGATATTTCACGTCTTTGATGAAAGAATCTTTATGTAGCTTCTCCACTTCTTCTTGAATAGCCTGGTTCATTTTTGGGATAAAGACTCTCCTCATTTGCTTTACTGACTTGATCTCCTTGTTGATATTGAGCTCGTGACATAAGAAAGCTGGGTTTATCCTCGGCATATCTTCATGACTCCATGAAAATACCTATTTTCTATGCTTCAAAAACTCCACCAGCTTTTGCTTCAACACTGGATCAAGTGAAACCAATCTGAGTTATTCTTTCTGGTTGCTCGTCATCCAGAATAATTCTTTATGTTGCCTCCATGACCTGGCCTTTAACGAGTTCCGTTTCATCTCTTGGGTCTAAGGTTTCAATCTCAGACTCATTAGATTTATCCACTTGATAAGTGGTTGTTTTCTTCCTAGAATTCTCCAATTCTTCTTGCTCGGTAGATGAATAGTAGCATTCTCGAGCTACTTTTTAATCGCCCTTCACAATTCCATCCTTAAAGTTGGTCGGGAACTTTAAACATTGATGTACAGTGGATGGAACTGCTTCAAAAAATTTTAAACCAACTCTCCCCATGATTATATTGTAGGCTATCTGGATATTTTTATCCATTACGAAGAAACGCACCTTCTCTGTTCTGCAAGCAGGCCAGGTACCAATCAACATGTGGGCCAGGTACCAAGTGGAAAAACTTTTTCTACATAGAATCCGATGAGGGGCCTGTGATACGGCTCTAACTTACCAAGTTTCAAGTTCAAACTATCAAAACAAGGGTAGAACATAATGTCGGTCGAGCTACCATTATCCACCAGCACTCTTGAAATGATTACATCCTTTATCCTCATTTTGATCACTAGAGGATCATTATGAGGATACAAAATTCCTTCCAGATCATTTTTAGAAAAACCAATGACCAGCTTATCTTTGTTAACCTTCGTTGGGCGATCTTCTTCTACCAGATTTATACGCTGTATATAGGAACATGCTTGAGCCTCATTGAGGTAAGCTTTCTTTTCAGCGGTATGGTCACCCCCTTCTGCGTCGCCACTTGTAATTATGTTATAATCGAATGATCCAAAATGAATTAAAAATACCTCACGCTCAGACTGCCTTGGATTTTTTGGGAGATTCGGGTCATCTTCAGGATCATCTTCATGTCCCTTTTCTTATCTTCTCTTAGTCGATAAGGAGATTTAGATCTCTGCCGAGCTCTGGTTTTCGTCTTCCCACTATTCTGGTGATCAACATACCTGTTCAATTTTTCGCATCTAATGAGTGCCTCAATTTTATTTTGGAGAGCTACACACTGCTTGGTTGTGTGATCGTGATCTTTATGGAATTCATAATAATTGGATTTATCCCTTCTTTCGGGAGCTGATCTGAGTTTTTTTGGCCAATTAAGTTCCTCGTTGTTCTTGATTTCCTCCAGAACGTGGTTTATACCCTCCTTTAAGGGAGTATAATTCGTATACTTTCTCAAATGTTCCAACGTTTCTTTGCCTTTTGATTTCTTGATCCCACCATTATGTTTGTGATATTTCCTCTTCGACTTGCCTTTAGCTTTAGCTTCTGCCTTTGACTCAGCATTCTTTTTCGCATCCATTGTCTCCTCGACATTCATAATTTTGGCTGCTTTAGCCATCAATTTAACTAGAGATTTGGGGGGATCCTTATCTAAAGTGTAATACAGCTTATCTGGAAAAGGACCACTATAATGGCTATCTTTTCCTCGTAGTCTATGACCTTTAGTTTCTCGCTGTTAAAACGAGTGATATAATCACTAGTACTTTCTCCTGCCTTTTGTCTAACACTCAATATATGTGTTACCCTTTTAACTGGCTTTGCACCAAAATAGAAATTTCCTATAAAGAGCTCTGCCAGTTGATAGAAGGTCGTAATCTTCTCCCGAAGAAGGTTGTTGTACCATATCTAAGCAGATCCAATAATGGTTCCTGAGAATGCTCTACACCTCATTTCATCTGGGACTGCATGGATATCTGTTGCAGCTTGGTACTGATATATGTCGAGAATAGGATCAATTTTTCCATCATACTTAGGTGTAACCACAGGATCCTTAAAATTTGATGGTGTGGGAATATCCATAATTTCTTGTACAAATGGAGATCCTTTGATAAAGGTTCTTTGGAGAGGGTTTTTGACCTTAGCTGTTTCCCCTAACCTGTCTTCCAATCTCTGAATATATCCCTTCCATGCATCATTGCCAGCCTTTGATTTGTTCATGTTCACACGAGCAATAGATCGCGCAGAATTCTCCTCTTGGGATCTTTCTATACGAGCTGCAGGCCTGGGATTGGGATCTGATTGGGCTGAGCCTTACCTTAAATCATTTGGTCATTGAGAATTTCTCAACGCAATCCGAGGAGGATTTTTATTCCTCCTTGGACCCAAATGATCGAAGGGTGAAACTCTGCTCAACCTTTCCAGGGCGCTTATTCGTTCTGGAATTAGAGTGACATTTTCTTAAGAATCCAAAATTCTTATAAGGGAAGTTAAACTAGGGTGATAGGATGGATCACTTGAATTCCCAATATGATGGAGTTCAGTGCATTTGGAGAGTGAAGATGGTGCACGCATGCTTCTATGAACTCTTTGTTGGCCTGACTGAGCAGATGCTCTAATTTGAACAGTTTGAATGAACTATTGCATGGCTTCCTGCATACCTGTTTGTCCCTTGTCTAAATTTTACAGGATTCCTATGATATCATTTGCATTTGGAGGAGCAGAAGGGTTAGGAGGATTCCCGTCATTATTCCTATTGCTAGATTCTGTGATATCCGCCATGTATAATAAGTTTTTAGTGAAAAATGCTACGTATAGTCGTTCCCATAGACGACGCCAATCTGTTCATGTAAAAAACTAGATTTGATCTAATTAATTAATCACAGATAAATATGAGTAAGAAAATGAGACAAGAGATTTTTAAAGTGGTTCAGCCTTAATGAAATGTCCTAAGTCCATTGTCTTCTATTACTAGATGTCTTGCCTTAATCTTGGTTATGTTTGCTTATGGTAGCTTACCCTGCTATGAGGGTGTTACAATGTGTTTATAGCCCTTGGGTTGTTAGTGTGAATAGATAATAGGCCATTATTAAATAGGTGTATACATATGTACATGGTAAGGAATAATCATTGCATCTGTCTTGGTTGTTTAATCTTCCAAACAAGTTGCTTGGTATGCTGAGTAGCTCGGTACATTGAGTACCTCGGTATTCTAAGTAGCTCGGTACATGTACTTATGTCACACTGGATGACACGTGTCTTTACATAATTGGTCCATGTCAGCTGACTAATTTTTATATCAACACTAATAGTAAATTGTATTTAAATGTTTAAAAGTTGTCAACAAAGAACTTAAGTGTAAATTGCCCTAAAATATTAAAATATCTGAAAACTCAAGGATTATGAATAGACGCTTCTCAACACAAATACTACGTGCATATATATAATCAAATACTTTCATTTATTATTGCTAAAATGTTTTAGTTACAAAAGATCTACATTTGGTTCAATAGTCATGATATATTGCCTTCTTGATGTTTATTTGGATTTGTTGTAGCATCAGCAATAAAGATGTAGAAATTAAAAAAGGGAACAAAATTACCCAATGACGAGCATAAAACAGTGACGAAAATAAGAATTCAACACGGCTGAGTTACGAAAAATGTCGCTCTCTTTAAAGTGTTTCGCGGCTCTTCACAATGTGTGCTGACAGTCTCAAACAGCCTCGTCAGCCCCAGGATAAAACAACCTCCAATAATCAGATAATACGGATTGATATAGCACAAGAATCAATCTGGTCTATGTTACACCCACTCGTAATAATTGCTCGAGCCTAATAATAAATCCGAGGAGGATTTATTATTTTAGTGTAAAAAAAATATTTGGGAGAGGAAACAGTTATTTTTCTTTTTTCTGAGTTTGCAAATGTTAGCAGAGATGTCAAAAACGGAGGTTGAATACCTCTTTTATTGAGCGAAAATAATAATGTTGGTGGAACTTGTAACACCCCATAATTTTATGCATTTAATAGTTAATTAATTCGAAAAAATTTAAATTACTAGTGTGTCGTAATTTAATGGAATTAATTATGAAATTCTTATATAAATATTAATCGGGTGAACAATTGGTTAATATTTATGGGAAATTAATTTACTAGGTAATTAGTAATATTTATTCTACGCCTTAAGAATATTAATGACATGGGGATTACTTATCTCAACCGGGAGTCGGTTCCAGACTAAGTTAGGTGGGAGATAAGAAATTTTATAAACTTATTCGGATGTCAATTCTGAGTGCACGGTTGAGTCCATAAGGGCCAAGATAGTCGTAATAGAGTACCCAGGGGGTAGTAAATGGGTCTCGAGGCATTTTTAGGCATAGCTGGGCCCACACGGGGGTATTTGGGTCACTTGGGATTAGCCCATTAGGCTAAAAATGGGATTAAGCCTAATTACTTAATTAAAGGGAAAACGGGAACGACTGATTTGATGGTGGAAAACACATAGTAGTAGAGAACACCCTAACGAGCAGTTAAAGGCCCTAGGAACGAATTTGGGGAACAAAGGAAAAAGCCAAAGGGGATTTCATCATCAACCTTGAGAATCACAACTCCAAATCAGACCCTATGAAACCATAAGGCAAGTGGTTAACTTGCTGTAGCATTTTATTGTATTACGATTCATATTTGTGTGATGTGGGAATCAAAATTCATTTTGGGGTAAAGAGGGTACAAAAATGGGGCTTTTGTAAATCAATCTCCTCATTAGAAATTCTTCTAGTGATTCATGATAAAAGCATAGATTTATGTGTAACTAGTCAGATTTGAAACCCAGACGAATTATGAACAAATTTGAGATAGTAATTGGGTGTTTAGACGGGATGACGAATAACATGGGTTTTTCCCCAATTCAGAAAAATAGGAGAGAATGAAAATTAAACGGGGTTTGGGGACTTTATGGGGGTTCCTTATGATGTTCTTGATGTATTATTTTGATGTTAAGACCTGGGTTCAACTGTAGAGGGAGCTGGAGATTTAAGAATTTTGTCCATGGAAGAAATAGGTTTTCAGAGAAGACAAGGACATGTTCGATCGATCGATCGATGGCTGGGATCGATCGATCGATGGTCGGGGATTTTTGGCAGTTCGGTCAGTTTTAGTATATAAGGGAAATTTAATTAAAATTTATCCCCCACAACTTATTTATGAGAAATAAATATAGGACATATATTCTAATCAATTATGAGGGAACGTAATTGGGATTTGGAGGAAATTTATGGGTGACACACTATGGTAAATTTGGGGGAAAAATAATCCAAAATAATTAAATACGGATCGAGTGGGCGAGTCCGGGTATATTGGTTGAGTGATACCGAGGTGTTAAATTAATTTATATTGAAAGCTAATTAATTTGGAGTCGGGGATTTAGACTCGAGTATTATTTTATTTTCGGGCCAGGAGAGCGAGCCCGGATATATTGGTTGGGCGATACGAAAAGTAATTTAATTAATTAATGTGAAAATTAATTAATAATCAGGGTTGGACCATAAACTCATGATAATTTGTATAGGCTTGTGTTACGGACTTAGTACACAGTAAAGCAGGGGTATTTTAATTCTCTCTCTCTCTCTCTCTCTCTCTCTCTATATATATATATATATATATATATATATATATATATATATATATATATATATATATATACGGTGCATGATGGTATATATATGGCGTATGCATTAATATCAGTGGCTAGATATTATTATTATATATACTCTAGTGCTATCAGGGGAGGTTGTGCATAGAGGGTGAATCCCCTAGCTTGAGTAGTAGGGCGAGTATATCCCCAGGTCATAGTGTCCATTATATGGGTGAGGGTCATCTCACTTTCAGGGAAGGAATATGACCACCTCATATATTTATGTTATTTACCAAGTTAATGAGCGATTCTGACTTGGGGTAACTAGGTTATGTGAATACACCTAGTGGGATAGCACTTTAGAGAATATACATCCGGTGAGTTATTGCTCGGTAGGATGTTCATTATTAATTATTATTTCAACATATGTGTGATTGTTGTAATATGACTATACGTATATAATGAGATAACTAATTATATACGAATAAATTAATACAGACCGTGAATTGTATTATATGTATAACAGGTGTGAAAGTTATATGAATTTAAAAAGGGGAATGATTAGTCAAGTTAATGTTTATAATAACTTAGAAATCATAATTATTGCATACTCTGTTAGAGTAGGGTGGTTGCAAGGGGTTATATCAGTTATCTAGTTATGGGATAAATAACTAGGGAAATTAATTAAGGTCTTAGTAGTGCACATATCAGAGGAGGGGTGAGGATGTCCTCAGGGGATTTCGACACTAACTAAAATATGAAGAGTATGCAAACATATTTATTACTGCAAGCCAATCATTTGCTAAATATTTTCCAAATGTTTTGCATTCTAACCCTTGCTATAAATATTTTTAAAAACCTTTTAGGTGTCCATCCACAGGGACGCCAGACTTGACACATTCCAGGGATCCGTTGATGCAGCATATGTGGATGCTGGGGGAGTTTGATAGGCGCCTCATTTCTTTTCATTTCTAGTATAGAAATTTCCTATCAGTTAGTCGAGCATGTTTCTCACAGCATTATTTAGTTTATGTCAGACTTGTTGAGATTTATCTTTATTTGTCCTTACTTCTATTGGATTTGAACTGATGGTTTATTCGGTCAGTTTATTTAAATTATCAATAGTTGATTTCAGTTAATTGTGATTGTTTAAATTATTTTATTTCCGCATGAGTATTTCATTAATTAAGGAAAGATAAAACTTGGCACCACTCTAATTTTCTCACTTAGGTGGTTAGTAATTAAAAGGGCGACAGTGATGCTAAGAATGAACCAACTGAGAAACCTGTTCTAATTTAATTTAGGACTGATCACCCGGGTTTAATTAGGTGGGGTGGCATAGCACTCAAACGTGGAGAGAAAATAGGAAAACATGGGTAAGTTGGTGAAAATTTTCAACTGATAAAAGAGACCACATTTTTTTTCTTAATTAATTAAGGTTAATAAAAAATTTAAGCCCGAAAAACAATTCTTTATTTGTCCAAAAAATTATTTCTTGATGAGCCCAAGCCCAAGATCTAAGACCTGGACACGAGCTGGTCCAGACGAATGTCTAAGGAGGCGCTCGCATGTGACTTGGCCCATTGGGTCTTCCCCACATACCCACAAAACATTGAATGCCCAAAGGGCTTACCCTTTAGACTCACAAAAGGGGTATATTAACTCTACCTAAAACTCTCATCCCACCGATGTGGTACAAGAGAAAAATGGGTTTCAACTTTGCACTTTACATCTTATAGTTGTTTCATCTTAAGATATAACAATAATCCCCCACTTACAAAATTTGAAAATATTTTTATCGATCAATAATTCATAGAATTGTGCATAAGCAAAGGTGTCTTTCGACTTGAACCTTTACATAGTAAAGATGATTCAGAATGTATTAGAGTAACCGTAGTTTTGAACTCTATCTCTGACAACATTCCACATACAACCCTACTTGGGCGTAGTTCTAATAGTCAACACGTTACGGCTATGTGCTTCTATCCCACTATAGTAAACGCTTTAGAAATTTGCCCAGAATATCCGTAGGAAGTGTCCATACTTCCACATTCACATAGGTGAGTCTATTAATAATACTCTTGTATCTAGGTACCCCACTCAAAATAGATCTATATATCTCATTAATAGTTATAATAACTCATCCTTAACTTGCTTCAGGATATCATGCTCCATAGGGATGGACTCGGAGTAAAACCCCATTCAATATTAATTAATAATAACATGATTCAACCCATATCACTTGTGACTTGTTATTACCCTTTGAACATATTTCTTGGGATCTCCAGTTTATATGTTGGGTTACCATCACAAATGACTCATATATTCAAGGGCTTTAGTCCCATCCCTTTCGAGGTGTTCCGCACCTTCTCCCTAGCTAGTCCTTTCGTCAAAGGATCAGCTAAGTTCTGTTCAGACCGTATATGATCCACCCTCACAGAACCCATAGAAATAATTTCTCTAATAGTACTATGTTTATGACGAATTTGTCATCCCTTATCGTTACAGTAACGGTTCTCTACTTTTGCAATAGCCGCGGTACTATCAGAATGAATCAAAATGGCTGGTATTGGTCTTTCCCATAACGAGATATCTGACAGGAGGTTTCTTAACCAACTTGCCTCTTCACTAGCAGTAGCTAATGCTATCATCTCAGACTCCATAGTGGATTGAGACAAAATAGTTTATTTCTTAGATTCCCAAGAAACTTCACCACCAGCGATGCTAAATATATATCTACTAGTAGCCTTGAAATCATCAGATAGGGTGTTACAATCAGCATCATTAAATGCTTCATGGATAGCGGGATGCTTATTATAGTGTAATTCAAGGTTCGTCATCCTTTTAAGGTACCTCATGACCCTCTTAATAGTATGCCAATGCTCCATACTAGGTCTACTGGTAAATCTATATAATACTCCCACATCATAAGCTATGTCAGGTCTAGTTCAATCTGTAGCATAACGTAAGCTACCAATGATGCTTGCATAAGTATTTTGGTTTACACTATCACGGATATTCTTAAATAACTTTATACTAGGATCAAATGGAGTAGTAGCAGGTTTACATTCAAAGTAATTGTATTTCTTTATAACTTTCTCAATGTAATGAGATTGATCCAAAGAAAGTCCCTTTTTTGACCTAGTAATATTAATTCCTAATGTTACACTATCTTCATCCAAATCCTTCATATCAAAGTTGGCACACAATAATGATTTAACATTTTCTACGGCATGAATATTATAACCAAATATTAGCAAGTCATCGACATAAAGACATATGATAATGCAAATGTTCTCTGCATATTTATAATAAATGCATTTGTCACTTTCATTTTTTTTAAACCCATTAGAGATGACTAAACTATCAAATTTGTCATGTCATTATTGAGGTGCCTGTTTGAGTCCGTAAAGAGATTTATCTAATTTACATACTTTATTTTCTTTACCATGTACAAAAAAACCTTTAGGTTGATCCATATAAATCTCTTCTTCTAATTCTCCATTTTAAAATGCAGTTTTAATATCCATTTGGTGTACAATTAAATCATTTAAGGCGAGTATGGAAAATAGTACACGTATAGACATTATTCTAGTCATCGGTGAAAAGGTATCAAAGAAGTCTAAATTTTCTCGTTGTCAAAAACCTTTGGCAACAAGACGTGCCTTATATTTTTCAACAGTGCCATCAAGTTTTAATATCTTTTTAAGAATCAATTTAAACCCAGTTATTTTACCCCCAGGAGAAAGGTCCACTAAGTGCCAAGTTCTATTTGTTTCTAAAGAATCCAGTTAATCATTAATAGCCTCTTGCCATACATCGACATCTAAAGACGATAAAGCTTCTTAAATAGTGTTAGGATCCTCCTCTAAAGTGTAAGAATAAAAGTCGGGGCCAAAAAAAATTTCAACACGGGCACTTTTACTATTCTAAAGTTCTAAAATGGATTAATTATATTTATTTATTTTTATTTAAAGAAATATTAGTGGATAACTCGCCCCCACCATTTCTCGATTTAAAAGGAAATTTATTTGCATAAAAATCGGCATCATTAGATTCAATAATTACTTGATTTTTCAAGTCATAAAATCGGTATGCTTGCTATTTATAGCATACCCTATAAAAACTCACTCATATACTCTACTGGCCAATTTAGACTTTTTAGGGTCGGGTATACGTACATAGGCCAAGCACCCCCGCGTTCTAAAGTATGACACGTTGGGCTTAATATTTTTCCAAATTTCATAAGGATATATTTTCGTTTTAGTCTTCGAAATTCTATTAAGTATGTAACATGCCTGTTGATACCAAAATTAGTATGCTGATGTGGACGAATAATAAGAAGACACGTATCAATCTACGTGGTACAATAGCAACGAGGAAGTCTATTCCCCCGACCAAGTCAGACTCACTCCGAGCAACAAGTATACTCCGAGGAACTCCAGCTCTCTGAGGAACTCCAATGCTCCGAGGAACTCCAGCTCTCCGAGGATCTCCAACGCTCCGAGGAACTATTGAACGACGAGCAACTAAGGCGGTTCGAGCTGCATCTTGACCGCAGCATTGATTGCCAGATTATCAACAATTCAACTATTCATTGAATGCTTATCATCTTAACGCACACGTTTGAAGAGCATTAAATGAATTACCCTTTCATATGTGTATCATTTAATGTAACACCCTTTCATGTACAGCATAAGGGCTATAAATACCTTGTATCACCCTCATTCAAGAGGACCGGAATTTCTTGATAGAACTTGTAATCGACAATTCCCAAACACTCAGCAATAACATAACAGTGGACGTAGGCCATTCATACAAGGCTGAACCACTTTAAAATATTCTGTCTCATTTATTTATCTGTGATTAAATTATTAGAGTGATCTAATTTTTTACATCAACAGATTGGCGCCGTCTGTGGGAACGACTGTTATCATCGTTTTTCACCAAACATCATTCATCATCCATGGCGGATAACCCGGAATCCAGCAATCGAAACGCTGGAAATGCTGGAAATCCTCCAAATCCCTCTGCACCTCCAGATCTGGCTGGGATTATGACGAATCTGGCTTAAGGACAAACCGCCATGCAAGAAACAATGCGACAACTCATACAGACCCTTCATGGCGGTGCACCTGCGCGTTCAGGACAGCGAAGTGGTCAGAGGCAAACCTACTTACTTTCTTCACAATCCAGGCGTACTGAGTCATATCGTAATGAGGAATCTGATGATTTATCTTATCAACCTGGGCGAACTTCGTCAATAAGGGCTACAGATACTGATCAACGTATCACTCTCTCTCCAGAAAGACCCAGTGCCTTGGAAAGACTGAGTAGGGTGTCTCATTTCAGTCGATTAGGCCCTAGGAGGAATAGGAGTCCACCTAAGACCGTGTCGAGGAGTTTTCGACGACCATCAGATCTAAGAGAAGGATCAGCACAATCACGACCAGTTGCTCGTCAAGATAGATCTCAAGAGGCCACATCAGAACAATCAATTACTCGAACTAATAAGCCCGAGGAAGGAAACGATGCGTGGAAGGGTTCCATTCAGCGCTTGGAGGATAGATTGGGAGAAATGGCTAAGGCGAAGAATCCCTTACAACGAACTTTTGTTCAAGGGACACCTTTTGTCCGGGCCATTGTGGGTTTTCCTACCCCATCAAAGTTTAAAGCACCAGTGGTGACCCCCAAATATGATGAAAAGACAGATCATGTTCTACACATAGAGCAATATCAAGCTGCTGCCGACATCTATGCCGTCCCCGACGAGATGAGATGCAGAGCATTCTCAGGAACTCTTACTGGATCTGCCCAGATATGGTACAACAATCTTCCTCGGGGTAAGATTTCAACTTTCTTTCAGTTGGCCGAGTTGTTCATCGATAATTTCTGTTTTGGGGCAAAACCAGTAAAAAGAGTAGCACACTTGTTAAGTGTTAGACAAACATCTGGTGAGAGTACTAGAGATTACATAACTCGTTTCAATAACGAGAAACTGGAAGTTATAGATTATGAAGAAAAGACAGCAATCACCGCCTTGATGAGTGGGTTGTTGCCTAACAAGTTGTATTAAACTTTGGCCAAAGATCCACCTACAACTATGTCAGAGTTTATGGCGAAAGCGGCCAAAATCAAGAATGTCGAGGAGGCTATGGCTGCGAAGAAGAATATGGATAAAGAAAACAAGGTGGAAGACGACAAATCCAAGAAGAAAGAGCATAAGGGGAATGGAGGTGACAAGCATTCCAAGAATAATAAATCGTCATGGGAAGTCCTGAAGAAATTCAATAATTATACTCCTTTGAAAATGGGTATTAATCATGTCTTGGAAGAAATCAAGAATAACGAGGAAGTAAAGTGGCCAAAGAAACTGAGGTCAGACATTGACCTAAGGAACATGGATAAATATTGTGAATTCCATAAGGATCACGGCCATATGACAAAAAATTGCATAGCTCTTCAGAACGAGATTGAAACACTCATCCGAAGAGGGAAGCTAGCAAAGTATGTTGATCGGGGAGGCGAAAGAAGAAATAATGACCGAACTAGAGAAAGGTCTAGATCTCCTCATCGAGCAGAGGAGAAAAAGAAAAGGGATCATGAAGATGATACAGAGGATGACCCCGATCTTCCCAAAAAACCAAGGAAACCAGAACGAGAGCTATTTTCCATACGTTATGGATCATTTGATTGTAATGTTATTACAGGAGGAGATGCAGGAGGAGGAGACCTTACTGCAGAAAGAAAGGCTTACCTTGGAGAGGCTCAAGCTTGCTCATATATTCAGCGAATAAATTTGACTGATGAAGACCGCCCGAGGAAGGTAAACAAAGAGAAGCTGGTCATTGGCTTTTCAAAAAACGACCTGGCAGGTGTTCTTTACCCTCACGACAACCCTTTGGTGATCAAAATGAGGATAAAAGAAGTAGTGATTTCAAGGGTGCTGGTAGAAAATGGTAGTTCAGCCGACATCATGTACTATTTATGCTTTGACAGTTTAAATTTGAAATTATCTCAATTAGAACCTTATCACAGACCTCTATTGGGTTTTGCTGGCGAGAAAGTTTTTCCACTTGGGACGATCAAGTTGGATATATTCATTGGAACTTGGCCTGCTTGTCGAATAGAAAGAATACGCTTCTTTGTGATGGATAAGAATGTGTAGTCAGCTTACAACATCATCATGGGAAGAGTTGGTTTGAAGAAGTTCAAAGCAGTTCCATCTACAGTACATCAGTGTTTAAAATTCCCTACAAATTTCGGAGTGGGAGTTGTGAAAGGTGATCAAAAAGTAGCTCGGGAATGTTATTATTCGTCTGCCGAGCAAGAGGAGCTTGAAGAGTCAAGGAAAAAGACTACCACCTACCAGGTGGAGGAAGGTACAGAAATTGAAACACTTGATCCCAGAGATGAATCCCAACTTGTAAAAGGACAGATGGTGGAATCTACAGAAAATGTTATTCTGGACGACGAGCACCCTGAACGAGTAACCCAGATAGGTTCATCGTTGGATGTTTCAATAAAACAGGAGTTGATAATTTTTTTGAGAAACAGAAGGAAAACTTTTGCATGGAGTCATGAAGACATGCCAGGAATAGATCCGAACTTCTTATGTCATGAGCTCAATGCGAATAAGGAGGTCAAACCTGTAAAGCAGAGAAGAAGAGTGTTTAGTCCCGAGAAGAATCAAGCCATACAAGAGGAGGTCGAGAAGCTCCAGAAAACTCGATTCATTGAAGATGTGAAATATCCAGACTGGTTAGCAAATGTGGTGATGGTAAAGAAGAAAAATAATAAATGGAGAATGTGTGTTGATTTCATTGATCTCAACAAGGCCTGCCCAAAGGATCAATTTGCATTGCCCAGAATTGACCAACTAGTGGATGCTACCTCGGGACACGAGCTGCTCAGCTTCATGGACGCTTACTCTGGCTACAACCAGATTAAAATGAAACCTGAAGACAGGGAAAGCACTTCTTTTATTACCCTTAGGGGAACTTATTGTTATAATGTTATGCCTTTTGGTTTGAAAAATGCAGGAGCGACATATCAGCGGCTGATGAACAAGGTTTTTGTCGAACAAATCAGTTGCAATATGGAAGTCTATGTCGACGATATGCTGACAAAGGGCAAAAAAGTTGCTGATCATCTAGTTGACTTAGGTCAGACCTTTGATCAACTGGATAAATACCAAATGAAGCTCAACCCGATGAAGTGCACATTTGGAGTACGAGAAGGAATGTTCCTCGGGTACATCATCAATCAGCGAGGCATTGAGGCAAATCCAGCAAAGATCAAAGCTCTTTTAGGGTTGCGATCTCCAACAACGAAGAAAGAGGTGCAGAGTCTTACAGGACGAGTTGCAGCGCTCAATAGATTTGTATCCCGAGCAACTGATAGATGCCTCCCATTCTTCAAAACACTTCGAAAAACTTTCGAGTGGAATGATGAATGTGAAAAAGCCTTTCAAGATTTGAAGAAATATTTGGGAGCACCTCCACTGTTGTCCAGACCAGTAATGGGAGAAAAGTTGTACTTGTACCTGGCAGTCTCAGAGAATGCAGTCAGCTCGGCATTGATCAGATTGGAGAATGGAGTCCAGAGGCCAATTTATTACACAAGTAAGGCTTTCCGAGGTGCAGAGATCAGGTACCCAAAGCTGGAAAAATTGGCATTGGCATTAATTGAAGCAAGTAGAAGAATGAGGCCTTATTTCCAGGCCCATACCATCGTCGTGTATACCGACATGCCATTGAGACAAGCCCTTCATAAGCCAGAAAAATCAGGGAGATTGATGTAGTGGGCAATAGAGCTCGGTGAATATGATATTGTGTATGAACCCAGATCATCATTAAAAGGGCAGGCTGTAGAAGACTTTATAGCAGAATTTACATATCCTGATACCCCCGAGGAACAAAAGTTGCTCGCTGACCAACCTGTGGATGTTACAGGATCAACAGACATAAGTCCAGATCAACTTCGGTTGGTAAAAGGGCTTATGGATGTAGAAAGATCATCAAATTCAAACCTAGACCAACTCCGGTTGGTAAAAGGGCGAAAAGAGATGGTCGACGAAGAGCGAAAAATACCAGGGGAAGATGAAAGGAAACAACAGATATTTCACCGAGGAACTCTGTCAGATAAGAAATTTGAAGACGAGTTACCTACATGGAGATTATATGTAGATGGATCATCTTGCACAACAGGTTGTGGGGCAGGGATTGTTTTGAAAATCCCAGACGAGATTGACATGGAATATGCCTTGCGATTCCAATTCAAAGCCTCCAATAATGAGGCTGAGTATGAAGCCTTGATAGCAGGTCTTAATTTAGCAAAGATAATGGAAGCGCAACAAGTGATGGTATTCAGTGATTCTCAATTAGTTGTGAATCAGATGATGGGAACATATGCGGTTAAAGGAGAATTAATGGTCAAGTATCATGCAAAGGCGATAGAGTTATTGGCAGAATTTGATGCCATTCAGTTGATCAGAATACCAAGAATGGAGAATGCACAAGAAGACGCATTGGCCCGACTAGCATCAGCTACTCGTACCGAGCTGCGAAGAACGATACCAATTGAAGTATTAGAAGCTCGGAGCATAGATGAAGACCTGACGATGAATGTTATTACCCTTGATTTAGGACCATCTTGGATGGATCCCATCAGGGCATATATTGAGGAAGGAGAATTTCCGGAGGATAAGATCGCTGCCAAGAAATTGAAGTTTAAAGCTGCTCGATATGTACTAACTAATGGTGTTTTGTATAGATGAGGAATTATGGCAAGTTTGCAAAGATGTGTGCATCCCTCCGAGGTGAAGGAATTGATTGAAGAGATCCATGAAGGATCCTGTGGAGCCCATGTAGCAGGTCGGACACTTTTGCAAAGGGTGATGACACAAGGATACTACTGGCCAACGATGAGGGCTGATTGTATAGCCTATGATAAGAGATGTGATAAATGCCAACGTTTTTCCTCCATCCGATGAACTCCACAAGCATTGTTGACACCCATAACTTCACCTTGGCCTTTCTCCATGTGGGGAATGGATTTGGTTGGACCACTGCCAACGACCCGAGGAAGATTCAAGTACCTCGTCGTCGCAGTGAATTATTTTACTAAGTGGGTAGAAGCTGAGCCTCTGATTGATATGACATACGAGAAAGTGTACCAATTCGTTTGGAAGAACATCATCTGCCGATATGGTCTCCCTCATGCCTTCATCACAGACCATGGAACACAATTTGATAACGAGGAGTTTGCCGCCTATTGTCATCAGTCAAACATTTTGAAGGTTCATTCAGCACCAGGCCATCCTCAAAGCAATGGGCAGACTGAAGTGACGAACAGAACAATACTAAATGGTTTGAAGAAGAGGCTAAGTGAGGCTAAAGCTAATTAGATTAATGAGCTACAGTCAGTATTGTGGGCTTACCGAACAACTCCCCGAGAAGCAACTGGAGCATCACCATATATGCTGGCATTTGGAAATGAGGCTGTAATACCTGCCGAGTTGGGTCTTCCAACACACAGAGTGCTGAATTTCAATTCCCCAGTCAGCGACTTGATGAGGAGATTAGATTTGGACATGCTCGAGGAAGTTAGGGAAGAGGCAGCCATTAGGAATGTTGCTTATCAACAGCGAACAGCCCTGTTCTACAACAAGATGGTGAAAAAATGCGACTTAAAAGAAGGAGATTACGTGCTAAAGAAGGTCATTCAGAAGCACAATAAGTTGGAAGCAAACTGGCATGGACCTTACCGAGTTACTGCAGTTGTCCGACCAGGAACTTACCGAATAGAAACTCTAGAAGGAGAGGAATTTAAGAATGCATGGAATGCTGAACACCTACGCAAGTATTATCAGTGATGTAAAATGTAAAGCAGTTCCATCAATATGAATAAAACGACGATATTTCACAATCTTCTCTCCTTTTATTGAAAGTTTTTCGGGGAATACTAGTGTTTAACACTACGCTGCTCGGCACACAACGCTGCTCGGCAGTAAAAAGAAGACGATAGTTCAAACCCACGACCAACTCCGGTTGGTAAAAGGGCGAGAACAAACTATACTCCTTTTGGTTAGGAGGCGTACACTAGCGTGACCAACTCAGGTTGGTAAAAGAGCTAGTGGACATGATAGTTCAAACCCACGACCAACTCCGATTGGTAAAAGGGCGAGAACAAACTATACTCCTTTGGTTAGGAGGCGTACACTAGTGTGACCAACTAAGGTTGGTAAAAGAGCTAGTGGACATGATAGTTCAAACCCACGACCAACTCTGATTGGTAAAAGGGCGAGAACAAACTATACTCCTTTGGTTAGGAGGCATACACTAGTGTGACCAACTAAGGTTGGTAAAAGAGCTAGTGGACATGATAGTTCAAACCCACGACCAACTCCGGTTGGTAAAAGGGCGAGAACAAAAGATGATCAACGAAAGGCCAATCTCGGTTGGTTAGGAAACAAGACATGCTCTCAAATGCCAACTTATGTTGGTCGGGAAGTAAGATTATCTCAAAATGCCAACTTATGTTGGTCGGGAAGTAAGTTTATTACATAAAAGTTCATCGGAGAACAAATATTCCAAACTGAACCAAGTATAGTTGGTCGGGGATAAAAACCCACTGACTGTAGTTGGTCGACGAGGAAAAATCTTTGACCTTGGTTGGTCGGGCACATTTTATGAAAAAGACAAAATTTACCAAGTATAGCTGGTCGGGGATAAAAACCCATTAACTATAATTGGTCGACGAGCTCAACTTAACAACCTTGGTTGGTTGGAAGAAATTTTAACATTTTTATACTCATTACTTTATTATTAAGTGATCGAGCAACATTACTAATACTTGTAATTTTTTATTACTAAGCTAGTCGAGGAACCACACAATATTGTTATGCAAGCACAAATATAAAGTGTTTGACAAGCATAAAACAATAGCAATACAGATTTGCAAACATAAAATGAAAGTCTTTCATTAAAATTCAAAACGAATTACAAGTTACATATGTGTACTAACTATTACATTGAGATCCCTACTCTATTGGTTTCTTTCCCTCTGCTTTTGAAATAGGTTCCTCGCGAGCAGGCGGATCATTTAAAGTCTGAGGAGAGTTAATGAAGTTCAAGTCCTTCAGCATCCTAACGTTCATCACAGAAGGTGTGTCCAGTAGATGCTCGGGATGAGATACCTCGATCTGAGAATGAAGATTGTAGTCACCGAGGTATTTTTCAATTAAGCTCCGAGGAATGGCACGAGCTGGGATCCATTCCATGTCTAATTTATAAGGTGGCACAGGTAAGTATAGTAGCCCAGAAGCATGATAATCCCATAAATAATGGCCCTGCTCTAATTTTAATACACCCAGGGCGTTCAACCATCCCTGTTTATAACCTTCATTATTGGCATTTTCAATGCGAGCATCCAAGTGATAAAGGGCCTCATTATAGCCTGCATTCCAGAACTCACGAGGTTGTTTGTGGAATTGGAAAGTTATTCTCTCTAACTGCTCATGAAGGTTCCTAGCAAAAACATCCTTATTCTTCAGAGCAGACTTGGTCGAAGCAAGTTGATCCTCCAGAGTTTGGATTTTCTTAGACATTTCAGACAAAGCTTGATCTTTTGCATTCAATTGGAATGCTTGAGTTTCCAACGTTGATTGAGTACGAGCTTCATCAACATTACGACTAAGAGCTCTTGATCCTCCCCGAGCAGGTCGAGAACTTGGTTCCTCGACAACATTCTGAGCAGCTCTTCCTCGCCCACGAGAACCCCTTCCTCGCCCCCGAGTAGCAGTAGAGGTACCCGACCTTCTCCAGGTATCCAACTCTTGCCTTAATTTGGCATTCTCAACCTCTAGAAAGGAAAATCCCTCGTCAGTCACTGGGATTACAGCTGTTGAAGAAGATGCTGCAGACTTATATTGTGCCAGCTCTTTCTGCAAATTGTTATTTTCTTGCTCTAGCAGCTCGGCAATCTGTCTACAAGCTTCAACTTCACCCCTTAAGGTTTTCTCCCTGACATCGTCCCAGCAAGGATCTTTTTGTGCCCTGTCTCGGCAGAAAGCTGTTGATACCTCTTTTCATACCCCTCGTGCAAAAGGGCAGTTGATTCCTTGTACTGAGTCTGAAGATCTTCTAAAGTATATTGAAGCTCCTTGATCATGTCATAGTAAGCCACGTTATTGGCCACAACTCGATCAAGTAAATCCTTCAGGTATTGATAAGCTTCTACTGCCTGCTCTGAAGCATCATGGACGAGGATGTCAGCGACTTCTGATACACTCAATTATGTGTGACCAGCCTTATAATATTCATGGCATTGCTGCATCAGTTTTGTATCATTGGCAGACAACAATTCCATTCTAGCTACAAACTAATAAAGAAGAGAAGTCAAAGGTTAATAAAAAAGCAGACAGAGCATCAACAATGTAGAGGAACAAAAAAGGTAATTTTATTACATCATCAAAAGGAGTACAGCGTTCAGAATACAGAATACAGAGTACAAGTAAAAGAAAATTAGAAAGAGAATACCGAACAACTTCACACCTTTTCCTTGTCTCCCAAGACTTTCTCAGGAGGCTGGGATGAGGAGCTCGGTTGCTCGGTGGGAATAACGAGTTGGTCGGCTGGAACTGGCACTTGTTCAGAAGGAGCAGGCAAAGACGTGATCTCCTCGGTGGCTGTCTGATTGGGTTATGAAGCAAGGACTTGATCACCTACTATCATTGAAGACTCCTCGGAAGCAGCTTCGTCTTCTTCCTCATCTTCAATCACAGGAGGGGGGCCAGGAAGATTTTATTGAAATAGCTCAGAGTCCTCACTCACCTTTAATTCTTGCAGGGCAGCAACCCAACCATCTCGGAAGTATTTCAAACTCCCATACTTGACCTGGGTCATCATTGCCGCTACCCCCCTATCCCATCCTTTATCCCAACCGGTGCGGAAAGATTTTTTCACAGCCACCTTTCTTTTCATTTTCTCCGAGGAGAGCTTCTCGGATAAAAGATCCTCGGAAGCTTTCAATTTGGCCTCCACCTCCTCCTTCTGGCGATTTACTTCTCGCAGAAGGGTTAGCTCTTCCTCAGCCGACTTCAAATTATTTTCAAGCTCCCCAAAGTTTGTGAGATTCTCGGCATATTTTTTATTCTCCCTCTCCAAGTCTCTCACCTTATTCCCCAACTGTACCTTCTCTAGTTCAGATGCAGCCAACTTTTTCTCCCATTCACCCCTATCCTCATCGTATTTTTGACGGGACTCCTTCAAAGATTGGGACAAGCCCTGGAAAGCATCCTCTACTCCAGACGAGGAGCTAGAAGCCTTGAGTGCTTCATCTTTCTTCACTATGGTGTTAAAGCAACTCACCAGCTGTAAAAAGAAGAAAATAATGATAAGTCAGTGCCGAGATACATATATTGACTGAAAGAAAGAAAAATTCAGGATAAGAGAAACTTACTGAAGCAATGTGATGAGTAGCTAGGGATGTCATCATATCCCTAGACATGTTTTCTTCAATTCCTTGGACTTCAGGAATAGTCCAAGTTTTTACCGAGCTCATTGCAGAACTCGGGGGAATAATGGTTGGGACACCAGCTCCACTAGCTTGGAGCTGGGGAATGGTCTCAGTCAAAGTGACCGAGGAAGATATCTTCAATCTCCTCAGTGGCACTTCAGCAGTTTCAACCAAAGAACTTTTGGTGGTAGAGATGGCGACCATTTCCACAGGTGCACTTTTCTTGCTCGGAGCCACTGGGGGCTTCTCGGCAGCCTTCTGAGGAGCAACAGAAGAGGCACCATCTACTTTCTTTGTCCCCTTTGGGACCTCAACCTTGTTTCTCTTTCCATCTCCAGCAGAGGAAGACTCCTCGAAGATAGCAGGAACTCTTCTCTTGCCCATCTTCTGACTTAAAGGAATGTGAGATTCTGGTGAAGATTCCTCAGAAGCTGGCAATGGGTCACTAATGCTGACCACAGGATGAGCAGTAAAGGATGATGTGTAGCTCCTGTACTGCAGCAAATATGAAGAAGACCTGATGTGCTCGTCTGCAACTCTTCGATGCAAATTCCAGATATGTTTCAAATGTTTAATATTTACTTCTGATTCTTTTGGAGTTTTTCTCTTACTGTCAACTGCAAACAAATACATAGTGAAATATCAGTCATACATTTTGTCAAACACAATGAAATCGTAATTTCAAAAATAAAATAAGATGAAAATAACCTATCCCATTGCCATATGGGGGGCATCTGGGACCTTCATATACTTCATCTCCAACCAAAGGGGTATGTTGCCAATTTTTGACAACTACCCTGTGTTCAAAATAATCCCTGTTTGCATCAGGGAGGTTGACTACTAACGCCCTATTCAAAAACCTAGTTTTTAAATAAAAAACATTGTCTAAAACAACCCATCTATAACAGTACATAATCTCAGGAATTCCTATACGAGTTCCATGAGTCTGATTTAACCTATACACCCCGTTAACTATTCTCCATGTGTTGGGGGCTATTTTTGCAGGGACAACATCGAAATACTGACAGAACTCTAAACACAAAGGGTTTGGTGGAAAAGAAAATCCACATTCAGCAATAAAGAGGCTAGGAAACCAATGTCCCTCAGCCAAATTAAAATAAGTTGAAGGTTCAGAAAGACTCTCCAAAGTTACCCAAGAAGGAATAGAAAAGTCAGAACGAAATTTATCAAGAGATTCGATAATATAAACCATGGTGAATAAAAAGAAATGAAGAAGAAGGAAGGAAATCTTACAGGAAAAAGGAGATCTGTTGACAAACAAACGAAGAAAGGGATGAACGCACAGGACAGAGAAAAGCTATAGAAAACTCGAAAGCAGAAATTGAAAAAGGTAGAAGACGATGGGATTGCCTCTGAAGTTTAAATACTTTGCCTTGGGAAACGGCGAAAGAAATGATTACAAAAAAGAAACTATTACGCTACCGGCGGCTAAAAGGATAAAAAGGGCACGAAGATCGAAGCGCTTATAAAAATGCAAAAAGGCGGATTCTGCGAATTTGGAAGGAAATTTAAATACGAAGAAAAGGCTCCTAAAACCCAGGAAGGTCATTTAATATTGCCATATACCGAGAAAGAATGTTCCATACTCCTCAAAGTTCGAAATATGAAACATTGGGGGCTTCTGTTGATACCAAAATTAGTATGCTGATGTGGACGAATAATAAGAAGACACGTATCAATCTACGTGGTACAATAGCAACGAGGAAGACTATTCTCCCGACCAAGTCAGACTCACTCCGAGCAACAAGTATACTCCGAGGAACTCCAGCTCTCCGAGGAACTCCAACGCTCCGAGGAACTCCAACGCTCCGAGGAACTCCAGCTCTCCGAGGATCTCCAACGCTCCGAGGAACTATTGAACGACGAGCAACTAAGGCGGTTCGAGCTGCATCTCGACCGCAGCATTGATTGCCAGATAATCAACAGCTCAACTATTCATTGAATTCTTATCATCTTGACGCACACGTTTGAAGAGCATTAAATGAATTACCCTTTCATATGTGTATCATTTAATGTAACACCCTTTCATGTACAGCATAAGGGCTATAAATACCTTGTATCACCCTCATTCAAGAGGACCGGAATTTCTTGATAGAACTTGTAATCGAGAATTCCCAAACACTCAGCAATAACATAACAGTGGACGTAAGCCATTCATACAAGGCTGAACCACTTTAAAATATTCTGTCTCATTTATTTATCTGTGATTAAATTATTAGAGTGATCTAATTTTTTACATCAACAACGCCGTTAAAATAATTTCACCCCACCAATTTGAGGCAGCCCCCTAATTTAATAAAATAACAACAACTAATTTAGTTAATGTCCTGTTTTTTTTCTTTCGGCTTTACCATTCATTTCAGGCGAATAAGGAGAAAAATTTTTATGAATAATACCGTGGGTTTTATAAAATTCAATAAATGGTGTAGAATCATATTCGGTGCCTCTATCACTACTTAAACCTTTTAATTTTTCGATTAAATTGATTTTCAATTTCATTTAAGAAAATTTTAAACATGTTAAACACTTCACTTTTATTTTTCATTAAATACACAAATGAATAATCAGAACAATCATCAATAAAAGTTATAAAATAACGTTTGCCATTTCTAGTGGTGACACCATCCAAATCACAAATATCCAAATGAATTAAATCATGTGGTTCAAATTCTCTAAAAACATATTTATATAGTATCTTAGTTATTTTTTATTGACGACCCCATTCACATTTTTCAAAATCATTTAAAGATAATTCTGGAATTAATCCTAAAGTGCTCATATTTTTAATAAGTCATTTATTAACATGACAAAGTCTAGTATGCCAAATATTAAATGAACAAGTAATATAAGCAGAAAGAGAAATTTTATTCATAACATCAACATTAAATTTAAACATCCCATCAATGGCATAACCCTTGTCTACAAAAATTCTATTTTTGGTCAAAGTAAATAAATCAGCACCAGTAGTTTGGGTGAAGCCAACTTTGTTGAGAACATAACCCAAAAATAAGTTTTTCCTTATCTCAGGAGTGTGAAGACATCTTTGAGGATAACAGTTTTTTTCAAAGTGAACTTTAATTTCACATTTTCAGTACCAGCAACGTCAGTAGAGTAAGAATCAACCAACAACACCTTCTTATCTGTAGTTTCAGAATAAGTCTTAAAAAGAGTACGGTCATAACAGATATGGCGAGAAGCGCCAGTATCCACACACCACCCTTCAGCACCGCTAACCGTGATGGTTTCAGAAATCATAGCACATAGGTCCTCTTTGGTCAAATTCGCTTGTGATTATGGCATATTACGACATTTGCGAGCCATATGGCCAGGCTTGCCAAACTTGAAATAGAGAAACTATCCCGAGTTGCTAGACTATCCATTTCCCAAGTTCTTATTCTTATTCTGAATCTGAGTCTAATTTTTAAAATTCTAGTTCTCGCTCTTTTTCTGAAATTTCATATTTTTCTCGTTTGCCTTTAATACAACTGGAGTGTGGTTCTTTTTCTGATTTTTGTTGTTAGACACAAGAATTTCATCTTTGTAGTCCTGTTTTCGGGATTCCTCCTCAATTCTCAATTTAGTAATGAGTGACTCTAGTGAAAATTCTTTAGACTTATGTCTCAAAATATTTTTGAACTCTTTGAACAGTGGAGGCAACTTATCAATAATCCTGAAAGTCATGCCCTCGAAAATATAAACAAAGTTGCTCATCTAAAGCCATGCCCTCGAAAATAATTTCATGGGCAATCATTTGTAAATCATGGGTTTGAACAACAACAGACTTATCATCCGTTATTCGATATTTCAAATAATAACTGACGGCATATTTTTTAGCACTTGCCTCCTCCGTGTCATTTTTTTTAAAAGAGCATCCCAAACACACTACACCAAAATGGGTAAATTGTCACTCTTCCAGTGCTTAGCCTTGTCACGGTCAATAATCGTGATATAAAATACGCATTTTGTGTCACGGTCATTGACCGTGAAAAGGTCGTGACAAAGTATTATCACGGTCATTGACCGTGACAAGTCCGTGACAAATATAATTGTCACAGACTTGTTACGGTCAATGACCCTGACAAATGTTGTCACGGTCATTGATCGTGACACGACCGTGACAACTGTCGCAGTAAAAAACCCTTTCCCCTTCTTTTTTCTCCCGCCGTTTCTTCCCTCCTTTTTCCCTCTCTCTCTCTCTCTCTTCCATTTATATATATATATATATGTGTGTGTGTGTGTGTGTGTGTGTGTGTGTGTTTGGGTGTGTGTGTGTGTATATATATGTGCGTGTGTGTGTGTATGTGTGTGTGTGCGTGTGTGGTGGTTGGGGGGTGGGGAGGGGGTGGGGCAGGGTGGGCGTGTGTGTGTGTGTGTATGTGTGTGTGTGCGTGTGTGGTGGGTGTGGGGTGGGGAGGGGGTTGAGGCAGGGTGGGGGTAGGGGGGTGGGATTATTATTATTATTATTATTATTATTATTATTATTATTATTATTATTATTATTATTATTATTATTATTATTATTATTGTTGTTGTTGTTGTTGTTGTTGTTGTTGTTGTTAATTAATTATAAATATGAATTTGAAATTTGGAAAAATCTCTATTTTAATTGTAATAAAATTAAAATATGAAAAAATGTCATTAAAATTACATTAGATAGTGATTTATGTAAAACTGTCCCCTAAAGTTGGTTCAGTTTTAATTAGGTTCCTAACGTGAGTGACATGTGCCAAGTTCATTAGAGGAGTTAATTTCATGTTAAAATTTGGACAAAATTAAAACAATATGATAATTTGAGGGCTCGATTGGGAAAATTAAAACATCAGGGACCCACCACCAAACTTAAGGGACACATATTTTATTAACCCTAAAAATAAATATTTCTTTTGCATAAGTTTACATACACTCTTAAGGATTCTGATTATGGTGCTAACTCATGTAAGATGTTAATTGTGGAGAAAATATACTCTGCTCTATATTATCATGAGACATGTATACATTGTGCATCAATATGTACAAGACAAATATGAAAGAAGTGACATGTTAGTCTTAATAATAACCAATAATGATTCACTATTACTTCACATGTTATTGTTAGGTTTAACCACCACACATGTTACCTTGCATTCTTTATATAAAATTAATTATGCTGATGCTTCCAATATATGAGGTATATTTCTATAATATTGAGTATCTTGTTGTAAGAATTAGGGGGTGGGGGTAAGGGGTGGGGCAGGGTGGGGGGGGGGGGGTTATGCGTGTGTGTGTGTGTGTGTGTGTGTATATGTGTGTGCATCTGTGGTGGGTGGGGGTGGGGTGGGGCAGGGTGGGGGTAGGGGTGGGGCATGAGAGGGGGAGGGGGCATGGATGAGTGGGGGTGGGGTAGGGTGGGGGGTTGTGCGCGCGTGTGTGTGCGTGTGTGTGCGTGTGTGGTGGGTGGGTGGGGGTTGGGGTGGGGGTGGGGCAGGGTGGGGGTAGGGGTGGGGCAGGGTGGGGGGAGGGGGCAGGGATGGGTGGGTGGGGGGAGGTGTTTAATAGTAACAATTCATTTTTATTTGTAGTAATTGTACATATTTGCATGTCTTCTTTTAATTCATTTTGATATGTACTAATAACATTTTTTACAGCAAATGTCTCCTTCAGGTATTAAGGCGAGGATGATGATGCTAGTTATGATGATGTCGTTTGGTTTTGGTGGTAGCGGAGGCGACGAGGGCTCCTCGACCCCTAGTCTCCCCAAATATGGCAAATTAGGGATGCCCATCGAGAACAAGTCGGGGCTATTAGCGAGATCCCTCGAGCTGGTAAAGACGATCATCGGACCGGGGTATATTAGTTGGAAGGAGGTGCCATATGAGCTCAAGTTATCTGTTTGGGTGGCACTACAGGTAATATATATATATTTATACGAAATATTTCAATTTCAATTTCAATTTCGATATCAATTTCATTTTCTATTTATATTTATTTGCAACTAATATTGTATTTGTTGGACAGGAACAATTCAACCTGGATCTAAAGCTCCTCGATTTCGTCTTGGAGCAGTTGGGGGAGCAACACAAGACATGGAAGAAAAATATGCGGACCCAGTACTTTGGGAAGACACGAGAGTCCATTATCCAATGGCGTGAATCCGTCCCACCCAAGGAGCCGATCTCATTAGCACAATGGCAAAGGTTCATTGACAATGAGATCGGGGAGCGACAATTGCATCTCGCCAACCGGGAAGGGAAAATCGGGCAAAAAAGACGGACGTGCACTACTCCGGTCGGACGTCTTACGCTGAGGTGGAGCATAGGAAGATGGTAAGATTTAATTTTTCTATAACTACATAAAATATATTATTCTGCATTATTTTACTTTGCGGGGATGATACTAATTTTACTTTATTTTATTTCAGGGGACAGGGAGTGGCCCTGGGGGTAGGCCACATAGGCTCGATACTTATGTGGCTCTTCGGACGAAGAAGGGGAAGAACAAGGAGGTGTCCCCAAGCATCGCGGCCATGATTGTAAGTAATCCGACAGTTTACTTTTTGTTAATTACGTTATAATTTTTTAATTTACTCATTTTACTAATCATGTGCTTTTTATCATTTCAGGCAAAACTTAAGGAAGTGCATGAGTCGCAGTCTGATGCCGACAAGGCATCTTTGTCCACAGATGCACTCAACCAAGTGCTTGGCTCTGATCGCAAGGGGAGGACAAAGGGGGTGAGCTCGCGGGTGGCCAAATCTAGGATCATCGGATTGGAGACGAGCGACACCGGGTTGGCTCGAACGGTGGATTCACATGATGCGAAGCTGTCCCGTTTGGAGGTGACGTTCCAGGATATGTACTCATTCATGAAGCGTTCGTTGGGAGGAAACCGTAAGGGTAAAGGTAAGGAGAAGGCGGTGCGGGAGGAGGAGGTGTGGGAGGATGAGGACGAGGATGTGGACCTCGCTGCTTCATCGCCGAGACATGCAGACTTTGATGATCCACTTCCCTATTTGTCTCCCTTCAACAGACCAATGTCGACACTTGGTTAGCTGAGCGTGTTTATAATGGACATATTTGATGGCCAGCGGATAGAGCGGGGGTTGAGGGACCCGAATATCGTCCAGGGTGCACTAGTTCATGGACGTGAGCTTCAAGACATCGAGTCTAGGGTGCTCGTCACGCATGTGAGGTCGGGGAAGGAGAACTCCCAATTTTGGTTATGCGAACAATGAGGCACGGCATATATTAGTGGATGTGTTAATTCGTATATCGTGTGACCTACTCACCTCCTCAGTGTTAACCATACCTTAGACATTTAGTGACATTGATTTAAGTTTGAATTGAATTGTTTTAAATTATTACATTTGAATTATATTTGGATTATATGGTGATGCATATTCTCTCTATTTTGAATGTATATTTGAACTATCTCTATTTTATCTGGATATATAATGTTTGAACAGGCACAACGTTGCTATAACAGGTACAAATATACTGCTGGGCAGTGGCAATGGCCAAACTGCCCGGCAGATTTTTTTTCAATTCTGCCCAGAATTGTCACGGTCATTGACCGTGACAATTTTTTAAACATTGTCACGGTCCTTAGCCATAACAAATCTTGTCACGGTCAAGGCCCGTGACATGATCGTGACAATTATAACAAACTTATCACAATCATTGACCGAGACAAGTCCATGACAAAAAAAATTGTCACCCCCAGAATTGTCACGGTCATTGACCTTGACAAGTCTAACTTGTCAAGGTCAATGACTGTGACAATTCGACAGATTTGGTGTAGTGACATCTTTTACAGTTTTATAATTGGCATAATAATCATAATGTTCGTCACTTAGAGCATTCAAAATATAGTTATTGCACAGAAAATCATTCTCCTCCTAATTTCGAATAGTTTTTCTATTCTCAATAGTTGGTGGATTATTCACTACGGGTTTGTCAAATTGAGCACAAGATGTGACCTTTTTCGTAGTTAAATAAAATAGCAGTTTTTTACTCCAACGTTTAAAATGTTGGTCTTCATATTTGAAAGGCTTGTTAAGGTTGGTTGAGTTAATTTCGTCCATGGTAGAATTGTAGACACCTTAAAATTATTGTAGCAGCAGCAGTAAAGATACAGAAATTAAAAAAGGGAACGAAATTACCTAATGACGAGCATAAAAAAATGACAAAAATAAGAATTCAACATGGCTAAGTCATGAATAATGTCGCTCTCTTTAAGGTGTTTCGCAGCTCTGCCAAATGTGTGCTGATAGTATCAAACAGCCTCGTCACCAGCAGGATAAAAAAACCTCCAATAATTAGATAATACGGATTGATAAAGCACAAGAATCCATCTGGTCTATGTTACACCCATTCGTAATAATTGCATGAGCCTAATAACAAATCTGGGGAGGATATGTTATTTCAGTGTAGAAAAAAAATATTTGGAAGAGGAAGTAGTTATTTTTCTTTTTTCCTGGGTTTGCAAATGGTAGAAGAGATGTCAAAAAGGGAGGTTGAATACCTCTTTTATTGAACCAAAATAATAACGTTAGTGGCACTCAAACGTGGAGAGAAAATTGAAAAACGTGGGTAAGTTGGTGGAAAATTTCAACTGATAAAAGAGACCATATTTTTTTCGTAATTAATTATCATTAATAAAAAATTTAAGCCTGAAAAAAAAATTTGTCCAGAAAATTATTTCTTGATGATCCCAATCCCAATCCTAAGACCCGAACCCGTGCCCGTGTCGGCACACGCTGGGCCGACCGGACGGCGACGACGGCGTGCGCGTGTGACTTGGCTCATTAGGTCTCCCCCACATACCACAAAACATTGAATGCCCAAAGTGCTTACCCTTTAAACTCACAAAAGGGGTATATGATCTCTACCCAAAACTCTCATCCCACCGACGTGGGACAAGAGAAAAATGGGTTTCAACTTTTCACTTTACAGCTTATAGTTATTTCAGCTCAAGATGTTCCAATAGTATTCACCTCTCCTCAAATAAAGTTGCATTTCTAGTAGACAACAAAATATCCCCAACTAGTTGGTTCAACCATGATTGAAAGCCAGCCTCTTCTAGAGTACTCACTGCTTACTCAACATTATGTTGAGTCAGTATCTTCTCTAGTTCCTATTTTTTACAAAAAGAACAACCCTCTTGGCTAGAGTGGTCTTCAACTCCCAAAGGCCGCTAGTTTCCCTATCTTTATTATGATCATCAGAAGATAAATTAGCCTCTTTTGTATCATCTTGGGCCATCATCTCAACATAATCTAAAACATAAGAGAAACTAGTCATCAACTCTTTTAGGATGTTTTCCCCAATATCCCCAAGCTGATAAATTCTAGAGCAAGAAATTTTCGGTCAACTGAAAAAGTTAAAATCTGCCAAAACATCAAATTTTACTTTAGCATAGCTTTGAATAAATTTCAAAGATTGTGAAGAATTCAAGTTCCTGAAGGAAGGAGTTGGTTGAGTCTGGAGATGAAGCTGATGTTGTTGTTTTATATTATAAGAAGATTCCATTTGTGGTTAAAATGAGGATTTGGACATCATTTGTTGAATTTCCTCTTGAAAATCATTAATCTCCCTAGAAGACATCAACTCAGGAATATCCATAACTGGTGATATGGTTTGAGATGATGGGGAAACATTATTCAAAGGTGTAGTCAGTGATTCTGAAATAGTTTGAGAAGGGTTGGTAATAAAAAAATGTTCTAGTAGTGTGATCTTAAGGATTGTTTCCCTTATTTTTCTCTTCTACCTCTAGAGGTCAAATATGAACATCTTATTTATTATGAGAATATTGGTCCTAACTAGTAGACAAAACGACCTATTATGTATCAAATTGGGCCATCATATCAGGATAAACTAAAACATAAGAGACACTAGTCATTAATTCTTTTAGAATGTTTGTTCTAATACCCCTAAGATGAGAAATTCTATAACAAGATGATTTAAGTCGAGTAATAAAGTTAAAATCATATAAAGCATCAAATAGCACTCCAACATAACTTCAAAGAAATTTCAAAGCTTATGAAGAATCCAAGTGCGAGAAGGAAAGTTTTGATTGATTTTGTAGGAGAAGTTAAAGTTATTGCTCAACATTGGAATACAATTTCGTCAATGGTTAAAAGGAGTCGTGGGACATCACTTGTCGAATTTCCTTTTTAACAGCATTAAGCTCCCTAGAGGACATAAACTCAAGGATAGCCACAACTGGTGAGATAGTATTGGATGGTGGGGAAACATTCATTGAAGGTGTAGTCAATGATTCTGGAATAGCCTCAGATAGTCTTAGTGTAATGATGACCCGATGTAGGAATATTTCATGCAAAATTTAACAGTCTACTAATTAATTTTTTTCTAAAAAATTAACCAGTGTTGGGGTATGTTTACACCTTTTAATTGTGACACCCCGCCTAATTAAATACCGGGTGATCAGTCCTTTATTAAATTATAACCAAGGTGAACGGTTAGTTCATTCTCAGCATCACTATCGCAAAAATATAACTTTTCCAATTAAACACCCTAATTAATTAAGCTAAGTGACAAAATCATTTTTAGACTTCAATTTCCCAATTTAATTCAAAACCAATATTTAAAACCTTTGATAATTAACAGTTTAAGAGTCACACAATAATAACAAGGATATAAATGATCATTTAAGAATTTAACTATCAATAGTAAATCCCAATCTCAAACCACCAAAGAAAACATTCTGACAGTAATAAATCCCAAAGTAAAACTACGAAAAGTAAATGAATTACAATCCATCACAAAAACCAACTGAATAATGAAAAGGGTGACACATGCCCAACTAGATAAAGTAGAACTAGAAGTGGAATCAACAATGAGGTCATCTAAGCAAGAGGCCTGCAACTCCCACCTAAGCTGCAGCGCGTTCCCTACGGAGGATCCTATGCAAGATACCCCTGTGGCTGGGCACCTGTAATATATACATATATATACAAGAGAGAAGAGAAAATAGGAAACCGGTCAGAGCCCGATTGTAAAAATAGTTTAAAATTACTTTAGCAAGTATTTAAAGTGCTACCGGCTAATGCAACCAACATATTAGTGCGACACTCCCTTGAGAAATTCTCACCTCTCTTCTAATGTGCACACCTATCGCACTAATTCTTCCCAACAGTTTAACTTATCTTATCTTAAGTTGCTCGTGAGGTTTCAAACCGACAAATTCAAATGTTTAAGATGTTAAGTTTATTTTAAAAGCAAATTTCTCAATTAAACCTTATTTAATAATAAAGTTTCTCAGTAATATATCATGCTTTTCAAACACTTATACCCAAGTTGAATTAATTATTCATTTCTTACATACCATAATCACAGCAGGTAGTTCCAAATTTCCAGATTTAAATATATATATTAAATGCTCATATAATATATATATTCTAATAGCACCCCACATAAAATCTATAGTGCGGCATACTCTGCTATCCAGTCCCCGTATCACTCGTACTAAGGGAAATACTAGTTCGGAATCACTCTCGAGCTGTATTAACACAAAACACATACAAAATGAGGCGAAGCATAGTTCCAAGTCACTAAGAGGATAGCACATACCCTCACGTCTCTTAGGACCGTCTGAATATCGATCTGATAGCCTGTACCAAGGATTTCTATCTTCTAGGGTACGAGTCAATATCCCCCATAAAGGTCCCATCGAGATAAGACTGTCCCAGCGCGATAACCTCGGGGATAGCAAGTAGCGTGGGCATGATTTTTACACGTATATAGTATATGCATAAACACAGTCATATATATATACACTAATATTACCATATCAAATTTAGGTATACTCTCACAACCCATAATTATGATATTTAACCTTATTACTCGTTAATTAGTTATCACGTATAACGGTTTGTCTCTTATTCGAATTTGTGGGATTATTCCAACTTATTAAGTGACACTCACGGATTCCTATCCTCCTAAGTGTAATTTCAGTAGGTACTCATTTATTTTACCACGTAACTTCCTTACGAGTCTCACCCTTTAACACATATTCCCATTTTCCCTTATGTATAAAACATCCCCGTGAAAGATTAATCTCGCCTTACGTTAAAGGTTCCATATTTTTAATAAGTCCTACTAGTCTTCTTTATATCCCAAAATGCTCTAACATTAATATCCAAGAATGTCTAATCATTTAAGTTGGAACAACCTATAAAAAGGGGAATTTGAGTTATGCAGGAGGGGTCGATCGATCTATGGTAGGTGTTCGATCGATCGAAGCATCGATCGATCGATGCTCTAGGGTCGATCGATTGATCAAGCAGGTATGGCAGACCTGCAGATTTTCCAGATTACTGGTTTCCTCTTCCAAAATCATCCAAAACGATATCTTTGATTACCAAACTCCAAATAGTTTATACTACAAGTATTATAACCTCAAATAAATGATTTTCTACGTCAAGCATGCGGATTTTCATCATGAAAAACGAATTAAAAGGGGTATAATCCATAGAAATATCAAGAACCCTAATATTTCTTTTGTCTAGTTCTTTCCCATTCTTTTACCAGATTTAATACTCTTTATTTACTGTAATTTCGTGGTTCAATCTCTACATATGAACTGAGTTTCCAGAATACATCTAATACTCATACAACATGCGAATTTAATTCTCCAAATGGGTTATTCTTTCACATAAACAAGTCCTAATCAATCCTAGGATAATATGATTGGAGCATTAACTGAAATAGAGAAAGATAGATACTTGCCTGGGAATTTTTATTTCTGATTTTTGGATGAAATCAGTGTGGTGGTGGTCCTCGTTGCGCGATCTAACTTTTGGCGGTGACGGCGGTGCAAACAGAGGAGTTCTTGGCCTAGAACTCCTTGGTAAGCTCTTCCTTTCCTTCTCCAATGGCCGTCTTTTGTTTTTGGTTGTTTTAACCCTAGAAGACAACCCTAAGCATCTGATATAACCTAGAAAATTCGTAGGTTTCCAAGCCCAAAAATACAAAATGCCTAAAACGCCCTCCCGAGGTGTTAATTAAGCCTAAAAACGTCCCGAGACCCAAACTAAACCCCCGGGTACATTATTTTGACTATCTCGACCCTTTCGGACACTTTGGAGCACTCGAAATGACCATACGGGTGACTTATAATTTATTCACTTTTATTAATCAAAATTTAGTCCCGACACGACACGGCGCGTCCCCACTTAAATTTCTAAAATTGTCATTTTATTCACTCGTGACATTTAATAGAACCAATTTTATATATTACTTTGTTCATTAGTAATATTCAACAAGTTTCCAATAGTTACTAACTCTCGTCACGTTAGTAATTAAAAATAATTAATTTCTGGATTTTTATTAAATTAATAATTCACATCAAATTTAATAAATCCCCAAATTTATAAAGCATAAAAATACGAGGTATTACATACTTCCTCCCTAATAACGGAATTTCATCCCAAAATTCGAAAAATAAGGCATACCTGGTAAGAATAAATCTGGGTATTTCTCGCGCATATCTGCCTCGCGCTCCCAGGTGGATTCCTCCACATTATGATGCTCCCACTGGACCCGTACAAGTGGAACTACCTTCGACCTCAATCTCCTTTCGCTATGGTCTAGGATAACCACTGGTATTTCCTCGTAAGAGCTGTCGGGCTGTAAGTCAATCTCCTCAATCGTGATATGGGTATGGGCCATGTCATCTCGAAGGTATCGTCTCAACGACGAGATGTGAAATACATCGTGAATGCGATGTAAATGCTCTGGCAGCCCCAATCTGTATGCTACCGGCCCAATCCTCTCGATGATGGGAAATGGTCCCACGTACCTCGGGGCCAATTTTACTTTCTTCCCGAATATCATCACTCCTTTCATAGGAGATACACGTAGTAATACTTGGTCCCCCACGTTAAACTCTCAGAATAACCGTTTTGCATCGGCGTAGCTTTTCTGCCTGTCCTGGGCTACCCGAATGCGACTCCTGATAATCTCAATCCTCGCAGAGGTTTCCTGAATCACCTCTGGTCCGAGAAACTTGTTATCCCCCACCTCTAGCCAACACGTTGGGGAACGACAAGGCCTGCCATACAAAGCCTCGAATGGAGCCATGCCAATCGTGAACCGATAAGAGTTATTATAAGCGAACTCTACCAGTGGAAGATGTGGCTCCCAACCTCCCCCAAAATCAAGGGTACACATGCGTAGCATATCCTCCAACATCTGATTAGTACGCTCTATTTGTCCATCTGTCCGTGGGTGATAAGCTGAACTCAACCTCAACTCTGTACCCATGGCCTCCTGAAAGATCTCCCAAAAACGTGACACTAAGATCTTATATCTATCTGACACAATATTCAGGAGCACCCCATGTAATCTGACAATCTCAGCAATGAACAACTGAGCATACTGACCCGTGGTATAGTCTGTCCGTACAGGCAAAAAATGAGCCACCTTGGTCAAACGGTCCACAATCACCCAGATGGAGTCGTGACCCCGTTGTGATGTAGGCAACCCAGTAATAAAATCCAAAGAAATACTCTCCCACTTCCACGCGAGTATTTCCAATGGCTGAAGCAACCCTGATGGTTTCTGGTGGTCCACCTTTACCAGCTGGCAGGTAGAACACTTGGACACGAACTCAACAATGTTCTTTTTCATCCCACTCCACCAGTATTGCCACCTCATATCCTAGTACATCTTATCTCCCCCACAATTCACCGCAATTCGTGACCTGTGAGACTGGGTCATCACTGCATGACGTAAGTCTGCTCCCCCTGGGACCACCAATCTCCCGTTAAACCTCAAACCCCTATCAGAACTAATAGAATAGGACTCAGCACCCTCAGCTAAAAGTCGTACAATCAGCTCCTGACAAAACGAGTCTGTGGTCTGCGCCTGTGGTATTTAAATATTTTCTTTTTTTTTCATGTCTTTCCAGTTTCTAGCGTAATTCAACCTTTAGTCTTCAAAGTAGTTTGTACAGTAGATTTCTTCTGATTCTCTTTCAATTTAATATAAAGTTCATTTTCCTTCGTTTTAAACCATTTTTACATTTCTTACTTTTAATATGATTTACTTTTCTTAGTTCAAATTACTTTACTTTCACTAGTTTTAAGATAGTTTACTATCTTTAGTGATTAGATTTCGTCTTTAGTGATTAGATTATTTTACCTCACTATTTTAATTGCTTTGAATCTTATTTTTATCCTTATTTTTTCATTTTCTAACTTTTCCTTTGTACTAGTATATTTAATTTAAAATTTTAATTGCCACTTACTAGAAAATCTTTTTAGTTAAAGCATCAAATGGTTCACATACACCTACTTACAATAGGATAAGATAATACACTAGCTGCCAAGACTATAACCTTTCATGAAATGCTCGCACCTAATCCAAATTACAAACTCCAACTAAGTCAGTGAAACAACAACAGTAAAATATCTAAGACTTCAAAGTCTTTTGGTCCAAATTTTCTAACCTATATGTTAGAAGGCGAGCCTCAAAACTTTAATAATGCACTGTCAAGTTGGAAAGCTCCTTTATAGAAAGAGGTCGTCAATAGAGAAATTAAATCCATCCTGCAAAATCACACTTGAGAATTAGTTGACCTTCCAACAAGAAATAAAGCTATTGTATGTAAAAGGATATTTAAGAAAAAATTGAAGGCAGATGGATCAATTGAAAAATACAAAGCAAGACTTGTGGCTAAAGGTTATTAACAAAAGCAAGAATTGGTTATTTTGATACTTACCCACCTGTTACGATAATAACATCCATTAGAATGCTGATAGTTGTTGAAGCATTTCATAACCTTGGGATACATCAAACAAATGTTAAAACTACAACCTAATGTGGAAAATTAAGTGAAGAGAGATACATGGAACAACTAGAAGGGTTTAAAGTTCAAGGGCAAGAGATAAACATGTTTAGTCTTGTAAAATATCTCTATGGATTAAAACAAGCACATAAACAATGGCCTGAGAAATTTGATAATGTAATGATTTCAAGTGGAGTTAAAATAAATGAGGGTGATAAGTGTTCTTTTATAAAAAACACGTGGTGTTTATGTAGATTATGTGCTTATTATTGTAAGTAATAAGGATATCACTAAATATATTAAGGGAATGTTGTCCAATAGATTTGACATAGAAGATATGGGCATTGCAAATGTTATACTAGGAATTAAAATTTCTAAAACATTGAATGAACTTATCCTATCTTAATCTCATTATATTGAGATGATACTTGATAAGTTCAGTAAAGATAGTGATAACATAGCTCAAACACCTATTGATCCAAATCTTCATATATATAAAAACACTAGGAAAGGTATATCCCAATTAAATTACAATTTTATAATAGGTAATTAGATGTATGTCATGAACTAAACTCGTCCAGATATTACTTACTCAATTAGTAAATTGAGCATGTATACAAGTAATCCAAGGGAAGATAATTAGAAATCAATTATAAGGGTTATTAGATATTTAATATATAACCTTACCAATGGATTTCACTACACAAGATATCCATTTATACTTGAACGATATAGGGATCTCAACTATATATCTGACTATGAGGATTTTAAATCCACAAGTGGATCTGTATTTACTTTTGGTAGTGTTGTGGACTCTTAAAAATCCTAAAAATAGACCTTCATTGCTGTATCTACAATAAATCTGAATTTATATATGTAGATAAAGCTGGAGAAAAAGAAGAATGGCTTTTCCATTTTTTTAGAATATATTTTAATGCACCCAAAACTTGTGCCGAAAATTTGTTTACATTTTGATAGCCAATCAGTAATTGGCAGAGCACATAGTAATATGTATAATGGTAAGTCTCAACATAAATGTCAAAGACGTAATACCGCAAAACAACTACTCTCTAATGGAATCATTTCCATTAATTATAATAAGCTTAAGGACAATATCGCGGATCCTTTAACTAAAGATTTAAGTAGACATAAAGTATATCATTTGTTGAGCGAAATGGGATTAAAGCCTACAAAATAAATATTGGTCTTGATAGTAACCATACGTAGTTGATTGTAGATCCCAAGATCTAAGTTCAAAGGGGCAATTGAATCTTGACTGGCTCTTCGAGTGAGCACTGATGATTTCTTAAACTCATAAATATTCCTATGATAAAATCGTGTTGCATGCAACGTAAGTTAGGATAATCATAGATTTTAATAATTTATATAGCTTAAAAATCAAAGTGGGGGTACTGTAGGATACTCTATATGGGAAGTAACCTATGTGAGTATGAATGGTCTCTTCTAAGAGAACTTCAAAAGGCTGAAATTCTCTAAAGCATGAATCAATCAGGAGTTGTTCAGGGACAAATGAACATAACCAAAAGAACCAACAATGTTTAGGATATTACTGTGTGAAGTCTAGTGTCTATATTTACACTAAAAACTGAACAATACCAAGACAACACGTTCACTAATGAGTTAGCAAATTATTTAGTCATTCACTATTATATTTATATTTATGTGGACTTTCAGTAACCTCTAAAATCATTTTGGCTAACAATAAATAATTAATATGCAACTGAAATTTAATCACCACTTATTGTATTCATATATACCGCTTCCTAATATAATTTTTTGAAGATTCTCAAAATTTTTCAAGAACAAATTGTTGCATTAAATGTATACAGGGAAATTTGACTTTTTTCAAAGTCTTATTTCGGTAAAAAAAATGCATAAATATTAGACATATCACTATGATTTTGTTAAAAACGAAGCGTAAAATATGTGTCAAGAATCTTAGTAGTTGATTATATTCCATTTCAAAATAAACTACAAGAAAGTAGTAATAAAATACAAACAATCTAAGTAACACAAACAGTTCCAAGTATGAACTAATATTTTTTAGCATCATAAAAAATCTATATGTAAATCATATTTTAAATTATAAATACTCTTTGTGGTGATAATAAATCTCAACACAAATTATAAGTAAATGCAATCACTAAGAAACTAAAGAACTGTAATGAGAATAATCACGTGTAATACCCTGTATTTCTGAGTATTTTTATTTAATTAAATTGGAGAATTAAATGAGAAAATACGATTTGATTTAAATTATGCCAAAAAATTAATTTAGTGATATTTATTAATAATTGTGATTATGGAGTATTAATCGAGAGATAGATACTGATTAATATTGCCTCTTTCTATTTACTAAGCGTGAGTAGTAAATAGTTACTTAGCACGTGTAGACCATTTTGGGGTGAGAACGAGTAATATATTTTTAAGTGACTCAAATGATAATTTATAGGTCACAGATGAGTCTGAAAGGGTCGAATTAGTCAAAATAGTATACCCGGGGGTACTAGTTGAGTCCCAGGGTAATTTTGGACTAAACCGAGATCGTTCGGGGGCGTTTTCATCTTTTAACATGTGAGTGTATTGAGACCTACGAATTTGAGAGTCTCTTATCAGCTGTATGAAATAGGGGTTAGGGTTATAACACCCATGTAAACACCAAGACCATTAGAGAGAAGGATAAAATCATTCTCATGGCTTAGAAGATGCTTTTGAAGAGGTTGGGTTTGGATCTTGCATCCTAGGAACCAAAGGAGGAAGGATTGAAGAAGAGAAGCATCAATCCATAATCAACTCCACAAAATCAGAACCCCTCTATCAAGGAAAGTGGTTATTACAAATCAAATTCAAGTTATAATACACATGTGTAGGGAGTTTTAAGAATTGGTTGATTCTACTGAAAACCCTTGAATTAAATTTATGAATTGATCATATGTTTGGGTAGGATTGCATGTAGAATGAATCCCTAAGTAAAGATGAAATAAAACTTGAATATATTTAATTATTAACATATAATCTTTATGAGTTCTTGGTTGAATAACATGAATCTTGAATGACTTAGGGTTTAATTGATGAACTTAAGATGTCAATCTGCCAGAATTTTTTACATAAATTTAAATGTATGAAATTTGAACTGTAATTCGAATTAGAGTGTGAAACATATATGTCTAGAAAGGTATATCTCTTAGATATCCAATGAACTTGGAATCAGGTCAATCGGAGTTCTATAGAGGGAGTAATCGATATGTTACTATAGGGTGTTTGATCTGTCAACATAGTAATCTGCCAGAATTTTGACGTGACTTTAAATGTGTACGATTTGATTTTTAATTCAAATTAGAGTGTGAATCATAGATGTATATAAAGGTATATCTCTTAGATTTCCAATGAACTTGGAATCAGGTCAACAAGAGTTCTGTAGAGGGAGAAATCAAAATTTTACTAGAGGGTGTTTAATCTGCCAGAGAATTTATGATTCGTTTCGGTTGTGAGAAAATGTAAGATCTTTCTTTTTAAGACTCAAATGCCTAAAATTTTATCGGGGAAGTGTTTAGGACCTTGATGAAATATATTTCTGGAATAATGATATGGAAGTAGGTCAACGATTGAGCGTTGGACTTTAATTTTGTCAGAGAATTAAAGTGGAGATTCATAAGCTTGATTGTGACGTATTGTAATTTGAGATAATAAGAATATAATTACCGAAAAGCGTGAGCGAGCTTAAATTTGTTGAGTCAGTAAGTTAACAAGGGTAACTACTGAATTGATATAACAAGGGGTAACTAGGACCCTTAGAGTTATGTGAATACTCGAATTAATATAAAAGTGAAATAAATTTGTAAAGCAAACAATTATGGTTAATATAAGAGAATACTATATTACGTACAAGTATGATTGATAGGTCGGGTGTGTACCTACTAAATTGTATGAACTATTAGGTTGAGAGATGTATACCTAAATTAACTACGTTAGGGTCGATGAAGTATTTCGAACTAACGAAGGGTTATTATATGTTAGGGTCGATGGAGTATTCCGAACTAACATTGGGCTATCATATATTTGGGGTCGATGTAAAATACCGAACCAAACCTTCGAACTGGTGGCGTGATGAAAGAGTCCGAGCCAGAATATGTGTATATAAATAATTGGGATCGAGGTATCATTCCGAACCAATTCTTACTTGGGATTGATGAATCATTTTGAACCAAGAGTCCTTTACGTATGCCAAAAGGACATAATAGTAATGACTGATAAATATATACTTAATGATATTCTACTTCTGTGTGTTTAGTAGATTGATATATGGCGTGTTTAACGATACATATCAAAATGGTAAGTTAAGTGGTGAAACTTAATTATGAAACGTAACGTTAGATAGAGAATATCTAATTAGTAATTTAAATAGTGAAACTTAATTACAAAAGTGGGAAGATATTAATTGTGAGCATTGTAGAAATTTAGTAGTGAAACTAAATGAGAAGTTTTGAAACATAACATAGGTGAAATGTTACTTGAGAACTAATTAACCTTTGCGAGATGTTAATGGAATGGATGTACTGTATGGGCGGTACGAGAACTTAGGTATAGATAAGTTCAGATGATGACTTTAGTCCTAGTTATCTTGGGAGATATGGCTAGGCAGGCTAAGTGTAGAACGTTAGGTGTCCACAATAGATGAGGAGTGAGTAAACTCAAGAGAGTGTACGAGAACCTAACATGTGTAATCAATAATCGCATTTTATATTGTGATAAACGCTTGCTAAATATTTTCAAAATATTTTGAGTACTAACTCTTGCTATAAAATATTTTTAAAACCTTTTAGGTGTCCAGCCATAGGGATGCCATGTATGATGATTTCATTCCAGGGACTCGAAGTTGTAGCACAGTGGATGCTTACAGGATTTTGATTAGACGATATTTCTCTTTCAGATCTAGTGCAAGATCTCACACTATTCTATGTATGGACTTGTGGTCAGATATCAGTCTCGGATGTTTAGTTTCAGACTTGTGGTTGTTCTATTATTGTTTTGGTATTTTTAGCCGATGGTTATTCGGTATTACTCCTGTTCTCTTGTACTTATATTTTGCTGATTGGGTTGTAGTACATGATGATTGTTATACTTTGTTCCGCTTGTTCAATTCTATTTTAAAAAAGATAAAATTTGGCACCGATCTAATTTTCATGTAGGTGACTAGTAATGAAAAGGTTTTCGAAAGTGATGTTAAAAATGAACCATTTGAGAAACTTTTTTTAATTTAATAACGGTTTGATCACCCGATGTTCAATTAGGCGAGGTGTCACTGATGGTATCAGAGCATCAGGTTCTAGTGTCCATAGGATCTGTACGGCCTACTACATTTTCAGCATATCGTTTATTTATATAGATCCCTATCTTCGAATTGGCGTACTCCTCTATATATGTGGTTTACGTTCTCCTGCTATTTATATATGTGGTTTACGTTCTCCGCGTAATTTTTGGGGTATTTTCGAAATAAAGAGGAAAAATAAAGTTTTTCATAAAATTATTTTTATTGGCAAAATATGTTGGTTATGATTTTAGAAGAATACAACTTCAAGCGGAATTAAAATCGGAGTTAAAAAGGATTTTATATTGATTTTACAATATTTTGCCTTATGGCATTTTTTTTGGGCGAACTGTCAGTTTTTCGGGGTGATCGATCGATCGACGGGGGTGTAGATCGATCGACCCTCCCAGAAAACGTGCGCTGCAAGCAGTTTTCAGTGTTTGTTTTGGTTACAACTCTATTATTTTTGCCTTATTTAAAAGGGTCGTGGGTGACTATTTTTGAAGCATCTTTTGGCACAAAAATATGCAGTAAACATATTTTCTTTTCCTCTCTTTTATACACAAAATAGACCTTAGATTTATGCATTCAACCTTAGGTTTTTAGAGGTGTTCTTGGGGCTGTTTTGAGGTTGTTCTTGGAGGAACTTTTGGTGATCTTTGGAGCAGATTTTTTATGGTGTTATCTGCTATTTCTGGGCAGAATTACTGTTGGTCCTTTTGGTGGTTTGAGGTATGGGGTTTTACACAATATGCTCCTGAAATCTCGCGAGTGTTTATTCAGTTGAATTCTTGTTAATTGAACTCATATTTTGAATTGTTAAATTCTTGGAAATCTGGAAAAATAATTGCTGGAATTATTTTCATTCATGAGGTATTATTCATGTTGTTTTGAGCACGCTATCATGAGATTTTTATATGGCACTGATGTTGGGCACCCGCCAAGACTCCTTTTTCGGCTACTTGATAAAGTATGGCACGGTATGGTGAGGCCTGGTGACTCCGGTTAATGTGTTGTTGAGAAATTTATTGATAAAAATACTTATGAGATTCGCATTTGATTTGAATATTCATACTCGTATTGTTACGCTTTATTCACCGTTAATATTTGTTGAGCATCTTTCCTGTCGTATTGTGTACTTCCCCATATTTTCTTTTAGTTGGCAGGTCAGCGCGGATTTGAGTGCTATGGACCAAATGGGATGATTTTTAGCGTGGATTATTTTGGAAAGAATATTCGAGAATACAATGAGAAGATTTGTATTTATTTTTGTTGTATAGAGCATTTTATTTCGAGATAGATAGTTGTTTTAATTCGAGAGACTTGTTGTTCTATTTGAAGAGATTGAGATTTGTAGTTCTCTTTTGTTGTTTCGGGATTTAGATGCTCTATACCTTGTTATATTGTGGTTTTGGTTAGTTTTATCGATGAGTAGCGCTCCGTTCGCTCTCCCCGGGCGGGCGGGGTGTTACAGAATGGTATCAGAGCTTAGGTATACGACCACCCTCGGGTCTTGGGTTTTGGGTCTGTTGCGTTTTTGTGGCGCATATTTTTGGAGATAGATTATTTTAGATAATCGTTTCGCGTTAGGCATCTAGATTAGATGTGAGGAATTTATTTTCGGAGACGAAATTATTTTTGGAGATTGTGGCCTGATTTTTGAGAGTTAGGTATTCGGCGAATTTCGATGGAGAAATTCCATTATTAGTGGGGAAGTGTAACAACCCGCGTAATTTTCGGGGTATTTTCGAAATAAAGAGGAAAAATAAAGTTTTTCATAAAATTATTTTTATTGGCAAAATATGTTGGTTATGATTTTAGAAGAATAAAACTTCAAGCGGAATTAAAATCGGAGTTAAAACGGATTTTATATTGATTTTACAATATTTTGCCTTATGGCATTTTTTTGGGCGAACTGTCAGTTTTTCGGGGTGATCGATCGATCGACGGGGGTGTAGATCGATCGACCCTCCCAGAAAACATGCGCTGCAAGCAGTTTTCAGTGTTTGTTTTGGTTACAACTCTAATATTTTTGCCTTATTTAAAGGGGTTGTGGGTGACTATTTTTGAAGCATCTTTTATCACAAAAATATGAAGCAAACATATTTTCTTTTCCTCTCTTTTATACACAAACAAGCCCTTTGATTTATGCATTCAACCTTAGGTTTTTAGAGGTGTTCTTGGGGCTGTTTTGAGGTTGTTCTTGGAGGAAATTTTGGTGATCTTTGGAGCAGATTTTTGATGGTGTTATCTGCTATTTCTGGGCAGAATTACTATTGGTCATTTTGGTGGTTTGAGGTATGGGGTTTTACACAATATGCTCCTGAAATCTCGCGAGTGTTTATTCCGTTGAATTCTTGTTAATTGAACTCATATTTTGAATTGTTAAATTCTTGGAAATCTGGAAAAATAATTGTTGGAATTATTTTCATTCATGAGGTATTATTCATGTTGTTTTGAGCACGCTGTCATGAGATTTTAATATGGCACTGATGTTGGGCACCCGCCAAGACTCCTTTTCCGGCTACTTGATAAAGTATGGCGCGGTATGGTGAGGCCTGGTGACTCCGGTTAATGTGTTGTTGAGAAATTTATTGATAAAAATGCTTATGAGATTCGCATTTGATTTGAATATTCATACTCGTATTGTTACGCTTTATTCACCGTTAATATTTGTTGAGCATCTTTCCTGTCGTATTGTGTACTTCCCCATATTTTCTTTTAGTTGGCAGGTCAGCGCGGATTTGAGTGCTATGGACCAATTGGGATGATTTTTAGCGTGGATTATTTTGGATAGAATATTCGAGAATACAATGAGAAGATTTGTATTTATTTTTGTTGTATAGAGCATTTTATTTCGAGATAGATAGTTGTTTTAATTCGAGAGACTTGTTGTTCTATTTGAAGAGATTGAGATTTGTAGTTCTCTTTTGTTGTTTCGGGATTTAGATGCTCTATACCTTGTTATATTGTGGTTTTGGTTAGTTTTATCGATGAGTAGCGCTCCGTTCGCTCTCCCCGGGCGGGCGGAGTGTTACAGAATGGTATCAGAGCTTAGGTATACGACCACCCTCGGGTCTTGGGTTTTGGGTCTGTTGCGTTTTTGTGGCGTATATTTTTGGAGATAGATTATTTTAGATAATCGTTTCGCGTTAGGCATCTAGATTAGATGTGAGGAATTTATTTTCGGAGACGAAATTATTTTTGGAGATTGTGGCCTGATTTTTGAGAGTTAGGTATTCGGCGAATTTCGAGGGAGAAATTCCATTGTTAGTGGGGAAGTGTAACAACCCGCGTAATTTTCGGGGTATTTTCGAAATAAAGAGGAAAATAAAGTTTTTCATAAAATTATTTTTATTGGCAAAATATGTTGGTTATAATTTTAGAAGAATAAAACTTCAAGCGGAATTAAAATCGGAGTTAAAACGGATTTTATATTGATTTTACAATATTTTGCCTTATGGCATTTTTTTGGGCGAACTATCAGTTTTTCGGGGTGATCGATCGATCGACGGGGGTGTAGATCGATCGACCCTCCCAGAAAACATGCGCTGCAAGCAGTTTTCAGTGTTTGTTTTGGTTACAACTCTAATATTTTTGCCTTATTTAAAGGGGTTGTGGGTGACTATTTTTGAAGCATCTTTTGGCACAAAAATATGCAGCAAACATATTTTCTTTTCCTCTCTTTTATACACAAACAAGCCCTTTGATTTATGCATTCAACCTTAGGTTTTTAGAGGTGTTCTTGGGGTTGTTTTGAGGTTGTTCTTGGAGGAAATTTTGGTGATCTTTGGAGTAGATTTTTGATGGTGTTATCTGCTATTTCTGGGCAGAATTACTGTTGGTCATTTTGGTGGTTTGAGGTATGGGGTTTTACACAATATGCTCCTGAAATCTCGCGAGTGTTTATTCCGTTGAATTCTTGTTAATTGAACTCATATTTTGAATTGTTAAATTCTTGGAAATCTGGAAAAATAATTGTTGGAATTATTTTCATTCATGAGGTATTATTCATGTTGTTTTGAGCACGCTGTCATGAGATTTTAATATGGCACTGATGTTGGGCACCCGCCAAGACTCCTTTTTCGGCTACTTGATAAAGTATGGCACGGTATGGTGAGGCCTGGTGACTCCGGTTAATGTGTTGTTGAGAAATTTATTGATAAAAATGCTTATGAGATTCGCATTTGATTTGAATATTCATACTCGTATTGTTACGCTTTATTCACCGTTAATATTTGTTGAGCATTTTTCCTGTCGTATTGTGTACTTCCCCATATTTTCTTTTAGTTGGCAGGTCAGCGCGGATTTGAGTGCTATGGACCAATTGGGATGATTTTTAGCGTGGATTATTTTGGAAAGAATATTCGAGAATACAATGAGAAGATTTGTATTTATTTTTGTTGTATAGAGCATTTTATTTCGAGATAGATAGTTGTTTTAATTCGAGAGACTTGTTGTTCTATTTGAAGAGATTGAGATTTGTAGTTCTCTTTTGTTGTTTCGGGATTTAGATGCTCTATACCTTGTTATATTGTGGTTTTGGTTAGTTTTATCGATGAGTAGCGCTCCGTTCGCTCTCCCCGGGCGGGCGGAGTGTTACAGAATGGTATCAGAGCTTAGGTATACGACCACCCTCGGGTCTTGGGTTTTGGGTCTGTTGCGTTTTTGTGGCGCATATTTTTGGAGATAGATTATTTTAGATAATCGTTTCGCGTTAGGCATCTAGATTAGATGTGAGGAATTTATTTTCGGAGACGAAATTATTTTTGGAGATTGTGGCCTGATTTTTGAGAGTTAGGTATTCGGCGAATTTCGATGGAGAAATTCCATTGTTAGTGGGGAAGTGTAACAACCCGCGTAATTTTTGGGGTATTTTCGAAATAAAGAGGAAAAATAAAGTTTTTCATAAAATTATTTTTATTGGCAAAATATGTTGGTTATGATTTTAGAAGAATAAAACTTCAAGCGGAATTAAAATCGGAGTTAAAACGGATTTTATATTGATTTTACAATATTTTGCCTTATGGCATTTTTTTGGGCGAACTGTCAGTTTTTCGGGGTGATCGATCGATCGATGGGGGTGTAGATCGATCGACCCTCCCAGAAAACATGCGCTGCAAGCAGTTTTCAGTGTTTGTTTTGGTTACAACTCTATTATTTTTGCCTTATTTAAAGGGGTTGTGGGTGACTATTTTTGAAGCATCTTTTGTCACAAAAATATGCAGCAAACATATTTTCTTTTCCTCTCTTTTATACACAAACAAGCCCTTTGATTTATGCATTCAACCTTAGGTTTTTAGAGGTGTTCTTGGGGCTGTTTTGAGGTTGTTCTTGGAGGAAATTTTGGTGATCTTTGGAGCAGATTTTTGATGGTGTTATCTGCTATTTCTGGGCAGAATTACTATTGGTCATTTTGGTGGTTTGAGGTATGGGGTTTTACACAATATGCTCCTGAAATCTCGCGAGTGTTTATTCCGTTGAATTCTTGTTAATTGAACTCATATTTTGAATTGTTAAATTCTTGGAAATCTAGAAAAATAATTGTTGGAATTATTTTCATTCATGAGGTATTATTCATGTTGTTTTGAGCACGCTGTCATGAGATTTTAATATGGCACTGATGTTGGACACCCGCCAAGACTCCTTTTCCGGCTACTTGATAAAGTATGGCGCGGTATGGTGAGGCCTGGTGACTCCGGTTAATGTGTTGTTGAGAAATTTATTGATAAAAATGCTTATGAGATTCGCATTTGATTTGAATATTCATACTCGTATTGTTACGCTTTATTCACCGTTAATATTTGTTGAGCATCTTTCCTGTCGTATTGTGTACTTCCCCATATTTTCTTTTAGTTGGCAGGTCAGCGCGGATTTGAGTGCTATGGACCAATTGGGATGATTTTTAGCGTGGATTATTTTGGATAGAATATTCGAGAATACAATGAGAAGATTTGTATTTATTTTTGTTGTATAGAGCATTTTATTTCGAGATAGATAGTTGTTTTAATTCGAGAGATTATTGGTTGTATTTAATTGGAAGAAATCGAGATTAGTGGTTTCTTTTGTTGTTATGGGAATTAGATGCTCTATACCTTGTATTATTGTGGATTAGTTTAGTTTTATCGATAGTAGCGCTCCGTTCGCTCTCCCCGGGCGGTCGGGGTGTTACAAGGATCAACGTAGATCTTGAAAGAACTGCAGGAGGAAAGGGCTCGACATGAAGCATGGAGTGTTCGAGGATGGTAATCGTGGAAGAGATGATCATTGTCGAGGTCACTCCTAGTGTGTAATGAAAGTAGATATTTCAAGGACTGTTGGGGCATGGCAGGAATTTTCCAAGTACCGCGACGGCAAAGAGTGATGCTAATCTAGACCCGCCCAAGGCAGTGATAATGGGAGGAGGTCTGAAGGACCTTTGAAGAAAATGAACCGTGAAAGATTTGATAAAACGTCGACTGTGCATGTTAACCAATGTATGTAGAATGTCCATAGGTATTAGCATTAAGGATAGAGTAGAATTACTCATAAGTGAAAATTTGGGTGAATTTTTTAGGCAACGTGGTGGGTATACCAGTCACCACATCCGGACCGAGGTTCAGTATACAAATAGAGGGATCTTAGGTATAGTTTAACCACAAATTCCTCCAATGATGGTTCAGAAGCGAAGTAAATGAAATTTCTAAACCCATCACGTGAAAGCCTGGCAGAGGCCAATTGTGAGAAAGAAATTTATCTGTTGAAGTGAATTTGTACCCGATGAGACAGGTACAAGGGAAAAAGAGCCCTTGAGAGAATGGACTCACGAGTTGTTATCGCCCATAATTTTTTGGAAAATTCTGCTCGGACGACTTATGTGTATGATGGCAGTACGATGCTTCTACAAGGTTGATGAAAATGCTCCTAGGTGAGCGGAGCTAAAAGAGTTTAAGGAATTACTCAAAGAGTACGACTGAATGTAAAGGGGCTAGTGCAAGCCATAAGTGGAAACCCACTAGGGGAATTTATCAAATTAATGCTAAGTCGGGACTGTTAAGTCCAATAGTGCGTTCCTCTTAGTTAGCGGAACTAAGGGAACCATGATGATAGTGTTCAGAATCAAGACTGCTAAGTCCGAGAGGAGGAAAACCCTAGACCGATCGTCGTGGCCTAGAATAAGAGGATTTATGAAAAGATGTATTATGTGGGATGTGAGACCACGCGTTTTGTTCTTGCTCGAAGTTATTTAAGGTAATAATAACTCCGATAAGTTTTGCATTCCGAGAAGGAAAAGTGTGTTATGTTTGGGAACCATTTGAACTACCAGTGCGATGGACACGAAAGTATATGAGTTTTATCCTCGAGTGAATGAGGTATATGACGATGCCTCACCTGAAAGAGGGCCGAGCTCACATTATTCATCAGTATGTTGGAGACTTCAGAGATTATGGATGTCTTATAGTGATTGATCCCGGTGTGTAGGGACCTTAATGATGTGATTCAAGGTATGTCGTATGACTGCTGAGCTTAGAGATCGAGCTCGTTGTTGTGATTAGTGCTAAGGATTTAGTGATAGTATAAGCGCAGTGCCACTTAACTCCTTCAGAGATGTTGGAGTATGGTCATACCTATTATTGGGGGATAAAAAAATTGAGTATCTCGACTATGTGTTGTTCCGACGATGCTCAGTAAGAATGCATTGGGAGAAGTCCCTTGTTTAAGTTCGGTTACGAAAGGGGATACGACTGAATTTGTATGTACGTCAGGAGAAGAGATGATGTTAGATGCTAGGGCATTAGTGGAGCCGGTAGTGTTGTCGGAAAACACTAAAAATTTTATCTCACCATGAAGGGATAAGTGGGACTTTATGGGAAAGAATTTAATTTTTAGTCTATAGAAGATTGAGAAGACCCCCGAGTTTGTAGTCACGCCGTGAAAACAAGGCGAGAGTTGAGGAAAAGCTGGTTACGAGTGAGATGGTTGCAATGTTTTTGCAAATGTGCACGGAGAAGAGGGCGTATGGGTGCCCTAGTCAATTGGCCTACTTAGTCATCCGAGATAGAGGGATGCGGAAGATTATATTTGATAATTATGACGGTGGGTAAGTTATGAGGCAAGTCGTACTGATGAAATGGATTGAACATCATGGGAGAAAGATGATAATCTAAGCTTATATGTGCTGAGAGAGCCAGCGCACACTATGGGATAAGAGTCGGTGGGAAGCCGTTCAATAGTTATCTCTTTATATGGGAGACCTAACTGTTATGAATAAGTAACATAAGGTGCTACTTGACTAAGTCTTGAGAGTGACTTACGCGTTACTAAAATGTTGATTCTTATAAAGTGACCAACCCTAAAAGTACGCCAATTATGAAGAGTACACAGATTGTAAAGTATAACATACCTGGAGAGAAAGGGGAATAGAGTACCACTTGAGGAAATATGATGTAAGAGGAAAGCGGCATTGAGGAAGAGACATAGTGAGATTATCTCCAGACGCACCACTAATTGATAGATAAAGATGGGCTCTAAATGAACAATCGGAAATTAGGTAGTGAACCTACGTTTCCAGAGATGAAATGAGTAGGAGACTTATAATTTATGGATGGACTGTGAACATGGTAACCAACAATCCATTGGGATAGAGGAATGGATTGGCCGGGATGGACTAATATGTCGTTGAAAAGGAAGAGTGCACAAGTGCAAGGTGCCACTCTATATGGTTGTGAATCAGGATAAAATCCTAAAATGCCACCCTATGAGAGATGGTCAGGGAGGAATGGAGATGAAGTTTTATTTTGGATATGTTGTGTCACCTATGACTCCTTGATTGTGAGAAAGGAAGATACTATGCCCTAACGATAGTTGGATTTTGGAAGAGCCCACTAATCAATAAATAGGTTAAATGTATACCTATATGAGCATATTTATAGGTAGTGTGACTGTGCCTATATGGACTGTAAATAAGGATTAGGTTCATAGGTACCTATTATGAACTTATGTACTTTGAGGTATGGTTCGAGGAGACATTCCGAACTCTTAGTCCTTAATGCGTGATATGAGGACATTCTATTGTAGTACTACATTTTAGAATATATGAAGTGTAAAATTATATGGCTCCTAAATTTTCTACTCATGTGTGACGAGATATATATACATATATTGGTGCTCGAGGTGTGATTCCGAGACAATATAACAAATCACTATTGGTGATCTAGGTGGGATTCCAAGCCAATAACCCCAAAAGTGTTATAGAAGGGGGGTGATGTTATTATAAGTGTTGATAGTATATGTTGTGTAAGAAATATATACCTTATGATTTTCCTACTTATGGGCGATAATAAGTATTCTTAATTCTGTATTGGGGTCGATCATGTTCCAGATCAATACATGAAGGATTCGATTTGGGGTCGATGATTTGCCGAACGAAATTGATGATGAATAATAAACATTGGTATCGAAGGAAGGTCTGAACCAACATATTCATTGCATTTACTTTGAGTCGAGGGATTTTTGGACCAATGTAAATGATAGGACGATTGGGGTCGATGATTTGCCGGACCAATTTTCCTTATAGTATATATTGTGTGTGAAATACATACCTTAAAATATTCTACTTATGAGTAATACTAGACACATAGATGCTATATAGAGATATATACATCAAAAGGGTAAATTAATTAGAGAGAAACATAATTTCAAGAGTTAACGTTAGATTGGGAAAAATCTATGGAGATATTAAGTAGTAAGACTAACTTATAATATATGAGGCATGGATAACATGCGATAAGGGCTTATAATGAAGCAAGGCATGTACTTGGGGCGACCCTTAGGATAATATGATTGGATTTTTGGGTATTAGAGGAGGCGGTGATGTTTAAGGTCCTTAGTCTTAATACCAGTCTTATCATAATTTCGAGGATGAAATTCCTTTGTAAGGGGGGAAGTATGTAATAACCCGTATTTCTGAGTATTTCTATTTAATTAAATTGAAGAATTAAATGAGAAAATACGATTTGATTTAAAATACGCGAAAAAAATAATTTAGTGAGATTTATTAATAATTGTGATTATGGAGTATTAATCGAGAGATAGATGCTGATTAATATTGCCTCTTTCTATTTACTTAGCGCGAGTAGTAAATAGTTACTTAGCACGTGTAGACCATTTTGGGGTAAGAACGAGTAATATATTTTTAAGTGACTCAAATGATAATTTAGAGGTCACGAATGAGTCCGGAAGGATTGAATTAGCCAAAATAGTATACCCGGGGGTACTAGTTGAGTCTTGAGATAATTTTGGACTAAACTGAGACCGTTCGGGGGCGTTTTGGTCTTTTAACATGTGAGGGTATTGACACCTACGAATTTGAGAGTCTATTATTAGCCGTATGAAAGAGTGGTTAGGGTTAGAACACCCGTGTAAACACCAAGACCATTAGAGAGAAGGAGAAAATCATTCTCAAGGCTTAGAAGATGCTTTTGAAGAGGTTGGGTTTGGATCTTGCATCCTAGGAGCCAAAGGAGAAAGGATTGAAGAAGAGAAGCATCAATCCATCATCAACTCCACGAAATCATAACCCATCTATCAAGTCAAGTGTTTATTACAAATCAAATTCAAGTTATAATACTCGTGTTTAGGGAGTTTTAAGAATTTGTTGATTCTATTGAAAAACCTTGAATTAAATGTATGAATCGATCATATGTTTGGGTAGGACTGCATGTAGAATGAATCCCTAAGTAAAGATGAAATAAAATTTGAATATATTTGATTATTAACATAGAATATTTATGAGGTCTTGGTTAAAGAACATGAATCTTGAATGACTTAGGGTTTAATTGATGAACACAAGATGTCAATCTGCCAGAATTTTTGACATAAATTTAAACATATGACATTTGAACTTTACTTCGAATTAGAGTGTGAAACATACATGACTGTAAAGTTCTATCTCTTAGATATCCAATGAACTTGGAATCAAGTCAATCGGAGTTCTCTAGAGGGAGTAATCGATATGTTACTAAATGGTGTTTGATCTGCCAACATAGTAATCTGCCAGAATTTTGACGTGACTTTAAACGTGTATGATTTGAGTTGTACTTTGAATTAGAGTGTGAATCATAGATGTATGGAAAGTTCTATCTCTTGTCTTTTCAATTAACTTGGAATCCGGTCAATCGGAGTTCTGTAGAGGGAGACATCGAAATTTTACTATAGAGTGTTTAATCTGCCAGAAAATTTATGATTCGTTTCGGCTGCGAGAAAATGTAATATCTTTCTTTTTTAGACTCAAATGCCTAAAATTTTATCGGGGAAGTGTTTGGGACCTTGATGAAATATATTTCTGGAATAATGATATGGAATTAGGTCTATGATTGAGCGTTGGACTTTAATTTTGTGAGAGAATTAAAGTGGAGATTCATAGGCTTGATTGTGACGTATTCTAATTCGAGAGGAAAATAATATAATTATGGAAAAGCTTGAGTGAGCTTAAATTTGTTGAGTCAGTAGGTTAACAAGGGTAACTACTGAATTGATATAACAAGGGGTAACTAGGACCCTTAGAGTTGTGTGAATACTCAAATTAATATGAAAGTGAAATAAATTTGTAAAGAAAACAATTATGGTTAATATAAGAGAATACTATATTACGTACAAGTATGATTGATAGATCGGGTGTGTACCTACTAAATTGAATGAACTATTAGGTTGATAGATGTATACCTACATTAACTAAGTTAGGATCGATGAAGTATTCCGAACTAACGTAGGGTAATTATATGTTATGGTCGATGGAGTATTCCGAACTAACATTGGGTTATTATATGTTTGGGGTCGATGTAAAATGCCAAACCAAACCTTTGAACTGGTGACGTGATGAAAGTTGGGATTGAGGTATGATTCTGAACCAATTCTTACTTGGGGTCGATGAATCATTCCGAACCAAGAGTCCTTTACGTGTGTCAAAAGGACATAGTAGTAATGACTGATATTTAGTATATATTGTGTGTGAAATATACACTTAATGATATTCTACTTCTGTGTGTTTAGTAGATTGATATATAACGTGTTTAACGATACATATCAAAATGGTAAGTTAAGTAGTGAAACTTAATTACGAAACGTAACGTTAGATAGAGAATATCTAATTAGTAATTTAGGTAGTGAAATTTAATTACAAAAGTGGGAAGATATTAATTGTGAGAATTGTAGAAATTTAGTAGTGAAACTAAATGAGAAGTTTTGAAACATAACATAGGTAAAATGTTACTTGAGAACTAATTAACCTTCGTGAGATGTTAATGAAATAGATGTAATGTATGGTGAGTACGAGAACTTAGGTATAGATAAGTTCAGATGATGACTTTTGCCCTAGTTATCTTGGGAGATATGGCTAGGCAGGCTAAGTGTAGAACGTTAGGTGTGCACAATAGATGAGGAGTGAGTAAACTCAAGATAGTGTACAAGAACCTAACATGTGTAATCAATAACCGCATTTTACATTGTGATAAACTCTTGATAAATATTTTGAGTACTAACTCTTGGTATTAAATATTTTTAAAACCTTTTAGGTGTCCAGTCACAGGGACGCCATGTATGCTGATTTCATTCCCGGGACTCGAAGGTGTAGTACAGTGGATGCTTACAGGATTTTGATTAGACGATATCTCTCTTTCAAATCTATTGCAAGATCTCACACTATTCTATCTATGGACTTGTGGTCCGGTATCAGTCTCATATGTTTAGTTTCACACTAGTGGTTGTTCTATTGCTGTTTTGGGATTTTTAGCCGATGGCTATTCGGTAATACTCTTATTCTCTTGTACTTATATTTTTCTGATTGGGTTGTAGTACATGGTGATTGTTATACTTTGTTCCGCTTGGTTAATTTTGTTTTAAGAAATATAAAATTTGGCACCGGTCTAATTTTCAAGTAGGTGACTAGTAATGAAAAGGTTTTCGACAGTGATGCTAAGAATGAACCATTTGAGAAACCTGTTTTAATTTAATAAAGACTTAATCACCCGATGTTTAATTAGGTGGTGTCACATCACGATCACACACAACACAAGATATACCAGGTTCGGAAAATTGCCTACGTCCACGGTGGTGCTCTTTTTTTTTTGTATTTCTCTTTTCTCCAGGGGAGTGTTTCTGATTACATACCCTTTTCCCCAGGCCGGGGATTCAATATATACAGTTAAACTTCGGAGAGTAGGAGTATTGGGCACTCCCACGCTAGCCCACTATCCATAGAATATCTCCTGAATGATTTTAGGAATAGGATGGGATTTTGCTAACTAATTGTTTGTGAGGCTTTTGAGTTTGGGTCGGGCTCTCCTTATTTTTAATAAGGCTTAGTCCGACTCCTTTGGGCCTATAAAAACTGACAACGTACCCACAATTGCCCCTAAAATTTTTGGGTCACAATTTGGGTTCAATAATTTTAAATAATAGCTTTGATGGCATTTTGGTGAATTAAATGATGCTTTGGGGAGTGAAATGTCTCTTCCTAAGGGATTTAGGTGGCAGATCTACTTCATTATCCGTGCGTCATCATTGAGAGGGTTTAAAACTATTTGAAGGAGCTATTTTTGACGTCGCTTCACAAATTTCGCACTCTCGAGATATCTCTTGCTTCCTGTTGTGTTTTCTCACTTTCGGGTCTCTCCCTTCATCTTTAAATTTTTCTTTGTCTTTCCATCTTCCTTTTTTATGGTCTCGCGTTGTCTTAAGCAGATTTTCATTTCGTAAGTCTTCCAAACTTCTTCTTCTTTCTTTTCTGTTGAAATTTATTTTCTATTACCGCTAGGGTTTTTTCATGGAAAGAATAGGTCATAGATCACTAGCTGAGTTTAGGGAGTTCTACAACATCCCTAGATGGGTGGACATTGAATGTGCCCTTATTCCTCGCAATGCTCGAGACATTGAGGATGAGCATTGGATTCATGTTCTCCTCTTGTCTCATGGGGGTTTAACCTTTCCCCCTAATCGCTTTTTTTTGCATTTCTTTAGTTATTTCTACATAGTTCCTGCCCAATGTTCTGCAAACATTTGGAAAATTATTAATGGCATACATAGGATCAATCAGTTATATGGCACCAATTTAAGTCTTGCTGAAATCTGTTACTGCTATAGCTTTTCTCGAACGAGCTCTAGTCTCCTCTATCTGAAAGTTAGGAGTCCTAACAGGGTGCTGGTAGTCAATCTACCTAATTCCCATGAGGACTATTGGTACGAAGGTTTTATTTCCCGGAACTAGCAGTTCCCTCCCCAGACTGAGGAGACTATGTACAAGGGACCTACGATTCCCTTCTATGGGTAGGAGTATATAGGTAGATATTTTTCTTGCTCTGCTTGTTGATTTCTTGTTAGTGTATTCTTTCCATTATGTTTCCCTTTTTGCTTTTTCAGCGAAAATGGAGAATTCGAAACCTGCTCTCCCCGAAATCCGAGTTATTGAGCTGATAAAAGCTTGGAAGATAAGGGAATCTTTAGCTGAAGGCGAACGTTCGTGACCAGCTACGTTCCTTTTAGAATACAAGAATATCAGGACCAATTTCATCGCTCGGTCTACTGATAGCATTCCTTACCTCGATATCATAGAAGAGGTCGTTGTTGAGCCAATTCAATTAGACGAGGAGGAGAGTATCTCTGGTGAAGATAGTGCGGGGACTGACAGAGGTGGATTTGAGGGTGTTTCTAGTGAGGAGAGTTCAAGTGGTGAGGGATCTTCCAGTTTTGAGGAGGATTCAGAGAATTCGGAGAGTTCTAAGGATTCGGATAGCTCCAGCGAAGAGACTACAGCTCCTCCTAGGAAGAATTTAATCCAGGATGATGATGAGGAAAATGTTTCTCTCGCTCGCAGGTTGAAGAAGCAGAAGTCTGGAAGTGGGAATACTCCCACTAGCTCCCAGACTGTGGCTCATGAAAGGGAGAGGAAGAAGAAAGAGGAGGCGTTGGGGTGTGTGTGTGTGTGTGTGTGTGTGAGAGAGAGAGAGAGAGAGAGGGATAATGAAGAAGAGAGGAAAAGGGTCGAGAGGGAGAAGAAGTAGAGAGAAGAAGAAAGGAGGAGGGAATAAGTGAGGATAAAAATGGGGCAGTCCTTGATGCCCGTGTCTGCCCTAGATGAGGGGGCTTCTGTCACTCTTGCCCCTCAGCTGGCTCTGACGGTGCTCGAGAGAGCAGTCTTACCATAAGCTCGCTGGAGTTCGTCAAGTATATGGTCCGACCAGTTATCCCTAAAGGCGAGTCAGGGGCTAGCCTTGGTAAGTCTAGTTTTACTTCTCTACTCTTGAAGTTTTATTTTTAATACCTTCTTCACTAATGCATTATTTCTCTCTATAGTTTGTGTTTGATTTCACCGTCCTCTATCGTAGCCGTGACGTGCTAGTGAGGAAAAATACTGAGTTGGAGGTGAGCCTAAAGGGTGCTAGTGCTGCTCAGAAGTCTTTCGACCTTGCCTTGGCCGAAGCTAACAAAGAAAAAGAGGAAACGTATATGGAGTTGGAGGAGCTAAGGCAGTCTTATGACTTAGTCTGTACGAGCGAGCTGGCATTGGTCGAGGAGAATAAAGAGCTTACTGAGAAGATAAAAAAGTTGGAATCTAAGGCTTCCACCATCAAGGAGAGCTCTAATAATGCTGGGTGGCTCGCAGCATATGGGGATGCCGAGGCTCAGATCGGCTACATCAACCGTTTTAACTTTAAGAAAGGTTGGAACAGGGCTTTGCTCGCTGTTGAGGTGGATGTTGATTCTCCTATCTTTGATGAGCACGACCCTAGCCCGAAACCAATTATAGAGGGCTTGCCTCCTCCTGCTACCAGTGAAGATGCTCTAGCTATTCCAACCACTATTTTTTATGCTCCCCTTGATCAGGGAATGGTGGTTGTTCTATTTGAGGGAGGTGCACATGAGGCTGCTGCGGATAGGGAGAAGCAACCAGCATCCTTAGAGCAAAATGTGGTTGCCAGCTAGTCTTCTTAGGGGGCTTTTGTACTTCTTGCATTTCTGTTGTTCTCTTTTTCTTCTCGCCGATGTATTGAACTATTTTTATTTTAATGCAATAAAGTTTTGTTCCTTTTCATATACTAATTTATTTATTCTCGACGCTTGCATGATTTGTATCTTATCGATCTTGAGGAATATATTCCTGCTACCTCTCGCTTAGGCCAAATTCTTGGTGCCGACGTAAGCAACTGAGTTCGCCGTACCTTTGTAAAAATCTATAAGTCTCTTAGATCAAGGAATCACGACTATAAAGACTAGTCAGAGCTTATTGCCAAGCTGAAAGATAGGCTTGAGGAGATGGAGGACATCGGCGCTTCTGTTCAAGAAGAAATGGATGCCCTGAAGACTAAGCTTCTGGAAGCATCTGAGATCAATCAAGTTGGATAGATCCTTCAATAATAGAATGATGCTTTAAGGAGGGAAGTTTCGTGCCTTAGGTAGAATGTGCCGATCATTGACCTTCAAGTTTTACGTGGTTCATCTTCATAGACTGGGCGACGAGTTAGGATTGATGATAGTGGTTCAGCTATAGATATTACCGAACTATAGGGGGATATTCATAGGTCTTACGTGATAGTCGTTGGTCTTCAAAGAGATGTCACCCTACTGAGGCACTTGTTTAAGAAAGGTCCTCGACAGGTGTGGGTTGATGGCTACGACTAGGGTTGGATTGATGCTCCAACGAGGTTGATGAGTTAGCTTTCATAAGAGGATGTTTGAGTGCCCTCAGGGAGTTGCAAGTCCCCAGGAACTCTATTCTCTGGTATAGTCACAAGATCACTCCCTCAACTTTGATGCCGAACCCATTCAGAAGGGATGATCAATGGGTTACTATAGATGCGATCCCAAGACATCTCCTGGAACCAAATTCAGACGAAGTCAAGGAGGAATTCGCTCCTCACCCAAATGATGGTCGAAGAGCGCGAGTAGCTGACTACCTCACTCAGCGACCTAGTCCTCATTAGGGTTTGAATTAATTAGCATATGTAACTCTTTGTACATATATTGATATAATAAAATAGTTATGTTTTGGGCGATTTGTCAACTACACATGTGTTGTGTTATTTTTTACTTCATTGATCTCTTATTCAGTTATCTTGGGCTCTTCCAACCGACTAGATATAACTTAGGCAGAGTTAGTTGTTGAGTGAGTATCCCCTTAATTCCGTTTGCTTTTATTATACCATTATGACTTCCTTTATTTTTTAGGTTGTGTCGTCACACTTCCTTAGGCCTAAGTGAGGCAATGGCGAGGATACACCTGGTATCGGATATTCTACTCGAGCAGGATTTTCGAGCCATACAGTGTTGTCAACCAACTTGGGTTGTCCATGTTTCCTAATGGTCCCCTATAGGGGTTCATATATTGCTAGGGGCAAGCGAAGAGGTCATTCGTGTTTATTGACGAATGCTTGAGGAGGGTCATTACACACTGACCCTGCTTTAATAAGTTTCTCGTGATCATAGTTTTGTGTGTTAAGAGGGGAGCCTGTAACTTGGAAAGGGTGCATACATTATAATGCAGTTAAGAAAAACCAACACTTCATAAAATGCTACTGCCAAACAATCTTATTATTCAAAGAAGAATTGAGAATTCAATATTGAGTTTAAAAAGAAAAAAGAAAACTAGAAGTATAATTTCTTTAAATTGGCTGAATTCCAAGATCTTGGTATCTCCTTGCCCTCCGGCGTTTCCAAGTGGTAGGCTCCTTGCAGGTCGTCTTTTATTACCTTGAAAGTTCCCTCCCAGTTTTGTCCTAGCTTGCCATCTGATGGTTTCACATCTCTGCCATGAACTTTTCTTAGTACGTAGTCCCCAACCTATAATGTTCTTGGATTGACTTTTTTGTTATAGTGCTTTGCTGGCTATTGTTGGTAGGCTGCCAATTTCACTAGAGTTAATTCCTTTCACTCATTAGTTAAGTAAAGTTTAGCGAGTAATGTGCATTATTTTGGCCTTGGTCAACCAGAGTGGACCTCATGGTGGGGAGGTCGACTTCTGATGGGATAATTGCCTCCATCCCATACGTAAGTGCAAATGGTGTCTCTCCAGTTGCTCTCCTTGGGGTGGTGCGGTAAGCCCATAGGATATTGGGCAGTTCATTTACCCACGCTTTTTTATCCCATCGATCACTGTTTTGTTGGTAGCCTCCGCCTGTCCGTTGCTCTGAGGGTATGCCATAGAGATAAAGTAGTGTCTGATCCCATGGTCACTGTAGAAACCTTGGAAGAGGCCACTCTCGAACTGGGTTCCATTGTCAATGATGATAGTCCTGGGGATCCCAAAGTGAGTGACGTTGTTTTTCCATATGAATCTTTTTATGTCTGTGTCTCTAATATACTCCAGTGGCTCTTCCTCTATCCACTTGGTGAAGTATTCTGTTGCAATCAATAGATACTTACGATTATCGATTGCATTTAGTAGAGGGACCATGATGTCCATACCCCATTGGGTGAAGGCCCATGGGCTAGTAAGTGACTTTAGGTTACTGGATGGCTGGTGAACTATAGGTGCATGAAGTTGGCACTTTTCGCACTTTCGAGCGTAGACTCCAGCACCTTTCTGTATATACGTCCACCAGTACCCTTCTTTCATTACTCGAAAAGCTAGCGACATGCCCCCAATGTGACTCCCATATATACCCTCATGGATTTCATGCAGGACTCACTCAACGTCCTTTGGATGAATGCACTGGAGGTAAGGGCCAGTAAAAGATCTCTTGTACAGCTTGCCCTTAGGAGCTAAGTGAAAGCGAGCAGCTTTGACTCTTATCTAATGAGCGGTCTTCTTATTTTTTGGTAGTACAATATCCTTCAAATAATTCCATATGGGATCCATCCAACTGAGGGTTGTCTCAATCTGGAGAACATGCTCTACGCTCGGCAGTTCGTTGATCTGGTTGATACTTAGATGAGCAAGGAAATCAATCTGAATTGTCCTCTTCAAGTCGGATTTGATCGCTGAGCTTAAGGCTGCTAGGGAATCAGTATGGATGTTCTGTCCTCTGGGAAACTACTGGACGCTGATGTGTTCAAAGTTGGCCATCAATCTTTTCACAGTGGCGAGATAGGCTGCCATCCTCTCATCTCTTGTGTTGAAATCATCACTTATCTGGTTGGACACTAACTTTGAGTTGCCGAACACTTGGAGTCGCTTTACTCTGAGCATTTGCGCCTTTTGTAGGCCCGCATTTAGTGCCTCATACTCTGCTTCGTTGTTGGAGGCTTTAAATCCAAGCCTGATTCCTTGCTCGAGTATTGCATCTTCGGGGGTAACCAGCACGATGCCCACTCCCGCCCCTCTGGAATTGGAGGCTCCATCAACGAATAGTTTCCAAACTGCAAATGGTAAGGGAAATTTGTTCTGATGACTAGTTTAGGGCAGGTCGCAAAGATGGTCTCCTATAAACTCGACGATGAAATCGGTGAGGACCTGCACTTTGGTGGCAGTCCTTGGTTGGAACTGAATGTCAAATCGCCCGAGCTCAATCGACCATTTAGACAGTCTACCTGAAAGGTCTGCTTTCCTTAGGACTGCTTTAAGAGGGTGGGATGTAAGTACAATGATGGAGTGGGCTTCGAAATAGTGTTTTAATTTCCTCGAGGCTACCACTAGTGCAAAGGCGAGATTTTTTAGTGGTAGGTATCGCTGTTCGGCATCTAAAAGGGTCTTTCTCGCGTAATAGACTGGGTACTGGATCCCTTTTTTTCACATACCAGTGCAGAACTTACAGCATGGCTGGATACTGCAAGGTAAAGGTATAAGGAATCATTTTCTTGAAGGATTGTGAGCAAAGGCGATTTGCTGAGGTAAGCTTTGATCCCTTCTAATGCCCTCGAGAAATCCTCGTTCCACTCCACATCCTTGCTTTTTCTTTAACAAATGGAAGAACGGTTGGCACCTTTCAAAAGACTTTGAGATGAACCGATTTAGGTCGACGAGCATTCTCGTGAGCTTCTGCACGTCTCTTATGGTTTGGGGGGGGACTACACCTGGTTGATAGCATCAATTTGATCTGGGTTGGCTTCAATACCTATCTTGCTGACCAAGTACTCAAGGAATTTTCCTAACTGGACACCGAAGGAACACTTGCTCGCGTTGAGCTTCATTCAGTACTTCCTGAGGATTTCAAAGGTCCTTGATAGGTTAGAGAGGTGGTCATCTTTGAGCTTGATCTTAATGAACATGTCTTCGATGTAGACCTCCATAGTGCTTTCCATTTGGTCTTTGAACATTTTTATGACCAACCGCTTATAAGTTTCCCCTGAGTTTTTTAGCCCAAAGGGCATAACCTTGTAGCAATATAACCCAACTTTGGTTATAAATGCTATTTTGTCTTGATCCGACTCGTGTAGAGGGATCTGGTGATACCCAGAGTATGCGTTCAGGAAGCTCATCCTTTTGTGTGCTGCCGTGGCATCCACTAGTTGATCGATCTTTGGGAGGAAGAAGCTGTCTTTGGGGCATGCCTTGTTGAGGTCCGTGAAATAGATGCAGACTCTCCACTTTTCATTGCTCTTAGGGACAACCACTGAGTTGTATATCCACTTGGGGAACTGGACTTCCTGTATGGATCCTGGGTCCAGCAGTTTTTTAACTTCCTTCTCCACTGCCTTAGCTTTCTTCAGAGCAGTTCGTCGAGATTTTTGTGCTATTGATATAAAAGTTAGGTCGACGTGCAGTCGATGGAAAGTGATGTTAGGATCAATCCCGGGCAGCTCGTATGGCTCCCATGCAAAGACATCTAAGTTACTCTGAAGTAAGGTGACCAACTCCTTCTTTTAACGATCGGCGAGTAAGGTTTCGATCAAGTACTTTATTTCGTTCGAGCTGCTACTAGATGTGACTTCCTCTAGGTCCTCGACTACTCTTTCAGAGGGGAGGAGACTTGTCTCCTCTACTCTTGGTCTCCCATATCTTAGTTGCTATTTGTAGGGCATTAGCCTCTCTTGTTCCTCGTTCTTGCTCCTAAATTCTTCAACCTTCTACTTTGTATTGGGACATATGGTTGCTATAAAGCACTTCCTCACCATCGCCTGATCTCCATGGATTTCCACCACTCCTCGTTCGGACAAACATTTGAGCTTCTGATGGTAGGTAGATGGAACGAACTTCATCGCGTGCATCCATCCTCTACCGAGGATTGCTTGGTAGGGTGAATCAATATCGACCACGAGAAACTCGATCATTTTCAAGATGTTTCCTGCCCTTACTAGCAAGATGATCTTTTCCAAGGGGGTGGTTATTTTTTCCAGCGAAGCCAACTAGAGGAACGGTGGCTTCCTTTAGGTCAGTGACACTTAACTTCAACTTTCTGAATGGGTCAAGGTACATTACTTCGAATGAGCTACCTTGGTCAACGATCAACCTATCAACATCATAATTAGCTATCTTGGGTGTAATGATCAATGCATCATGATGTCGAGTTCTTACTCCCACTAGATCCTCATCTGTGAACACAATGTGCTTACTGTAGTCGACATCCTCTATTGTCCAACGCTTCCCAGCTTGCATTTTGGCTGGATCAATTTGAAAAGCTTGCATTACTGCTGTAAGCTTTTTTACTTCCATCCGAGATGTATTTCCTCGAATCTGTTTGAGGTCGTACGCTCCATGAATTACTGTGAACTCATGGCCGACGTCTTCCTCGAGCAAGTTGTTGGGCCTTTGATCTCCATTGGCAGCTACCTTCTCTTCCTTTCTTTTCACAAATTTGCTCAAGTGTCCAGCTTGAGCTAACTCTTCAAGGTGAGATTTGAGGGTTTTGCAGTGCTTGCTTTTGTGCACGCCCTCTTTGTGGAAAGCACATCTCAGTGCGTTATTCCTCTTTAAAGGGTCTCCACCCATTTTCCTGGGCCACTTAATAAACGGTTCGTCCTTGATCTTTGCTAGAATTTTGTAGATCGATTCTCTTAAAACTGTGTTCACTGCTTGAAATGCCTTCGAGGCATCACGCTTGCTCCCATTCTTAGGTCCATTCTTGCCCCCATTCTTACTCTCTTTCTTTTGACCTTCATTCTTATCTCTCCCCTTGTCGACGATCTTGGCGCGACCATTTTCTCCTGCACTGAGATGGATCACGTCTTCGACTTTGGTATATTTTTTAATACGAGCCATCAAGTCGTCGATGGTTGTGGCCTCCTTCTTAGTGAGGGATTGGTGTAAGAGGCAGTAGCTGGGTAAGCCAATCTTAAAGGATGCCACGACGACCTGCTCTGAACAGTCCTCGACCTCGTTGAATGGCTCCCAATACCTCTTTGCGTAGCCTCTGAGGCTCTCTTAGGGATTTTTCTTCATTGTCAATAAAGCATCCATCCTCTTCGGATGGGAGCTGCTGGTAATGAAGCGGTATGTGAAGAGCTCTGTGTAACAACCCGAATTTTTTTAAATGAGATTTTTTTAATTAATTTTGGAAATCAGAGAAAAATAAAATTTTGCATTTTATAAATTTTATAATTTAAAGTGTTAGTTTTCATATTTGAAAAAAAAAATTCAAACGGAATTGGAATCGGAATTAAAATGGAGTTTTAATTGAATTTTTATTATAGAACAGTCCTCAAAATATAAAACTCTCTAACAAAAAAATATATTTAAAAATATTGAACGGTCCGATCGAGCTGAAATTGAAAGCTTCCTCTCATCTTCAGCTAATTCTCTGTAAAATTTCATCCCATTCCAACGGTCCGATCGTCCGGAATAAAAAATTTTAGTGTTTGTATCTGAGTAGAACTATTTTCTTAATCAAACTCTTAATCCTTTATATATCAACAAATTCGCCGCTTGGATTTTCAAATCATTTTTTCTCGAACTTTTCAACTAGAAGACCTCTCCAAAATTAATCCCTTTCATATACATATCGTAACCCTAAACTTATTCAAGATTTCAACCTTAGGTTAGAAGGCTTATTTGGTGTTTTCTCGAGTTTGGGCTAGAACGAGATTTAATTATTTTCGTGAGAAGAACCTGATGATTTGATTAGATTTTGAGGCTGAAATTATGTGATGATTTTGAGGTATGGGGTTTTACACAATATGCTCCTTAATCTCGCGAGTATTATTCTCGTTGTTTTCTTATGATTATTGACTCATATTTGAATTGATAAATTAATTTGGAAATCTGAAAATATTTGTTGGAGTCTAATTTCAATTCATATGGTATTATATTTGGTGTTGAGCATATTGTCATGAGATTTTAATATGGCACTGAGGTTGGGCACCCGCCAATATTCCCTTTTTCGAATATGCTTAAAAATGCATAGACGCGGTATGGTGGTGAGGCCTGGTGACCCGGTTAATGTGTTGTTGAGAAATTATATTGATAATTGCTTATGAGATTCGCTTTTGATTTGAATATTTGTATTCATATTGTGACATTTTATTCACCGCTAATATTTGTTGAGCATCTTTCCTGTCGTATTGTGTACTTCCCCATATTTTCTTTTAGTGGCAGATTAGCTCGAATTTTGGGCGCTTGGGATTTATTGGAGATGGATTTTAGCGTGGATTATTTTTGGGAAGATTTTTAATACAAGAGAGAAGATTTTATTATTTTGATGTATAGAGCATTGGAGATTTGTATTTTATTTTCGAGTTAATTGTATGTAATTCGAGAGACTTGGTATTTATTTGATGAGATTGGGATTAGTGGTTTTCTCTTTTTTGTTGTGGTATTTAAATGCTCTATACCTTATTATTTGTGGAATTGATCTAGTTTATTGATAGTAGCGCGTCGCTCGCTCTCCCCGGACGGGCGGGGTGTTACACTCTGCCAGGGACTCGAAGTTCCTAATGGATCTGTGGGGGAGTTTCTCTAACCATTTTTTAGCCATGTTGTGCAAGCTCGATGGGAAAATTTGGCATATCAGTGCGTCCTTGTGGTTCCAAAGGGCCATGGCTTGTTTGTACAGTCTGATATGGTCGATGGGATCAGTTTTTCCATCGTAGATCTTGAACCTAGGCATTGCGAACTTCTTGGGGGCTTCCTTTTCCTCTATTTCCCTTGAGAAAGGGGACTTCATCTGGGTCATGAGATCTCACCTGGCTAGATATATTGTTGATCTGGAACCCCGATGTGCTGAGTGTTGGTCCATCTCTCTCCGGACCAAATTTCGTATATCGTCATTTCCTCGGCCCGGGCTCCTGTAACGACGAGCTGATTGTTGTTACTCAGACCAGTCGTTATCTGACCTGTGTCCCTCAATTCTTTGAGATCCACATTTTGGGCTCCTTCCTCGATTATGAGATCTGCTCGCCTGAGGGCTAGGAGTCCGATGATGGCATTGCCTTGTATTGCGATGGATTTCTCTCTGAATTTTCTCCAGTCTCCTTTTGAGGCGATCATTCTCGAATTCCTACTTGCGAGTGGCTTCCTACTGCTCTTGGAGCTTGGCCTCATAGGTGTCGATCAGCCTGGAGAATTGCATGGACCTAGATGGTCCCTGTCTTTCTTCTGAGACCTGCCATTCTGGGCGAGGCCTTAAGTTTGAGCGTAGAACTTCAGATCTAACCCTACGAGGGATAGGTTGCTTTTGAATATCCCCTGCTTGAGGGGAATTGTTGTTGTGACCAGAAATTATAGGTTCTTGTTGGTGAATGCTTTCTTGAAGTAAGAACGATCGTTTCCCATAGACGGCGCCAATTGTGGTGACAATAAATCTCAACACAAATTATAAGTAAATGCAATCACCGGGAAAATAAGGAACTGAAATAAGAATAGTCATAATCATACACAACACAAAATATACGTGGTTCAAAAAATTGCCTACGTCCACAGTGGTGCTCTTTGTTTGTATTTCTCTTTTCTCCAGGGGAGTGTTTCTTATTACATACCCTTTGCCCCGGGCCAAGGATACAATATATACAGTTAAACTTCGGAGAGTGGGAGTATTGGGCACTCCCACGCTATCCCACTATCCCTATAATATCTCGTGAGAGATTTTAGGAACAGGATGGGTTGTTGCTAACTCATTGTTTGTGAAGCTTTGGAGTTTGGTTCGGGCTCTCCCTATTTTCAATGGGGCTTAGTCCGACTACTCCTTTGGGCCTATGAAAACTGACGAGGTACCCACACTTTCTATAAAATATTGATATTTTATGAAGTATAGTGTGATTAGAAAAGACACAATTCTATTAATAATTATAGCGTTAATTTCTATATTCTTTATGGGTACCTAGGTTTTTTGTAATTCTTATAAAATCATGTGATTGTTATTATATATATTTTTCCAAAAGAAGAAGAAGAAAAAATATTTCTTTACAAAATTTTAAAAGATGTTGGTCTCGAAATTTAGTTATACCTAGCACGTGAAAATTACTATTTTACTTCACTTCTTCTTTATCTTTTTTGGCAGGGTATTATTTACACAACATTCCTAATTTAAGAGACCAAATATATACACACACACACACACACAAATCTATACACATATATTGTGTCTTCAATCCTAATTTTACCAAGTATCTAGAAAAATTGAGAAAAATCCATTTCACCTAGCTATGTGGCCTCAATTACCTTAATGATCCTTTTTGTTTCCCTTTTTGCATATTTTCTATTAGGAAAACTTATCATTTAGCCTTTTTGTTTTCCCTTATGCAGAAATAAATTACCTATCACACTCTTTATATTTTTTGTATAAAATTATGACCTTCCATGTCTTCCTCAGCATCCCGATATCAATCTCTTGAATTACCTTCATTCATACAACTATGATTTATGTAACATTCACTCACCTACGACGACAATAAGACCAAGACAACAAATGAAAAAATAACTTCACAAATGGTGAGATAATGATGGTTATGGTTATATATAGATGTCCATGATCATCACCTCAAAGTGGATTATTTTGGGATATTGGGGTAAGTTGAATTATTTTTAAAGTTTCAACTTGCATACATTTTCAAGACATATGTTTAACAAAATGCTCAAAATCCTAATCAAGCCCATTTTGTCTATTTTATTTCATAAATTCCATTGGATTCTCATATGTTTATTGAGATCTGTATCTTGAATTTTTTATGCGATCTGACTTCTTTATTAAATAAGGTTGTGAGATATAGATTTGAATTAAATTGCAAGTTTATTTTTTAAAATAATACCGAACAAGTTAATATTTACCATTCTTAAATTGAAACAATAACAATGCCCATCAAATGTGGTCACTTATTTCACATATATTTTATTCAGATGGAGTGAAGTGTTATTGGCGTGGCTCATATGAACACTTCTAATGCGAGTTCTCTTTGGTGCACCTTCTTAGATCCAATCTTATAAGCTATAGAAAAGGCCATATTTAGCTTTAATTTTGGATTGAGTCCATAACAATAGAGAAGTAATACCATTTTCTATCATTCCACGTAGAAGTAATAGAAATTTTTTCTTTTTTTCCAATCACATTGAGGAATATAAGGGTTTTTTCGTAATTAAAGAGATTTCAAGTTGTAATTTGCAAGGTACGGGGATAGTTGTTATGCCATTTCAAGTTGTTATAGTGCTAGTATTAAATAATAACATTATACATTCATATATATCATATACAAATGAAGTTTTAATTATTCTTCGTTTACACTTATTGTTTCTAGTTATATATTTATATGCTTTAAGTGAAATTCCATAATTCTACACTTTTTAATAAATAAATCGCTAATTTATTCATTTTTCTTAATTATTGGTAAAAATTACTGAACTCTTAATAATGCCTGATTTTTATTTGAATTACATGTAAAATGTATTATTTGCTAAGACCATACACAATGGGATGTCCTAAAAAAGTAAAATCTACACATTTAGATTGTTGAATACGTGGTGGATTTCATTGTGGGATTGTGTAAAAAATGAATTGGGATAGAAAGAGTTTTCTACGCAAATGGAAGTGGAATATAGAACTCACTATTTAAATACAATTGTAAAGGATGAATTTAAGAATATGAGTTGTATTTACACGATTTAAATACAATTTCTTTTTTGTTTTGCTAAAGAAGGTCTAGCATGGAAAGTTTTTAGTGCCCAAATGAGTCATCAACTTTGGGATTAAAATACTTTCATGCGAAAGAGTGTGGGCCTGGTTTACACAATGTGTTTTAATTTAGTCTTAGTTTTTTTTTGTGTGTGTGAACATATGTAAGCATCACCAGAGATGCTACATAAGTTTTTCAAAGTAATTCCATATTGAAATTATATATAACATGAATAGCCGTTTCCTTTGATTTAAGAGCTCGAATCTTATGCAACTGTTATAATATACAAGTGTTGAGATATTATTACTCTAGGTTCTCCTCTTTTAATAGACCATATGTTAAGCGTCTAAGGTCCTACCTTTATGATTATAAACATTTGGTTATCAATCAATGCAGTTTTATTCTTTACTGGGGTTGCTCTTCCATTTCAATTAAGTTGGTGAGAATTTAAGTTCTATAGCCATTAGGAGAGATTATTTTTCTTTTTATATACTTATAACTTGATGTAAACCACCTATGGATAGTAAATGAGATGTGAATATCCCAAGGCGTGTCGTTTTATTTTATTTGTTTGATTATGTAAAATATGACCTATTGATCGTGTTGAAAATCGAGCGTCCATGTAAATACGCTAGTCGTTGTTGTCGGCTTAATACAAAAAAAATAAACTTTAACTACACTCTTGCGGAGTATAGTGGCGAGTCTGGGTATCGAATCCACAGGGAATGTTTGATAGATTTTAATTGATTTATTACTTCAAAAAATAAAGTGTAAAAGATTATGATTGAGTGAGAAAGGAAAAAGGGAAAAGTAAAGAAGTTAACTAAAACTAATTGGAAAATTAAGGTAGGGACACAATCCCCCAACCCAAGAGTATTGATGGTATAAAACTAATCTTAAATTTAAGTGATTAATTAGACCCAGAATTTAGTACTCCCAAGCATTACGTATACGAGGTTCAAGCCCGCGTCATACTTAATCTGAGGACGAGTAAATCGATATCGCGATAGTGACACTCGAATTGCATTCTAAATCATCCCGATTACCCAGAGGTAAACGAGATATAAAGATCTACAATTGTCGTATTTTTACGCAATACGGTCATAATCAAACCATTAAATTTAGAGGACAAATTTTATGTACATACAACTATCACATCAGGTTGGGTTCATGCATCCCGACCTTGAAAAGTCTAGTCAAACATGGTAAAATAATAATAAAAGTGCTGGAAATAAAAGTTACCAAGATTGAAGAATAAGAACATGCAAGAAGAAATCAAAGGTTGAAGAAAAACTTGAAAAGCTCTTGAATTAAAGGTGCAAAATCTGTAAATTCTTCTCCTAGATGTTCCTACTTGTTATGGAGCTTTTACATCAATGAAATCTGAATAAAAAGAGTCCTAATGACTAAATATATAGGCTAGAGGTCGTTTAGAAGAGTCCCCAAAATATAAAACTCTTTTGGCTAAAAGATAAGCACAATATAAAAATCCAGTATCTGCCAATTTGTCACACTTAGAAAGCGTGACTAATTTTGTAACTGATCTGGAGCGTGACTAATTTTGTAACTGATCTGGAGCGTGACTAATTTTGTAGCTGATCTGGTGCGTGACAAATGAGCGGACCGATTCTTTTTCCTCAGCTTCGGTTCAGTTTGGGTCTGACAGCTTTTTCCTTGGATTTCTTCTCAACTTCAAATTGGCATAACTTCTTCACCGTAGCTCGGATTAAGGTGCCGTTTTTTCCAGTGTTCTTGTAATTGAAAGATATTCAACTTTCTAGTTGGACCCACCTTCGGACTAAGGCTAAAAAATTACGAAAATGCCCTTCAACTCCCCGATTCTTGGTTTCTTTCACTATTTTGAATTCTCTTTTCCATCTTTCTTGCATGAAATACCTGTAAAACACATAAGAGATACAAAAAATACGAAATACTTGCCAAAAAGGGTTAGTAGCATAGATATGAGACAAATCCAAGCTATTTACACCGCACGGGATAATAAAAATACCAAAATTAAGGGGATAAATGTGAAGAATTTATGCCTAATCACCTATGTTGCCTTTTAAATTACCCTTGTTTTGTATTAAAGAAAATGATTGAGCCTCGAAATAGTAGTTGTGAGAGCTCTGCATGAGTATGTCCTATTTATTTATGTTAAAAATGTAGAGAAATAAGTTTCTATCTATGGATGATATTTTGATATGGTAAGCATGTTTTTTCATTATTCTATATGTTAATTTTTCATCTAGGTTAAAATACTAATATTTACCTTAACCAAATCTCAAGTGGTCAATAATATGATTTTGAGTCTTTTTGTTATGTGGTTTTCTCTCATATATATGATATATTAATTGTTCCAATTGAAAATTCGATTAATTAGAAGTTTTTATTTTCTATTATTCTCCTGCATTTAAACCAATGTTGGATGTTTTTTGTAGCCTTTTTACAATTTATATTGGTGCATACCCTTGAAAAATGTAATAGTGGTTCAGGAGTTTAGAGACACGGTTTGGTTTTAAATCACTTTTGGAATAAGTTTTATGTTTATTAAATTATAAAATATTGATCTCATTACAAAACTCATTTTACCAAAAAACAATCTTATAATTTAACCTCTACTTTATAATTTGGAAAGATTAATTTCTCTAAGAATTATGTTTGGTCATTTTTGTAATTAGATTATATTAGGTGTTTTCATGGATTCCGAAGCTATAATTTGAAAAGTATCTCCCTACATTACGAGTCAATTGCACTTAATTTTTTACAAAACCTAATCATGTGTCAGTGTATGATTAAGGGCATAGTTTTTGTTTTGACTTGAATTACACTTATTTTTCCCAAATCTTCTTCAAAATTGATGATCATTCCACTTTATATTCACCTATAATGATTCCCACACGGGTAATGTATAGTTACTAAGACATACAATCCTTAAGTACAATGTTTTTACCATTACATACCCAATAATATGAGATCAAGTATGATAACAATTGACCACACTGAATATTCCTACAATAATTAGACTTTGATTCCTCTTATTATAATGTACATCAATCCCTACAAAGTGCTCATGCATCACACGTGATTTAAATATAGTATCTTTAAAAATGGTGTCCCTAATTCTCATTTGTCACATGGCTCGAAAATATAGCTGCAATTAGAACCAACCATTTTCACATAACGATCTTTCAGTTTCTTCCACTGATTATTCCTTTTACTTTTGAATAAAAAAAGCGATACCCTTCATTTATTATTGTCTTTTCTTATCCTATGTCCATTAATATCTTAGAGAAATATCCCTCTCTCTCAAGATGATGATTCCCCTTCTTTCTTTACATTCATCCTCTTCGAAGGATTACCACTACCATTATTTTCTTTCAATTTGTTTAGATGTTTTTTTATCAAAGGGGTTGATTCCATTCATGATTTTATTTATGCCTCTGTGTAAGGTGAGTTTCCTAATTTTTGTATCATCATGTTTTAAGTCTTTAGATCTGAATATTTACAAATTTTGTAAACTACTACATATGATTTAGCACATCTCCATCTATTCAAGGAATTTCTGTTTTTTTTAAATAACTTTTTGTTGGACGATGAATTTATTTATTTTTCTCACTTTCTACATTTTGCATGTCTGTGTAAGGTAAGTTAAGACTTAATTTTTTTCCTTATTTCTAATTGTTTTCCTATTTGCATGTTTAGGAATACTTTTGTCTCGTTGTTTAGAGATAAATATTTATAGGACTCAATCAAATAACAAGTTGATTTAAGATCCCTAATTTGTTATTTTTCTTTCACTACCTTTTTATTATAATTTTAAATTCTTCTCTCTACTGCTAAGAATTGTCATCTCAATGGATTTACAATAATTTGACAGGTACTCTTAATTTGGAGGAAGCTAATACAGGGAAGATACTAAATGAAAGGACATTATCATATTACTAGAGAGAAGGTGTAAATAAACTCATAGAAAACATTTGAAAATTGATAATATGCTTGCAATTTGTTTTTGGAATTGTCTATAAGGCTTTATCTTGCAATTCTTTATTATTGATTGAGTGTTGTATCCAAAAAGTAAAGTGCATTCTTTTTAAAAAATATTTTAATTATAGAGATAAATTCCCAATAAACAATATTTTACTTGAAATCTCTCAAAATAGCACAAGATTTTTTTTTCTTTTCAAAGACATGGTTAGATGAAAACATAACTACCTTTACAAATAACTTACAAGTACCAAAAAAAATTACTCACACGAGTTTCTTAGTTTAATATTTATCCAAAAACCTTTTTGATATTCAACCCACGTTATTTAGCCTCCACTCTCCCGTTTAACGTCCTAACTTGGCAGTGAACTCCAAACGATAGGCATCCCTGAAACATAAAATTATAGGAGTGTAAGCAATAAAAGTTTAGTAAGTAATCGTATGCACGCACATATCACACATATAACCAATATGAATAACCATTTTTATTTTCTAATGTTATAACCCAACAAGAATTATGAAACTCTCGCAAGAGTGGACTCGCCACAATCCAATTAACCCACTACAGTTAATGGGGACCATCACATCCCTTTATTAGGCCTGAGTACACAAACATTTACTTTGGATTAGCGGGACCGCCACATTCCGTAGGAACCACCACGGTCATTAACATTAGTTGAAGGACCCGCCACAGTCCATATCATTAGATAACTTTGCTTAACATTTTAATCATATGCATATGTTTCATAAATATCACATCACTCCATAAGTATTCCAACACATGTATTTAACTACACGTTTTCATATGAAAATATAAGAATTTATATTTCATAGGGAAGGTCACACACCTTGAAGTAGGTACTAATATTAATACCAAAACTATATCCTTGGTATGGTAGTATTCTCCTCTTCCCCACCTAACAATTCAACATTATTAGTATTTGAATACACCAAATAACATTAAACCCAATAATACATCACATCATTTGGTCAATCTGATGTAACTAAAAAAGAATTAAATATGATACTTCACATTTCTATAACACCCTATTCATTAGTATTCTAACACAATTTGTAGAACTAAATTACGAATTCTCTAGACAAAGTTATCCCCGTTTTATTACAACATTTTCCAAATTATTTCTCCAGAAAAACAGCAACAAAACTTCAACTTCAACACAACCCCCAAGACAAATCAGAAGGTAATTTATTCTAATCTTTGAGTATGTCAACACCTACAACTAGATTTTCTTGATTCCAATAAGTACTCAATGATATATGTCGTTTTTAAAACAATTAGGCTGGATTATGACATTAAAGAAAACCCTAACATGATTAAGCATACATACTTTCCACCTCAGGCATTAATCGTGGAAACATATATTAAACATGTTTTTAACATATACACACATCATATACATGAATTTCCCAAATTAAAAATCTCTGCAAGAAGGCTATTCAAATCTAGGACTTTAAAGTTTACATTTACGATCCTAGCACAAGTTCTCACGTATGTTCTTAAGCCATCCTTGTTTTAGCACAATTAGGCAATATGGTTATCATTCAAATATTTATTAAAATCAGAAACAAATATATACCAAGTGTAAAACTCATTCATGTGACCAACTTCAACAAAGATGTAATTACCTTAAAAGAACTCCTCGATTTATGGTGAATTTTTGAATAATATTATTCTTTAACTTCCCCTTTTCTCTTTTCTTAGGCAAAATCTATCAACCCTTATTATTTTTTTATGAGGAAGAAGATATACATCTGATTTATGATCATAAATACGTTTTAAGGGGTCCAATAGCCATTAACCATGTGGTTATGCGTGATTGGTTGGACGAAAGGTCCAATCAAATAATTCCATTAATGACAAATTTGTCCCACATTGGTAATATCACCATAACTCCCAATTACAGACCCCGATTTACTCCAACTTTTCGTCTACGAGTGGATAACTCATATATTTACAACTTTCATATTTGTATTTTCCCAAAATCATAAAATTAATATGCCTAATTTGGGCTCTAATAAGAAAATAGCAATTTACCAATAGTCTCAAAACTTTCACATTTGGCTACTAAACATTGCCAATTTCGCACCAACACCCTAGTTTACTTTTATAAACATAATGATGCATTTAAAAACATATTTTATCATGAATTTCACCACATAACTAATCATATTCTCTAAACATGTTATCCCCAATCATAAGCTCGATTAGCATTTAATGTGTACAATATATATATCACGTGAGTATGCATCCCCTAAACATGATACTTAACATGTTTAACACCTATCACCAGATTATAACTCATAACTCATGCTTAATCATGTAATTAACATTCCTAATCACGTTTTAGGGCCTTATAATTCCACCCCTCTTATAAAAATTTAGTCCTCGAAATTTAATGCATAAAAAACTTACCAAACATATAAGGATATTGCATCTTCATGTTATCCTCTCCTTCCCAGGCGGCATACTCCACATTTTGACTTCTCCACATTACCTTGACTTATGGAATAGTTTTATTACGTAACACTTGCTCTTTTCGATCTAAAATGACAATCGCTTCTTCCATGTAGGTCAAGTCATCTTGAACCTCAATCGGTTATGAAATAAGCACATGTGAAGGATCAGACACATACTTACATAACATTGATACTTGAAAAACATCATGTATCTGAGATAATTCTGGTGGTAAAACCAATTTATAAGCTACATCTCCAACCAATTTCACTATCTCATAAGGGCCAATGTACCTAGGCCCTAATTTTCCATTCTTCCCAAATCTCATAACCCTCTCCAAGGAGAAACACGTAGGAATACTCAATCACATTCTTCAAATTTTAATTCTTTCCTTAGGTTATCTGCATAGCTTTTTTGTCTACTTTGATCCACCTTAAAATGATTATGAATAAGACTTATCTTCTTAATAGTCCGCTGCACAATTTTTGGCCTAAGTAGTTTACGTTCTCCTACTTCAGTCCTACACACTGGAGTCCTACACTTTCTCCCGTACAAAGCTTCATAAGGAGTCATATCAATACTCGAATGATAACTGTTATTATAAGCAAACTCTATTAGTGACAAGTGTTCATCCTAACTTCCTTTGAACTCTAATACACAAATTAGTAACATGTCTTTAAGTGTCTGGATCGTTCTTTCTGACTGCCCATCAGTCTGAGGGTGAAAAGTTGTACTTAATTTCAATTTAGTTACCGAAACTTGTTGTAAAGTAAGCCAAGAGAGAGAAGTAAACTTAGGATCTCGATTAGAAATAATAAAAATAGGTGCACCGTGTAATCTAATAATCCAATCCACATATATTTTGGCATATCTATCCATAGAGTAAGTAGTTTTAACAGGAAGAAAATGTGCAGACCTAGTCAATCTATCAATGACAACCCAAATAGAATTAAAACCTCGTGATGATTTTGGTAAACCTATAACGAAATCTGTATTAGCATGCTCCCATTTCCACTCAGGAATAGGTAAGGACTGTAGTAAACCACTTGGCTTCTGATGCTCCGCCTTCACCTGTTGGCAAGCTAGACATATAGCAATAAAATCTGCAAGGTAGTATTTTATTCCCGTCCACCAATAATATTGTTTCAAATCTCTATAAAGTTTTATGCTTTCTGGATGCATAGCATATAATGAACAATGGGCTTCCTCTAAAAAATTTCTCATCAAATCAGGCATATTAGGTACACACAAACAGTTATCGTACATAATAATGTCATCATCACGAATAGAAAATTCATTTTCTTTACCCTTTTCATATTATATCTCATGCTTGTGTTTGTTTTATCCAATCTATCAGCATAGGTCTAACATTTATATGTTATAGCATTTCGCAAGACTCATTTATAGTTAATTTCACCCCCCATTAAAGCTAACTCTCTCAACAGGTCAACTAGAATACAATAAATACACGATACTCTGCCTAGAGATTTTCTACTCAAAGCATCATCAACAACATTAGCCTTACCCAAATGGTGATGTATTGTGCAATCATAATCCTTTATAAGTTCCATCCACATCCTTTGCCTCAAGTTCAAGTCTTTTTTAGTAAACAACTATATTAAACTTTAATGGTCATTAAAAATTTCACAACAAACACCATATAAGTAATGCCTCCAAATCTTTATTGCAAAAACTACTGCGTCCAACTCAAGATCATGTATAGGGTAGTTGCGTTCATGTATCTTTAACTATCGAGAAGCAAAGGAAATTACTTTTCCATGCTGCATTAACACATAACTGAGTCCTTGATACAAGGTATCATTATAAATAACTAAACCTTTTGTACCCATTGGAATAGTCAATACTAGAGCTAATGTCAACTTACCCTTTAAATTTTCAAATCTTTCTCTTAATCATCATTCCATACAAACCTGTTCTCCTTTTTGGTAAGCTTAGTCAATGGGAATTCAATAGAAGAAAATCCTGGTATAAATCTCCTGTAATATCCAGCCAACCCCAAAAAACTACATACTTATGTCACACTAGTTAGTTTTTACCAATTCATTACTTCTTCCACCTTCTTAGGATCAACACAAATTCCATTAGCATAAATAACATGACCCAAATATACTACTTTGTTTAGCAAAAATTCACATTTAGAAAATTTAGCATATAACTGTTTCTCTCACAAGGTCTGTAAAATAATACACAGATGATGTTCATGATCTTCCCTACTACGAGAATATATCAAAATATAATAAATGAAGACAATAACAAAACAATCCACATATGGGTAAAATATGCAGTTCATCAAGTCCATGAATACGGCTAGTACATTTGTTAACCCAAATGGCATGATAAGAAATTCATAATGGCCATACCTGGAACGAATAGCAGTTTTAGAAATGTAACAGTCTCTTACTTTTAACTGATGATATTCAGATCAATCTTAGAAAATACTTTGGCGCCTGGTAACTGATCAAACAAGTCATTAATGCGGGGTATTGGATATTTATTATGGAGTTCACCTTGTTCAACTGAGTATAAACGATGCACAATCTTATAGTCCCATCTTTCTTCTTTACAAACAACACTGGGGCTCCCCCACGGTGATACACTATGCCTTATAAAACCACGGTCTAACAAATCTTGCAACTGTATTTTTATCTCTTTTAATTCTGTTGGTGCCATACAATATGGTGTAACAGATATTGGTGCGGTGCCTGGTACCATCTCAATCATAAATTCTACCTCACTATCTAGTGGTAACCTTGGAAGTTCTTCTGGAAAGATATCTGCAAACTCATTAACTACTTGTATATTTAATAGTTTTCCATCCTCTTATCATGTGTCCATCACATGGTCAATATAACCCTGACACCTTTTCCTTAGCAGATTAAATGATTTTATAGCAGAAATAAAAAATGTTGGATATAAATTTAAACTCAGGTTCACCCGGTAACAGAAACATGACCTCCTTTCTAAACAAGTCTATACATACGTGATATGAGGCTAACCAATCCATATCCAGTATCACATCAAAGTCACGCATCTCAAGAGGTAATAAGTTATCCAACAACTCATTTTCACCTATTCGCACCACACACTCCCTACACACCTTATCAATAGACACCACTCCCCCCACTGGAGTAATAATAGCTAAACCAGAATCTAATGATCATAATGGTTTATTAATATGCAACAGAAAAAGAAAAGTCACAAAAGAATGTGTAAAACCAGGATCTATCAACACATAAGCATCTTTATCACAAATAGGAAGTGTACCTATCACTACATTCGGTGTAGCTTGTGCATATTGTCGCATAAGTGCAAACACTCTAGCTTAACCTTGGCTTTGAGATATACCCCCTCTACCTCCCCTGTGTACATTTTGTGTAGAAATCCTACCTTCTACCATCACGCTCCCAATCGATTTTATAGCTCCCATCAGTGGATGACAATGGAAACATAAAGGTGTCGTCTCAGCTATTGTAAACTCTTGAGACATATTCCCTTAACCACCACATCTATAACAAAACATTTCCCTTGGTCCCAACATATATGCATTTTCTGACCGACTCATCCCAGTTCTTCCACCTCGAGCTTGAAATCTTCTCAGTGCATTTCTGTTATTTTTAAAATCCTTGACCCTTGGGTACCCCTTGTGTTATATTCTAGATTAAGGTTCCCGTCTCCCATCCAAAAGATTTTTTCTACAATCATGTCTAGATTTTTTTGAATCTTCAGCTTACATTTCTTTCATCTACTTTTCAGACACCTTGGATCTATCCACTAGGTCCACGTAATTTATGGTCTTCATATTAGCAACCATGGTTTTTATATCCACATCCAACCCAGTTTGAAACCGATTACATTTACTTTCTTTTGTCCTCACCAAATCAGGTGCAAATCTAGATAAAGATATAGATAAAGTCTCATACTCAGCCGCTGTTCAGTTCCCATATTTTAGGATGATAAATTCTTCCTCTTTCTCTTTCCTATAAATCCTTGGAAAATATTTTTCAAAGAACACATTAGCAAACCTCTCCCATGTTATAACCCAATAGGAATTGTGAAACTCTCGCAATCCTGAACCCGCCAAAGTCCAATTGACCCACCACAATTAATGGGGACCACCACATCCCTTTATTAGGCCCGAGTACACAAACCTTTAAGTTAGATTAACGGGACCGCCACATCTCGTAGGACCTATCATAGTCCATATCATTAGATAACTTCTCTTAACATTTTAATCAAATGCATATATTTCATAAATACCACATCACTCCATAAGCATTCCAACACGTGTATTTAACCATACATTTCCAAATGAAAATATAAGCATTTATATTTCATAGGGCAGGTCACTCACCTTGAAGTAGGTACTAAGATTAATACCAAAACTAATATGGTAGTATTAGTCACTTCCCCACCTAACAATTCAACATCATTAGTATTTGAATACACCAAATAACATTTAACCCAGTAATACATCACATCACTTAGTCAATCTAAAACAACTAAAAAGGAACTAAATATGATACTTCACATTTCTATAACACCCCATTCATTAGGATTATAACATAATTATGGAACTAAATTATGAATTCTCTAGACAAAGTTATGCCCGTTTTATTATAACCTTTTTCAAATTTTTTCTCCAGAAAACAATAACAAAACTTCAACTTTAAATTTAGCACAATCCACAAGCCAAACCATAAGCTATTTTATTCTGATCTTTGAGTATGTCATACTCATATATGTTCTCTAATATCTTCAACTTGAATTTCTTGATTCCAATAAGTATTCAATGATTCATGTCATTTTTAACACAACCAGGCAGGAATAGGATATTAAAAAAAAACTAACATGATTAGCATACATATTCTCCACCTGGGGCATCAATCGTGGAAACATATACTAAACATGTTTTTAACATACACACAAATCATATACATGAATTTCCCAAATTAAAAAGCTCTTCAAGAAGGCAATTTAAATCTAGGACTTGAAAGTTAACATTTACGATCCTAGCACAAGTTCTCACGTATGTTCTTAAGCCATCCTTGCTATAACACAATCAAGCAATATGGGTAACATTCAAATCTTTATCAAAATTAGAAAAAAAATATACCACGTGTAAAACTCATTCATGTGACCAACTTTAACAAAGATGTAATTACCTTATAAGAACTCCTCGATTTATGATGATTTTCAAAGAATTTTTTCTTTAACTTCCCCTTTTCTCTCTCCTTAGGCAAAATGTCTCAAACCTTGTTATTTTTTATGAGGAAGAAACTATACATATGATTTATGATCAAAAATACGTTTTAATGGGTCCAATAGCCATTAGCCTTATGGTTAGGCGTGATTGGTTGGACAAAAGGTCCAATCAAAAATGCTATTAATGACAAATTTGTCCCACATTGGTAAAATCACCATAACTCCCAATTACGAACCCCTATTTACTCCAAATTTTCGTATACGTGTAGATAACTTATATATCTACAACTTTCATATTTTGTGTTTTCCCAAAATCATAAAATTATTATGCTTAATTTGGGCTCGAACAGGAAAGTAGAAATTTACCGGTAATCTCAAAACCTTCAATTTGGTGACCAAACATTGCCAATTTCGCACCAACACCCTAGTTTACTTTTATAAACATAATGATGAATTTAAAAACATACTTTATGATGCATTTCACCACATAACTAATAATATAATCTAAACATGTTATCCTCGTTCATAAGCTCGATTAGCATCTAATATACACAACATATATATCACGTGAGTATGCATCCCCTAAACATGATAATTAACATGTATAACACCCATCACAAACTTATAACTCATAACTCATACTTAATTATGTAATTAACATTGCTAATAATGTTTTAGGGCCTTACATTTATCTCCTGTGAAGAATCTAAAATTAGAGCATTTCAACAAAAATGTGAAATGCATCCATGTGAAATTGGAGCATTCGACATATGCACATTTATATTTGTAGCCTCTTTATCTCTGCCTCCTCCCCCCCCCCCCCCCCTCTCTCCATTTATTTTTAACTTTTTTCTAATTAAACTTTCAAATCTATTTTAGATTACCAAACATCGTGTACAACTGAATTTGAACTCATTTCAAATCCACTCATTTATAATACACTAATTCACAACAAATCAATTTACATAATTAAATAATTTACGTAACCAAACAGGGTATAAGAGAGTGCTCATTTTTTTTTAAAGATAGAGTTTTCCATTATAGGCCTCTAACCTCTACCAAGAAATAAAAAAGAGCATACGAGAGTTTTCCACTTTAGGCCTCTAACATCTACCAAGAAATAAAAAAGAACAGATGAGAGTTTTCCACTTTAAGGCTCTAACTTTCACCAAGAGATAAAAATGAACAGATGAGATGCCATTTACAAGAAGGGTTGGTTTACAGTATATTAATATTATCTAAGACTAATTTTAAAATCCAAATGTGAGATGGTTCACACAATATACCAAACTTAAAATATTTGTCAAATTTAACAATTAAGGTTCCCAAATTTTAATTTTCACAAAATTGAAATTAAACTCAACTAAACAAAATAAACTCAATTCAAGCAAATATCAAAATAAACTCAATTAATTTCCACAAAATAATTTTATTTTGTTTCAAACAAATATAAAAATAAACTCAATTCAAGTTCTACATAAGCCAAACAAACTACTCATGAATATTTTCAAACTAAATTTCTTGGCTTGAATTAAACTAAAAGTACCCAAGCTAAATTTACCACCAAAATCACATCAATGTTGTGTTTAAACCATTTTTTATCTCTTTACGCCTAAACAAGCATCTAAATGATTTTAGCAAGACAAAAATAACAACAATGAGACAACGCCGCGATGTAGGAGGAAAATCCACAACGGAAAAAACCTCGGACGACCCAGCTAAAAAATCCACTAGGTATGGTTTTACAAAAACAAGGTAAAAGACTTACTTCCTTGACTTGACTCCCTTTCAAGTCTTGACGCTTCTTCTTGCTTCCACCTCCACCTAGTTGATAACTCCAAAATCAACCGTAGTCTTAGAATCCACCGATGGGGCTCAACTACCGTCAATTACACACGAAGCCTTTCTTCGTATGCACATCGTAAATCAACGACTGAAAACCTCCGTAGGAAACTTTTCTCCTTTTGGGTAGAGATGAAACCCTGTGCCAATAAGATGATATCAAACAATATATTATATGTAGGAACTTGGATCAATCTAAAAACATGGGTGTAAACTTTGTATTTTGGTAGAAATTAAACCATGAAAAATCAACACACAAAATGGGACTTTTTGGTTAAGAATATTCTCTCTCTAATTCTCTCTAAAGTTTGAAAAAGTTATTCCCGAAGTCTTAAAATGGGTACAAAAGTAGTGGGACAGTGGGAATTTTTTTAAGCAAAACTGTCAAAAACTGATGTCGGTCATTCGAACGACTTTGAATTTTGTTCAAACGACATGGTTCGAATGACTTTATCGAATGAGATTACTAACAAGAATACAGTGAAAAAATTCATTAGATATGTCATTCGAACAAAAATTCTAACGAGAAAATAAAGATAATCTCGTTGGATATCTCATTCGAACGACCTGGCAATGTCATTCGAACGAGGTCGTTCAAACGACCTACTAACGACATTTCAGAAAAAGTTATTATTCTTTTAAAAAATAAAGATTCATTTTAAAAATTGTTTAGTACAAAAATGACACCCAATAAATTATCCAAGTCTCTCTATATATAATATGCATTCATACCTGTAGAGACCATGGACTTGAAATGTTGATGGCATAAAATTTGGCACGACAAACCGGCAAGGATGATATCTTCAATTTGTTGTCCACTATGTCTTCAAATCAAACGTCATAGGCTTGAAAGGACACAACAAACTTCTATCCTATGACTCAATTAGTTTAGTCCGGAATTAAGCTAATACTACAAATTGACTCAATTAGAAATTTGCCCTTACAAATCTCCCCCTTTGGCTATTCCAGGACAAAACCCAAAATAAAAATCCTATGGGCCGTCAAGCTCTTTTAAAAAAGGCACAACCCTCCCAAAATGAAAAATTATAGACACTTAACTAGACACATGGGATGAAATTCTTTGCCGCTTTGAAAAGAAAGGTTGCCACTAAAGATGAAAACCCGCACACTTAAACACACCATCAAATGCATATGGAATATAACAATATAAAGTGCATAAATAAATTCTCCCCATGTGTCTAACATAATCTACTTAAAAAATAAGTCTCCCCCTAAGTTAAATTTTCCAAATTAAAAGGTTTAGATACCATTTCTCCCCCTTTTTGTTCGGAATAAACAAAGATTAAAATGCATATATGAACTCATTTCTCTCCAATTAAAATCAAATACTCCCACTAAATGAAAGAAGGGATATGAATAGTGGGAAAATAAGTATATCATGCAATGGTGAATGAAGTGACAAGAATAATAAAGCACAAGGCACGAGAAGCAAATAATCCAATGCAAAGATTAATAAATACCAACGATGATGCGATAGAAAAATGATACCAAATAGGATAAACTAATATGAGCATGAGATATAAATCGCAACACTATGAATATCTATATCAACATGAATTATACATGGATTAGATAGAAACTCAAAGAGTAAAAAACAAAAGAAATATCTTATATATATACACAAAAGATACCAATAACGTACACACACATATACATAGGTACAAACACCACACATGATACAAAAAACATTAAGCTTTCCACACTCATATGAAAAAAATATGTCTAAATAACATGTGGTAAATGAAGTGAAGGGTTGTGAACCAGTAACAAAAGAATTAAGACCCAATCACTTAAAAATGTTCACGGAGTTCTTATTTAATTGCAAAACTTTATCAAACTTAAATATAGCCTCATGTGACAAGATAAAGTGAACTCAATGAACAAACAAACACAATGCACACAAGCCTAGAATATTGATTATTCTACAAGCGAATAGAGTCATGACAAAAAGAGTATAACTAGGATACATTATCATTGTGAAAACCCGTTGATATATTATTCTAAACTTCCTCTATAATAATAATTATTTTCTATTATATTGAATGTTCATATCAAACTCAACTACTTTGGCCTTGGCTAATTTTAACATGCCACATTTTTTAGGTCATATTTCAATGGTGGCTATTCACGTAAAGTAATTTTATCTTTCGTAGCCCTATTCTATTGATAAACAACTACACCGAATAAATATTTTTCTATTTTTTAAATTCGAACAACGGTTCTTACTTGCATAAGTGCTCTATAGCTATAGCAACATATAGATGACTAAATTGATAGCAGAACATCTCACTCAGCTCAAATATACATGTGAATTTAAAGATCAAATGAGCTCGTGCATGTGTGAATCGAGGAATTTAAAAAGAGAATCCATTAAGCAAGTCAAAGTCAAACTACTCTATGCATGCATGATAAAGAACACTTTAAGGATTGAAAATCTTAACCAAAAGTTCTAGCCACAAGGAAGCGAGGATGATATTGGATTCAAAACACAAGTATATACCACATAAAATGTGTAAAACTAAAATACACAAAAATAGAAAATCTTTTTGATTTTTTCAAATTTTTATACAAACACAAAGATAACCCAAAAGACAAAAAAAAATCTTTTTGTATTTTTCAACTAAGAAATAATAAATAAAAATTAAATACAAAGATATACGAGTCATAATTCTAACAAGACATATATGATGAAGCGAAGACTAGAAAATGACAAACAAGCATACAATTAGCAAGAATATATTATGAGGAACAAAAGCTAGTGTATGCAGACAAAACTAACATATTCAACCTTTGAATTTAGCAAGGAAGGAATCATGTGAAAGTAAATGAGAATCATAAACTCTATCACGTAAAGTCTCCAAGTCGGATCTCCTAACCCACATAAGTGAAACACGATGCTCTTGGGATTTGATGACCTTGGTGACTCTACCCTTTGACTTTCTAGGACCATTTCTAAGATCAAAACAAAATTTTCTAAGGTGCCTCTTCTGACCACAATGTGTGCAAGTGAAAACACGACAATAAGTATTACCTAATGATTGTTCTTTTCTAGTGTTCCTAGTCGATTCTCTCAAAATAATGGTTTTGGCTTTATTAGCAAAAGTATTTTGAGTATCAAAGCCAATACCACACTTGTCATATTTGATTTGGATGGTCCCTAATATTTTATCTAATTTCTCCAACCTACACTCCAAATCAAATTTTACCTCACTTGAGTCTTTTAATTTTTCTTCAAGTTCCACTATTCTAGACTCAAGTAAACTCTTACTCTCTTCAAACTCGAGAAGATATTTCTTCATAGCCTCGATTAAACCTCTAAGTCTATCTCTTTCACCTTCAACGTACTCTATCTTCTCATGAAGAATTCTCTCACGTTCATTAAGATCTTCAATAAAAAAAAACTCTCATCATTAGCCACGACATGTTCTCTCATTTTAGCTTCTAACTTCAAGTTAGCCCTTTTTAATTTCAATTATTCCACATACAACTTATAGAAGGCCACTTGAAGTTCACTCTCCTCTTTCTCCTCTTCATTGTCAATCTCTCCTCCACTCTCTCTATCATTAACCTCTTGGGATTAACAAACAATGGCCTTGAAAGTGTCATGTTAAGGAATATCTTCAACAGAAGATTTTTCACTATCGCTCACATGACTTGCCATGAACACGACATAATTGTGCTCTATAGGGAAATCAGGTCCCTCTTCCAGTTCACTATCACTAAGGGTCGCATTATATACAATTGGTTTCTTGCCCTCCTTCATTAGTCTAGTGGGACACTCAAATACCCTATGGCTATAACCCTCGCAACCATAAAATCTATTTGACTCGTTCCTATAAAGATTCTCATTATGATTTTTAGGGAATTTCTCGGCTTTACTATGCTTAGACTTCTCAAAGTTCTTATAATCATTTTTAAGTTTTTCTTTATTAGTCTTAAGAAATTTTCTAAACTTCTTATTAAACAAAGTCATATCATCTGAGTCAATCTCAAACTCATCATCCAAAACCGATGTTTCCTCCTTCTGGGCTTTCAAAGCTATGCCATTGTCTTTCTTCTTCTCATCCTTGGAGAAAAACATGTCAAGTTCATAGGTTTGAAGGTCCTCTACAAGCTCTTTAAGTTTCGCAGAGTCTAAAGTTCCTAAAGAATTTAAAACGGTCACCTTTGGAATAAATCTATCGAGTAGTGACCTAAAAATTATTATTACGACACGGTTGTCGGGTATCTTTTCTCCCAAATTAAAACATGAATTCACAATATCTGACAATCTTGCATATAACTCATTAAATGTCTCACTTTATAACATCTTAATGGTTTCAAATTGAGTGGTGAGGTTTTGGAGTTTCGAAGCTTTAACGACACTTGTTCCTTTATGGGTGAGTTGAAGAATATCCCATGCCTCCTTAGATGTTTCACACGTCATAATCTAGTTAACCTCATCCGGTGTGATCACACTTAAAAGGACATTTAAACTACAGGAATTTAAATTAGCTAACTTAATCACAGTCTCCCTCCATCTTTCTACGGATTTAGGTATAAGAACCTCTCCTTCTAGACATAGTGGTGGAGTCTAATATTTAACTACCGATTGCCAAACCCGCTCATCTAAGGATTTGAGTGTCGACCTAATACGCGCTTTCCAATACGCGAAGTTGAAACCATCAATAACAGGATATTTTGAAAAAGGTGAATTTTCCATTTTTAAACCAAAAACAAATGGATCTTAACACAACAATTTAGCGTTCCCTCTCTGATACTACTTGTAAGACCAATTTTAAAATCTAAATGTGAGATGGCTCACAAAATATACAAAACTTAAAATTTCTGTCCCAAATTTTAATTTTCACAAAATAAAAAAAAACTCAACTAAACAAATATTTAATTTTCTTTCAAACAAAAATTAAATAAACTCAATTCAAGTTCTACATAAGCCAAACAAACAACGCATGAATATTTTCAAATTAAATTTCTTGACTTGTTTAAATTAAACTAAAATTACCCAAACTTAATTTAGCACCAAAATTACACAATTATTATGTTTAAACCAATTTTTATCTGTGTACACCTAAACATGCATATAAACGATTTTAGCAAGATAAAAATAAAAATAATCACACAATGTCGTGATGTACGAGGAAAACCCATAACGGAAAAAACTTCGAATGTCCCGACCAACAAATCCACTACGTATGGTTTTACAAAAACAAGACAAAATACTTACTTTTTCGACTTGACTCCCTTTCAAGTTTTAACGCTTCTTTTTTCTTCCACCTCCGCCTAGTTGATAACTCTGAAATTCACCGCAGTCTCGGAATCCACCGATGGGGCTCAACAACCGTCCACCATAGGAAACTTTTCTCCTTGTGGGTAGAGTTGAAACCCGTTGCCAACAAGATGATCTCAAACAATATAATATATGTAGGAACTTGGATCAACCTAAAAACATGTGTGTAAACTTTGTGTTTTGGTAGAAATTAAACCATAAAAAATCAACAAAAAAAATGGGACTTTTTAATTAAGAATATTTTCTCTTTAATCCTCTCTAAATTCTGAAAAGGTCATTCTGAAAAATTTGTTTCCAAAGTCTTAAAAGTAGTGGGAAAGTGGGAAGTTTTTTAAGCAAAACTGTCAAAAAACTGACATCGGTCGTTCGAAAGACTTTTGAATGTCGTTCAAATGACATGGTTCGAACAAGTTTATCGAACGAGAATACAATGGAAAAATTCGTTAGATATGTCGTTCGAACAAAATTTCTAACGAGAAAACAGAGAAAATCTCGTTGGTTATCTCGTTCGAAAGACCTGGCAATGTCGTATGAACAAGGTCGTTCAAATGGCTTACTAACGGCATTTCAGAAAAAAGTTATTTTTCTTTTAAAAAATAAAAAATCATTTTAAAAATTGTTTAGTACAAAAATGACACCTAATAAAATTATCCAAGTCTCTCTATATATAATATGCATTCATACCTGTAGAGACCATGGACTTGAAATGTTGATGACGTAAAACTTGGCACACCAAACCGACAAGGATGATATCTTCAATTTCTTGGCCGCTACGTCTTCAACTCAAACGTCATAGGTTTGAAAGGACATAACAAACTTCAATCCTATGACTCAATTAGTTTTGTCCGGAATTAAGCCAATACTACAAATTGACTAAATTGAAAATTTTCCCTTACTTATTATTTTCATATGTTTTATGAATGTTTAAAGTGACTCATGTTTGAGTACATATGTTTTTTTTTTCATTTGATTCTTCTTGTTTATTTGTATTACTCCTTCCCTTTCCTTTATCTTCAATTTCTTGGCCGCTGCGTCTTCAACTCAAACGTCATAGGTTTGAAAGGACATAACAAACTTCTATCCTATGACTCAATTAGTTTTGTCCGGAAGTAAGCCAATACTGCAAATTGACTAAATTGGAAATTTTCCCTTACTTATTATTTTCATATGTTTTATGAATGTTTAAAGTGACTTATGTGTTGAGTACATATGTTCTTTTTTTCATTTGATTCTTCTTGTTTATTTGTATTACTCCTTCCCTTTCCTTTATTTTGTTATTACTTTGTTTATATGTTAATCAATGCAAGTTATACATGAAAATATAGGAGGAAAGAGATACAGAAAGATAAATAACATAATGCACTTACAAGTGATCCCCAAATAGGATTGATTTGAAAAAAAAAATGTACGCTCGTACAAGTGATCCTTAATAGAGGCACTTGAAGGAATATGTGTAACATTTTCCAACTCGATCGTGTTTGTTGATCGATTTGGAAAATCTTTTTGGAGGTGAATTTGTTGCCAAACGATACATATGGGAGAATTATGATTTTAATATTAGTCTTTTTTTAATTATCTTTACAACCACCCGCGCATCGCGTGGAACTTAGACTTAGTTAGGATGACTTTTGTTTGCTTTTCAATTCAAAGTAAGAATTAATTACGATGTTTTAACCAACCCAATTCACGGGCAGATCAATCCATTGTTTACTATCGAACCACTCAAATATGAAAACACTGATATAATCAAAATAGATTATGCACTTTTAGAACTTAAAATAATATTGGTTAGGGATATATGACAACAAATATTTTGTTTTCATTTTTAGTTCCTATTTTTAAATTATCTGTTGGTGTGACATGTTGCAATTGATTGACGTTTTATGAATATGAATTCGCGTTAACAACTTTATTAAAAATTAAGGACTAAAATTATAAATGAAATATTTTGTTATACTATTTTCTAAATATATATTATAATAGATCATAAATTTACAAATGACCTTATCAAAATTCTAACATACGCTTGTGAAAAAATGCCAACATTTTAATGAAGCACCTTTTTTCCGTTAACACACTTGACTATGGCAGCAATCTCAACTATGGTTGTTTTCTGTCAATGTATGCACGTTTTAAACTTGACAAGCACATGTTGTAGGCACAAGCGTCGGCGGATAGCGTGGTAGGCGCGAGTTATTATGTGCAAATTGCAAGAAACTTTTGTATTTTTATGGCTTCGGAAACTTAAACTAGTAAATTCACATGTACAATTTGGGCTTAGTAATGAATGGTAGTCATTCAAACGCTTACGAGACATTGATTTATCTATTATGAACTTAAAATTGGATATGGGCTTACTTTTTCATGACCTCTTATCTATGGATCATTATGAAAAATTGTATAGTCTATTAACAAGGACCAAAATACATATTATATAACGTACATTCATTTTTTATGTCACTCCTCGTTCTTTTCTTCTCCGTTATTTTATTTGGATGTTAAATGCACCATTATTTATTGGCAATAATCTATCACTAATGCTATTGGTACATAATTTTTTTTCACTAGATTAAGTATTATTTTTGGTGAATTGCACTTCGCTTTAAAGCAAAAGAAAAAAAATATGTAGATAATATAATATATTTAAATTAAACAAAATAAGTTACCTAAAAGCATCTTCAATCACGTACTTGAATATGTATGATTTATGAATATAATCTCCAAATGGCTGTACAAATAAGAATCAAATACCAAAAAGTCACTCAAACATTTTTTTAATACACATTTAATCTAAACCTTTTATTTTGTATTAAAAAGTTCCTTATTCTCTTATTTTTAAAAGTCCGCGCCAGCAGCATGATAAAGTCTTTTTGACATGGTGAATGACTTTTTGGTCCAAAATAAAAAAACTTTGACTAAACGTGTATTAAAAAAAGTTCGAGAGATTATTTGGTATATGCCCCTACAAATAATGTGTTTGAACTCATATATTAGCAATGGTTTTATGCAAATGGCAAAAGAAATGCCATTTTGCAAAATTGCAAAATAAAGATCTACCACGTCCATGTGATCCATATGAGTTATAGAATAAATGTCGTCGTACTCAATAAAACCACCCAATATTTATCAAATACAAGCATATATTTAAAATGCAGAGTAGGTTACTTGGCGTCAACTACCTTTATGATGTTGAGGTGCTTTGGAGAATTTTATTAATTGAAGGTAATGTCATATAAAAATTTGACAAATTTTGCAGTGAGTACGCAATTGCTCAAAGGGTGACACAAACTCATTTTCCACAAGGGCCAAGCCGAACTCTTTGTCAACTCTAGTTTACTTTTCACCCATCTAGAGGAAAAAGAACAAGTCTGATAGCTCTATGGGCGGAAGTTGTTAGTATACTTATCAATTTGAATTTCTCTTCTCGGTCTCTTGAAACTCTTGTGTGGAGACCAACAGATGTAATAGTTGATTTTCTTCGCACATAAACAACTTCAAAATAAAACAAGAGATTAATAAGAAAGAAAAATATCAAATTTAACATGGCTAACGAATTGCCTAATTCACATAAAAAAAACAAAAAATCAATGCACTAATATTAAACATTTTAAAAAGATTACAAAGGCTCTTTAAATAACTCACAAGCTATTCAAATATTGTGTGTTAAAAATAAAGGTGACAATTTTATAAACGACACGAAATTGATCCGAAATTGATACGATATGCCGTGTTCGTGTCGTATTTTTTTTTTACACGAAGTCAAGTCGTGTCGTGTCGTGTTCGTGTCTGAATTATGAGTCGTGTCGTGCCGTGTTATCGTATTTTTTAAACGTGAAATTTAAGAAATTCTGGTATTCGTGTTGTGTCGTGCCGTGTTGTTTTTTATTTGGGTCGTGTTCGTGTCAACTAAAAAAAATACGAATTCGTGTCGTGTCGCGTTCGTGTCCGAAAAATCTTGTCGTGTCGGCCCGAAACACGACCCGTTGACCCGAATTGCCACCTCTAGTTAAAAATTAGAGTAAAGTACCAAAATGATCCTTTATCTTTGGGATCGTCTCAATTTTGTCCCGGTGCTTTTGTTGGTCTCAATTTCATCCCTTATCTCAATTTGTTTCAATTTAGTTCTTATCTTAAGTTTCCATCCAAATCATTAATCGAAAGTTAATGATGTTCCATCATATTGATCACTTTCGAAATAAAAATTAAAAAATGAACTTACTTAGTTGTGAAATAAATTACTTCACCGTATTGATCACTTCTAAAATAAATTTACAAAAAAATATTCCATCAATATGACGAAATATTTTATTTCGCCATATTTCGTTAAGGATTTGGATGGAAACTAACACATAAGTGGTCCTTAAATAGCTATTAAACTTTTGGTAACTAAATTAGGAAACTACTAACGAATCTAAACAAGGAATATTATTTTAAATAAGGGTTATTTGAACATAGCATCCATTAGTTATCTTCATTTGGGGATTGACCATCCAAAAAAATTAATGCACCATTGTCACCCAATTTTATACAGAATGATTAAATTGTTAAGTTACTAAACTACTATTAATGACACATAAAAAAGAGGAAAAAAATGATCAAATATCAAATAGTTCCTCAAATATGTTTTAATGCACATTTAGTCCAAGCTTTTTATTTTATACCAAAAAGTTACTTATTCTCTTATCTTTAAAGGTCCGCGCCAGCGGCATGGTAAAATTTTTTTGGCATGGTAAATGACTTTTTGGTGCAAAATCAAAAGGTTTGGACTAAACGTGTATTAAAAAAAGTTCGAGGGACTATTTGGTATATGCCTTTAAAAAAAAAAAAAAAAAAACTTCTTTCTCTCTCTTTTTCTCTCCCCCCCCCCCCCCCCCCCTCCCTCCCCTACCCCACCCAAACCATAGCTCTTATCCCACCTCACCCTTGCTTCGCCGTCAACTCCTCACACCATCCCCACCGTCAAACCCTCCAATATCCCCATTGTGAAACCCTCCAAGATCTTTATCAATCTTCTCAAGTTTGGTCTACAGTTTTTCACCTGTCGATTCCTTTTATCTACAAATTGTATACATTCATACATATATAAGTAGAGAGATATTTGTATAATTTCACTTGTTATGCTGGCGTGGGCTCGTGATTTGTCCAGCTCAGTCTTCGCAGTTATGGCTCCTATATGACATTTTTGTTACTCAAGTCCTTAATTCTTGTATAAAAGAAGGGTCATATACCAAATAGTTCCTTGAACTTTTTTTAATACATGTATAGTCCAAGCCTTTTTATTTTGCACCAAAAAGTCCTTCACCATGCCAAAAATGCTTTACCATGCCGCTGACGCGAACCTTTAAAGATAAGAGAATAAGGGATTTTTTAGTACAAAATAAAAGGCTTTGATTAAATGTGTATTAAGAAATGTTTGAGGGACTTTTTGGTATTTGATTCTTAAAAGAACTACTGGAACTTTTTTTTTAAATGAGGCTTTTATTGGAACAATTTAAAGATAAAAGTCCTCTCTAGGTGGCTCACAAAAGAGAAAACTAAAAAAGAACAACTATGCAAAAAAGGAAGAATAAGAAACATTATGTTTTTCTAATAAAAGGAAAATTTGAGGAATTTAGACTAATAGGACCCTTGATTTTTCTTGAGATATCTTCTATACTATGATAATTGGAAATACATTTTTGGATTGCACCTGGCTTTGGGAGAAGGGCTGCTACACACTTAACTTCTCTTAGGCATTGATGACTTGAACCAATAGAATTTGACAATAATTTTGGATTTCTCTAATTATTCTTCTAATATTCCGTGGAATGACCTTACTTTTGATGATTAAGCATTCAAGGACCATATTTAAGACTATATCCACATCAATATTTACATAACCACTATCAAGACTGATGTGATCCGAGGGATATTTTGATCATATCCTCTTTTATTTTTGGCTCCATATATAATTAATCATATTTTCTTCTTATGTTGCATTTTATTTTATTTCATTTCATATTGTATTGGTCTATTTAGAGGATGGGCTTTAGGTGAATACTCGAGTATTAGACATATTGTATTGATGGTAATAAGTCTCGCATTGGTTAGTTACTCCTTTAGTGCTCACCTCCATATCCTATAAATAGACCACTCCTCTTCCTCATTTTGGAACTTGAACTTTCGAGTAAAATCTTAGTTATATTTCTCTCTCTAAATTGGTTTGGTACCTTTAGAGTTTCCATTAGACGTGTGGTTACATCAATTGGTATCAGAGCGAGGTGTCGCTCCCCCATTGTGTGTAAGGTGTCACCAGATTTTTTTTTTCATTTAGATCGTTTTTTCACATTTTAATGGCTCCCAAAAAGGACACTTGATGAGAGATTTATCCAAATACAAGAACAAATGAGAGAAGAAATGGCCTCCCTCATGAAGCAACACATGGTCACCCTCACCCAACATATGTCATCTCTTTTTCAAAACCCTAACTCTACCCTAACCCCATACCAAAACACCCCCCAAGACCCATGTTCATCTTCCCCCCATCTAAACCCTAACCCTAACTCTACCACTTACTACACCATCCCCCCAATAACCCACCCACTAATATTTCACCACCCTCCTGCCGCCACCATCCCCCTGCCGCCCTCTGCCGTTGTCACTTCTCCGATCGTTGAAAAATTTTCAAACTCATCCAAATCCCTCCAAATTTTTTCGAAACCCTCATCTCAACCTAATCTACAACTTTTCCTAAAGAAACTCTCCCAAAATCCCCCTAAAACAGCCTCTACCTCCCATTTTTCCCTCGACTCCGGTGAAGTCGACGCCCTTCCCCCACCCCCTTCCGATGGTCCAATCAACTATCTGACTTTGGATCCATATTTTCCACCCCCTCTATTTTCATTCCATTTGGCCAACTCTAATCATCGGACCGCCAAAACTCCGGCCAACCGGGGTGGGGCAGTCCCCCAAGCCTCCCAAACCCCTATTTTTTCAACATTTTAAACCCGAATAACTCCTGAATTATCCCACCCACCTAATTCTAGGGTTTTACCCCTTCCCCACCCACTTACCACCACTCTCTCACCTACCCACCCATCCCTCCTCCCTCCCCCACCCATTTATCACTCACCACCACCACAATTCCAGTCCCCCCACCCCCATTATTTTTCTGAACACCCGTTCATTCATCCACTCCCCTTCATATATTTACCCTCACCCCTCCTCCTCCCATACACCACCCTTAAACACCACCACCCACCCATTTCAACCCCACCTCTATCACTATGACTCCTATGATCATCCCCCACCCTATACACCCTAGCCATGAACCTTTCATGTCCCCTATCAATCAACCACCCTCCACCCACCCTTGCCCCCACCTTTGTTCACCCATATTACACCACCGACACTCCCCCTATACTACCCCCACCCCTTCCATATCACATCGACGCGAGTGAGGTGTCTAGTTCTTTACCTCACACGACTCCCAATCCCATATTCGTGATTGGGTTCCACCCCCAAACTTGCCTCCTCCACCATCGAATATTATTCCCCACCCCGACCCCTTTAGATACCCGCCGATTCTTTTATTTCCATGAGCAGGGGCATTTACTCGGTGCTTTTCCCCATCTTCCCCATGACCATCCTCTCCCCGACCTGGTGTTTCCCCCACATCTAGTTGTAGATCCACCTCGAACCACCCCACCTCATGTTCAGGCCCCAGTTCTTCCACCTCAGATCACAAGGCAGGCTCCGTTTGTTGGTTTTGAGGATCTCCTCACAGGTGATGATGTCGTGATTCCTGCCCCACCATAGGATGACCCGTTGGCTTTAGCTCTTCAGCTCCTTTCTCAGAGTTTGCATGGGGACATTCGGGTCGATATACCCATGTTTGACGGCCAAAAGCAACCGGATGCAGTTCTCCATTAGCTCCAGCTTCTGCTCCCGCCCTTTCTGCCGTTACCGTACCACCTTCAAACCGCCTTCCAACCTTCAAGTGCTACAACTGTGGTGTTGTTGGTCATCGAGCTTCTGCTTGTCCTACTCCGCGTCGTCGTGCCCTGATGGCGCTGACTCATGTGCCCGATTACCTACTGGATGATTATGTTGATCCCGAGCACGCATTGATCACTATCTTGACCGACGACGAGGGCGTCCCCCTTTGAGTTCGAGGACGGACTCTTTTCTGAGGAGGGGAGAATGATGTGATTCGAGGGATATTTTGGTCATATCCTCTTTTGTTTTTGTCTCCATATATAGTTAATCATACTTTCTTCTTATGTTGCATTGTATTTTATTTCATTTCATATTGTATTGATCTATTTAGAGGATGGGCTTTAGGTGAACAGTTAAGTATTAGGTATATTGTATAAATGTGAATAAGTCCCACATTAGTTAGTTACTCCTTTAGTGCTCACCTCCCTATCCTATAAATAGACCACTCATCTTCTTCATTTAGGGACTTGAACTTTTGAGTAAAAGCTTAGTTATATTTCTCTCTCTAAATTAGTGTGGTTCCTTTAGAGTTGCCAATAGACGTGTGGTTACGTCAAAGGTAGTGAGCAAGACCAAACTTAAGAGAAAGAACCTCTGCTATATGACTTATTCCACCTGCTACAAAGTTTGAGAAAGCCCGTAGTATTACACCTTCATCATCTCTAAGAGATGCCCATATTCCCATGTTTACATTTGCATCACAAAATCTATTTGAATTTAACTTAAATCTCCCAATTGATGGTTTCTTACAGCTTACCAACTTTCAAACTTTCATTTTTGTGTAGAGGCTTACTGATTTTGAAAATTTTCTGAGCTTCTAATCAGTATTCCATTATGCCGTCTTTAAAACTTTTATGTTGTGCTAAGTCTGAGATTATTGAAATCACATTTTGGGTAATGATACTAGAATTAATATTTTTGGCTTCATAAACTAACTTGTTCCTACTTAACCAAATTTCCCAAAGAATGGTCACTGGGATCACTTTATGCAACCATTTCCATAGGCCTGATTTACGTGAGTGTAGCCACCATTGGATGAGGGAACCATAAATAGAGTTAGATCTTTGGTAAACTCCCATTACACCTTTAAACACTTCTCAAACTCCTTTAGCACTTGGACCTGAAACAAAAAGGTGATTAAGGGATTCTATTGAGGGATTTCAACAATGGCATCTAGAAGCTAATCTTACACCAACATTTTGAACTGTCTCTTCAAGAAGGAAATAATTGGAAAAAAAATTCTAGGAGAAGAATGAATGTTTGGAGGAATGTGAGGATTCTATATGGTTTTATAAGACAAGGAAGTTATCTTGCACTTTCTTATTTGATCATAAGCTGAGGCAAAAGTAAATTATCGCTTTGAGAATATTTCCAGGCAAGTCATTTGCAATCCATTCAGAATTAAATTCCATTACATTCCATACTAGAAAAAATACTCTTAAAAGACAAAGAACTATTTGCACCTTTTAATTATGGATACTTTATTCTCATAAATCTATCCCAAAGACCAATACCTTCTCTGAATTTTCAAGCCATCTTTAGATTAGCAGCTTTCAGTTGAGATCCTAAACTTCTAATACCAAGACCTCTTTTTTTCTTTGGATAACAAATAGACTCCCAACCAATCCAGTCAAATTTATTGCCAAATTCTTTGTTGACCCCCCACCCCCCTCAAAAGAAAAAAGCTCATCAGTTTTTTAACTAACTAAATAGTTTTCTTAGATAATTTAAGGAAAATAAAGTAAACATGGGCATTGATGAAAGAACTGATTGAATCAATGTTAGCCTACCTCCCATAGAAAGGAATTTTGATTTTTAGCTTAGAATTTTTTGGGCCAAATATTGAACAGGGGGATCAAAGAATTTTTTTTCCGTATACCTTTAAATAGAGGACACCCCAAATACTTAATAGTCCCTTTTTCAAATTTGAAACCAGTCGAAGCTACGATTCTAGCCCTGTTACTAAAGGAGGATTTCGAGCTTAAAACAAAGTAACTATTCTCCTTACTGATTAAGTAACCCAATTATCTTTCATATGTCCAGGAACTCTATCAGAGATTTAAGCCTTCTCTTCATCCCACTTGAAAAAATTATTACGCCATCTGAAAAACTAAATGACTGATCAAAAGGGAGCCCCTTGGATGGGAAAAAGGACAAACCAATCCATAAGACATTAAATTATGTACTCCTCTACTGAAAGACTCTTCCATTATGATAAAAAGGCTTGGGGATATTGGATCCCCTTTCCCTAACCCTCTAAAGGAAAGGGGATCCAATGGCAGCCCATTAATAATGAGTGAAAACCATGTGAAAGAAATACATCTTCATGTGAGGTTTATAAAAGTCTCTGAGAAACCAAAGGCTCTTAATGTTTTGATGAGGAAAACCCATGAGACCCTATCATAGGCCTTTGCCTTAGTAAGTTTGATAATAAAATCTCATCCAGTTGTTTTCCTGTCAATTAAATGCAACATTTGCTATCCCATAAGAATGTTGTCTAGAATACTCCTACCTTGCATAAATCCTAATTGGTGTTGGGAGATAATATAAGGTAAAATAGGGATCAATCTTGAATTCATAATCTTAGAAATGACCTTGTAACCAAAGTTATAAAGACTGATTGGTCTAAAGTCCTTACAGAAAATAGTTCTAGTTCCCTTAGGGATGAGGCATAAATAGGTTGAACTGACTTGGTATTTTAGCACCTAAGAAGAAGGATCGGATTTCTTTTATAAAATCACGTTTGATAATATCCCAACAAAACACATAAAAGAATCCATATGAACCAACTGAGCTATTAGAATTGAGATCTTTTATTGCCTTCAAGGTCACTTCTTCCTCTAGGACTGAATGTAAACTGTTATTCATATGTTGAGTCACTAACTTTGGAATGGATTGCAAAAGATCAGGTTCTTCAATATTAATTGTAGCAAATAAATTTGAAAAATAATAGATAAATGAGTTAGCAATATCCTCTATTCTTCCTAGACATATCCTATCTTCTTCTTTAATTTTGTGAATCCAAAAATTTCTTCTTTGTTTCTTGACTTGGGCATGATAAAATCTTGTATTCCTATCATCATCTTTGATCCATTGACACATAGGTTTCCGTTGCTAGTAAATTTTCTCTTTTACTAGGGTTGCACTAAGGTATGCTCCCACTTTAGAGAATTTAGATCTTTGTTCCCCACTTGAATCAAGCTCAAAAGCTAGATCCTATTGAAAAAGAGATGTTAGAGTAAAATTTAATATATGGGCTTATATATGAAATAAATATGAATTATAGGCCATCAAATAAAGTTAGGCCAATTAAAGTGATTAATTTAAGTTTTGGGTCTTTAATAATGTATTATTAAAGTATGGGTTTTAATGTGTAGAGACAAACGTAATTTTTATTTTTATGATGGGTTGTAATAGAAATATACGAAATATGAAAAGACACGATTGTCTTATAAATAGGGGTCATGATCCCCATATCACACAACTCTCTTCTTCTAATTCCCATTGTTGAGAGAAATTCAGGCATAAAATAAACGTGTTGATCTGAAAGATCATAAGACCTCAGACTCAAATATGTTACTTTTCTCGTTATGGATTCAGGTACTTTTTTGCAAATTCAATATTTTTATTTCTTGATAATTCAATATGACTGTTGATGGTTTTCAAAAAATAGAAATTAATCCAACATGTGGTATCAGAGCTATTTCATGTTGAATTGTTGAGAATATATTAGGAAGGTACTAATATTAATTTTGGGCTAAAAATATTTTTTTGGAAAGTTCAATATTTCTGAAAAATTTTAGTATATAAATATTCTTCGTTTCATTATGATTCCAACGATATAAAATTCATGAAATTTGGACTAGCGGTTGATTTTATATGATTTTTTGAAAACTAAGAAAAAAAGGTTGATTTAAAGGTAGTGGAAGGTTAAAGGTTCGACTCTTGGTTTTTCATATTAAAGCCTCTTAAATGACGAAAATTATGAAGGAGCCGGAGAGGTTTCGAATCCATAACCTTTCAAATCTGGAGCCAAATGGGTTTTGAACCCATGACCTTTCAAGTCTCCATAAACTTTCAAGTCTAGAGCCCAAGGGGTTTTGAACCCATGACCTTTCAACTTGAATATTACATTCATGCTTGTAATACCATATAAATTTAAATTCACGTGTTGGTGTGTATATATATATATTTCGAGATAAATTAATTTAAACAATACGTCACCAAAGACCTCTTTTGTTCAAAAACTAATTTTTATTTCAAAATATAAAAAGATTATGTTCATGTAATTTATGTGAATATTAATCGGCCCAAAAGAAGATTAATTTTAACGAAATTACATGTGCGCCTTTAGTAATAAGCGCGTGATAATTATATATTTTTTTTACATATGAATAATAAATCGGCCCAAAGGAAGAATTATTGTTCGATGTGTTCTTATTATCAGTGTTTAATTACTATACCAAGATATCACTTATAAGTTAGTATTTTGTCCAAAGATAAAATATTAATAGGTCCGATATCTTAAAATGGGGTTTGCCTTCATTTGAAATTATTTTTGTTTTAAGACTTATATGAGCTAATTTTATTTGGTTGTTGTTCTCTAGATTCAGCTATTAGTTATGCCTTTAACATTACTGCCAGTATTAATTCTATACATTTTCTTAATGGCACAAACTTTAAGTTATGACAAGAGAACATCCATATACTTCTCGGTGTCATGGATCTGGACCTTGCGTTAAGGGTTCCTTCCCCTGCACCCCATACGGATAAAAGTTCCTTTGATGAAAAAAAAATTTAAAGATGGGAGAAGTCAAATCGCATGTGTTTGATGATCATAAATAAGGCCATTCCATAAGCATTCAGGGTCACAATGTCGAAAACGATAAAGACAGCCAAAGAGTTCCTAGAAGAAATTAAGAATAGATTTTCCAAGAATGAAAAGGCTAAAATATGTACACTTTTGGCAAGTCTCGTCTCAATGAAATATAAAGGTAATGGGATCATTAGGGAGTAAATTATGGAAATATCTCATCTTACTTCAAAGTTAAGAGTACTTAAGCTTGATCTCTCTGAGGATTTTCTTGTGCATTTGGTTTTGATATCTCTTCCCCCACAATTCAGTCAATTTAAGGTGAGCTACAACTGCCAAAATGAGACTTGGTCTCTTAATGAGCTCATCTCACATTGTGTGCAATAAGAGGAAAGACTGAAGCAAGAAAAGACAGAAAGTGGTCATTTGGTTAGTACTTCCAAGGATAAAGGAAAGAAAAGAAAGAAGGATAAAGAAGTTACAGTGGTTTCTGTAGGAGGGTAGTGAGACTGGGGTCTATGAATAACTGGAAAAGGGTGAGGCGTGACCCACTCCACTGGACGCTGCCTACAAGGCCTTCAAGGTCTCCTGGTGCAACTTCTGAAGAAAACTTCTCCTTCTGGTAATAATGGAACTCAAGCTTCAACTCACTCCCTGCAAGAAGATGAACTTTCACAGCAAAAATAGCAATTTTCTCAAGGGAAACACCTGAGAGTGATGGTTGTCAGTGGGGAGTGAAGGAACAAGGCACTCAGCACTATGAGAATGAGCAGGGAGAGAATACTTAGGTAGGTCTGGTGATATTTTAGCAGAGTAACAGTGCAATTTCCTATTCTCTCTCTTGACCTTGCCCAGAGGTCTATTTATACTAGGGCGTTAGGGGTGAGTTGGCATTTTTTGGGCTCCAAAACTGAGAGAGTTGGTGGGGAACAATGTCTAAAGTGTACCATTTGTCCCTACCTGTAGGCAGCCTGCCTCTCCCCCCTGCAGGCGCCACCTGGCGCCGACCAAAAGTCAAAAAGCACATATGTCCCCTAATGGGGACAAAATGTCAGATTTGGTAGTTATCTTTTGAAACGGTAACTTGTGGTGCAATTTTGCAAATCTTAAGAGAGGAGACCTTAAGGACTCCTTTCCTCTAAAAATGTTATTTTTCTTGAGAGGGACCTCGAGGACCCCCTCTTCTGGAAAAGTCATTTTCTTGTAAAGAGTTTATTTCTTGTGCGTAGCCAGCTATTTGGCTGCTCACTTCACTTGTGATCAAGTGTGAAGTGTGTGTAGTCTTGAGTAACTTCTGGGTCTTCCTACTAGTATTCTCTCAATCCTATAGTGCTAAGTGGTTGAGCTTACTCAACATACCTTGTCCCTCAGCCGCCAAGCCTAAACTCCCAGGAGGTCCCAACGCGCCTGTTCAAGCCCTGCTTGCTCGACTAGGCAACCTGTACAAGAAAGTAAAGTGTTAATGTTGTTGTTCATTTAAAGACTGATGTTTCATGATGAGGAGTTACTCATGATAGCTACTCTCTCATCCTGGCCACTCTAGGTGGGTTCCTTCTCAACATGAGTTGCTGCCGAAGAAACCCTTGTAGCGGCACTTCTCGAATAACATTTCTGCAGTGACCATTGTAGTGGCGTTGAGCCTTACAGTGGCACTGACTCTCTCGACTGTCATTATTGCAGTGACCCTTGCAGCGGCGCTGACCCTTGCAGTGGTACTTCTTAATTTTGGATTTTTGTGGTGACCCTCGCAGGCACCTCTCGAATGTTATTGCTGTAGTGACCCTTGCTGTAGGAGCGTTGATGCTTGCAGCGGCGCTGACCCTTGCAGCGGCGCTGGTACTTGAAGCGATGCTGACACTTGAAGTGGCATTGACGCTTGAAGCGGCGCTGATACTTGAGGTGGCGCTGACCCTTGGAGCGGCGCTGACACTTGAAGCGGCGATGACACTTGAAGTGGCGCTGACGCTTGAAGCGACGCTGACACTCGCAGCGACGTCGACACTTGAAGCGGCGCCGACCCTTGCAGCGGCGCTGGTACTTGAAGCGGTGCTGACCTTTACAGTGGCGCAAACACTTGCCGCCGTACCGACACTTGAAGTGGCGATGACGCTTGAAGCGACGCTGATACTTGAGGTGGCGCTGACACTCGCAGCGGCGCCGACACTTGAAGCGGTGCCGACCCTTGCAGCGGCGCTGGAACTTGAAGCGGTGTTGAACTTTGCAGCGGCGCAAACACTTACCGTGGCGCCGGCACTTTAAGCGGCGCTGATACTTGAGGTGGCGCTGACACTCGCAGCGGCGCCGACACTTGAAGCGGCGCTGACCCTTGCAGCGGCGCTGGTACTTGAAGCGGTGTTGACCTTTGCAGCGGCGCAAACACTTGTAGCGGCGCCGACACTTACAGCGGCTCCGACACTTGAAGGGGCGTCGACACTTGAAGTGGCGCTGACGCTTGAAGCGGCGCTGACCTTTGCAGCGACGCAAAACACTTGCCGCGGCGCCGACACTTGCAGCGGCGCCGACACTTGAAGTGGCACCGACACTTGAAGCGGCGCCGACCCTTGCAGCGGCGTTGGTACTTGAAGCGGCACTGACACTTGTAGCGGCACTGACACTTGCAGCGGCGCTGACACTTGAAGTGGCGCTGATACTTGCGACGGCATCGACACTTGAAACGCCGACACTTGCCGCGGCGCCGACCCTTGCAGCGACGCTGGTACTTGAAGCGGCGCTGACCTTTGCAGCGGCGCAGACACTTGCAGTGGCGCCGACACTTGCAGTGGCGCCGACACTTGCAGCGGCGCTGACACTTGAAGTGGCGCTGACACTTGAAGCGGCGCTGGTACTTACAGCGGCACCGACACTTGCAGCGGCGCCGACGCTTGAAGCGGCGCCGACCCCTGCAGCGGCGCTGACTCTTGCAGCGGCACTGAACCTCGCAATGGCTTTTGGGCTTCTGGGTTACCCTCGCGAGCACCTCTCGGATGTCATTAATAAAAGAAAGCATTTTTTATTTTATTTGCTTTTTTTATTGATGAACACCCTTCTACATTAGCCCCTCGTGCAAAGATTTTTTGGTTGGGTAGACTAAAAAAACTTTGTACGCCATAGATCTGATTTCCACAATTATATATACATACATATATATATATATATATATATACATATATATATTTTCTGAGAGACCCTAGGATCATTAATTGCGGTGTCCCTTTATCCGAGGTTTTTAATTTTTTGAGAACCCACGCGTCAGTGTGGGAACTGTCATCTCATCATTTGGGAAAAAAGGTCATCACCTTTTTGCCTTCCTGCACGTTTTTCCATTTTGATGCAAAAAAACATAAGCCCCTTTTTTTTTGGTCTCTTTCATCTTCTTCAAAAAACATAAGGCCCCTTTGGATTTGTAGTGAGAGAAAGTGAGAGAAAGGGATTTTTAAAACACCATAGCCTCCCATCCTTCTTCTGTTTTAGTTTTTTTTCAAATACCATAGCCTCCCATTCATGGATTCTAACCCAACGAATGCTTCTTCAAATGTAAACACCCCTAAAGCACCCAAGGCTCTAAACTCCATGCCTTCTTCATCGTCCGTTCCAACCGGTTCCGTGGCCAATATTGCTGTCGTCGATGACCCTTGGTCCCATTCGACCAGTGGCGTTGACGCCTCGTCCGCGATACCCGCATCTTCGGATTTTGGGTCGAGAACCCTCGTGGGTTCCTCGCCCTCCCACTCGTCACATACGACTTTTTATTTGAGTTTCTCCATGATAAGGGGCGTCTCGACCGAGGCTCCGCTGACGGAGGGGGGTATCTCGACCGATTGCAGTATGCGTGAGGAACACGGTGTCTCGCCCGATCTGGGTGTGGGTTTGAATTTTTTGGTCGAGACAGCTGCCGACAAGGGTTCCTCGCTAGCAGATCGTCCATCCGAGGGTCTCTCGCCCCGTTCAAGACCTCGCGATGTTACCATTTTCCAGCATAACTTGTCTTGCTCCATTCAAGACCTCGCGCGCTCAGGGTCCGCGCCCCAGGGTTCCTCGCTAGCCGATCCTCCATCTGAGGGTCTCTCGCCCCGTTCAAGTCCTCACGACGTTAATGTTTTCCAGCGAGACTTGTCTCGCTCCATTCCAGACCTCTCGCGCTCAGGGTCCACGCGCCAGGGTTCCTCGCCTGCTATTTCTACATATGAGGGTCTCTCGCCTGAGATGAGTTCTTCTGGAGGTTCCTCACGTGATGATGTCTCCTCTATAGGTATCTCGACACGTTACAGCGTTGGCAGCGGCTCCTCGCGCGCTGGCATAAATCTGGGGAATATTCTGCCGAGTCAGTCTATGATTGGGGGTATCTCGACGATTGCGAGTTATACTAGGGGTTCCTTGTGTCCCGTAGTCGAGGGTTCCTCGCCCAATCCGTTGTTGGTGTCTGGGGGCGTCTTGACCTTGGTTGTCTCGATGCCCATGATCTTTTCTGAAGAAGGGGTCCCGGCCTATGAAAGTATGGTAACATCTCGTCAGCGATCGGGGGTCCCACGACCTGGCCTCGCGTCAACAGGTCCCTCGCAATTACCAGAGGGTGTCTCGACGCCCATGATTGTTACGGGGGCTCTTACTTCCACTTCTTTTTTTGCGACAGGGGACACCTGTGGTCCCTCGCTCGGAGTCCCCCTAGGACGAGTTATTTTCTTGAGCCAATGGCTCTTGGTGGTTCGTCAGCTACGCCATCCTCTTCTCAGGCATGGAAGGACTATATGCACATTCGCCAAGGGCGAGACTTTGGTATTTACCGTCGCGCTCCTTTTTTTCGTCCTGCTGACAATTTCATGATTTCACTTTCTGAATTTGGGGAAAAATTTTCTGATGCTGTTCTTGAGCGTTCTCATGTGGGGTTAAGTGAGTCTGCTGACCTCCCTACCATTTTTATTGATAAACACCCCTCTACAGTTTCATATCAAAAGAAACAACATAAAAAAATATTGATGGTTGTTACTTCTGTGGAGTTACAGGACACAGAAAGAAGCAATGTGTTAACTATCGTGTTTGGCATGTAAATAAAGGTACACTTCATAATATAATTTGTTCTGAGGTTAACACACTTGGTGGGTAGATTCTGGTGCAACCAGCAGGTTACTAAGCTACCAAAAGCCAAATGATGGCGAAAGATACATTTTTTGGGGCGATGGCTAGAAGGTTGAAGTTGAATCAATTAGGAAATTTAGGTTATTATTAAAGTCTGGTACTTATTTGGATTTAAATGAGACATTTATTGTACAGTCATTTAGACAAAATTTGGTTTCCAATTCCCTATTGGATAAATTCAATTATACTTGTTCTTTTGGAAAAATAAATTCAGTCTTCTTCATAATTTAAATTTGGTTGGTACTAGTTTTTTATATTATATGGATAACCTTTATATAGTTGATACGGTTGCTTCATATCATGAAACCTTGTAATTAATTACTCGAGGTGTCAAAAGGAAATTAACCAATGAGAATTCCGCATCATTATGGAATAAGAGATTAGGTCACATCATCCAAAGGATAATTGAAAGACTTATGTCAGATGGGATTCTCGATTCCCTTAATTTTTCAGATTTTTGAAATTTGAACAAATTGCATAAAGGGAAAACAGACAAACATAAGGAGATTTGGTGCCAATAGGGCTACAGACGTCTTAGAAATGATACATACAGATATTTATGGGCCATTCCCTACGGTTTCATGGAACGGTCAACAATATTTTATCACATTCATAGATGATTTTTCTCGTTATGGCTACCTTTATCTCATCCATGAAAAGTCCCAATCTCTGGACGTGTTCAAATAATTCAAGGCTGAAGTTGAAAATTAACTCAGCAAAAGGATTAAAAGCATCAGATCTGATCATGGTGGTGAATACTATGGTCGGTAAAACGGTTCAGGTGAACAACACCCATGACCATTTCCTAAATTCCTAGAGGAGTGTGGTATCATCCAACAGTACACCATGCCAGGTTCTCCAAGAATGAATGGTGTTACTGAAAGGAGAAACAGAACACTTAAAGACATGGTAACGAGTATGATCAGTTACTCTAACTTACCATATTTACTATAGGGTGAAGCATTGAAGACTGTAGTGTACATCCTTAGTAAAGTACCAACTAAAGAAACTGCTAAAACCCCTTTTAAACTTTGGATAGGCAAAAAGCCTAGTTTGAAGCACCTTCATATTTGGGGATGTCCAGTTGAAGCAAGGCCTTATAGGCCACAAGAAAATAAACTGGATTCAAGAACGCTTAGTTGCTATTTTATTGGATACTATGAAAGATCTAGGGATTACAAATTCTATGATCCTACTACTAAAATAATTTTAAAGACGGGAAATGTCCGGCTCTTTGAGGATGTTTAGTTTTCCAGGGGGGATGAGGTTAAGGATTTTGGTTTTTGGTTTTGAAGAGGAATATGTTGACATTCCCATAGCTATTATTAACATTGATCAGGCTCCTATTCCTGACATTGTTCAAGAAGAAGATCCTAATCAAAACAATATCTAAGAACCTCCCGTTATAGAATAATAAACTCTACCACCTCCAGAACCTATGCCATTTAGGAGATCCACTAGAGAAAGAAGAAGTGTTGTGCCAGATGATTACATTGTATTTCTCCAAGAATATGAGTTTGACATTGGTGCGGTGGAAGATGATCCGATCACCTTCCGTCAAGCCATGGAAATTTCTAAATCTCAAGAGTGGATTGATTCCATTAATGAGGAGATAAAGTCCATGAAGGACAATGACGTTTGGGATCTTGTCCCATTGCTTGAAGGGGCAAAACCCTTTGGTTGAAAATGGATATTTAAAACTAAGAGGGTTTCGAAAGGTGATGTGGAGAGATATAAAGCCCGACTTGTCGCTAAAGGATTTACATATAAGGATACTTTCTCTCTGGTTTCATCGAAAGACTCTTTTAGGATAATAATGGCACTTGTGGCGCATTTTGACCTTGAGCTTCATCAGATGGGTATTAAGACTGAGTTTCTCAATAGTGACATTGATGAAACAATATATATGGTGCAACCAGAAAACTTTGTGTCGGGGGATGCAAAGAAGAGAGGTTACAAATTAAAGAAATTCATCTATGGCATTAAGCAAGCTTCTCGTCAATGGTATTACAAGTTTCATCAAGTTATCATCTCGTTTGGTTTTGAGATGAATCTGGTTGGTGATTGTATATACCACAAGTTCAGTGGGAGTAAGCATATACACTTGGTTTATCACAAAAGATCTATATCGAGAAAGTTCTTAAAAGGTTTGACATGCATGATTGTAAATCAGGTGACACCCCTGTAGCTAAAGGAGAAAAATTTAGTCTTAGTCAATGTCCCAAGAATTATTTTGAGATTCGGGAGATGCAAAAGATTCCTTATGCGTCAGCAGTAGGAAGTCTTATGTATGCTCAAGTATATACGCATCCAGATATTTTGTACATTGTTGGCATGTTTGGCGAATAATTAAGAAATCCTAAAAAGGATCACTGGATAGTAGCCAAGCGAGTCATGAGGTACTTACAGAGAACAAAAGACTATATGCTCATCTATCGGAAGTTAGATCAGTTAGAGATCGTCGGATATTCTAACTCCGATTTTGCTGGATGTCAGGCGTCCAATCATGGAATATGGATGCAAAATTTTTATCATAGGGATGCGTAGTGTGGATGGCATTGAAAGACCACTTAAGTTATTTTGTGACAATAAATCAACAGTAATGTATTCTAGTAACAACAGGATTTCTACAAAGTCAAAGTTTATAGACATCAAGTTCCTAGTTGTAAAAGAAAGAGTTCAGGGTGTACTTATGTCTAAGAGCACATTGGAACAAACTCCATGATCGTAGATCCGCTGAACTAAAGGATTACCACACAAGGTCTTTTATGAGCACACTGCTCATACGAATGTAGTTTTTTTTCAGGATATTTCGATTTAGTGGGAGTTTGTATTTTAGATGCTTTCATAGACACATTTGTTATGGATTTTATGGTTATTTACTGGAGTAAAGTATTCAATTTATATTCACTCTGATTTTATATGGTTTGATCTCACTAAGGTTTAAGGAGGACCAGTTGGAAATAGGCATGTTAAGATCACATTGCATAAAATTGCCATGCTACACATCCACACTTGATCTTTGTCATCAGTTGCATTAATATATGTGATCATTGATGGGTCTACTTATGAAATATGTAATGATGATCGCTTTGATTCCATATTGGTGAAATTAATAGACAATATTGTTAAGATGCATAAAGTTTTGATAGCAAAAAAACTCATGAGCTCATAAAATACAATTCAAGCTTATAAAGTTACATATATAGCCCAAGTGGGAGACTGTTAGAGTAAAATTTAATATATGGGCTTATATATTAAATAAATATGAATTATAGGCTATCAATTAGGACAGTTAGAGAGATTAATTAAAGTTTTGGGGCCTTAATAATGTATTATTAAATTGTGGGTTTTAATGTGTAGAGACAAACGTAATTTCTATTTTTATGATGGGTTAAAATAGAAATATACGAAATATGAAAAGACACGATTGTCTTATAAATAGGGGTCATGGTCCCTAGATCACATAACTCTCTTCTTCTGATTCCCATTTTCAGGGAGAAACTCAGGCATAAAATAAACGTGTTGATCTGGAAGATCATAAGACCTCAGACTCAAATATTTTACTTTTCTCGTTATGGATTCAGGTACGCTTCCGCAAATTCAATATTTTTATTTCTTGATAATTAAATATGAATGTTCCTGTTTGTGTGATGGTTTTCACAAAATAGAAATTAATCCAACATCAGAATCCTCCAGGAGTTGAATTTCTTCAAAGATATTTTTGAAGACTTACTTACACCACCCTTTCAAGGTAACCGTTAGACTTTTTAACTTAAAAGAAAATATTTCCATGTTTTTACCTGACGTTGGCTCCTTCCATGAATTCTCTACAACCTTTTTAAAATCTTCATTCTCAATCCACATATTCTGGAACCTGAATGGTTTGACTACTAAATCTTGAGAGAGAGAAATCTTTATGAGTAATGGTGAATAGTCTAAACAATTTCTATTAAGGTTGTGAAGGGTAGTATAAGAAAATGTACTAGCTAGAATGATTTAATAAATCCCCTATCTAACCTTTCTAAAATCATGGTTCCATTCATTTCTTTTTCCCAAGTAAATTTTGATCCATTGAAGCCCAAATCCTATAAAGAACAACTTGCAATACAATCATTGAAATTAGCAGCACCTCCCAAATTAATTTCATTTCCACCCGCTCTTGCAAGACTATTAATGACAATATTAAAATCACCCACACAATAAGAGGAAAATCTTGACATTGCACTAAGTTATGAGAAATTAAATCCCATAGATTTTTCCATTCCTGCATTGTACATTTTGCATAAACCATATTAACTCCTATTATTTTTGGAATTAGAGGGTGATTTACTGTAAGCAGAATATTTTGAGCACTTGTCTCCAGAAACACCAAATTTTATTAAGAAAGTTAAATAAAAACCCTTCAAAACTCAAAAGTATCCTCAAATCTTTAATTTTAGAGTTGTCTATCATTGGTTCTAATATTGATAATAATGAGAGATTATGGGATTTGACTGCATTATTTAGTCATTCTCCTAATTTACTTGGTTTATGTTTATTTTCTTGGGCAGATTTTTTATTAATTACCACCTAATTTAAGGGGGAACTGCTTTATTACCTTTCTTCTTCTTAAGAATATCCTCTTTGGATTTTTTATATGCTTCAATCTTCTTTGACAGCACTGTTGAGAAAGAGATAAGTTCATCCCAAATTGGATTTTTTTATGGTCTAGCTCCACATTGTCAGAATAGTATCCTCTCCTTACATTTTTCTTTTCCTTTTTTCTCTTGGCAACCTTAGATTCTGAGCTATAATACTTATCCACCTCCTCAACCATTATTTTATTTGTGTAGAGAAGATCTTCTAAACTTAAATATTGAAAAGGCTCCATACATTTTAAACGTTCCCTCCATTCACCTTCTTTAGATAAGTTATCTTCTTTTCCATACTGTTTAGGACTGTTTTGCTATTGAAATACTCCCTTTTTGGCCTCCACTTCTAAACCTCTTTTATTAACTGTGATCTCCATATCTTGATTAACTTCAATATTCTTGAGTACCTTTAAAACTAATATACTTAGCTTTCCTTTTAACATTTTCTTTAACTTCTACTCTTTGGGGGAAATCTATAATATTCTCTTTGGACTTTTGTAATACCCCGACCTAATGTTTCATTTAAATTCTGTATAAATGGTAATGAAGTGAGGTTCGATGATAATTGTTGAAATTGTGGGTAAAAATTAGAATTTGGAGAAAAGAAAAAGATAGGTCATTTGAAGGTCGTTATAAGGTAAGGATCACGTTAAAAGCAGGGGTTCGAGCGAGCTTCAAATGAGATCCCATTGTACCACTTTAAAGGGTCGCTCGAAGGTTATTAGAAGACATAAATCAAACGAGGTGCACTTGTCATTCGAACGGGGCTCAATTACATTTGAACGACGTTCTTCAAAAACTCTAGATCTGATTGCCCTTGTGTGTTGCCACGTTTTTTACCCTTGGATCAATGAGCTGCTAAGCTCTGGTGAGCCCAGAATTAGAAAAATTGGATTTTTGGCATTTAATGGGCTTAATAAAGGTTAGTTTGGGGCTCATTTAAATTATTTGAAGTTGGAAGAAGAAGGAGAGAGAGAGAGAGAGAGAGAGAGAGAGAGAGGTGGTCTTCCACTATGTTTAGACACATCTTTCTACCATTCCACCATCCTAAACCACCTTGTTCTTCTAGTATCTATAGGAGGGTAGTGTGACAGGGGTCTAATAAGAAACTAAAATGGGTGAGGGACCCACTCCAATGGACTCTGCCTTCAACATTTTCAAGGTTTCAAGAGCAACTTCTGGTAAAACCTTTCTCTTCTGGTAAAAATGGAGTCAATACTAGAACCTCTTCCTACAAAAAGATGAATTTCACAAGCAATAATAGTAACTTGGAGAGAAGAATCTCCTAAGAATAGTGACTATAAGGGTGGAAGTGAAGAAACAAACACTTAGCACTTAGAGAGTGAGAAGGGAGAGAATACTAGGTCTGGTGTGATTTTGACAGAGTAATGGCTTAACTTATGTTTCTGATGTCTGATATGACCTTACCAAGGTTCCTATTTACAGGTGAATACTAAGGCTGGCTTGAGCCTTTTGGGTACCAAAAAAGAAAGGGAAACTTAGAGGGACAAGCTATCTAATGTCCTTTTTGTCCCTACTTGGTCTGCAGCCACATGCCCCCTCATACAGACGAAACCTGGTGTAAACCAAAGTCAAAAAGAAAATATGTCTATTAACGGTGCTAAAATATTTGATTTGGTAAATATTTTTTCAAACGGTAACTTGTTGTCGAAGTTTTTTTATCTTGAGAGTTTCCCTAAGAGCCACCTACTCTAAAATCATTTTGTAAAAGGTGTTTTTCTTGTTAGAAACCTCTTTGCTACTCACTCCAGTTATAACTAAGTGTGAGTTGTGTAAGGACTTGAGTGAATTCTAGAGTCTCTCTACTAGTACTCTATATTATAAAGTGCTAAGTGGTTGAGATTTCTCAACAAACCTTGTCTCTCGACCATTAAGCCAAAACTCCTAGGAGATCCCAACTGGCCTGTTTGAGACATGCTTGCTCAACTAGGATACCTGTACTAGAAAGTAAATATTAGTAATTTGTTATTTTCTAAGTAACAAGTCTTGAGAATGAGTCCACTCAAGGTGGACCCCCTCTCCCTATGTCATTTTTCTTGTATGTTATTTAGGGCAGAGGGGACACTCTAGGTGGACCTCCTCGCCCTACTTATATTTCCATGATGTTTGCTTGTCAAAAGGGGTTGCTCATGGTGAGTCCCCTCGCCCTGGCCTTTTTATGTGGCCTCAATCTTGTTTCTAGGGGCTGCTCCCAGTGAGTCCCCTCGTCCTTTCCTTTTCTTTTGTGGCTTTAGTCTTGGGACAAAGGGTTGCTCGTGGTGAGCCCCCTTATCCTTGGAATTATTCTATGTCCTTTGCATATTTTGGAACGATTTCTCATGATGACCCCCTTGTTCTTGTCCTTTTTTTGTTGCTTCAATCTTGGGACGAGGGATTTCTCATGGTGAGCCCCCTCGTCCAGGTATCATAACTGGTCAAGGGGCTCAATTAATATAGAGCTCCTCTCTCTAAGATTTTCTTAATAATTTGGGTAGTGGTAGCCCCTCTAGGTGGGCTTACTCACCCTAGGCTTATTTTTTAATAACATATTAACATCCCTCTACATTAGTCCCCTCATACAAAAATCTTTGTGTTGGGTACACCAAAGGGTTTTGTACGCAATTATTCAATTCATCTTGGAATGTGAACAGTTTCACTCAGTCTCATCATGACACTGCTGGCATTAAATGACTCTGTCATATCAACCCACATTGAGGATCTCAAGGTGCCACATGTTGAGTAGAGAACAAACATCCCATCGTTTGGGAAATGATTTACTCCACTTTTGTTTGGCAGACGCGTGTGGGTCTCTTATAGTATAAAAGTAACCTTTTAAAATCTATTAACTTTTTACCCTCACATTTTATTTTAATTGATATTTTTAGAGAGAGAGAGAAACCCTTTCTTTACAGAGTTTCCATTACCGCTATCTCCTACTTCACCATCTTCTTCTTCTCTTCACCAAAAAATGGCTTATTCTTCTTCTTTAAACCCTATTTCTGTCATTGCCACCACCACTAGCAATGTGCTAGTGGGATTTGTCCCTATTTCCATCATAGTTTCCACCATTTTTGCCAGTGGAGACACCATTTTACTACGACCGTCTTAGATTCCACCGCCTTTAGTATGGGCGGTTCGTCTTCTGAGGTTGCTGCCAGTGGGGGTCCTTCGTCCACCAGTAAGAGGTGTTGATAAGCTCAAGCTAGCAATAACAATGGCAGCACAAGAGAAAATAATTAGTATAGGGAGGAAAGGAGAAGAGGAGAAACACTAGTATATAAGTGGTTCAGCCAATCTGGCCTACGTCCACTGTGAGTGCGTGAGTAATTTCACTAGATAAAGGCACTAACGGCTATAGATTTAATCTCTCAAGCTTTATCTCTCTATTGTGTAAACCAACAGAGTTTCTACTAGGGTTGTAATTATCGATCCCTTTACAAGGTATTAGAAGACCTTTATATATAATGCTTGGGGGGTGTAATGTACCCCCAAGCGTCAAATGTGCATGTGTATGAGTATCGAACTAGTATCCTAATGACACCCAGTTGATCCTTTGTAGATAACGATGACCATAATATTACCTCACGTGAGGGGAATGATTCGGTTATAACTGATTTGCTCACGTGTTCCAAACCTTCCATGTGCTTGCATGTGCTAAAACCTGTGCCATTGACTGATGTAACCTAGGCCTGGCTAAGTATGAGGTTGGTGAAGTCCGATGGTGTTGCTTTGTCTGTCAATAACCACGATGACCTTGACCAGGAAGACTGGTTGAGGTTAGGCATAGGCATGATGTAACGTCAACTGGGGCAGAGTATGACGTTGTCATAGCTTGATCCCATGACTCTGGTGACCTCGATTGATGTCCAGCTGAGGTTGGTAGATGATGGGCCGACATTTCAGAAGGCGACATTTTTATGGCAGTTGGCAGCTTCATACAGCCGAGGTTAGTGACCCTGAGTACGAGGGTACACTTTGGGCATATTAATCACCCCTAGACCTTAGCCGTCTATGTGCAGAGATGGCTGAGGGGTATGTATATATGCTCAGCTGATGGAATATGTGAGTAGTCATTTGGACACATGTCAAGCTGGGAACTGGATGGCGTCTGCCCCAAGATAGCAACTGATGCGACGGCACCTTTTAGGGTTTCAAGGTGACATGATGAGTTATCTTTGTTTTAGCACTTAATCATCACAAGGGTTTAAATTGATTTCTCTTTCCTCTTTCTTCCTTCATCCATTTTCTTGCGTTTTAGAGAAATTCTTATGCAACTTCTCCTTCAAGAATTCTTTTAGGCTTCTTGCATCCAAGGTTCTATGCTTAGGCTTCTCTTCTATCGTTCATACCCATCCAAGTATCATTCTCTTTCTCTCTCTTCATTTGTTAACATTCATCTTCGAGTTTAAGCTTTTTCGGTGGATTTTTCTTTTTTCTGACGAGGGTTTCCACCACTGTCAAGTGATTAATAGGTTAAGCTTGTAGCGATTAGGTAGTTTTAAGACTATTATAGGCTTCTCTGAGGTTGCTTCAGCCACAAACAACCCTCTTTTAGGTTTTTCGACGACCCCCCGGTCATCTTCCCCGACAACTAGCTTAGGGTGTTCTTGGTGTTCTTGTGGGGAACCCTTTGGATTACTTGTTTGATCTTAAGTTTAGGTTATGCAAGTTATTTGCCTGTTTACACCTTTTAATTCGAACTCTCAAAGTGTAGTGTCGTCTTCTGAATACTCAGACCTCTGTACAAACTCATTGAAGAATTCACGTCTCTTCGTGAGAAGACCTTTGAGAAGATTAGGTGGATAGATCTAGCCCAATAGGAAGCTCATAGGGTTGAGGCCTTTCCCCTCAGACTAATTTTTCCTCCACCCTTGAAGATCATATATCCTGAGCCTGCAGATCCTACTAAGCCTGCAGAGGTTCCTGAACAAATGTCTGAGGATAACGCTTGATTAGGCATAAATTCTTTCGAATTTACCCCATAATTTAGAGGATTTTATTACCTCAGGCAACGTAAAACGAATTAGTTTATCTTATATCTTGGCTAACGGTTTCGTTTAACAAGTACCCCGAGTTTCTTATATTTCTTAATAATTTCACAGGTAATTATTACATAAAAGGAAGAAAGAAATCGGAAGAAGCAAGAGAAAAGAAAGAAGACGAATCAAAAGGGCAAAAGAGTAATTTCTACTACGAATCTAGTTGAAGACCCAAAATAAAAGTCGAAGATCTCGCCTTTGTGAACACGTAGGAAGAAACGGCATCCCAATCTGACTTCAGGATTAGAAGTTATGAAGACCCGAAGATGTGAGAAAATCACGAGATATTAAAGAGAAATTGAAGAAAAGTTGAGTAGACAACCCGGACCAATCCGGTTTAATACAAAAATGGTTCAGTCCGGGTCCCAAATCACTGTAAAGATGGACATTTAATGGACCAATCCGGTATCCCAAAAAAATGGATTGGTCCGGCCCTTAAAATCACTGCATAACAACTCGTCTAGCGGACCAATCCGATTTGTTTGGAAAACGGATCAGTCCAGTTGCTGACCGAACCAGTCCGGGATGTCTTGACCGGATCGATCCGGTGCTCGAGATTTGATTTGATATTCTTCTTCTTAGAGTTTTGCATCAATCCAACTCTTGTAAATTACGTGGGATATAAATTTAAAAGAACTTCCAGAAAGAGGAGGCTTCTAATTCGTTTTAAGGGAAGCCTTGTAATTAGCTTAGAGAAGAAACAACAAAAACCCTAGTTTAATTCTAGATTGAAATTCAAGTAAATTCATTCCAATTCTTTCTTTAATTATTGCAGTAGTTAATTCTTTAGTAATAATTTCATTATTCTTCATTTTCCATAGCTAGTAAAAATATTTTCTTTCATTCAAAACATACTTTCTTTTAGGTTCAATATGTCCGGCTAGATTTTTTAGGGTTGGGATGCATGAACTCAAATCGATGTGAGAGTTGCATGTGTATGAAATTAATCCTTTAAACTTAAGGGTTTATTAGACCGTATTGCATAGCAAACACAACCATTGCAGATCTTTGGATCTCGTTTGCTTCGAAGTAACCGGGATGCCTTAGAATGCAATGCGAGTGTAGCTATCGCGTTACCTCTTTACTCGTCCTCTGATTACGTATGGTGAGGGCTTAAACCTCATATATGTAATGCTTGGGAGTACTAAAGTCTGGGTCTGATTAATCACTTAAATTTACGATTAATTTTATACTAGCAATACATTATGATTGAGGGATTGTATTCCCGGCCAGTTTTCTCTTCATATTTATTACTTCATTCTTAGTTATTAATCCTTGCTTAAATTGTTCGTTCCATAGTCTTAATCTAGTTTCCTTTTACTTAATAGGATTATTTGTAAACAAATCATCTTTTTATTTTTCTTAGAGTTGAATTTAGGTTGACCGTCTCAAACTCTTCCCATTCTCGCTAAAGGACAAGGCTAAGACCTAGCTATGATCTTTACCTCCAAACTCGATTGCATCATGGAACGACTTGCAATCTAAATTCCTCAAGAAATTCTTTCCCCCACATCGAACGGACTCCATTAAGGCTCAAATTCAAACCTTCCGACAATTAGAAAATGAGTCGTTTGATCGATGTTACGAATGTTTTAACGAGTTAATCACTTCGTGCCCTCATCATGGATTTGATAAATGGCAAATCATTTCCTTCTTCCATAATGGGCTGAATATAAATTCCAAACAACTCTTTGAAACCATGTGTGATGGTCCCTTTGTCGACCTAGACGCCAACGATGCTGAGCTTCACCTGAGGTATGTCGCCGAGACTAACCAAGCATAGGATACATCTAACCCTAGTGCTCATAATCGAACGTACCAAACAACCACCACTCCATCGGTGGTCGACCTATTTCATGTAGAAAAGGATACTATAACAGACAATCGACTCGATCTACTTGAGAAAGGAATGCGAGAAGTACTTGAGATATGTGCAAGAGGACCAACTGGCTCCATCCCGAATCCCATTGAGAAGGTGTGATATTTGTGAGGCGGGACATTCAACATAGGAATGCTCGATGATACCCGCCTATAAAGTTATACTTCAAGAGCAAGTGAGTGGTGTAGGAGGATTTAAGGGTAATTTCGGTGCACCGCATGAGAATTCTTACAACCCTTCATGGAAAAACCATCCTGGTTTTAGCTATGGGAAACAAAATGCTGCGATGAATCCTAATTCACATGTTGCCCCTCCCCCACCATCACACTTTCAATAAGCACCTCACATGCAGGGACATGTGCAAGCACCACCACCTCCAGGGCCATATATCACTCCACCGCGGAGAAATCTCGAGGATGCAATAAACCAATTTATCACTGCCCAGAATGCAACCACTACTAGACATGAGCGCATGATTAATGATATAAATGCGTCTATTTCAAAGATGCAATCATCGTTGAGTATCCAAGAAAAGGGCAAGTTTCCTTCCCTGGGCCAAAGACCTCCCCAAGGTCAAACTAGTGTTAGCTCCACCTCTACAGAACATTAGGAGCAATGTCAAGCTGTGACCACTCTTCGTAGTGGGAGGGTTATTGATTTATCACCTCCTCCACACAATGCAACCAAAGGCAAGGAGATTTTTCCCGACACGAAAGAGGTCAAAAATGTCCCCTTGAAAGAGAGTGATAAAGAAGACACTTGTGAGCCCGAGGTAGTAGTGAAACCACCCTCCACGGAAGCGTTTCCTCAAAGGCTAGTTCCTTCCCACAAAGGAAATCCCCGTGATGAAGTACTAGACGTGCTAAAGCTAGTAAAGTCAAAATTACCTTTCCTCGATGCCATTAACCAAATTCCAGCTTATGAAAAAGTCATCAAAGACTTGTTAATAGTGAAGAGGAGGATGAAGGTAGAGAAAAACTTATTTCTAGCACAGAACGTGAGCTCCATTCTAGTTAATGATCTCCAGCCAAAATTCAAGGATCCCGGTGCACCCACTATTTCCTGCATCATTGGAGAAAATAAAATTAAAAAAACCTTACTTGACTTGGGAGAAAGTGTTAATATCCTCCCTTACGCCATCTATAGGCAACTTGATCTGGGCGACCTCAATCGCACAAAAATCATTCTCCAATTGGCAGATCGAACCGTGAAGATCCCAAGAGGTATAGTTGAGGACGTGATCGTCCAAGTTGAAACTTTTTACTTTTCAGTAGATTTTGTCATTTGGGACACGAAGCCCTCCTTCGCCTCGAACAATCATGTTCCTATCATTCTCGGGCGACCATTCTTAGCTACGGCTAATGCAATATTCAATACTCGAAATGGACAGATGAAACCCACCTTTGGGAATATAACCTTAGAGACTAACATATTCCATATAGCCCAACATGCAGGGGAAGAAGATGATCTTCACGCAGTGAGCTTAATTGACGAGATCGTAGAGGAGTACTTTGAGGAAAAATATTATGGAGATGCCCTAGGGACCTGCTTAGTGTCAAGTCACGAGAGTGAGGGTGCATATACTGAATTTGAGAACGAAGTTGAGGACTTGAGATAATTACTTGATGAGAGAGCGTCGGTCGAGGACGCGAGAGATGTAAGTTGGGTTTCTCGATTCGAGGAGTTACCGCCAAAGGAAGCACGCATGTTTCCCTCAAGCGACAAATTTCCAACCCTCAAATTGAAGAAACTACCCTCCCATGTTAAATATGCATATCTAGAAAATGACGAAACATTTCCTGTTGTTATCTCCTCTAGCCTAGACGAAGAGCAAGAGGGTAAGCTATTAAAGATTCTGAGGAAGCACCAAAGTTCTTTTGGTTGGTGTATTGCTGATTTGAAGGGGATAAGTCCTTTGATTTGCACCCACAAGATCCACCTCGAGGAGGATATAAAGCCCTCGAGAGAAATGGAAAGAAGGCTAAACCCCAATATGAAAGAAGTGGTGAGAACCGAAATCATTAAGTTATTGGATGCCGGGATTATCTACCCAACCTCAGATAGCAAGTGGGTAAGACCTATTCAAGTTGTCCCAAAGAAGTCGGGCATGACAGTGATTGAAAATTCTAAGTGAGAATTAGTTCCCCAACGTACCACCACCGGGTGGCGCGTTTATATTGATTACCGGAAACTCAATGCAGGAACTAGGAAAGACCACTTCCCCTTGCCATTTATTGATCAAATGCTTAAGAGAGTATTGGGCCACCCTTACTACTTCTTACTTTATGGTTACTCTGGATATAACCAAATTGAGATAGATATACTTGACCAGGAGAAACGACCTTCACTTGCCTATTTGGTACGTTTGCCTACAAACGTATGCCATTCAGCTTGTGTAATGCACCCGCGACGTTTCAAAGGTGCATGTTGAGTCTATTTAGCGACATGATTGAGAGAGGACTCGAAGTGTTCATGGACGACTTTAGCATTTTTGTCACCTCTTTCGATCGTTGTCTGGCGAATTTGGAAAAAGTACTTACCCGGTGTGTGGAGAAGAACTTAGTGCTAAATTGGGAGAAATGCCATTTTATGGTCACTGAGGGAATAGTTCTTGGCCACATAGTTTCATCCAAAGGGATTGAAGTTGATAGAGGTAAGATAGATGTCATAGCCGATCTACCCACACCAAAATTGCTTAAAGACGTGCTCTCCTTCTAGGCCATACGGGGTTTTATAGAAGGTTCATTAAGGACTTTAGTGCCATCACTAGGCCCTTAAGCAGCCTCCTTATGAAGGATACCCCATTCGAGTGGAATGAAGCATGCCAAAGTGCTTTTAAAAAATTTAAAAGCATGCTTGTTTCCGCTTCCATCATGCAAGCACCGGATTGGTCCTTACCATTCGAGCTCATGTGTGATGCAAGTGATTTTGCAATAGGGGTTGTTTTAGGCTAACGAAAGGATAAAAAGGCTTATGTCATATACTACGCTAGTCGGACTCTTACCGGACCACAACTCAATTACTCCACTACGGAGAAGGAATTCCTAGCCATAGTATTTGCCCTAGACAAATTTTGATCCTATCTCATTGGGTCACCCATCACTTGTTTCACCAACCACGCGGCTTTAAAATACCTCCTTGTGAAGAAAGACGCAAAGTCGCAGCTCATAAGGTGGATCTTACTCCTACAAGAGTTCGATCTCTCCATTAAAGACAAAAAATGAGTAAAAAATGTCGTTACCGACCATTTATCACGGCTTTCGTCCGATGTACCTAGTGATCCCACACCCATAAACGAATACTTTTCCGATGAGCAACTCTTTGCCACCTCTTCTTTGCCCTAGTTTGCGGATATAGTGAACTATCTTGTCCCGGGATTCGTCCCTCTCGAGTGGACATCGTAAGATAAGAAGAGGTTCATCACTTGGTCACGCATATGTTTTTCTATGATGATCCATTCCTTTTCAAATATTGCGCTGATCAAATCATCCGACAGTGCGTACCAGATGATGAGATACCGAATGTCATCCAATTTTGTTATTTGGAGGCTTGTGGAAGTCACTTTTCGATGAAAAAGACGGCTGCTAAGATTCTTCAAAGTAGCTTCTATTGGCCCACAGTATTCTGAGATGTGAGCAATTCTTGCAAATCTTGCAATAGGATTCAAAGGATGGGAGCGATTACCCGACGAGACACGATGCCATTAACCCCGATACTCATTATTGAGATCTTTGACTACTGGGGTATTGACTTCATGTCCCCTTTTTCCCCATCTTTTGGTTTCCTATACATCCTTGTCGCGGTAGAATACGTTTCTAAATGGGTGGAAACCATAGCTACCAAGATAAATGACAACAAAGTGGTGATTATGTTCCTACAGGAACACATACTTTTCCGTTTCGGTGCTCTGAAAGCGATAATTAGTGAGAATGGCACGCACTTTTGCAACAGGCCATTCGAGAAACTCATGGGAAAGTATGGCGTCCTTCACAAGGTGAGAACGACATATCACCCACAAACGAATGGGCAGACCGAATTAGAAAATCGAGAAATCAAGCACATCCTCGAGAAGACTGTCAATCCCAACCGAAAAGATTGGTCACTTCGATTGAATGATTCACTATGGGTCTATCGTATCGCATATAAAAATCCCCTCGGCATGTCCCCATTCCGCTTTGTGTATGGAAAACCTTGCCATATTACCATCGAGTTAGAGCACAAGGCGTATTGGGCCATTAAGAGATTTAATTACGATATGGACAAAGCCGGTGAAGCTCGCAAGCTTCAACTTAATGAGTTAGAGGAGATACGCAATGACGCATATAAGAATGCCAAGATTGCAAAAGCCCAGATGAAACTAGCACGTGATAAGATTATTCGACGAAAAGAGTTTCAACCGGGATAAAAAGTTCTCCTCTATAACTCCCGGCTTCATCTATTTCTGGGTAAATTGTGGTCTCGATGGACTGGCCCATTCATTGTGAAGAGCGTATTCCCTCATGGAGCAGTAGAATTGGAAGATCCCAAAGGGGGGGACGCTTTCAAAGTCAATGGACAACGCCTAAATCTATATGTTGAGGCGTGCGTAGAAAAGATCGATACCATCTGGTTGTCGAACCCCGTTTACGGGGTCGAGTGAGCATGAATTGAGAGGTCATCGCACCCCCTACGTGTATGGGGTGAGGTCTTGTATATAGTATGTGCACGTAGGATAGGATGAGTGGAGTCCGTAGGATCATATCACACAAGCGGAGAGGAAATCGAGCACCAACACGTCTTCCGTGGCGAGAATTTTAGAGCTGCAAAAATTTTGAGGAGAGAGGTAATCAGGTCAAATAGGGGTCGGATCGTAAGTAGGACAATCGAAAGTCACCAGAGGTGGTTATACCAAACCATAGGGGAGCTAGAACATTTTTGGGGCCCGGCCCAGTCCGTTCCTGGGCAGCCGGATTGGTCCGGCTTGGCAATTTTTGAAATAAAAAAATACAAGGACCGGACCGATCCGATCCTAGAGACCCCGATTGGTCCGGTGTCTACAACTCTTCGCCTTCCCTAGGTCCACCTCCTTTTCCCCCAATCCCTCCTTTTCCTTACATTTTTGTCCCCTTCCTTACCACTTCCCCATTTTCCCTCCAAATCCTTCCCCCTTTTCCCTCCAAATCTTACCCAACCCTCTCCCCTCACCACCTATAAATTCCACCTTTCCCCACCCCATTTCACCACCACTCACTCCTCTCCTCTCTTTCCCTTATTCTGCCCAAATATTCCCATTTCATTTCATTACCATGGCCAACCAACCACCTCCCCAAAAATATGATTCTATCACAATTCTCAGCGATGGGGCCGCCGGCTACTGCTCCCATCAGGAGCAACGGAGGTACAAATGTTTCTTCGGCCAGTCTCGCAAACTCCAAACCGGGTGACAAGTAATTTGGAATGACATGCCTAATGCTGTCGCCACCCTCTTCATGGCTCGAGGATGGTGTCGTTTCCTTAACGAACCCCATGAAACGGTATGGCCCCACGCAGTGCGTGCTTTCTACGGCTTCCTTATTAGCATCGATAACCACACGATTCAATCTTACATTGGTGGCGTTGACTTTCCTTTCTCTTTGGAACTTCTGTCCCAGAAGTTGGCTGCCAAAGATGTCCCAAACCCACACCCACACATTTACCCAAACCCTCTTGCTCCGCTTGAAAAAGACGTGTGCATTGATATGCCCTATATGTACCTAACAGCTCAGAGACATCAACCTCGGCCAGGCAGATGGCCGAGGTTGGAAGGGCCTTAGATTGGCAACCAGCGGTCTCGTCCTAAGCAAGGTCGGCCATGGTCGACGTTACTAGTTTCCTCAGCAGGTTAGGTTTTCATGATCCATAGGGGGCAGTTATTCATCAGGCCATCCAAGGCTTGCAACCTCGGTTGGGTGCAGGCCGAGGTTGCAAGGGCCACTCCATCATCATAACTAGTTTCGTCTGGGGACCAGCCGACGTTCCTGCCACTCCACCATTACCTCGGCCCAGGCCGACGTTACAGCTCCACCTGCCTTACCTCGGCTCTGCCACTGAGCCAAGGTCACCACTGATCAAGTAGTTGCCCGACCACACTCACCTCGTCCTCTTCCAGGCCAAGGTTAGGACCAATCACAGATGGTCGAGTCTTCATCAGCATATGTATGGTTGGGAACAGGTGTACAAAATCAGTTATAACAAATCAGTCCCCTCACGTGGGGGAATATTTTATCATCATTCTTTACATGTGACAGTGACAGATGTCTTCATCATATTGGCTATATCAGCACAAAGATGCTCATTGCATGCTTAGGGGGAACATTACACCCCCAAGCACTATATATATAGGTCATCCTCTACCTTGTAAAGGATCCGAAAATTACAACCCTAGCTGAAACTTTGTCATTTTACACAGTTGAGAGAGAAAGCTTGAGAGATTGTATCCATGGCCATTAGTGCCTCTATTCAGTGATATTACTCACACACACTCACAGTGGACGTAGGCTAGATTGGCTGAACCACTTATATTCAAGTGTTTCATCCTCTTCACCTCACCTCAATCTCTTATATTTGGTATACTCTTGTGCTGCCATTGTTAACACTAGTTTGAGCTTACAAACACCTTGACTAGTGGTGCTATTTCCATCATCATCATTTTGGCACCATCTGTGGGAACGAGAAGCTATTTCTTCCTCATCTCTTGCTTAACCTCACCGGAGACTCTAGTGCTGAACCAGGCCTCACCCCTTATGTGGAGCTGTTTCACCATTGAAAGAGGTCTTGTAAGGTATTAAGCTCATCTACTACACTAGCTCTTTAGTGCTAACACATGGCACCGGAATTACCACCACCTCTTATGCCGCCTGGGGCTGGTGGACCTAGCTCCAGCCAGGCACCGCCTCAATCCGAAATGGAGGAGGTGGCCGCGACCTTGAGGTCTTTGGCTGCAACGCAACAAGAAATACAGGAGAAATTTTCACAGCTCAGTCAAAATATGATGAGGCCACCTAGGGTTTCACCGGAGATGATTACTCCGGTGGCTGTCCAGGCGCACCCTGAAGCCAAGGGACCACCCCAGGCATCGCGCAAGGACCACCCTACGCCCAAGCGGAGGAGGGACATTGCTAACCCTAGGCTCTTGAGCCTGGGGAGGCAAGGACACCCTTGCCCTGAGGATAGGTATGATGATCTAGAGGCGGAAGATGTCCCGAAAGATTGTTGGGAGCCATATGAGATTTTGAATAACACAGTTCATCATATCCAACGGAGCCAAGGTTGTGGAGGCCGAAGGGGTGGAGAAGCCCAACAATGAGGATCAGCTTTTGATTGATTGAGTAGAGGGTCGGCCTTTGAAAGGCTCGGCCCCATAAATGACCTGAGACAGAGGTTATCAAGGTTGATAAGTGAAGCCGGCTCACAAAGGGAAGAGAGGCAACATCGGCCTCATCATGGACGAGGAAGAGACCTAGAAGAGGTCAACAGCCGATGTTTTTCTGCTGTTGGGGATCCCTCAGTACACCCCTTGGAGGTGCCAGGGGACAACCTCGGTCAGGCCGACGTTGCAAGACCATGGAATGACTCCATCCAACGTCTTGAGGACAAGATAAGTGACCTCATCAAAAGTCAGGATCCACTACAAAGAGGTTTCTCATAAGGCTCTCCGTTCGTGGCTAATATAGTGAGCTTCCCTACCCCATCCAAGTTCAAGCCACCTACGGTGATCCCAAGTATGACGGTAGCACCAATCATGTACATCATATTGAGATTTACCAGTCAGCGGTGGACATTTTCTCAATACCAGATGAGATGAAGTGTCGGGCCTTCTCCGGGACTTTGACGGGAGCCGCACACATCTGGTTTACCTCTCTCCCGAAGAACTCGATAGACAACTTTAAAGGTTTGGCTAAATGTTTCATTCACAACTTCTGCTTTGGGGTAGGACCTCAAAATAAGACTACCCATCTGTCGTATGTCAAACAAGGTAAGAACGAGAGCCTAAGGGACTAAATTGCCAGATTCAACAAAGAGAAACTTGAGGTTAAAGACTATGAAGAGAATATACCCATGACCGCCCTCATAGGAGGCCTTTAGAAAGGAAAGTTATTGTGGAAACTTACGAAAGACCCTCCCAAGTCCATGGCGGAGCTATTGGCAACTACGGGCAGGGTTATGAATGTTGAAGAGGCAATGGCTACGAAATACGAGGATGAGAATGGCAGTAGTAGCGAGAAGTTCCAAAGAAAGAAGGATGGAAAGAAGAGATCAGTTAATGACAAGTTTGCACGTTATACCCCTCTTACTGTGAGCTGCGAACACATCCTCAATGAGATAAAAAATGACCAGTCCCTAAGATGGCCAGAGAAGCTGAAGGCTCCTCCACATAAGTGGAATCATAACTTATGGTGCGAATTCTACCAAGACCATGGCCATGTAACAATCAAGTTCTTCGCCTTAAAGGATGAGATCGAAAAAATGTTGAAGTCAGGAAAGTTGAGAAACTACGTTGATAGCAAGGCTCCTAAAAGAGGAAGAGATGACCCTAAAAGGAGGAGAAACGACAAATGTCGTGACGATACCCCAGCAAAAATGGGCGAGGACTCGAATGACGATGATGAAGATGATCCGGACCTTTCACTAAAAGATGACAACACCCCAGTGAAGAAGTTAGGTATGATCTCCTTTGGTGTTAACACCATATGCGGAGGACTTGCAGGGGGTGGTTCTGAAGTGGCCGACCGAAAAGCTCATGTGGCAGAGGCCAAGTCAGTGGCCAAACTTGAAGTAGAAAATCTAACGTCTTCTGAGACAATGCAGAAGAGAAAGAAGGTGGACATGGACACTCTCGTAGTTAGGTTCTCCCGACTCGACTTCAAAGGCATCCTAGCTCCACATGATATTCCTTTAGTGATCAGAACCAGAGTTCATGGATGTGAGGTACAGAGAATTCTTGTAGATGGAGGAAGTTCAGCAGATGTGATGTTCTGGCCCTGCTTCAAAAGCCTAGACCTTAGCAGAGCTAGACTGGTACCCGATCATTATCCGTTAATGGGCTTCAGCGGTGAAAAGGTCCATCCATTGGGCATGTATGAGATGGACGTGCGAATGGGCGATGAGTGGCCTAAGAGGTTAACCCGAAAGATTATTTTTTTCATTATGGACGGAAACATCTTCTCGGCCTATAACCTCATCATAGGAAGAGTAACCCTTAAGGAGTTTAAGGCCGTGTCGTCGACGATCCACCAGATGCTAAAATTCCTGACCCCCTATGGGGTAGGGGAAGTGCAGGGTGACCAGACCATAGCACGAGAATGCTACTTCAACTCGGCTAAAGAGAGAGAGGCTCATAAGAGAGAAACTACCACATATAACATTGATATGATTGACCCCAGAGATGAGACGAAATTGAAGAAAGGAGAGGTCGCGAAAGAGGTAGAATCCATCATCCTCAATGAGGACGAGTCGAAAAAAATTGTCGAGGTCGGCAAAGCCTTAAAGGAAGAAATCAAGGAAGAATTGATAAACTTCCTGAGGAAGAGGCAGAGTGTCTTCGCTTGGAGTCACGCGTACATGTCTGACATCAGCCCTGAGGTAATATGCCACAAGCTGAATATAACTAAGGACGCTATGCCAATCAAACAAAGACGAAGAATCTACTCTAGGGAGAAGTACTAAGTCATCCGAGAAGAAGTAAGAAAGTTAGAAGAGGCTGAGTTTATCAGGGAAGTCATATATCCGGAGTGGCTCTCGAATGCAGTCATTTCACCCAAAGCCAACGGAAAATGGAGAATGTGCGTAGACTTCACTGACCTAAACAAGTCTTGCCCAAAAGACAGTTATCCATTACCTCAGATCGAACAGATGGTAGATGTCACTGTAGGACATGAGCTCATAAGCTTCATGGACGCGTACTCAAGCTATAACCAGATCTTCATGGATGCCGAAGACTCGGAGAAGACAACCTTCATCATGGACAAAGGGACATATTACTATAAGGTTATGCCCTTCGGATTGAAAAATGAGGGGGCAACATACCAATGTCTTGTGAATAAGATGTTTGAGGCCCAAATAGGAAAGACTATGGATGTGTACGTAGACGATATGTTAACGAAGTGCTTAAAGTCTTGCACCCACATGACAGACCTGGAACAGACATTCGATACCATGGACATGTACGGAATTAAACTCAACCCTGCGACTTGTGTCTTCGGGGTAGGAGCTGGGAAATTTCTTAGTTTCATTGTCAATCAGAGGGGAATAAAGGCGAACCCTGAGAAAATTAAAGCTTAGCTGGACATGAAGACACCAAGAAGCATCAAGGACATTTAGAGACTAACTGGAAGAGTAGCCGCACTCAACATATTTGTTTCAAGAGCGACGGACAAGTGTCTTTCGTTCTTTAAGGTGCTTAGAAAGTCCTTTGAGTGGGACAAAGAGTGTGATGAGGCTTTTAATCAGCTCAAGTCCTACCTCGGATCCCTCTTACTCTTATCTCGACCCATAGTAGGAGAGAAATCGTATGTTTATCTAGCAGTCTCTGAGTCAGCTATAAGTGCAGCCATAGTAGGGGAAGACGTTGGGGTCCAAAGGCCTGTGTATTTTAACAGTAAGTCCCTTCAAGGGTTTGATCAAAATTATCCTCGGATGGAAAAGTTAGCCTACGCCCTGATACATGCTTCAAGGAAGATGAAGCCTTACTTTCAAGCCCATTCCATGGTTATCCTCACCGACTCCCCACTAAGGCAGGTCCTCCATAAGCCTGAGAAGTCGGGTAGATTGATGACATGGGCCATTGAGTTGGGGGAGTATGACCTTACTTATCAGCCTAGGATGACCATCAAAGGGCAGGCACTGGCAGATTTTGTCACAGAGTTCACATGGGAAGAGGCCGAGGTTGAGAATAACCTAGAGACTGCAGAAAGGTCAGCAACGTCTTTCGAGACCCGAAAGAGGTTATATCCAAGGGAGCCAGAGATGGAATAGCCGAGAATAAGGAATACCGGTACCTTTTCAGGCAGGAAATCATGTTAGAAGAGGGTTTCTCATCAGATAAAGACATCTGGAACCTCTTCATCAACGGGTCTTCTTACGAAAGTGGAAGCGGTGCGGGGCTGATACTCTTAGCCCCGGATGGTACCAACATCGAATATGCCCTAAGGTTTAACTTCAAGGCATCAAACAATGAGTCAGAATATGAGGCCATGATAGCAGGCCTCTCCTTGGCAAGTACCCTTGGGATAAGACGACTCCTTCTTCACAGTGACTCAAGATTAGTTGTTAACCAAGTGTTGGGGGTTTATGAGGCCAAGGATGAAAGGATGGCCAAATACCTGAAGAGGGTAAGAGTGACACTAAAAGGTTTCGAAGAGGTAAAAATGAAGAGAATACCTCGAGAAAACAATAGCCATGCAGATGCATTAGCAAGGCTAGCTTCGGCAACAAGGACAGATATCAGAAGGACAGTCCCAGTTGAGATCTTGCCTAGGGCAACCATTGAAGAAGAAGAGGTCAGTAACCCTTGCCTAAATTTGAACCTAGGGGAATCATGGATGGATCCCCTTATCAGATATATCAGAGAGGGAGAGCTACTGGAATTAAAGTTAGAGAGGAGAAAATTGAGGTACAGAGCTGCAAATTTTTCAATAGTAGGAGACGTCCTGTATAAGAAGGGATTCCTATTACCTCTCCTCAGACGCGTTCATCCCACAGAAGTTCCCCGTATCCTACAGGAGGTACACGAGGGTTCTTGCTCCAGTCACATAGGAGGAAGACCTTTAGCGAAGAGGATTATTACGCAAGGATATTGGTGGCCGACCTTGGCCAAGGATGTTGCAGCCTACGTAAAGAGATGCGACAAATGTTAGAGATTCTCCACTATCCCCCATCAACATCATCAGCCTATGACGTCAATCAGTTCCCCTTGGCCATTCGTAGTATGGGGAATATACTTAGTGGGACCCCTGCCAAGGGCTACAAATAACTATCGATTTCTGATAGTCACCATTGATTACTTCTCCAAATAGGTAGAAGCTGAACCGATGATCACGATTACAGAGCAGAAGACCTTCCAATTTATTTGGAAAAACATCATATGCAGACACGGCCTCCCAAACACCCTCATTTTGGACAACGAAACCCAGTTCAAGAATTCTTCCTTGGAAAAATATTGCGAAAGAGTTAGAATAAAGTAATTTTTCTCTTCTCCTGGCCAACCTCAGGCAAACGATCAGACCGAAGTCACAAACAGAACGATCCTTGATGGGATCAAGAAGAGGTTAGAAGAAGCTAAGGGTAGATGGACTGAAGAGATTTATGCTGTGCTATGGTCCTACAGAACAACGACTAGGACACCAATGGGGGAGACCCCATTTAAGTTATCACATGGCTCGGAGGCCGTAATACCAAGAGAAGTAGGGCTTCCTACTCATAGGGTTCAGACCTATGACCCTGAAAGGAAAGGTGAGGAGATAAGACTTGACCTCGATTTGATTAAAGAAAGAAGGGAAGACGCAGAAGTTAGGCAGGCAACTTACCAACAAAGAACGACAAAATTCTACAATCAAAGGGTAAAATCAAGACCCATAGGTATAGGATACCTGATGTTAAAGAAGACATTACAGAAGGAAAATAAGCTTCACCTAAATTGGTATGGTCCTTACAAAGTGATTGAGGAGGTTGTACCCGGGACCTACAGGCTAGAAAACCTCGAAGGGGAACCTTTCTCCAATCCTTGGAATGCTGATCATCTAAAAAAGTATCACATATGATGTTGCAAGAGCTTTCATGTAAATGTATCATCTTATGAAGAGATTATTAATGAGAAGATCGATTCCTGTGTCAATTCTTGGTTCAGTATGCTCGAATGGTGAAATTGTTTATGGGGATAACATCTTAGTTGATGACCTCACACCTTATAACATCATAATTTGGTGACAAGGTCTGAGGTAAGCCATCATACTTGGATGACCTCAGACCTTAGACATCATTAACTTGGTGAATAATTATTTATGGGGATAACATCTTAGTTGATGACCTCAGATCTTATAACATCATAATTGGTGACAAGGTCTGAGGCAAGACATCATACTTGGATGACCTCAGACCCTTAACATCATTAGTTTGGTGAAAAATTATTGATGGGGATAACATCTTAGTTAATGACCTCAGACCTTATAACATCATAATTGGTGACAAGGTCTAAGGCAAGACATCATACTCGGATGACCTCAGACCTTATAACATCATAATTTGGTGACAAGGTCTGAGGTAAGACATCAAACTTGGATGACTTCAGACCTTAGACATCATTAACTTGGTGAATAATTATTTATGGGGATAATATCTTAGTTGATGACCTCAGACCTTATAACATCATAATTGGTGACAAGGTCTGAGGCAAGACCTCATACTTGGATGACCTCAGACCCTTAACATCATTAGTTTGGTGAATAGTTATTTAATGGGATAACGTCTTAGTGATGACCTCAGACCTTATAACATCATAATTGATGACAAGGTCTGAGGCAAGACATCATACTTATATGACCTCAGACCTTAGACGGTTATATTGAGACTTCAGATATAGAAAATCATTCGATAAACATTCAACAATTAAAGATATAAAGCCCTCCTCAGAGGTTGATATAGACTAAAGTTGTGAGTTACAAACTGCAAGATAGCAGAGTTTGTCATCAGAGGTTACAGTTCATGAAAACTAAAATTACAAAAAGCCTCACAAAGTAGTCAAGTATGCGCAGCCACAGGGTTAGTTTCCATGGCCCCATCTTCCTGAGCGAGGGTGGTCACTTCCACCCGTCGTCCTGAGCGCTAACATCTTCAGTTCTAGTGTCATCTTGGGGGGCAGTCTCGTTAGGTGCAGCACCTCCCTCCTCTACCTCTTGTAAGGCCTGAGCGAACCGAGGATCGGCATAACCCAAATCGATAAAGTTAGAGGCTGCGAGGCTTCCTGATTCCTTCTCCTTCATGGCAGCCCATTTGCCAGTGGCCTTTACACCCCTTTCCAGGTACTCAAAGCCAAAGCTGACAAACTCATTAGAGACCTTCTACTCCTCTAAGATCTTCTCGAAAGCATCATCCAAGGCAGCCTTCATAGCCACATCGACTTTATATTAGAGGGAGTCAACCTGAGTCTTCAAGGCAGTGCTATGATCCTTCCTCAGCTTATCCATGTCCTTCTCTAACCTCTTCACGTTGGCATCATACTTCTCTAAAGAGGACTTTAGACGCTCTACTTCAGCGTTTAAAGCGACCTCAGTCTTCTTAGCCTCTTGGCCCTTCTTAATCAGAAGAAGTTTTCCTAAGGTCCAGTTAATAAAATGGTGCATGGTTAGAAGACCTTGTAGAACATGTGCAGAGATGTCAGTCTAAGGTCCGGTATGGTTTAGAGCCGATGTTACACTTGAATATAATTCAGTGGCAAAAGTAGAAGTTCAAGGTCTTACTTGGATAGAGCGATGAAGGGAGAACTCGGCCAACAGAGGCCTATCCAGAGAGCGGCAGAAGTGCTTATCAGAGTCGATCATGGCATCGTCGATTGCATCCAGGGCCTTCAGACTATGGCTAATAAGACTGTCTCCAATCTTCAGTTGCTCCAAGCGAGCAATCAATGCGTCCTCTGAAGAAATGGGGATGGCACGATCCCCCTATTGGTTTTTCTTCTTCTGCCTCTGATCCTCAGGGGCAGGGTTGGCAGATTTCCTCTTCTCGGTGGCCTCAGCTCTTGAGGTGGTTAGAGGGGGAGGAGGTGCATTAAGACCTGCCTTCTTCACCAGCTTCGTGAGACTAGGGGCTGCCATCTCCTAGAGTTCATCAGAAATCCCTCTTAGACGCTCTGCAAAATAGAAAGGTGTGAGTTGGAAAATCAGAGATACACAAATTTAGAGGTATGACTTGTTGAAATAATAAAGCAACTTATGGAGCTCGATCAAACAACTCCCCCCAAGGCTAGTTTCTGAGAGATAGTAGGGAGTCATCAAATGCTCGTACTTGACTAGCAGAACATTCTCCCCCTGATCCTGAAGGTCTTTAACCTTCTGAAGATTATTTTGGCTTAGCCCAGGGTCGGCCCTAGCATCCATTGTCACCTTTCCCCATCTCAGGGGTATTCTCGGCTCTAGGGAGGAAGAGGGGGCACCGGGACCAAATTCCCATCTCCCTGACGCAAAGAAGTAGCGTGGTTTCCACTTATGGTTCGAGGTTTGAGTAACCTGCAAAATCTTTTTATTTGACTTCCGAGCTAAGAAATGGTAGTAGCTCAGATGATTCCTGGCAGAGGATGGGCCGTAGCACCCTGTAAAGACTTAGACGGGAAGGTCTGAATGATGGACTGCCCTCCATAAGACAATAGCTCCAATTATTACACTCCAGGCATTGGGTGACAACTGGGAAGGAGCCAAGTTGATGTAGGACAATATATCCCTGATGATAGGATGAATAGGCAGATAAAATCCTAACTTGAACATCTGCTCATACAGGTATATCTCACCATCTCGACCGTCCAAATCCCTCTCTTCCCTCAAAGGTCTCCTGAGTTTTATAGAGGGACTTATAGAATATAGATGTCTGAAGGCCAAAAGTTCGACCTCGCTGACAGTGCTCTCTATCTCAGCCGCCTCAAAGGTGTCAACATCGCTCTCAGCACCATCATCATCATCATTCGGTTCAACGTCGTCATGAGCAGACAATGGGGCACCACTTGGGAACCTCTGAGCGAACTCAGCTCCTGTGACAGCCGACAGTGGAATGGCTTCAAGGATTGGTGGCACAACTACGCTAGGTCCTACAATCTCAACGTCGGAAAAAGAGTGCGATGTGCTTGAACCCTTGTGAGATGAGGCCCGACTGGAAACCTCGGCTTGAGCAGGGACCTGATCCTGATGGACGGAAACGTCTATGGCCTCTTGAAAGGAGTCCACATACATAAGGTCTGAGGTGGACAACTCAGACTCATACTTGGGTGTAGGTTCAACCGGGAACTCTTCTGAGTTAACTGGTTCGATCGGCTCAGGGTATATGACCTTCAGAGGGGGTGGAAAGATAGGTCTGAGGGGGAACGCCTCTGCCCTCCGAGCTTCCTCTTGGGCCCTTTCTATTTGCCTAATTTTATCTAAGGTTTTATCCCTAAGAGAGGAAAATTCCTCTAAGAGTTGTTAAAGGGGACTGATCATGTGAGTCAGACCCTACACTTGTGACTCTCCTAAATAAACAGGATTGGTAATTGAATTAAGGATCAAACTAGGTTTTTGAATGAAGAACGATCAAGAACAGTTCACCAGAAAACTCTTAAACTCACCAGGAAAATCTTAAACTCGCCGAAAAAAGTAAGAAACAGGAATTGAAGGCTTGAAAAATAGAGAAGAAGAAGTGATAAGACAATACCTGATGGAATGTGAAAAGGAGGAGAGAAACTTTGGTAAGAACTCCACCCAATGCACTGCTAACCAAACTCTTATAGAGAGAGAGAGAGAACAGAAAAAATACAGGCGAGAGAATGAAGAAATGGAGGAGAAAGAAAGGAAATGAGGGTTTAACCCTTAAACAGCCCCACACGCATCCCAAATCACATCATTGCCTTGAGATCCTAAAGGACAACTGACATCATTGAGCTTGCCTGGCATGCCATATACTTCAGCAGTTGACACTTGTCAAGAAAGCATTGCCACCAATAGAAATCCAACCTCGAACGCGCATACCCCTTAGTCACCTGCTCACACAAGCAACTAAGGGCTAGGGGTGATTGATATGCCATATATGTACCCAACAGCTCAGAGACATCAACCTTGGCTAGGGAGATGGCCGAGGTTGGAAGGGCCTTAGATTGGCAATCAGCGGTCTCGTCCTAAGCAAGGTCGGCCATGGACGACGTTACTAGTTACCTCAGCAGGTTAGGTCTTCATGATCCACAAGGGGCAGTTATTCATCAGGTAATCCAAGGCTTGAAACCTCGGCTGGGTGCAGGCCGAGGTTGTAAGGTCAACTCCATCATCATAGCCAGTTTTGGTTGGGGACCAGCCGACGTTCCTGACACTCCACTATTACCTCGGCCCAGGCCGACGTTACAGCTCCACCTGCCTTACCTCGACTCTGCCACTGAGCCAAGGTCACCACTGATCAAGAAATTTCCCGACCACACTAACCTCGTCGTCTTCCAAGATGAGGTTGGGACCAATCACAGATGGCCGGGTCTTCATCAGCATATGTATGGTTGGCAACACATGGACACAATTAGTTATAACAAATCAGCCCCCTCACGTGGGGGAATATTTCATCATCATTCTCTACATGTGACAGTGACAGATGTCTTCATCAAAATGGCTATATCAGTACACACGTGCTCATTGCATGCTTAGGGGGTACATTACACCCCCCAAGCACTATATATAGAGGTCATCCTCTACCTTGTAAAGGATCCGAAAATTACAACCCTAGCTGAAACTCTGTCATTTTACACAGTTGAGAGAGAAAGCTTGAAAGATTGTATCCATGGCCATTAGTGCCTCCATTCAGTGATATTACTCACACACACTCACAGTGGACGTAGGCCAGATTGGCTGAACCACTTATATTCAAGTGTTTCATCCTCTTCACCTCACCTCAATCTCTTATATTTAGTATACTCTTGTGTTGCCATTGTTAACACTAATTTGAGCTTACAAACACTTTTACTGGTGGTGCTATTTCCAGCATCATCATCCATGTCTCGCATCGAACAAATATGCTATTTGGAACACCGAAACCTACCCGGTGGGCTGTCTAAGTGACAAAGCGAGCCTCACTTTCAAAATAGTGTGTGCCAAAATTCTCCCCACGGGCAATCAATCGGCGACGCACCCACGTCAAGCCACTCTCGTCTACCAACTTTTCGACCACAACACCACCATTAACCTGGCTGTGTGCATTTACAAAGATATATTTTTCGTCGCCATAGGCAAAAAGGGCCTCACCCCTCTCCCCTTTCCCCGAATCATCACATCCATGCTAGCCGACGCCGGCATTGCACCACCGCTAGATTTCTTGCGCCTCCCAACTCCGTTTTCATCCACCACCCGAACCAAACGGGAATGATAACATTCCTGCATACAAGCTCGATTGGCCCAAGAGAGCAGCGAAGAAGAGGCGGGTAGTGATGAAGAAGAGAAAGAGAGCGGGGACGGTGATGGAGAGAGCATCGACGAAGAGGAGGAAGATATTGAGATGGGCGAGGGAGAGAAGATTATGACAGTGGTGAAGATTCTGATTTCTCACCCGCCAATGCTGAAATTAATCGCCATCTCTCGGAGGTGAAAATTTGGGTCAACGATTTCATCACACAATACGATAGGGATCACGAGGCCTACCGCAGGGACACGAGCATGATGCATCGTCTCCAAATCCACATGTATGAGCTCAACTTCGGTGGACTCCTCCAACCTTCTTCTATAACCCCTACGATCCTAGCGCTCCCAGACCCTCCAATCCGCCACCCCAATGAAGCCCTTGTCTGTTGTTGCTGTTGTTGGTGGTTGTTAAAATTGTTGGTTCTATGTTTCCTCCCTCTATCCCCTGTAACACAACATTTTTGTTAGCTATAAAAAATTCGCATTTCTGTCTTATTTGTTCGTTTTATTTCCTCGCACTCTTAATTCGCTTTGAGTTAGATTTTAGTCCATTTTTGCTTGAGGACAATGCAAAAGTCTAAGTTAGGGGGGGTCACAAGTGCGTCTTTCTAAAACTTCAAAAAAATTCAAAAATGCCCAGAAATTTCAAAAAATTGAAAATTTTTGAAAAAGCCAAAAAAAAAATTCTTCAAAATAAATAAATAAAAATTGGAATTCAAATTTTTCGAAAATCTCATTAAAAGACGGTTTAAAGTTTCAAATTGTAAAAACATAATACACAAAGCCAAAATTGACTAAAGATGGAAATTGAGCGAACGTAGACGACTTAGCGAATAAATGTGGAGATTAACAAACCCGGTGAGATTCGATCCTTTCATTATTGTGAATTTATAAATCAATCTGAGTTAAATGTTAACTCAAAGTTCTTTTCAGCGTTGTAATAAGTCCTCAATGGATCTCAATTCTTTCACTTTGATCGGTTATGGAAAATGTGCGTGATATTGCCTTGAAAAACGTGCTAAATAGATCTCTAAATTGAAGTAATCTCGAGACACATATGGTAACGCAATTAGTAGGTCGGACAGTGAAGTAGGCCCTCGTTTGTCACCCAAAAATATTGGCCAGAAAAAGGAGCGAAAAAAATTATCCCTTTTGCAAACCAAAATTGAGCCGAATAAATTTTTCCCCTTCGTTTGACAACCCGAGAAACCCCAATTGGCCCGAAATTGTGAAAGTGGATAATCCTAGAAATTAAGTCCAGAAAGTTCATATAAAGGGGCAAGAAAAAAATAGGGGGAGGGTCAACAAAAATAGCAAGAAAGAAAAGTGTGAAAAAAATAGAAAAATTAGAAAAAGGAGCAAAAGCCTGGAAAAAGCACTAATGGACATCATAAATAAATTTTCCAATTTCGAAATTCCCAATCACCCCCATTTTACCCAATATACCTCTAACCCAAAAATGTCCTAACCGAGTCCAAAATGAGAAATTGGTTACCGCGTGGAGAGCTAAAACACGAAAAGATAATAAAAGAGACTATAAATATGAAGTAGACACAATGTTCCCGTTTTTATTACCGTGATCCAATGATGAGATCCGTTAACCATAAAGTTTCCATCTTTCTATTTGTGTGCGTGAATTCGGTTACAATACATTTACTCTTATAAATCACACATACCGAGAGAAATAGCCACCCATCCGAGAGATTCGTTTGTGAGAGCATCCCGTGAGACTTGGAAATCAAAACGAATTTTCAGATAAGTAACGTAATGATCAATCGGTGGAAATTCGAGGTTAAATTTCTGAATTCGCACACACGCACTATGATTCGAGACTCTTGAACATGAATTGATGATGACTATTTTTTGGAAAAGTTTGAATTATACGATTTTTACTTATTTTGAGTTTTCTTTGAGTCGAATTTTGTGGGTATATTCGCTGCAAACCCTCAAAAGACACAACTCGTCCTAGTAGGGTAACCTAGGGTTTAAAAGCTTGTTGCGTATGCTAAATTCAATCGCTTGCCTACGAAAGAGGTATTCTATCCCATTTTTTTCGAGTTGGATCATGTTTTGATTCTTTTACATTTTTCGGGACGATCAAAGTTCTAAGTTAGGGGGGTTTGATTACACATAAATTCTTTCAAATTTACCCCTTAATTTAGAGGCTTTTATTACCTCGGACAACGTAAAAAGAATTAGTTTATCTTATATCTTGGATAATGGTTTCGTCTAATAAGTACCCCGAGTTTCGCGTATTTCTTATTAATTTCACATGTAATTATTACATGAAAGGAAGAAAGAAACTGGAAGAAGCAAGAGAAAAGAAAGAAGACGAATCAAAAGGGCAAAAGCATAATTTTTACCAGGAATCCGATTGAAGACCCAAAATAAAAGTCGAAGATCTCACATTTGTGAACACGTACGAAGAAACGACGTCCCAATCTGAATTCTGTATTAGAAGTTATGAAGACCCGAAGATGTGAGAAAATCATGAGATATTGATGAGAAATTGAAGAGAAGCTGAGAAGACAACCCGGACCAATCCGGTTTAATACAAAAATGGATCAGTCTGTAAAGATGGACATTTAGGGGACCAATCTGGTATCCTAGAAAAATGGATTGGTCCGTCCCTTAAAATCACTGCATAACAACTCGTCTAGCGGACTAATCCGATTTGTTTGGAAAATGAATCAGTTTGGTTGCTGATCGGACCAGTTCGGGATGTCTTGACCTGATCGATTCGATGCTCGAGATTTGATTTGATATTCTTATTTTTAGAGTTTTGCATCAATCCAACTCTTGTAAATTACGGAGGATATAAATTTAAAAGAACTCCCAGAAAGAGGAGGTTTCTAATTCGTTTTGAGGAAAGCCTTGTAATTCGCTTAGAGAAGAAAGAACAAAAACCCTAGTTTGATTCCAGATTGAAATTCAAGTAAATGCATTCCAAATCTTTTTTTCAATTATTGCAGTAGTTAATTCTTTAGTAGTAATTTCCTTATTCTTCATTTTCCATAGCTAGTAAAAATGTTTTCTTTCATTCAAAACATACTTTATTTTAGGTTCAATATGTCTGGCTAGATTTTTTAGGGTTGGGATGCATGAACTCAAATCGATGTGAGAGTTGCATGTGTATGAAATTAATCCTCTAAACTTAAGGGTTTATTAGACCGTATTGCGTAGCGAACACAACCATTGTAGATCTTTGGATCTCATTTGCTTCGGAGTAACCGGGATGCCTTAGAATGCAATGCGAGTGTAGCTATCGTGTTACCTCTTTACTCGCCCTCTGATTACGTATGGTGAGGGATTCAACCTCACATATGTAATGCTTGGGAGTACTAAAGTTTGGGTCTGATTAATGACTTAAATTTACGATTAATTTTATACTAGCAATACACTAAGGTTGAGGGATTGTATTCCCAGCCTATTTTCTCTTCATATTTATTACTTTATTATTAGTTATTAATCCTTGCTTAAATTGTTCGTTCCATAGTCTTAATCTAGTTTCCTTTTACTTAGTAGGATTATTTGCAAACAAATCATCTTTTCATTTTTCTTAGAGCTGAATTTAGGTTGACCATCTGTCCTTCCGTCGTTACGATTTTCGTATCCTTTTTCCCTATGGAGACGATCCCGACTTATTGGGTTTATTACTAACGCAACAGGATTACACTTGAGCCTAGAGAGTAAGAACTTTATAGACACATTCTTAGTCACGTCAACGCTGTTTCAGACCCAATGTCAACGTCTGAGGCTGGCGAATCTGTAAACACTTTCCAAGAGGCTATGGATTATTCTCCTAGGTATGGCGAGGTTTCGGAGAACACCAAGGTTTCAACCAGAGCCTCGCCTCATAGGGAAGATATCACTTCCCGTAGATCTCCTTCCATAGAGATCGTAGGGCCCAGCATAGCAATTCCTCCTCTCATTGAGGCCATTCTGCTATCGGCTGCCACCGGGGTTGAGTTTGCAAAGAGGTTTCTGGGTGGTGTCCCTACCACGACCCAGGTAGACATTACTGTGGATGGTGATGATAGTGAGGAGAGCGAACTTGATACCTCTGAGGCGGCCGAGTATGAGAGTTTTGTGAACGAGTACGCCCTTCTTTCTTTCAGTCACCTCTATTCAATAGGTTCTTCAATCATCCTTAGGAAACATCTGAAGGATGAGAGGGCCTTCTATGGTCGAGATGGATAAATCTGTGTTTATGAGTAGATGTTTAAGTTGGGCTTTCGTCTTCCTACCCACCCAACCATCAGAGCTATACTTTCCCACATAAATCTTGCCCCTTCCCAACTGTCCCCAAATGCCTGGAGGGTTATGATTGGGGCCATCATCCTTTGGAGGGTTGTTCACCATTTAGACCTTCCAGTTAGGGTTGTTACAGGTTGTTACGTTCCCTCATCTGCCAAAAACCACCCGAGCTACTACCACTTCTTAGTTAGGAAATATGAGAATAAAATGCACTTGGTTACCTAAACTTCAAACTATAATTGGAAACCTCGGTACTTCTTTATTTTTGAGGCATGGGAATTTAGTTCAGATGAGGCTTCAGGAATGTCGGTTCCAAGGATCCCTCTGAGATGGGGGAAGGTCTCCTTTGTTGCTAAAGCTGACCCTGGATTTAGCCAGGATAATCATAAGAACGTTGAGGACCTTTGCAATCAAGGCGAGAAAGGTCGTCTCGTTAAATAAGAACATCTGATGACCCCCCATTACCTTTCTCAGACAGGTTTGGGAGGTGGTTCCCTGGAAGAGATTCGTAAGTCTTCATTTTTATTACCCAAGTTATACCTCTTACATTTTTTATCTCTGACTAGCTAGCTTAGAGACTCATCTTTTGCAGAGCGCCCAACAGGCATACCAAACGAGTTTTTGGAAATGTCAGCACCGAGTTTAGTGAAGCTCATGGAAAAGCGAGGTGGTAAGAGTGAACCACCATCGGCATCGAAAAAGAACGTCAGCACCTCTAGGGCCGATGCTAATAAAAAGAGGAAGTCCATGGTTGACCCGACGCATACGAGGCAGAGAAAGATTTAGGCCAAGGATCGTGCCATACCCATTTCTACAGATGATGCCCTGGCTGCTCGTCTATCTCAGATCAAAATCGAAGATAGCTTGATCGGCAACAGTCTAAAGGTCGTCGATGCTATTGGCATAATAATGATTGAGGAAGACAAGCGTTTTCTACGCACATTGGATGTCCCTTTATTGGTCGAGTTTGCTCTCCATAAGTCAATCCAGGTATCAGTTTTTTGCTCATATGCTCACAAGTGTAACATCGAATTTTTAGAAATTATAACTCATATGTCTGATCTTCCTCTGCAAGGTGTCTTGTCTTTTCATCGCCTTGTCGACTGGACCTTGAAGAGGATCCCCCTTTATAGAAAAGGGTAAGGAAGCTGAGAAGGTTGAGGCATCTATGAATACAGATGTTGTAAGGTTGAACGGAGTCATCAAGCAGAGGGACAACGACATTTCTCAGCTCAAGAAGGATCATGACAAAGATCTGAAGTCCAAGGATGATGTTCTTCATTCAAAGGTTGATGCTGAAGTCAAAGCTACCTTAGAAGATGCATTAGAGAAAGCCATTGTGGACTACAAGGTGTCTAATGATTTTATCAGCTTCGGCTTTGAGTACCTAGAGAGGGGTATCAAAGTGATCAGAAAACTGACAGCCATTAAGGAGAGTGAGTCCGAGATCTTAACTACAGAGGACTTTATGGGTCTCGACTTTAGAGATCCTCAATTTGCTCAGGCCTTGAAGGAAGTTGAAGAGGGTGATGCTGATCCAGCTGAGACTTCTCCTCTCGAGGTCACAGAGACATAAGACGCTACTCATCATGATGATGAAGTTGAAGTTACCAATGTCGACCTTGACCAGACCTCTACAACTGCTGGTGGGTCGGCTCTTGCCGAGGCATAGTCCCTCTTCAATGTTCATATTTTTTACAGTTGTAATTTTGGTGAACTTTTATCTGTAATTCTAGTTTTTATGTACTCTGATGAAGGCTCTTGATACTCTCTTTTGTAATTCTGAACCTTCTTGATGATATGATCATAAGTAGCTTGGATTTTTCTGATTTTATTACTTTGTATGATGTTTTATTGTTCCATAATTGTGATACTCCACATTCACAAGTTTCACCACACCAAATGGGCACCAAACTATGATGTTTTACCTCTTAAACTTTCACCAAATAATGATGTTTAAGGTCTGAGATCACCAAACTATGATGTTTAAGGTCTAAGGTCACCAGGTTATGGTGTTTTGCCTCTAAAACTTTCACCAAGTAATGATGTTTAAGGTCACCAAATTAATGATGTTTCTCCTCATAATTCACCAAATAATGATGCTTAGGGTCTGAGGTCACCAGATTATGATGTTTAAACCTCATATTTTCACCAATCTAATGATGTTTAAGGCCTGAGGTCACCAAACTATAATGTTTTACCTCTTATACTTTCACCAAATAATGATGTTTAAGGTCTGATGTCACCATATTATGATGTTTAACCCTCATATGTTCACCATTCTAATGATGTTTAAGGTCTGAGGTCACCAAACTATGATGTTTTACCTTTAACTTTCAACAAATACTGATGTTTAAGGTCTGAGGTCACCAGGTTATGGTGTTTTACCTCTAAAACTTTCAACAAATAATGATGTTTAAGGTCTGAGGTCACCAAACTATGATGTTTTACCTCTAACTTTCACCAAATAATGATGTTTAAGGTCTGAGGTCACCAAGTTATGGTGTTTAACCCTCATATTTTCACCATTCTAATGATGTTTAAAAACATATAATGTAACAAAAGTATCAACACAACATTGCTATCTTTTCATTAACCTCCTTTGTATAAACGGGTACATGTATTACAAAAAGATAAGAACAATTGCAACATCATATGTAATATTTTTTTAAGTGATCGGCATTCCAAGGGTTGGAGAAAGGTTCTCCTTCAAGATATTTTAGCCAGTATGTTCCAGGTACAACTTCATCAATTACCCTGTAAGGACCATGTCAGTTAGGATGGAACTTATTTATTTCTTGCCACGTCTTCTTTAGGACTAGGTCCCCTACAGCTATCGGCCTTGAATTTACCCTCTGATTGTAAAATCTCAAAGTTGTCTACTGATAGGCTGCATATCTTATCTCTGCATCCTCTCTTCTTTCCTCAACCAAATTAAGATCAAGTCTTCTCTCTTCCCCATTCCTCTGAAGGTCATATGTCTGAACTCTATGAGTATGAAGTCCTATCTCTGTGGGGATGACGGCCTCTGAGCCATGGGCTAATATAAAAGGAGTTTCCCCTGTAGATGTCCTCACTGTCATCCTGTAAGACCAAAGCATGGCATATACCCCGTCTATTCACCTTCCCTTGGCCTCTTCTAACTTCTTTTTTAACCCATCAAGGATTGTTCGATTTGTGACCTCAATCTGGCTATTTTCCCGGGTTCGACCAGGAGAAGAGAAGAACTGCTTGATGCCTACTCTTTCACAGTATTTTTCCAAGGAAATGTTTTGAATTGGGTTCCATTGTCTAAAATGAGGGTGTTTGGAAGACCATACCTGCATATGATGTTCTTTCAAATGAACTGGAAGGTCTTTTGCTCAATGATTGTGATCATTGGCTCAGCTCTTGCCCATTTAGAGAAATAATCAATTGCCACTATTAAGAATCGATAGTTATTTACAGCTCTTAGCAGGGGTCGTATCAAATATATGCCCTATACTGTAAATGGACAAGGGGAGCTGATTGAAGTCAGAGGTTGGTGAGGCTGATGAGGGATGGTGGAGAACCTTTGTCATTTATCACACTTCTTCACGTACGCAGCTACGTCTTTGGCCAAGGTCGGCCACTAGTACCCCTGAGTGATTATCCTCTTAGCCAACGGCCTTCCTCCTATGTGACTTGAACAAGAGACTTCATGCACATCTTGTAGGGTATATGGAACCTCTGAAGGGTGAACATATCAGAGAAGGGGGAGTAGGAATCCCTTCTTGTACAGGACATATCCTACAATAGAGAATTTAGCATCTCTGAACCTCAGTTTTCTCCTTTCTGACTTTGACTCTGGCAGCTCTCCCTCTCTGATGTATCTTATAAGAGGGTTCATCCACGAGGCTCCCATACTCAGGTTTAAACAAGGTCTAGTAACTTCTTCCCCTTCAATGGTCGACTTGAGAAGTATTTCAATTGGCATTGTTCTCCTTATGTCTGTTCTTATTGCTGAGCCCAACCTCACGAGTGCATCAGCTCGGCTGTTATCTAGACGAGGTATTCTCTTCATCTTTACTTCCTTAAAGCTTGATGACGCTTTAAACAACACCACTTGATAAAGATATAGTAGAGCTCAAACAGGCATAACAATGGCAGCAAATAACAACCTAGATATTTAGAAGGAGATGAGGAGAAACACACCAATATAAGTGGTTTGGCAATTGCCTACATCCACTGTGCAAGTGAGTGTAAGTATCACTATCAGAAGAGGGCTCTAATGGCCTTAACAATACAATCACTTCACTTTCTCTCTCTACTGTAAATGCACCAGAGTTTGGCTAGGGTTTGTAACTGGGGACCCTCTACAAGGTAGGAGAAGATAAGTATATATAGTGCCTGGGGGGTGTATTGTACCCCCAGATATGCAATGAGTATGTGTAGGATGATCTAGCCAATATAGTGAAGCCCCCTGTCACTGTCACATGTAGAGGATGGTGATGACATATTCCCTCACGTGCCAAGAAGATTTGGTCAAAATGGTCTGTCCATGTGGGATATGCCATGTTAGGATTTTATACTGCTCGTACGGTAGATGTCATCTGGGGGGTCTCAGCCTAGTGTCTATTATCCTGCTCCTGGCTGAGGCTGAGATGACGTTGATGCTGTAGAGGGCTGAGGCTCAGTTGATGAGTCAGTCCCTTGATGGGAGTCCTCCTTAGTCTCTATCATCCTAGTCTCGGCTGAGGTCGAGACGACCTTGATGCTAGAAAAGGCCGAGGCACATTGTGATAATTTATGAGGCCGAGGTCGAGGCTGAGCTGCTGTATGAGAGCTATGAGGTTGTGGCCAAGGCTAACATCTTCTGTTCTAACCATTAGGCCGAGGATGAGGCTGAGGCACTATATGATGAGATTTGAGGCTGAGGTCGGGGGATGAGCTGCTGTATGAGAGCTATGAGGTTGTGGTCGAGGCCGACGTCTTTTGTTCTCACCCTTAGGCCGAGGTATCAAGTTCACTGCATGATAGCCGAGGTTGCTGTCATGATGTTTGAGATTGCCAATAACAGACTAATGATCTTGCGATAATCGGTGCAAATGTAGTTTCGGCTGTAGTGATCAGGCCGAGGGTGTTAAGACGTAGCCGACCCACCTAAGGCCGACCCATATCTGGATGACCCTACCAATGAATAAGCCGTAGCCGACCCTACTAAGGCCGACCCTTATCTGGATGACCTCGCCAATGATTAAGATATGGCTGACCCTACTGAAGCTGACCCTTATCTGGACGACCCTAACAATGATTAAGCCATGGCGAACCCTGTTGAAGTCGACCCTTATCTGAATGACCCCGCCAATGATTAAGCCATGGCCTACACCACTGAGGCTGACCCTTATCTGGGCGACCCTGCCAATGATTAAGCCATGGCCGACCCTACTGAGATCGACTCTTATCTGGATGACCCCGCCAATGATTAAGCCATGACCGACCCTACTGAGGTCAACCTTTATCTGGATGACCCTACCAATGATTAAGCCAGGGGCGACCCTACTGAGGTCGACTCTTATCTGGATGACCCCGCCAATGATTAAGCCATGGTCGACCCCACTGAGGCAAACCCTTATCTGGACGACCCTGCTAATGATTAAGCTGTGGTCGACCCTACTGAGGTCGACCCTTATCTGGATGACCCCGCTAATAATTAACCCATGGCTGACCCTACAGAAGCCGACCCTTATCTGGATGACCCTACCAATGATTAAGCCATGGCCGACCCTATTAAGGCCGACCCTTATCTGGATGACCTCGCCAATGATACGTGAGGATCTTATGATGACTCGGACGTGAGATATGATGCCCGTCGTCCTAAGAGACGATGGTACATTTTGGTCATATCAATTACCCCTAGCCCTTAGTCTTCAATATAGATAGAAGGCTGAGGGATAAAGTATCTTTGGGTCAAGAAGTTGATGAGATGTTTTATGTGGTGGACGAGGCCGAGGGTTCTTGGTTCATAAGACCTCTAATGCTTAAATCCTTCTCTGTACTTTGCACAAACTATGGTACTGTTGTTGGTTGGCCTTAGTTGAGGGGTCCTTTCTGGGATAAGACCGAGATAATAAGCAAGTCCTTTGTCAAGATGAGGCTATGTTAGTCCAGGCCTAGATGATGAGTTGGTCTTCTGATAGGACAGTTGCTGGTAATGAGATCATCAGATGTACTATCATGGACGAGGCCGAGGCTTCCTGTGTCGACCCCCAGTCTGAGTCATAATATCTCTCTGTCTGATGATTTATCAAGGTCGGCCTTGGCCGAGGGGTCCCAAGCTTGGACAAGGGTATACTTGGGCATATCAATGATGTTTGTCTCTAACCAAGCCAATGGTTTTCAAAGTATGAGATCACCAAGTTAATTATGTTTCAAGATATGAGGCCACCAAGTTAATGATAGTAACTCTCATTTCACCAAGTTAATGATGTTTCATATATGAGATCACCAAGTTAATGATGTTTGTTTCATATATGAGGCCACCAAGTTAATGATGTTAACTCTCATGTCACTAAGTTAATTATGTTTCAAGTATGATATCACCAAGTTAATGATGTTTGTCTCAGATATGAGGCCACCAAGTTAATGATGTTAACTCTCATGTCACCAAGTTAATGATGTTTCAAGTATGAGATCACCAATTTAATGATGTTTGTCTCAGATATGAGGCCACCAAGTTAATGATGTTAACTCTCATGTCACCAAGTTAATGATGTTTGTCTCAGATATGAGGCCACTAAGTTAATGATGTTAACTCTCATGTCACCATGTTAATGATATTTCAGATATGAGATCACCAATTAATAATGTTTGTCTCAGATATGAGGCCACCAAGTTAATGATGTTAACTCTCATGTCACCAAGTTAATGATGTTTCAGATATGAGATCACCAAGTTAATGATGTTAACTCTCATGTCACCAAGTTAATGATGTTTCAAATATGAGATCACCAAGTTAATGATTTTAACTCTCATGTCACCAAGTTAATGATGTTTCAGATATGAGATCACCAAGCTAATGATGTCTGTCTCTACTCGTCTCGTCCTTGGCCGAGAAGAGTATACCAAAATGATTTTTCAAATTTAGGTTTACCGAATTACGGTGTTATAACACGTCCCCTCTCATCGTTTTGAGAGTGTATGGATGAGACAACCCTCGTCTATATACTGTCTTTTCGCCGAGAGGAGCATAAAATGATTTTTGAAATTTGAATTCACTAAATTATGGTGTTCTTCCATGTCCCCTCTCGTCATTTTGAGAGTGTATGGATGAGGGTCGTCTCGTCGATATAGTGTCTTTTCGCCGAGAGGGTTTCTCACCAAAATGATGATGCTTTATAGTTTAAGATGAGTTAAAACATGCAACTAAACACGTCTTATGAGAAGAATTTGAGAAAGAGAACATACAAAAAATTTCATTGACCTTTTGTTATAAGACAGATAGCCGATATATATGAGGTAGCGAGTACATTAAAACTCATTTGATAAAGAACACTTGCCCCAGTCTGAGATAGCAGAGGGTTAGTTTCATGGATGAAGAGTTATCGGTCAGTTTCCGCTGAACTTCTAATGCAACCGACCCTTTGGTGCAACATCTGTGAGTGGAGTGTAGATGATAAATTACCTCTTCTTCTCATACTTATCCTTGGCTTTATGAGACATGCTTTCACCTGCTTCATCCTCTTCTTTAGAATGTAGTCTCCTAGGCTCTCATACTTTCCCTGCTTGAAGTACAACAGGTGAGTGTTCTTTTAAGGTCTTATCCCAAAACAGAAGTTATGAATGAACCTCTCTGCGATCTACTTAAAGTTATCAATGGAGCCCTTCAAGATGGAAGTAAACCATACATGAGTTGCTCTTATCAAAGTGCTGGAGAAGGCACGTCACCTCATCTCATCTGAGATGGAGTAGATATCGACAGCAGATTGATATATTTCCACCTAGTGGACTGGGTTCATACTCCCATCATACTTTGGGGTTACCATTGGCGGTTTGAACTTTGCAGGTGTTGGGAAACCAACTATCTTAGCTGTGAAAGGTGAGCCTTAAGAATAGTCCCTTTGCAACGGGTCTCGACTTCTAAGGAAGTCTCCTATGTTATCCTTTAGCCTATTGATTAAGACGTTCCAGGTTCTAGCTGCTGCTGCTACAACGTCGTCCTGGCCGAGGTTATCACTGGCTACTTTTGTAGGCCTAACTGAGGGTTCCCTCACCCCTGGCCTATGTCGGCTACTGACCTCCCTCTGACCATCATCTCGTCCAGGGTTTGGCCGACCTTCCATTGTAGAACGTGCTACACTTCTTGATCTAGACAATCTGTCTCTTAGGTCACACCTTGGGCCGAGCCTTTCAAAGGCCGACATTCGACTCAATATGTCAAAGGTTGAGCCTCTTTGGACGACTTTCCCTCGAATAATGTGCTACACTTCTTGATCTAGACAGTCTCTCTTTTAGGTCACACCTTAGGTCGAGCCTTTCAAAGGTAGACCTTCGATTCAATCTGTCAAAGGCCGAGCCTCTTTGGCCGACCTTCCCTTACAGAATGTGACACACTTCTTGATCTAGATAATTTGTCTCTTAGGTCACACCCTGGGCCAAGCCTTTCAAAGGCCGACCTTCGACTCAATATGTCAAAGGCCAAGTCTCTTGGATGACCATCTTGGCTTGCTCGCACTAGCCGCACGATTTCTCTTTAGATCACATAGGGCTCCCAATAGTTTACCGGAACATCTTCCTTAACCTCTAAATCGTCATATCGGTCCTCCGATCAAGGTTGACCTTGCCTCCCCAGGCGTAAATGAATGGGGTCAGCAACGTCTCTCCACCGTTGGCGAGGCGGGACCTCCTTTGGTGGTGCCTAGGGTGGTCCCTTGGCATCTTCGCATTGAGGTAAGGTGATCAGAGTGATAAATTCCGGTGGTCCTACGACTGGTCTTGTGAGGATGTTTTGGCTTAAGGTAGCCAGTTGTTCTTGCATAGCCTACTGTCTAGCTGCCAATGACTTCAGTGTTTCCTCCACCTCCACCATCTCTGATTGAAGAGGGGCATTGTTGGTGCTAGGTCCACCAATAAGAGGTGGGTATTCTGATGCCTTAGTCTAATCTTGATTGTGGATGAGTTGTAAACTGAAAAGAGCTTAAAAACTCGATAGGAGCTCTTTCAATGGTGGTTCAAACCCTGCAACGGTGGGGTTGGACCACCACCATAGAATTCAGTGAAGAGTAAGCTAAGATAGGAAGCAAATGACTATCTACGTTCCCACAAATGGTACCAAATTGATGATGCTTTAAATAACACCATCAGATAAAAATATGGTAGAGCTCAAACAAGCATAACAATGGCAGCAAATAACAACCCAGATATGTAGAAGGAGATGAGGAAAAGAGTAGAAACACACCAATATAAGTGGTTCGGAAATTGCCTATGTCCACTATGTAAGTGAGTGTAAGTATCACTATCAGAAGAGGGCTCTAATGGCCTTAACAATACAATCACTCCACTTTCTCTCTCTACTGTAAATGCACCAGAGTTTGGCAAAGGTTTGTAAATGAGGACCCTCTACAAGGTAGGAGAAAATAAGTATATAAAGTGCCTGGGGGGTGTAGTGTACCCCCAGGCATGCAATGAGCATGTGTAGGACGATCTAGCTAATATAGTGAAGCCACATGTCACTGTCACATGTAGAGGATGGTGATGAAATATTCCCTCACGTGCCAAGAAGATTTGGTCATAACGATTTGTCCACGTGGGATATGCCATGTCGGGATCTTATACTGCTCGTACGGTAGATATCGTCTGAGGGGTCTCGGCCAAGTGTCTATCATCCTGGTCCTGGATGAGGTTGAGATGACGTTGATGCTATAGAGGGTCGAGGCTGAATTGATGAGTCAGTCCCCTGATGGGAGTCATTGGTCTATGTCATCCTAGTCTCGACTGAGGCTGAGACGATCTTGATGCTGGAGAAGGCCGAGGCCGAGGTACAATGTGATGATTTATGAGGCTAAGGTCGAGGCTGAGCTATTGTATGAGAGCTATGAGGTTATGGTCGATGCCAATGTCTTCTGTTCCAACCATTAGGCCGAGGATGAGGCTGAGGCACTATGTGATGAGCTTTGAGGCTGAGGTCGGGGTTGAGCTGCTGTATGAGAGCTATGAGGTTATGGTTGAGGCCGATGTCTTCTGTTATGACCTTTAGGCCGAGGTATCAAGTTCATTGCATGATAGCCGAGGTTACTGCCATGATGTCTGAGGTTGCTAATAACAGACTGATGATCTTACGCTGATAGGTGTAAATATAGTCTCGGCTGTAGTGATCACGCCGAGGTTGTTAAGCTGTGGCCGACCCTTATCTGGAAAACCCTGCCAATGAATAAGCCGTGGCCGACCATACTGAGGTCGACCCTAATATGGATGACCCCTCCAATGATTAAGCTATGGCCGACCCTACTAAAGCTGACCCTTATTTAGATGACTCTGCCAATAATTAAGCCGTGATGGACCCTACTGAGGTCGACCCTTATCTAGATGACCCCGCCAATGATTAATCCATGGCCGACACAACTGAGGTCGGTCCTTATATGGATGACCCTGCCAATGATTAAGCCATGGTCGATCCTACTGAGATCGACTCTTATCTATATGACCCCGCCAATGATTAAGTCACGACCGACCCTACCGAGGCCGACCCTTATTTGGACGACCCTGCCAATGATTAATCCGTGGCTGACCCTACTGAGGACGACCCTTATCTGGATAACCCCGCCAATGATTAATCTATGGCCGACCCCACTAAAGTCGACCCCTAATGATTAAGCCGTTGCCGACCCTACTAAGGTAGACCCTTATCTGGATGACCCCGCTAATGATTAAGCCATGGCCGACCCTATAGAGGCCGGCCCTTATCTGGATGACCCTTCTAATGATTAAGACATGGCCGACCCTTATCTGGATGACCTCGACAATGATATATGAGGCTCTTGTGATGACTCGGACGTGAGATATGATGCCCATCGTCCTAAGAGATGAGGGTACATTTTGGTCATATCAAAGCTTTCTAATAGCGTTCTCATCCTCTTCAGGTATCTGTTCATCCTTTCCTCTTTAGCCTCATATACCCCCAGGATTTGGTTCACGGCTAATCTAGAGTCACTATGGACTAGGAGATGGCCGATTTAGAAGGCTTTTACCAAAAAGAGACCTTTTATTAGTGCCTCATACTCTTACTCATTATTAGAAGCTTTGAAGTTTAACCTCAGCGCATATTCAATATCGGTACCATCCGGTGCTGACACTATTAGCCCTGTTCCACTTCCGCTTTCACAAGACGATCCATCAATGAAGAGGTTCTAAATGGTTGCATTTAAAGAGAAGTTTCCCTCTAATAGGGCCTCCTTATTGAAGAGGTATCTCTCTTCCTCATTCTTAACTATTATCTTCTTAGTTATACCTGTCTCGGTCTCGTCTGATGTACGGCCGATGTTTTTATCTTTTGTCTCATGTGCATCCTCTTGATTGATCTCAACCTAGGCCTCATCCCAGGTAAAATCGGCCATAAAATTTGAGAGTTCTTGTTCCATTATGGAAACCCTAGGTTGATAAACAATTTCGTATTCCCCTAACTCGATTGCCCAGGTCATTAGCCTTCCCGACTTATCAGGTATATGAAGGACTTATCTGAGTGGGGAATCAATGAGGATGACCATGGAGTGGGATTAAAAGTATGGCTTTATTTTTCTAGAAGCATTTATCAAATCATAGGCTAATTTTTCCATCCGAGGGTACTTCTGCTCGGACCCTTGGAGGGCCTTGCTATTGAAGTACATTGGTCTCTGCACTCCATCCTCTTCTCTTACTATTGCAGCATTGATGGATGACTCAAACACAGATAAATATACATATATCTTCTCTCTTTGAATCAGCCGAGATAAAAGTAAAGGAGATCCACAGTAGGACTTAAGCTCTTTGAAAGCTTTGTCACATTCCTCATTCCATTCGAACGCTTTTCTAAGAACTTTGAAAAAAGGAAGATATTTATCTGTAGCTCTTGAGACGAACCTCTTAAGTGAAGCAACTCATCCGGTTAGCCTCTGAACGTCTTTGATAGTTCTAGGTGTCTTTATTTCTAGAAAAGCCTTGATCTTCTCGGGATTAGCCTTTATTCCCCTTTGGTTGATGATAAATCCCAAAAACTTTCCTGCTTCTACCCCGAAGACACGTTTGACCGGGTTGAGCTTCAGTCTGTATTTGTCCATGGTGTCAAAAGTTCTCTCAAGGTTGGCCACTTGAGTGTCGGCCTTCAGATTTGTCAGCATATTATCCACATAAACTTCCATGGACTTGCCTATTCGATCTTCGAACATCTTATTTATAAGACGTTGGTAAGTAGCTCCTGCTTTCTTTAGGCCAAAGGGCATGACCTTATAGCAATAGGTCCCCTTGTCTGTAATGAAGGTTATCTTATCAGAGTTTGCCGAGTCCATGAAGATCTGCTTATACCCCGAATATGCATCCATGAAGCTCATGAGCTCATGTCCTACTGTGGAATCCACCATCTGATCTATACGAGGCTGGGGAAACTGTCTTTTGGGCAAGACTTGTTTAAATCAGTGAAGTTTACACACATCCTCCATTTTCCATTACTCTTGGGGTACTATGACAGCGTTAGATAACCACTCATGGTATATAACTTATCTGATGAACCTGGCCCCTTCAAGATTTCTAACCTTGTCTCTGATGACATTATACTTATCTCTTGAGTATATTCTTCTTCTCTGCTTGATAGGCCTGGCATCTTCTATAACATTGAGTTTATGGCACATAATCTCAGGATCAATACCTGGCATGTCTGCATGGATCCAGGCAAAAACACTTTGTCTCTTCCTTAATAGCTTCACTAGTTACTCCTTGATCTCAGTCCTTAGGGCTTTGCCAATTTGGATGGTTTTTTCATATCGTCCTTATTGAGGACGATGGATTCTACCTCCTCCACGGCCTCTCCCTTTTTGAGATTTGTTTCATCTCTAGGATCAAGTGTGTCAATGTTGTACGTGGTTGTTTCCCTCTTATGAGCCTCTGTTTGCAGAGTTTAAGTAGCATTAACGTGCCGATGTTTGGTCACCTTGCACTTCACCTACTCCATAAGGAATCGGGAATTTTAGCATTTAATGGACCGTTGAAGGCACGACCTCAAATTCCTTGAGGGCTACTCGTCCTATGATGAGGTTGTAGGCTGAGAAGATATTTTCATCCATCACAAAGAAATTGATTTTTCTGGTTAACCTCTTAGGCCATTCATCTCCCATTCTCACATCCATTTCATACTTACCCAATGTATGAACCTTTTCACCGCTGAAGCCAATCAAAGGATGATGATAAGGGACAAAGCCTAGCTCTGCTGAGGCCCAAGCTCTTGAAACATGGCCAAAACATAACGTCTGCAGAAGTACCCCCATCAACGAGGATCCTCTGCACTTCGCACCCATGCACCCTTGTGGTGATGACTAAAGTGTCATTGTGGGGAGCTAAGATACCCTTGAAATCAAGTCGTGAGAAGTCGACCACGAGGGTGTCCATATCTACCTTCTTTCTCTTCTCACGTTTAACTTCTATAGATGTTAAGTTCACAACCTCAGCTTTGGTCACTGCTTTGGCCTCCGTCACATGAGCCTTGCGATCAGCTACCTCTGAGCCACCCCTGCTAGTCCTCCACAGATAGTGTTCACACCAAAAGAGATCATATCGACCCTCTTCACTGGGACATTATCGTCTTTTAGTGAGAGGTCAGGGTCATCGTCATCATTATCTGAGTCATCCGCTCTTCCGGAAGGGGAATCTTCCCGGCATCTGTCACTTCTTTTATTTTTAAGGTCGTCTCTTCCCCCCTTAGAATCTCTAACATCAACACACTTTATGAGCTTTCCAGACTTCAACATTTTCTCAATCTCGTCCTTGAGGGTGAAAGATGGTCGTGATATTGATAGAAATCGCACCATAGATTCTTATTTCTCTTATGTGGAGGAGCCTTCATCTTCTCCGGCCATCTCAGGGACCTATCATTCTTTATTTCGTTCAGGAGTTGTTCGCAGCTCACAGTTAAAGGAGTGTAGTGTGCAAACTTTTCGTTTGAAATCCTCTTTTTCCATCCTTCTTCCTTTGAAATTTCCCACTACTACTTCCATTCTCATCCTCATACTTCGCAGCCATTGCTTTTTCTACATTCATGACCTTTCCATCTATTGCTAACAGGCCGGCCATAGACTTAGGAGGGTCTTTAGCAAGCTTCCAGACTAACTTTCCCATTTGTAGCCCTCCGATAAGGGATGTCATGGCTATACTCTCTTCATAATCTTCTACCTCTAATTTTTCCTTGTTTAACCTCACGATATAGTTTTTGAGGATTTCGTTCTTCCCTTACTTTACTTAAAGCGAGTCATCTTCTTCTGAGGTCTTACCCCGAAACAGAAGTTGTGGATAAATCGCTCGGCCAATCCTTTGGAATTTTAAACTGAATTTTTAGGAAGAGAAGTGAGCCAGATATATACATCCCCGGTCAAAGTGTTTAAGAAAGCTCGGCACCTCATCTCGTCGAAAATTGAATAAATATTCGTTGTAGATTGATACATTGTAATATGATAGACTGGATTAGTACTGCCATCGTACTTGGGAGACACCACTGGAGGTTTAAATTTGGCCGAGGTTGGAAAGTTGACAATCCTTGCCACAAATGGTGACCCCTCTGAATACCCCCTCTGCAATGGGTCTCAGCTTTTTATGAGGTTCCCTATCTTCTCTTCCATCCTTTAAATGGAATTATTCCATGGCTTAGCAACGTCGGCCTGACCGAGTTTGTTCCCAGCCACCTCCAAAGGGTGGACTGAGGGTTCCCCAACTGCTTCATAACATCGGCTATTGGCCTTCCCCTGACCACAGTCTCGGCCATGTGGGGGTCGTCCACTATGAGAACGACAGTCACCTTCTTCCCTTCTAGATCTAGGGAGACTTCTTGATATGGACATCCTCTCCCTCAGATCATTAACTGGGCCAAGTCTTTCAAAGGCCGGCCCTCTACTTAAGAGATCAAAAGCTGACCCTCTTTGTTGTGCGTCACCATCTCATCATGCACATTGACCTCGGCTCTGTTGTATAGGACGTACAGTGTTATTTGAGACCTCATACTACTCCCAACAATCTGTCGGAGCATCCTCTGCCTCAATATCATTGTACCTATCCTCAGGGCAAGGGTTTCCTTGCCTCCCAGGCATAAACGCGTAGGGTCAGCAACATCCTTCCTCCGTTAGGAGTAGGTTGGTCTTCTAGCGGCACCTGGGGTGGTCCCCTAGCCTCATGATGTGGCTGAGAAGCTACCGGAGTAATCATCTCTAGTGAGACCCCAGGTGTTCTCGTTATTATATTCTGGCTTAGCTGGGAAAATTCTCATGCATCGCTTGTTGAGTTGCAACTAAGGACTTCAAGGCTGTTGTCACCTCAGCCATCTCGGGCTGAGGTGGTTCCTGAATAGAACTGGGTCCTTCAACATCAGATGGTGGAGGAGGAGGTGGTAACTCTAGTGCCATATGTTTGAGCTTCTGATGAAAAGACTATAGAGCTTGGAAACCTTAAGAGACCTCTTTCAATAGTGAAACAGCTCCACGCAAAGGGTGAGGATTATGGAAATATATGATTATTGAATTTATAAAAATTATCGTGAGCTGAAAATAAGGCAGTTTCGGTAATTAAGTTGGGACGCGCGTGTCAGTCATGTCAGGATCCAATTTAGTGGATATAAAATTAAATTTATTTTTACATCATCTGTATGATCATTTTGAGTGCGTCAACGTGTCCGTAAGGGTCGAAATAGTCAGAAAATACTAGCTGGGGGTTTAGTTTAGGTCCCGAGGCATTTTAGGCCTAACAGACAGCTCGGGAGGGTATTTTAGTCATTTTGACCTTTTGAGGAATTATAACCCACGAATTTTAGACTTATATTATCAGCCAACACCAGAACTCTTAGGGTTATCACAACTAAAAAACACCAACGGCAGTTAGAGAGGAAAGTTCCCAAAGGAGAAAACCGTTACCACCACCGGATAGATCGGAAAGAGAAAATCATTCCCATACAATCTAATTCAAAGGATCAGAATCTACATTACCAGGCAAGTGATTTAACTTGCAATAATTCAATGCATATATGATCCATGTTAGGTTAGAATTGGAGAATAACCTTGAATAATGATGATTGAATGGATTTGAAGAATTAAAATCGTAATCTGGGTAGGTTTTGCATGTAGTTTCACTTCTGGGAATATAACATCCACGAAATTATGATCCATGTATAGAGAATTATGAATTTGTAATGAATTAAATAGTGTTCTTGAAGAAAATAGGAGAACTAAGGGTTTTTATGAAAATTATGTGAATTGATCCAAGAAATTGATTTCCTATTTTGATTTGATGATTCTATAACTTTGGAAAGTATGTATTTATGTTGGTATGATGTTAGGCATGGATATTTGGGAGCTTGGGACATTGTAGTAGAGGATTTTAGGGTTAAGTTTGATGAAACCCGTAGGCAAAATTTATGCAGATTCGCAGTACCTGTTTGATCGATAGATCGACCTATGAATGTTGATCGATCGACTGGATCGATCGATCGACTCGATTGATCGATCCACCTTTTTTATCGATCGATCGCCTCCTCCTAATTTTTGTAAATTATTTTCCCGTTAAGGTTCGGCAAATCCCAAGCTTGTAAGAACTCTTAGGGGATTTAATAGAATATTGGGGGACATGGTTAAGGTCAATAGGATTGTAGTTAATTCCCGGAATACATTATATATTATGGGATTGGATGGAATACTTTCGAGTGTTTACCGAGTGAGTTACGATTAAAAGTTTCATAAAATTGGGATTTAAAGTGGACGAATGTTAATTTAATGTTAGGTCCAGTAGAAGAGGGACTTGAAATTACTGAGACAACCTTAAAGACTAGTGGGAGACTTAGTAACCTTTTGAGGTCGGTTTAAGTATTCAGACTTATATGCCGAGAGTTGTTGCGGTAAGCATATTACGTAGAATATTCGGGATGACACTATGATACGTATGAGACTTAAGATATAGGGCTGGTGTATACCTATATTAATGTAATGATTACCTTAAGTTGTGTGATTACATAGTATCTGTATTATTGTATGTATAACATACCTACCATACTTGCTATCATGGGAGGTTGATTTTCAAAAAAGGACCATCTTATCTTTGTGTGCCTTTGGGGAGATTTAGATTGGTACCTTCAGGACATAGGACTATAAATGACTTATTCATGAGTTGATAAGTCAGCTGACCATGGGAACGTAGGTATGTGCGTGACCCATGGGTATGTGAACTATGTTCGCCTCCAATATGTGTGAATTGTATTAATACGATTCCTGAGTGATTCGGAACGCGTGATCCTTACGTATGTGATTTATATGGATTTGATAGTAGAGTATGCATGCACCGCAACTTAGCCTAGGGGTGCCATATATGTATATATGTATTGAGAGTGATTTATAATTATACTTGTGACCGGTTCACTGTTGCTTAGTAGATGTGAATAACTAAGATATTTGAATGGGCTACGAATATGAGAATTTAAATAACACTTGTGATAAGTAATTAATGAATGTGAATGTGAGATATACATATAACTTGTTTGGGTAATACGAGTAGACACCTTATATTAGAATGTGAAAGAAGGGGTTAGTACGGACTAGTTAGATAGTGGCATAACTAGGATAAGTTAAGGGCATACGTTAAGCGTGCACATTAGTTGAGAGGTGAGAAAATCATGTGAGAGTATTCAACTAACATGTATATAATATTTACTGTTTGATGCAATTAAACACTTGGTATATTTTTAAACTGTTTTCACCTCGGGCTCTGACCCGTTGGCTTCCAAATCTATTTTTGTAAAAACCTTTTAGGTGCTCAGCCACAGGGACGCCAAGCATAGGAGTTCCATTACATTGACGGGCTGTAGCTACTGTGGGAGTTACAGGATCTCAATATTAGACACCTCCACATTCTGCACTTGATTCTATTCAATGTTACTCATCTGTTAGGGCATATCGCCCATTTCCATTTAGAGATAACATTCTCAGACTTTCACTTTTATTTCAGATGTTGGTTTATTTATTCAGACTCTTGTATCGGGATTTTATTTTACTTTGGTATTATTATTGGAGTGTTTACTCCAGACTTAGTTTATTTCATTTCGTTGGTTATTCATATGAGTTATTTTATGCAATTATTGGATGATGATTTAATTTCTTGGTTAATTGTTAACTTAATTAGTAAAATTTGACATCTCCCTTTTTAAATATTAGGTGGCTAGTAATCTATTAAAAGTTTTTGACACTGATGCTAAGACTGAACCAACTTGATATTCTGTATTAATTTAATGAAGGAGTAGCTACCCGGTATTTAATTAGTAGGGGTGTCACAGGTGTTATCCGAGCATCGGGTTCTAGTGTCCTTTAGGATCTGTGCGGCTTATTATGCTTCCAGCATAGCTTTCTTTGATATAGAGCCCTATGTTTAGGATTGTTGATTTCTTTGGTGAGATTTCATTCTCCTGCTATAATGTATATAATATTGAATCTTATTTGCATTCGGGTGTGTTCGTGAGCCGAACAATGCAGTATGTCAAGAGAGGACAGTTGGGTGGGCAGCAGAAGGCAAAGCTCAGTTAAGGTTATTGGGTATATTCAAGAATGATGACCGTAGTTGAGGTCACCTCTATTATGGCATGGAAAGCCAGGATGGTAAAGACTGCTAAGGCACAACATATGACTTCGAGATACCACTATAATAGAAAGTGGGGTCAAATTAGACTCACCCACCCAGCAAGGTTAGAATGGGAGAGAGTTCGACGAAACAATGAAGAGAACCAGTAGTGAAAATTATAGAAATAGGGAAATAACGTGTGTTAGCCAACGAAGGTAAAATATCCAAAGGCTTGGGCATGTGTTGGAGTGTGGATAACCAGAAGTGAAAAATTTTGGGTAAGAATTTGTCTTGGCCCATCGGAGCAAGGTATTAAAGGTAGGAGTCAACCGCCACATTCATAAGTGGAATGTTGTGTCACAGGAAGGATCTTAGGTACAGTATAACCGCAAGTTCCTTCATCATATGTTCAGGATAAGGTGCGAGCATTGTTCTGAACTCATACTAGAGGGTCAGACTGAGGTCCCTTTGTGAAAGGGAATTTAATTAATTAGCGAATCTAGCACCGGATGAAGTAGGTACAATTTTGCTAGCACTTATGGGAAGTTCTGCTTGGGCGATCAATGCAGATGACAACAATGACGCGTTTTGTCAATATGGATGTTAACACTTCATTGTGCGTGAACTTCAAGAATTAAAGAATTTAGTCAGAGAGTAAGACTGGGGAAAATCGGTGTTGGTGAAGCACCACAAGGGGGAGACCCATCAGGGGATCCATTTAGATGATTTGGATAGCTGAATTTTTACCGAACAATGGTGAATTCAGTAAGTGTTGTTAAAACCAGTAGTATGTTCCTTAGGGACATAAAATCTAAGGGAACAACAGAGGTAGCCATCAGAATCGAGACTACCAAAGTCCGAGAGAAGGAGAATCCTAACATGGCCAGTATGATCGAAGATAAGTGGAGTATGTGTAGAGGTATTTTGTGGGAGTGAGACCTCATGCGTTAAATTTTCTCGAAGTGAGTAAAGGGATAAGGGTATGATGCCTAGGTAAGGTATAGTTATTGTAAATTTCGGTTTGGTTCGGACAGGTGTGCTATATCCAAGGACCATTTAAGCAACCAGGGCGATTAGCAAGGTAGAAGTATGAGTTTTACCCTCAGAAGATGAGGCGTACGGTATATGACATGAGCGACTTACTACATATTTATTTTTATTTTCTAGATTCGCATGTGAGAAGAGTCTAGTGCGTATATCAACGACGTTATTATTATGTGAATTTTTTTTATAGTGGAATTACTTTTAGTGTATCCGCGGAGATTGAATGGGTGTATCAATAATGGTATATACTTTATGGAGATTACTCATTTTAATGATGTGTTATACGAGTATGATATTATCCTAATTATGGTTTTATATTGGTGGTTAGACCGATAGTGGGTGAATATCGCAAGTCTATCGGGGTTACTACCTTAGTGTAGAATATTTCAGTTTGAGGAGACTTCATCTGCGAGAGGGACGAGCTCTTGTTTATATATATTATAGAGACTTTGAAAGGTATAATGGTCTTGGATATTTGATCCCGGTATGTGTAGGGACTTTATTGATATGATTCGAAGTGTATTTGGTTTACTGTTTAGCGAAAAGCTTTAGCTGGTTATTATATTTAACACTCAGGACGTGGTAATAGGAAGAGCTCCTTGCTACATCACCCTTTAGAGACGTGGATGTTAATACTCATAGTTGTATGTCTAGGGAGAGGATTTTGAGAGCCCCGATTATATTTGCATGATATTTATGGAATGTCATTACCACCAATGTTAGTGGCAGTGTCTTTCGGAAGAATTTCCTTGTTTAAGTGTAATTACGAAAGCAGATGTAACTTTGTTGTCAAGAGACGGGAATATAGGGGTACATGTTATGGACTGAGGGCCTAACAGATTCCGATGACTGACAATGCTAGGCAGTAGTGTATCGGGGGGGTTCCTTTTTTGGATTTCATTTTTTGAGACATCCCACTGATGAAACTTAGCACAAGGTTGGTAGAAGGGAGATGTTTGGACATTCGACCATGAGTTCGGTACCTCGGTCATTATGGAAGTATATAGTTATAACTGAAGGTTTAAAGCTAAGTTACAATATAAGGCCAGTAGAGCTAGTTGGGTGGTGAGGAAGTACTAAATTTTTTTTTTACTACGACGGGTTGAAGGATGGAATGATGCCAAGGAGGATTTAGGATTTTAAATTCTGGGGTAATCTAGAATGCCCAAGTGGTATAGCCACGTTGCAAATATAGGGCCAATAAATAATTAAGCGTACGTATGAAGCGTATATGACGTTTAGACACGTATGCACGGTTTATAGGATGTATGGACACCTTGGTTTACTGGTGTCTGGATCGCTGGAAGAAGAGACATGGAAATAGATGAGTTAAATTTATGCTTGTGGGACTAATATGACAAAATGGTAGTGGTAGAAAGGATTAAGTGTCGTAAAAGAAGGATGATAAGCAGTATATTCGTGTGCAATCAGAGTAGCACGTTCGAACTTGGTGGAAAGGCAGTGGGAAGCCATTTAAAAAGGGGGTGTCCCTTGAGAAGACAAATATTTAATTATTATGGACAAATTGGATTAGAGTTCTAACCAGTAGAATATTGAGAGTGACTTGTGCGTAAATAGAATGCTGATGTCAATAAGGTATAAAGATTCCAGAAGTGGACATCGTGGCGAAAAGTGCACGGGTCAAAATTTTTGGGAATACGCCGAAGGAAGAAGCGGATTTTTAAGTACCACTAAATGGGAGGAATTATAAGTGAAAGTCGGTGTTGAGCGGGGCATAGTAAGTAGTATCCAAGTGCACCGCTCATATATAGAAAACAGTTAGAGTAGGAAGATCAACTAGATATTTTGTATAAAGCCGACGATTCCAGTGATGGTAGAGTCAAATGGTAAATTTTTTTGATGGGTTGCCAACCTAAGATAAGTAACGAGTTCCTTCGAATGTGAGGAATAGGTTGTCCAAAAGGAAAGTAATTATTATACCCTTGGGTGATATACACTATTAGATAGTGAACGCGTTGATACGTGGTCCTACCCAGTATTATTCTGAACTGGGATGAGATTCTCGAAATCCAACTTCAACATGGGGTATTAGGAAGTAGTGGGGATAACATTTTGTTTTGATAAGGGTGTCTCACCTATAGACGAGGAGTAGGCGCAAGGTGATTGGCGATTGGTGGAGCTGTATGAAAGTAATTTTGTACTCATTGAGATCATTTCATTTTCACAACGGGTATAGCTAGTAAGTGTAGTACAATATGTAATGGGGAGAGGATATTACCTAATGGTAGAGATGTGTGAAAGAACCCATACCTATTTATAGTGGACAAGGTGCTTATTGAGGCTTTGTGTGGATAAACCTTATTATTCTTCCTCTGGATGTTTAGAGGTGAGCGAATTATCAGAGTTTTGAATCAGTCAGAAGTTAGAGTCCGATGACTATAATGGGATAACCACCAACCGTCTTAAGTGGATTTTTTACTTTTGTAAAAGTCACACCACCGGGACAGAGATTCGAAGAATGAATAAGAGTAGTCAGATGTCCTATGGTTTCTCCCAGGATGGGAGTTTTGCGTTTAGATAAACGCGGGAGTTGATACGAGGTGAGGTGCGAACTCCAAATAATATTGAGATAATACGGCCAATGATGTGTACGCTATTCTTATTCGAATGTTGTATACTAAGAGCAAAACGTGAGGTACATTTATTGAGGTGTGACCCTATAACTAACAAAGTGTCGAGAGTGCTAAACAAACTTGCTGTGAGGCGGGGGTTATAGTGATCGAGCCTTACTTTGAATTCTATTTTGAGTACTGGAGAATACCGTTTTTACGAGGTACGCCTTTCCGAATTTTGGGACGAAATTCGGTTATTAGGGGGGAAGTATGTAATACCCCGTATTTTGTGGCTTTTAATTATGAGATTAATTAAATAAAATTGCTTTTAATTATGGGATTAATTAAATTAATTTGAGATAATTAATTGAAAATTCATCTGGATTTAAATACTAGGGAGATGAGAGTTGGTATTTTATTATGATAATGTTGTTGAATATTACTCAGTGATTATGGAAATATATGATTATTGAATTTATAAAAAATTATCGTGAGTTGAAAATATGGCAGTTTCGGTAATTAAGTTGGGACGCGTGTGTCAGTCGTGTTAGGATCCAATTTAAAAGTAATTTATTTTTATGTCATCTGTATGATCATTTTGAGTGCACCAACGTATCCGAAAGGGTCGAAATAGTTAGAAAACACTAGCCGGGGGTTTAGTTTGGGTCCCGGGGAATTTTAGGCCTAACCGACAGCCCGGGAGGGTATTTTAGTCATTTTGACTTTTTGAGGTATTATAACCCACGAATTTTAGACTTATATTATCAGCCAACACCAGAACTCTTAGGGTTATCCCAACCAAAAACCACCAACGGCAGTTAGAGAGAAAGAGAGGAAAGTTCCCAAAGGAGAAACCACCCTTAGAGGCTTTTGCACCACCGTCACCACCACCGGATAGATCGGAAAGAGATAATCATTCCCATAAAATCTACTTCAAATGATCAGAAACTACATTACCAGGAAAGTGATTTAACTTGCAATAATTCAGTGCATATATCATCCATGTTAGGTTAGAATTGGAGAATAACCTTGAATAATGATGATTGAATGGATTTGAAGAATTAAAATCGTAATCTGGGTAGGTTTTGCATGTAGTTTAACTTCTGGGAATATAGCAGCCACGAAATTATGTTCCATTTATAGAGGATTATGAATTTGTAATGAATTATATAGTGTTCTTGAAGAAAATAGGAGAACTAGGGTTTTTATGAAAATTGTGTGAATTGATCCAAGAAATTGATTTCCTATTTTGATTTGACGATTCCAAAACGTTGGAAATTATGTATTTATGTTGGTATGATGTTAGGCATGGATATTTTGGAGTTTGGGACATTATAGTAGAGGATTTGAGGGTTAAGTTTGATGAAACTCGTAGGAAAAACTTATGCACATTCGCGATACCTGTTCGATCGATCGATCGACCGTTTTCATCGATCAATCGACTCCTCTTGATTTTTGTAGATTATTTTCCCATTAAGGTTCGGCAAATCCCAAGCTTGTAAGAACTCTTAGGAGATTTAATAGAATATTGGGGGACCTGGTTAAGGTCAGTAGGATTGTAGTTAATTCCCGAAATATATTATACATTATGCGATTGGCTGGAATACTTTCGAGTGTTTACCGAGTGAGGTACGGTTAGAAGTTTCATAAAATTGGGATTTAAAGTGGACGAATGTTAATTTAAGGTTAGGAACAATACAAGACGGACTTGTAATTACTGAGACAACCTTAAAGACTAGTGGGAGACTTAGTAACCTTTTGAGATAGGTTTGAGTATTCAGACTTATATGCCGAGAGTTGTGCTAAACATATTACGTAGAATATTTAGGATGACACTATGATACGTAAGAGACTTAAGATATAGGGCTGGTGTATACCTATATTAATGTGATGATTACCTAAGTTGTGTGATTACTTAGTATCTGGATTATTGTGTGTATGACATACCTACCATACTTTCTATCACGGGAGGTTGATTTTCGGAAAAGGACCATCTTATCTTTGTGTGACTTCGGGGGGATTTAGATTGGTAGCTCAAGGACATAGGACACTGAAAGACTTATTCGTGAGGTGATAAGTCAGCTGACCATGGGAGCATAGGTATGTGCGTAACCCATGGGTATGTTAACTATGTTCGCCTCCAATATGTGTGAATTGTATTGATACGATTCCTGAGTGATTCGGAACGTGTGATCCTTATGTACGTAATGTACATGAATTTGATAGCAGAGTATGTGTGCACTGCAGCTTAGCCTAGTGGTGGCATATATGTATATATGTATTGAGAGTTATGTATAAATACACTTATGACTGGTTCACTGTTGCTCAGTAGATGTGAATAACTAAGATATTTAAATGGGCTACGAATATGAGAATTTAAATAACACTTATGATAAGTAATTTAATGAATGTGAATGTGAGATATAAATATAACTTGTTTGAGTAATACGAGTAGACACCTCATATTATAATGTGAAAGCAGGGGTTAGTACGGACTAGTTAGATAGTGGAATAACTAGGATAGGTTAAGGGCATACGTTAAGCGTGCACATTAGTTAAGAGGTGAGAAACTCATGTGAGAGTACGCAACTAACATGTATATAATATTTATTGTTTCATGCAATTAAACACTTGCTATATTTTTAAACTGTTTCCACATCGGGCTCTGACCCGTTTGCTTCCAAATCTATTTTTGTAAAAAAAATTTAGGTGCCCAGCCACAGGGATTCCAAGCATAGGAGTTCCATTACATTGACGTGTTGTAGCTATTGTGGAAGTTACAGGATCTCGGTATTAGACGCCTCCACATTCTGCACTTGATTCTATTTAGTGTTACTCATCCGTTAGGGCATGTCGCCCATTTCCATTTAGAGATAGCATTCTCAGACTTTCAGTTTTATTTCAGATGTTGGTTTATTTATTCAGACTCTTGAATCGGGATTTTATTTTACTTTGGTATTATTATTGGAGTGTTTACTACAGACTCAGTTTATTTCATTTCTTTGGTTATTCGAATGAGTTTGTTTATGCAATTATTGGATCATGATTTAATTACTTGGTTAATTGTTAACTTAATTAGTAAAATTTGACATCTCTCTTTTTAAATATTAGGTGGCTAGTAATCAATTAAAGGTTTTTGACAGTGATGCTAAGATTGAACCAACTTGATATTCTGTATTAGTTTCATAAAGGAGTAGCTACATGGTATTTAATTAGTAGGGGTGTCACAGGGTCCTTCTCGTCCAATGGATGTACTTTTTATTATCCTGTAGATGATGAGTCTTTTTCTACTTTCCCTCATATTGAGGTGGAAGTTATGCCCTTACCTTGCATTCTGCCCTCAATGACTAACTTGGGGTGGGGTGTGGAGTTTTACCACTCTGAGAGAGTGAGGTGGTAGTTTGTCTATGGCCAAGGTGTTCATTCACTTCCTACCCTTCAAGCAGTTCCCCCTCCAAGCTATATCTTGAGGCCTATGCAAATTTCACTTTTTAGGGGATAGCTCATACGGTTAGCCATTTCGAAGGCTTATATGTGCCTCCATGAGATTACTTTCCATCTTTCACTCATTCTCAGTTTACTCTATGGTGGACGTTTGTGGTCCTTATTCAAAACTATGTGAAGGATGTCCCTCACGAGACCATATCTACCAAGCTCCCCAATAATGACAATACTTAGGTAAAAGGACCTAAAGGGAGTTATTACACCACAACACTATCTCTAAGGCCCCTCTTGAGCAAGTCACCCCAGACTTGGTGAGGCCTTTGCTCGATAAATCAATTTAGTCAAAACAACCTGAGCCTTAACCTGCCAAGCCCAAGGGAAAGGGAAAGGCAAAATCCCACGCTTCTTCTAAAAGAAAGCACACTAATGTAGATGTATCCAATCTCGTACCAGCTATAACTGCTTCGCTTCTTGCTGTTGTTGCTACTACTGTTGTCGCCCCTTCTCCCCCTCCTTCATCGATAAGGACTAAGTTGAGAAAAAAGAAGAATAAGGTTAGTGCTGAGGTCCCTACTCCTTCTCCTGCACCAGACCAAGGTCTGATACTGATGATCTTTGAGTGGAGGAGACTACAAGACTGTACGAGAGCAAGGCTACGAAGCCTTGGGTTTATCTTCTGAGGATACTCCTACTACTTTTATTCATATTGGTGAAGGTATTATACTTGAATCCTCTTTACTTAGTGAGACTAGCTTTCATGGGGTTTCACTTGCTGGTTCCCCTTCTCATTCATTTGAAAATGAACTACTTGATTATAGAAGCACTCCAACCTATGATAATGATAGTTCTTCTTCAAATGACATGAGTTCTATTGACCCTCATGGTGTACATCTTGACGCTTCTACTTTATTGTTAGTTTTGAGAGAGTCCTCTAGTGAGGAAACTATGATATATTCTCCTTCTACGACTAGTCCTACCATCGGACATCTCCCGTAAGGGCAGGGTACACACACAACTATTATAAGTATTTTCCCTCGACTTCATTAGCATGACCTTTCATATAGCTGACTTTTATGGATTCTATTTAATTTATCTTTGTCTTTGTGACATTTTAAAGGTTTCTTCTAATAGGCGAGTGATCTTTCACCTCTACCTCTTGTCAGAGTCTCTTATTTGGATCTGGCTAGAGAGGTTTATGACTTCCTCCCTATTCAACTATTGCTTTCTTCTTTTATTTTCTCGTAACCTTTTACTGACATATCTCATTCCTTTTTACCTTTGCATTTATCTTCTATATTCCCCACGACCACGAGGACCTCTTCTGTGTTATCCCATTCTGTCCAGGTAAGTATCAACTCCTCTGAGATCTTTTAACATGTTGTAATTTTAGATATATTTTGATGTTTTTCCCTCTGTGTGTTTGCAGAGGACTATTCCTCCCAACCGTACTTCCCTACCTCCTACCTCTTCTACAGTGAGTGGTTCTTCTGTCGAGCTTTCAGAGGTATTTGAACTTGTTATTTCTACTGTCCTTCTTTGTCTAAGATTTTTCTATGTATAGTTAATTTTCATGTTATCAGTGTTGTCTTTGTATTCTATCCTTTTAGGGATTTTTTTCCACGTAACCCTTTTGATATCAGGGGAATGATACTACCTATCGGAGTTATCGTCTAAGGCCTATCACCATTTGTGAGGATTTCCATCCCCTGAGTTTATGTGCTTATGGATAATAGGCCTCGTATCCAGCCTCTTCCATCTTAGCCCATCTTCACTATTGCTTCTAGTGAGCATATTTCATAGGCCATCACTTCTTCTCAGGTACTTCTCACTCTTGTTAGGATCAACTTTTTTCTTGAGCACAACTTTGTGATGATTGGGACACTATTACTACTCCAGCTGCATCAGCAGTCATCTTTTATCATTCTTCCCTAGAGGGGATTCAGGTACACATATTTTTTAATCTTTTGTATCTTGACTCACTTTTATTTTATCACAGAGATTTCATTCTCATGTCTTTCCATTGCCTGTTCATATTTTAGCTAGCCAATGATATTACATCATTGATTGCTTCTTCAACTGCTTTTTTAATAGCCCATGTGACTATGGAGGCCTCTTCTGCCACCGATTTTAATGGAGGCGTCATCATATCACCTCTCCTGGTACCTAATTTAATTAACTTTACTACATTTCCATATGTTTTCTTTACTATACAACTAAGTTATCGACGCTTACATCATTCCTATCTTCATAGGTTGGTGCTAGTGAGGCTTCTTCATCTGTGGCGCCTGTAGTGAGTGTTATAGAGGCAGCTCTCCAGGCATCACCTATAGGTCCCCCCTTGACTTCTGCGTAAATGGCCACACAGGTATCATGTATTTCTTATATAAGCATAACTATTTATATGCTCCTCGTTTTTAAACATCTTATCATTTTTCTTACCCTCAGGCCAACATAATTGAAGTCCCCTTATCTACGGGGCCTACTCCGAGTTCTGCCAGAAGGACTTCTTAGGTACTTATTTTAGCACACCTGTTTGTTATATTTGTCCTTATCTCCTTTTCTTATGTACATGAGGACTTTAAATATTTTCTGATATATTTGTAGTTGTGGTCCGTCTATCTATGGGACCTATATCTCGGTTCTCAGGTTAGCACACTGCTATCTCCTATGTCTATTGAGGCTTTGGCCAGTATCCCAGAGGAGACTGTATTGGTATGTGTGACACACTATTTTTATTGACTTGCATTTTCTGTGCATGTGTTTACTGACACTTCCCTACCTTATCATCTTTCAGGTCAGTGTTCCATCTATTCCTGCCACTGCAGGATCTCTAGTAAGTGTCTCAGATGAGACTTCTCAGGTAAACACTTGATCATCTTAGAACTTTTAAACATTCTTTTTCTGTGCAAGTGCCTGCTAACACTTACCCGTTTCCCTATTTTTAGGTTAGCGATGCAGCTGTTTTGATAGTTATGGAACATCAGGGAGAGGTCACTGCGAGAAAGGTGTTATACTATCATACCCTCCTCTCATTTCTATTTTTCCTTTTCTTCTTGATTTTACTGTGCAAGTAGGCTTACCTTCACAACCCTGTTTCCTTATTTTTAGGTTAGTGAGGCGTGCATCCCTAGTTCTGCGGGACATACTATGAGTGTTTTTATTATGCACTCCCCACGTAGTAGACTGTCATGCCTAGTTTACTTTTAACTGTTTTCTTAAGAATTTTCATTTTTAACAAAAGGTATTGATACCAACTTTGCATATTCTCTAGTTATGCTGGTATTCAGGGTCACGTGGTGCCCTCTTGATTTGGCAATAAAATAGTTATCCTTCTAGGCTTTGAGGTAAACCTTGCAGTCCTTATTCTAATTTAAATAGAGGTACTCCGCCATCTATCCTTATTTCTTTGTGACTATCATTTTTTCATTTCTCTTTTTTTCAGGATCTAGTCACTGAGCCCGCTGAGGCAGCTGATAAAGCAGAGTTGAGTTCTGAGGCCGCTCACTCAGATGGTGATGTTGGCTCCGGTGAGGATTCCTCTCTTCTTCTTTCAGGGCTCGATTCTCAGAATATGGTCTATGACGATATCGATGTAGAGGCTCCAGGGGCTTTCATGAGTGCTCTATGGCGCTCAGAGCTTCCTTCGACGTTTCGAACTCATGATTGGGAGGTGCTGGAGATGGTCCTAGAGCACCATTTTGAGACTTTTATGTCTCAGAGCGTGCTCAACATCAACAGCCTCATGGTCTTCTACCTGAGGGCCCTCGCTAGTCACCTTCATGACTTCTTGTCCACTCCACCAGCTGACATGACCAGTACCAAGACTACAATGTTTCTCCAGACCCTTCATGATCTCCAACGCTTCTATCATTTTTAGCTGGACCGGATTGAGACCGCGGTTCATCATTTTCTTAGCATTCTATTCAGGAAGATGATGAGACTCCATACGTATAGGCGGTCCAGGGTGCAGCAACATGAAACTGAGGTTGCTCAGATTAGAGGTCAGATTTTGTCACTCCGGTCCAAGGTGGTCAAGCTTGACACGACGAGGCTCAGATGGCCAGGCTAGATGAGCAGTTTATTGAGGAGCCAGGTCCTTCTTACACAAACGTGCATTCACGGTAGGATTTTTTTTGCTAGTGGATAGCTTGTTTTAATATTTAGGCTTTATTTTGTATTTTCTTTTCTCTTCATCCGTATGTAAAGCGTTGATCATTTATTAATAAAAGACCCTTTTTTTCTTCTATTATAATTTTCTTTATTCTTTGCCTCTATCTGTACTTTGGCAACTCTTTATTATGGCTTGATCTAATTTTCTGTGAGCACTTGGTCCATTTAAACTGCCCCGTATACTGTGGGGTACTTGCATAAATTTTGGTAGTTCTTATACTTTTTAGTGCAACCCCGTATGACTGTCGGGTAATTTACTATGCACTTACATTTTTTAAGGAATAATTGTGGGAGGGGGTTATCATTTCTCCTTCCCACAAATTTTGAATACAATTTCACAAATTTAAATAAAGAACATGGATATTTTCTTAAAAAATTTCCCCTTGTCTACGGGGTCTTCGTTCCAAACTTTTTTAGGAACCTTTTTCTCTTAGAAAAAACAACAATTTTAGGGAGGGGTAGACCCCCTTTTCCATATTTTCTGAGAACTGATCTAGTAAAAAAATTCTTGAGAACAGAGGTTGGAACTTGTCCTCTAGTCCAGAAGTCTGTTATGAGGAGGATAACCTTTACCATGTATCTATATTATTTTTCTTTATTATTACTACTAGGAGGATAACCTCATGTTGGTTTATTGCATAAAACATTTATCTGTTACGTCTGTAAAGACTTTGATCAATATACTTTTCCATTAGGATGGATGTACCCCCAAGTATAAAGAGGAAAGTTTCTTTTATCGTGGACCCTCTTCTAGTTTAGTAGAGAGTTTTACTATTCTTATTCTACAAAAAAAGGTATTAGTCTGGTGTATCCATCTCATAAAGCAGGTAAATAAATAATGCAAAAGTCATCAAGTAATAATCAAAATAGCTTCTATTCATTTCTTTTGCATTGTATGTTGTTTACAAGACTTTGCTCTACCATCTTTACAAAAATACTTTTCTTGTATTTGTGGACATCCGGGATCTCGCGCGGTCCCTCCTCTCTCTCCTCTTTCTTCTCAGAAGGGGGAGGTTAAGTGGAGAAAGAAAGGGGCGCTGAAAGGTCTCGCGTCCTTTTTGACTTAGGAACGCTTCAGTCGTCGTCGATGCAGGGTAAATATAAAAAGATGGAGTCGTCGGCCTATTTTTTAGAAAACAGGCAAAAGAACATGTTGCCTCCTCAAGAGAGCGGCATCAAAGATAAACGGATGCATAAGAAACCAATAGTTCGAGGGTTCGGGGGCTAAGTTACGGAATGGGAAGGTGTTAGGTACCCATCTCGCCCTTTCGATCTCTCATGGGTTGTGTTATTGTTTTCATTTATTTCTACATGAAGTGTGTGCATGTATATATAATGGATATTGGAATCGTTTAGCTCATACTATGGAAAAGATAGAGTGAGGTCATCCATAAGAATGTTCCCAAAATAATATATAGAAAATACGATTTATGCGTTTATCGCGACATTGATCGTTATGATGAAATAATAATATGTGTTGGATGAAACGCTAATAATAATCACAAACATAATATGTATAATAATGCAAAAATATGATAAACGCGAAAATGGGGGATTTAACCAAACTAGAGGATTAGAAAAATTGGAAAATTTAGAGAACGTTGAGAAGTGGAAAGTTGGAAAATTGGAAAATTGGAAAGTTGGACTCGAGTCTCGGGTTTTAATTCAAAATGCCTACATAGCCTATAATGGCATAAAATTCCACGTAGTTCGGATGCGACATGGGGGTGGGGTTTATCCCATAGATTCGAACGGGTTTTAATTATATGTGTGTGTGTGTAGAAAATGTGTTTTAGTTTTGAAAAAAGTGTAATGGATAATCCCAATCGAAATTTATGGGTGTAACCCTCTTTTTATTTGTTTTGGTTTTTTTTATAGAAAATAAAGTATGTGAAATATGATAATAAAAATGTAAGATGTTAATGTGTATGAACTAAAGTAAGAACTAGATTATGAATCTAATGAAATTTATGTAAAAATAAGAAATTTAAAGAGAGAGGGAAGGATTTGGACTTTCTTTGAAGCTTGATCTTTGATCTTGGATGAACTCCCTTGAATGTGAGATGAATGTTGGATGACAGAGAACGTGATTTTGCCAAATTGTGTATAAAAAGGATGGGAATGTGGGCTTGAATGAAATTTCACATGGAGGAACTTCGATTTTGAGAGAATATTGTTAAGATGACTGATCGTGATAGATCTCTGGTTTCTTTGGGAGGGAGGTCATGCCCTTTATTTATAAGGTGAGGGGTGGTGCCGATAGGCTGGGAAATGGACCTGCCAATTGGTAGTCTCGTCCATATTTTTCCAAAAAAATGTCGTAGAATGCAATCCTTTAATTTGAATTATGCATGGAGCATACCGTTAGAAAGGTAATTCAGAGACCTTCAAGAGTTCTATTGACTCTCTCGGGTCCCGGAGTTGACTTCGGGTTAAATGTGGCTCGAAAGTGCACATCGATCCTTTGGACGGGAGATCACCAGACAGAAAAGGGATCATTTGTCCGCATAATAAGTCAGAATCGTGCATGGGGTAGACCGTTGGAAGGTTAGGAAATTTACTTCAACATTCTAAAGATCTTCGTTCCATTCGGAAAGTTGACCTTGGTTAACTGGGCCCAATAAACGCCCGGAGCCCTCTTGGAGTGAAACGGATCGTTCGTCTGCATCGTAAGTCAGAATCGTGCACGGGGTTGGATAGTTGGAAAGGGTATTCATTTCCCTTTATAGATTCATTCAGTTTCGTTTGAGCTAAAGAGTTGACCTTGGTCAAACGGAGCTCGGGAGCGTCTGGTGGCCTCTGGATCGATTTCAGGGGAAAACTGGTTGTTCGTTAGAACGATTATGCAGTTTTGCACGTGGGGAAGTCTATTGTAAAGGGGTTTCAGGGCCCTTCAAATATTCAAAGATCTTTTTCTCTGACGGTGAATTTGATTGGGATCAAATCGAGGCCCGGGATGGTAGCCTCCAAATCGATTTTCGATAGTAAAATGGTTCATTCATCCGAACTGTAATGATAATCTACACACAGGATGGACTGTTAGAAAGGGCATTCAGAGACCTTACAAGATTCAATGAGATTTATCTCTGACGATAGGGTTGACTGGAGTTAAACGGGGCCCGGGAGCGCCCAATGGCCGCTAAATCGGTACTCAGAGTATGACTTGGGGTTTGAAGTGGAATGGGAGGTTCTGGGGACTTAAGGAGAGACTTAGGGGGTCCTAGAATGTGGTGTTTACAGATCCCTCAATAGGTGATCTTGGAACAAGTGAAAGTCGTCGAAAAGATACGACATGATGTTTTGGAAAGAGGTCGATTCTGCAGACCTAAGGGATAAAGATGATCGATTCAGAGGGTTAAGGTCGATTTTAAGGACCCAAGAGGGACGCTAGGGATGGACGATTCTGCGGACCGAGGTCAATTTTGACCTAAAGATAGTTGACGACCTAGGAACGAGGTCTATTTTAACTTGAAAGAGGTGATGATCGAGTGTCTAGGTCAATTCTGACCTGAAAGAGGTGACAACTCGGGGGAGAGGTCAATTTTGACCTAAAAGAGGTGACGACCAAGGATCGGGGACAATTCTGACCTGAAAGAGGTCACGACAGAGGGCCGAGGTCAATTCTGACATCAAAGAGGTGACTACTCGGGGGCGAGGTCAATTCTGACTTGAAAGAGGTGATAATCGAGGGTCAAGGTCAATTCTAACCTAAAAAGAGGTGATGACCCGGGGCTAAGGTCAATTCTGACCTAAACGAGGTGACAGTTGAGGGCTAAGGTCAATTCTGACCTAGAAAGTGTGATGACTCGAAACTGAGGTCAATTTTAACCTAAAGAGGTGACGATCGAGGGCTGAGGTCAATTTTGATTAAAAAGAGGCGACGACCGAGGATCGAGGTTAATTTTGACCTAAAATAGGTGACGAGCGAGGGTCGAGGTCAATGATGACCTAAAAGAGGTGACGACCGAGGGCCGAGGTCAATTCTGACCTAAAAGAGGTGGAAACCCGAAGTTGAGGTCAATTCTGACCTAAAAGAGGTGACGACCCGGGGCCGTGGTCAATTCTGACCTAAAAGAGGTGACGACCGAGGGTCATGGTCAATTATCACCTAAAAGAGGTGACGACCAAGGGTCGAGGTCAATTCTGACCTAAAAGAGGTGACAACCCAGGATTGAGGTCAATTCTGACCTAAAAGAGGTAATGATTGAGGGTTGAGGTCAATTCTGACCTAAAAAGAGGTGATGCCCTAGGGTCGGGGTCAATTTTGACCTAAAAGAGCTGACGATCGAGGGCCGAGGTCAACTCTGACCTAAAAAGAGGTGATGACTCGAGCCCGAGGTTAATTCTAAGCTAAAAGAAGTGACGACCGAGGGCTGAGGTTAATTATGACCTAAAAGAGGTGACGACCGAGGGCCGAGATCAATTTTAACCTAACAAGAGGTGACGACCCGAGGTCGAGGTCAATTCAGACCTAAAAAGAGGTGACGACCGAGATTCGAGGTCAATTTAGACCTAAAAATAGGTGACGACCCAGGGATGAAGTTAATTTTGACCTAAAAGAGGTGACGACCGAGGGCTAAGGTCAATTTTTACCTAAAAGAGGTGACGACCTGTGGCCGAGGTTAATTCTGACCTAAAAGAGGTGATGACCGAGTGTCGAGGTCAATTCTTACCTAAAACAAGGTGACGATCGAGGGCCAAGGTTAATTCTGACCTAAAAGCGGTGACGACCGAGGGCCGAGGTCAATTCTGACCTAAAAGAGTTGATGACCCAGGGCCGAGGTCAATTCTGACCTTAAAAAGGATGACTAATATTGTGGGTTTGAAGCAAAATTTGAGGGCTTAAGTTGCAGTTTGGAGAAATTGGGAGACTCTACTGGGGATATCTATCTCGTGGTTCCGCATTTGATTTTGAGTTTTATGTTTCGCTGGGGAAGAGGAAATAATCTGAGGATTAGCTGGGAATTTTTTTTATTTTTGTTGTGTCCTTTGGAGACGTTGCTGAGAGATGTCCAATTGACTTCGAGAATTCCACCGGGGATATAAGCTCCATTAGGGAAATGAATGTGGAAAAAATGATTTTCTTACTGAAAAAGGTTCTAAAATTCATTTGGTAATTTTAGGGATTTTCCGGGGAGTTTTTGGTATTTTGGGGGAATTTTTGTACAAAATTTCTAGAAGGGTACCGATCGGTAGGGTTTGAGGGCTGCCAAACGGCAGTGTCACAGTCTTTTGGGGTACCTCGAGCAGGTGGAGGGACAGTGACGATCGGTGGGTAGCAGGGTGATGCCGATCGGCTTGCCCCTTAGCCTCTTATAAAAAGGAGCGGATTCTCCTCATTTGTCATAGCTTTCAGACTTACCTTCTTCTGCAAATCGTTTTAGCAGTCCAAAGTCAAGAGATGGATGATTTTTCAAGCAACGCAACACATATGGTGTGGCTCAATGTTGACGATTGGGTAAACTTGGAATGGAGCTCTTGGGCGCCCCTTGCCTTGGGCAGCAAAAATTCTTTTAACTCATTCGAGCCAATGGAGGATGAGCGGACCCCCTTGCGCGAGCCATCGCGTAATCGTTCTTCTAGGATGTTGAACCCTAGTGGCTATGTAAGTACTAATATGTTCCTTTTTCCTTGTAAGTACTGATATTCTTTTCTTCTTTCTTTGTGATATTCATTTTTCCTTGGAATTTTGACAAGGGTTTTTCCTTTTCGTCTCTAACAGTTTGATGTTTCTATGTCGACTCTACGTGCTCGAGGGACGATGGGGCTTAAGGATGTTTGGGAGCACCTTTCGTTGGTGGTGCGTTGGGTGGTGTCATCATCCGATTTTGGGAGACTGGCATCTGCGCTGGACGAGGCGCCTAATTCTATGGTTGTTCTTTATGCTCTGGGGGAGAGGTGGTGGGACACTACCCACACCATGCATTTCGGCTTCGGGCAGATGATGGTGACTCCCATAAACGTGCAGTAGTTGCTGAGGCTGGACTGCAATAGTGTGCAGATTGAGGTGGATAAGACTTTGCGGGTTACGCAGGAGGCGGTGATGGCGACGTTGGGTGATGTGGAGAGCGTAGTCTCTAGGGACTCTCTTCGTTTGTCTCTTTTGAGGATTTTTTTGTTTAGTAGGAGGATTGATAAGAATGATGGCGGAAGGTGTGTCAAATGGCCCGTTTGTTTTCTGCTGGTGTTGGGAGGTTTCTTAGTGGCGATGAGTGGCGACGTTGTCCACTTGTGGTTTTTACCATTTTTGAGGATGTTTTCGAGCATCCCTCTTTATGACTGGGGGAGCCTGACCTTGGCAATCCTTTATTCTTCTCTTAATACGTTCATTCGGTGCTGTCGAAAAACTTTTACTTGAGCTGCGTATCTTCTTGAGGCATTCTTTATTTTGTGCATTTTCCATTATGCATTCGCATTTTTCCTTAATTCGTTTTATTCTCGATTTCTTAATTGTTGACATTTTATCCTTTGCATACGTGGTTCTATGAGGTTATTGGGTTTAACCTCCAATTGATAGCTTTGAAGGACGAATCTGTTTTGGACTTCTGTCGGATGTACCGGTGGCGAAAGTCCAACCGATAATCGAGGAAGTCTCTTTCTTTAGAGGCGATGTGCCAGGTCTTGAATAGCCTGTCAAGTGAGCGAGTATATTCGTATTTTCTCTTGAGACTGTCTTTTCTTTGTTGATTTATTCTGATATCAATCTTTCTCTATTGGGGAATTTTTAGGTGACCTTCTATCCGTGGGGGACGGTCATCCAACATACAGGGTTGATTGGGGGTAATGCAAAGATGCGGCATCTGCTAGCACATGAGTTCAACTACTCCTAGTATCTTGGGGAGAGAGTAGTCCGGCATGTCGTTGAGGAGGAGTTGATGGTGCCACCTGCGAGTCCCCAGGTGTATATGAGTCGAGTGAAGGAGATGTCTGATGATGTGCGGGTAGCAGTGATGATAGGCAAGCCTTACTCATCATATACCGACACGACAGTGATGTATGATTATATGGACTTTGTTTCGAGATGGTTGATGTCGCCCAGCATATATGATGTGATGCCTCTCCCCCAAGCGGGTTCGAGTTGGCCAGTGGGGTCCTCCCACTGCACAGGTAGTGCATTGACATCAGCGACGTTGATGATGACCTCAAAGGTTTCTTTTATACAGTTGGCCCCTCCTTCTTATAATATCCTGCGAGTTGATGGGAGGTCGGTGCGTTTGCTTCACATCCCTAATATGATGGATCCGGAGGAGCTGGGATTGACAGAGGAGGTCCTTGATCCACTGGTATACTTTCCATCATTTTGTCTTTTGATTTTTGGATTTCTTTCTTTGCCTCAGACTGACTGATTTTCTCATTTCTATTTTTATTGCAGCATATTCGGGTCTCAACCATCTGGCTGAGGGATATTTTAAATCGGATAACTTCGGTGACTGCCCACATTCGGGATGCGAATCTGATTCCTTTTTATTTGGTTCCGTCTGCCTCGTCTGAGGAAGGGTCTGGCTCGGGGAGTGGAGGTACGTCATCTCATCGTCGGGGGAAGAGAGCGTACCGCATAGAAGGAGGCTTCGAGAGAGAGAAGAGAGAGAGGTGAAATGTAGGGGTTGAGAAAGACAGAGAAAGAAAAAAATGGATTTGGGCTGAGTCCCGTTATTTTCTTTTTTTCTGCAAAATCGATGTAACCCAGAGACATCTATGTGAATAAAAAGAAGTTTTTGTTAATTTTTCCATTTAGTGACTCAATGCACATGCTCCTTTTACTTTGCTGCTGAGACCATAAAAGGGAAAAGATGATTTGAGGGAGAATTTATTTTAACACGAGATAAGTAAAGAAAAAAGAATAGAGAGATAGAAATTCAGAATTCTTTAAGAATAAAAATTATTTTTTTGAGTTTTTTTATTTTGAAAAAAAGGAAAAGGGGAATTTCCAAAAATAGGGGGTTGTTGATCGACATGCCCCTTGTCCTGCCTATCGACATGTCAGTCCAGTCCAATCAATCCAAGGTCTTAATTGCACTTTCTTCAATTGCTTGGTACTTGTTGGGGTAAGTTTTTCTCCGATTTCTGCAAGATATTTGTCTTTGATTAGTGTTTTTCAAGTATAAATAGGGGGTGTGAGTGGAACATTTTCTTCACACCTCCACATTCCGTATCCTTTGCATTCTTCTTACTTATTTTATGAAATGGCTTTCCCTGGTAGTGTTAAATTTGCTAACTACCTCGAGACCTTAGAGGTGATGTGCTCAAACAATGTTGACTACGATGCTTCCAATATGCGTCGAGCCTCTTTATGGCGCAACCGACCCATAGAGTGGAATATGATGATGGTAGTGGTAGAGTTTTGGTACCCTGAAGACCGTGTCTTTCGATTTGGGTTGGACAAAATCTATCCAACCTATGAAGAGTTCTCTACCATATTGGGGATAAATCCTAGTGTTGCGGCTATTATGACTGAGTTTTCTCGATCCCTTATGGAGCTCTTAGTGGGACCTCTTCATATTTTTTCCTTCGATAACTAGGTCACTGGTTACGGGAGGAATGATTTATCTTATTGTTATGTTGCATTCTGTGCATTTGCAAGATGTTGGTGATGTTGGCTATGTTGGAGCCGTCATTCTGGACTTGATTTCAAAACTATTGTTGATCACTTGGGAACTGTTGGTGGACCCACAACTAGCATCCATTACTTGATGGATGTCGTACCATCGTAATCCTGAGGTGGTGATACTAGCGAAGACTTTGAATGGCCTAGATACCTGGCAAGATGGCCGTTCTGATTTCTTGAGAGGTAGCCCTGTAATGTTGTTCATATGGTTATCGGAGAGATTCTGTATCGAGGTCCCACCGGAGTACCCTTTGTTGGCGGTGCCTAACTTTTTTCACACTACTTTATTAGTGTAGGTATGGACATTGAGAGGTTAGAAAATTGGTTCGTGGAGCACGGGACTCGAGGCTTACGTTTCTCAGTGCCTTGGTGGGGGGAGTAGCTACCCATTCTGTAACTTGAAGAATTTCAGTTGGTTGGCCTCAAACAGACCTCTTTCTACTTCTCCTGATGGATTTTATGCCAATTTGGTTGGGAACAGATTGTGCCACCTCAGACACTAGATTTCTTTTCGGTGGAAGACTTGACAGAGCGCATGCGCATGCCGCTGGGATCTTTATCGGAGAATCGTCGATCGTTGACCTATCCATCCCAATCTGTTGATAGAGTCTGGCATATTTCAGGGGACTACATGATGTGGTTATGGAGGAGAGTAGCTTCCAAGATGCTGGCTGTGGAGATGGGGCAAAGGTGGTTCACCATATCTGACACCATAGAGGGATGTGTTGTTATTTTTCCCCAGGTTAGTCCGGTCTTATCTTTTTACGGAGCATCAGTGACACTTTATTCAGGCAGGGGAAGTTTGAGGACCCCAGGATGTGGGTGATGATGGGGATGGTTCCCCTTGCAGCCGCGGGTGAGACCCCTGGGGTTTTTGTGATGCTTTTATAATGGGTATTTCTAGTTATGTATCAAGTTATATAGGTTTATATGGAAATAATTTATAAATGTTATTTTAGGTGTAGTGGGGCTTGTTTTTATTTTGTTTTAGGAAGGTAGGAGTAGACTGGCAAGGGAAGTTGTTGAACTCCCTATGCTGATGTAATTGTTCTGAAATCTCTTAATAATGATATAAAAATGTTTTTGATCATCTAGTTGTGCCTCTTGTTTAGTTTTATATTTTAATTATCTATACCAATCGCTAAGTCATACATAATCCTTTTGTTCATGTATATGATAAAATGAACTGTCTTTCTCAGGGATAAGAAAACAGCAACATTTTTTTAAAACGAAGGGGATCGTGCTCACGTGAAGCGTATGAGCTACCTACGTATCTCTGTGGGTTTTGAAAGTTTTTTGAAATTTATATTTAAAAGCAGAAGGATTTTTAGAGGATCAGGCTTCACGTAGTTCTGAGTAGAGGAAAATGAAGATTTTTTTTTAGAATATGAGGGAGATGAGAAGAGTCGTAGTGCGTCGAGATTTCGGACTATGGGTAAAATTTCTTGAGATGGTCCAGGTCGACTGGACGGGCCATCTCCTCCCCATCAAGGTAGGTGAGCATAGCGGCGCCACCTGATAATACCTTCTTTACGATATAGGGGCCATGTCAATTGGGCTTGAATTTCCCTTTGGGGTCCCAGATGGGCTCTACTATTTCCTTAAGGGATAAGTCCCCTTCTCGGACACCACGGTCCTTAACTCTCTTATTGAATGATTGCGTTATTCGGTGACGGTACCCTTATACGTGATATAGAGCTTTCAGCCTCCTTTCGTCCAAGAGTGACAGCCCGTCGAGACGGTTTTGATGGCAGTCTTCTTCGCTGACTTTGCTTTCAAGCATGATGCCTATCGAAGGGATATCCAACTCTACGGGTAGGAATTCTTCCATGTCGTATACTATAGATTAAGAGGTAGCCCCATTAGAGGTTCGAACTGAAGTGTGGTAGACTCAAATGGCATAAGGGATCCGATCGGCCCAATCCCGATAACTTTCAGTGATCTTACTCATGATAGATTTGAGATTCTTATGAGCATCTTCAACTGCTCCATTGGTTTGAGGTCGTTAGGGAGAATATTTGTGTCTCTGAATCCCATACTCGTCAACCACTTCTGTGACTTCTGCCTCGAAATGTAATCTGTTGTCTAACACCAACTCGTGCGGGACCCCATATCGATAGATAATATTTTTCTTGATGAACTTGGCCACTTTCTTAGCATTCAAAACTGCATATGACTCGGCTTCGACCTATTTCGTGAAGTAGCCAATGGAAACTAGGATAAACTCATTCCCATTGGAATCTTTGGATGTAACCTTCCCTATGATATCAATGCCCCATGTGGAGAATGGCCAGGGAGAAGTCATGTTGTATCATTCTCGCGGAGGTAAGTGTTGAAGGTTGGAGAATTGATGGCATTTGAGAAATCTTCGAACATAGGTGGTGCAATCCTGAACCATAGTAGTCCAATAGTAACCCTGTTGAATGATTTTCTTGGCAAGCATATGGTCATTCATGTGGGGTCCGCACTCCCCGCTGTGGATTTTTTGCATCATTTCTTCAATGTCAGCCCCTGTGATGTAGTGCAAATGGGTTCCGTCGAAGTTTTGCTTGAACAGTGTTTTATCGTAGATAATGTATTGGGCAGCTAGTTTGCTGAGGGTTGCTCAATCTTTCTTATCAGAACCTTAGGGATACCTACCATGCTTAAGGAGGCGCCAAATATCATAGTACCAGCAGTCAAATATATCAAGATCTTCTTCTGTGATGAGCTCAATCTGGTAGCAGTGGATTGGTTTATCTTGATTTTGGATAAGGAAAGGGGCCATTATTATTCCTTTGGGTATGTCAATCATATAGTCTAAGGTAGCAAGGTCATCGGCTAGGTTATTCTTTGCTCGGGGAAGGTAGTGGAAAGTGACTTCTTCGAATTGGGAGGCTAACTCTTCTATGGGGGCATGGAAGGATAAAACTTTCTTATCCTTCACTTTTCATCTTCTGAGTACTTGACCGATGATCAGGGCTAAATCCCCATAGACATCTAGGTATCGAATTCCTTTCTTGAGTGTAACTTTGAGACCTACCGTGCATGCCTCGTATTCAGTCATGTTGTTGGTGAAAGGAAAATCCATTTTGATGGCGATGAGAGTGTGAGAGTCATCAGGGGAAATTAGGAGTATCCCAATTCCATACCCTTTCTTATTGGCAGCGCCATCGAAGAATATTTGTCATCGAAGGTCTTCTTAGGAGGTACAGAGGATATTCTCATCCGAGAACTCAAAAATCCAAACATCGGTTTCTTTTATAGGGTAGTCAGCGAGGTAGTCAAAGGTGGATCTTCCTTTCATGGCTTTTTACGTGGCATACACAATATCTAATTCGACTATAATCATCAACCATCAGGCCATTCATCTAGACAGGACAAGCTTCTCAAGTAGGTACTTGATAGGATCCATCGGGATATAAGCTTGATGGAAAAGGCGAGCATGTAGTGCCATAATTTTTGGGTGACTCGGATGAGGGCAACACATACTTTTTCCAAAGCAGTGTAATTAACTTTGTACCCGACGAACTTGCGACTGGCGTAGTAGATGGACCTCTCTTTGTGGGATTTTTCAAGGTATTGGGCTAGTAAAGCCCCAGTTGCGGTTTTAGTTATGATTAGGTAGAGGAGTATGTGAAGACCAGGCTACGGTGGCATGAGTACCGAAGGTCGGGTTAGGTATTTCTTGATTAGTTCAAAGGCTTATTGGCAAGCTTCATTCCAAACCTTGGTGGAATCCTTTCGGAGGAGTTTGAAGATGGGCTCACAAATATAAGTCAACTGACTGATGAACCGACTGATATACTCTAATTTTTAAAGGAATCCCCTGACTTCCTTCTCCATTTGGGGTGGTAGCATTTCGAGTATGGCCTTCATTTTGGCAAGATCTGCTTTTATCCCTTTCTCACTAACCATAAATCCCAAGAGCTTTCATTTGGTAACATCGAAGACACATTTCTATGGGTTAAGTCGCATCTGATATTGTCGCAATCGTTCGATGAAATTTTAGAGGGCGGGAACACAACCTTCTCTAGTCTTAGACTTGATAATCATATCATCCACATACACCTCGACTTTTTTGTGTTTCATATCATATAATATGGTTGTGGAAGCCCTCTGGTAGGTAGTCCCTGCATTTTTAAGACCAAATGGCATGACGGTGTAGCAAAAGGTTCCCCAATGGTTGATGAATGCAGTTTTCTATTGGTGATTCGGGTGCATCTTGATCTGATTATATCCGACAAAACCATCAATAAATGACTTAAGAGCTTGAGTGGTTGTGTTGTTCACAATTATATCGATATTGGGTAGCAGGTAATCTTCTTTCAGAGAGGCCTTATTCAAGTCTCGGTAGTCGACACACATGCGAACCTTCCCTCCTGATTTTGGTATAGGTACGATATTGGCTAGCCACGTGGGCTATTCAATCACACAGATGAAACCTACGTTTAACTGTTTGACCACTTCTTCCTTAACTTTGAGCGACTATTCGGTGCGGAGCTTTCGTAGTTTTTGCTTGACCGGCTTGCATTCTGGGAGAGTTAGAATCTCATGCTGAGTGATCTCAGGATCAATGTCGGGCATTTCTTCGTATGACCATGCAAAGACATCCACAAATTCCTTTATTAGTTCTTTGAGTTATGCGCACTAATGCTCGTCAACCTACTCTCGCGCAGTTGGCTACTAGAACCGAGATTAATAACAGCAGTTTCATTTTCATTAACTTGAATGCGATTATGTTATTTGTTATTAACCTTATTAATATCAGTTAAAAATTGTTCATTTGCATAATCATCATCATCAAGAGTTTGATTAGAATCAAGACAATTAATTTAAGGCATAGCAAGATACTCAAAATCTTCATTTATTTCATTGATAGGAAAAATAGCATCGAGAACCTCATCAAAGGAGGTCTCGATTACATCAAAGTAAGGAGGAACAATAAGAGAATAAGAAATGGGATAAACATTGGGGTTAGGTTGAATATTAGTAGGTGGAACTGGTGCAGCATGCCAGTTGAGGAGAAGTGCATCAGCAACTTTGATCAGGGTGGATCCGATGATGTAGCCCTTGAATGGATCATACAAAGTGTCATCCCCATTGTTTAAAAGTTGAAAGAATCCTCGGAGTCCCTTTCCACGGAATCTCCAGTATTGGGTATGGTCTCTTTAATGAGTGGTTGCACATGATGCTGGGAACTTTTGGCCCATGAGTAGCTGTCTGGGAAAAAGATCTCCATTCCTGGTCTTATCTTCTTATCCACATGATCATACCACGATTCATGAAAGCCGCAGAAGGGGAAATCTTCACCCTCTCTAATGAATCTTCCATTAAGGAATCTCTTGAGATAGTCTTGGCACTTTCTTGCCTTCTTTTCAGCCGAGGTTGGCGGATCATTCAGAGTTCTTCTACTGACGGTTGATAGCCCAACCCACAAGAAGGAAAAGCTTTCTTCAACATAATGGGTTTACGTATCCCCTGATGTCGTCCTCCCAGCCCCAGTCCAGGCATAAAGTGCTTATTTTTGAATATCTGGATCACATTGACATTGCCATGAGGGTTATACTCTGAGCAAACCTTATCTTTGAAATCGCCCCCTACTGGGAGTAGAAGTGGCTCAACTCGGAAGATTGACAAAAGAATATCATTCGCTTCGTGTTGTATCTCAAGTATTAGATTGCGGGTGGTTGCATTCTCGGCATTGTCGTTGTCGCCCTAGATGATAATGACATGCCCATTAGCGAAGAACTTCAATTTCTAATGTAGAGAAGAAGACACACCCTTAATATTGTAGAGACATAATCACCCAAGTAACAGATTGAAACAAGCTGGGATGTCGATGACTCAGAATTCAACAACTGGATTTATAGGGTCAACCCCTATTTTAATCTTTATGGATCCCATAACTTCTCGACGGGTATTATCGTAGGCGCGCATAGTGATAGAGGTTAAAGCGAGGTCGTTTACTTTTAGGCCTAAAGAATTAAGGGTCCTCAATGGGAAGACATTAAGAGTTGATTTATTTTCAATAAGAGAGAGCAGGATAATCTTCCCCATGACGTCGACAGAGATATTGAGAGCATAATTATGGTTTGGCCCAATCTTTGGGATTTCTTCTTCGGAGAAAGGGATCATTCTAGTAGAGGTCATGGATTCGAACAGATTCACTGCTTCTTCAAGAGTGGTTGAAGGAAGGAATATGAGTCATGTAGCTTGATCAGGGCATTCCAGTGTAACTGGGACGACATAAAGAATCCCCATAGAGTGATGTTAGCTTGGATATTCTTCAACTGATCAAGGATCTTATTTTTCTCGAGGGCCATTTCTAGCATAGGAATATTCTCAACTCCTTTTCCTTTATCGTTTGCTGATGGCGATAGGCTTAGGACTTCTTAATGCCTCCTTGACCTGGTCATATAGTTCACAAAAGAGGGAGAAAATAGAAACCTTGTTTCCTCATCGATCTTGGGTTGTTCAGCTACCTTGTTGATTTCTTCTAATAGCTCCTCAAATGATATCATTCCACATATGCTGACTATTAAGTCTGCTATGATCTGGACCACATCATCTAGACTGACTTCATCGGTTGGTACCACCCAATTGTCTGACTTTCGGGATCATTTTTGAGCTTCTAAGAACAACACACTGAATCTATAGCAGTCAATGTTCATATGGGAGGGAAATTTCAACCCAAACTCCAGGAGTTGATTCAACACTTCTGACAATTCCATATTTTTCCCTCTATAACGAGTGCGGATAGCGATCCATGATCTGGTAAGGAGTGAAAGGAATTGATCGGCAAAACTGGTAGGGTGTAGGAGAAAATATAATCAAGTTTAGAGAGGTTTAGGAGAGTATATGGGTATGATGGGTGATTTTCTTAGTATGATCTGGGTAGATGGATCAAATTCTGGGTCTTCTTTTAGGAAGATGGCATTTGTATGATTTGGGAGTTGATTATGAGTACTGTTTGGTTTAGGATTGGCTGGGGGGCGATGGCACCCCAATCAATCAAGCCTTGGATCATATTTCGAAGGTGGAAACACTAGTCGGTGATATGTCCGGCAGTTTGATGAAAGTCCCAATGGGCATCTGGTTTGAAGTTTTTAGGAAGTAAGTTTGGTAATGGATGGGGGTGCAATGGATTGATAAGGTTTTGGATCAAGAGGGCCTGGAAAACTATATAGAAGGGAGCATGAAGCTCTGTGTATTCCTTCTTGATTTAGGTTAAGACGAATTTCTAGTGCCCATGAAGTGGTAGGCTAAGAGATGTTGTTGATGTTTGAAACTGCGATACCAGTAGGCTTTTCATACATTCTCGAAGTGAATTGTCCAGATACTTTCTTCGGTTCAACTTTTATTTTGGTAAGACTTTATTCGATCTCCACTCTTGCTTCTTGGAGGGCTCAGAAATAAGGGTAGTACATTCCTCCCATCGTTGCTAGGACATGGGGTAAGAAATTATTCTTTATGATGCTGACTTGCTCCTCTTCGGAAGGTCGATTAGTCATGGTGTATGATTTCTCTCTCCACCTTTCTATGAGTTACTAACTGGTTCCCTAGGGTTTTTCTTGAGCTTCTATAAATCACGACGAGTAACCTCCAACTCTTTGTTATACTTATACAGTGACATGCTTTCGCGGGAAACATCCTCCCAACTGCGGATTCTTAACTCTTCAAGGGATAAGAACCAGCAAAGAGCGTTGTCCTTCAAAGTCTGTTGGAACATTTGGGACACAATTTCCTCGAAGGCACCTAGTAGAGTCATGGCTCGATGACATCTTCGGAGATGAACAATTAGGGGTCCACTACCTCCGAACTTCTCGATGTTGGGCATCTTGAACTTTTCTGGCACCTTACTTTAGGATAGGGAGACATGTGGGTGTAATCCATGTAGTTTCCAGAGATTCTGACTGGGTCGAACTTCTTGGTCAACATCTTGAGGTCCTCTTTAACCTTGCTCAATTCTTCCTCCTTTTGATCAATGGTCACAGGTAAGTTAGCCACTGGCTGGGTAAGATTCGGCATAAGAAGCTGGGCTGGCGGTGACCCATTAGTAAGAGGAGCACGTGAAGCATACTGATATTCCTTGGGAACCCAAATAGTCTCGAGTATGGGCGAACCCATAACGCGAGGAAAGAGGACCTCCGGCTCTTCAAGAATAGGGACCCAATTTCGTTGCATCTCATGAACCTTGGTTTAAAGATTGTCAATCTTGGCAGTGAGTTGAGGTAGAACCGTCATCAAATTCGGCTTCACATTCGGTACTTGTTCTGTGTTCTCCATGAAAAGCGGATGAATTTCGAACTCAAAGGAAGTAGCGAGGGAACTGGTGGAGCTTTAGGGCGGTTCGACTAAAGATCGAATCCAATAGGGAGTCAGGCCAAGGGTATGTGATCGACCTGAGAATGAGAAAAAATCGAATTTAATTTTTAAACTGAGGGAGAATAGTTATTTTTAAAAAGAAAAGAAAATATTTTTGGTATAAGAATAGGAAAATATTTTTAAACTGAAGATGAGGACAGAGAGTTTTGGGATAGAAGGGAGGAAAAATATTTTTGGTATAAAAATAGGAAAATATTTTTGGTATTTTTGATAAAAGAGGAAAAAATGTTTTTGACACTGTTTGGAAAAGAAAGAATGAAAAGATGAGAGACAGGTCTCATCCTGATTATTATTATATTTATTAGGTTCTCAATTGTATTAGGTTTACCTAAATGCAAAAAGAAATATTGGACGGGACCCGATCCTGGGAAACTTGGGTTTGAAAAATATGTAAAAACTATGGTTGGACTTGTTACCGGGCTCATGGGCAGGGTCCCGTTTTAAAAATTGTGCAAAAATTTAGGCGGCATACCGACCGGTCATTTCGACAGAGTTTCAGGTAGAAACGGTAAACTAAATATGAGTGCCCTGGGTTTGACACCTATATGAGAGTAAACAACTGTTGGGTTAATTTTAAGGGTTCCCCCTTTGGCATGACTTCCATGATATACATCTTGCTTTTGAGGGCAATCGGTACGTGTGGACAAGCCATTTGATATACATGAGTGTACGTGATTTTCCTCATTATATACCTCATAGGGGTAGTACGTAGGAAAGAGAATTCGATATACTCGACGTACTTGAATGAGTTCCCTACGACATCCCTCCCGTTATGACTTTGGTCAAGCGGTACGACGCGGGAGGAACCGTTCGATATATGTCGAAGGTACTTGGATAATGGAAGGTGGGAGTTATATCTCTTAGTCTAACTGCGACCTGTTGGACCAGCACCCATTATAAGGTGATCCCCCAGTTATGGGACAAAAATTGGTTAATATCCATGCTCTTTGGTGATGTAGTGTGAAAAATGCATGATTCTTTATTAGTATCTTATGGAGAGAGTATCTTTATTGATGAGAAACATGCAAAGCATGAGATAATGTATAAGAATAAAAAAAATCTATACTAAGAATGGATTATGTGAGAGTGAGTGATCTGTATTTATCTGCAAGTGAGTGTGTGATAGTGCTACAAGTGGTGTGTGTGAGTGAGCATGAATTTATACAAGTGTAATAAGTAGAGGTGTGCATTAGTGACACCTAAGCATGGATCTTTAAATGGTGTGTGAAACATGTGGATATAAGTGATCCTAGGTGCACGTGGTGTGAAGTGTATATGGAAAATATCTACAAGTGTGTGAGTGAGTAGTGATATAAGCATGAGGTATCTACAAGAAATAATGGAGGAGAAAAAGGGAACATACGGGTAGGTGTATACGCACACAGGAAAAAACAAAACACCCATGTAAATAGAGTCTAGCCCTCTTATGAAAATCATCCCTAGTGGAGTCTCCACTGTGTCCATCCTGGATCTCTCATAGTCCTTCCTATCTCTACTCTTTCCTCTTAGAAGAGGGAGGTTAGGTGGAGAAAGAAAGGGGCGCTGAAAGGTCTCGCGTCCTTTTTTACTTAGGAATATTTCGATCGTCGTAGATGCAGGGTAAATGTAAAGAGATGGATTCGCCAACCTATTTTGCACAAAACAGGCAAAAGAACATGTTGTCGCCTCGAAAGAGCGACATCAAAGAAAAACTGATGCATACGAAACCAATAGTTCGAGGGGTTCGGGGGCTAAGTTACGAAATGGGAAGGTGTTAGGCACCCATCACGCCCTTTCGGTCTCTCATGGACTTGTGTTATTATTTTCCTTTATTTCTCCGTGAAGTGTGTGTGCGTGTATATATAATGGAGATCGGAATCATTCAACTCATACCATGGAAAAGATAGAGTGAGGTCATCCATAGGAATTTTCCCCAAATAATATATAGAAAATATGATTTATGCGTTTATCGCGACATTGATCGTTATGATAAAACAATAATATGTGCTTGATGAAATGCTAATAATAATCACAAACATAATATGTATAATATTGCAGAAATTTGATAAATGCGAAATGGGGGATTTAGAAAAATTAGAGATTAACAATTGGAAAATTTAGAAAAAGTTGAAAAGTGAAAAGTTAGAAAATTGGAAAGTTGGACTTGAGTCTCGGGTTTTAATACGAAATGCCTATGTAGCCTATAAAGGCATCAAAGTCCATGTAGTTCGGATGTGGCATGGGGGTGGGGTTTATCCCATAGATTCTAACGATATTTTATTATATGTGTGTGTGTAGAAAATGTGTTTTAGTTTTGAAAAAGTGTGATGGATAATCCCGTTCGGAATTAATGGGTGTAACTCTCTTTTTGTTTTTTGTTTTTTTATAGAAAATAAAGTATGTGCAATATAATAATAATAATAAAATGTAAGATGTTAATGTGTATGAACTAGAGTAAGAACTAAATTATGAATCTAATGAAATTTATGTAAAAACAAAATATTTAAAGAGAGTGTGAAGGATTTGGACTTTCTTTGAAGCTTGATTTTTTATCTTGGATGAACTCCCTTAAATGTGAGATGAATGTTGGATGAGAGAGAATGTGATTTTGCCAAATTGGGTATGAAAAGGATGGAAATGTGGGCTTGAATGAAATTTCACATAGAGAAACTTCGCTGATTTTGAGAGAATGTTGTTGAGATCACTGATACTGATGGATCTCTGGTGTCTTTGAGAGTGAGGTCATGCCCTCTATTTATAGGGTGAGGGGTGGTGCCGATCGACATATCCCTAGTCTTGCCTATCGAAAGGTGATCTTAGAAACACCGCCGATAGGCAGGGAAATGGAACTGCCAATTGGTAGTCTCGTGCAGATTTTCTCGAAAAACGGTCTTAGAACGCAATCCATTGATTGTAATCGCGCATGGGAAATATCGTTAGAAAGGTAATTCAGAGACCTTAATAAGTTCTAGGACCACTCCCGGGTCTAGGAGTTGACGTCAGGTCAAATGTGTCTCGAAAGAGTACATCGGTCCTTTAGACGGGAGATCGCTAGACGAAAACGGATTGTTCGTCCGCATGGTAAGTCAAAATCATTCACGGGGTGGACCGTTGGAAAGGTTAGGCGATATAATTCATCATTCCAAATATATTTGCTATGTTCGAAAATTTAACCTTGGTCAACGGGGGCTCGAAAGAGCCCGAAGACATTTCGGAGTGAAACAGATCATTCCTCTACACCGTAAGTCAGAATCGTATATGGGGAGGACCATTAGAAAGGGTATTCAGTGCCTTTCATAGATTCATTCATTATCGTTCAAGATGAAGAGTTGGCCTTGTTCAAACGAAGCCCGGGAGTACCCGGTGGCCTCAAAATCAATTTTCGAGGGAAAACTAATCGATCGTCCGAACGGTTATGCCATTTTGCACATGCAACAAACCGTTGGAAAGGGGTTTTAGTGTCCTTATAAGATTCAAAGAGACTTTTCTCTGATGATGAAGTTGATTATGGTCAAATCGGGGCCAGGGAGCACCCGGTGGCCTCTAAATCGATTTTCGATAGTAAAATGGTTCGTTCGTCTGAACCGTTATGTCGTTTCATGCATAGGGTAGATCATTGGAAAGGGGATTCAGAGCCCTTCTAATATTCAATGAGATTTTACTCAGACGATAGGGTTGACCAGAGTCAAATGGGTCCCGGGGGTACATGATGGCCTCTAGATCGATACTCGAAGGATGAACTAGGATTTGTAGTGGAATGGGGAGGTTCTAGGAACCTAAGGAGAGATTAATAGATTGAAGACAGTGACTCTCGGGTTCCAATATCTGACAGTACCCTGACTTGCCCATCTCTCTCACCACAAAGGAACCTTCTCAGTTGGGTTTAAACTTTGATGCTGACATGTTGTGGAGATAGTGAGTGGACGTGCGTAGGACCAAGTCCCTTACTTGAAACTCCCTAGGCTTGATCAAGTTCTCACAAGACCTAAATAACTGGTGGGTGTAGACCTTGAAGTTCTCTTTAGCCTTGTTTATGTGCTCGTATAGAGCCTCCTGTTTCACATGTCAATGGTATGGTATGAGTTTGTTACTTAGAGCAACCCTAATTAAGGGCACTGGCAATTCCACTGGTAGGACAACTTTGGTTCCGTACAGTAGTGAGAACGGGGTAAACCCTGTTAGTTTTCTTTTTGAAGTATGGTATCCCCATAGCACCATGGGTAACTTCTCATCCCATGCCCCTGGAATATCCTCAAGCATATTCTTCAGTATGTTGATCAAAGTCTTATTTGTGGGCTCCGCTTAGCAATTTCCCTTTGGTTAGGAGATAGTTGAGTTATTATGCACGATCTTGTATTTGTCAACAAGGAGTTCCATCTCCTTGCATATAAATTATTTCCCATCGTCTGTGAGGATCACCTTGGGTATATAAAACCTGCATATGATATACTCTCTTATAAACTGGGTTACCACTTAGGCAATTACTATCCTTAGCAGGATTTCTTCTTCCCACTTGGTGTACAATTCTATAACAACAATGATGAAGGCCTTGCTGCGAGAGGGTGGACTGATATTTCCTACCAGATCAAATGTCCACATGTAAAAGGGGTAGGGAGATTCTAAGCTTTGCAAACTGACTAAAGGAGCATGCACCATGAAACCATATAATTGGCACGCTCTGCATTTCTTCACATAGCCAATGGAGTCAACTTCTATGGTTGTCCAGTATTGCCCCCAGCGTTATCAATTGATCATATAACTTAGCACCTCCCATGTGAGAGGGAACATGAGCTTCCTTTAGCACTCTTTCTACAACCTCTTTAGCTATGCACTTCAACGCCTTATCAATGAGTTCCCCTTCCACTAAGTAGAAGGGGGCCACTCTCCCATCTGCTCGCTCGACTGGCAACTCTCCATCTTTTAAATACTTTATGTAAGGTTGCCTTCAATCCTCAAATTCTTCTATGAAGTTAGCTTCAGCTAGTTGGTCAAATTGGATTTGGTATTTTAGACAGCCTTGCTATAGACGAGCAACCTTCGTGCTCATGGTGGGCCAGTAGTAGTCTCCTCGCTACATCCAATGATAAAGAGGGATATTAGTGTCCCCACAATGCTTCTCATACATTACTGTCAACCTCTCTGTAGCTTCTTCTCTTATGCACCTCGATAGAAACCCTCGGGACTTTTAAAATAAAGTGTTCCTCACAGAAGGTGATAGTTGGACAGTTCTAACATTTTCATATTTTTTTCTCTAGTTTTTAACTTCTTCACTACCGGGAAAATCTAATCTTCTAGTTCATCACTTGGAAATAGAGACTACACTGTTGATCGTGCTGGAAACCGAGCGTCCGTGTATTGCTAGATTCAACTTTAAGAAAAATGAAAAGATGATTTGCTTGCAAATAATCCTACTAAGTAAAAGGAAACTAGAATAAGACTATGGAACGAACAATTTAAGCAAGGATTAATAACTAATAATAAATTAATAAATATGAAGAGAAAACAGGCTGGGAATACAATCCCTCAACCCTAGTGTATTGCTAGTATAAAATTAATCATAAATTTAAGTGATTAATGAGACCCAGAATTTAGTACTCCCAAGCATTACATATATGAGGTTCAAGCCCGCACCATACATAATCAGAGGACGAGTAAATCGATATTGCGATAGTGACACTCAAATTGAATTCTGAAGCATCCCGATTACCCTGAAGCAAACGAGATCCAAAGATCTACAATTGTCGCGTTTCTACGCAATACGGTCGTAATCAATACTTAAATTTAGAGGATTAATTTTATACACATGCAACTATCACATGGAGTTGAGTTCATGCATTCCAACCATAAAGAATTTAGCTAGACATATTGAACCTAACTATGCATAAATTAACTACGTTGCATGAATTCATAATTGCGTGGAAAGGGAGATTAAACATGAGAAATAATAATAAAACTGCAGGAAATAAAAGTTACCAAGATTGAAGAACAAGAACATGCAAAAAGAAATCAAAGATTGAAAAAAAATCGAAAAAGCTCTTGAATTAATGATGCACAATATGTAAATTCTTCTCCTAGATGTTCCTACTTATTATGCTTCTTTTACATCAATGAAATATGAATAAAAAGTGTCCTAATGATTAAATATATAGGCTAGAGGTCGTTTAGAAGAGTCCCCAAAACATAAAACTCTTTTGGCTAAAAAAATAAGCATAAAATAAAAATCCCGTATCTGGCAAAATTGTCACACTTAGAAAGCGTGACTAATTATGTAATGGATCTGGTGCGTGACAAATGGGTGAAGCGGTTTTTTTTCTCAGGTTCGGTTCGGTTTGGATCTGACGGCTTTTTTCTTGGATTTCTTTCTCAACTTCAAATGGGCATAACTTCTTCACTGTAACTCGGATTGAGGTACCGTTTTTTCCAGTGTTCTTTTAGTTGAAAGCTCTTCAACTTTCCAATTGGCCCCACCTCCAGAATAAGGCTGAAAAATTACAAAAATTCCCTTCAACCCCCGGATTCTTGGTTTCTTTCACTATTTTGAGTTCTCTTTTCCATATTTCTTGCATGAAATATGTATAAAACATATAAGAGATACACAAAATATGAAATACTTGCCAAAAAGGGTTAGTAGCATAAATATGAGACAAATACAAGCTATTTACACCGCACGGGATCATAAAAATATCGAAATTAAGGGGATAAATGTGAAGAATTTATGCCTAATCAAACTCCCTAACTTAGAACTTTGCGCGTCCCGAGAAATGTAAAAGAAAAGGAATAAAGGTCCCAACTCTTCTAAACACTTTATTGGGATAGAATACCTTTTTTGCGGGCAAGTGATTTTATTTAGCGTATGCAACAAGCCTTTAAACCCCTAGGTTACCCTAGTAAGACGAGTGTTGTCCCGTGAGGGTTTGCAGTGAATGTACCCACAAAATTCGACTCAAAGAAAATTCAAAATACGTAACAATTGTATAATTCAAACTTTTCTCGAAAATAGCCATCATCAAATTATGTTCAAGAGTCTCAAATCATAGTGCGTGTGTGCGAAGCCAGAAATTTAACCACGAATTTCCACCGATTGACCATTACGTTACTTATCCAAAAATTCGTTTTGATTTCAAAATCTCACGGGATGCTCTCACAAATGAATCACTCGGAATGTGGCTATTCTCTAGGTGTGCGTGATTTATAAGATTAAATGTATTGGAACCAAGTTCACGCACACAAGTAGAAGGACGAAAATTTTATGGTAATCGGATCTCATCAAAGGATTACGGATATAAGAAATGGGAACATTACCTCTAATTCACATTTTTTATCTCTTTTATTATCTGTTGGTGTTTTAGCTCTCCACACGGTAACCAATCTCATAATTTTGGACTCGGTTAGGACTTTTACCGGTAAAAGGTGTATTGGGTAAAATTGGAAAAGGTTAAGAATTTTGGAATTGGAAAATTTTGCTTATGATGTCCGTTAGTGCTTTTCCGGGCTTTTGCTTATTTTCTTCTAATTTTTCTATTTCTATTTTTCTTTTTCTTGCTATTTTTGTTGAGCTTTTTCTATTTTTTTTCTTGCCCCTATTTGTTGCACTTTTCGGACTTAAATTTTGACTTTTTCCATTTTTCACAATTCTGGGCTTTTTGGATTTTTCGGGTTGTCAAACGAAAGGAAAACTTTATTCGGCTCAATTTGGATTACAAAAGGGATTATTTTTTCATGACTTTTTATGGCTAATCTTTTTGGGTAACAAACGATGGCCTACTTCATTGTCCGAATTACTTATTAATTTACCATATGCATCTCGAGATTCATTAAATTTAGAGATTTATAGCGCGCATTTCGAGACAACATTCCATTTTCCATAACCAATCAAAACAAAGAATTGAGATCGTCAACGACTTATTTAAGACGCTGAATTAGAACTATGAGTTAAGCATTAACTCGGATTGATTTAAAAACTCAAAAAGATCGATAGGCTCGAAATCTCACCGGGTTTTGTTAATCTCGACACTTATTCGTTAAGTCGTCAATTTTCACACAATTTCCATCTTTGGTTAATTTCAGCTTTGTGCAGTGGCTTTTTACAATTTGAGACTTTAAACCGACTTTTAATGATATTTTTGAAAAAATTTGAATTCCAATTTTTATTTATTTTGAAGAAAAGTATTTTTGGATTTTTCAAAATTTTATGATTTTTTTGAGATTTTTGGGCATTTTTTAAAATTCGTGAAGTTTTAGAAAAACGCACTTGTGATCCCCCTAACTTAGACTTTTGCATTGTCCTCAATCAAAAGGACTAAAATCTAAAGAAGAAAAAGAATAAGTGCGAGAAATAAAACAAGAAAATTATCAAAATGCACCAAGACACTATATAACACTCATAAATGACTCAAAAATACAATAAAAATCACCCCATATGCGTCGGGGTGCGACGGCCTATTATCTCTCTATCTAACTCACCTGACCCCTTGCACGGGGAATGGTGATCTTCTTGTCTCGCTCGTCTTCCTCACATCGAAAACCAAAAGTCGAAACAATTGGGAGTCGACCCAATAGAAAAAATGAACAACTCGAGGCATATGATGAATGAGGTGAGTGAAGTCAACGAGGTGCTCAATCACCTTGTAGCTCAAATGGGCCGACTTGGAGAGAATATCAAAGTGAATTTTGGAATGGCCTAGATTGTCCCTAAACTTGATGATGCATGGATCGAGCTCTAAATCGGACGATATTCTAACCATGGCCTTGATTGCATCCAAGAACTCTAGTGGCATGGGTGGATGGTCACAGAGAAGGAAATCATCTATCCTAACTTTCCATACGCTCTCTTCTAAGTGACAAAATGAGTCCAATAGAGATTGGACTTCGATAGTAAAGCTCTCATCCACCGGCTCGAATTCGTTCTCAAAGTCCTCTAGGCTCATTTCTCCTAACGCTCTTTCTTTCTCATTATCTGAATACTCTCTCTTACTCTCCTCCAAAGGCTTCTGTGATGTGAAGGGATAGTTACTATGAAGGAATTCATTTATTATATCTTTTCATTCGCTCTCATCCAGCATCTCCCTCGTAATACTCATTATTTTTTTTTTTTTGAATTTTTTTGAATTTTTTTTTATGGTCAAAGTTTTAGATTAACTCGATCTATACCTAAGTCTACCTAATTCCCCGGCAACGGCGCCATTTTGATCGTGATGGAAACCGAGCGTCCGTGTAAATACGCTAATCGTTGTTATTGGCTTCAGACCACAATACAAAAAAAAACTAAACTTTAACTACACTCTTGCGGAGTATAGTGGCGAGTTTGGGTATCGAACCCTCTGGGAACTAGGACGAGTGAACGTGAAGACAAAGGTAAGACTGTTAACCCTAACTTGACACTAGAAAGAAACCAAAAGATGATTGAGATGGGAAATAACTAATTAACTAAATGCAAACTCTAAATTACTTAATGAAGATGATTAAACTAAAACTTGAATTATGTGATGAGAAAAATAGGTCGGGAATACAATCCATCAACCCTAGAGTATTGTTGGTATTAAACTAATCGTAAATTTAAGTGATTAATTCGACCCAGAATTTAGTACTCCCGAGCATTACATATATGATGTTAAAGCCCGCACCATATATAATCAGAGGACGAGTAAATAGGTATTGCGATAGTGACACTCGAATTGCATTATGAAGCATCCCGGTTACCCTGAAGCAAACGAGATCCAAAGATCTACAATTGTCGCATTTCTACGCAATACGATCGTAATCAATTCTTAAATTTAGAGGATTAATTTTATACAGATGCAACTATCACATCAGGTTGAGTTCATGCATTCCAACCATAAAGAATTTAGCTAGACATATTGAACCTAACTATGCATGAATTCATAATTGTGTGGAAAGGGAGATTAAACATGAGAAATAATAATAAAAGTGCTGGAAATAAAAGATACCAAGATTGAAGAACAAGAGCATGCAAGAAGAAATCAAAGATTGAAGAAAAACCGAAAAAGCTCTTGAATTAATGGTGCAAAGAATGTAAATTCTTCTCCTAGATGTTCCTACTTGTTATGGATCTTTTACATCAATGAAATCTGGATAAAAAGAGTCCTAATGACTAAATATATAGGCTAGAGGTCGTTTAGAAGAGTCCCCAAAACATAAAACTCTTTTGGCTAAAAGATAAGCACAAAATAAAAATCACGTATCTGGAAATTTGTCACACTTAGAAAGCGTGACTAATTTTATAACGGATCTGGTGCATGACAAATGGGCGAACCGGTTCTTTTTTCTCAGGTTCGGTTCGGTTTGGGTCTGACAGCTTTTTTTCTTGGATTTCTTTCTCAACTTCAAATGGGCATAACTTTTTTACCGTAGCTCGGATTGAGGTGCCATTTTTTCCAGTGTTCTTGTAATTGAAAGATCTTCAACTTTCCAGTTGGCCCCACCTCCAGACTAAGGCTGAAAAATTATGAAAATTCCCTTCAACTCCCCGATTCTTGGTTTCTTTCACTATTTTGAGTTCTCTTTTCCATCTTTCTTGCATGAAATATCTGTGAAACACATAAGAGACACACAAAATACAAAATACTTGTCAAAAAGGGTTAGTACCATAAATATGAGATAAATTCAAGGTATTTATACCGCACGGGATCATAAACATACCGAAATTAAGGGGATAAATATGAAGAATTTATGCCTAATCAGCTGTGGTAGGCACCGTCCTCCACCGTACCAAGATGATTACTTCCAGTTCACCCATGTATAATTTCTGAGCTATTGTAGCTAGCGCATTTGGGTGCCTATTCATTGTTCGCACATGTCTCTCAATGGTTATTTTTAAGAACTGGCTCAGCAACATCTGGATGATGGATCTTTATGGTTCTAGATTGACGTGCTTGAGGGAGAACTCCCCATTAACTTGTTTTACTACCAAATAATCCCCTCATATACATATCACTCTCTTACCGTTTCGCAGTGCCTCCAACAATCCCAGAATAAGGGTTTCATACTCAGCCTCATTGTTTTAACATTTGAAATCCAACTTGAAGGAAAGAGTGATCTTCTCTTTACCATTCAAAAGGATAATACATGCACCCCTTATTCCTTATGCACAAGAACCATCAAATTCAATCTTCCACTCCTCCATCTCCTCTACTAAGCATGCATGGAAATTTTCTCCAAGCAGCTCTTCATTCGGAGGCTCAAACTTCTGACTTAGGAAATTAGCTAGGAAATCTACCACTGATTAGCTCTTGATAGATTTTGGCGCCACGCACTTCAAATCATACTCTGATAAGATCAAAAACCACCTTGTTACTCTTCCCACCAATATCGTCCATGCTAAGACATACTTAATTGGATCGCATTTGGTGATAATGTGAACTGTAAAGGCCCACAAGTAGTGTCTCAACTTTTGGGCTACAAAGACCAAGGCAAGACAGTGCTTCTAAACATTGCTATATCTAGATTCCGTGCATGAAATCATCCTTGACAAATAATACACCGATCTCTTTACCCCTTCACTCTCTTAAGCAAGCAATGCTCCTATAGATCTCTCTATTGAGGTAAGGTAGAGTAGCACCAGTACTCGGCTTCTGATGGCATTAGCATAGACGGGGATGCTAATACTTCTTTGATTTTCTCAAAGGCCTTCTTATACTCCTCTCCCCAGATCCACTTAGCTTTTTCTTTCATTAAGGGGCAAACGGGTGGTCACCTCCTCCAGCACTGACATAAATCTTCTTAGGTAGGAACTTTGCCTAAAAAGATCTTGAGTTATCGTTGACTATTTGGTAGTGGCATCATCACAATGGCCTTCCTCTTTTCCTCAATGACCTGCACCCCTTGCGAATTTACTACGAATCCCAAAAAATTTCCTACAGTGACCCTAGTGGCACACTTTGAGGGATTCATTCCCATCTTGTACCTACGACACCTTTTAAATACTCGTGTCAAGTCCTGGATATGATTTCACTACCAGGTCATCCACATAAAATTCTAATATATCATGAAATAAGTTATGGAAGATGGCCACTATAGTTCGCTAGTAGGTGGACCCTGAATTCTTCAAACCAAATGGCATGACTGTATAGTGAAAATTTCCCAATGACGTGCGAAAGACAGTATTCTTTACGTCCACCGGGTCCATCCTGATCTGATTATAGCTGATATACTCATCCACAAAATTGTACATCTCATGACTCGCGGTAGCGTCTACTAGATTGATTATATTTGGCAGGGGAAACTCATCTTTGAGGCATGCCTGGTTCAAGTCGCTAAAGTTAACGCAAATTCATATTTAGCTTTTATATTTCTTTGTAAGTGGTACAATGCTAGAAATCCATATAGGGTGTTGAATGGGTTTGATGACCCATGTTGCCAATACTTTCTCCACTTCTTCTTTGATCTTAAGGTCTAGCTCAGTCTTGTATGTGCGAGTGGGAAAGCATTAGGAATAGCATTTAGCTTGTGGGAGCTCACCTTCGCATCTATCCCCAACATCTTCGTGTACTTCAAACCAAACACATCAGTGAATTCTTTTAGCAGAGCAATTAGCTCATCCCTTTGCTTTTGGTCCAACCCTTTGGAAATTAGAATGGGTCTACGTTCTTCCCCTTCTAAGCCCAGATTTATCTCTTCTAGCTCCTCCAGCTGCTCTTTTAGACCGTTTTACATGCATTCAGGCGCCTCATCGGGTTCTTCTACATTCTCAATAATATGTGACTCATCTACCATAAACAGTCCACTGTCGGGGGACACTCTCATCCTCGAACGTCACCCGCACAGACCGTTACAAGAGATATATAACTTTTTCTTTTAGAAGGACGACCTTCTTACTTGTTCGAAGGGTCTTGGCTACCTCCTTTACTTTTTTCTTTTACTTATGGGGGTCACTCTATGTCCCAAACGATCATGAATAGACATCCTTGGTTGGGCACTTCCTCCAACCACTTGTATCCCCTTTAATTTTCTCACTAAGCTCTTTGTCTCTTTATCGAGATCCATATAAAATGTTGCATCTATTAAATGGGCTTCCTAAAAAAATGACTTTCGGGTTGATTTGATTATGATCTGAATACCTCGAACACTTTCTTTAGCACATTGATGATATATGGATGATATTATGCCATGCGTGTGCATCCACACTCGCCCTATGAGCTTCTTTTAGATTTTGTTGGCATTAATGACATGAAATTTAATATGGGAAGTGAAGTTCCTGAGCTTGATTCCCACATTGACGTACCCAAGTGACTACATGCTTGTGCTGTCTAATCTCAAAATCACCAATGGTACGACCACAATCTTGTCTAGGGAGATCTTTGTCTCATAAAGTGTGTTGATTGTCATGATATTGATGGGCATTCATCCATCCATCAAGGCCGTGGGGAAAGAAATCCCATTGATCATGGTTATCACATTGTGCAGTTATAAAAATATGGCATCTCTCTATCTGTTTAAAAAAAGACCACCTCAAAAGTGTATCTTTTAATTAGCCACCTAATAGGTCCCTACTATTTTAGCGAGGGGTCCCCTCGCTATTGCACTAATTCCAAAATCTTTATCGCAATGACCACCCGGGTGAATTATCTAAAAGTCCAATCTTTAGTTTTATTGACTAAGTGGATTTTGTATTCTTCCAGGAGTCTCTCGACACATATTGGCAGCATTCTTGCCTCAGCTACATCTTTATGGACATCTACTGCCCTCTCGTAAAAATGATTAATACATTGCATCATCTCTTCACCGGGCTTCTGCACTTCCTAAGCCAGGTGTCTCAATGTGAACTCGTCTTTCGCCACAAAAAAATTCTAAAGGAACTTCCTATGCATTTCTTACCATGTTGTGATACTATTGAGCGCCAGATGGGAGTACAACATGTACGTCTTCCCCATAAGGGTCTTAGAGAACTCTTCCAACTTCAGGTTCTTATTATTCCCATGCACTCCTAGGTATTCCACAGACCTTTTCATGTGTTATTTTTAGTTTTCTCCCTTACCATTGAATTTGATGAACTTTAGTGGGACATACCCTTCTGGGTATGGTTTTTCATTGGAATTTTTTAGGTAGGGGTTTTGCAGCTCCTCATACAGATGAGAAGTTTCCCTTTTAGATGAAAGTAGCTTCTTCACTTCCTCTATGGAAATAACCTTAGAGGGAGACTCCTCCAAACCCACATTCTTTGCTGTTGGTGAACTCAATGGTGTTATTACTTGCTCTAGCACCATCTTTTGTGATGGAGCCACCTCTCCAGCTATTGTTACTGCAGCGACTGCCCCTCTAAAGGGGGTTGCTACTGTTGTTACACAGCTTTGGCTCAATGTTGCAAAATCCACATTATTTTGTTTCAAAAACTCAAAAAACATGCTCATTAAATTCATACATGTCAATGGACCAACGGATGTTTCACTAGTCTGTCCTCCTTTAGGAGAAGGTGCTCTAGCTTTGGTCACTACCACCTCCTCTTAGGTGGTCTGATCACTCTGAACTTCATTTTTAGCTGAAGTGTTTTAAAAAATTAGCTGCTTAGAAAAATTATAGCCTTCTTTGTCCATGGAAATGTGGATATCTGCCTAGCGGAGTCGTCAAATATAGGAGGGTAGTGTGACTGGAGTCTAATAAGAACGGAACGGGTGAAGAGTGAGCCACTCCAATGGACTCTACCTTCAAGGTTTTCAAGGTTTCAAGAGAAGCTTCTAGTAAAACCTTCCTCTTTTGATAAAAATGGAGTCAATACTATAAACGCTTCCTATAAGAAGATTAACTTCAGAAGAAATAATAGTAACTTGGAGAGAAGCCTCTCCGGAGAATAATGTCTGTAAAGGTGAGAGTGAATAAATAATAACTTAACACTTAGAGCGAGATCAGGGATAGAATACTAGGTCTGGTGTGATTTTGATAGAGTAATGACTTAACTTGAGTTTCTTATGTCTGATTTGACCTTACCAAGGGTCCTATTTATGGGTTAATACTAAAGTTGGTTTAGGACTTTTGGGCGCTAAAAAGATAGAGAGAAACTTATAAGACTAAGTTCTGCAATGTACCTTTTGTCCTTACTTGGGGTGCAACCGTCTTTTCCCTCTGACAAACGACACCTGGTATAAACCAAAGTCAAAAATAAATATGTCTCCTAATGGTGATAAAATATCTGATTTGATAAATATTTTTTCAAATGGTAACTCGTCATACAAACTTTGTAATCTTGAGAGTGGTCTTGAGGGACACCCTCTTCAAAATAATTTTATAAAAGGTATTTTTCTTATGAGCAAACTCTTGGCTACTCACGTCAGTTATAACTAAGTGTGAGATGTGTAAGGACTTGAGTGACTCGTAGAGTCACTCTACTTGTATTCTCTCTATCTTAAAGTGCTAAGTGGTTGAGCTTTCTTAGCAAATTTTGTCTCTAAGCAACCAATCCAAAACTCCCAGGTAATCCCAGCTAGCCTGTTTGAGCCCTGCCTGCTCAACTAGGCTACTTGTACAAAAAAGTAAATATTAGTACGTTGTTATTTTCTAAGTAATAAGTCTTGGGAATGAAGTTACTCAAGGTGGACCACCTCACCCTACCTTTATTTCCACGATCTCAACTTGGGCATAGGGAGTTGCTTGTGGTGAGTACCCTCTTCCTGGTCTTCTTCTATGGCCTTAATCTTGCTTGGAGGGCTGCTCATAGTGAGCCCCCTCGTCCTTACCTTTTCTTCTGTGGCTTCAGTCTTGGAACAACGGGTTGTTCATCATGACCCCCCTTATCCTTTGCCTTTTTCTGTTGCGTTAACACATTTTGGAGGGGTTTCTCATGATGATCCCCCTCGTTCTTACCCTTTTTCTATAGATTCATTCTAGGGACGAGGGGTTGCTCGTGGTGAGCCCCCTCCTCCAGGTATCACATTTGGTCATGGGTCTCAATCAAGATAGACCCCCTAACTCTAAGATTTTCTTGATAATTTAGGAATAGGTAGCCCCTCCAGGTGGGCTTGCTCTCCTTAGAGTTATTTTTGTATTACATATGAACATCCATGTATAGTATCCCACTATATTTAAGTTTACTACACCAATTTACACCATTGTTGAGTGAAGCTATGAATTTTTGGAGCTTTATTAGGGGGTTCAGAAGATGGAAGTGGAAGCTTTAATGGAATTTGAAGAGAGTTTGAAGGAGGTTTTGCTAGGGAGCTAAAATGGAGCACATATGGAGCATAAATGGAGGATGCATTTGGTAACCCATTTAGACCACCTTTGAAGGTGGGGGTTGCTCCTCCTAGACCAACTTTCTACCACCATTTGGAGTATTTAGATGTGGGAAATATATCCTCAGCATCTAAGACTCTATTTTCATTATTAATAGTCTTGTTAGATTACATAAGTATAATGCACATGAATAAATAATGGTTTCTAATAGAATATTATTAAATATTTTTATGGAATAAAAACGTTGGTAAAATGTCATTTTGTTGGAAATAAGGATAAGTAAACAAAGTTTTGAAGTATTTTATGAAAAATGATGTTGATTTTCCTAAATGTTTGTGAAATAAAGTTTCTGGCAAACATGGAGATTTTAGGGAAAATAGACATTTGTCAAATTTAAAGAAATTAAAAATGTCTTTATGTCTTAAAAAGAATAATTTTGCAAGTATTGTGAATTTCTAGAATGAAATGTATGTTTAACCCATTTAATAGGATTTTAGAATTTAAAATCCATCTTCTCATGCATATAAACTTGTAGTATTTTGATAATAAATATGTGAACAAATTTAAAGGAGGTTTTTATGGCTGTAAACAAGAAATAAGAAAAGTAGAAATTCTAATTCTCAAAGTGTGAAAAGGGGTCTAAAGGTGTGATGAGTATAAGGTTGTAAGACTACATGTATTGATACAAGGGAAATGATATTTTCTTGTAAAAGTAGTCTTTAAGTGTAATTAGGTTTCTTGATTAAAGAAAGTACGAAAATGTCTAATTTAAAAATATTGTTAGTAAAGGTGTTGGATTAGTGTTAATGGTCAAACATTGGGAAGTTAGTGTGTGTAATTTAATAATGTTTGAAAGATTACCACTTATGAATTTGAAAAGGAAATAATGAAATAAAAAGGTTTCCAACTTGAGAAGAATTGTACTCCAAGGTTAAAAATGTGTTTAGATATTAAAAACACTTGAGGAGTTAGTGTAAATAACTTAATGGTGTTTTGGGGAAAATCAACACTTATGAAATGGAGTAAAAGGTGAGTTTGGAAACAAATGCATAAAACGGTAATTTTACGTAAACTGAAATATTTTTATGAAATAAAGACTTTGGAAGGGGTGTTACACATGATAGTCCTAATGAATATAGTTTTGGGAATAAAATCAAGGTTAGAGTGTAAAGAATGTGAAATAATAATTTCAAAGTGTAACATAAATTGGGGTGAAACCCCGAGTTCGACTTCGGTCGGGTAAAAATGGGAAGAAGGAATAATGTGGATATTTGAAAAATGTTAAAACACATAAAAGGAACTTGAATGACACCAATATAATTAAGGAGGGCCCAGAGCCTGGGGTGAAAGATCCAAAACACTGGCTAGAGCATGCGATGCGTATAGCCGACGGTGTGGAGCCCGTTAATGTATGCGGTTATTGGAAGATTTCGAGAAAAGATAAAGGAATAAGGAACATGTCAAGAAATGGGTCATTTGGTGAAAATGTGTTAAGACAACCTAACTTCAATGAATTCATAAATATTTTTATAAAGGTGAAATGGACAAGTAAATGCGAAATTGATAATTGTCCATAGGGTAGATACAAGGGTAAAGTTAGAGAGTAAATGGGTGGTTAAGCAACCTAAGAGGTTTAACCCACAATTTACACAAGGTGTGTTGTGAAAGGTTTTTCAAAGGCTAAATGAGTATTTTCTAACACGGTGTTCGCGTGCATTGAAATGGTGATTTTCAATGAAAATACTAATGTGGAATGGTTCAAATAAAAAGGGTAATTCCAGTAAGGGAATGGTTTTCGGTCAAACCAAGTGGATTATTTCAAATATTTACCTGTGTATATGTTAAATAAGGGAGTGAATGTCAAATGAGGGAAAATAAGTCTTTTACAAGATTAAGGTGAATTAATCCGGATAGATAAGGTTTTTGTAAGTAAAATTATTTCATGCATTATGTATATGTATATGTATATGTATATGTATATGTATATGTATATGTATATGTATATGTATATGTATATGTATATGTATATGTATATGTATATGTATATGTATATGTACAAGGTAGTGATATGTGCACGTAGGTACAACATGTTTGAGTCTTATGTCGTTCGATTCTATACCGCATTTATATATTTCCCACTGAGCATTCGGCTCACTCCCTCATTTTGTTACGGCAAGTTAGGTGCGACTTTGTATTTTGAGAGTATTATACAAGTAAGTACTCTCTTTTATTTTACGTTAGTAGCTCTGTATGCTTGGACTTCGGGGTTCTCCTCATGGGTCCCTCAAGTAGTTTGATTTGAAATCGAAATTACATGCTAATAAAGTGAATAACTAATTAAAAATAAAACTAGAGTAGCAACATTATATAGGTTGTTCATTTCACTTCACAACTAACGCTTAGGTCGGACGGGGTTGACTACGGGTAACCCACATATTCGGGTCGGGGCGTTACAAATGGTATCATAGCTTTAGGTTCAAGGTTCCTTTCAAGAGTGACGTGGTGAGGTTTGTAGTGAATCTTTTTACGTCAGTGTAGGTTTGGGTCGGTCACGGTAGTTTGGTGACGGTTAGTTTGTATCCTCGACGATGAAGTCAAGAAGGTTATCACGACGGGTCACGACTGGTGAATTCTTTTCCAAGTGGAAGACGACCAAGTTAGTTGTCGTTAATCACTTTCTCACTTTTGATTTAGATATGCTAGTAAGTTACGAGTGTCCGTGCAAGCCTATAGTGGTCACATCACAAGTTTTTAGTGTGAGGTGCTTATGTGTCAACCCGTAATGATATGAGAAGCCAACTGAGATGTAGAGAATGATGAATGACGTCCACTGAATTATAAACATAACTCGTGTAAAGTCAACTGTGGAGATTAGGTTACTAGTGCGTCAAATCTAAACAGTGTTGAATTATGATAGGAATGTGTTAAGTTCTTCGACTAAGTACTTCGGGTAGTTAGTACTAACGGTGTGGCTAGGTAAATTCGATTTGTCTCTTAGTATCACGTCTTAAGACAATTGATGATTTAGTGGGAATGACGGTCGTGTTGGTCAACACTTGGGACGTGTACTCAGTCTATGTATTATTATAAGTAAGTGTCCTGGTGATTCTTGATTGAAAGTTGTACCTTGTAGGGTATAATGAGAGTTACAGACAAGTTGAGGTAAGTATGTTACATAGACATCAATGATGGGTGAGGAAACTTAGGATTAATCTCTATATAGTCTTCTATGTCCACTTTTTAGGAGAAGTGATGTGATTTTCAAGGAATAGGATCTTTAGTTATGTCAATGATGCAAACCTAGGGGTTGATAGGTTGTAGGCAACGTCATGTATGCTGCCAAAATCCTTAGTAGCGTTAGTTATGGGTTGGTGCATGGTTTATGGTCACACCCGTTTAAAAGAAATATAAGATCATTATCTTACTATAAAGGCTCGTTGTAACCACCAAAGTGATGGTTGGGTGTGAGGAAATCTTAGTGTGACGGTGGTTTAAGGATTTATTGATAAGCACCCAAAACTGTACAATTTATACCCCGAATAGATGTATTTTAGTTGCTATTTCTCGATAATATGGGTCTCATGTGCTTAAATGTTTATCATGCAGGCTTAACTGCAGTTGCGGTATCAAAAGCTACATTTAGAGGCCAATTGCAGTTAGAATGGAGCTAATATCCTTGTCTCGTACCCTAGCCTACCCTAAACTTGTCCCTAAACCGTCACCCAAGCCCCGTGTGTGTTGGTTTGATCCCTTTTTATTTTATTTTAATTTTTTTTTAGATTTTTATTTAGTGTCATTTTATTTTAGAATTATTTAGAATTTGTAAGCTTTATTTACTATTTTTATATTTTATTTTATCTTTATTTTTTTATTAGTTTTATTTTATTAGAATTAGTTTTTTTAAGATTTCATTTATTTTTAGATTTATTAGATTTTATTTTTTTAGGCTTTTAGTTTTTAGTCTTATAGATTTCTATTTTTATTTTTATTTCTTTTTAGATTTATCTTTTTTATTTTTGTGTCTTTTATTTTATAGGATTTTATATTTTTAAGTAGTTATTAATTAATTTTTTAGTTATTAGTTTTTATTCTTAGTTTTTATTTTAGTTGTGTTTAGTTTTTTTTTTAGAGTTTGTTTAGTGTGTCGTGTCGTGTCGTGTCTATTTTATTTTACTTTTTATTTTTAGTTTAGTTTAATTTTTAATTTAGATTAATTTTAATTTTAGTTTTAGTTTATATTTTTTTAGGGGGTCCTAATTAAACACACACACTAACTTCCATACACAACCTCATACACCATAACACACCCTCACCCTCACCCTCATCCTATTACCTACACCCACACCACACCTTATCCCTCCTATTCATCTTATTCCCTACACCACCACTCTCTCTCTCTCCTATCTCCATTAACAAACATCTCAACAAACCCTCACCTCACTCAAACCTCCATACCTCCCCACCAAATCAAACACCACAATTAACCCATCGGCGGCACCTAACCCGGAATCGCGACCCAGTACCCGGAGCCCGACCTGCTGTCCACCTTTTACTCCAATCCCGCCCCTCTCCAACGTCCCCCTACCTAGCGTCGGACCCGTCGCAAGCCCGCCGGTGACCCAACCAACTTCCTCCGATCGAGACCTCTCGCCCCCTGCCGGCAAAACCCAGCTCCGGCGACGACCCTTCTGCAAACTCCGTTCAACCCGAGACCCCAAACCGACCCTCTCAAGTCAATTAAAAACCCTTCAACCATAAAACCCCCATACCCATTTCAAGACCCATTTTCCCAAGCCTCATAAGATTTCTTCACCTGCATAAACCAAACAAGAAATGCCAAAACCCAAAAGCCACATGCCACTTAACTCACTTTAACCAATTTACCCAAATACCCTCAAATCCCCTTTCTAACTCAATACCTAAAAATACCCCTTTAACCATATCAGATTTTATTCTTACCCACTCTTCCCGCATGACCTCACACAACCCATGCACATGTGTGCATAAATTCCCTAGATACCCTCACTCAAATACCTTTCATATCCCATACACCCTTATCCTACCAATTTTACCCCTAGCTCCACGCCTTGTATAAAAAGAAGAAGAAGACCCCATTTGAAAAAAGAGAGCTTAGAGATAGGAATTTTAGAGAGAGAATTGTAGAGAAAATTATCCTTTGTAAATAGTTTTTCCTTTTTTATTTTAGATATTTGTGAGATTAGATATTGTAAGAGAGTTAATTGAGTGAATATTTTAATTTCAAATCATTTGGATGCTCAATTAAGTGGTGTATGCTTCAATTTGGAAAAGTAAAGTTCAACTTTCTCAAAGAGATTTGGTTTGTTTGTTCTATTCTCTTCTCTTTTATTTTAGTAGCCTCGATTATTAATTTGTCATGTTTAATATCATGTTAGGCTAAAAAACCCTTTCAAGGGTTGGGGTGAAACCCTTATTTGATGTTGTTTTATTTTAATTAGTTTGATTACTTGAAAAGTCCCTTTGAATGTTAATTTTAATCCCTCACCCTTAAATTTACGCCTCGAGAGAGGGTAAATGATTTTCGAGAGAAAATCAAAATTCAAATTATAATACCCATTTTAGATTCGAACTAGAGATAGGGGTTTCTTAAGTGGGGTATTATTACTTGAATTTCTACTCTAAATTTATTTAATAAGATTGACATAAATTCTAATTGATCGATCCTAGCGGGTGATTAATTAAAAGGAGTGTTGATCTATTTTCTAGAGTTGTGGGGTGTTAAACTTAACTTTCTAAAAGGTTACTATTAAAATTACACTTGCAACGAGAGTTTATTTGTAATTTTGATATTAATTTGGGAGAATTCAAATAACTAAATTAATTAATTAGAATAACTAAAATTTGTGATGTAATCCCACTCCTTGATTGTTCTCACAATTATTTACATCACTTTATCTTTTATTTTAGTGTTAGATTTTGTTTTCATTTTAGTCACTTTCTAGTTAGTTATTTTCATCTTAGTTTAGTTTAGTTTAAAACCTCACCTCACCCTATTGTTTTAATATTGAAAAAGCTAAAAAAATTTAGAAAAGTGGAAAAGCACAAAAAGAAAATAAAAAGTGAATTACAATTGAATTTGTCTCTAGCTTACTCCTTAGAAAGTGGATTGACACCCTTACTAACCGCTACACTTGAGTTGTTATATTTTGTAGGTATGTGAGGATTTTTTATTAGCTTGGTTCCATCGACAACATACATACAATATCAAGTTATCATTTATTAGAGTGTTTGTAGGACTAAGGGTGTGGGCGACATTGAGGATATAATTCAACTATTGTGACGCCTTGAGGTGTTTGATGGTTAGGGTGATCCATGTGTAGAACCTCATGGACCAATGTCCTTGTGAGCGCCTAGTAATCACAATGAGGGAATTAAAAGGTTTGTGGAGCGCACCTACAATGATTATGGTATGGATGATGAAATCTGGTCGGGTCTTAACGACTTTTATATGAAATGTATTTCGTGTCCTTAGGAAGCCAGTTAAGTCCAGTATGTAGAGGTATTAGCATCCTAGTAACGATTGTGTTGAGGGTCAGGTGATGATATCAGGTTACTGGTCAAGGTTTAGAAGATTTGTATAGTGTACGTGGCGGGTGCAGTTTCTAGAATTAGCACAGATGGGTGGTGTCCTCTGATGAGGAGTTAGAAGCTATTGTCATTTATGGGGTATAGTGCTCGAGTGTTATGGAGCGATGAGTTGTGGCAATGTGACACTTACCTTGAGGAGTATTGTGAAATGTACTTGAGACCTAGATTGATGATGCCATGTGGAGAATTGAAACGGTAATCGAGGTGAGTTAATATTGAAGCATGATTCGAATGTTGGCGTGTGTCGACGGTATGCTAGGATAGCCTTAGCAAGGTAAGGAATAGTTCTCGGCACGTCCTGTCAAGACGTTACGGATAGATAATGTAGCCCTATATGGTACTTACTACCCTTAGAATGACAATGGGGGTCGGTGTGGTTGTCATGAAAATTCAGTTTAGGTAGAGCCTGGAAGTAAGTTTAGTGACAATCTCGTATAGTCAAAGTGGACAATAGGGTGAATGTCTCTCTTGAACAGAATACTCCCTATGGGATTTGGGATTTCGATCATGATATGATAAGACAGATAGTAAACTACGTGTAGTGGGTTGGTGATATCGTCGCCGATAAGTGGACTTAGTCAGTATAAACAATGGTGCAAAGCATACACCAATCAGAATGGTACATGTGTGCTAATGGTATGGAGGAAGGGACTCAATTCCAAGGAGGGAAGTCGGGCGTTTGACTTCCTAGAGAACTATAGGTCCGTATGTTGTTTTCGTGTTAAGAGAATAAATGATTGTGATTCGATTCATCACAGTTGATGACCTAAGTCAGGGGTGTGGGTAAGATTAGTACCCAGTGGGAATTTTAGGAATGAGTGATATGACTCCAAGCATATTACGTAAGTTCACTTCCCGTAAATCATAGTCTGATGCATGTGGGTGGGATTTTCTTAGGATGGTTGCTTGTTCCTTCTGACTCTCATGTGTCCCTTTCAATTTTGATAATCATGGACCGATATTCTCACATATTTGGTAAATAGAATTGGTACCAGGTCATGGTGCAGCGCAGTTGGACCTGGTAGATCATTGTGGATCGGGTATGGTCAATGCAGCTCGGTAACTGTGTGCATCTATCTGAGTTATCCTTGATATTACATGAAGTTTTGTGTACGGATGTGCACTTTTGACTACATGGCTGCTTGTAGTATTGGCCTTTATTAGGATTAGCAACCTTTTCGACTGGACAAAATGGCGGTCAGTGGCACTGATTATAAAGAGAGAGATGATGAATTGAGTATATTTTATAGAGTTAGAAATCAAGGAGAACTTAGTGCACGGTTTGCTTTCATGGCGAGTGGAGTAGTGTGAGGCTCAAGTGAGTTCACTAAGGTGAGACACCTAGGGTGTTACCAAGGTTATCAAAGTGACGCAACAAAAGGTCTCAGCGAAATATACAGTGATGAGTTGGTAGGTGTATTACTTCTCAGAGTGAGAATTCAACATTGTATGGTTAATGGAAAGCTTATGCTAGTTATGAAGTCAGGATAGCCTGAAAATTTATGGAATGCAAGATGTGTAGTCCTAAAATGGAATTGGTTTTGATGATGAATATGATGGCCAATTGTATTACGGTTCAGTGTTGATCACTAGAGAAGGTTTCCTGTGGAGGCACCGGTTACTATAGGGTACTTGCAAGGATGGTCTTAGGAATTATTTGAACATAATCATCAAGTGAGTGGAGACTCGAAGTCGGTTATGAGAGGCTAAAGGTTAGCGAAGTGGTGAGCATTAGAGCATGTCGTATATTGATCATTTGGTGACAAACCCTGCATGAAGGCGTGTAATGTGACTTTAGTATTGAGGACTTCGATGATTTTGTCTTAGAGGATTTTTATGGATTATAATAGAAGTTGGTGAACCCCTTAAATTTAAGGATTAACAAGTCATGAATTTTGAGGATGAAATTACCCAGTGAGGGACATTTATAATACCCCTCCCCAATGTTTATTTAAATTATGTATAAATGGTAATGAAGTGACATTCAATGATAATTGTTGAAATTATGGGTAAAAATTGGAATTTTGAGAAAAAAAAAAGAAGGGTCATTTGAAGGTCGTTAGAAGGAAAGGATCAAACGAGATATGGATATCGTTAGAAGCAGGGGTCCAAGAAAGCTTTGAATGATACCCCACTGTACCACTTTCAAGGGTCGCTCGAAGGTCTTTACAAGCCATAAATCAAATAAGGTGCTCTTTCATTTGAACGAGGCTCAATGTCATTCAAGTGACGTGCTTTGAAATTTTTAGATCTAACCGCCCTTGTGCGCTATCACGTTTTTGACCCTTGGATCGTTGCGCTGTCGAGCTCTGGTGAGCCCAAATTGGGCAAAATGGGATTTTTGGTGTTTAATGGATTTTATAATGTTTGGGGCTTGTTTAGGTCATTTGAATTTGGAAGAAGAGGGAGACAGAGAGAAGTGGCCTTCCACCATGTTTGGACACCTCTTTCCACCATTCCACCCCCATAAACCATCTTGTTTTTCTAATATCCCACCATTTCTAAGCCTACTACACCAACTTCCACCATTGTTGAGTGAAGCTATAAATTTTTGGAGCTTTGTTGGGGTATTCTTGATGATGGAAGTGGAATCTTTCATGGAATTTGAAGAGTTTTTGAAGGGGGGTTTTCTTGGGATCTTAAATGGAGCATATATGGAGCATAAATGGAGGATGCATTTGGTACACCCTTGAGGCCACCTTTGAAGGTTGCGGTTGATCCTCCTATACCAATGTTCGACCACCATTTGGAGTCTTTATAGGTGAAAAATATATCCTTAGTATTTAAGACTCTATTTGGATTACTAGTAGTATTGTTGTCAAATTACATAGTAGAATCCACATGAATAAATGATAGTAGATTAATATTAAATATTTTTATGGATTAAAAATGTTGGTAAAATTTCATTTTGTTGGAAATAAGGATGAGTGAATATTTCAATGTTTTGAAGTATTAAAATTGGTATTTTATAAAAAAATGACGTTGATTTTGCTAAATATTTGTGAAATAAAGTTTCTTGCAAAAATGGATATTTTAGAAAAAATGGACATTTGTTAAGTTTAAAGAAATTAAAAATGTCTTTATGTCTTGGAAAGCATAATTTTGCAAGTATTGTGAATTTTTAGAATGAAATGTATGTTTAACCCATTTAATAAGATTTTAGGATATAAAATCCATCATGTCATGCATATAAACTTGTAGTATTTTCATAATAAATATGTGAATAAGTTTAAAGGAGGTTTTATTGGGTTTAAACAAGAGTAAGAAAAGTAAAAACTATAATCCTCAATGCGTGAAAAGGGGGTTAAAGGTGTGATCAATATAAGGTTGTAAGACTACATGTTTTGTTAAAAAGAAAATGGTATGTTCTTATAAAAGTAGTGTTTAAGTGTAATTAGGTTTCTTCAATAAAGAAAGTAAAGAAATGTCAACTTTGGAAATATGGTTAGTGAAGGTTTGGATAAGTGTTAATGGTTAAACATTGGGGACTTGGTGTGTATAACTTAATAGTGTTTGAAAGATTAACACTTATGAATTTGGAAAGGAAATAACGAAATAAAGAGGTTTTCAACTTGATAAGAATGATTCTTCAAGGTTAAAAAGGTGTTGAAATGTTAAAAACACTTAAGGAGTTAGTGTGAGTAACTTAATGGTGTTTTGGGAAAAATTAACACTTTGAAATGGAGTAAAAGGTGAGTTTGGAAACAAATAGGTAAAATGATAATTTTACATAAAGTGGAATATTTTTATGGAATAAAAATGTTGGAAGAGGTGTCACACGTGATAGTCTTAATGAACATGGTTTTTGGAATAAAATCAAGGTTAAAGTGTAAAGGACATGAATTTATAATTTCAAACTGTAACACAAATTGGGGTGAAACCCCGAGTTCGACTTCGGCGGGGTAAAAACAGGAAGAAGGAATAAGTGGACATTTGTAAAATGTTAAAACACATAAAAAGAACTTCGATGACATCGAAATAATTAAGGAGGGTCCGGTGCCTGGGGTGAAAGATCCAAAACACTAGCCAGAGCATATTGTGCGCATAGCCAGCGGTGTGGAGCCCGCTAAAGTATGCGGTTATTAGAATATACCAAGAAAAGATAAAGAAATAAGTAGCATGTCAAGAAATGGGTTGTATGGAGAAAATGTGTTAAGACAACCTAACTTGAATGACTTAATAAATGTTCCGGTAAAGGTGAAATGGACAAGTAAATGCGAAATTGATTAATATCCATAAGGTATAGAAAACGGTAAAGCAAGTGAGTAAATGGGCGGTAAAGCTACCTAAAAGGTTTAACCCATAATTGACACAAGGTGTTTTGTGAAAGGTTTTTCAAAGTCTAAATGAGAATTTTCTAACACAATGTTCACGTGCGTTGAAATGGTGTTTTTGAATGAAAACACTAATGTGATATGGTTTAAATAAAAAGGGTAATTCTGGTAAGGGGATGGTTTTCGGTCAAACCAAGTGGATTGTTTCAAATATTTAATCGTGTGTGTGTTAAATAAGGGAATGAATGTCAAATGAGGGAAAAGAAGTCTTTTACAAGATTAAGGTGAATTAATCTGGATAAATAAGGTTTTTGAAAGTAAACTTGTTTCATGCACTAAGTATTTGTATATGTACAAGGTAGTTGTATGTGCACGTCGGTACAATGTGTTTGAATCTTCTTCTTACCATTCGATTATATACTGCATTTGTACATTTCCTACTGAGCATCCGTCTTACTCTGTCATTTTGTTATGGAATATTAGGCGTGATTTCCTGTTTCAAGAGCGTTATATAGGTAAGTACTCTCTTATGTTTTACGTTAGTAGCTCTGTATGCTTGGACATCGGGGTGCTCCCCATGGGTACCTTACGTAGTTTGATTCAAAATCATAATTGCATGCAAAACAAGTGAAACTTTAATTAAAAATAAAACGGGAGTTGCTATATTATATAGGTTGTTCATTATACTTCACACCTAACGCTCAGGTCGGACAGGGATGACTATGGGTAACCCACATATCTGGGTCGGGACTTTATAACTTTCCCTTAATTCTAAAGGTTTTTTATGGTTCTTGATCACTGGTGAACTTCTTGAAGACTCCTCCTCTATGGGCTTCTACTTCTTTTTTACTTATTACCATGATTTCCTTCTACCTATCATCTTCATTTTTGAGAATTTAATTACTATCTAGGTGACATATTTTGCAGCAATAATTACAATAGTATGGAAGGGATTCATATTCAATTGATTGACAAAAGCCATAGTCACCACACCCAATCCATATTCTTTGGGGACAATCTCTTAGAAGTCAAGATCCACATGTACCCTAGCCATACTAGGTCTGTTGATATTTGTTGTTGAACTATCAATTTTGATAAGGATTTAAATTTCTTGAGAGATGGAGAATAAAGTTTCCTTTACAAATAAATGCACTGGCAAACATAGGAAACACACCCATACTGGTACTATTGAACGTTCTTGATCTGTTCTAAATCAAGGGGTCAATTTGAATGTCCTCGGAGGGCTTTGTCTAATATACCATTGGTCTTTGATCTATAGCTAGATAAAATCTTCTTCACAATTCACTCTAATAGGTATGTGTTTGTGATCAAGCAATCCTATTGGTATGTTTCCTTTAGGCCAAATGTTTCAAAATTATTCCTAATAAACTCCATAAAAGGTTATCCATGAGAGAACTTACTTTCAATGGCATGTTTGTAAGGGGTAGATAACTAGTTCATATCTTCAATGGTAAACATTATTGTTGGTTCACCTTTGAACTTTTAAAGTGGTTCAACTCCTATTGCATAGGATATGAATGACTCTTCCATAACACTTGTAAAGAATTTATGCCATGGGTTTGATGGATTAAGGGGTCTGGGATCAAGTGTTTTGGATGATGAAGGTCTAGAGTTTGCAATGCAAACCCTAATTAGGGTTAGGGTTGGAGAGAGAGAGAGAGAGAGAGAGAGGCCATAAACATTATCAAATTAAAACTAATTTAATGATTGAAAAACTGAAACTTTGTTGTATATTAGAACTAATATTCTCAATTTACATAAAATATGAGAGATACATAGATATTTGTATGGGGCGAAGGTGGTTTGAATAGATTGGGTTGTGGATATTGGAAAATTATAATATTGTTTAGATTAGAATTACAAGAAACTTTGGAATGGGAAAAGCCAAGCGGTGTGGAATGTGTTAAGTCAAAGGGATGTACAAAAGTCAAAATCCCATATAGAAAAAATATGAAAGCTTAAGTGGGTCAATAACGAAATGTATTTCATAAGATTTTGCACATGTGTATTAAGTAGCATGCTCCTAGTGTGCATCCTAAAGCTAATGATGATGCAAAGCACCATCCTGGCATGTGCATTAATGCAATTGGTCTTTAGGGAACATTGGATGCTTTAAAGGCGCACTTTGCACTTCGCATGTATGCATCGTCACAATGATTAGTGGGATCCTTTGACTTTTGACAAAGTTAACAAATCAAACCACCCAGATTAAATGTACATAATCAGGCACAACACACACGAATCCATGGAATATGATCAAATGACTATACATTGGTGTTTGTTGGTGAACGAACATCACACAAAAATCTAATAAATATGATCAAATGACTATACATTAGTATCTGTTAGTAAACGGACATCATTTTGCCTATAAAAACAGAGAAACTGTGATTTTAATTAATTTTAAACATCTGTCTTTCTTCATAAAAAATACTTCTTATCAATTTTATTGAATGTTGAGGCTTTCTACTTGAAAAATCTCTTGAATTTGTTGCATCTTAAAGGTTATTTTCCAATATAACCATTAGCAAACTGCATCTGATTGGGGAAAAATAACAACTCCATATCTCAAATCCTTAAATTATCTTGAATTTCCTTCATTGCAATCTTTTTAAGGTGTTATTTTCAATGGAGGCAAAAAAGATTATGGATTATTTATTAATCCCACAATTCATTTGGATCACTTTGATATTATAAACTTTAGTTGTTGGAAAGGGAAATTGTTCGTTCCTTTTATAATTTTAAGGTTGCATTCACTTTGAATCCCTAACTTTAACTATTTTTAGTACTGAAGGATGATGGAACTTATATAGTCATAGAGGAAATAAAGAAACATGCAGGAGATATATTAATGTGTTAGGGGCATATTCTAAAAAAATTGTCCGATCAACTCTATGATCTTTAAAACTTGATGTAGTCTATGCGTGAAATTTGGAATGCTCTCAAATATAAATACAAAACATATCAGGAAGGTGAGGATAAATTCTTTATTTTTAAATATTTGAACTTAGTATGGGTGATAATCAATCTTATTTTTACTAAGAACATAAGTTACAAATCTTTGTCATAAAGCTTCGTAAATTAAAAGGGAAAATTTTATAATCATTTCAAGGGGTGATAAATATTTTAAACTTTTAACCGGCTTAAAATAATTATAGAAAGAAACTCCTATATATGAGAGGTGATATAACTTTGGAAGATTTATAGAAATATTTAAGGATTATGGAGGGAACTATATCTCATGATTTGAAGAATGTTCCTCAAAAAATTCTTCTTTCACTGAAGAGAATAAATTTAAAAATAATTTCAAACTTAATATTTGGAAAAAGATCAGAATAATCACTCCAACAAGAAATAACCAAGTGGGATTTTTTTTTAATTTTTGAAAAAATATCACTGTGCTCGTGATTAAAAAAAGAAGAAATATAAGATAGATGTCAATGAATACAATATTGCAAATAGTGCAAATATGGTGGATATTAATTCTAAGATCTGATTTCATTTGTATCATATATGCATATTGGTTTGATTACCCTAATCAATATGCCCTTAGTGACTAAGTATTCTAATAGGTGTCTCGACCGAGGAGCTACCATACATGTTTGCAAATAATTCTATTCCTCAAATGAAGAAGAACAGACGACCAAGAGTAAAAGGGAAATTCTTGTGACAGGATGTTCAAATAAAGTATTATTATTAATAAAAAAAATCTTATATTATTGACTCATTTGATGTAAGGTGTGATTGATTAGCACAATCAAACTTAAGTTCATTAAAATACATGTTGAAACAAAATTTAATATATTGTGACAACACTTCTCATGATAAATGTGAATTTTTTACTCAAGCCAAAATAAATAAGAAATCGATTTCTGAAGTTGAACAAAATACATCATTATTTTGGTATTATGATATATGTGATAGTACTTTGTTTTGGGTATTTAAGGAATGAGCATGAAGCCTAATCCAATCTTAGTAGTGTGGATAAAATGTGATTAATATCCTCAAATGTGTATCCCATTGCATCTTATTACAGTTTATAAGCAAGATAAGCATAACAACAGTACAAAGTGTTTAAAAAAAGGCTCTGATGAAGCTGATTCATGCAAAGCTTTTAAAGCATCGATTTGTCCTTGGTGAAAAAAATAAGAGAGAGGAGTAAATTCCCAATGATTTTTTTAATGGTCTTTGTAAAAACATGTTTTCAGGGTGTAAAATCTTGGTCTTAAATGCTTATAGTTGTTCCTTGTTATAGACATTTAATGCTCAGCCAACCTAACCATACCTAACATTTCAAGTGCATTAAATGTGATAAAAATGTCAATGAAGCTACTATGCGACATCCTAACACTAGCATATCAGAAATCGTATGGAGCTACTAACCATCAATCCAAGGTATGTAACTAATTTGATGTTTTGGGTTTGGTTATACCTATGATTGTATGTGAATCCAAAAGATCACTTAAGCGCTAAAAAGTGTATTCTATTGAAAATGCCCATAAGGTGTATCAAATAAACCTTTATCGTAGTATCATCCAATATATCTTGGAGATTTGTACTTTTGTTCATAGAGTACTTAAGTATATAACTTTAAAAATGTAAATTTTATGTGTGTATATATATATATATTGCCTATGATCCCATGTCAAAGTATTGAGCCTATAAAGTCAAATATATTTGATTCGTTATGAGTGAGGCACGTTCTCGTTTTGGTTAGATGAACCTTCAAGATTAAAGATCATCCACTGTCTCTCACTAAAGACTTCTGTTGCCATGAATTTATATTGAAATGTGAAGATTATATCCTTTTTGTAGATTTTGAATTAATTATGGGTAAACACACACACATGCACAAATTTTTTTGAAAGTGTGTGAGGATGATAAAATTAATGTAACAAGTGATAAAATGTTTCAAACCATCTCAGAACTTTTGAGCAAATGATTTTTGGAAATGCCTTACCATTGAACTTTGTTAGGGCTTATTCAAAATGAGTTTAAGAATATGTTTCTGGCCTAACCGTTTGAATGATATTGTTTTGTGCCCTTTCACACAGCCTGTTAACATGGCTTGCCCACTGTTGATGTAAAAAACTAGATCATATCTAATTATTTAATCATAGATAAAATTAAATGAGACAAAGAAATTTTAAAGTGGTTCAGCCTTATAAGAATGGCCTACGTCCACTGTTTTTGTTGCTGCTGACTTGTTTGGGAATTCTCGATTACAGGTTTCAATCAAGGAATTGTGATCCCCCTACAATGAGGATGATACAATGTATTTATAGCCTCTAGGTTGTACATGTGAAAGGGTAATACACAGTTGTCCCTTAGGTGTGTTCATCTGTATGTATTTAATGTGCGGTCTGTCTGTTGGTTTTCTCGCTATTAATGCCTTGTACAAGGCGCAGCTCGGACCGCCTGAGTATCTCGGTGTAGTGGAGTTCCTCGGAGCAGTGGAGTTCCTCGGAGTGTACATGTTGCTCGTAGAATCTGAGTTAATCGGGGAAGCAGAGTTCCTCGTCGCTAAAGTGATTGCAAAAATGTCTGTAGATGCCACATAAATTGACACGTGTTTTCTTGTGATTAATCCACGTCAGCAGGTTAAATTTGGTATCAACAGAAGCCCCCAATGTTTCATAGTTCGAAATTTGAGGAGTGTGGAACATTCTTTCTCGGGATATGGCGGTTTTAAATGATCCTCCTGATTTTTAGGAACGTTCCCTTTGTATTTATTTTTCCTTCCAAATTCGCAGAATCAGTCTTTTTGAATTTTTATAACCGCCTCGATCTCCGAGTACTTTTAGTCCTTTTAGCCGTCGGTAGCGTAATCGTTTCTTTTTGTAATCATTAACTTTACCGTTTCCCAAGGTAAGGTATTTAAGCGTCGCAGACAATCCCATCGTCTTCCACTTTTTCAAATTTCTATCTTTGAGTTTTCCATTGTCTTTCTCTCTTGTGCGTTCATCCTTTCCGTCGTTCGTTGTCAACAGATCCACTCTTTTCCTGTAAGATATTCTTCCTTCTTCTCCATTTCCTTTATTCATCATGGTTTACCTTGTTGAATCTCTTGATAAATTTCGCTCTGATTTTGCTATCCCTTCATGGGTTGTTCCGGAGGAACTTTTTGAACCTTCAGATTATTTCCGTTTGGCTGAGGGACATTGGTTCCCCAGTCTTTTTGTTGTTGAGTGTGGATTTTCCTTTTCGCCAAATCCTTTATGTCTGGAATTTTGTCAATATTTTGACGTTGTTCCTGCAAGAATAGCCCCCAATACATGGAGAATAGTTAATGGGGTTCATAGACTAAATCAAATTCATGAAACTCGCATAGGAATTCCAGAAATCATGTTCTGTTATAGATGGGTTGTTGGGGATAATACTTTTTATTTAAAAACTAGATTTTTAAATAGGGCTTTAGTGGTCAATCTCCCAGATGCCAATAGGGACTATTTTGAGCATGGGGTTGTTATCAAAAATTGGCAACATGGTCCTTTATCTGGAGATGAAGTGTATCAGGGTCCCAGATTCCCTCCCTATGGCAATGGGATAGGTTATCTTCATTTTATTTTATTTATTTTGAAATTATGCTTTCTTTGTGTTTGATAAAATGTGTCACTGATATTTCAATGTTTATTTATTTGCAGTTGATAGTAAAAGAAAGTCTCCAAAAGAGACAGAAGTTAACATCAAGCACTTAAACTTATCTGGAGCTTGCATCAGACTGTTGCCGACGAGCATATTAGGTCTGCCTCATACTTGCTGCAGTATAAGAGCTACACATCTTCTTTTACTGCTCGTTCGGTGATCAGAGATATTGAACCGGTGCCAGTTCCTGAAGATTCTTCTTCTGAATCACACATTCCCCTTAGTGAAAGGATGGGTAAAAGAAGGGTTCCGTCTATCTTTGAGAAATATGCCTCTGGTGCTGGGGAGGCAAAGAGAAGTAAATCTGATGTCCCAGAGGGGACAAAGAAAATTGATGCTCCTCTTTCTGCTGCAACCAAGAAGGCTGCTGAGAAGCCCCCAGTGGCTCCGAGTAAGACTGATGCTCCAACATAGGTGATTGTCATATCACCGACCAAGAGTTCCTCCTTGGTCGAAACTATTTTTGTTCCCCCGAGAAGGCTGAAGAAGAGCTCCTCGGTCAATTTGGCCGAAACCATCTCTCAGCCCCCAACTACTGGAACTGGTATTCCTACCTTTATTCCCCCGAGTTCTGCCATGAGCTCGTTGAAGACTTGGATCATTCCCGAGATCCAACGTATTGAAGAAAACCTTCCTCGGGACATGGTCATGTCATTGGCTACTCGCCATATTGCTTCTGTAAGTTTTACTGTCTTGAACTTTCCATCTTTCCCTTGTTACATATGTCTCTGTACTGACTTGCCATTATCTTCTTTTTCCAGTTGGTGACCTATTTTAATACCATTCTGAAGAAAGACGAAGCTATTAAAGCTTCAAGCTCCTCGTCTGGTGTGGAGGAAACTCTGGTAGGCCTGACGCATTCTCTGAAAGATTCTCGTCAGAAATATGATGAAGATAAGGCTGCCTGGGAGAAGAAACTCACTTCAGTCGAGGAGGAGAAAGCTCAGGTTGTTGAAGTCTCCAAGGGGTTGGAGAATAAAATAAAGAATTTGGAAGAGAAAAATAAAGAGCTCGACGAGAAGCTCAAAAAATCTGGTGATCTTGAGAATAAGCTCAAAATTGCTGAGGAAGAGTTAGTCCATCTTCGCAAAGTAAATCGTCAGAAGGAGGAAGTGGAAGGAAAGTTAAAGGCTACCGAGGAGCTTCTATCCGAGAAGCTTTCCTCGGAGAAAACAAAAAGAAAATTGTCTGTGAAGAAGTCTTTCAGCGTTGGCTGGGACAAGGGATGGAATAAGGGTGTGGCTGCCCTGATGTCGCAAGTGGAGTATGGCAGTCTCAAATACTTTAGAGATGGCTGGGTTGCTGCTCTACAAGAAATGAAGGTTGATGAAGGTTCTGACATGTTCCAGCAATATATCCCAGGTCCCCCTCCAACTCCCGAAGAAGAAGAAGAGGACGAAGCTGCCTCTGAGGAGTCTTCCATGGTGGTGGGGGATCAAGTCCCTACTCCCCCTGTTATCCAGTCAACCATCGAGCAACTTCAACTCCTGCCTACCTCATCCGAGCAACTTCCTGCACTTCCCGATCAATTTTCTCTTCCATCTGAGCAACCCACCTCCTCGTCTCAACCTCTCGAGAAAGTTTTAAGAGACAAGGAAAAGGTGTAGAGTTGTTTGGATCTTTCTCTATGTTTTCTTTTTTCTTTATCCAATGTAACTCTGACTTTGTACTTCTTATCTATGATGTAATAAAACTTGAACTTTTGATTATGCAGACTGTTGATTCTTCTTTTCATGCTTTGCGTATATTCTTATTGATTCTTGCCTTCTCCTCTTATACTAGTTTATGGCCAGGATGGAGTTATTATCTGCTCATGATCCAAAGTTGTTGAGGAAATGTAATGAGTACTTCACTGCTGGTCACACAGATCTGAGTGTAGCACAAGTCGTCGACATCCTTGGCCAAGATGCTTCAGAGCAAGCAATTGAAGCTTACCAATATTTGAAATGCCTGCTTGATCGTGCAGTGTCCAACAATGTAGCCTATTATGAAATGATTGAAGATTTACAAGGCACTCTCGATGAACTTCAACAGCAATACAAGGACTCTTTAGCACTTTTGCATGAGGGATATGAGAAGAAATATCAACAACTCAGTGCTGACATGGGTTATGTAATACCCCATATTTTTATGCTATATTAATTTGGGGATTTATATAATTTAATGTTAATTAATTATTTAATATAAATCCGAAAATTTATTATGTTATAATTATTAACGCGATGAGAGTTAGTAATTATGGAAATTTGTCGAATATTACTAATGATCAAAGTAATATATAATATTGATTATATTGAATGTCACGAGTGAATAAAATGACAATTTCGAAAATTTAAGTCGGGACGTGCTCGTGTCGCGTCGGGACTAAATATTGATAAATAAAAGTGAATATTTTATAAGTTGTTCGTATAGTCGTTTTGAATGCGCCAACGCGTCCGGAAAGGTCGAGATAGTCAGAAAAGTGTACCCGGGGGTTTGATTTGGGTCTCGGGGTGTTTTTAGGCCTAATTAGTAACCCGGGAGGGCATTTTAGTCATTTTGTATTTTTGGGTAATTAAACCCACGAAAATTAAAGGGGTTATATCAGATATTTAGGTTGTCTCCTAGGGTTAGAATACTCAAAACCCTAGAACGGCCATTGGATAAGAGAGGAGAGAGCTCTCAAGGAATTCCAAGGCTCGAAACTCAACCGTTTGCACCGCCGCCACCACCAACGCGTAGATCGCGAGACGGGGAACGCAACCATACCGAATTCGGCACCAAACCAGACTTCTGAAATTCCCAGGCAAGTGTTTATCTTGCTTATTTCGTTGATGCATCTTTCATATTAGTTTAGGAGTAATTAGAATGAGTTTTTACCGAAGAAAACCAAAGATATGAGATAGGAATCGCATGTAGTTATGGTTTAAATGATAATTCTGGAAACCCTTGCCATGTAGAGGAATTACCCACGAAATTATGATGTTTATAAGAAAAAATTTATGTAAATACTTGTTAGAACCATGTTTAAGAGAATTCTAGGGTTCTTGATAATTATAATAATTTTTGGGCTGTTAATCCATGTATAATGATAGAAATCCTCATGCTTCACGTTGAAAATACCTAGTAGGATGATATAATGTTAGTAGTACAATTTTTTGAGACGTTTGGGATTGAAAAATATGGATTTGGTGAAGGTTAGAAGATGAAACCCGTAACTGCAATTCTGCAGATTTTCGCAGACCTGCTTGATCGATCGATCGAGCCTAGAGCTTCGATCGATCGAAGGCTCGATCAATCGAGCCCCAAACATCGATCGATCGACCCCTCCTGGCAGACTCCTATTTCTCTTTTTAAATGAGTTAAATTCAATTTATCGTGAAATAATTCTTGGACATCCTTAATAAAATGTTTTGGGAGTTATGGAAGACCAGTAGGACATATGAATAATTTTGGGAGTTTTAAAATGAGACGAGGATTGTATTTGTGGGATACTCACATAAGGGTCGATGAATTTATGTTTTAAAGAGAGAGACGCGTAAGAGAGTTACGTTGGAATATAAAAAGGACACCTACTGAGTTTTATACTTGGGAGGATAGAGGCCATGAGAGTTACATAATAAGTTGGAAAAATCCTTCGAATTAAGGTTAGAGACGAACCCTTATACGCGGTACTAATAATGTGAAAATAAGGATAATGTTGTAACGATGGGATTGAGATATACCTAATATTGATATGATAATATTAGTATAGTTATATGATTGTGTGTGCATATACTATCTATGTGTGAGAAACATAGCCACGCTACTTTCTATCCCTGAGGTTACCGCGTTGGGACGATCTTATCCTGTGTTGCCTTCTGGGGGATATTGATCCGTACCCTAGGAGATAGATATCCTAGGTACAGGCTATCGGAATGATAGTTCAGACGGTCCTAAGAGACGCGGGTATGTGCCATCCTCTTAGAGACTTGGAATCTATGCTTCACCTCAATATTGTTGTGTATGTGTTAATACAATTCGTGAGTGATTCTGAATTTGTATTCCCCTTAATATGAGTGATATGGGGTTTGGATAGTACAGTATGCCCGCACCATAGTTTATTTGGGGTGCTGTTGTAATATATATATTATACGAGTAGTAAATATATATATATATATATATATATATATATATATATATATATATATATATATATATATGATATTCTGGAATCTGGAACGGCCTACTGTGATTTGGTAAGTAGGACATGATTGATGACTCAAAAGTGAAAATATTTGTTGTGAGAAGGTATATTATGACACTGGAAAACTTTATTGATAAAGTTAAAATGAGAACTTTGTTTACAAATTGAAATCTTATTTTATAAACAATTGTGTTGATTCAGTTTTAAATCTTGCGAATAACCTAAGATAAGATAAATCGTTGAGCTAGATTAGTAAGATATACAATAGATAATCCGTTGGGAAGGGTAGTACGATAGGCGTGCACATTAGAAGAGAGGTGAGAATTTCTCAAGAGAGTGTCGCACTAATATGTTGTTGCATTGGCCTGTATCAATTTAAATACTTGCTAAACGAATTTTAAATCAAACACACTATCGGGCTCTGACCCGTTTCTATTTCTTTTTCTCTCTTGTATATATATGTGTATATTACAGGTGCCCAGCCACAGGGGCGTCTTGCTTAGGATCCCTTGGAAGAAACGTGCTGCAGCTTAGGTGGGAGTTGCAGGCCACTTGATTTGGCGATCTCATTTACTTGATTCCATTCCTATCATTCTCAGACATTGGGGCATGTGTCGTCCTCTCCACTATTTATCTGTTTTATTGGGACAGTTGTATTTCAGTTCATTTCTAGTACTGTTCTTTGGGATTTATTCAGCATGAATGTTTTACTTTAAATTTAAATGTTGGGATCTTGGATGTTGAATGTTTTAAATATATTTGGATTATGTTGCAGAATTATTGTGGTGTGATTCTTACTTATTGAATGCTGTTAATAAATAAATAATTAATTTTTCTGTAAATAAAATTTGGAAAGTAACGTTTAAAAATGGTTTTGACACTTAGCTTAATTAATTAGGGTGTTAAATTGGAAAATTTTATTTTCGACAGTGATGCTGAGAATGAACCAACTGTTCACCTTGATTTAATTTAATAAAGAAGTGATCGCCCGGTATTTAATTAGGCGGGGTGTCACAGGTTATGACAAGATGTTCGCTGCTTACGAAGTAAGAGAGAGAACTCTGAAAACTGCGGTCGAGGAACACAGGCAAATAGCTGAGCTGTTGGAGCAAGAAAATAATAACCTGCAAAAGGAAATGACTCAATTGAAGTATGTTGCATCTTCCTCAAATACCTTAGTCCCTGTGAACGATGAGGGATTTTCCTTCCTGGAAGTTGAAAATGCCAAACTGCGCGATGAGCTGGAGACTTTGAGGAGAGCTGGTCCTTCTACTCCTGCTCGGGGACGAGCAAGAGCTCCTCGGGGATGACCAAGAGTTCTTCGTCCTACTATTGAAGAAGCTAGAACTCAGTCAGCATTGGAGAACCAAACGTTCCAATTAATGGCAAAAAATCAAGCATTGGCCGAAATGTCTAAGAAGATTCAAAGTCTGGACGAGCAGCTATCTGCACAGAAATCTGCCTTGGAGAACAAGGAACTTTTTGCAAAAAGTCTTCATAAGCAACTAGAAAGATTGACATATCAATTTCACAAGCAGCCCCGGGAATTCTAGATGGCAGGCTACAATGAAGCTCGTTATCATTTGGATGATCGAATCCAGAATGCAAATAATAAGGAGTGGTTGAATGCTTTGGGTGTATTGAAACGGGAGCAAGGTCACTACTTGTGGGATTACCTAATCCTGGGCTGCTCGACCTACCAGTACCACCTATAAGCTTGACATGAGCTGGATCCCTGCTCGGGCCATTCCTCGGTGCTTGATTTCTAAATACCTCGGTGATTACAATCTCCATTCTAATGCCGAGATATCTCGCCCCGAGCACCTGCTAGATAGACCATCTGTAATGAATATTAGAATGCTCAAAGATCTTAACTTCATAAACTCCCCTTATGCTTTGGATGATCCTCCTGCTGGCGAGGAACCTGTTTCAAAAGCAGAGGGGAAGAAACCAATAGAGTAGGCATTTTGATGTAACAGTTAGTATACATTTCAACCTCAATGTATTTTATTTTTGGACTTAATGAAATTTTTTTATTTTGTTTGCAAATGTTGATTGCCATTGTCTTGTAGTTGTAAAACACTTTACATTTGTGTATGTATATCTGTTTAAAAGATAACAATATTATATATCTTGTCGACCAACTGTAGTTGATTAAAACTTATTGTCGACTAGCTTGAATTTGTGGTTATCATTCGACTGACCAAAATTAATGATGTTTTGCTTCTCGACCAATATGGCAGGCATTTTTAAAAATCACAAGTAAAAAATTTAACTTGATCTTTTTCTCATAAAATGTCTCCGACCAATGATGATCGATATCTTTTAATTCTCGACCAACCTAAATTGGTGAACTTTTCTCTTCCCGACCAACTTTGGTACTTCTGGAAAATATTTTTTCTTCCTAACCAATCAAAGTTGGCATTTTAGGTGTATTTTGTTTCCTAACAAACCTAAGTTGGCATTTTTAGGAGTATTTTTGCTTCCTAACCAAACCGAGTTGGCATTTTTAGGAATATTGTTCTTCCTAACCAACCTAAGTTGGCATTTTTAGGAATATTTTTGCTTCCTAACCAAACCGAGTTGGCATTTTTAGGAATATTGTTCTTCCTAACCAAACCGAGTTGGCATTTTTAGGAATATTTTTGCTTCCTAACCAAACCGAGTTGGCATTTTTAGGAATATTTTATTTCCTAACCAACCGGAACCGAGTTGGCATTTTTAGGAATATTATGTTTCCTAACCAACTGGAGTTGGCATTTTTAGGAATATATCGTGTTTTCTAACCAATCGGAGTTGGCATTTTTAGGAATATTTTGTTGAGTAGTCTGAGTTTTGCCGAGTAGTGTGTAGCACTAGTATTCCCCAAAAAATGTTTCAATAAAAGGAGAGGATCTGGCAAAAATATCTTTATTTTATTCATACTGATGGAACTGCTTTACATGAGAGTTTACATCATTGATAGTACTTGCGCAGGTGTTCTGCATTCCATGCATTCTTAAACTCCTCCCCTTCTAAAGTTGCTATTCGGTAAGTTCCTGGTCGAACAACTTATGTAACTCGGTATGGCCCATGCCAGTTTGCCTCCAATTTGTTGTGCTTTTGAATCACTTTCTTTAGCACATAGTCTCCTTCCTTCAGGTCGCACTTCTTCACCCTTTTATTGTAGAACAAAGCTGTTCGTTGTTGGTAAGCAGCATTCCTGACGGCTGCTTCTTCTCTAACTTCCTCGAGCATGTCCAAATTCAATCTTCTCATTAAGTTGCTGACAGGGGAATTGAAATTTAGTACCCTGTGCGTTGGGAGACCTAACTCGGCAGGTATAACAGCTTCACTTCCAAACGCCAGCATATATGGGGATTCTCCAGTTGCTGCTCGGGGAGTAGTGCGATAAGCCCACAGTACTGACTGTAACTCGTTGATCCAGTTTGCTTTTGCCTCACTTAGTCTTTTTTTCAAGCCATTTAGCAGTGTTCTGTTCATCACTTCTGTCTGTCCATTGCTTTGGGGATGACCTGGTGTTGAGTGGAGCTTTAAAATATTGGACTGATGGCAATAGGCAGCGAATTCTTCATTATCAAATTACGTTCCATGGTCGGTGATGAATGCATGGGGAAGACCATATCTACAAATGAAACTTTTCCAGACAAATTGATATACCTTCTCGTACGTCATGTCGACAAGAGGCTCGGCTTCTACCCACTTAGTGAAATAATCCACTACGACGACGAGAAATTTGAACCTTCCTCTAGTCGTTGGAAGTGGTCCGACCAAGTCAATTCCCCACATGGCAAATGGCCAAGGGGAAGTGATGGGTGTCAACAATGCTTGTGGAGTTCTTCGGATGGAGGAAAAGCGCTGGCATTTGTCACATTTCATAGCATAGGCTATACAATCAGCCCTCATCGTTGTCCAATAGTATCCCTGCATCATCACCCTTTGCAAAAGCGTCCGACCTGCTACATAGGCTCCACAGGACCCTTCATGGATCTCTTCAATCAATTCTTTCACCTCTGAGGGATGTATATATCTTTATAAACCTGCCATAATTCCTCGTCTGTACAGAATACCATTAGTCAGTATATAACGAGCAGCTTTAAACTTCAATTTCTTGGCTGCGATTTTATCAGTTGGTAAATCCCCTTTCTCAATATATGCCCTGATGGGATCCTTCCAAGATGGTCCTAACTCAAGGGTAATAAAACTCATCATCAGATCTTCATCTATGCTTCGACTAGCCAACACTTCAATTGGGATTGTTCTTCGCAGCTTGGTACGAGTAGCTGATGCTAATCGGGCTAGGGCGTCTGCTCTCGCATTCTCTATTCTTGGTATTCTGACCAGCTGAACAGCAACAAATTTTGATACCAACTCCATCACCTTTGCTTGATACTTGATCATCAATTCTCCTTTGGCTGCATATGTTCCCAACATTTGGTTTACGATCAATTGAGAATCACTGAAGACAATAACCTGCTGTGCCTCCATAATTTTTGCTAAACTAAGACCTGCAATCATGGCCTCATACTTAACTTCATTATTGGAAGCTTTGAATTGAAATCGTAGGGCGTATTCCATGTCGACCTCGTCCGGGCTATTCAAAACGATCCCTGCGCCACAGCCTGTAGTGCAAGATGAGCCATCTACATATAGCCTCCATATAGGTAACTCGTCTTCTAATTTCTGATCTGACAGAGTTCCTCGGTGGAATATTTGTTGTCTCCTTTCACCCTCCACTGATATTTCTTTCTCTTCATCGATCATCTTTTCGTGCCCTTTTACCAACCTAAGTTGGTCTGGGCTCGAATTTGACGATCCTGTAATATCTACTTGCCCTTTCACCAACCTAGGTTGGTCTGGGCAAGTGTTTGTTGATCCTGTAACATCCACAGGTTGCTCGGTGAGCAGCTTTTGCTCCTCGGGGGTATCAGGATAGGTGAACTCTGCTATAAAATCTGCTACTGCTTGCCCTTTAAGTGATGATCTGGGTTCGTAAATTATATCATATTCGCCAAGCTCTATTGCCCAGTACATCAATCTCCCTGATTTTTCTAGTTTATGAAGGGCTTGCCTCAACGGCATATCAGTGTATACGACTATAGTATGAGCCTGGAAGTATGGCCTCATTCTCCTGCTCGCCTCAATTAGCGCCAGTGCTAATTTTTCCAGCTTTGGATATCTGATCTCTGCTCCTCGGAAGGCCTTACTCGTATAATAAATTGGTTTTTGCACTCCATTCTCCACTCTGATTAATGCCGAGCTAACTGCATTCTCCGATACTACCAGATACAAGTATAATTTCTCTCCCATCACTGGCCTGGACAACAATGGAGGTGCTCCCAGATACTTCTTCAGGTCTTGAAAAGCCTTCTCTCATTCATCATTCCACTCAAAAGTCTTTCGGAGCGTTTTGAAGAATGGGAGACATCTATTAGTTGCTCGCGATACAAATATGTTGAGTGCTGCTACTCGTCCTGTGAGACTCTGTACTTCTTTCTTCGTCGTTGGAGATCGTAGCCCTAATAGAGCTTTGATCTTTTCAGGATTTGCCTCTATGCCTCATTGATTGACAATGTACCCGAGAAACATGCCTTCTCGTACTCCAAATATGCACTTCGTCGGGTTCAGCTTCATTTGATATTTATCCAGTTGATCGAAGGTCTGGCCTAAGTCAACTAGATGGTCGGCAGCTTTCTTGCTCTTTGTCAGCATATCGTCAACATAGACTTCCATATTGCAACTGATTTGTTCAGCAAAGACCTTGTTCATCAGCCGCTGATACGTCGCACCTGCATTTTTCAAACCAAAAGGCATAACATTATAACAGTAAGTTCCCCTAGGGGTAATAAAAGAAGTACTCTCCCTGTCTTCAGGTTTCATTTTAATCTGGTTATAGCCAGAATAAGCATCCATGAAGCTCAGTAGCTCGTGTCCCGAGGTAGCATCTACCAGTTAATCAATTCGGGGTAATGGAAAATGATCCTTTGGGCATGCTTTGTTGAGGTCGGTGAAGTCTACACACATCCTCCATTTATTGTTCTTCTTCTTTACCATCACCACATTGGCTAACCAGTCTGGATATTTAACATCTTCAATGAAGCAAGCTTTCTGGGGCTTCTCGACCTCTTCTTGTATAGATTGATTCTTCTCGGGACTAAATACTCTTCTTCTCTGCTTCACTGGTTTGATCTCCATATTCACGTTGAGCTCGTGACATAGGAAATTTGGGTCTATTCCAGGCATATCCAAATGACTCCAAGCAAAAGTTTTCTTTCTGCTTCTTAGGAAAATTATCAGTTCCTATTTTAGTGAGGTATCCAATGATGAACCTATTTGAGTTGTTCGTTCAGGATGCTCGTCGTCCAGAATGATATTTTCTGTAGCTTCCACCACCTGACCCTTCACGAGTTGCGATTCATCTCTAGGATCCAGTGTTTCAATTTTTGTACCTTCATCCACTTGATAGGTAGTAGTTTTTTTCCTTGATTCCTCCAGCTCCTCTTGCTCGGCGGATGAATAATAGCATTCCTGAGCTACTTTTTGATCACCTTTCACAATTTCTACTCCAAAATTTATTGGGAACTTTAGGCATTGATGTACTGTAGATGGGACTGCTTCGAACTTCTTCAATCCGACCCTTCCCATGATGATATTGTAGGCTGACTGAACATTCTTATCCATCACGAAGAAGCGTATTCTTTCTGTTCGACAAGCAGGCCACGTACCAATGAATATATCCAACTTGATCGTCCCAAGTGGAAAAACTTTCTCGTCAGCAAAACCTAGGAGAGGTCTGTGATAAGGCTCCAGTTGAGATAACTTTAGGTTTAAACTGTCAAAGCATGAGTAGAACATGATATCTGTTGAGCTACCATTGTCTACCAGAACTCTTGAAATCATCACTTCTTTCATTCTCATTTTGATCACCAATGGGTCATCATGAGGATATAAGACACCTGCGAGGTCGTTCTTTGACAAACCAATGACTAATTTCTCTTTGTTTACCTTTCTCGGGCGATCCTCCTCGGCTAGATTTATCCATTGAATGTATGAGCAAGCTTGAGCCTCACATAGGTAAGCTTTTCTCTCTGCAGTAAGGTCTCCTCCTCCTGCATCTCCACCTGTAATAACATTACAATCAAATGACCCAAAATATATTGAAAATACTTCACTCTCTGGTTGCCTTGGTCATTTGGGAAGATCGGGGTCATCTTCTGGATCATCTCCATGGTCTCTTTTCTTGTTCTCCTCTGCTCGACGAGGAGATCTAGACCTCTCCCTTGCTCGGTCGTCATTTCTTCTTTCATTTCTATGATCAATATACTTTGTCAATTTTCCTCGTCTGATGAGTGTTTCGATCTCATTCTGAAGGGCTATGCAATTTTTGGTCATATGACCATGATCTTTGTGAAACTTACAATATTTTTCCTTATTTCTCCTATCAGGGTCTTCCTTCATTTTCTTTGGCCAGTTTAACTCCTCGTTATTCTTAATTTCTTCCAGGACGTGGTTGATACCCATCTTCAAAGGAGTATAATTATCAAATTTTTTCAACACCTCCCATGTCGACTTATTTTTGGATTGTTTGTCACCATCATTGTTCTTATGCTCTTTCTTCTTGGATTTATCAACCTCCACCTTGGTTTCTTTATCCATATTCTTCTTCGCAGCCATAGCCTCTTCGGCATTCATAATTTTGGCCACTTTTGCCATCAGTTCTGACATGGTTGTGGGTGGATCTTTAGATAAAGTGTAATACAACTTGTTGGGCAACAACCCACTCATCAAGGCGGTGATCGCTGTCTTTTCCTCATAATCTATGACTTCGAGTTTCTCGTTATTAAAACGAGTTATGTAATCCCTGGTGCTTTCACCAGCTTTTTGTCTAACACTTAACAGATGTGCTACTCGTTTTACTGGCTTTGCTCCAAAGCAGAAATTCCCAGTGAATAACTCGGCCAATTGAAAGAAAGTTGAGATCTTACCCTGAGGAAGATTATTGTACCATATCTGAGCAGATCCGGTAAGAGTTCCTGAGAATGCTCTGCATCTCATCTCGTCTGGGACAGCATAGATGTCGGCTGCAGCTTGATATTGCTCTATATGAAGAACAGGATCGGTATTTCCATCATATTTGGGAGTCACAACAGGTGCTTTGAACTTTGACGGTGTGGGAAAATCCACAACGGCCTGGACAAAGGGTGTTCCTTGAATAAAAGTTCGTTGTAAAGGGTTCTTGGCCTTAGCCATTTCTCCCAATCTATCCTCCAGTCTTTGAATAGAGCCTTTCCACGCATCATTTCCTTCCTCGAGCCTGTTGGTTCGAGCAACTGATCGTGTTGATTTAGCTTCCTGAGATCTATCTTGACGAGCAGCTGGTCGCGATTGGGCAGATCCTTCCCTTAAATCTGTTGGTCGTCGAAAACTCCTCGATGCAGCTCTAGGAGGACTTTTGTTCCTCCTAGGGCTTAATCGACTGAAAGGAGAAACTCTACTTAATCTTTCCAATGCGCTGGTCCTCTCTAGGGAGAGAGTGATACGTTGTTCGATATCTGTGGCCCGCGCTGATGAAGTTCGCCCAGGTTGATAAGAGAAATCATCTGATTCCTCATTATGATATAAAGCTGTATGCCCAGTACGCGAAGAAAGCAGACGGGTGTTTCTTTGAATACTTCGCTGTCCTGAATGGGCTGGTGCACCGCCATGAAGGGTTTGTATGAGTTGCCGCATAGTTTCTTGCATTATCAGCCATTGGTGATGAATTGTTTTTGATGAAAAATGAAATAACCAGTCGTTTCCCACAGACGACGCCAATCTGTTGATGTAAAAAACTAGATCATATCTAATTATTTAATCATAGATAAAATTAAATGAGACAAAGAAATTTTAAAGTGGTTCAGCCTTATAAGAATGGCCTACATCCATTGTTTCTGTTACTGCTGACTTGTTTGGGAATTCTCGATTACATATTTCAATCAAGGAATTCCGGTCCCCCTACAATGAGGATGATACAATGTATTTATAGCCTCTAGGATGTACATGTGAAAGGGTAATACACAGTTGTCCCTTAGGTGTGTTCATCTGTATGTATTTAATGCGCGGTCTGTCTGTTGGTTTTCTCGCTATTAATGCCTTGTACGAGGTGCAGATCGGACCGCCTGAGTATCTTGGTGTAGTGGAGTTCCTCGGAGTGTACATGTTGCACGTAGCATCTGAATTAATCGGGGAAGCAGAGTTCCTCATCGCTAAAATGATTGCAAAAATGTCTGTAGATGCCACATAAACTGACACGTGTTTTCTTGTGATTAATCCACGTCAGCATGTTAAATTTGGTATCAACACCCACGATGTCCTTACTAGAAAATACCATGCTCACGGCCATAAAAAAACTGTTTACTAGATTAATAACAAAATGTTATAAGTTGAGTAAACTCCGAATAAACTTTTTGGACAAAACTCTTTTCGATTATCAACACAAGATGTGTTTAAACTTGTTTTCTGAATATGTAGTCTAGATTTGGTAGTTGATTACCTTTGGTTTTATAAATTAAAAAAACATCTACTAATTCTAAGATGCGGTACCAATCATAACAAAAATTAAGAACATTCAAATAAATGTACACATAAATTTAATGTGGTAAAACCCTTAATCAAGGGAAACATCCACGGTGCCCTTTACGGCACAAACCAAAAATCCACTCAAATAAAGAATCAAGTTACAACACTTATGCAAGCACACAAAGATCCTAAATCTAAGTTCAGATATATACCTACATGAGCTACTCCACTCCAAAGGTTTTCTAACTAGAACTGATCTTCTCTTGTTGTTTCTTTGTCTTTTCCTTTATATCCTTTTCCTTGATTTTTGATTCCAGCAACTCTTACAATACCAGGTTTCTCAAATAGAACCACTGTGACTAAGTGTTCCTGTGAGAATGTGTTTGTGATGTGCACTAAATGCAGATTTATGCAACTCACCCTCTCAAGTTATTTATACAGACAAAGTCCTATAATTCATAAGCATCTATATGACATGCAGATTCTGATTCAAATAATTTCGATAAATAAACTTCTTTTCAAGATCAGATCGAAAAAACAACCTTGCTTTTATAACTAGACAAGGTCCTATGTGTTTCTGTTTATTTTTATACAAATTTATTTCACAAAATATGAAATATGATCCAAGAAACACAAACGATTTAGGGACTTGATTTAACTTTTAAAGACATGAAGTTTATTTTTTAAAATCTTTTGAAACAGAATGGGTCTAAAAAATAAAGATCAAAAGAGAAGAAAAAATTAAATGTAAGATATTCTCTTTTAGAAAAACTCAAGTTTCTAGAGAGAAACCTAAGAATTTCTTTGAGAATAGTTATGAGAGAAACAATGGTTTGAAGAGGTCTTCAAACTTCGAACAAACCCAACACCTTACACACAGAAACCTAAATGGATCCAACTCTCAAGGTTTAGGTTTCTGATATATGAAATTTGAAGGTTTTGGTATTTGGATTATGGATAACTCATAGAGGTTGAGGTTTCGAAGATTAGGGTTTCTTATCTCTCTCTTCTCTCTTTTCTTTTCCTCTCTCTTCTCCATTGTCTATCTTCTCTCTCTACTATCTTATTTTCTCTCTATTTGGACAAATGCCAATATTCTCTACGGTCTGCGACTTAAAGGGTTTATATACTGGGCTAGGAAGGCTCGAGAACCTATAAGGCAAATGAACGATTGAGATTGATTTTGACCATTTGACTATCAATCTAATGGTGCAACTTAAGCGGTGAAAATAACGTTCGATGATTGGTAAAGATAGGTTTCACATAGATTGATCAAGAAGCGAGCAGTCCATTGATAAGGATAAATCAAAGGTAGATATTACAAGTTAAGAATGTGTCTTACAGAAAACACAAATCCAATCGTCTAGAAGCCAAATCATATACGGTAGATATGCAGTGAAAAATGCGTGTTTTTGGTTGTTTTAAAAATCCAAATCCAACCCCAAAAGTATGTGCCGCTTTGACATTCTACCCAGGTCATGTTTTGATGTTTTAAAAACACTTTATATAATTCAACTTTTAATCCCAACACTTTTAAAAACCAAATTTTAATAATTTCAAAATTTTATTTAAAATGTTTCAAAAATGTTATAATGGAATTAAAATGATTTGTAAACATTATTAAAGTGATTAAAACAATATGTGCACATGTGACCTCAATAATATGCAGTGTAAGTGTGCTAAAGTGGCTATAAGGTGAGATTAACTTCCCTTTAGGTGGATCTTGAGGATTTCTTGGACTAGATTTTTTCATTCTTGCTTGAACCTTTGAGAGATAGAGCAACTCATAAAAACTAACCTACTTTATCTCGATATCCAAACTAGTTGGAACTCCTATATAATATAGACTCAAGTAAGTCAATTATATAGTGTGTTCTCAGGCCAGATCTAACCATGCATGTGACAATGGAAGATTTTGAAATTTTTTCTATTTAAAGGCCCATTTCCCTTACATTTCTAAGAATATGAATACATCATAACTCAAACACTTTGTTTAGAATATTTTTGAGGTTCAGAGCATTTTACCTTTGCCTCTCTATCTAATTTTACTTGTTTTCTCCAAAATTGTCAAAACTTAGATCACTACTTAATCTATGCTTTAGAGAGAGAATTGAAAGTGTTTTGATTCAGATCTATACACTAGCCTTGGTTAATTAAATCTCTTTTGTTTTATTTACTATAATCATCTACTCCTAGATCTAAAAATAGGAGGCACTTCGGTTTATTAGGGAAATCAGAGTGTGGCGTGATTTCAAGGAAGAGAATGTACTTCTTCATTCATGATGTGAAGCTCGTTGTGGATTCTAATTTACTGTGGGGAATAGTTAAAATGTTTATTGGTGACTACATGATAGGGATTGTTTGATAGGTACCTTCTTTCCTTTTGTAAAATTGATTTTTAAGTAGAAATGATAATTGGAGTGCATCAAGATTTTTTATCCCTGGGTATGAATTTTCCTCGTAAATCTGTCTTGTGTGAGTTTATGACTGATTTATACTCATATGTTCACACATATCACTTAGATCTTTATTTTATCTAATGAATTGAACTAAAATTGACTATGGTGTGTTAGATCTAGGTTTGTTCAACTAGATTCACCTAGTTACTTTGTTATGTGAGTTAATCATATCAAATTAGTGTTGTATAAATTTAATGTGCAAGAAAAATCAGTTGAAATTAAAAATTATTCATAATTTGTCTTCAAACCTATTTACCCCCTCTAGTTTTGTTATTGATATTTTCTTAGCGCACATAGCATGCTTTCTTAATTAGAATTAATGGCAAGTGCTCATTTGAATAACATTAATGTGCTTGAGTTGATCCTTGTGTTCTTTACTTAGATCTAAATTTCTTGTGAGTAGATTTAGTTTTTATGACCATGATGGAAATTAGTTGTCCTAATTTCGATAGTATTGATTGTGTCATACCTTTAGATCTTTTCTTGTGAGTCAAGAGAAAGTAGTAGAACAATTGAATGCTCAATTTGATAACAATGTGGTGAAATCATCTTTTTATAAAAATAAATCAAAATATATTGATGTTGATTTTGATGAACGTGATGAAATTGAAAATGTCAAATTATCGACTCAAAATAAAGATGTGTTGAATGCCCAACTTCTCAAAATATAAAAGTCAAATATTAAATTGGATAATCAAGTCAAACTCTATGAACAAGAAAAAGATTTTTAAAGAGTTTGAGCTAACTAGTTAACTTCCCAATCAAAAGTTGACATTGATTAAAAAAGAGAAGGGTGAGTTTGTTAAAATTGAATTGTGATTTAAAAGAAGATAATCAAACTTTGAGAGAACAAAATTCTGAGAGAAGGTTTACAAGTGCAAATAACGTTGCTTTTAAAAAACTCAAAATATTATAACAAGAGAAAAATGATTTGAATCTTCAACTTGAAAAAGTGATTGATAAACTTCTTACGCATGAATGTTCTAAAAGTGAACTTGAGAAGATATTTGAATAATTGAAAATTTAATTTGACCTATTCAAAAGTTTCAAAAGCAAATAACATTTTTCTCGGGTTGATTCATTGAGTGAGTATTCTTCACATTATTATAAGGAAATTGATTGCTTGTTCTTCAAAGAAAATAAAAGAAAGTTTATTTTCATGGTGAAGAAAAATAAGATGGTAGTGAAGAAGAATAGGATAAAATCTTCTAGAAATTGGAAGCTTAGTGATTGAACAAAATGAAAGTTTTACATAATGAACTTGATGAGAAAGAAGAAAAGCTTAAAAAGATTCAATCAAAGTTTTTTGATTTTGAAAAAGGTTTTGATATTTTGTTAAAATAATGTGAGTCTTTGAAATCGCAAAATGCAACTGTTTTGAAAATAAAAATAAGAGATTGAACTTAAAAAATTGGTTTTGAAAATTGACTAAGATTAAAATGTTAAAGTATTCAAATATATAACTTCGTGATAGAACAAGTTAACTTGATAGCATTTTATTGATTAATGCTTAGCCAAAGCCCAACAACTATGGGATAGGTTTTAATGATCCAAAACTAGAGAAGAAACTTGGAAAAGAAAAGGTAATTTTGAAAGATTGAATGCTCAAAAGGAGAATAAGGTACAAAATCCTATGCTTCAAAAGAACGAGGTTGGACCTAATTCCAAGATTGAAAAGAAAAACTTTGGTTGTACTTTATGTGATAGATCAAACCATATTGCATACTTTTGATTTAAATAAACTTAAAAAGGTTGGTCTGGAAACAAAAAATAAGAAGAAATGTCCCTTTTGTACTCTTTTTAAAGATGAAAATCCACACAAATCAAGCTTGTAGGTGCTTAATAGAGAAACAATAGGTTCATGGGAAATAGATGGCAAGTTGTTCATAAGGATCTTAATAGTGAAATTTTTAAAAATTTTGATTGGTTGATGGTTTTCCTAGCACATGAGAGAGGTGACGCTAGAAGAGAGTTTCCTAAACATGGAACACACGTTCAAATTTCAAAGACTAAGCATAAGAATTCTAGGAGGAATTATAGTTGAATTCTGAAAGTAGTCAGGTAAGTTCCTAGGAAAGCACCTAGAGTCAAGGTTGAGTTGGGAATAAATTAAAATAAGGTTGAGATGAATGAGGTTAAGTGTATATATCCCATTGACCCAAGGGATACAGCACCCATCGCTTATTAGGTAGGTAGTTTTCTTAGGACGACTAGGTTATACTAGATTCCCATTTCTAGTTCATTCTTAATCTCTGGGGGGAAATAAAACTTTCTGTGTGAGTGACTTGAATTAGTATTTCTTTTTATGTTTTGTTGAGATTCTCTTAGCATATGTGAATTATTCATTCATTTTCTTTGTATGCATTGGTTTCTTATCTAAACATTATTTTTTATAAATATTCATGCACCATTATTATAAGAAAAATCCAAAAAGCTTTAATGTTTTTGTGATATATGTGGTTAAGTCTTTGATTCATGATGATTAGATGATTAATTTAACTTATTTGATGATTAAATAGTGAATTCTAAATAATTTGATATACATTGTTTGATTGATTCAATTATTTGGTTGAAATTCATTTGATAACTCATGATTACCAAAATTGTTGAGATCTATGGTATTAGATTACACACTACTTGCACATACATAGGACTTGATTCATATGATGTTTATCATGTTGATATCACTTAGAGTGCTTAATTTGATCATAATTAAACCCTTGAGATCTTACAGGTGTTTCGTTGGTCCATATGTAAGTTTTTTGTGTTTCTTACTATGAAAAGGTTAAAAAGATATGATTTTCAAAAGCATTTATAAGGGCTACTGTTTGAGTGTTTACACCCATTATGGAAATTTGAATGTTTTCTACATTTACGCATGTGAAAATTCAATCAATGAAAAAAGACAATATATGTTGAAAACGATCCATAAGCCATGAGCTTAAACGGTCAAAAAAAAGCTAGGGCTAAACAATTGTAAGATGAAATATGCTTTTAAATGGCATTTTAAATGAATTTTATCAACATGTACTTGAGGGAGTTAATGGACTAAAACTATCATTTTGAGTTCAAAAGGATGTCGATATAATAATTGTTTTAACCGACATTTGTAGTGTCTTACATGATTTGATGATGTCTATTTATGTTTAATTTGTTTTATTTATTATCACATATAACTCATACGTTGATTAGCATCACAAAGTTGCAAAATATTGATTTGATGAGAATTTTATTTAATAAATGTTGCATTGATTGAATTTGAGTTAAATGTGCTTTAACTCATGCTTTTAATCAAGATTTAAATGAAATATTTATGTCAAATCTTTGAATCATGAGGTTCCTAATCACAACCATACATTTACATGCTTTGTACTTGCTTTTGTATATATGTGCGTGTGAGTTGTTAATCTTTTATATCCATTGCATTTAATTCCAAATTGGTTCTCTTAAAGTCAAAGTTATTGATTATCTCTACATTTTCATTCATATCATTTAGATACTGAGAGATAGGATTCAAAAGGTTGTGCGGAGATATTCTGGAGTTTTTTTTGCCTAATTGGATATATCCTCTGTTTTGTATTCGAACGATTTTATTTGGCATCCGTTTGCATGGATACGTTATGTTGGTACACTTATTCTTACATATATTTCTGAGTTATTTTGTATCCTTATAAATTAGAGCTTGTACATTGATTATCCTTTTCATAGAGCCAATATGGTCACATAATTGTTGGTTGGATGTTCTTATAGTCTTGTGAGTTCTCTAGGATTCTTATCGGCTATCATTTCATGTGATTATTTTCCATATGTAGTTCGAGTGAGATGATATCCTGATTGTTATTTGGATTCCCCATGTGAGATTAAATTAAGTTTGTGACTTGATATCATGCTTATCATGTTAGTATCTTGATAGTTCAATCTGTAATACACCTTATTCCTTGTATCTATTATTGTCTCTTATGGCTTTGTGGTGTGTTTATCTTGAGTAGGATTTGGTACTATATCTTGTTGATTATCTTATATGAGCATATATGATTGGAGATATCTCTTTTTGATATCACATTGTTCTTAATTGTTGGACATATATGGTTATTGCCATTAATTTTCATGTCACTCCATATGTTCCTTATTGGTGTTTGAGGACATGTTTGATTGTTGTCATTGTTTCACATATATGATCACGTGTTATATTCTTACATGTCTCTATCACATGATCTCATGTTTTATATCCATGTTCACATGCTCACATGTTCTATACGACATATTGATATCTTGTTGTGACTCTTATACTCTTAATCCTATCTTGCCTCATGATATTCTGTCTTTTTGTATATCGTTGTAAGGATTCACCAATCAAAATCCCTTTTGAACTTATAAATACACTAAAACATGTATAATGAAAAGTAGGGGGTCAATTCGCGCTTCTTAATGTGAACAAGAGCAAAGTGAAGACCAGTAACATATTTTTAAAACAGTTTTTAAGGATATTTATTCTACTTAACTAATGATGTGCTAATATTTAAACTACACTAGTAAATAAAGAAAATGATAAAGTGAACTAAATATGAGGAGTAAATAATTATGAGATAATTCAAGGGATTGAAGCACACCACTTAGCCTATTTAGTTTTACTAATTAGTTTATTAATTTTCCCCAAGATATATATAAATTCATAAATCAACTCTTGTCACAAACGTGAAGGTATATATTGTCTTTTTAGAAAATTATATCTAAACTTCACTAACTCTATAAAAAGGATTTAAAAATTGTTTTAATAAATCACCCGCTAGAGAAAATTTACTAAAAGTATTTTAAACCATTAAAAATTAAGCTTTAGAGTTGAGGAATTCAAACTACAATATTATTTTAAAATTGTCTATCTCTAGTTTAATTAATAAATAAATATTGTCATTTGAATTTACGATTTTCTTTCAAAAATAGTTCACCCTCTTCCGAGGCGTAAATATAAATTTTAAAATTTTAATATTAATATTCAAAAGGGCTTGATAAATAAAAAAAATTGAAAATAAAAATAATTACGTTAAGGGTTTCATCTCACACCTTGAATGGGGTATTTAGCCTCCGATTTTGATATTACTACATACGAAATGTAATAATGACACAATAAAAAGGCATAAAAAATAAAATAAAATAAAATGAGAACAAATAATTAAACCAAGTCTCCTTGCATTTGATATTAACTTTCCAAACTTGAACAATAGTCACATCCACAAATTTGAGTTTTACAAAACTGAAAATGTCACTCAATTCATAGTTTGTATCTCAATATAGTCTCTCTCACACTCAAGTCACTAAAAAAATAAAAAAAAGAATAAAAAAAATTTAAAATCACACTACTCTTAAAATACACTAAAATGAACTAAAAATATTTCTTCTTCATTGTCTGAACTCTTTTAAAAATGACTTTGGACCCTCATTGTATTCTCCTCATCCTTTCTGTCAAAATAAGCCTCCCCTTAAAATATGTCAAGTGTGCATGGGTTTTCTGAGAAAGTTGTCCAGTGTAGTATTTGTTTAGAGAAAATGGGAGAATGGGAAGTCACGTTCTTGTCGAGCGAGACAAAAGGTGGTTTGGGGTTTGCTGATGTGTAGGTACAAGGTTGGTAGGGACATGGGGATTTAACTCAGGTTGAGGGGGTTGGGAAGAGGTTGGTCGGTTATTGGGTCTACTGATGTGTGGGTAGTTCGGGTTGCTGGATCGGAGTGGGTTTAAGGTAGTAGTCGGGTTGAGGTTGGAATAGGGGTTGGTGTGTATAAGTATGTGTGTGTGTGTGTGTGTGTGTGTGTGTGTGTGTGTATATATATATATATATATATATATATGCATGTATATGTGTGTGTGTGTGTGTGTGTGAGAGAGAGAGAGAGAGAGAGTATATATACGTGTATAATATAATATATTATATATAGTGTGTATAATAAAATTTTGTAAAAAGAGTTATAAATATATATATATATATATATATACACACACACAAACGATTAATGTAATGAGTCATAATTAGTAGCCCCATATCAGACAAAATGAATTGTCACTCCCTTAAAATATTGAATTAAGTCATTATCAACGTAAAAAATGTACAACATTTTAATATTGTTTTAACTCATTTGGGAGATGTATTGGGACATTTCATGGACACTCCAATAATTATTCATGGGCACACAAAAAATAAGGTAATATATAAAAAATAAAGATAAAACACCTATAATAAGAAATATGGACACGTATATAATACCAATAATAACGAACATAATAGTATTATATATATATATATATATATATATATATATATATATAATACATACACACAACGCACTGGAGGTTAGGGAAGGCTAAAGAAATGGTTTGGGATGGGGTAATTGCTTGTCTTGGGTCACATAAAATATGACTTTAGTGCTTTTTTACCACATTTATACCTTCCTTGACTTGAATTATTTCTTTTGAAACCGCAACTGCATATTGCCATACAAGATAAACAAATACACACAAAGGACAAGAACTAAAAATTAAAATGAGTCTATTTGGGGGATAATGTTAACACTTTTGGGTGCTTATCACACCACCCCCAAACAGAATATTGCTATTCCTCGAGTAAAATTAAAGATAAAGAAAGATATTAAACCAAAGTGTGCCATTTTTGCGGGTACTTGAGATTGCACTTATGTGCAACAAGTCGCTAAACCTCTAGGTTTCCCTAGAGGATGAATGTTGTCTCTTAAGGGTTTGTAGTGAATATACCCACAAAATTAAAATATTTTATTTGAAAACCATTTATAAAAATGTCGTTATTCTCATTTTAAACATAGAATAAATTACGCAATCTATCATTTAAGGAATATGAAAAATGAATTATGAAGTATATGAAAAGTTTAACGCACTTAATACTCTGGGTAAATCCTTCCTAGAACTCAACGTTTCTAATGTGAATTAATGAAACACTTTCAAGTATCAAAAGAGTAATTCGTAGATGTCCATTTGGAATCAATGTTTTAACTTCAAATCTCACCGGATATATCTCAATCAAATGAACTCTCAAGATTTGGCAAAAAGTAACTCTCTTGTGTGTGAGGAGTAGAGTAAATATAAACGAGTTCAAACGTTTCAAAAACATACATGAAAAAATGGATACTAAAATGAATTTAATCTCTTGGAAGGAATGCAAACCACTATACTAAGAATGTTGAGTTATTCAAAACATAAACTTTTCATTCACCCGAACACTTCAACAAAGGTAAAAATAAGTTTTATATGAAGGATATGGGGGGAACTGAGAATGGTAACATGGATGATACGATGATTTTGGGATATTGAGAAGAGTGGACTACAACTTGAACTATTAATGTCTTCATTTCACCAAATTTCATTACATTCTTTTTTCTCTTTTTTATTTTCTAATTTTTTTAAGTCTCTATCTTTTTGCAATGGGATATTTATATTGAAACGCCAATGGAGACATTATATATTATTTCGAACCACTCTTTTTCTAAAAAATAAGAGTAATAATGGACATGATATATGCATGATATGGGTAGATATTTACATGGATGCGTAAGGGCGATAATGTGAAAAATGATATGTGTGCGGAGAAATGACTGAAGGTTTAGTGCTCAAGATAAATTTTAAGACATTTGTTTATTACAACTCGAAAGTGATGTCATTCTCAGTTGTTAAGCCAAATGAAAAAAAAATGAGATCGTACAACGACTTTTAGTGCAGTATCTAAAGGAAGTTGAGTTAACTTGTGAATCGAAGATTGCATAAAAACTCTCGAAAGGATGGAAAGCTCAAGTCTAATAGGTTTAAATCTCCACAAGTGATCCTTAAGGTTTTGAAAATTTTCACTCTCTTCAACTTTAGATTACCATGACGAGATAAGTGCATAAATAGTATTCAGTCTAGGATTTCGTGCTGCAATATGTTTTAAGAGGTATTACTAAATTTTTTAAGTTTAAAGATCAACTTCAAGTTCAATTTAATGTATTCTAGACTTATGCGATGGTTGATAGATAAATCACATCAAGAACAAGATACAACAGCAAAAAATGAAAAATATAGCTTATTTCTGACTAACTTTTCAAAATAGTTACGATTTTGATAAATACCCCACCCTTAAGTAAAAGAGAACATCGTCCTTGATATTTAAATTATATTTTGATCTTTTTAAAGCACAAGGTAGGAAATAATATACTGAAATCAACCTATAATGAATATGCACCGTGTGATGGATCAAATAGTAAGTCGGAAGAACAATGGTGGCACGATAATAGGTACATGTCTATAAATTATATATAAAGAACTGGGGGTGGATAGAACACTACCCCTAAACATGGTAAGGATCATGTTAAAAACACGGATACAATGGGGTGCCCCTCGATAGCGCTAAGTTTAACATCTTCAGCTAGATATAAAGGTACGCACCCCTAAAGGTATGAATAGTGATAACACAGGGTGGCAGAAGGTGTGGGTGATGGGAGTCACCCGTAAAAAATACTAAAATGTCAGGCTTGTTGGACAATGGTTTAGATTCAGTGCACTTGTATGTCAAGGTGCATCACGCGATGCAAAGTATCGGTTGATCAAGGGTGGATGGGAAGAAGGGTATATGGAGGAGAGGTAAGAGTGATGGTGAAGAGATACCAATCAAGGGTAATGTTGAGCTTAAAAATGAAAGAAACATGGACCCTATAAGCATGGTGATCAAGTTGGTGAGGAAGGCGAAAGGGTTTGATAATGGTGATGGTGTGGTTGTCATGGAAATTTCGCGATCTTTCTATAAATGAGTGATAATAATGGTCATGATGTGACATGTCAATGAGCTGATGGTAGAAATAAGCACCACAAGGAATGGTTGCACAAACAAGATCATGCTCGGTGTCATATAAGTTGAGAGTAGCACCGTAAATACTCTTATGGATTACGGGATGGAGGAAGAACTCATGAGATAGATAGTGGAGTTAGAAAATGGAGGATGGGTTCAAGTAAGGACCTAAAGAGATGGTTGGAAATGGCAAAGGTACGATAACAAGGTCCAAACAAGCTGGTGGTTGGCCTAGGATAATGGGTGGTTCAGGTGGTACAATGGGTGTAGAAAGATTATCTAACTCGAGAGTAAGAGATACACACTCATGATGAGGGTCGAAATGATCCTCAATATCCTTCTAAAGATGGAGTTCGATATCAAGTGATGGAGAGATCAACTTGTCCACCAATGTGTCACCATTTGTGGCGATGTAAGGGTTTGATGAGGCATTAGGATTAAAGATATATGAATCAACATCAATATTAGACTCAAAATGAGACAAATATATCTCGAGAGGATCCATATGAATAGGGGTAGGAATCGTCTTCTATTTAATCTCAGTGCAATGGGTGGCACACGTAGCTGGAGCTAACCTAAAAGGATGTAGTGCCTCGAGGATACACATAGTGGGTTTAATTAGTAAAAAAATCGTGCATATTTTTGGATATGATGGGTAGGGGAACCTCAAATGTGGGTTCTTTTGGATTTGGTAGGGAAGGGTGAACCTCAGCGTTAGGTTCTTTTAGATTATCATGGTATGGATCAGTAGCACATTCTATGAATAAGTCAACATAATTGTGAACTTGGGGTTCGAACCACGAGGTGGTCTCAACTTCAAGATTCTCAGGCTGAAAGGGTTGGTCATATACAAAATTTGTGTCACAAGACAACTCATCATCATTACACATAGTGAAAAATGGGTTGACTTGGGAGGAAATCCAAATCTCTCGTACACTCAAATTTACTTATGTGTTCTTCTAGATGTTGAAGGGCTTGATTTTGATATTGAGTGGCTTAGTCTTGTTCAAGTATGAACTTTTTCAAGAGGCTTTTGAGATAGGATGTGGATAGTGGTGGGAGAGTGATGGGTGGTGATGCAACGGTGTACGATTGAGGAGGACACAACTCGCTATTAGCATGATTAAATATACAATACTCATATGAAGTGTGAGGAATGGGGTCAAGTTCGTTATACATGAGATGAGGGCCTCCGTGAGAGATAAAAGATTAATAATCATGGGGAGTATAATGAGGGAACTGATCGGGATGGGGTGCACTAGGTTGCCATAACTATTATTGGAAAGAGTGAGAATCCACAACATGGTGTTGGGATTAATATTGTGTGGAAGGGTGATAAATCTGCCACGAATTATTTAGTTGCTCATACCACTCGGTATTGGATGTCGTGATAATAGGCCAAAGTGGGTTCTGAAATAGTGTCACATGGATACACTTGTTCCATTGTTAGCTCAGAATGATAAGGAAGGTATGGACATTCATGGGATAATTTATTGGTTTAGTAGCAATATTTGCACAACAAATATGCAAAATGGCTAAAGTTGTCCTTTAAAGGATGTTCTTAGGCCATGATAGGATGGGTAGTGGACAAAAATGATTCTCCAAAATATTTTTAGCATTTTTAAAATTTTTAAAAAGAAAGAAAATCTTTTGGGGATTTGAGTTTTGAAAAAGAAGGAAAATATTTTGGGGATTTTCAAAATTAAGAAAAAGAAGGATTTTTTTTTTTGAAAAAGGAATAAAAATGTATTTGCTTTGAAACACATAAGGACAATTCATACAAAGCCTACCAAAGGATTAAATTAGACGTACCCTATGAGAAAAGCGTGGAGTGTTATACGTCGCCTATAATAAATGCATGTCCCTACTTCCTTCACAAGACAACTAAAGGCTTGCTATATAGATTCTCCACATAGATTTTCCACAATGCTGGGGAGAGAACAAACTCATTTTTCTGGGCGGCCGCACTTAAAATCTAATTTACTTGGACACTAGCGTGCCTCAAAGAAAACCAATCGAGGTTTTACTGAGTGGATAAGACTCTACAGTTTGTCCTAAAACTTAAATTGTTTATAAAGGGTCCTATGAACACCGTATCCCACGGGGCTAGATAGTTAAAAAAAAATTAATGATAACTAGTATTGCATACAATGGATAAGTGTTTGAGTTGGGTGATGAAATCCCTTCTCGTTTCAATGATTGGGTTTAGGTCTTAAGTCCAATTAATTCATCAAACCATTCCAAGTAAGACTATGCATAAAATAAAGTCATATATGAGGAAATAGTTAAACAATTAATGGGCTCACTAACTGTAGATGATGAGTGATAAATAAATGTACCTCCCACAACTTTTACACGCATGGGGTGAAGACTGAGTTGAATCGGCCGGGGGAAGTTCACCTAACTTCAATCATCTCCGGGAGTCCTACAGAATCAACATAAAGATGCTTCTAATCCACTTTAATGACGCCCTCTCCCTATTTTATTCCATTTCCTTTTTTCTTTTTTCATTAATTTTATTATTACAAATAATTGGTGTTCAAATCACCATAAGTGAATGTACAAAGACTTAATTATCCTATTACAATCAATCTAAGAAAATAAAGAATATATACAAAAAGAACAAATGTACAAGTCTTCAAAATGCTCCTTAACTCAAAAATTCGACAACTGCACTTCATGAAAAGCTTATCATCAAAAGTTGAGCAAAGTCCAAAAGCCGACAATGGCGCCATTTGATAAGTAGCCTTTTTAATTACTCCCAATAACGGTGCTATTTGATAAGTATAATATTATATATATATATATATATATATATATATATATATATATATATATATATATATATATATATATATATATATATAATTCGTACACACAATGCACTGGAGGTTAGGGAAGGCTAAGGATATGGTTTGGAACGAGGTAGTTGATTGTCTTGAGTCACATAAAATCTGATTTTAGTGCCTTTGACCACATTTATGCCTCACTTGACTTGAATTATGCATTTTGAAATAGTAATTTGTATATTTCCCTACAATATAAACAAATACACATAATGGATAAATATTAAAGAGAACTAATACTTAAAATAAGTTTATTTGGGGTTTAATTTTAACACTTTAGGGTTCTTATCACTTCACATGTTTTTCACTTACCAATTGAGGTAGATAATAATATTTTTTACGTCCCATGTGCCCTAAAGGGGGATTTGTCAAAAAGGGTGAGAAATATCCATGTAAAGAGGAGATGTTATTTATGGGAGTTACACTACTTTTGTTACTCATTAATATTAAATGATTTAATATTTCACATGCTTACATGATTTATATCACATTGATTCTTTTTTGGTCGATTATCAAGTAGGTAGACTTTCTCTTTATGCATGTTTTCATGTATGATGCTCTTTGTTGTTTCGTGTGATTTCAGACTTGGCATCATTGATTTCGACTCCAACCCATGTTTATACACGATTTTTTCCTTGTCATTTGGTCTTATGGATTTTGTACATTATACTACATTAACCAAATGGCTAGTGGAGTGTATGTCTGGTAGGGGTAATAAGATCATTTTAAGTTTTGGGGGGGTTTGTTGCGGAATAGATAAAGGGGAGAATGAATATGTAAATTGTGTATTGATATATATAATTCACTTTGCCATATGCCGAGAATGGTCACAGTAATTTGGTCACGGTTCAAAATCGTGACTAGGTTCATATGGTCTAATATGAAACCTATGCCAAATCGTGTGACTAAGACAAAGTGTGACACTGATAGAGACATGGTCACGTAACTAGGCCGTAACTAACCCATGACCCTTTATATGGCACACTTCCTGCCAATTATGTCAAGCCCATGATCACGGGTTTGGACCATGACCCAACTATAACCAATTAAAATGGATAATGGTTGTTGTTCTAACTAATGATCCATAACATATCCCAGACTTTGATTTCAAAATGGTTACACATATTGATTATGGTTTATGATCGTGACCAAATTAGTGTGCTATTAGGGGTTACGGTTTTCACCTGTGACAATGTTTATAACTAATAAAACTCTAATTGGTGACGACATTGGTAACGGTCTAGAACTGTGGCCATGCCTTAGAGGTCTATTGAGGGTCATGATTTACAGTAATTATAATGCCCGTGACTTGTTAAAATTTATTGGCCACGACAAGTGTCATGGTCTAGAATCATGAGTGAAAATGTGACAAAGTGATCCGGTTATATGTATAAGCCACAAAGTAGGTCACACACACACAAACCAAATTCAATTTAGTCCAAATATTATATTATTAAAATTAAGCGATCCAAACATGTAATATATTCAAATTAAATTAAGAACAAGCCACAACCCAATAAATTGGAGATAAGAGATGAGAAAAAATCCCTATGGAAAAAACCTATATTCAGCAAGGTTTTCATATAGGTATTACAGACATACATCCACTGATTTACAAAACGTAGAGATCCATTAAGCAATGTAGTAAGTTTTTCAATCCAAGTTATTCACAACAAACGATGCATATCCACCACTGTCCCATAACAATCAAATAGAACTCCATGAACATAATTAAGTGACTGGGTTATAACTCTTTTATTGTTAGTTCACACCCATTCATTTCGTTTATCACATTTAGTTTATACACATTTATGCCATTTGAGTATGGAAAGCTTATCGTGATTAGTGTCTTGTATGGTGTTTGTACCTATATATGTGTGCTTATGCTTCATTGATATCTTTTGTATATTTATATATATGGCATCATTTGCTTTGAGTCTTTCCTTTTGCATTTAGTCTTGTTATGATTTTTCATGGATATCCTATTCGTATCTTAGTTCATTCTAGATGATAACATTTTGATATCGCATCATAGTTGGTATTTAGTGTGCTTTACGTGGATTGGTTGTTCTTGTGTTGCCATGTTGCTTTATTGTTCTTGTATCACTATATACCATTACATGATATAATTGTTTTTCCTTTATGCTTATCCCAAGTTTCATTTAGGGGGAGAATTTATTTAAATTTGGGAGAAATTAATTATTTTATGCAAATAATCTTTGTCTATTCCTGAACAAAAAGGGGGAGAAATGGTATCTAACTCTTTTCATTTGGGGAGATCTAACTTAGGGGGGGACATCCTTTCTTAGGTAGACATTGTTAGGTAAATGGGGAGGATTTAATTATGCAATTTACTTTGTTATATTCCCTATGAGTTTTATGGTGTGTTTAAGTGTGCAGGTTTTCTTCCATGAGGCAAAGTTTTTAATGCAAATCTTCTCAGAATATGAGTCGGTCAAGCGTCTGTATTTTTTCTTTTGGGCTGGGATTGCCACTTTTAGATGAGCTTGACGGCAGGATTTTTAATTTTGATTTTGTCCCGGAATAGACAAAGGGGGGGATTTATAAGGACAAATTTTCAATTGAATCAATTTGTATATGCTGGCTTAATTTCGGACAAAACTATTTGAGTCGGAGGATAGAAGTTATATTTGTTAACTTTCAAGCCTATTACATTTTTGTTGAAGATGTAGTGGCGAAGTCGAAGCGATCACATCTTATCCGTGTTTCGTGCATCATTCTCTTCATCAATAATTCAAGGATCTCTCAGGTATGGATGTTTATATTATGTTGAGTCTTGGAAATTTTTTTATTGGGTGTTAAAATTTTTACTAAAATATTTTGAACTGACTTTATATTTTTTCAAGATTTTTTTTCCTGATTTTTCGAGGTTGTTCGAACGAAGTTCCGATGTCATTGAAACGAGCCTCATAACAAGGTATCTTTTGGTTTATGCTGCAATCTCGTTTGAAATGTCGTTCGAACTAGATTGGCTATCGTTTGAACGACCGGAGCAGTTTTTTTTTAAAACTGATAGTTTTTCATGCAGTTTTTCTCTTAACCTCCCACTACTTTTTCCCAACCATTTATGTAGTGCTGGAATTTAAATTTTCCTAAGAACTTTTCAATTCTTTAGAGAAAAATCCCCTCTAAGAAGTTCATCCATGTTTAAGACTTTTCCATCTTCCTAAAGAGAGTATCATTTAGGAAAAGTCAGAGGGTTTTTCGTTTACACACTAATGGTTTCATGATCCAAGCCTCTACATATTATATGTTTTGAGATAAGAATTTTGGCACAGTGTTTGTTCCTTACATTCCTACGAATTATTCCTTGCGAAGACTTTTCTGTTCATTGGCGTACATACGATGGACTCCATATATTTGATGGTAGCATTGCCCCATCGGTGGACTCCAAGATGTAGGTGGAATCATGTGTTGTCAATCGGTAGAAGTGGAAGTAATGAAGAGCATCAAGGCATGAAAGGGCGTCAAGTCATTGAGTAAGTCTTATATCGTGTCCTTATATTAAATCCGTACTTAGTGGACTTGTGGTTGGGACATCCGAGATTTTTTTCGTTATGGGTTTTCCTCGTACATCACGGTATTGTGGTTATGCATTTTTTATTTTACAAATTCTCTCCTACATACATGCTTAGGTTTAACAAGATAAAATTGGTTTAATCACAAAAATGATTTATTAGTGCTTAATTAATTTGGGTTGCGTAAGTTTAAGAAAAAGTTTACTTTAGCAAAATTCATATTAATTTGGTTTGTGTAAATTTGAACTTGAATTGAAGTTGTGTACGCAGAGTTAATTTAATTTGAAGAAAGTTTAAATTTCAGAATATTTCATGAACCATCCCTTTGAAATTTTAAAAATTTGGAATCATCACCCCATATTCATATAATTTGCGCACTTACAAACTATTTCTTTTTTTTAGTAAACTGCCCCTAGTCTACGGGGTCCTTGTTCCCAACTTTAACTTGGCAACTTTTACTCTTTTGTTTTTTTTAAAACCTCGCTCTTAGAGGGGGGGTAGACCCCTTTCTACATATTTTCATGTAAACTTAGAAAGTAATCTTTACTTTATTGAGAAGAGATGTTAGAACTTGTTGTCCAGGTTATAAATCTATAAGAAATACTTTCTTAATTTTTTTTTATTACTTGGAGAACAATCTCTTGTTAGTCTGTGGAAATAGTTAAACTGTTGTTTCTGTAGGAACTTTGCTCATTATACTTTGCCTATGTGATGAATGTACACCCCCAAGTATAATGAGGAAAGTTCCCTTTGTCGTGGACCCTCTTCTAATCGATTAGAGAGTGTTACTATTCCTAGTTTTAATTAAGAAGAAACATTAATCTGGTGTACCCACCTCATAATGCGGGTAAATAAATAATGCACAAATTATCAAGTAAAGATCAAAATAAGTGCTATTCATTTCTTTTGTACTGTATGTTGTTTATAAAACTATGCTCATGACTATATTTACGAAAAAAAAAACATTTATGTATTGGAGAAGGATATTCAAACTTTCAAAAGAAATGAAACTTGACAAGAACTATGCGTAGTACTTTTTCAACCACTTACAGTTGATAGATTGGAGGCAGTCACTCTCGGGTTCAGATATCTAGAAGTAACCCGACTTGCCTACCACTCGCACCCTAAAGGGACCTTATGAATTAGGCTTAAACTTAAATGGTGAAATGCTTTGAAGATGGTGAGTGGACGCACGTAGGACCAAATCTCCCACATGAAACTCTCTAGGCTTGATCAAGTTCTCGTAAGCCCTGGACAACTGCTAGGTGTAGACTTTGAAATTTTCCTTAGCTTTGTTTATGCGCTCATCCAATGCCTCTAATTGTACATGTTGAGGATCTGGTATTACTTAAAGCAACCCTAGTTGATGACACTTCCAGCTCCACCGGTAGGACACTTTTGATCCCATAGACCAGTGAGATTGGAGTAAACCCTGTTGGTTTCCTCTTCGAAGTTTTGTAGGCCCAAAGCACCATTGATAGATTTTTATCCCAAGCTCCTGGCATGTCCTCAAGCATCTTCTTCATAATATTAATCAGTGTCTTATTTGTATCCTCCACCTGGCCATTCCTCTTCCGGTATGAGATGGTTGAACTGTTGTGCACAATTTTGTACTTATCCATCAGGAGACCCCTCTCCTTACACACAAACTGCTTCTCATTATATGTTAGTATCACTTTAGGGATACTAAACCTGCATATGATATATTCCCTAATGAATTAGGTCACCACTTGAGCAGTCATTCTCCTTAGAGGGATTGCTTTTGCCCACTTGGTGTATATCTCTATGGCAACAATGATGAAGGCCTTGTCATGAAAGGCTGGGCTAATCTTTCCTACAAAATCAAATGCCCAAGTGTGGAAGGGATAAGGGACTTCTAGGCTTTGTAGACTTACTAAGTAGGTATGAACCATATTGCCATGCACTTGGCATGTCCTTCACTTCTTTACATAACTGATAGAGTCGACCTCCATCCACTACACCAAATCTGTCGGATTGTCACGATCATTGACCGTGACTGTGACAAGTCTGGGGGTGACAACATTTGTTGTCACGGACTTATCACGGCAATTAACCGTGACAAGTTCATTAAACTTGTCACGGTCATGTCACGGTCAATGACCGTGATAATCTTAGTTAAAGTGAATAACTGTGACAAACCCGTCATAACCTTTAAAAAATTATCACGGTCATTGATCGTGAAAATTCTAGGCAGAATTGGAAAAAAAATTGCTAGGAAGTATGGCCACTACCACTGCCCAGCAGTATATTGGTGCCTGTTATAGCAACGTTGTACCTGTTCAAACATCATATATCGAAATAAAATAGAGATAATGCAAATATACATTCAAAACAATATACATCACGATATAATTCAAATATAACAACTTAAATCAATGCAATTCAAATAATGTCACTACATGTCTGGGGTAGGTTTGAGGAGGTGGATAGGCCACACGATATACGAATTCATACTCCCTTGTATATTCATCATGTCGCATTGTTCGCGCAACCACAATGGGGAGTTCTCCTTCCTAGGTATCACATGTGTTACGAGCACCTTGGCCTCGATGTCTTGAAGCACACGTCCATGAGCTGGCATATCCTGGACGATATTCGGGTCCCTCAACCCCCGCCCTATCCGCTGGACATCAAATATCTCCTGTATAAATATGCTCGGCTAACCAAGTGTCGACATCGATTGGTCGAAGGGAGCCAAATAGGGGACTGTATCATCAGAGTCCACACGTGTCGGCGATGAAGTAGCGAGGTCCACATCCTCATCCTCCTGCACCTCCTCCTCCACCACCTTATCCTTTCCTTTCTCCTTACAGTTACTTCCTAATGAACGTTTCATGAATGAGAACATATCTTGGGCTGTCTCCTCCAAACAGGACAGCTTCGCATTATGCGAGTCCATCATTCGAGCCAACCCGGTATTGATCGTCTCCAATCCGATGATCCTAGATTTGGCCTCCCGCGAGCTCACCCCCTTGTCCTCCCCTTGTGATCAGCACCATGCACTTGGCTGAGTGCGTCTGTGGATAAAGATGCCTTGTCGACATCAGGCTGTGACTCATGCACTTCCTTAAGCTTTGCCTAAAACGACAAAAAACACATGATTAGTTAAATAAGTAAATAAAAAAATTATAATGTAATTAACAAAAAGTAAATTGTCTAATTACTTGCAATCGTGGATGCGACAATCAGGGACACCTCCTTATCATTCCCCTTCTTTGTCCGAATAGCCACATAAGTATCGAGCCTATGTGGCATACCCCCAGGGCCACTCCCCTTCCCCTGAAATAAAATAATGCAAAATTAGTATCGACCCCGAAAAGTAAAATAATGCAGATAACATATTTCTGTAATTATAGAAAAATTAAATCTTACCATTATCCTATGCTCCACCTCGGTGTAAGACGTCCGATCGGAGTAGTGCACGTCCGTCTTTTTCACCCGATTTTCCCTCCCCGATTGGCGAGATGCCAATTGTCGCTCCCTAATCTCATTGTCAATGAACTTTTTCCATTGTGCCAATAAGATCGTCTCCTTCGACGAGAAGGAGTCACGGATTCGAGTAACAGAGTCTCGGGTCTTCCTAAAGTACCGGGTCCGCATATTTTTCTTCCACGTCTTGTGTTGCTCCCTCAACTGCTCCAAGATGGAATCGCATAGTTTTGGGACCAGGCTGAATTGTTCCTGTTCAACAAATACAATGTTAGTTGCGAATAAATATAAATATAAATATTAAATGAAATCGAAATCGAAATCGAAATCGAAATCGAAATCGAAATCGAAATCGAAATCGAAATCGAAATCGAAATTGAAATTGAAATTGAAATTGCGAGAAAGTAAGAGCCTTGTATGAAATTCCCAAGTTCTGTACATTTGTAATTTCCTCGTACACTTTTGCACTGAATACGTAACGGTTCAATCGATACTTTTTGTACTCTTGTGCCATGAACAAGGGTCCAGTGGCTAGATGAGCAAGCCTTGATGTCGCATCACTCGTATTTAAGAGCTGAGAATATAGATAAATTAATTAGGTTAGTTTTAAAGTTTGAGTGTAATGTAACGTTATATAATGGCAATTTTCATTATAATTACCTCTTCTGACAACCACAGCCTAAATTCGCTGTCTGATTGTACCATTGTTTTTCATCTTTTATTGTCACGGCCTGATCATGGTCATTGACCATGATAAAAAATGCATATTTTTTTGTCACGGAAAATGACCGTGATAAGGCTGGCCGATTGAAGGGTGTCAATTTGACCATTTTGGTGTAGTGATCATCGGCTAGTAGTACCCTAACATCATCAGTTGATCATATAACTTGGCACCCCCGTATGAGAGGGCTTATGTGCCTCATTTATCTCCCTTTCTATGTCTTACTTAGCCACACACTTTGGCGCCTTCTTATTATATCCTTCCCTGTAGAGCTCCCCTTTACCAGGTAGAAGTAAGCAACTCTCTTCTTGAGGTAGTTTTCATTTTATCTTTCCATTGGCAACTATCCATCCCTCAGATATGCTATGTAGGGTGTCCTCAAATTTTTAAACAATTATACAAAATTGGCCTCAACTGGTTGATCAAACTGAGTCTGGCACTTCAAATAACCCTACTGCAGACGAGCAACTTTCGTGCTTATGGTGGGCCAATAATAGCCCCCTTTCCCTGCTGTAACAAGCGGTAAAAGGGAATGTCTGCATCCCTACAATGATTTTCATGCATTGCTGCCAGCCTCTCCTTGGCCTCTTCTTTTCCCACACATTTGGATAAAACTCCCCCGGGGCACTTGAATAAAGAGTCCCCTAAAGTAAATGGTACTTCACCAATTCTGACATTTTTATTATTTCTTACCTAGTTTCCAAATGCTTCACTATTGGGAACCTCCAATATTCCGGTTCTTCACATGGAAATAAAGATTTGACTGTGGTAGGCACTATTTTTTACCGTACCATTATGGTCACTTCTGGCTCGCCCATTTCTAATTTTTGGGCTATAGTGGCTAGTTCATTTATGTGTCTGCTCATCGTGCAGGCGTGCCTATTAATGGTGATCTTTAAGAACTGACTCAGCAATCTCTGGATGATGGACATGTATGGTGGTAAGTTGGCATGTTTGAGGGAAAACTCCCCGTTAACCTGTTTCACTACCAGGTTGGAGTCTCCTCGTATGCAAAGCACTCTAATGCCTCTTCTCAGTGCTTCCAACAATCCCAGAATGAGAGCTTCATACTCAACCTCATTATTTGAACATTTAAACTTAAGCTTGAAGGAGAGGGTGATCTTCTCCTTCCCATTAGAGATAATAATACCTTCTCTACCCGTCCCTTGGGTGTGGGAGCCGGCAAATTCCATCTTCCATTCTTCCATTTCCTCCACTAGGCAGGCTTGGAAGTTTTCCCCTCGTAGCTCCTCACTAGGAAGTCCAAAATTTTGTCTTGGGAAGTGCGCTAGCAAATCTCCTACTGTCAGGCTCTTAACGGCCTTTGGAACTATGCACTTCAAATCATACTGTGACAAGATTAAAAACCATAATGCTGCTCTTCCTACCAATACAGTTCACATCAGAAGGTACTTGATAGGATCACATTTGTTGACAATATGCATTGTAAATGCCAACAGGTAATGCCTTAACTTCTGGGAAACGAATAACAAGTCCAGACAGTGCCTCTCTACATTGGTGTATCTAAATTCACTACTTTAGATTACGCACAATAAGTAGTAAACGGGTCTCTCTACCCCTGCTCTTTCTTAGGCAAACAAGGCCTCTATAAACCTCTCTGTCGAAATTAGGTAGAGTAATTTCGGTGCACCCACTTCTAGCGATACCATAGTTAAGGGTATTGCTAATTTCTTTTTAATTTTCTCAAAGCCTTCTTTTGTGCATCTTCTCAAATCCATTTGTCTTTTTCCTTCATCATTGGAGAGAACGGATATAAACCTTCTTAGGTAAGAAACCTTCCCTAAGAAACTTTTAAGCTGTCTTGGGCTCTTCGACGATGGCATCAGTAGGATGGACTTCTTCTTTTCCTCATCTACTTGCGCCCCCAGTTGATTCATTACAAAACTTGAGAACTTTCAAGTTGTTACTCCAAATTCACATTTTGAAGGGTTTATTTTCATCTTATACCTCCAGCACCTTTCAAACACCCGCCTCAAGTCTTGGATGTGTTTTCTTTCCTTATCTGATTTCATAACTAGGTTATCTATGTAAAACTCCAATATAACATGAAATAAATCATGGAATATTTCCATCATAGTACACTAGTGCGTGGCGCCCGCATTCTTCAACCCGAATGGCATGACCGTGTAGTGAAAATTTCCAAATGGTGTGCGAAAGTCAATATTTTTTGCATCGGTTGGATCCATTCTGATTTGATTGTATCCAATGTACCCATCCATGAAACTATACATTTCATGACCCGCGGTAGCGTCCACTAAACTGTTAATATTAGGCAATGGAAATTCATCCTTTGGAAAGGCACAGTTCAAATCACGAAAGTCCACGCAAATCTGTATTTGAATCTTGTATTTCCTTATCACTAGTACAATGCTGAAAAGCCATATTATATGTTGGATGGGTTTGATGAACCCTGTTGCTAGTAACTTTTCCACCTCTTCCTTGATCTTAAGGTCTAGCTCTGCTTTATACATGAGGGTGGCTTGCCTCAGTGATAGAGAATTAGGAAGAACATTTACTTTGTGGTAGCTCACCTCTCGATCTATACCAAGTATCTCTATGTACTTCCAAGCAAACACATCAGTGAATTCTTTTAGCAGTGCAATGATCTCCTCCCTTTGCTTTGGGTCTAACCCTTTGGAAATTAAAATGGGTCTACTTTCTTCTCTTTCCAAACCTAGGTTTATCTCTTTCAGCTCCTACAGCTGCTCTTTTGGACCGTAATCCATGCATTAAGGAAATTCCTAAGGTTCCTATACACACTCCATAATATGTGCTTCATCTACCACGAAACATTCTGGTGCTTGGTTGACCCTCTAATCCCATAATGCCGCCCGCTCAGACCGTTATAAGCGGTATATAAATTTTCCATATTTGAGGGGGCTTGGCTACCTCCTCCACATTTTTTTCCTTTTACCATTTAAGGGATCACTCTTTGGCCCAAGTGATCATGAACAGACGTTCTTGGATGGGAGTCTCCTCCAACCACTTGCATCCCCTCTAATTTTCTCACCAAGATATTTCTCTCTTCATCAATATCAATATAGAATGCCGCATCCACCAGATGGGCTTCCTCAACAAAAAATATTTATAAGTTTCTTTGATTATAATCTTGATACCCCTAATATTGGCTTTGGAACATTAATGATATGTGGAGGGCACTATGCCATGAGTGTGCATCGACACTCGCCCTATGAGAAGCCAATAGCTCGTTGGCATTGATGATATGGAATTTAATATGGGAAGTGAAGTTCTCCATCTTGATACACATATTCATGCACCCTAGTGACTGCAAGGAAACTTTGGACTTCAAGACAAGATAGAAGTTATGGGAAGAAATTTTTCAAGTGTTTGATATGTGTGGATTTTGAGTGGTTGATGGTAGAGGTAGTTTTGGGCTTTAGATATGGTGAGATAACATGTGAATTTGTAGCAACACTGATCTCTTGGAGACTTTCTTACTATTACTGTTAGTGATTTAATCTTTCTCTTAGGAGTTGTTGGAACTTTATTGGGGACAGGGATGAATGGAGATGTCCAATTGGGTCTTCTGAATAAAGATGATACTCTTCCCCGTACTCTACTAAGTTGTCCCACATCTCAACTACCTGAGCATCATTTTGAATTATCCACAAGATTCCATCTTTAACCCGTTTAATATCCATACCCTTCAAACCAGTATACCTTCCAATATCGTCGACCAAGTCCATAAAACACAATTTATCTCCACCAATGTCCTCAAGAACTACGCTCTTACCCCTACTGTATTGTTTTCCTATTTTTACTCCATTTCCCATCAAAATGTACTACTAAACTTCTATACCCACGCATAGGTATTTCACATAGCTAAAAAATAAGAAAAGTAGTAATGTCACCTAATATATTCATGGGTAGAAGCAAAATCAAAAGAAAAATTACAAAACCCTATAAAAATTACTAAATAACCAAAACACCTAATTAAAAAGAAGACATGCATTTGATCCGTAATAAATTGATACACGACTAATAATCAAAGAAAAATGGCAAAACCCTAAAAAAATTGTTAAGGCCCTATTTGGGTTTGACACACCTGTTTTTAAATAATGAATTATAATATTTCAGTTTTATAATTAAATTTTTCAGAAAAAAGTAAGTAGGTGTTTTATAACTTCTGTTTTTTATTTTTCGGAATTATTCATTCTTAATATTTTAATGCATTTATACCTTAATATATAATATACATACATAATACATTAATATGTTTGTAATCCTTATAAATAAAAATATATATATGTATATGTACACAAAATTACATATATTTATATTATTAAATTATATAATATACTAAGATTCATATGTTAAATAATATTACCAATAGATACACTATACATATATATAGTTTTACACATGTATTATTAATGTATGGAATAATATATATAGTAGATATATATTAAAAAAAATATTATCAATATATAAATATATATATATATATATATATATATATATACACAGAGAAAGTTTCCTGTGAGGACTCCTTATGGTGCAGATCCTGGTACATACTATTTTTTTAAAATAGTAAAAAAATGAATTTTTTTATGAAACTTCATGGATATGATGTCCACGGTTAGAAGATCATCTCCAATTTTTTTCATCAAAAACTTCAATAAAAAACCCGTTGAGATGAGGTGATACGTAAAAAAATTGTATAAATATTCATTTTCAACCATTGAAATATTGGGTCGGCGCCAGCCACTTTATTGACTGAATTTTTTTATGAATTTTCATGGATATGATCTTCTCACTGTCAAGATCATATCCATGAAGTTTCATAAAAAAATTCAATCAAAAAGTTGGTAAGATGATCACCAACATTTTAACGGGCGAAAATGCATATTTATATCATTTTTTTATATATCACCTCATCTCAATGGTTTTTTTATTGAATTTTTTTATGAAAAAAATTGGAGATGGTTTTCTCACTGTGGAGATCATATCTGTGAAGTCTCATCAAAAAATTCATTTTTCTACGATTTAAAAAAAACAGTATGTACCGGGGGTCTGCACAATAAGGAGTCCTTATAGGAGGGTCTCTCTCTCTCTCTCTCTCTCTATATATATATATATATATATATATATATACACACACATTTAAACTCTCAACATACCTCATTAAATATACATAAAAATACATGATATATTGATGTATTTATTATGTATGTATGTATGCATACATTCTTGTATTATGTATGTATGGAAGTTTTATGTCTCTCTCTCTCTCTCTCTCTCTCTCTCTCTCTCTGTGTGTGTTTGTATATATACATATATGTTTTTTCAATTTTGTCAAATTTTCAAAAAACTGTATTCAAAAATAAGTTTGCCAAACGCGCACCAATATTTATAAATAGAAAACTGATTTTTAAAACTGTATTTAAAAATAGTGTTTAAATTGAGTTTTCAAAATACAAAACCAAACGGGACCTAAACAACTAAAACACCTAATTAAAAAAAGAAGACATGCATTTGATCTGTAAATAAATTCAACTTAACACTTGATATCTTGCGTTAGAATATTGAAGAATGAAAAAAACATTGTCTACTTGTTGCTTAAGAAAATGATCGATAAAAAAACAAGAATACAGGGACCACCAAACAATAATTGTTTCTTGAAATGAAAATGAAAGGGGCACCTGCATATTTTGTATTAACATGAGCAAATAAGGGATTTCGCAAGTGAGTGGCGGCTAACAAATGGAGGCTTAACAACTTTCGTTCAAATCAACCCCCATCCAACTGTAATGCAAACAAGTGTACCATAACCTCCAATTACTAAGAACCAATGTACCCCAAATAGTAAATGATCCATAATTAAATCAATCATATTATTCATTTAACAAATGCCCATCACCTACCCATACACCCCTTTCGACTGACCATTTGTCAATCGGTCGTCAACAGAGGGTTGGGGTGTCACTAACGCGTACACTAATTCATTAATGGTATAGGTATGAGAGTTAAGAATTTTTTTGTTAAACTAGTTATCAACCCACGCGATGCGCTGGTGAAACGATTATCTACGCATTATTAAAAATATAAATGTTTTGGGAAAAAAATTATCATTTCAATAACATACTCTTAAATTATAATAATTACTTTTAATATACATACTTACTTTCATTACATGTGAGTTGTTATTAAAAAATGTCAAGAGACTTTTCATCGAATGACCGCCAAAACTATATCCAATAAGTACAATTTACATTTTTTTTAATGAAAGTAAAATTTAAATTTAACTAAATTAAAAGGAAAATAAGCAATAAGAGAGTGACAAATTTAAAGAGATATAGAGAGGTGGAAACCGAGGTGGCAAACACCAAACATGAAGTTCCTTGAGAATATGAAGAGTTATTCTTTCAATAGAGGACTTTACCACTAAAAATATTTGGAGATAATGGTTTCCACGTTAATAGTCTAAGATAAGAGAAGTATGTAAATTTTTTGAATAGCGCACGCTGATAAATTTTCTCCTAAGTATTTATGATTATAGAACAATTATACTCGTGTTGATGGCACGATGATAATTTTTTCCAGAATACTTATGGATATAGAACACGCACACTCTCACAAGTCAATTTTCTTTCAACATGTTATATTTAAAATTGATTACGAAGTAATGAAGCTTGATATGTTGATAAACGTCTAAAAATGATGAATTTCTTCCATTTCCCTTTCTCCCAAAAACATGACATAATTCAAAATCCAAACCAACATATTTAATATTTAATTACAGAATGATGAGCATAACATATTTGATGAGCATCTTCATAAATGATTTAGAACGACCAAGTGAATGATATATCTCTCTCCATATCTATGCTCAAAATTGTTACATGTTATTCTTCATATTAGATATATTGTATTGCAACGTAATAAATTAGATTGTTATTAATTTGATATCACATTAAATCAAATTTAATTGAGTTTAATTTCCGCATAATTGAAATCTGATTAGCTGAATAATAAAGTTTTTCTTGATTTGATTATATATATGTTATTAGAAAAACTTGCATGAAATAAGAGTATGCTTTTTTCAATTGGTATTCAACATAACCTGTTTAAAAATCGATGACAAAATGCATATGTGCATGAGTGTGGATGAACAAGCATCGTAATCTAAATTTAAAAAACACTGAAATAATATCTGAATAAAATATATAAAATGTTTTCACTTTTTATATTTTTTCTTTATTTCTTAAAACATTTAAAAAGGTTAGAAGTGTTTTTTCTAAATAGTTTTTAGCTTTTTGTAAAAATAAATAAATAAATAAAAAACTTTTTATACAAAAAAAGTGACTAGCTTTATAAATTGTTTTAAGATTAAAAACAATGTTTTACTTTTTTTTTTAAAAGAATAAAAAAATATTTTTGAAAAATAAGAAAACTCTTTTTTAATATACAAACGATCAAAATGAACACTATACAAATGATACAAACGACCAAAGCTATTTTTTTAAATATACGAATGATACAAACGATCAAAATAAAAGTAACATGTACCGAATTTTTATTTCTTTTATAGAAAAAAAAGAACACTATCCAATTAAAAAGAGACGCGGCGTATAACACAAAATCTTTATTTTTTCCTCCAAACAAAATCTTATTTTTTACCAAACGAACCACCTGATTAAATCACAACAGGAACACGATCTAACTATAACGTGAAATAAAACGACAGGACACATTATTCAATTTAAAACCATGAAATATAAAAATATATATTATTATTTTTTGAAATTAAAAATAAATAATATAACCTTTTAAATAGCCTTTTCAGAATTAATAATAAAATATATAACTTTTTTAGAACTAAAAGACTAAACATTAGTTATCAGAGGGAGAAAAAACGTCATCTTTGAAATTATTATTAATAACGGGAGAAGTAGCAATTTTCTATTTTTTATTTTGGCGCTTGTCCATTTTTCAGTTCCACTAAATGTTAATTTCAAAATGGGTAAAGCCATATTCAGAATAAAAAATGTATAAACACAAAAAAATGGTTTTAGTTGGTGGGATTAATGGGCCCTCACTTGGCCATCATGACCTTAACGAACTCCTCGTAGTTGATTTGGCCATCACCGTCCACATCAACCTCTAGGATCATCTCGTCAACTTCTTCATCGGTGAGCTTCACACCGAGATTTGTCATGACATGGCGGAGCTCAGTGGCTGACATAAAGTCGTTCTCGTCAATGGCTGACATAAAACCTTCACCAACCTTTTTATACCCTCATAACCATTAACTCCAAAACCCACCTTATACCTCCACACCCAAACTCCATTCCGAGTACTTGCTCCTACCCAAACCAATAATCGGCGACACCACCCTTATCCCTCCTGCCTAGGCTGGCGACTAGCCTACCCCTGCGAGGCTTAAAGTCTGACGACACCCACAGCTGCCTATACCGGTGACCATACCCACCTGAGCTCTCGCCGGTGAACCAAGAACTTGCTCCTACCCACTAACCCGGTTTCAATCTCACTACTCAAGACCCATAAATCAAAGAAACCCACCTGCCTTTACCCGAATCATATTCTCCCCCAAACAAATTTTGACTTGGACAAAAATAAAATCCAAGCCAAACCAATCCCTGACAATACATATGAATCTCATGGGATTAATCAGAAAACTCGAAAAGCTTCTTTGAGCTCCTCCTCAAAGTCTGTATCCTTCATCTTACGGGCCATCAGGTTGAGGAACTCAGGGAAATGGATTGTGTCGTTCCCATTAACGTCAACCTCATTGGTCATGTCTTGAAGCTTGACCTCGGTTGGGTTTTGTCCAAGGGACCTCATCACGGTACCAAACTCCTTAGTGGTGATGCAACCATCGTCGTCCTTATCAAATAGGCTGAAAGCTTCCTTGAACTTGGAGATCTGATCGTCGGTGAGTTGATCAACTAGTAAGTTGGTTTTATAAGAGAGAGAAAATTGAAATTGTTGAGAGAGAGAGATAGCGGTTGTTTTTCTAGTTGAATATTTATTTTAGAGGTATAAGAAATCGAGAGAATTGAGGGGTGGCACTCACCTCTGCAAAATATGAGACGACAATAGGCATATTTATAACTATACGAATGTGAAGAATGTGAAGATGAAGAGCATGTGAAGATTGTGGAGAGAATGGGAGAATGCGTAAAGTTGGTAATGGAGGGTTTGGGGGAAATGAAGCAGAAGAGACAATGAGGGGGAGGGGGCAGTTAATGGAGAGAAAATAATTTTATAAGACTGACACGTGGATAGTCTTGTGATTGAGGATTTTAAATGCTTGTACAGCATTTTAGAGTATTATAGAGATGAGTAATACAACTTATTTAAACATTTAATGTATATTATGTCAAGTGATTAAACATTATTTAACATATTAATTTAAAAGTTCTAAATTAGTTGGAAAAATTAAAGAATTAAGGGACTTTTAAATATAGGTCCCTTTTCAAAATATTTTTCATAAGTAAGTCGCATTGACTTATCAACCATCAAATATGTCATATTCCTTATTTTTGAGAATTTTTATTTTACAAAATTTATCCCTTCTAAACCAATCATTCGACTATTGGAGGATGTTAATCAAGTGGTTGAATTTTTTTCTAAGTTTTTATAATTCAAGCGACTATTTTATGTAAAATTATTATTTTTAAAATTTACTCATCGATATCTATCAAACAAAATCCATGAACACTATAAAATTCTAATTTTTACTCATACAATAAATATTAATTTTTTTTATATCTGAAAAGTTTTCACACATAATAGACATTTATTGTGTTAATGTTACACAGACATAAATATTTACCGTCTACATAAAAACTAAGAAAACTCATCATTTTTATTTTTTTAATATTTTATATTGAATATCAATTTCATAAATTTTGAATTTTTATATCGAAAATTGTAGTTCTTTAAAGTTTGAAAGAAAAAAATATAATTATTATTTTAAATTTGAAGGAGATATAAGAAGAGTGATATATTAGTAAAAATTCATAAATTAAAAAATAAAATTTAATTAACAATTGACTAATTAAAAAAATATTTTTAAAATATGAGAAATTAATGAGTACATAAAAGATCTCTCCCTTGCAACATGAATTTAATATGGGGTAAAAACTTTATCCACGAAAATGATGTAATGAGTGATCTAGAAGAAGAAGGAATGAGTTTACGTCACGGATACGTGTAGCTATAACACGCTTTGTCTTCGCCGGCACCAACCGTACGCAACACCTCTAAAAATAAAGGCGTCTCTCTCTCTCTCTCTCTATTAACCACAAAAACTTTCTTCAAACAACTAATATCTCTCTCTCTCCCAATTTCCATCGACTCTTTGTTTCGTCCTCATATTCTCCTCTGTTCTGCTTCTGTAAATACACATTCAATTTACAAACACATATTTTTATACTTACACGTATATATATTATATTCTCAATTTCCTTTTACTTCCTGTGTTTATTGTTGTTTTGGGTTTGGTGGATATTTAATGATGTTAGTTTGAATAAAGTTTGGATCTTTGTTGTGGGAACTCTGTTTGTTTGTTATTCTTTTCCCGCTTTTTGTGGCTGTTGAGAATAACTTTGTTCCCCCACAAAACGAGTATTATTCCTGTGACATTAGGTTCTGGAATTATATGGATTGGTGAATTGGTATCCTCTCAAGAGAAGTTCAACTGGGTTTTGGGAATCTTCAGTTTTTTAGATATTGTTCTGCCTAGATTCCCCTTGTGGAGCTGGAAATAGAAAAATCCCCAATTGGCCCAGTTTAATTTCACTCAATTAGTACTTGGAGGAGGTTTTAGACACAAGGGGAAGTTGTTAGGTTTGGGTTTAAGTTCCCTAGTGAAGATGGTGGAATCAATTGCAGCAACTTCCCTTTTAGGGCAGAGACCTATAGGTGGAGGGTATTATTGTAAACATGTATCTGGTAAACGCAAGCAGCTCAATATCCGGATTCGTCCTACTGAGCTTCTAGGTAGAAAGGTTGTGTCTTCTGCTTTTCCGAATTTGGTAGCTGATCGGATTAGAGTTTGGTCGATTAAGGCTCAAGCAATGGAGTTGACCAAAGAGGCGTACGCGTATAGAGAAGAAGATCGAATGCCTAGGGATTTTAGTTATCAATTCGACACGGGTGTGGATCGAAAACCAGGGTTGTGGCCACCCGAGAACAAGGCTGATAACCTTTCGCTAAACAATCCGTTGCTTAGGCAAGAAAGAATGGGGTGCGGGTGGTTAGGGGCCATATTTGAATGGGAAGGAGTGTTAATAGAAGATAACCCTGATCTCGAAAAGCAATCGTGGCTCGCTCTTTCTCAGGAGGAAGGCAAATCGCCGCCCCCCGCTTTCGTCCTCAGGAGAATTGAAGGGATGAAAAACGAGCAAGCCATCTCTGAAGTTCTGTGTTGGTCGAGGGACCCATCTCAATTGAGGAGGATGGCTTTTAGGAGGGAGGAGATTTACCAAGCTTTGCAAGGTGGAATTTATCAATTTCGATCCGGTTCTCATGAATTTGTCAATGTTTTGATGCATTACAAGATCCCGATGGCATTAGTGTCCACCAGGCCGAGAAAAACCCTAGAAAACGCGATTCGGGCCATTGGGATAGAAGGCGTGTTTAGTGTGATTGTGGCTGCTGAGGATGTTTATAGAGGAAAGCCAGATCCGGAGATGTTCGAGTATGCAGCTCAGAATTTGCAGTTCATACCGGAGCGGTGTATTGTGTTTGGGAACTCGAATCAGACCGTGGAGGCTGCTCACGATGCGAGGATGAAGATCGTGGCCGTTGCTAGCAAACATCCCGTGTACGAGCTGGCGGCTGCTGACCTGGTCGTGAGGCGGCTTGATGAGCTTTCGATGGTTGACTTGAAGAATCTTGCTGATATAGAGTTGACCGAGTTTGGGTCCGGTGGGCCCGAGTTGGAGTTGGAAATGGAGGAGGAAGAAGATGAGCCGTACCGTCCTTCATCGGTCGGTGTTGATGATGACTTCTGGTAAGTGGTGATCTCTCTTCAAAATGTACAGTACTTTTGTGCGTAATCTAATTCTTGATGATGTAAAAACTCTATATTGGCTACCCTTTGTATAAGAAATAGGAAAGGGGGTGAAAAAGAAAAGAGAAGAAAAAGAGTAAAAAGGAAACAAAATGATGGTTTACATTGGACTACTCTTCATCCTCCTGTATGTATTATATGTATTGGTATATAAATATTTGAGAATATCTGTCAGTCAGTTTGTGTTTTCTTCTCGTATGATACAACTCTTAGATCTCGGGCGTCTTTCTTTCAAGTGAAAGAAACAAGGATCTTCTCCAGAGCTTGTAGAAATAAGAAAATGTGTGATTAGCTGTGCACCATAGTTTCTTGTAGAATATCTTTGCTTGCCCATTTTGGTTGTCTGTTGAATTTTCGTGTGCGCATATATAATCCATCAGTACACCATAATCTATATATATGCAAGACTGGTGGAAACTCTCTTTTTGAGTTTCACAATGCAACTTAGCCTGCAAAAGAATTTCTCAATGCAAGTTAGCTTGTTTTTATGTTGCTTCATTAAAATTTCACTATTTATCAGTATGCTTTTTTTTCCTTCTGTTCTTTACTATCACCCCAAATATTAAACCATGGTTTGTTTAGTAGGATTTGAATCAATATTGGTTCTGGCATTGTTAAATAAGCGGGTCCCCTGTTTTGAGTCATTTGTAGGAATATTCATTTCTTTGTTAGATCGATAATGAGAGTTCAATTATATTCGCAACAATAAAAAATTAGTATAGTAGAAATTTTGTTATACTGGGAGAATATTGATATCATTCAGTTACATCAATAAGCATTTCTTTGACTAAAACAGGGGAACAATGCAAGAACTAATTAGTTCTCCAATAAGTTGGATTATCTTCCAAGTCAACATAAATTTGATATTGCCTTACCCAATATGTAGGATCTATGAGTTGAAATTTTAAACGCAATCTGGTCAGCATATGAAATTTATTGGGTTAATTGCAAATTTGACCCTCAAGTTTGGAATCATTTTGAATTTTGGACTCATTCTTTCACATTTTGCAATGTTAAACTCTGTTGTATGTGATTAGTCCTGCTGTATGTGATTAGTGCTTTAAACTTACTTTAAAAAATTAATGGATGTAGCGACTATATTAACACACTAACAGTACCCAATAATGTAATGCCATGAGTAATTAATTTATTATTTATTTTGATTCTTTTTGGTTACCATTAATAAAAAAAAAATTAAAAATGAATTAACATCAACCTCTCTCTCTCTCTCCCCTCCCTTCTGACCTTTCCGCTCCTCTCAAGCCTCGCCTGCCCTTCGCCTCATTCCTTTGATTTCGGATTTTAACACCTCCCGTTACGGGTGAAACCTCTCTCCGTCACGCAAGAAAACCCCTCTCACCCCCACCCACTATCACCAGCAAAAGCAAAAAAGAGGCAGAATTTCTATCACAATCAAATAGCCATTTTATTCTGGCCTTCTTTGTCCTCCTTCAGCTAGCAAATAATTAAAGTATTCAACGTGAGCTGGCTCTTGTTGAACTGAATGGGTTGTGGAGCCGAGCTTGCAAATTATCAGGTTTATTGTTCTCTTCTCACTTTGGCATGAATGTTGCCAATTCCAAATTCTTAATTTAGATATCAGAGACCACAAATTTTATAATCATATACTCCCTCCGTTCCATTATATTATTATGGATTGTTTCAAATAAGAATCCATTATTTTATTTTGAATTGTTTCAAATTAAGAGTTCACTTTTCTATTTTGAATATAATAAACGAATCAAATTCTATAAAAAGTAAACAGGATTGATTTTGGTCATTAATTGAGTGTATCTTCAATCTATATAGAAAAAATAAGTATGGACTCTTAATTTGAGACGGATTGAGTATTTAGATTGTACTTTCTTCTTACTTAATTTTTTTAGTCAAGTGCCACTTATCTATTGGATAGTTTACTCACATAAATGTAACATTGGCAGCCCCGGCATTCATTTTGTTAAGTCTCCCAATAGAGGTTTGGAGAGTTAAAATTGTACTACTCAACTACAAGGGTTAATATTGCAAAAATTGAAAGAATTAGTTCAGAAGTTACAATGATTCCATACTTCAAAGTCAAATTTGTAATGAATTAAAATGTATTTTAAAAGGTTCAAACTATTAATAGGCAGAGGCATGGATTCTGAAACTCGCGCGATGTGCGTACCTGATGTGCGTACCTTGCTATTGTCATAGTCGTTTTGTAAAAGTCATACATATACTGTATATAAAAATTGCAAAAATAATTTCATGGCATCCCATATCAGTGGGCCATGGCATCCCATATTATAGAGGAATTGTACTTTTCACCTTTAGTTTTTCACAGTTTTGATATAATGCGCTTAAGGTTATTTGTATTGAATAATTTCATTAATAAGTCACGTCATTTATTTTTATTAAAAAACTGATTTTATTATTTTTGAAAATAATTAACAATTGTGTTGTTACTACATTTGTAGATTACGGGATAGAGATAATATCCATTTTTTAAAGATTTTTTTTTGTTCTTAAATTTTGATGAATATTACCTGTCCACTTATTTTTTTAAAATTATTTTCTTTCCAGCTATTCTTAAAACTTTTGTCCAGTTATCTAAAAAAACTACATCCATTTTTTATGAACATTCAACTACTTTTTTAAGAACAAAACAGTTTTCATGAAAAAAAAAAGTAATTTTTCGAATATTCAATAAAAAAAAATTCGCAAAACAAATTGTATAATAATATTTTATAAAGAGTGACGAAAAATGTTTTGTAAAGAAGTCATAAAAAATGTTTTTTTTATTAATACAAGAATATGTGGACAAAATTTTCACGAAAATTAAAGAATGTACAATTTTTAAAAACAACAGTACTTGGAATGTAAAAGTCATACAATTTTAAAAATTGTTTGAAAACAATGTTTTGCTAAAAAGAATTATATTATTAATAACTTAAATAAAACTATTTGAGATATTAAAAGCATTAAAAAGAAGCAATAAAATAAGAGTTAAAAAAAGTTACAAAAGTATAAAGTTTTTTTTAAAGAACATCTCCACAACTTCGACTTGATAAATGATGAAATCTATATAATGAATAACAGAAAGTGGTGTAGTACCTTCTTGTCCAAATTTTGAATTCAATATTAATAACAAAACAAATAAAGTAAAATGAAAAATAAAAAGTAAAATAATATTATCCTGCACTGACGCTACAGTTACCGGTGAAAGAAACAGGAAATCTACAAATTCCAATGGACGTTTATGAAAACTCAAAAAAAAAACAATAGAACAACCTTTTTCAACAAAAGATTCTTGGGAAAAAATTAAGAAATGAATTAATAAATTGGTTTAACCACCCAAATGTTGAACTCCCATAAAAGGAGAAATTTTATTTATGTAGTAAAACACAAGAGTTACTCAACAACATACTTACCAATAATTCCACCAAAACAAATAAGAGAGATAAAAACAGCCAAATTATTATAACAAGACTATGAAATTATAGAAATATTAAACACTATTATGTTTAAAAATCAATATTTTCAAATTACATACCCATATCCAAATCTTGAACATAAACAAACACATAAATCATAACAGAAATATCCTAAACTAAATAGAACCCAATCATCAACCACATAATAGGAAGATCAGAAGCTGATTTTAATTTATAAACAATACCCACTTACAAAACTTTACAGACCTAAGAAAAAATTGTTGAAACTACAGCAACAAGAATTAAAAATAAACAGGAGAAAAACATGAGGAATCTAAACAGTTATATCCTAAAGTCCAAATCCAGTCAAAAAGAGACTCAATCCTTTATGGTGGAATCCTCGTCCCTACAAAGGCTCGGCCATTTCCAGCGTGAGCCACCTCCGACGCTTCTCCTCAACTGAAGTCGTTGCTTTCTTTTTCTTCTTGCTCCTCACATTTTTGGGTGTGGCGTTAGAGACCCCGCTGCTCTCACGCCGGTGGGATGGCACCCTAAAGATGATTGTTGGGAAAGTCAAATCCCATTAGAGTCCCTAATGGTGTCCTTCGATCATGAGAAAACGAACCTCTTGACTGCACACAAACAAACAAAAACATATATAGATACATTGATAGATATAAGCAATTATTATGTTAAGAGTGTTTTTTACCTCAAGATCGGAAGAGGAAACTGATGATGGTTGGTGAAGAGGGTGGGGGGAGCAACTCATTTGATGCTGGATTTAACATTTCATTTGAGATTTGTGGCCAGGAAGAAGATTGAATTGTGAATTATAAAATTAATTATGAAGATGGACATGTGCGAGATAGGAGTCCAAAAGTATTGCCCACTGAGGTGGATATGGGTTAATATTATAGTGAATGGGACGCAAAAGAGGTATTTGTATTTAGATGAAAAATAGAGAAATATATAGTGGGTTAACTTGAATTGGAAGATGAAGAGTTATTTGCAGTAAATGTAATAAATTTAGATGAACGTATCTGAATGGGAAGCAGAAAATTCAGAGGGGACGAAGAGTTGGGTGGAAGGGGAAATGAAAAGGGGGGACGAAATGGAATACAAAGGGCGAGAGAAATAGAGAAGGTGATAGTGTCCACATGGATATTCTAAAGAGAGAGAGGTCTTTAATTCTTGTATTACATTTTAGAGTATATAAAGCTTTTTCATAAAGTTAATGAAAAATATGATGCACTCATTGAATTTATGTTTATTAAAAGCCATAAAGTTATATGTTTTTAACTAGTTTTTCGACCCACATGTGGGGGGCGAGTATTACTATTTTTAACATTTATATAAATAAATAATTATTATAGGCCAACTGTATGAGTTTATTTTTTCAAGATATGCAAAATTTATTAAATTGTAGGTTGGGATATGACTTTATAATTATATTTTGATGTGCAAAGTGACAATAATAACAAAATAGTGCCCAATTAAAATGAATTTAACTATAATATCTTTTATGGTACTCGGTATGAAATCCCAACTAATTTTAGCTTTATATTTTTACTTTTTGTGATCAAAGGCCTATTATACTTTGCAAATAAATATAGTCTCTAAAGGTTTTGACCAATACTTATGTAGTCAGCGTAGGTACCTGGTGTTGGCACAGTTCCTGTTTACAAAGGTGGCTAATCTTAACTTTACCTTCCTTTGATTTGGCACAATTTAGATCTGACTCGTTTCTTTCCTAGAATCGTGACTTTAGATGACTATTTGGACAAGATGGATAATATGGCTATATTCATAAAGATAATAATGTGAAGTTATGAGGTTCAAAGAGTACATTATTCCCTCTTAAAAGAAAGTTTTATATATTAAAATGGAAATATGTCAAAGACATGAGGGTATTTGTAGGCTGTTAGGATCACATAAGCATTGTTTGCTCTAAGTTGATTTGAGAGATTAGATTTCTTCTTTGCTCAAAAATACTTGGTTAATATGTGTCCCTTTTCATGACATATGGAGGCCATTTAGAGGCAATTTCGGAGTTTAAATTTGGACTTGAAAATAAAATAAAAAAATTAAGAGTGAAATAATTTTTAAAAAATAATACACTCCACTATCAAGCACCATTACTGGAAGCAAAAGGATAAAAGACAACATAACAATTATTAAATTTAGAGGGGTACCCCTTCACGTGATAGTGCCAGCCTGCAATTATATTCTCAATATTACAAGTGGGTTCTATCATTTTTAGGATCTGGATTATATGATGCTATGTGTGTTGCGATGAGATCACAAAGCACATCTCACCCTCTTACTAATGGATATTATTTCCGGTCTACACTTTTCAAACATTCGTATATTAAATTTAATGGTAGATTTGGGACTCATAACTCTTTTTCTCATTGAGGGGGATTGCAAAGGTTGTCCTTATACATTGAGCACGTTTAAATCCTTGCTTTGCTTGTTATGTAGTAACCACACTAATCGTGAAGACATCTAAGGCCCTCGATTTAGATAACTCATTTTTAGTTTCTTCCGGATTGTTATAAATCCATTGATTTTCTTGCACCTGAATTATAATTAAGTAATGAGTTGTACATTGGGTGGTTTTCGGTCGATTTGATCGGTAAATGGAGCATACTTATACCAAATCAACTTTGAATTCATTAACCAAAATTATAATTTTTATTGGTCGTACACCACCGCATAAATCAAAATCAAATCGCGCGGTACATTGATAAAATTGATTTTTTTACAGTAAAATCGTTTTTTCAGAAATATGATAAATTTTGGTAAAATTTTGTTTACGGTAATTTTAGTCATAATCGGTACATAATGGTAATTTTTTGTACCGCGTATGCATATTTAAAAAAAATAATAAGAATATAACCTACTTAATTGTTTTGTCTTCATAACTACATACACAATTATAATTCAAGTTACACTATTGTTCAAATAACTCAAATAAATATCAACTCGGGTCATAATATTAAATTACAAACTAAAATGAAAATGCTCAACATATTGCCCAAAAAATAAAAATTAGTTGAAACCTACAAAAAATAATGTGTCCAAAACATAATATACTCTTTTGCATAAAAAAGAATATATTTTCAAATTTCTTAAATAAAACATGATATAAATAAACCAAAAATATATAAAATTGGAATTTGGAGGTTTGGTTAAGATAGCTATTATTAGAGCTTTAATCAATTCTTAAGAAATTTCATTTTGATGTCGAATGTTAATTATCTTTTTAAACTTATATAATTAAAAATTTTATTTTCTTGCCTTCAATTGAAACAAATGTATCTGAAAAACAACTAAAAATTTGTATTTTAGACAAGAAAAATGTTTTTTTTAAATAAAAACCTGTTTTTAATAAGAATCTCTTTTAATTTTTTTTACTTTTGTTAAACTGTTTTAAAAAAACATTTCAATTGTTTAAAAAAAATTGTAATATTTTTTTTATTAATAGTTGTTTATAAAAATAAAAAGTCATTTTATTTACAATAAAATAAAACGGTTAAACTATTTAGAACGTTTTAAAATGCTACCGATGGTTTGAAAAATTACACAATGCGATTATGAATCTTTTATTTTTTAAGTAACATGATCACGATCCAAATAAAACGCGATCTGACATGGAGTCGTATTTTTTTTCATACCGGTGGCGAGAACAATTTTTTACTATTTTAAAAATAATCTTTTTACTATTTAGAAAAAATGGTCCGCGTCAGCGATATGTATAGGCGGTCCGACCTCCTATACATATCGTTAGCACGGATTATTTTTTCTAATATGTTGGTCCAAGCCAGCAATATGTATTGGAGGTATTATAAAAACAAATGTACATTTTTTTATATAAAAGGCAGACTTTTAATAGTTAAAACAATTTATTTTTGTAAAAATAGTTGGTTTATTTTGAAAATTTGATGTCTTTGAAACGCGAATGTTTTTTTTTTATGTCTTAGAGATGCGATTGATTAGTGCTGCTGACGCAGACTCACATAATTTAATGGACGTGGGTCCGCGCCAACGGCAGTAATCAATCGCAACATAGTAACCAATCTCGTTTTTTTACATATATTTTCAAAAAAATATATGTAAAAAAAAGAGCACATAGGAAACATATTTTTTAACGACAAAAATAAAAAACAAGAGTCTACATTAAATATAATAAAATAAAAACTAGATCTTACATTAAAAAAATTGAGTTCTCTTTTAAAATAATTATGAGTTTTATTTTAAAAAAAAGGGGATAAAAAAACTGTAATGAAAAGTAAAATATATATATATTTTTATAAGATTCTTATTAAAAATAGGTTTTTATAAAAAAAATATTCTTTTTATTGAAAATACAAATTTTTAGTTGTTTTTCAAATACATTAGTTTTAATTGGAGGCAAAAAAGTGAAAATTTAAATTTAGTAAGTCTAAGGGTAAAATTGACATTTGGTATCAAAATGGAGTATCTAAAGAATTGGTTAGAGTGCTAATAGTCACTCCCTTGGTTTAATGTTTAAAGTCAAAATGATTTTTTTGGATTAAAAATATTACTGTTGTTTTTAACAAATTGCTACATTTAGTATGCTAAATCACTAATTTAGGTATGGTTATTTCGGTAATTTCGGTACAGTATTATCGATAAATCGGTTTTGAAAATGGATAAACCAAAACCAACCATAAAATAGTCAGTAATTTGGTACTTTTGATTCTCGTTAATTAAATATAGTAAACCACTAACATTTTTATCAAGTCAAAACGGTACGGTACAATAAAAAAAACATACCGTAACCACCCCTTGTATTAAGATGATCTCCAATATATTCTGATTGAGCACCTTCAAAACTTAGACATTCTTCCCAAGCTTACGCAACGTATAAAAAAAATTTAACATATATTGTTGAAACTTCATGAACATAGAAAATAAATAACCTTTTAGACGACGAGGAGCTTCAAAACTTATAACCATTATCATTCTCCACATCGATGTTATTTGACATTTATAAAAGACAAGTTTGAGATTGATGGAGATTTAACTACCTTACTAGAGATTAAAATAAGTTTTTCCTAGGCTTCTTAATTTTAGGGAGGCATTATTTTTCGTATTCGTGATTTTTAATGAAATGATACCATTTTCTAAATACGATCCATAAAAAAATTTCTTTAGATCTTTTTCAGTAATCAGTTGGAAACTGAATAATAAAAGTTAGTATTTTAAATGTTAGTATAATGTCAATTCAACCTCGTGGGTTGCCTTATTTAGTTTGTTTTGCGGAATAACTCTTTTTAGCAAATTGTAGTTGTCTTACAGTGGTCTTGTTGTCATGTGATACGAAGTTCAAAATTTCTTTCGTCTGTGCCGTGAGTATATCATTCTCTAGCTAATAGAGCTTTTAATTCATGTTCATCTGAAAATTCTCTTCTTAGGCTATCAACTACACAATTTTTTCTTCCATTTATGAGCTTTATAGTAAATGTAAATTATTTTAATCAAAGTTGTCAACGGAAGAGTTTACCTTGTGCCTGCATATAAGATAAATTTTATTTACAAAACCTAGTAGGCATTTTTCAATTACTCTTATTAAAAATGGTATTGGTGTAAGATCTATTAAAAACTTTTCAATTCCTTTCATTATCGCCAATAATTGTTTTTCGATGGTGGGATAGTTATATTCAGTTTGTTTATCTACATAGCTTGTTCTCTTCTTTTACTTTTAACATTGCGCTCTAGTAAGTTACCTTTGATTGTGTATGGTTCTAATTTTAGGTCATCTTCCTCATATGGTAATTTCAATGTTGGAAGATTTTTACATTATTCAATTAACCGTTTAACCAATGTAGATTTGGTAGCATTACATGCCTAACTCTCATCCTTTTTAACTTCTTTTGTAATGTATTTTTAATTTTGCTAAATCTTTTAGTGCAAATCTGAGTTTTTGGGCAATTGGCCATGGACTTTCACTATTAATTATAAGTTCTTGCTATAAACTATTTTTCCTTGAATGGGATAAATTTTGGATCTTTGAGGATAATCCATTTTTAAGTGTTCTTAAGAGTTTTTTATTAGGCTCCATACTTTGATCCTCGAGAATTAGGAATATGAAGTCTTTTGGGTTAAAGCTATCGTTTTATTAAAATACCCTTGATGTTTGAAAATAATGAGTTCTAACTCCTTGTTTGAAGTCGCAGACTTGGGAAATATATTATAGTGCCTTAATTTATTTGTGTGCCCATTGTACTTTTGAGGTCATGGTAGCATTGTTAATGCGATGGGTTGTGTCATCATGTCTTAAGTATTGCCTCCTTCTTTGTTTATGAGGCCAAGCAGCTAGCTTGAAGTAGATTGAGCATGGGTTAGTTATGGGGCTTACATCTTGACAGAGCTCATCTAAGGTCACGGTGTACTAAGGAACGCTCATCTTGGAAGTGGTTAGAGAGGAGGCCATATGGCTTGTGGCATGACTGGATCAAAAGAAACTTGTGATAAGGTTGTTGAGTTGTGAGGTCTATCTGATACCGGGATAAAGGCCAGGGAAGAGAAGGAGATAGGCGAACCAAGGGAGATTGAGCCTTGGGGGTCTAAAGTAAGCTATCTGGACAAGTTTGATCCACTTGATTGGTATTCCTTTGTTTCACTTTCCGTTTAAGGTGCGAGTTTGGGGAAAAGAAACTTCTTTCCTTTTTATATTTAAATCTTATTGTAGATGATTCGATTTACTACTTATTTTCTATATTTTTTTAGTATATTTGTGGCTACTAACATTGACAGGCTGGGCTGAGGACATTTGATTAAACTCTCACTTGGCTATTTGAGAAGACGGTCATCGTAGGCACAAAATGAGAATCGTGCCACGAAAAATAAGAAATTTTAGAAAACAAACACTGTAACCATCACATGCTATAACTTCAGAATAAATGGCCATTACGCCAAGGGTTATCCCTTGGGAATGAGTTGCTACAACTACGTCAAGGTAGGACACTAGGGGTAAGGAATGCACGATGCCAAAGATGTTGGGGATTTATTATTAAAATCATGTATAAGACATTTTATTATTTATTATTAAAGGATTATTTATTCATTTTGAAATAAGAATCAAGCTTGTGATAATGCTTTATATTTGTTTATATATATAGTTTCATATTAATGTGGGTCAATAAAGATTAGTAAGAATTCCAGTGACTTGGCTTCGGTTTGAACACAACTAGATTGGAATTTTGGTTCTAGCACTATTAAAATGTTCACAACCTATATAAGAACTCGACATCCTATCGGAATGATTGTGATACAATCCTAGTAGTTTATTTCAAACTACGGGGAACTTGTGTGATGGTTCGGAAACTTGTGCAATAGTTCAATAGAGAATTGTGATTGGTACATACCGGGAATGTATTGAACGTGACCACTCGTGAGATTTGATTCTAAGGATTGTCTAGATTAGACTAAAAAAATCTCACACTATTTGCAAAGGATGAATAGATTCTTAATCCCGATAATTATGATGATTGGTATGGGTGCGATTCAATATTAGATTGAATCAAATGATCCCCGCATATTAGGTACCCGTTATGTAAGTAGGTCTGAGATCTTAATTCGGAGGAATCCGCGTCCGAGGATACCTTGGATTGCGATACCCCCTTGATAGACTTATAAAAATTTTCACTAGTAAACCCGATCAGTGGATTATTTATAATCCGGTGGAAGTAGGAAAATAAGTTAAGTCTAAGAATCGAGAAAATTGATTAAATGTTGGTTAAAGTTGATTAACAACAAATTGATTTGACCAGGGGGGTATCAGAAGCTTATCGTAGGGAATCACATTATGTACTATAATCACTTTGAAAATAAGACCCCGTTATGTCCGAGTGATTTATGAGATAATTAAATTGGAGTGCAATTATAATTATTTAGTGAAATTAATTATGATTAAATAAAAGAAATAAATTAAGGTAAATGTAATTGGGTATTTCCAAATATTTATTTTAAGCCAATTTAATTATTTGTCTTGAGTCCATAATGTAGTTCATATACCCAAGTAGTTATGCCCAGTCTCTCAAGAAGTCCAGTTTAGCCCAAGACCACCTTTTGTATTTGTATATAAAAGGTGTGGGAAGGGATTTAATCATTATTTATAAGTATAAGGGTTTGAGAGTGGTGAGAGAAAATACAATTCACGTTTTTGTGAAGAGGCTTAGAGAGAGACCTCCATATCTCACTCTTAAAGAGGAGTTTTCATCTCAAAAAGTGGTCATACACCTACCTAGCTTTGGGGAGGATCATACACTAGAAGATCCAAGTTGTTCAAAAGGATAAACAAGATTTTGAAGATCCAAAAGAATGCATATCTTCATCAACAAAAAATACATTTTTTCACATCGGATCACAACCGACTTCGCAAAGGTATTGTGTTCTGAACCCTAGATTTGTTCTTCAATCCTTGTTGTTGGTTTCGTGATTTCTAATGTTTGATTAATCGAAGGTCCATGTAACACCCCTCGCATTCTGGCATCTACCGCCGATAAACTACGCTGAGCGTCATTAAATTAAATACCATTCTCAACATGTGACAAAAATATGAGATATAAAAAAACTTAAATTCATGGGGTATAATGCAATTAAATCCATTGAATATAAAAAAACATCCTACCAATTATATCCATCATCATGCTAATCTCCAAGAATAAATCTGACTCCAATTTTATTTAAAACTCAAATGAAATACTCCAAAAAAAAAATATCTGACTGAGAAATCATCAACAGCTGTGTAACAGATTCACCCACTAAATCCATAAATAACTGTCTCATAATAAAGTGAAAAAATAGAAAGTAAATGTAAACTATTAAAGCAAATACAATAAAGCTCCAGTTGCACTCCCAAAAATATCTCCAATCACTCATGTGCAGCTACTCCAGCACTATACTTGAAATGTTAGTCAACGCAATGGGTCAGAGCCCACTGCATGAATACTAGCTACTCCTCTGAATTAGGGTCCGTGAACCCAAATAATAACATTATACAAGATAAATATTATAATAGAGTATTTTAAATTAAACGATCACTAGCAATCCTCACAACTAAGCCACACCAATGTTCAAGTCCAATTATTCCATTTCAACTATGATTTAAACACTAGCTCTTATCCTTACTAAATTGAATTATCTAATTATTTATGTTTGTCCAATTATTTATGTTTGCACATACTCTTGGCGTGCTTAAGTTTCAACACATCCCCCCCATCCCTCCCCCCCCAATCAACCCGTATTCTGTCAGCTCTGCACATACTCATGAGGTTCCATACACAACACCTCATTATATCCAATCAGCCCATATTATGTCAGTCCTGTACATACTCATGACGTTAACATATACCCACTCCTCTATAGCCAGTCGACCCGGATTTTGTCAGCTATAACCTAGCCTCGCACCTAGGCTCACAATCCAATGAAAACGACGTACAATTCAGTCCCACCCCAGAATCATCCATCCGTAAAAATCCACACTATCTAGTCACATCCTTAGAAAGCATTACCAATAATTAAGGCCTACTTACTAGTCTCATACCTAGCAAGCAACCTAAAAATAATGTGAAAGCAATAACTACCCCAACAATCTCGTCGTCCCCACGGTGTTAAATTATTATTACAATTCACAAATCACATATGTTATATTTTCAACTTATCACTACCATTCTTTAAATTAAATCGCTAGATCACTATTTATCCAAATTATGTCCGTTTAATTATAATATTTAATTTTCTCAATAATTTATAAAATCTCTATTTACATGCATATATTTTTGCGAGCATATAATAATAAATCTCTACTCTACAAGATGCATATAAATAACGTGGTTTTACATGTCGAAATAAATTTATAACTTCCCTGCGATTTGTTCTACATGAGATCATCATAAATTCTAACAGAATCCCAGACTCTAATCTAAGCATGCAAGGGTTTTGAGTTTTTATTCTTATTAAGGATTTGAATAAAAATAGTCCCAAATTTAGTTTTGCTTTTCCTAATTAGTCTCTCTAATTTATTTTAAGAAAGATTATTAGTGTTTATGCAACATTTAAAATGCATAATATTAAAGGGGAACAATAGAAGTATTCATGCCTATAAAGATCATCTTGAAAATATGATTACATGGTTGCATTCCTCTCGTGAAAATAGTAAAAATAAGTTCTTGAAGGATCTTCAGAAAATTCGATTTAGCTCTCCAAATCTTGGGTTGAAAGTTGATTTAAATGGGATTTAGGTTTTGTAAATGAGAGGAAGTATAAACATAGGAGTTTACTGCTTTTAAAGAAAGCTAAGAGTTGTTTTAAAAGTCTAAACCCCGAGCTTAATTAATAGGTGAAAGTGAAAGAGTTTAAGTTAAACACAAATACTGAACAAAGAGACCTACCTGCGACCAACTGCCGGTGTGAATCGGTTCGCCCCCAGGGCCGAACCGGTTCGATCGACCTGAATAACCCAAGTCCCCCGCGTTTTATATAAAAAAATTCCACAATTAAATCCCGATTTCAAATCCGATTAAATTACCATTTTTTATAGATCAAAATCACCATTTTTTTAAATGCCAAAAATAATTAAATCCACTGAAAATATTTTTCTGACTTTAATTTAAAACGAGTCAATTCTAGTTCTAAGAATTACGGGGGGTTACATAATTCCCCACTAGCACATGAATTTTGTCCTCGAAATTCGATGAAGCGTAAACTTACAAAATAAAATAAGGCTCACATATTTCTACCCGTAGAATGCCACAATTGGGCGCCATACACCCAATCCTACACTCACCTATCCCACAAATAAAATACAATATATATCTTAACTATATATATAAACATATCTATAAAAATAACAATGTACCACGCTTTCCCATAAATCGCCACTCGATTCTCTCTCCAAAAGTTATCGCAACACTTTGAGTCCTCAAATCAAATCACATCACCAAACTGATACTTACGATGCCTAACATTTGCATTAACGATTTTCAAAATAAATCTCATCTCCAGAATCAATTTTAAGTATCCTCACATCCAGATTACTAGTTCTAACCTCAATTTCTACAACATCCTTGACACAAAAACCCTTTATTTCCAAGAAACACCGCTAACACGTATGTTAAACCCAATACCTTAAAAGGTACGAATCAACAAAGGGATTCAAAAATCGGTAACGCCAAAGCTAAATGAACTCACAACCTACGAGACCTAAGACCATGTTCTAATACCATCTGTAACACACCGCTCCTTCGGGCGTCGACCGTCGCCAAACTACGTCGGGCATCACTAAATTAAATACCATTCTCAGAATGTGATAGAAATATGAGACATAAAAAAATTTAATTCACAAGGTATAATGAAATTAAATCCAACGTATATATAAAAACACCTAACCAATTATATCCATCACCATGCTAATCTCCAAGAATAAATTCGACTCCAATTTTATTTAAAACTCAAATAAAATACCCCAACAATAAATATCTGACTGAGAAACCATAAACAACGCTGTAATCGATTGGCCCACCAAATCCATAAATAATTGTCTCATAACAAAGCAACGGGGTGGAAAGTAAATCTAAACTACTAAAGCAAATGAAAAAATCTCCAGCTGCACTCCCAAAAATGTCTCCAATCACTCCTGTGCAGTTACTCTGGCATTATACCTGAAATGTCAATCGATGCAATGGGTCAGAGCCCACTGTATGAATACTAGCTCCTCCTCCCAATTAGGGTCCTTGAACCCATAAAATAGCATTATACATAATAAACATCACAATAAAGTATTTTAAATTAAACGAGATATATATAACATGTGAGTAAATATAAACTATCACTACCTATTTTCACAACTAAGCCACCCCAATGTTCAAGTTTAATTATTCCATTTCAACTATGATTTAAACACCAACTCTTATCCTTACTTAATTTAATAATCCAATTATTTATGTCCGTGAGGCACCATTATGGCCAGACGACCCTTTATCGTTCCTGCACACACTCTTGGTGTGCTTAAGTTTCAACACATCCCACCCATTCCCCTCACTATATCCAGTCAGCCCGTATTATGTCAGCTCTGCACATACTCATGAGGTTCCAAGCACGACACGTCACTATAGCCAATCGGCTCGTATTCTGTCATCCCGCACATACTCGTGACGCCAACATATACCCACGTCGCTATATCCAGTCGGCCAGTATTTTGTCAGCACTGCATATACCCGCGACGTAAATTTATTTTAAAATTCGTTCTTTGTCTTAGGCATTAATTCTCAATTCTCTCAAGTTCTTATTATTTTTCTTTTTATCCCACTCCTTTATCAAGCATAAATTCCTCAAACTACATCTAGTCCCATACCTAGAGGTCTCCAAAATGCAAGTGTACCCTAGCCTATCATTTAGGAAGAATACCTACCAATAGCTTCAACCTAGCCTCGCCCCTAGGCTCATAATCTAATGGAAACGATGTAAAATTTAGCTCCACACTAGAATCATCAATCCGTAAAAATCCGAACTATCTAGTCACATCCCTAGAAAGCATTACCAACAACTAAGGCCTACCTACTAGCCCCACACTTAATAAGCAACCTAAAAATAATGTGAAAGCAATAACTACCCCAACAATCTCGTCGTCCCCACGGTGTCAAATTATTATTACAATTCACAAATCACATATGCCATATTTTCAACTTATCACTACCATTCTTTAAATTAAATCGCAAGATCACTATTTATCCAAATTATGTCCGTTTAATTATAATATTTGGTTTTCTCAATAATTTATAGAATCTCTATTCACATGCATATATTTTTGCGAGCATACAACATTAAACCTCTACTCTATAAGATACATAAATAACGTTGTTTTATATGTCGAAATCAATTTATAACTTCCCTGCGATTTGTTCTACATGAGATCGTCATAAATTCTAACGGAATCCCAACCTCTAATCTAAGCATGCAAGGGTTTTAAGTTTTTATTCTTATTAAGGATTTGAATAAAAATAGTCCCAAATTTAGTTTCGCTTTTCCTAATTAGTCTCTCTAACTTATTTTAGGAAAGATTATTAGTGTTTAGGCAACATTTAAAACACATAATACTAAAGGGGAACAATAGAAGTATTCATGCTTATAAATATCATCTTGAAAATATGATTACACGGTTGCATTCCTCTCGCGAAAAGAGTAAAAATTAGTTCTTGAAGGATCTTGAGAAAATCCGATTTAGCTCTCCAAATCTTGGGTTGGAGGTTGATTTAAATGGGATTTAGGTTTTGTAGATGAGAGGAAATATGAACATGGGAGTCTACTGCTTTTAGAGAATTTAAAAGTCTAAAACCCTGACCTTAATTAGTAGGTAAAAGTGAAAGAGTTTAAGTTGAACACAAATACTAAACAAAGAGACCTACATGCGACCAATTGTCAGCGCGAACCGGTTCACCCCCGGGGTCAAACCGATTCGGTCGACCTGAACAACCCAAATCCCCCACGTTTTATTAAAAAATTTCTACAATTAAATCCTAATTTCGAAGCCGATCAAAATCCCATTTTATATAAATTATAACCACCATTTTTTAAATGCCAAAAAATTAAATCAACTGAAGATATTTTTCCAACTTTAATTTAAAACGAGTCTTTTCTGTTCTAAGAATCGCGAGGTATTACAATCTATGGCTGAATATTTTTTCCCTTATATATCGATCCCCAACAATTGGTTTCAGAGCCTTTAGTTTAGATTAATCATCCATTGGAAAGATCCACGTTGTCCAAACCTTGAAAACCCCAGTGATGCATGTTGTGGAATGGTGTATCTTTGTATATGCTTTTGTACTAAGATGGTTTTGCAAATATTCTTTGGATATATCCCTTCTATCATGGGCACGCATTATTTTTATGTGTGATTGGATCCTATGGTGGTTTATCCATAGTTATTTTTTGCATTAGGTTCGATATGGTTGTGATAATTAAGTTTTGTAATTATTTTTATATCATTGTATTTGGAGGTGATTAATAGGGGGTGTAATGTTTATATTCACTTATAATCATTTATTTAGGTTAGTTTAAGTTTTTGTCAAAGTTTCTTGGAGGTTCATGAAGGTTTTGGATGGCAATGGTGGTTTTCATATGCAAACCTAAGAGGAAGAAGAAGAGGAGGCCTGAGAGGGTCTATTGATCGACCCGACCATCGATCGATCAATAGTCCTGTGGACAGTCTAGGTGCTTTAGCTTTTTGGGGTGATTTTCGGTGGTTATTCGTCGTGTTTCTTCCCCAAATTATTTTTAGACCATGGAGGATCATATTCCAATTATCAAGTCCGTCAAGAACTCTTATTTGTGATGAAGTCTACTTCAAGTTAGACTCTTTGTCAAAGGAAATTTTCAACAATAAGGATTCTTGGACTTGAAGAGTTTTACTTCAAGAAGAAGTCTAAGCCATTGTTGAAAGGTCATTTATGTCTTTTAATTTTTGCTGCATTTATTTATTTAATTGCTTGCATGTCTATTTATTTATATTATGTTGCGTAATTCATATGTTAATTAATTGAATAAGTAGGAAAACCTATTTTATGGAAAACATTGATTATTTATTTTGAGACCAGCCTAGATCACCAATTTTCTCCTAAATTTTGTGTTGTGTTTTATTTTTTCAAATTGAATTAAAATCGGGGTAATTAAATTTAAGATGTGATTTAAATTGAGATCTCAGTATTTTTATTTTTGGAAAATTTAAATTTTATTTTTATTTTAAGAAAATTTAAAATGTGAGATCAAGATATTTATTTCACACAAGTAATTTTGGAAATTACCAACGATTAAATTCAGTCTTTTGGAATCGAATAAATGTTTTTTCAAAACCCTCTTACTTTTAAGATACTAAGTGGGAGAGGGTTTCAACATAAAACCCACAGTCTCCATTGGTATTTTTAAACTTGTGACGCGATTAATTCCACGTGTCAGCTTGATTTGGCCCCCCATCTAATGGTCTTAATCGCGGCATCACAGAAACTTTAAAAATAATTAAGTTATAATTTGGTGAAATTAAATGTGAGTGGGTTCGGTCCTCCCATCGAAAAAGGTTTGCACGAGATTGTTTGATTTCATTAAATAAACAAGTGGTATACGCTTAAACATAACTTTTGATATCCCCCATCGGAGCCACTGTTATAAGTTATGGGATCAAAAGTCGGTGACTATTTAATTATGTTGGACTGAAGTTCCCAAACTATCCAAGTACATAATTCAAAGACATGGGTCTGTCTTGTTCAGAGTAAAGTGATTTAAGCTTCTATCAAGAAATATCACTTCATAAGGGAATTAAGATTTCTAAATAATTTTATTTTAAAATGGCAGTGAGGGAGGCACTTTATAATTAAAACAAAGTTAAATTCTCACATGTTATTTTGAAATTGCTTTTCAAAATTATGATTCTCAAATTCAAAATGGGATCATCATTCGACCAACTTGCTTCAATCTTAAATGACAACAAACTTATTGGTATGAACTAAATCAACTAGAAAAGAAACTTAAACATTGTCCTAACTACTGAAGACGCTAAGTTTGTATTGTCGGAGGCCTGCCTTGCCAAGCTAGAGGAAGAGGCACCCGAAAGGGATATCCAAGCCTACTAGAGGTGGCAAAAGGTTGATCAGATGGATCGATATTACATATTGGCCTCTATGACTAATGTGTTATAGCACCAACATCAACAAATGTGCACTCATTATGACATGATTCTGAACCTCAACGACATGTTTGAGGATTAGAATTGTGGATTAGATGACATGGTAAGTTTGGTCAACACCAAGATGCCTGAGGGAACTCGTGTATGCGAGAACATTCTAAAGATGATGACCATATTATGAGAACAAGAGGTGCTTGAACCTAAAATCGATGGGCGAAACTCAAGTTGATTTCATGCTCCAATCACTATAAGAGTCCTTTAAACAGTTTTGCCTTAACTATTATATGAAAAAATTTGACTACTCTCTGGTTCAACTTCTTAATGAACTTAAGGCTATTGAGAATATCAAAAGGCATAAGAGTATGATTCAGGTTGCTGAGAAAGGTACCTCTACTTATATCCCGATATGTAAGAAAAATAAGAAGAAGGCCAATTCTAAGGGATAACCTAAAAGTATCAAGAAAAAGGTTAAACTCCGGGATGGAGGTAAGAAGATGGTAGGTTACTGCTACATCGACAATCATGAAGGATACTGGAATCAATGCCTTGTCTTCTTAGACAAGAATAATGGAAACGGTAATTTCTCCTATATTTTTTAGACATGTTTTGTGGTGCAATCTACTGATACCTAGTGTGTAGATTCAGGATCCACTAATCATGTTTGCAATTCTTTGAATGGGTTCCAGGAAACCAGGGAACTCAGTGATGGAGAGTTGTTTCTATTCATAGGCGATCATCATAAGGTAGTAATAGTAGCAGTAGGAAATTTAATTTTAAATTTTGGTGGAAAATAAGTCAGTATTAGTAGATTGTTTTTATGTTCCTGGTATTAGAAGAAATTTTATTTCAGTTTCTAAGATTGTGAACTGTTTATTTTTAATAAATGAGTTTTTATCAAAAATGGAAAATCTCATATCTATTCTGGAATATTGTAAAATGATCTTTATATTGTAAGACTTGTCTCACCACTACTACTTAATACTGAATTGAATAACTTAAATGGAAATAACCTACAGAGAAAGGAACATTTTAAGTTGAACCAGACATGTCTTTGGCACTTTTGGTTAAGTCGCATCAATCTAAAAAGGATACAAAGACTAGTTTCAAATAGACAATTAAGTTCATTGGAACTTCAGGCACTTCCAGTCTATGAATCCTACTTAGATTTCATCTGATTTGTGTGGGCCTATGATTGTCCTTGCAAGGGGCGGTTATTAGTATTTCATCACTTTTATCGATTAAGACTAGAGATATGGAGATGTTTACCTTATGCACCATAAGTTTGAAGACTTTGATAATTTCAAAGTGTACAAGGCTGAGGTGGAGCGTAGGCACGATAAACTAATCCACACTCTACGATCTGATCGTAGAGGGAATACATTTTGGGAGAGTTTAGGAAACACCTATCGAATTTGGGTATAATAAGCCAATTGTCTACACCAAGAACTCCATGGAAAAATGGTGTAGCGAAAAAAAGGAACATGACTCTTTTGGATATGGTTAAATCCATGATGAGCTATTTAGATCTGCCGAATTATTTTGGGGGTTATGCATTAGAGGCAGCCACTTATTTACTGAACCTAGTTCCTTATAAATCAATCTCAATGACTCAGAACTGTGAACTGAGTGCAAACCTAGTCTAGGTGTAAGGACATTTTTGTCCAACATACTTGTATATGTCATTAGCCGTAACACCGTTGCAAAGATTCAAAGTCCATTCATCGTCAACGGAATCCGAAGATCAAAAGAAAGGAAGAATTCAGAAATCCAGTCAGCCGGACCGGTCCTCCTTTATATAAAAAGATTCGATCCGCTGAGACCCGGACCGGACCGCCCAGGACCGATCCGCCGTGCACTTTGAAGCCAGTGAGCCCCGAACCGAATGCGAACCGAATCAGCTTCAAATTAAAAGAACCGGTCCGCTATCGGACCGATCCGCCTAAGGCCCGGACCGGTCCGCCCTGGATAAACTCTGCCAGATCGTGTTGCAGATTTTTTAGGGTTTTGGCTTCCTATTTAAACCACGTTTAGAGGTTGGTTTTCTCAAGACCTTTCAACGATTTTCAGAGCATATCAACCCTAAAGTCTTCACCTATTGAGTCCTATGATTCTAGGTTTTTAGATTCACACATCTTCCATATCTATGTGAATCAAGTTTGGTAACCCAAGAACACCATTGCTATTGTTCAACCCTTGTGAAGTGGACCGCTCCTTCCTCTTCATTGCAGCCCTACTGGAAAGGAAGTCTTCCAGCCGCGACTACAGAATCCGATGCCTGCGGGTAATTCTTAGTCAAAAAACTTGTATTTCAGTGTAATCCGATTGTAAGCCGTTTCTCTTACAAATTATAGTGATATACAAATGGTTTTGCCCCTGTGGGGGATTTTTCCTTAAACTTTGTGTGTTGAATAATTCTTGCATGATTTCATATTGTTTCAATCACACCTAGTTGCATGTTTAGGGTTAATTTGGGTTAAAAGGAATTTATTATATTGTTTCCTTATTTGAATGCAAGCGCCAACTCTTTCAAATTGGTATCAGAGCCTGTTGCACTAAGTTATTGTGTTTTGATCCTGATTTTGCACAAAAATGGCTTTTGATGGTTTTGATGATCTTCGATGTCAAATTTTTGAAAAAATTAATTGGAAAATTCACACGAACTCTTGTTTTAAATCTTCTGTTGAAAACGAATCTGAGAGGTGTCCTTGTTGTGAGGGTGTTGGTCACACGTTACTTGAGTGTACCACAAATTTAAAGAAGAAATTGAATAAACCGATTTCTCATGTTTCTACCCTTAGTGATTGTGATTCGGAAGAAGAAGTTTTTTATGCTTCTAGGCGAGAGTTTCCCATCCATGTGATTAGTGATGATAGTGAGGGTGATGGGAGTGTGGATGAAAGTGAGGAGGAAAGTGTAGATGAGCATGACTTGCAAACTGCTTTCAATGAACTTTATGCTGAAACTTTGAAAACAAAGAAAGAAAATTTGAAATTGAAAGCTCAATTGAAAGAGTGTGCCATAAAAATAATGATTTTTTAGTTGAAGAACTTAGGGCTCATGTGAAAATTTTGAAAGAGAAGCCTGAGTACGTCGAGGGTGAGAGAGATAGTCTTAGAGGGTTGATGGAGACTATGAAAAAGGAGCTTTTAGAGTTTGAGGATTCTAAACGAGTACTTGAATCTAGGATAGGTGAACTTGAGGTGAAATTGAAAGATTCAAGTAAAGTGAAATTTGATTTGGAGTCTAGGTCTGAAAAACTTGATAAGATTTTAGGCACAGTCGAGATCAAAACGGATAGGGGTGGGATTGGTCTTGAAAAATATGTTGAAACCATTCCCACACGTGTGAGAGAGACTCCTAGGATTGTTAAGAAAGAGGCACCTAAGTTTGTTAAAAAGGCGCCCCATAGGAACATCGTGAGAGAACCTCCTAGGATCATTAGGAGAGACCCACCTAGGCAAATTCGGAAAGAGCAACCGATAAATTTGAGGAGAGGGCCACCTTTAGGGAACACAAACCGCCCGATTTACTCTTGCACACATTGTGGTAGGCAAGGTCATCTTAGGCACTTTTGTTACAAGCTTTTAAATGGACCTAGGAAGGTTAATGAAAGAATAAATTCGATTCCCAAAACCCCCACACTTCGTTACACATCAATTTGGGTTAGAAAATCGGATTTAGAGGCTTATGGTTTATTTGTCCACGATTCCCGTTTGCTTGCACGTGATTCACCCCATGTGAAATCTTTTGGTTGATTGTGATTGCATGTTTGTCATACACTAGTTGCGGTTTCATGATATATTTTTACTAGTGTGATGACTTGTACTTTTTGTATAAATTCTTGTTTTTGAATTTTTTTAAAAAATACAAAAAGATTTTATTTTGATAAAATTTTTGAAAATCCCAAAAAGATTTTTTCTTTTGTTTTGCACCTTTTATGGATGAGCATTTAAGATAGCCAAGTCACAACTTCATTTCATATATCCATGTGACTGTTTGGTAGAGATTTGAGAGGCTACATCATTTCATCCATGTGCTTAATATTGATTGGAGTCCTTGAGATGTAATTAGTGATATCTTCCTACATGTTTGACTCCTATATCCTTTATTGCACACATGCACGGCTGTATTTGTCTATTTCACTTGTCTATCACATATTGGCTTGAGTGTTTCTATCTCAATTCTGTCTATACAATGTACAATATGCGATAAAACTTGACAAGATTGGATTGCATGTAAAAAAAAAACGTTTTGGTGAGACTGTGTGTATATTTTCATAACGGGGAGGGGCTGCGAAAGTTGATTCTTATCCTTTGCGCAAAAGCCACCGTTAAAAAGGACCTAAAAAATGGAGGATTTTTAATATCCGAGGTCCTAAGAGGTTAAAAGAGCCCGAAAAAAATTGATAAGGCAATAAAAAGCAATTCATGCCAAATATGGGCCATTTAGGTTTCACCCAATTCTCCAAAGTTTGAGAATTTAGTATTCCTCTATTCAAAATATAAATCTGAGGGAGTTTGGTTGGAGATTGAAAAACGGGTTTGCACTTCCTTGAAAGTCCTGAAAAAGCATGAAAATCATTTTGGACGTTATTGGTGTAGAAATCACTTTGAGCTTTGATTTGTAGATTTGATATAGTCAATGTCTTATATTTCCAATCTTTTACACCAAAGGAAGCATTTGAGTTCATTCGTTAGGAATATCCAATATTCATCGAGCACATATGTCATGTTTGTATGCTTTGATTTTCCTATCGAATTTTGATCACACCCATTCTTTTACGCTATCACCGACTTGGTTGTTTTATGTTCATTCATGGTGTGATTTTATGCCTTGTGTCACCCCGGTACTTGATTGCTTCATTTATTTCTCTCATTTGTCTATTTGGGGACATCATAAAAAGGGGAAGAATGAATTATCTGATTATGGAGGAGTTTTGAAATTCTGAGAATATCATCTTAAATTGATATATATGCTTATGTTTATCTCATTTCAAACTCGATACGTCACTTGGTATTTTGCTCTGTCTCATGTGTGTAGGTACATCTTTTGATAATCCCATGTTGCACACCCTGGTGAGAAAAGCGGTGAGATTTCTGAAGATTCGAAGAACAAACGATGCAGCCTTAGTCATTTGTACCACTTTCAGTTTTTGGGTTCATGGAAGGGTAGATTTGTATAGGCATTGTGATTATAGATAATTTGGATTTTTTTTGTTTGTTCCGGCATAGACATAGGGGGAGATTTGTAAGGACATTTTTGTCCAACATACTTGTATATGTCATTAGCCGTAACACCGTTGCAAAGATTCAAAGTCCATTCATCGTCAACGGAATCCGAAGATCAAAAGAAAGGAAGAATTCAGAAATCCAGTCAGCCGGACCGGTCCTCCTTTATATAAAAAGATCCGATCCGCTGAGACCCGGACCGGACCGCCCAGAACCGATCCGCCGTGCACTTTGAAGCCAGTGAGCCCCGAACCGAATGCGAACCGAATCAGCTTCAAATTAAAATAACCGGTCCGCTATCGGACCGATCCGCCTAAGGCCCGGACCGGTCCGCCCTGGATAAACTCTGCCAGATCGTGTTACAGATTTTTTAGGGTTTTGGCTTCCTATTTAAACCACGTTTGGAGGTTGGTTTTCTCAAGACCTTTCAACGATTTTCAGAGCATATCAACCCTAAAGTCTTCACCTATTGAGTCCTATGATTCTAGGTTTTTAGATTCACACATCTTCCATATCTATGTGAATCAAGTTTGGTAACCCAAGAACACCATTGTTGTTGTTCAACCCTTGTGAAGTGGACCGCTCCTTCCTCTTCATTGCAGCCCTACTGGAAAGGGAGTCTTCCAGCCGTGACTACAGAATCCGATGCCTGCGGGTAATTCTTAGTCAAAAAACTTGTATTTCAGTGTAATCCGATTGTAAGCCGTTTCTCTTACAAATTATAGTGATAAACAAATGGTTTTGCCCCTATGGGGGATTTTTCCTTAAACTTTGTGTGTTGAATAATTCTTGCATGATTTCATATTGTTTCAATCACACCTAGTTGCATGTTTAGGGTTAATTTGGGTTAAAAGGAATTTATTATATTGTTTCCTTATTTGAACGCAAGCGCCAACTCTTTCACTAGGACATGTTAGGATTTGGGGTTACCCAAGATTCGTGCTAAGGAGGGAGCTTAGGAAGTTGGAATCAAGGACAAAAGTGCGTCTCATTGGGGGTTGCCCGAAAGGAACCAAAGGCGGTTTATTTTATAATCCTAAGAATGAGAGGGTAATTATTAGCACAAATTATCGGCACTTAAAGAAAGATTTTATGATAAACCATGAGCCCAAAGAGTTAGATTATCTTGTAAAAGATAAGAGGACAAGGGCAAGAAAATGCTTCGGGACCACTCGTACGGGAAGAAATATATGATGATCTTGATAATATACAGCCTAACGATAGTGGGAGTCTTATCAACGATTAGGATTCATATGTCAATTATACTGGACCATAAGTGGAGCCTTGTCATAGTGGAAGGGTCACGTGTCAACCTTATTGGTTAATGTATTTGAGAGAGCACTTCGGTGAAGTTCTGAGGGAATGCAAATCAGATCCCAGAACCTAAGACGAGGCACTCCAAGTCAAGGATGTCGAGCTTTGGCTAAAGTCTATATATACCAAGATGGATTTGATGTATTCTAATCAAGTGTGGGAACTTGTAGACTTTCTAAATGTGCTGAAATCCATCGGGTGCAAGAGTATCTATAAGAGGAAGAGATGGGTAGATGGGATGGTGGAAACCTTCAAGGCACTAATTGTTGCAAAAGGATTCACTCAAAAAGAGGAGATCGACTATGACGAGAAATTTTTACTCGTAACTATAATTAAGCCTATTCAGATTCTCTTATCCATTGTTTCTTATCTAGATTTTGATATTTGGCAAATGGATTTCAAGACTACATTCTTGAACTGCAATATTAACGAGTGCATATATATGATGCAATCTATGGGATTCATAGCAAAGGGCTAAAAGACAAAGTTTTGCAAACTTATGAGATCTATTGATGCACTTAAGCAAGCATCAAGGTCTAGGAATATCCTATTTGATCAGGCAATTGAATCTTTTGGTTTTTATCAATGTTTGGGTGAAAATTTTGTATATAAGAAGAATGACGAAAGAGTGGTGGTATTTCTAGTACTATACATGGATAATATTATGTTAATCGAGAATGATGTGGGTGTATTATCTAGTATAAGAGTGTGATTTTCTAGTCATCTCGATATGAAGGACTTAGGAGAAGTTATCCATATCCTAGGGATCAATCTTATAAGTGATCAAAAAAATAAGATATTGGGCTTATCCCAAGACACGTATATCGACATAATGCTCACACTATTAATCATGCATGATTTTAAGAAAAGGTTTCTCCCTTTCAGGCATGGAATTTCTTTATCTAAGGATCAGTGTCCTAAGACACATGATCAAATAGAGAGGATGAGGAATATACCTTATGCTTCGGCGGTGCATAGCCTCATGTATTCTATGGTTTTTACTAGACCAGATATTTATTATGATGTTGCCATGGTCAGCAGATTCCAGTCTAATCCAGATGAGGACCACTAGACTTATATGAAGAACATTTTCAAGTACCTAAAGAGGTCTAAGGATTATATGCTAGTTTACTCTATAGAGAGTCTAGTACCCATTGGGTACACTGACTCAGATTTTTAATCGAATAAGGACTCCAGAAAATCGACCTTCGGATATGTTTACCCTTGGAGGTGGAGACATAAATTGGAGGAGTATTGAGCAATTTTGCATTGTTGATTATGTTGCCGCTTCATCAACAGTAAAGGAGGCTGTTTGGGTCCAGAACTTCCTAAGTGATTTGGGTGTGGTTCCTTCAGTGCATTTTCCTATTACACCTTATTGTTAAAATAGTGGTGCGGTTGAAAATTTGAAAGAACTATGGACTCAAAAGAGGACAAAGCATATTGAGCGCAAGTATCACCTAATTCGGGAGATCATGTAGAGGGGTGACGTCATCTTGACCAAGGTTGCTTCTGAAGACAACCTGGCAGATCATTTTAAAAAGATCTTACCATCTAGGACTTTTGGTAGTCATGTATAAGGAATGGGAGTCAAATGCATGGCCACATGGTTTAAGATTAAGTGGGAGATTGTTGGGGTTTTATTCTTAAAACTATGTGTAAAATATTTTATTATTTATTAATAAATGAATGTTTTATTCATTTTGAAATAGGAATCAAGTTTGTTAGAATGATTTATATTTTTTTAAATATATTATTTCATATTAATGTCGGTTAATAGAGCTTAGTAGGAATTCCAGTGAGTTGGCTTTAGGCTAATCATAAGGAGTTTGGAATTTTGCCTCTAGCACTATTTAAATGTTCACAACCTAGATATGAACTTAACATCCAGTCGGAATGGCTACGATACAATCCCAATAGTTTATCTCAAACTACGGGGAACCGATGTGATGGTTAGGGAACTTGTGATATGGTTCAATGGAGGATCATAATTGTTACATACGATGAATGTATTAAATGAGACCACCCCTGAGATTTTAGTCTAAGGGATGGCTAGATTAGACTCAAGAAATCTCACACAATATGCAAAGGGTGCGTAGATTGTTAATCCCTAGAATTATGATGATTTAGATGCTTATATAGTTGTCACTTTAATTGCTATGGGTGGGTTTAATAGTCAAATGATCCCCTCATATTGGGTAACAGTTATGCAAATAGGTCTAAGATCTTAATTCGGATGAATTCAGGTCTGGGGATACCTTAGATTGCGATTCCCCCATGATAGACTTAGAAGATTTTGTTTCCACCAGTAAACCTGATCAACAATTTTTTTTATAATCCGGTGGAAGTACCAAAATAAGTTAAGTCTGAGAATCAAGAAAAATGATTAAATGTTGGTTAAAGTCGATTAACTGCAAATTGAATTTACCAAGTGCATATCAAAAGCTTAACGTAGGTAATTACATTATGAACCATAATAAACTTTGCAAATAAGATCTCATTATATCCGAATGATGTCTGAGATAATTAAATTGGAGTGTAGTCATAATTATTTAGTGGAATTAATTATGATTAAATAAAGAAAGGAAATAAATTACGGTTAATGTAATTGGGTATTTTGAAATATTTATTTCTAGCCAATTTAATTATTTGTCTTGGATCCTTAGTGTAATCCATATAACCAAGTAGTTAGGCTCTCAAGAAACCCACTTTAGCTCAATCCCACCTTTTGTACTTATATATAAAGGTGTGGAAAGGAGCTTTAATAATTATTCATCAGTATTAGGGTTTGAGAGGGATGGGAGAAAATACTATTCACATTTTTATGAAGAGACTTGGAGAGAGACAATCATATCTCACTCATAAGTAGGAGTTTTCTTATCGAAATGTGCCTACACACCTATCTAGATTTGGGGGGATCATACACTAGATTATCCAAGCTTTTCATAAGGTTAAGCAAGATTTTGAAGATCCTAAATAAGGCATCCCTTATAAAAATAAATACCATTATCCACATCAGATCATAACCAGATCCACAGAGGTATTATATTCTAAACCCTAGGGTTTTTTTCCAAGCATAATTGTTGGTTTCATGTATAATGTTTGATTAATCGAAGGTCATTGGTTGATTTTTTTTTCATTAAGGCTTATATCGATCTACAGCGAAAAAAGGATAGAGATAATCCTCAAAACCAAGCTGGGTCTATGTAATGAATTCCAAGGATGATGAGAGATTGAAGGATGTTATAGCAGTTAGTATTACTATTGATAATAGAAATTCTTATGCATTTTTCGATTCTAGTGATGCGCACTCCTTTGTTTCCACTAATTTTGTCCAAAAGTTGAGGGCAAGGCCCCAAGATTTGAAACCTCCCTTGATGATAGACACTCTAGTAGGAATAACTATAAAGGCCGCGACCATTTATATGGGATGTGTCATGAAGATAGAGGAGCAATATTTTAATGTTAAATCGATTCCTTTGGAACTTAAGGATTTCGATGTTATCTTAGGTATGGATTGGATAGCTATCCACTTTGCTAGAATTGACTATGCTAGTCTGGAAATCCTTCTTTGTGAGACTTGAAAGACCAAAGTAAGCTTAAGAGGAACTAGACCGATAATATCAACTTTGAGGGATAAGAAAATTATAAAAATCCATGGCTATATAGCATACGTAAAGGAGCTTGACAAGACCTCAACAGTTATAAGAGGTGTTCTAGTAGCCATTGAGCTTGATGATATCTTTCCCAAAGAACTACCAGGGTTTCCCCAGGGCAAAAAAATTAAGTTTTAACATTGACCTGACACTTAGGGCCGCCCCTACTCAAAAGCACCATATGAAATGGTGCCCGCCCAGAACCTTCCCTTGGGGTTCTCTAGTAATTTTTCTAAAGAAAAAAATATGGATCTATGAGGATGTGCATTGATTATAGAGAACTGAACAAGGTAATAACGAACAACAAGTATCCCCTGCTTAATGATCTTCTTGTTTTGCATATTTGCACTTCTTTTCTCCCAACACAATACCATGCTCTAGGCATTTATTAATTATTTCTTCTATATATTTTTTATGTTATTCTAATGTTCTAGAAAATAAAATAATATCATTTATATGTAAAAGACAAATATTACGAAGACTTTAAATATATTATCCAATATTCTATGGAATACTTGTGATGCATTTTTTAAACCTAACGATGTTGCTAGTCATTCTTAGTTCCTTTGAGGAGCACTGAACATTCTTAATGGAAACCCCTTGCCTTCCATCTTTATTTGTTAGTATTCACTTTTACACTCCATTTTTAAAGACCAAGCGGCACCTTGTATTCAGTTAAAAATGACTTGTTTATCTGGAACAAGATATTCATCAAATTTAGTATTATCATTTAACTTCTTGTAATTAATAACCATTGTAGTTGTTTTTATTTTCTCTTTCGAATGAATCATAACCATAAAGGTTGGACTATTGTGAGGACTACAACTATCTCTAATTAACTTCTTTTCTTTCAATTCTTCAATTTGTACCTTAAACTCTTCTATATATGCATACGTATACAGTATTTTTTCTACTCTTATTATTTTATTAGGATTTATTACTCTCCTATACCTTACTATTCAATTTATCCCAAAATTTTAATGGACTTTCACTATATAATTATTTACATTTTTACTTGATTTTCTCTTATTTATTCTTATAAAGATATTTATTTAATGAACAAATCAATTTAAAGGTTTGTGGGAGAGATTACCTCACTACGCTTGTTGTGGATGAAGTCAATTTTTTGATGTGTTACTCCAATTATTAGCTTACCTCTACTTTCTTACCTTCTAATCTAAATGTAATTGAATGATGCCCTTGTGTGCATGGGTTATATAACATCTAAAAATTCTTTTATATTCATGAGAGGGTTGGTTCGTTGCTCAAATCTTTGGAATGGAAAATTATTCATTGTTAATTTCTATTGTTGAATTTTCTCATGCCTCATTATGAATCGTAGTACTACTATTATTAGCTATCCTAACCATAATTTGTTGATTCTTGTTTGTTCGTAAATATTTAGGAAATAATGAAATTTCGCCGAAAAAAACACTATCCAGGTAAGCACATAATTCTTACTTATTAAATCCTTTTATGCATAATTTTAGCGAAGTATATTGTGACAACCCGCACTCCGAAATAAGGGGTGGCCAGCCCGATACTCCGACATATACGGTAATCATGGACGGAAATCATTCTCAGCACCATAAATAAAGTAAGAGTAATCGAGAAAACCACAAAATAATTCGAAAAACGGGTTGTCAGAACAATTTATGCAATTAGAAGTGGAGTTAAAGAAAAAACAATTTAAACAACCCATTTTAGAACCATAGTGGAATTCAAAGAAACATAATTTAGATACATCTAAAACCACTATACAAGGAGAGAACCGAATATGCTGTCGGTTCACAGCTACACAAAAGTAGTCACAACAGTTAGATATAATGTTTTACATTCATTATACAATTACAAGTTTGGGCCACTCGCCCGAGTGACAGACCCGATCATAACTAGATATCAAAAGAATGACGGCGTCTAACAAAACATCCTGTAATATCCGCAATTTCATACAGCTCCTTTAAAAGCAAAAGAGTAGAAATATCAACACGGGCGTCCTTGCAGAGGAGCACCTGGGCGGATACAATAACAAACACAACATAGAGGAAAATGGACGGGTCAGGACCCGGTTTATATATAGTTCCCAGATGAACAAAAAGCATGCTAGATATGAACAGTTAATCATGACAAGGGAAAGCAGAATCTAACAACCTAAGCATGAAAACTAATAAGACAACTAACATGACATGCTTAAATAAACTATGCAGGAAAGGAATATGATGCACTGATTAAATTAAAATCTTCTATTAATCAATTTCCACTTTAACCCAGTTTCAATTCCTTAATAGGAATGCACTAATCATTAATTCCTCATTTATTCCAATTCCTATTTCTTAGCAGGAAGGTAATTATCAATAATATCATTTAGTGGAAATTATACAACCCTCAAGTCCCACTTGAGTTTAGAAAAGTCATATTCTTATACATATAACGATTCTAAGACCGCCCCTCCGAGTTTCCCCACTGGGCGCGCCCCTAAATGACTATCATCTTCCAGGGGCCCATCAAACAAGGCAGCCTGGGTACCTAACGCACGTCGGGAAGTGGCCATATGCCTGCGAGTGAGTCATAACCACACCCGAAATTACTTCACTAGCGCAGAAAAATACATATAATAAACCCGCATATGGCCGAGGACTATAGTGTCCCTGCATTCACTAGCCAAGGAACATCACCTCATGCGCGAGCTTCCCTTATGATAGCATTTAGAGAGGTGTGTTTAAGTAAATTAGCATTTACCATAAAAACCATACTTTCCCTTTTCATTAACATTTACATGTTTCGTTTGTTTGAAACCGTTATCATAGGATAATTCATTTTATTATCATCCTAGGTTATGCCTAGAATAAATCTCCAAGGGATCATATTATTTTCCCGAGCTTAAGGTCTCACATGACTCATTTCAAGCCCCTAAGTCTCCAAGTATGGGCCAACAATTTCCATCCATATTTTTGGATGCACGAAGAGAAGTGATGCCTTAGCATCACTTAGGACAACCCCTCCCCCGGACTTAACCCCAAGTGAAACCCATTCAACACTAGGGTGACCACCAACTCAGCTAGGACTCTAAAAGCCAAGGTTTACTTCATTCAAGAAGAGTCCTAAGTTCCTAGGGGAAGAAAAGGGATTTAAAACCAAAGTAGAAAATTTGGTAAAAAAAAACAGGGGACCGGTCGACCGGTCCCAAGACCGCGGTCGACCGCGTCTCAAAGTTTAGCTTTTGAAAGAAAGCAGAAAGTCCATTTCGGGTGGACCGATCGACCTATGGTGGAACCGCGGTCGACCGCGTCCTTATTTCGTGCCTTTGAAAGAAAGCAGTGTGCCCTCCTCCGAAGGCCCGGTCGACCGGTCTGAGAGACGCGGTCGACCGGCCATAGCAGACCTAGACCTTTCTCTCCTATTATCTTCAAAACCCAAAATCAGTAACCAACCCCAAAATCAACCAACTACATTTAATGACTACTCAAAGATCATAAATGCTCCCAACCACATTTTTCCACCTCAATCAACAATCTAACTCTATCAAAGATGTTGATACCCATAAATCCAACCAAAAACCACAATTATATAACATCAAGACTATACATAACTAACCATACTAATTATTCATCTTAAACCATATAATAGCAAGTAGAAAACTTGCCTTGGGGCTTCAATATCAAGCTTGGTTGAAGAAGGAAGCAAGATCAAATCACAAATCTTCAAGATTTCCCTTTCTCTCCAATCTTCCACTCTCACTCTCTCTCACTCTAGGGCTAGAACACTTAGGGCAAATAAGAGGAAATGGAAGACTTGGGGAAAACTAAACGTGGCTTAAGATTAAAAAGTCTCCAACCTTTAAGTGATAATACCGCAATAGTTAATTTCTAATACGCGATATGCCAAAACCAGTCAAAAGTGCCCAAAATCCCAAAATACAATATGGCACACATTTTGACTGTCTCGTACCTCCCGGAACTAACTACACCCTCCAAATTATCATTGAAAATTTCATAAACCATTTGAGTTCCGGTTCCATTTTAATTCAAATTGCCATTTTAATTTCCATGACAAAATAAAACACTATATGGTAATAATCACTTACCCACATGGTAATAATGCAACTTAATTGTAAATATTAACTTATTTCATCAAATTAATACTTACCCACACCCGGTATGTAATATAAGCAATTACCCAACATAGCAAATAAATATAAAAAATGGGCTCCCAAAAGCGAGGGTTGTTACATACTCCCCCCCTTAAGAGGGAATTTTGCCCCCAAAATTCAAGCGTACCTTGGATAAAGAGATGCGGATACTTATCCCGCATATCGTCCTCACGCTCCCAAGTAGATTCCTCGACGCTGTGATGACTCCATTGTACTCTAACCAAGGGCACCACACGAGATCTCAATCTACGCTCCCCATGCTCCAATATGGCCACTGGTTGCTCTTCATAAGAAACATCGGGAAGTAACTCTATATCCTCGAAAGGAATGTGCCAAAGGGCACCATCACACCTCTTATACTTCTTCAAAGAGGAGATGTGGAAAACATCGTGAATTTGCTGTAAAGGTTCCGGTAGGGCGATTTGATACGCCACTGGGCCTACCTTAGCAAGTACAGGAAAAGGCCCAACGAAACGTGGTGCAAGCTCCCCTTTCTTTCCGAAACGCTTAACGCCTTTCATAGGCGACACCCGTACCAACACTTGGTCTCCCACTTCCAACTCCACATGCCTTCTCCCCGCATCGGCATAGCTCTTTTGTCTATCTTGGGCTATCCGAATACGATCTCGAATAAGCTCGATCTTAGAAGAAGTATCCCAAATCATTTCAGGTCCGAGAAACTTGTTATCTCCCACTTCTAACCAACACGTGGGGGATCTACACGGCCTACCATACAAGGCTTCATAGGGCGCCATCCCAATAGTGAACTGGTATGAATTATTATAAGCAAATTCAACTAAAGGGAGATATTGTTCCCAACTACCCTTAAAATCAAGCATGCACATTCGGAGCATATCCTCCAACATTTGGTTAACCCTTTCGGTCTGGCCATCTGTTTGAGGATGATAAGAAGTACTTAATTTCAATTCGGTTCCCATGGCCTCTTGGAAACTTTGCCAAAAGTGGGAAACAAAGATCTTGTCTCTGTCGGAAACAATATTCAAGGGCACCCCATGCAATCTAACAATCTCTTCAATGAACAATCGAGCGTAACGAGCGGTATTATAATCAGTACGGACGGGAAGGAAGTGCGCCGACTTTGTCAAGAGATCCACGATCACCCAGATAGAATCGTGACCCTTTGGTGATGTTGGCAAGCCGGTGATAAAATCCATTGAAATGCTCTCCCATTTCCAAACAGGAATTTCCAACGGTTGCAACAAACCTCCCGGTAGCTGATGATCAACCTTAACTAACTGACAAGTAGTGCATCGAGATACAAACTCTGAAATATCTCATTTCATACCCGGCCACCAATATTGACGGCGCATATCTTGATACATTTTATCATTTCCCGGATGCACCAAAAATTTAGAGCCGTGAGATTCCTCCATCACAGCCCGTCGCAATTCTCCATCCTCCGGAACAATAAGCCTTCCATGAAAGCGCAATCCACCCTCAGAACTTACCGAGTAGGACTCCGCTCCCCCAGTCAATAATCGGCGAATATGGTCTTGACATTCCTTATCTCTGCCTTGGGCTTCCACAACCCTTGCCACAATCGTCGGAGTAACGGTCATTACGGACATAAAAGCCCTAGCAACCGCATCCTCATGACTGAGTTCCTTCCATTTAGCTTTCCACACATCAGCTAATTCTCCCTCGGGTTTCCTACTCAAGGCATCCGCCACTACGTTCGCCTTGCCCGGATGATAATGAATATCAAATTGATAATCTTTCACGAACTCCAACCATCTTCGTTGCCGCATATTCAAATCTTTCTGATAAAATAAATATTGCAACGATTTATGGTCTGTGAAAAGACTAAACTTCTCCCCGAGAAGATAGTGCCTCCAAATCTTTAAGGCAAAGACAACGGCGGCTAATTCCAAGTCATGCACTGGATAATTTCTTTCATGAGGTTTGAGTTTCCTAGAAGCATACGCAATAGCTTGTCGCTCTTGCTGAAGCACACCTCCTAAACCCTGAAGAGATGCATCGGTGAAGACTAAATATTCCAATTCCGGCTTGGGTAAAGCGAGGACCGGAGCCGAAGTTAATCTATCTTTAAGCTCGTCGAACGCAACTTGACAGGCGTCATCCCAAACAAACTTAACCCCTTTCCGGGTCAAATTTATCAATGGACTAGCAATCTTAGAAAATCCCTTGATAAAACGACGGTAATACCCCGCCAAACCCAGAAAACTGCGTATTTCGGTAGGTGTCGTGGGCTGACCCCACTCCCTCACTGCAACAACTTTACTTGGGTCAACCGATATACCTTGTGAAGTCACAACATGACCCAAAAACTGCACTTCCCGTAACCAAAAACCACACTTCTCAAACTTAGCGTATAATTGGTGATCCCTTAACCTTTGCAGGACCAACCCCAAATGAGTAGCATGGCCATCTTCCGTTTGAGAATACACAAGGATGTCATCAATAAACACGATAACAAATTGGTCCAGGAAGTCCCGAAATACCCTATTCATAAGGTCCATGAACACCGCAGGGGCATTGGTTAGCCCAAAAGGCATAACCAAAAACTCATAAGACCCGTACCTCGTTAGAAAAGCAGTCTTGGATACATCTTGCTCCCGTATCCTCAACTGATGATACCCCATTCTCAAATCAATCTTAGAGAAGTAGGTTGCTCCCCTGAGCTGATCAAACAAGTCATCTATGCGAGGCAAAGGGTATTTATTCCGGATGGTGGCTTTATTCAACTCTCTATAGTCGACACACAACCGGAGAGAACCATCTCTTTTCTTCACGAATAACACAGGAGCACCCCACGGCGATGTGCTACGCCTGATAAACCCCTGTTCCAACAACTGTTGAATCTGATCTTTTAGCTCCCTCATTTCTACAGGAGCCATACGATAAGGAGTTCGCGCAATCGGTCGAGTTCCCGGCGCTAAGTCAATGATAAACTCAATCTCTCTACTAGGAGGCAAACCCGGTATCTCCCGAAAAACGTCCCCAAAATCTCGGACAACAGGAATAGAATCTAAGGGAACAACTACATCCCGAGAAATCTCATCCGCAATACAATATAAATAAGTACCAGAATCTCCCTCTAAACGAGGCATAACTACCAGGAACATATTTTGTCCCGGAACGGCGAAGATTATACTCTTCCCGTAACAATTTACTATAGCATGATACTTAACAAGCCAATCCATGCCCAAAATAACATCATACCCGACCATATCTAGGACGAGTAACTCGGCCTCAAAACACAAATTACCAAGAGTGATCCCTAAACGTTTGCAAACAAAGAAGATGAGGGAACCGTCACCCATAGAGGATTCCACACTAGTAAAGGTACTTTCCGCAGATTTTATCAACTCTGTGGACTGAGCAAAACTTCTGGAAATAAAAGAATGTGTCGCACCCGTATCAAACAGAACGCGACCCATGTGTACCTGAATAAGGAACTTACCCTCTATAGCTGGCGGCGCTGGCTGAACAGGAGGAAGCATAGCATCCTGAATGTGGTAGACTCTCCCATACTGTAGTTGACCCTGATGCAGAGGGGCAACTGGATTCGGTGCTTCTGGAGGGAACTGTACATAAGGCTTCTGAAGAACTCGTGGCGGTTGTCCCCCAATCACCTGAGGACAATCTCTCTTAAAATGACCAGCTTCTCCACATTGGAAACATTTCCCCACCATATTCTCCTGACCTCGACCTCTGTTATTTCTGAACTGCCTGAAACCTTGGCCCGGTTGGCCCCTACCTCCCTGGCCACCATGACCCGCTTGCTGTGGTACGGTACCCTGACCTTGTCTGTTAGCATTACCACTAACATTAAACCCGCCAGAGCATTGTCTTTTCGTCCCATCCCCTTGCTGAGGATCCCTTTCACGTTGCTTATTACCCGCAGGTTGGGACGAAGGAAAGGCTCCTCCTCCATTCCCACTCACCCCGGGCTTCCCTACTTGCCCCATTCCGGTAGCTTTCTTGCTATTTTGTATAAACAACCGATGCTCCTGACAATGAAGCAATGCCGCATTCATTACTTCACCAAAAGTTTGTAAAGCCGGATTACCCAACAAATGCTGTCGGATTCTCCAGTTTAGACCTCTCATGAATTTTGAGACTTTTCTTTCCTCCGGAGTCACCTCCTCCGGCACACGGGTAAACTCCTCCTCGTATTCGGCAACCGATCGCTCTCCCTAAACTAGATCTTGAAGTTTCCTCCTCATCATCCTCTGAATTGCGGGAGGAAAATATTTCCGGTCGTATAAGACCCAAAAATCAGTAATGGACATAGTATCCCTCTGATCTGGCGTAGTCATCGACTCCCACCAATGTAACGCTGCCCCAACCAACTTGAAAGTAGCAAGGACCTGCTTCTTTTCCTCACTACAATCCACCATTCGTAAATGGCGTTGCATATCCTTTTTCCATTGATTTTCTCGAACAACATCAGAACCTCCGTCAAACTCTGGGGGATGGCCCTTTAAAAAGGACTCCCTTACTCTTTCCCACAGGGATGGTCCCGTAGGTGCTTGAGCATCATGTGCCCGTTGTTGAGCTGTTGGCATCTGTTGAGCTACTGCGGCCATAGCGGCATTAACTGCATGAGCCACGATATTGGCTACGTCCGCAGCATTTAAAGTTCCTTGGGGCGGTGGAGGACCAACATCCTCTTCTACATCTCTATTACGTTTCGCGGGGCGACCTCTCTTAGGCGGCATCTGAGATGAAGGGACAAAAGTATTAGAATACAATCCACAACATTCTAATTCACAGAAGATCGCAATTATAAGCAACAAATCAGTCTTATCATTAGGCTCTATATCAAAGAACGCTACGGTAGATCGTGACATGTCCACACAGATCCTAGTACTCTAGAACCCAGTGCTCTGATACCATCTGTGACAACCCGCACTCCGAAATAAGGGGTGGCCAGCCCGATACTCCGACATATACGGTAATCATGGACGGAAATCATTCTCAGCACCACAAATAAAGTAAGAGTAACCGAGAAAACCACCCAATAATTCGAGAAACGGGTTGTCAGAACAATTTATGCAATTAGAAGTGGAGTTAAAGAAAAAACAATTTAAACAACCCATTTTAGAACCATAGTCGATTTCAAAGAAACATAATTTAGATACATCTAAAACCACTATACAAGGAGAGAACCGAATATGTTGTCGGTTCACAGCTACACAAAAGTAGTCACAACAGTTAGATATAATGTTTTACATTCATTATACAATTACAAGTTTGGGCCACTCTCCCGAGTGACAGACCCGATCATAACTAGATATCAAAAGAATGACGGCGTCTAATAAAACATCCTGTAATATCCGCAATTTCATACAGCTCCTTTAAAAGCAAAAGAGTAGAAATATCAACACGGGCGTCCTTGCGGAGGAGCACCTGGGCCGATACAATAACAAACACAACATAGAGGAAAATGGACGGGTCAGGACCCGGTTTATATATAGTTCCCAGATGAACAAAAAGCATGCTAGATATAAACAGTTAATCATGACAAGGGAAAGCAGAATCTAACAACCTAAGCATGAATACTAATAAGACAACTAACATGACATGCTTAAATAAACTATGCGGGAAAGGAAGATGATGCAATGATTAAATTAAAAGCTTCTATTAACCAATTTCCACTTTAACCCAGTTTCAATTCCTTAATAGGAATGCACTAATCATTAATTCCTCATTTATTCCAATTCCCATTTCTTAGCAGGAAGGTAATTATCAATAATATCATTTAGTGGAAATTATACAACCCTCAAGTCCCACTTGAGTTTAGAAAAGTCATATTCTTATACATATAACGATTCTAAGACCGCCCCTCCGAGTTTCCCCACTGGGCGCGCCCCTAAATGACTATCATCTTCCAGGGGCTCATCAAACAAGGCAGTCTGGGTACCTAACGCACATTGGGAAGTGGCCATATGCCTGCGAGTGAGTCATAACCACACCCGAAATTACTTCACTAGCGCAGAAAAATACATATAATAAACCCGCATATGGCCGAGGACTATAGTCTCCCTGCATTCACTAGCCAAGGAACATCACCTCATGCGCGAGCTTCCCTTATGATAGCATTTAGAGAGGTGTGTTTAAGTAAATTAGCATTTACCATAAAAACCATACTTTCCCTTTTCATTAACATTTACATGTTTCGTTTGTTTGAAACCGTTATCATAGGATAATTCATTTTATTATCATCCTAGGTTATGCCTAGAATAAATCTCCAAGGGATCATATTATTTTCCCGAGCTTAAGGTCTCACATGACTCATTTCAAGCCCCTAAGTCTCCAAGTATGGGCCAACAATTTCCATCCATATTTTTGGATGCACGAAGAGAAGTGATGCCTTAGCATCACTTAGGACAACCCCTCCCCCGGACTTAACCCCAAGTGAAACCCATTCAACACTAGGGTGACCACCAACTCAGCTAGGACTCTAAAAGCCAAGGTTTACTTCATTCAAGAAGAGTCCTAAGTTCCTAGGGGAAGAAAAGGGATTTAAAACCAAAGTAGAAAATTTGGTAAAAAAAAACAGGGGACCGGTCGACCGGTCCCAAGACCGCGGTCGACCGCGTCTCAAAGTTTAGCTTTTGAAAGAAAGCAGAAGGTCCATTTCGGGTGGACCGATCGACCTATGGTGGAATCGCGGTCGACCGCGTCCTTATTTCGTGCCTTTGAAAGAAAGCAGTGTGCCCTCCTCCGAAGGCCCGGTCGACCGGTCTGAGAGACGCGGTCGACCGGCCATAGCAGACCTAGACCTTTCTCTCCTATTATCTTCAAAACCCAAAATCAACCAACTACATTTAATGACTACTCAAAGATCATAAATGCTCCCAACCACATTTTTCCACCTCAATCAACAATCTAACTCTATCAAAGATGTTGATACCCATAAATCCAACCAAAAACCACAATTATATAACATCAAGACTATACATAACTAACCATACTAATTATTCATCTTAAACCATATAATAGCAAGTAGAAAACTTGCCTTGGGGCTTCAATATCAAGCTTGGTTGAAGAAGGAAGCAAGATCAAATCACAAATCTTCAAGATTTCCCTTTCTCTCCAATCTTCCACTCTCACTCTCTCTCACTCTAGGGCTAGAACACTTAGGGCAAATAAGAGGAAATGGAAGACTTGGGGAAAACTAAACGTGGCTTAAGATTAAAAAGTCTCCAACCTTTAAGTGATAATACCGCAATAGTTAATTTCTAATACGCGATATGCCAAAACCAGTCAAAAGTGCCCAAAATCCCAAAATACAATATGGCACACATTTTGACTGTCTCGTACCTCCCGGAACTAACTACACCCTCCAAATTATCATTTGAAAATTTCATAAACCATTTGAGTTCCGGTTCCATTTTAATTCAAATTGCCATTTTAATTTCCATGACAAAATAAAACACTATATGGTAATAATCACTTACCCACATGGTAATAATGCAACTTAATTGTAAATATTAACTTATTTCATCAAATTAATACTAACCCACACCCGGTATGTAATATAAGCAATTACCCAACATAGCAAATAAACATAAAAAATGGGCTCCCAAATGCGAGGGTTGTTACATATATGTGGCACCCCTATTTTACATACACAAGTTAATCAATCCCATGACAAGGTTTATCTACGATTATATATCATTATGAGGATGTGAAATAAATAAATACATGAATATATAAGTAAGAGAATAATATCGATGATTAAATCCTGACTAACAACTAAAATAACTAATAAACTCCAACATATGTCTCAGCTCCCAAATAGCTCAAATATATAATAAATCCTTAGTAATGTAAGTAGATCATAATTTTGGTACCCAGCATGGGTCCATAAATAAACTTTCTTATAAATAAAAAAACAGGAAGATAGAAATGCTCCCTTTCTTCCACACTGGTATCTCAAGTAGTTGTAAGGCACCTGGTGGTTGCTTATGCTTAACTTTCACCATCTGACACGTGGTACAATAGATACAAACTCCATAATATCCATATTCATTATAGCCAACCAATAGTGGTGTCTCATGTCTTTCCACATCCTATCAGCCCCGAGATGCACCAAAAATTTAAACTCATAAGCCATGGTCAATACTGATCTTTGGGCACCACTAGTCTGCCTGAAGTCCCCTGTATGACTCAATCGAATAAATGTCACACGACCCTCTAACAATCCTGGTATCTTCTCTTGACAAGAAGAATTTTTATCTTGGGTCTTCACCATCTGAGTAATAATGTTTGGAGTCATTGAAAATGGCCATAAATACTTAGCTAACTCATTTGGTGTCCGAATTAAACTTAGTTATGACTTTTAAATTCTTGGTTGCATCACTATCGGTTTACGTCTCAAAGAGTGTGCTACCACAATCGCCTTACTGAATTTAATTAAATAATAAACTGATAATCCTACATAAATTCCAACTGATGGCATTGTCTCATATTCAACTCCAGTTGAGTGAATATATATTAAATACTCTTATAATTGGTAAGTAGCATGAAACTCTCCCCTAAAAGTTAGTGTGTCCAGACACGCAAGGCAAAAACCATTGGTGCTAACTCCAAATCTTGTGTAGGGTAAGTCCCCTCATGAGGCTTAATCTTATAAGAGGAATAAGTTATAGGCTCGTCTTCCAACATCAATACTCCACTAAGACCCTATAAAGAAGTGTCGGTGTATACCAAACATTCCACCCACGACGTGGCAATACAAGTACCAGTGCAGAAGCTATCTTAATCTTTAACTCCTCAAAAGCTCACTGACAATGTCCATCCTAACAAACGATAGTTGTTTCTTGGTTAAGTGAGTTAACGACTTCTCAATCTTAGAGAACTCATGAATATACCGTCAATAATACCCTAATAACCCAATAAAACTTTAAGCCTCAGTCATTGTAGTGGTATTCCCCCACACTTCCACTGCTGACATCTTGCTAGGATCTACCAAAGTTCTAGTCTCAGAAACGTGTCCTCAAAATTGAACCTCTCGCAACCAAATCCTATATTTCGAGAACTTGACATACAATTGATGTTCTCATAATGTATACAAAACAACCCCCAAATGTTGCATATTCTCATCTGAAGTTTGAAACAAGAATAAGATACCATCAATGAACCCAATGGCAAACTAGTCCAAATACAGCCTGACAACTCTATTCATAAGGTCTATAAATATTGTTAGGGCATTATCTCGAATGGAATAAATTTGAACTCGTATGATCTATAATAAGCAAAAAAATCAGACTTCACCATATGCATTTCCTTAACTAGAAATTACTGATAACCCGAACTCAAGTCTATCTTTGAGAAGTAGGAAGTACCTCCCAACTGATCGAACAAATCATTGATAATTGTGACTTTTTTCAATTCTCGACAGTCTGCACATAAATGAAGTGACACATCCTTATTATTCACAAACAGGACTAGGGCTCCCTATGACGATGTACTCCTCCGAATAAATCCCTAGCTAAGTAACTGTTTAGTTTGATCTCTAAGCTCTCACATCTCAAGCGGTGTCATACGGTATGATGCTCTCGCTGTCAAATATATCTTCTTAAATTATTGTGTGTTACATTATAAGTTCTATAGTATTATATAACTTATTGAAAATATTCCACAATATAAAAAGTTCGATAATATTTTTGGGGATGGGAGTTGACTCTAAAGCATCATCAAACGTAGTCAAAGAATCCTTTGTTTTTGGACCAGAGAAACCTGATACATTAACGTCCTTGAATAGAATTGGAGACTGTAGTTCTCTTAAAAAGCCAAAATAAGTGATTTTAGCTTGCGATTCGACAGAACTAAGGACCTGAATGGAATTGTAAGGCTCTTCCGGTACTATCTAAATAATGAAAAAATTGCTACTGAACGAGAACGGCCCAATAACCTTATGGGATGGGGGGTCCCCGATAATTTTCGTTTTGTATTCTTTGTAGTGTATAGGGAGGTTAGGAGTGAATTAGGACAATGCACAATCGCCTTTAATATCCCCACATTCGTTACGCTAGCCTTGATTGGCGGATGAAAGTACCAAGGTTCTTAAAGGCAAAGTTGAATCATACATATCTAATCCTATAGTTTTCACTTTTAATTTTAAAAATATATTTTCTAATCCATCACTTAAACTAACATAGTATCATGGATTACGGTTAAATTATATTAGTCATGCACACAAATTACTATTTTCCATTTATTATTAACCTACCAATGTTTTTTTTTTGCCAATGTCACATAAAATCACACACACACACACACACACACACGCACACACACACACACATATATATATATATATATACATCTTGACCTTTATCAAGCAATGTTGTTATTTGTATTTGCCGACTTCCTACATATTCATACTTATATTTGTTTACTTTAGTATATCTTATTTTATTATCAAATTTTATAGAGTTTATTTCTCCAACATCATATTCATAACATTTTATTTCTAAACATCCTTCTGTTCTTTCACATATGTATTTACTTTTTAATTTAAAAATAATGAGTAATATAATTCTTCCTTATATACAGTAGGTAATATCGAATTTTTACTTATCTCTCTATCATGGGTATTTTGTATCACCAATTGTTTACCCTTTAATTCCCCTACACTAACTTCATTTGACATCATAAAATTTATTTCGTCATCACTGCATATATCATTACTAAAGTCCTCTTCTTCCTCCTCTTCTATTATAATTACAATACCTTTATTATTGGCCAATGTTAATTCTAAAGACTTTTTTCTTTTAATTCCTCGTAATTTAGACATCGTAACACTTCAATTAATTTATTATTCTTTTTACATCTACATTGATTCACATAATGTCATATCTCTTTACAAGCCCAAAATTTACCGATCCTTTTCCTTCTGTGCAATAATTATTTTTACTGGAATATCTTCTTTTCTTAAACAAAGTTTTTTATTAATATTTTTTCCTCTCTATTTGTTGAAACTTTTTTTTGTAATTTTTTTTTCTTTTTATATACATTTTTTATTATCATGACATCCTCATTCATTAAAACTTTGTCAGTGTTGTTTTTTTCATTTTTTTCATTTTCTTTATTTTTAGATAGCCTTTCATAACCCATTCTCTAAATATTTAATATTAGCTCTTAATCAGTGTTTTGTTTCTCCATTTAATTCTTTTTTACTTTTTCTTATTTTTTTTCTGTGTTCTCGGATATTGGATAAGGTAGCTTACGAAAAAATATGATTAGATTATTTTAGAATATCCTATTTTATAATAGTAAAAGGAGTATTCACATATATAGTTATCTAAAATTTTCATATTAGAAATCTCTATATTATTTAACTTCATTTGACACATTCTCATTTGCTTATCTTCACAAATATTGATTTCCTATGAATTCTTGTTCTACAATTTTTATAAACTTGGTAACTAATGAATCTAGAGTTATTTTTTTTTTATCTTAGAGTCGTCTTATTGTTTTTTTCCCAAGGGATAATACCATATGCTATTATTTTTTAATGACCATGCTCGATAGGTAATCTGTACAAAATCTCCACAATTAGGTATCGCCATGCTTGGTGGATTTATTTTATGTAGAAAACTATACCCTACAGTTTATATATATATATATATATATATAATCATTATATCTTGCTAATTTTTTTTTTATTTATCTTAATATTTCAATGGATATTTTCATATCTATAACTTGGCTCGAATTCATTTTTAGCTGGAGTCATTACGATGTCCATTGTTTTGTTTTTTCTTTGTTAAAATTACTTTTTTTTTAATTTTTCTAAATTTTCAATAGGAGTGTGCTCCATTTCCTCAATATTTATTAACCCAAATTGCTTATACAAATCTTCTTATATTTCTGATTTAACATTATTTATTTCTACAATTTCAGTTCCATCCATTTATCTAATTTTTTGGCTATTTTTAATATGATATCATGCTTAATTTCAGGATTTGTTCTTTTTTAATAATCACTTATAATTTTTCTAAAGTATTGTTACTAAAATTTATTTTTCCTTCTTTTGTTTCCTGGTAGAATAGATTCTTAGGTTCTCTCTCTTTATAGGCGTAGGGTTTAGAATCCCACTATCCTTGTCTTCTCCCAAACTTACTAATATTTTTTCTTTTCTTCTAAACTATTTTGAAGATTTCTAACTTCCTTGATTACTTAGAAATAATGACTTTCAATTTTTTTTAATATCTTATGATAAGCTTATTGAAGAATTATTTTGTTATATAAGTATTTCAAGTGATGCAAAATTGTTTAAATTATCTGAGTGGGTTTCTTTAGTGTATCTTATATTCATATATAATTATGTCGGGTTCCAGTTAAAAAAGACGTGAGAACTTGATTCTGATACCAATATGTGTAAAATTAAAACTTATAGAATAAACTAGTGTAATATTATTACGATTTGACTAAGGGAATTAATAGGTATATTTTAAATACTTTAGGGGCTTACTAGGAACATCTCTCACTCAGGGACTAAACTGACTCACTTTCAATAATTTAGGGGTTTGATAAGAGCGAATTATACTTTATAAGCTTGATAGACAGAGATCTACCTATACTGTAATGGTATTTAATTATGAAGGTTGGCTGGGTAGCTGACCCTTTTAGTCCGTTCTTACAAGGGAGGCTAGTCCTTCTGTTTTTTAACGAAGATTTCCTCCATTTAATGGGTAACTATTTGCTACCAATGGATAATGGCTTCTTATCTTAAATTGAGGTGATTAGATTTGCACCAAACTCAATACTTTAAGGGTCTGTCAGACAATTAACTCTTCACATACTCTTTTATCTAAATTATAAGGTGGGTGGTTGCTTTAATATACATGTTAAGATTCTAATTAAGTCATTTAAAACAATAAATTATTTGCTTTCCCGATTTTTATGATTCTTGGTGCCAAAATAAACTTAGTTCCTCATATGGATATTTCTTCAAGGACTTTTCCCATCCACTCTTCCCTTAAAATTTGATCTGCAAATCTATCAAATCTCATATGCACTCTATTTTTTCCCTGGACAAAAGAAAATAAATGGATTGATTCCATCATGTAGAACCAACACGCATTGAGTGGTTGTTTTTAGGTATAGTTTTTGGGTTTTAAATGATTCGATTCCAGTTGATAAGCGTTTCCCCTTATGCTTTGTTATTCATAGAATGGTTGTGATTGTTCAAATAGTTATTTACTTCGTTAGGAGGAACGATTAAGCCATCTTGTTATTTTCGATGAATAAGTTTAAGCAAATATACAAAGGACTTATCCTTATGATGAATTTATTATATTTTAGATTTGTATGTTCATTAACTTGTTTCATCCATCTTCTTTTCATAGCTTTTATTACAACTTCCGCAACTGATTTCAATCACAACACGATCTCAGTATATGGTTCTCACACCAAATTTTCTTTGTTCCCATTTTGGTATCTATATCCATTTGAGTGCTTTCCTTTGGTGCCTGGCAGGTTGTTATGTTTTGGATTTTATTTGCTGGTTTTCTTTTGGTTGTTTTAAGCTCTTATTTATCTAATCACATTGTTTTATTATACCCAACAACACATTTTTTTAGCGTTTTTGTTACATTATCTCTATTTGGTTTTAACTAGACACATATCTTATTCATTTTTGGGATGATTTTATATGTATCTACAAATTTCGAGCTATCGACTCTTGTAAGGAGATAGACTCTACCCTGCGGTAAACTCCAATGGTAGAATATTATTGGAGGTTATCTAAATATATACCAATTTTTGGAATTTAAATTTCTAATGCACCTTGATCTTTTTTAAAAATGTAATGGTTCTTCCTTATTTCAAATTTTGGTAGTCTGGATTGAAATAATTTAGGGAGATATTGTCGACAAAGATGGAAGAAAATGAATTAGTAATTATTTTAGACTCTTATTTTTTGAAGATTTTGTTTTAACCCTATGGCATTCTTTCTGCGTTTAGACTCTTCTTCCCTATTTTTTCTTATAATATAAACTTTGAGGGTGCGTGGAATATTAAATGGGGTGAAGAATAAAGTCTATGGGTAAGGTCAAGAGAACAAAAAAAATCTATGATTGATTTTATTACATTAGTTCTAATTTCGACTGTTGCGTTTTAGGATATAGATGCAAACTTTGGGTTTGTTTTTTATATTATCGAATATTCGTTGGAGTTTTGTATTTCATTAAAAAAATCATTTTTGTTTCAACTAATACTTTTATGCTTTTTGTAATTTATTCAAGCAAGAAAGTATTAACCGTGTCTATTTTCTTAATATTTATAGAGAGATTCTAAAAATACGGACCGGATCCAAACTACGGTTGCTATTATTTTTGTGGTATAATTGTAAGGGTAATAGTAAATACTTTGAGAAATAAAATCATGGGTATTTTCTAATTTTTTATTTTGCAGAACACAATCAGGTTCATCATATGTATAGGTATATGGGTGATTTTTACGAAATGACTATCACAAGCCTAATAATCATATATGACACTTCCCTGACTACTACGCAAATGAGTGTGCCTTTTGGCACCACCTATCCCAGGTTGATGGATTTGTATTTAGTTTATAAAGTTGTGCTCGAAATTCAATTACATTGTAATTGCTATAACGCTTTAGTGACCACCTCTCTCCAATGATTCAAAGTTGTGCTCTTATGTCGATTGGTGCAAAATCTCTTGGACCTCTAGTGTGAGTTAAATTGAGTTTCCAATATGTACAATACTCGTAATTCATCTTGCATGTAGAGTTAGCATTAATAATTATGGAAATGAATTATATGTATTAAATAGTTAAACAATGTTTAAACTATTAAAACACATAGTAGCGACTGACCAAAAAAATAGATGTTTTTGTTCATATGACATCCATGATATATAATAAGTGAGAAGAAAAAATTTGGAGAAAATACACTTTTATTAACAACAACAATAATCTTAAATATTGCAGTAGCAACATCTCATGGCATCTGACAATAATTATGTGCAACCTGCCATACCATGCTTTGATGGTCAGTAAAAAAAATTGGAGCATGTTGATGGAGAATTTCCTAAGATCCAAAAAATATTAGCATCTTGTGGATACTGGTATTAGCATACCCACGGATGGAGCGGCAGTGATGGAAGCACAATAGTTGAGGGTGGAAGAATAGAAGTTGAAGGACCTGAAGGTAAAGAATTACCTATTCCAAGCGATCGACCGTACGATCCTGGAAATGATACTTTTGAAATATACTTCAAAGAAAATTTAGGACTCTATGAAAAAGAAATATCAAGGCACGTCAAAGGTGAAGTGTTCAAAACTCCCAGCACTTCGTAAATATTTCGAGATGCTTACTATGCAACCAACGTAGTCTATTTCTGATTACTTCTCTAAAATAATGAGTATTATGAATAAGATGCAGCTTTACGATGAAAATATAGAGGACTTTGTGATCATCGAAAAGATTCTTTGATCATGAATTCAAAATTCGACTATATGGTTTATTCGATTGAGGAGTCAGAAGATCTTGATACACTTTCAACTGTGTGATCCATGAGCAGCGGATGAGACAATATGCACCACTGGAGCAAGCATTGCAGGCACAACTGTCTTTAAACAATCAATCTTCAAGAGGTCGAGGATGCGATCGCATTCGAAGTTAATTAAGGGAAAAATTAAGAATAGATAATCAATTAAAAGGCAAAAGTTATCGGCGAAGTGATGATCATTCCAAAGAGAAGGGTACAAAACCGTTTGATAAATCAAATGTGGAATGCCTCAGATGCCACGGGTACGGCCATTAGCATTATGAATATTGAATTAAATTATACAAAGAAAGGGGTGAAAAAAAAAATTATAGAAAAGGAAGAGGATATTACTCTTCTCATGGTTTGCAATACCATGAAAGCTACATAACCAAACACCTGGTACTTAGACACGGGATCAAGTAACCATATGGAGGGGCCAAATCTATATTTTTTTGAATTGGATGAACCTTTTTGAAATTCTGCCAAATTTGGAGATAATTATAAAAATTTTGTTATGGGGAAAGGAAATATCAAAATGCGGGGAAAAGATAACTCGCAACAATATATCTCAAATGTTTTTAATGTCCCTGGTCTAAAAATCAATTTGCTTAGTGTGGGACAAGAAAAAGGCTATGGTATCAATGTAAGGGTTAGAACTTGTGATATTAAAGATACAAAGAAGGGACTGATTGCTCAAGTTAATATGATAGCAAATCGAGTGTTTCCAATATACATTCAAAGTATTTTTAATCACTGCTTTTCTGCTAAGGTGAAAGATTCGGCATGTCTATGGAATTTTCGTCATGGGAATTTGAACTTTATTGAATTGAAGACTCTACATCTGAAATATATGGTGAGAGGACTTCCAAAAATTAATTGTCATTTGCAAGTTTGTGAAGAATATGTTGTTGAAAAATAACATCATGATCATTTACCAAAAGGGAAAGCATGGAGAGCTACAAAGGAGTTGGAGCTGGTCCATTTCGAAATATGTGGGCACATATGTCTGACTTCCAATGGTAATAAAAGGTACTTTATTACGTTTATTAACGATTATAGTCGGAAAACATGGGTATATTTTTTGCAATAAAAATCTAAATATTCTTCAACATTTAAACGATTTAAGGCATTTTTTGAGAAGGAAGTTGGAAGGGATATTGAATCTCTTCGAACTGATCGTGGTGGAGAATACACCTCATGAGAATTTGTAATTTTTTGTGAGGTGCGTAGAATCAAAAGGCAACTTACAATAGCCTATACACCCCAACAAAATGGTGTGTCTGGGAGGAAAAGCCGCATAATCTTAAACATGGTGCGGAGTATGTTGGCAAGTAGAAGGGCTTCAAAGGATTTTTAACCCGAGGTTATTAACTAGTGCATTCATATATTAAATAGGAATCCAACATTAGTTATCGAAAACATTACACCTGAAGAAGAATGGACTAAAAGTAGACCGGCCATATACTATTTCAAAATCTTTGGATACATGGCATTTGCCCATATACTAGATGAGAATAGGGATAAGATCGTTGACAAAGGAGAGAAGTGTATATTTCTCGGGGTTAGTGATCATTCAAAGGTCTACAAACTTTACAAACTCATCACAAAGAAGAATGTCAATAGACAAGATATGGTATTTGATGAAGAAATAACCTCGACGTGGGACGTTAATCACCATGATCAGCTCATTCCAGTGAGTTTTGATGAATATCAGGAAGAAATAAGTGACCACCCATTTATTGAGGGACAATAACCATCTAATACCATCCCCAAAAGTCCACCAAGTCTAGTAGTAATTATATTTATCGAACTATAACCATTAAATTCATCCAAAGACGAAAATTTTGTAGCCGTTTCACGATCTCAACGTCCCAAAAAATGCCCTTTCTGGATGCAAGATTTTAAGGTAAGAAGTTTGCCCCAATATGATGAACATTTAATTAATTTTTCCCTATTTTCAGATTATGATCCAATCTCCTTCAAAGACGCGGTTCAAGAAATGAAATGGCAATAAGCTATGTATTTCGAAATCCATGCCATTGAGAAAAAAACTTGGAAATTAACAGATTTTCCCAAATGTCATAGGTCTATTGGTGTTAAATGGGTGTACAAGACAAAATAAATCAGGATAGGCAAGTTGATAAGTATAAAGCACATCTTATCACCAAAGTCTACAAACAAGAGTTTGGCGTGGATTACAAAGAAGTGTTTGCTTCAGTTGCATGCCATGATACCATTAGATTAATACTTACTTTGGCCGCTCAAAATTCGTGACCTCTTTATTAATTGGATATGAACTCTGGATTTCTCCATGGCGACTTATAAGAAAAGGTGTATGTTTATCAACCTTCAGGTTATGTACGAAAAGGAAGTGAACACATGGTGTACAGGTTACGGAAGGCTTTATACGGATTCAAACAAGCGCCCCAAGCTTGGTAAAGTTGTATTGATTCCTAATTTTTCAAAATCTGATTTTCAAAAGTGCTCGCATAAGCCTACTTTATTTGTCAAATCAGGTCTCAATAATAAAGTGTTGTTGGTATGCTTATATGTCAATGATCTGATCTATACGGGAAATGATGATGCAATGTTTGGAGATTTTAAACACTTATAACAATCCACCGATAACATATGTTCATGTAACTACTGTCCTTATAAGTTGATTGTGCGTGCTCCTAGTAAACCTCTATGATAGTGTGCTCAAATTCATCAAAGAGGGCAGTCCATGTGTTAGTTCCAATAGATGATGGATAGTGAATAAATTCCCTATCCCCCTAACACCATCGAAGTTCGTCAATTTGTATATTGGTTCTATCAAAGGGTATTTCCCCACCTAACTCCATTAAAGGTCATAGTTGTCCTTGAGGCACACATACTTGGAAGTACTAGAAGAATAATGTCCCCATTTATACCCCATTTAATATTGTGAAATCATCTTGTGTAACCCCACACTAAGAGTGAAATGGGTGGGCGGTGTCTCACCATATGTAAATTAGGTTTATCACTAAGTTCCTATATATTCTACTACATTTATAAATTAGGTTCATCACTAAGTTCCTATATATTCTACTATGGAATAACATAATGATATGAACAAACATATTTCGTTGTATGAACCGCTTAGCCATGTTACATAATCTTCATCTTATGATAAATTGATATATTTTGATGATACAAAAGTATTATTTTGTATTTGTTCATATTCACAAATTATGGGCAGAGTTTCGTACAAACATCATCTTAGCAATTTGTTTCAAATATATACTTCTTAAAACGACATTCACTATTGCAATAACAATATTATCATAACCTGAGGCATGCCAGTATTACCATCAAGTTGATGATATAGGATACCAAGTCACTATGAAATATTTTGTGTGTGTTTATGTATATATATACACACACACACACAATATTTCTATCATATAGATTTCTATGGAATTAGTCTATAAAAGGGAATGCATCTCTACTTAAGAAAACTCTTTAAGTATTATTATCTCGAACTTAAAAAGGATTTTCAATGTATTAAGACACAGTAGTAAAACATCTATAGTATTCAAGATTAGTGAAACAACAGAATAAAAATCTATAAAATATGTAAATATGTACACAAATTAAGGGAACTATCCGTATCCTTATGAGTATCTGCACATATATTATGTACAACTATCCTTATCCAAATCTTTTTGGATATCTCATATTAAGATAATATTTATATCCATTAACATATTTAATAGACACACATAGTACTTATCTTACATTGATTTGGCTATTTGTAAAATCTTAACAAAAATATTTTCTACCCACAATTCTAAATTAAACAAAAACATTTTATTATAGATAACTATAGAAATATATTGAATCAAAATTTGGGAGGCTTGAAAACAAGTACATACATTTAATGCATCATAAATGACCCTTTATTGTCATGATAATGGATCACATCAAATGAGAGTTTAAGGAGGAGTTTTAGTAAACACATAAATGAAGAAACACTGATAAGTGTCAAAGTAATTTATTTTGTCTAGAGTACACTACAACGATAACATCACTATCTAAGAGTCGTCGTGAAGATGTTAAAAATGAATAATGTCTACTGTAGGTGGTAATTCCTACAATGTTTGTAATTTATTCACACAAGCTAAATAAGAAAAAGTATTCATGGATGAGGATCAAAAGCACACAACACAAGAATATACATGGTTTGTTAACTTGCCTACGTCCATAAGGTTTGGGGTTTACTTTTCTATTAAGTTAAAAAACATGTCTACAAAGTTGTAGTAATGCTCGACGTTACAATATCACATGCTCCTCTCTAAGAAGGGTGGATGTTTACATTTACAAAGGACCTTAGAAGAGTCATAAGCTTTGTTAATAGTTATCCCTAGAAGTTAGGACCTATCTCTTATTAGTTTAAGTCGTTCCAAGGGATATACACACGAGAGTCCTTTATGACTTGGATTTTTAGTTAACTTAATGCGCAACAAGCTTTTGGGTATGTGCCGAACATGTGTAGGTCATGTGCCATCATGACTTTGGTCCCCATAATTACCCCTAAAGTTCAGTGTCGCTTTGAGATCACTGGGCTTTGTTATGCCTAGATTGGCTGTTGACTTTGATAAGTTTTGGCGCTGGAGTATTTGTTGGTTGATCGAAGGGAATTCTTATAAATATCACTAAAATTAGAGGGTCTTTTGATCGTTAGGTGCCCCAAAGACATACTGGTAAATATTACCCTTTTCCTAGCAGTGAACCGTCGCTTCAGCAACTATCATACGCGCGTGTAATCATTATGTTTTTGTGGAATCATGAGGGAAATTATTTTTACAAGATAAAAGGCCAATATAAAGGAGGCATGTCATCTCTATTACCTTGGACGACCCAGAGGCTTCTTCATCCCAGGACTCAAAAAGCGACGAATCATCTTAAATGATCACGTCGTCTTCCTTTGAGCCTCTTAATGCTTCTTTGGTTCCTTGTATTATTCCCCCAGTGCCATGGTGAAAAGGAAGGTTACCAATTTGATCATTGTAAATGTCGGTGTTTCATGTTCTGGTACCAGATCTCATCCCTCTGCTTTCTCATCAGGCAAATAAAATGATCTTGCTCGGTCGATGATTAAGAAAATTAAAGTTAGGGGTTCCATAAAATCCATGGACATTGATAACTCCCCTTCCAAGGACCACACACCTCTTTCAAAGAAACAAAATAAGGATCATCTTCTCGCTCCCCAACTGGACATTATGGACAAGAACACCAATGATGAGGGAAAGGGTGCTACCTAATCCTTTGTTGCTCATCTCGATCTGACCAGGATCTTGATTAGGTCTGGGGTTTTCCCTACGAATAGAGCAGTTGCCCGTGACTTTCCCCATTTGAAGTTATTAGAGCGTGCCAACGACAACCTTTCCCTTATAAGTTGATCTCCTTCATATTGCTCTTTTTCGTCCATCTCTTGTATTTTTTTCATATTTGTCCGTCCTTTTAGTTTTGTAGTTCTTGATAGATTACAATCAATAATTGGAGAAGAATGATTGGATGAAGGTATCCTCTATTGATGGGTAGGTTGCATTTGCGTAAATCTCCATTGACTGCTCAGTGGGTCTATGATAATCAAGCGACTGAGAAGAAAAAGCTCGAGAGAAGGTCCAAATCTTAGAGGCTGAAAAGGTCATTCTTCATATGAAGATTGATAATTCAACTGCTCTTGTGGCCGCCATAGGGCAAGATAAAAATGATACAAGAGGCGTAAATGTTGAGGCCAAACTTACTAAGATGCAGGTAACTGAAGCTAAGGCTAAAGCTGAGGAGACCTTGGCTAATATGGTGAAGACCAAGGAAGTCGCCTTCACTCGTGGCTGGGACAAAGCCTTTCCAAATGCTAAAATGGAGATTGTTTATCTTAAAAGTTATTTTTTAAAAATGACAGGGATAACGCTCTGGTCAAGGTTAGCACAGGCTAGGGGTCATACGTCATTAAAGAACATCATCCAAGTTTCCCCCTTAATTAGAGGAAGAGGTTGAGGATGACGATGATAAGGTTGTTGCTGAGGAGAATGTTGTAAATCAAACCCATACAAGTGATGAGTAGGTTAGTGATCTAAACTAAACGACTGTTGAACAGGCGGATGGGAAGGAAAAGGTTAAAAAAATAGCCTCTTAGGGACTCTTCTTAGGTAATGTTGTATTTTCTTTTTCATTTCCCGATGATGTAGGGGGTGCCCGGGTTGTAATCATTTTTAATAGAATTAATGGTTTGATTCAATCGTTGCTATTTCATTTAATTTTTACAAGTCTTATATTTTGTTTGACAAACTTAAATATTCGACCACTTGTTCATGCAGTTTAATGTAAGACTTGTAGTACTGGCCGCTACTCATAATGACTTTTAAGAAAGACATGGGAGATTGTTTGTACTGATCATGATGAAAATAATGGGGATGATGAGCATGACCAGCACCTAGGTCCTGATGTGTCAACTCAAGTGAAAGAGGCATACTTGAATCTTCATCACCTCTTTCATCAGGCAGTCGCAAATAATGTATCTTTTTATGACATGATTTTTATTACCCAACGCAATCACAAGGAGTCATTATCCAATCTAAAGATTGATTTCGAGCGAATCTTACCGATCTAATTAGAAAGAGTGGGTTTGATGAGAGACTTGTCACTATTGAGTCTGCTCATCTGAGGAAATATATTACTATGTAAGCCGATTTAATGGGCACTAGAAAGGTCACTATTATCTTTGATAAGGAAAATAATGATATGATCGCTGAACTTGAGAGACTCAAAAGTCCAGACTAAGTGAACGGGTTGGGAGGACGCTTCTTTTTTAGGAGAAGAGAACCCCCAACTGAGGGAGGAAATAGAGAATACTCAGAAGGCCATAAATGACAAAATTGTAAATGCCAAGGGCTAGTCTTCTTCTTAAATGAAGAAATAAGGTTGTCTGGGAGAAGATTTAGAGAGACTAAGAAGACTTTGCTTAATAAATTATCAACCATTAAAAGTTTGACTAAGAAGATTGATCGTCTCACATACCAATTACATAAATAACCTTGCCAAGTCTTAATGGATGGTTATGATGAGGCTCTTCTCAAAAAGATGCTCGGAATGTTGGTTATAAATATAGTTGGATCAACGACTTAACATTGGCAAATGTCCCATTGAATTCTGAGATGTGGTATTGGTATGACCCATGTCTCTTAGATTATCAAGGTCCTCCTTAAAATTTTGGCATTTTGTGGATCCCAATGGATGCCATTCTGGTTAGCCTCCTAAGGAAATGCCTCAACTACTTCGGCCTTGATGGAGATGATGAATTCTATCGAGCTCAACATTTGGTTGACAGGGTGATTCTTGGTGAGCCATCAAGGATCAGGGGTATGACTGCAATCGCTACTCATCATGCATTGGATGTTCCTATTAAAGTTGTGAATTCAATGACTCAGTCATCCCGAATGCATAAATGATCTAGTTGTATTTATTATTTCGTCGCAAATTATGCATGTTTTAATTTCCTTGCAATAACTATAAAGTGTTAATGGAATTTTTTACATTTTTCCTTTCCTATACAATTTGTGGTCTTCTGGCCTCACCTTTCAGGTAATGTCGTCACATCTAACCTTAAGCCTGAAACCAAATAAGAAAGAGTACACCTTTTTGTGGCGTCGTTCCCCAACGAGGGTTTTTTATGACCTAACTGGTTGTTGGTGATTAAGGTTTCTCAATAAGCCTTTCATCATCTGTAAGCCATTGTTCATGTTTTGTTATTCGCCAAAACTCTTTGTGGTGGTCGACTGATATTCAGAGCTGGTTTATAATTTCTCTCCTAGTTTTTCTTAAAAGACGACATTGAATAGAAGAAAATTATCACAGTGATAAGTTATATATTAAAGATATTTCATCCAACTAATTGGTCTTCTTCATTAAGTGTTTGATTTCCTTCCACTTGGAAAAAAGCGTAGAGATAAATGCGAGAAGTTTGAAAGAACTTCTTAAATAAACTATAAAACTGAAATAAATGAATCAAGCTTAGTCATAACCTAAAAAATCTAAAAGTAAAGCTTATTTAAAATGGCTACGTTATAATATCGGTAACCTCTTTGCCTTCCATTATTTTTAAGTTGTAGGATCCCATTAAGTCTTCGCGGATGACTTTGAATGGTCTTTCCCAGTTGGGCCCCAGTTTTTTATCAGAGGGCCTTTGGGTGCTACCCACAACCTTTATTAGCACATAGTCTCCAACCTTTAATCCTCTTTTTTTGACCCCCTGTTGCAATGTTTAGCCAACTACTTCTGGTAGGAGGCAAGTTTAACAAGAGTTAATTCTTTTTTTTATCGACTAAGTCAAGATCTTATTTGATTGCTTAATTGTTAAGATCTTGATCAAATAAGGTGGATTTCATGGTTGGTAGACCTGCTTCCAATAGGATCACAACCTCCATTTCGTGGGCCAAGGCAAAGGGTGTTTACCCCATTAATCGTTTGGGGGTTGTTCATAATGCCCAAAGAATGTAGGGATGTTGGTCGACCCAAGTGCCTTTGCTTTTTCCAATAATTTTTTATTCCATCGAGGACTATCTTGTTGGAAGCTTCTACTTGCCCATTTCTTTGGTGGTAGGCCACTGAACTATAGCAGCGCCTAATATTGTGCTTATTATAGAAGCCTACAAAAAGGTTGCTTTGGAATGGAGTTCCGTTATTAATGATGATAATTCGAGGGATGCCAAACCTTGTTATGAGGTTCCTCCATATGAACTTGGTCATATCAATATCTCGGATGTTCGTCAATGGTCCCCTTTTAAACCATTTAGAGAAGTAGTAAGTGTCGACCAATAAATACTTTTTACTACCAGATGTGAGGGGCAATGGGTCGATGATATCAATTCCCCACTGGGTAAAGGGGCCAGAATTTGTGAGGGACTTGAGGTCATTGGCCGTTTGGTGTACTAACGGGGAGAATAGTTGATGATTCTTGCATTTTTTATCGTAGGAAATTGCATCCTTTGCATGAATGGCCATAAGTATCCCTCTTTTATTGCACTAAATGCCCTCGACCTTCCCCTGTGTGGCTCATACATATCCCCTCATGAAGCTTGTAAAGGATCTGTCCGGCATCGTTTAGGAGCACGCATTACAGGTAAGGCCCTAAAAAAGAGGGCCGGTAAATTTTATGATCTACCGCCAAGTGGAAACAAGTAGATTTCACCCTTACCTTATGTGATTCTTTCATATCAACTGGGAGGGCAACTTCCACTAGGTAACTCATGATCAGATACATCTAGCTCAAGTTTCTATTAATGATCATAACTTGATCAGAATATTTCCCTCTGTTGATACTGGGTTGGTCGAGGTACTCCACTTCAACCATCCGTTTCATGTCCCTCTTAATGACTGAAGTAAGTATAGACAGTGCATCGGCGTGACTATTTTTCTGATTTGGGAACTGTTGCACTTGTACATACACGAATTGGACGACCAAATATTGGGCATCCTCAAGGTATGCGGCCATGCGCTCATCCCTAATGATGTAGTCTCCCAATATCTTATTTGATACCGGTCTTGAGTCACAGAAGACATCGAGGCTATATGGTCCTAGGGAGAGTGCTTTTCGCAGTTCGCCAAGCAAGGTTGTGTACCTAGCTTCATTGTTAGAGGCTTTAAATCTTAAACGAATTGCCTGTTTGAAAAAAAAAATCTTCAGGGACACCAGTACTATCCTTACTCGTGACCCTATAATTTAAGGCTCCATCAATACTCATTATCAACTTCTTCTATTGGTTGTGGGACAGAGTCTATAATTCCATTTCTAGTATTTTACAGTAATTTATTATTGAAAATTTTGGCAATGAAGTCTGCTTTGATTTTCCCCTTGATTGATTTTCTAGGATGAAACTGGATATCAAACCTCTCGAGTTCTACCGACCACTTAGACATTCAACCAGATAGGTCGGCCTTTTTTAGCATTACTATCAGAGTGAAGGAGGTTAGAACAATGACAGTGTGCACCTCAAAGTAGTGTTTCAACTTCCTAAAGGTTATCACCAATGAGTATGAAAGCTTATCTAACGACAAATATATTTTCTTAGCATCGAGAAATGTTTTGCTCACATAATAAATCAGAGTATGTCTCCCATTCTTCTTCCAAACCAATGTTGCGCTTATAGCACCACTGGACACCGCCAGATACAAGTACAAAGGGCCTCCATCATCTAGAATGGTCAGTAGTGGTGGTTTGCTCAGATAACTATTTATTTCTTCAAGTGCCCAGGTGCATTCGTCGTTCCATACTTACTTCCTTTCTTTTTTACGATCTGAAAAGAAAGGTCGGCACTTCTCTAACGATCTCGATATGAAACAGTTGATGCCATCTAGCATGCCTGTCAATTTTTATACCTCATGCACAGTCTTGGGGGTTGCACCTTCCTAATGGATTTAATTTGGTTGGGGTTTGCCTCGATACCTCTTTGACTGACTAGGTATCTAAGAAACTTTCCCAATTGTACCCTAAAGGATCATTTCGTCATATTTATCTTCGTCCTATAATAACGACGAACTTAAAAAAAAAATCGGGCTTACAATGTGATCCCCCTTTCTCTTTCTCTTTACAAGCACGTCGTTGTTATATACCTCTATTGCGTCTCCCAATTGATTCTTGAACGTCTTCGTTACAAGTCTTTAGTAGGTCACTCCAGTGTTCTTCAATCCAAACAGCATCACCCTGTAGCAATATAGCCCCATAGTGGTGATAAAGGAAGTTTTTTCCTAGTCGACGGTGAACAAAGGGATTTGGTGGGTACCCAAAGTAGGCATCGAGGAAAATCATACGCTCAGGGTTACCGAGGGCGTCGACCAACTGGTCTATCTTTGGTAGAGGAAAATTATCCTTCGGGCATGTACAGTTCAGATCAGCGAAGTCTAAGGTCGTGTTTCTTTGGGAACTTTCAATTTTTTGAATTTTTGATCCGATTTTTTACAAATTTGGAATGAAATTTTAGTTGACCGATTTTTGATTTTCGATTTCCAAATTTTTTCGAAAAAAATCATATCGAAAATAAAAAATAATTCTGAATTTTTGATTTTCTAATTTTTCCAATCCGTTTTTTTTCGAAACTATGCCGATCCAATTTTTCCAAATTATTTGCATTTTATTTCGAATTATTTTCTGATTTTTGAATTTTTTTCCAAGTTTTTGAAACTTTCTCACATTCCACATTGGTTGGAATAGGATGAGGTTCCAAAGTAACGCTCTATAAAAGGAGATTCTCTTCCTAACCTCTACACAAATAAAAAAATGGATCAAATCCTCATGTATTTACATGTTGGGTTAAACTTTTTTCTTTGTTTCTTTAAAACGATAATTTCGAGTAATAAAAAATCTTACATTTATTTTTTCAAAATTTTAGAATTTTTAAAATTTTTGGATTTTTAATATAATTTGTGAATTTCTATTTTTTTTTCTATTTTGTCAATTTTTTGACTTTTCTGAATTCGATTTCTTTTTAATTTTTCTAAAAATCGATTGAAAATTGGAATAATTATTTTATTTCTAAAAAAATTGGAATTTTTTTCGAAAAGTCATTTTTTGATCCAATTCGGTCGAAACACATGTCTGGTGAAGTCTATGTAGACTCTCCACTTCCCATTGATCATCCTTACGATTATCGAATTTGACATCCACTTGGGTAATTGAACTTCTTTTATAGACTACACCTCCAGAAGTTTTCCCACATCCTCTTCAACATCTTTGTCCTTCTGAAGCATAGTTTATCGTGCCTTTTGAACCACTAGTGGATGCAGCAGATCCACGTGGAGCTGTGACATGTCACTTCTGGGTCTATCCAGGGCATGTCATATGGCCTACATGTAAATACATCTTTGTTGCCTTAAGTAAATAAATAAACTCTTTCTTCTCTTTTTCCGTAAGTGAAATGCGAATTCAAAACTTCTTTTTAGGCTTATTATCAAATGCTACATCTTGTAAGGGTTCCATAATGTGATCGGCAGGGGAAACCCTAGTTTTCTCAACACCGGGTCTCCCACACTTTTGTTGTTATTTGGAGGGAATGGATCCTTCCTCTATCTCTACAGCCTTTTCCTTCGTCTTCTCTCACTTAGGTCAAATAGCATCTATGAAACATGTTCTTGCCAAGGTTTGGTTCCCGCATATCTCTATGACTCCTTTGTTAGTGATGCACTTTATTTTTTGATGGTAAATGGATGGTACAACCATCATGGCATGTAACCACCCTCTGTTGAGGAGCGTTATATTGGGAGTCTATGTCCACCATAAGGAATTCAATAAGCTTGGAGATCCATTCATCCCAAATAGGGAGAACTATCTTTCCCAAGGGCAAGGTCATCCTTCCTGCAAATCTGACCAATGGGACAATGGCTTCCTGCAAGTCTTCTACACACAAGTTCAACTGATTAAAAAATTTCAGGTACATAACTTCTAAGGAGCTCCCCTAGTCTACCACTAGCCTGTCAATATCCCAGTTAGCCACTCTAACAGTGATGATAAGAGCGTCATGGTGGGGGGTCCTTACTCCGACCAAATCATTGTCAGTAAAATGATGTGTTTTGTGCAATCAATGTCTTCTAATTATCGGAGTTTTCCCACAATGGTCTTGGTCGAGTCAATCTAAAAGGCTTATATGAATGCTATGAGCATCTTAACCTCCATCCTTATGACATTCTCCTTGATTAAGCTTGAATTTGATGTTTTATGAATCACTGCAGATTCATGAACCAAACACTCGTCCAAGACGTTGTTCGATCTCTGGTCGTGCATGGGCTGCACTTTTCTTCTTCTTTATGAAGTCATTTAGGTGCCCAGTCTGAACTAACTCCTCAAGGTGGGACTTTAGGGGCTTATAATTTTCAATCTTGTGATCGTCATCTTTATGGTATGCATATTTCATTGCCTAGTTCCTCTTCTTCGGATCGCTGAACATCTTCTCAGACCATTTGAAATACTTTTGCCCTTTGATCTTGTAAAATATCTTATAAATTAATTTGTTTAACAAATTTGTTAACTATGTTGAATATTTTTTAGGATCCTTTTTCTGGGCTTCTTTTTGCTTCTCTTTCTTCTTCCTTTCGATTTTTTTTATCAACCCCCTTTTTATACCCATCCTTGGGATGCTTTTGTCGCTCTCCATCCTTATAACTCTGGTCATCGTATGTTCTACCTTGGCATATTTTTCAATCCTATCCATGAGGTTATCAATCGCAATGGCCTCCCTCTTAGTAAGTTATTGGTAGAGCATGGAACCTCTTAATAGACCAATTTGAAGGATGCCACCATGACTTACTCGGTGCAGTCCTCCACCTCATTGTACATCTCCTAGTACATTCTAATGTACTCGCGGAGTGTTTTTTGGGACTTTTTATTTATAGTCATAAGTGAGTCCATCTGCTTGGGATGGGTGCTGCTGGTAATGAATCTGGATATAAAGGATACATCCAGTTACTTGAAGGAGGCTATCGATCGATGTGGTAGTTTTTTAAACCACTTTTGGGCTTGTATATAAGATTAGAGGAGAAAATTCGGCACATTAATCCTTCTTTAGTGGTCTACTAAGTCATCACCTAACGATATTTACTGACGTGATTAGTGAGATCAGTATTCCCGTCGTAAAGCTTGAATATTAAAGGAGAAAACTTCTTGGGGGCTCAAACTCTTCTATAGATCAACTAAATAGTGACTTCATCTGGTATATGAGTGATCTTTTGGCGATCTCCTTAGTAGTACGAGCCCCTTGGTGGGTTGGGTGTCTCTCTACCTCCTTTCTGATAAATTCACAAAGCTCCTTGTCTCCCAACTGATCATTGGGGCATGGTCTCCCTTTAGTGGACTGTCGGCGAGGATAATATTCCATTTGTCCTTGGGTACTCTTTCCTCGGCTACGAGCTCTTCTCGCCTGAGGCTTAGGAGTTCTCGAGCGACAATCATGCTTGTGCTTCTCTCTATGGGCTTCCTTTTCCAGCTTCTCTTGGCATTGATGGAGTGCGACATTTTGATCTCGTGTTAGAGCTTGTTGGTAGCCCTTTCATTTCGAAGACATTTCTCATAGTTTTCAATGTGCCTTGAGATCTAGATGGAATGCTCAATCTCATCACTGTCCAGCATTATATCCTAATGAGGACGATAACGAGCATATATGAATTGATAATGCTCACTAATCTCAAATCTAACCCTCTGAGAGGGTGGGGTTAGTTGACAACACTCCTAGTCGTCGTAATCTTCGTGGTCGAGGGGATAACACTCTTAGTCTCCATAGTTGTGTTGTTGATGACCATCCTAGTCATTCATATTCATATGACCTGGGTTGCATGAGTGAGACATCCCAAAGATTTATCTAGTGGAAAAGAACTCATATCTCTTCCCATAGACTGTGCCAATTGTAGGTGGTAATATACTACAGTATGTGTATTCAATGCACACAAGCAAAATAAGGAAATGTATTCAAGGACGAGGATCAAAAGAACACAACACAAGATTGAACGTGGTTAAGCAACGTGGCTACATCCACGGGGTTTGGGGTTTGCTCTTTTAAACTGTGCCTAGGTCGACAGAGTTGTAGTACTACTCCACATTAAAATATCGCATGTCCCTCTCCAAGAGGGAAGGGTTTATATTTATAGAGGGGCTTAGGAGGTTCCTAAGATTCGGTAATAGCTATCCCTAGAAGTTCAGACCTATCTCTTATCAGTTTAAGCCATTCCAAGGGATATACATGTGGGACTCCTTTGTGACTAGGATTACCAGTTGACTAAATGCACAAGAAGCTTAAGGCATGTCCTGAACACGTGCAGGTCATGTGCTACCATAACTTTGGTCCCCACATCCACAGTCACCGTGACCTTACAAAAAATGACGTCCAATGTAAAATAGAGACATAAAGTGTAAGAAGGTAGTAAACACAAGAGATAAGTGGATATAAATTTCTTTATTTTGTTCATACATTAAATATTGAATGGTTTATATTATTTGAAATCAAGCATTCACATAATTACATTACACGCGCGCGCGCGCGCGCGCGCATATATATATATATATACATAGAGAGAGAGAGAGAGAGAGAGAGAGAGAGAGAGAGAGAGAGAGAGAGAGAGAGAGACAGACTCTTTTGAGGTCCTTAAATGAGGACCTTGAATGCGGACGAATATTTTTGAAATAGTGAAAATGCGTATTTTTAATAATTTATGAAGTTTACTAAGTATATCGTCAAATAGGTCCTCTAGTCTTTTCTTTCTTCAATTGACCACATGAAATGAAGGTTTTTTTCTCCAATAAGTCTTATTTTAAAAAACATGTGGTGAATGTTGACTACATGTATGAATAGGACCTATCGGAATTTTTTTTATAGGACCAATAAGGATATATCTTATGTAAAGATAACTTATTTATCAAGATCCCTAAAATAATTATTTTAGGGTAATTTCTTTACAGACTTTCTAAATATTTTATTCATACCATATAAAAAATTAGACAAAAGTAATTTTCTGATATTTTAAAAATATCGGTATATATGTCAGTTTTTAAAGCTCACATATATAGTAAAAAAATATTTTGAGCTAATTTTTTTCATTGGGTATCTTAACATACTATATATACCCTGTAAAAAAATCAACCCAAAATAAATTTTCTTGCCATTTAAATAAATGGTTTGCATATAAGTTTCTAGCCATTTAAACCGTGCCAGAATTTGGCACAGTTTTAAACTGTGCCAGATTTTTAATATTGAGATGTGCCAAATTATTGTTTTTAGTGTAGTGAATTTTGTATCTTGTTCCATGGGTCATTTAGACCATCATCCACCTATTACTCTAACATTGGTTATTGATGCATTTGCGAAACTTGTCGGCCCTCAAACCCTCGTTCCTACACCATCCATAGATGTTCTTACTCTTATCATGCCGCACAATTATCTAGTGACATATCCATACCTAAATTGATATTTCACGATTATTCTTGCCAATTAGGACAACATTCTTCGAGATATGGTTGCTCTATGTCAGAACATAATGAGAGTCTTTAGGGTTCTTAATACCATCATTCGCCATTTACCTAACCCTACATCAAATGATGATAATGATGATGATGATGATGATGATGATGATGATGATGATGATGATGATGATGATGATGGTGATTCTAACCTTGAATATTCACCGACTTTTAATGTTCGTGATCGCAGATGGCGATGGAGTAGATGATGTCGCTTATATTAATGTTACAACTAATGTTGTTGTTATTTCTTCTGATGATGATGTTATGAGCTATTATTGTTAATGATGAGGATATATAGACTAAGATTTGTGATTCAGATATCTTTGTATTCTTTTATTTGGTTTTTTGGTGGCGTAATAGTGGTGTATTTATTGTTGCATAGAAATTATCCCTATTGCTTACTCTTTATACATTTTTATTTATTATGGTTAAGGATCATAAGTATTTAGTTCCAATTTTTAAGATTCATTTGTGGTCACTCTAATGTTTTTTGTTTTTTTAGTTGTTGGTTCTGTTGTAACAACTATGGACTAAGTGTCATTCTATGCGTAAAGAAAGAGGGGTAGTTAGAGATGGTTATAAAGCAATTGAGGGAGGTTTTGGGTGATTATGGGACTTAATACAATTTAAAAAAACATGGGAGGGGAGCCTAACAAAACTTTGGAAATGGGACCAAACCCAAAAAAATTATTATGGTTACACTTTGTTACATTTGAAGCGTCGTGTATCGGTATATAATATTCATGGCGATGCAGTGACGTCACCTTTCACAACAAGAACACTTTGATATGATTATATATATTTCATTCATGATTATCATCCTACTATGTTGATCATTGACATCCTTGTAATAATTTTATTTCATTGTTTGCCTACTTAATGTGATGATTAGTTTGTTGGTATTATCCGAGTTTACACATACTTTACATTTGTTATTCACACGTTAGATTATATAACCCCATATTTACCATGCATTAATTAATTGTGGAAATTAATTATGTGTTCTTGTTGTGAAAGGTGATGCCACTATCTATAATTACACATGTTATATAATTCATGTTTAAATCGAATTTAATACACGATAATCCATTAATTTAAAATTTGGAAGTGATGGTGTATTATGAGCGATTATGGATGGTCGGGGACTAGGTGTCGTGGGTTTTCTTGTTTGGATTATTCCCTCGGTATCGAGTTCCACCGATCGTGAAGTAGTTTTTTATAATGTTGTGTTGCGCTTAACAAATAATTAATTAAATAATTGACATTTGAACTATTTGGACTCATACCGTATATATTTTAGTTTGGTCGGTATCTTATATTCGGTCGACGTTTAAGAGGTTTAGAATATCCATTTTTTACTTCTAATAGTGAGTTTTAAGTCTTTTGGATTAGTATATAACCTGGGTAGTGTTTTGGGCCATTTGGAATGTTATTTGGGTTCATTAGATTGTGCTTAGATTAGGCCTAAACCAAATTTTGTGGAATCTTAATGTTAGAGCAGTTAGACAAACCTAATTACACATTTTATATATTGGAGAAACCCTATAAAGCATGAGGGAAGAGGTACCAAAGGAAGAGGATTTGGGAAATTTGGGTATTAATTCATCAATCAATCCATAGGTAAGTTTGCATTATCTCAGAATCTAATTGGGATTATGTTATAGTAGTAGTCCATTATATTCTACAATATACGTTTACAAATCTAATTTTTATCATCCTTAAATCCATTTTTTAAATATGTTTAGTAGTGATGTTAAAACTTAATCCTTTGTTAACAAACTAAGCTAAAATGATGACAAAACATATGAATTAAGTTGATAATCTAATTTATATTATTATCCTTTAAATCATGTTAATGAATCATATAATCTCCCCTTAAAATTTAATTTAATCATGGTTGATTTGTTTAGAATTATAAACTTAGGGTTGTTAAACCCATAATTTGTGTTTATGTTTGAAACATTGAATTTATTACTTAAAACTAGTGGGTTTAGGTTAGTATTGTTGTTGTAGACCTTATATCTGATGGAGGGTGGGTCTAGGATCGTTTAGAGACTGTGAAGTTAAGTTTTGAGGTTCTTAATGGAGGATTTGGGTTTGGAGAAGAAGATACCCACGTCAATCTCGTTAGTATGAGATGGGATTCTAGTTCGAATGAGATTACATATCTCGTTTGAATGACATGGTAGGTTATTAGAACAAACTGGGTAGTTTTTTTTTAATGAAAAGGGTAGTTTCGTTCAAGCAACTTGTGTAATTTCGTTAGAATGAGGCCACGATCTCGTTCGAATGAATTTGGCCAAATTTGACGATTTAACCTTATTTTGATGCAAGATTATTAATTTACAATCTGAGATATTATGTTAGTTGTACGAGAATATAATGGATTTCAGTGAGATTTATTGAAGGTTTAGCATATCGAGGTAAATGGCTAGGATTATTATAGAGAATCTTGTTAATCGTCTAACCTAGACAGAAGTGTATCGGGAGGGTTCCTTGTTTTGATTTCGCGTGCGAGACATCCCATGCATGGAGTCTAGGGAACATCAAGATCTTATAGTGTTTAGGGAAGATCAAGACCTTGTAGTCTAAGTAATCTTAGAATTAGGTTGGTTAGATAAACAATTTGCACAACATACAATGTATATCGCTAAAAGTTAAAAATGCGTTGCTAAAAGGTATCGGCGACATATTTTCCTATGCTGCCAAGTTGTTGCCCATTTCTTGTCTACGAAAACCTTTGGCAACGAAGCAGATTCGTGTTGATGATGGTATACTTTTAGCAACACGCATTTATGTCCCCAAAGGTATTTTATGTTTTCTCGAATTCATAAAAAAATATATTATCTATATTGTCAAAGGTCACTCAATAGCGACAAAAATTATGTTGCAGAATGAATTATAATTGACATTTGGAACGACCTTCATCATCCACAGTTATTTTATTGTCAAAAGTGTAACAACCCGTGTAATTTTCACTACTACAAAAATGATCATTTATGTCAGTTTGAAAATTGACGTTATGTTAGACAAATGTAAATTGACATAAATGATATTTATTTATGTCAATTTGGCTTTAAAAGTACATTTCTATTTCAATTTAAGTAAAATTGAGATAAAAAAACAAACCATTTATCTTATTTTTATATATAATTGACATAAATATAATTATAATGTTAATTGTTTTAGCGTGTGAGAAAAACTGAGATAAATTGAAAAACAAGCGGGGGCTTTTTTTTCCCTCCCGCTCCAAAATTTGTGTCTCAAAATCCTTTCCCGTCTACAGCTCGTACATCTCTCTCTCTTTTTCTCTCTCTCACTCGCACAAATTTCTCTCTTTCTCACTCACGTACAACTCTCTGGCTCTATTCCCTCTATAGAGTTCCACCTCCGGTTCGACAAAGCTCCATCACGCAGGTATAAGAGGTCTTAAATTTCTAGGGTTTTCCAGATTGAGTTCTAATTTGTGTTTGATGTTTTTTTTTATTTTGTTATTATTTTTGGATTTGAATTTATGTAGATATATGGATTGACCAAATTTGTGTATATATATAGATTTGCAAGAATTTTTTTGTCTATATTGCGATTTGTTGATTCGATTTGTGTATATGTTTGTGTGTGCCTTGATGCCTTTGTATTTGTTTATTCGATTTGTGTATATGTGTTGATTCGATTTTGATTTCAGATCTATCAACTAATTTTGGTTTGATTTTACAGATCTGTTAATTATGTTTAAGTTCAATGCTTTTTTAGATATGATAATTTTGTTTGGGGGTTGCATTTTTATACTCATTTAGTTGATTTTTAGGGATTTTTAAAATTTTGATTTGGGTTCTTTCTTTGGGGGTTATATTTTTATGTTCCTTTATGTTCTTTTGAGTTATAAAGATAGTTGATTTTTAGGGTTTTTTGAAATTTCAACTTGGTTTTATTCAAGAATAAACATAATTATTGAAAATATATTTTTTATGAACCTGCAACAAGTATACTTGAACTTGCAACTTATATAAACTTTGGGAACTTGGAACTTGCAACATGTTTGTTAGTCTCGCTGTAATTGTTCAATTGTTTGTTGTAGTATGTTATGTTTCTTTGAATTTATATCAATGTTGAATATCTGCAACAATCTTTGTTAAAATAGCTTAGTTCATTGTGTTCTTCCCCTTTGTTTCTTTTCCTTACACAAGGTTCTTTTATTGAGTATCTACAATAATATTTTGTTTCTTTTTCCTTTATGATGTGAATTAATTTGTACTTTACAGCTGAAACAAACCATCTTTAGTAAATGCATTTGCTTCTGTTTTGAGTGTTTTGGATCTTTTTATATTTTTGTTTAATGATTTTTGTGGATTTTGAGGTTTCAGATTTGCTACTAGTTTGTAATGTTATATTTGGCATTGAGACTTTGAGGTCGACATTGTGTATGCTTGAGACTTTGAGGTTCGGCATTGTGAGACTTTGTGGTTCGACATTTGTACTTTGAATCAAACATACGCTATTGGTGGTGGCTTATCTCAAGTTGGGCCAAAATTTAGATTGATAATTATCAATCTAAGTCACATTTAATTCCTGACAATGTGCACTATTTTTCTAAGCTCGCGTCTATTATCTTCTTTGTAGTTTTAAGAATGAGATTATTATTATGTTCATTCGCAATTTACACATATACATAGTTAGGCTTTGATTGTAAATCATTCTTTTTTAAGTCTCTTTTTGTTTAACTCTGATGAACTGGTGATCCATTGACTTACTTTAAATCATTCTTTTTGTTTTATGGTTGTGGTTGTAGTTTTTTTATTGGATTACATCTTCTTAATGATCCTTACAAATGAGTGCTATTCATTATTTATGATATATCAATTATTGTTGAATGCTATTTTAGTATGTTAAATTCCTAAATGGGATTCCTTAGAACCTTACTTTTGGAATTTTATTATATTTGTTTTATGTTTACTAAAGTTGTTTTCATAGTGCCCCTATTTACTTTTATGACAGAAAGCCTTTTTTCGCTCTTTCCTTATTTTGAATCATTTACTCCCTTTACTAGGCATGCGAACGCTCTTGCAATGGTATAAGTAATATACTCTACCTCAATATTAGAATATAAAGACGGCACTTTCTTTCTTAGATGTCGATTCAAATGTTTGAAACCATAGGGGTTAGATGTCGATTCTTCTACATTTATATATATATATATATATATATATATATATATATATATATATATATATATATGTGTGTGTGTGTGTGTGTGTGTGTGTGTGTGTGTGTGTGTGTGTCAATTTTTTAGGAAACAAAGGTATTTGCTATGTTTTATTTCTCTATCTATGTGTCAATTTTGAAAACATGCTACCTAAAAACTAGACCTTTTATTTTTAGCAGTTGTGTGATCCAATTTGGTGGTGGTTTCAAATTGGTTGTTTTGATATGAAGTTAGTTGGAAATCATCCAACTTTTGATTCTATTGTTGCATACACTGCTTGAAATTTTCCATTTGTCATTAACCGTAGATCACTTTGTTGTATGAGAAAATTTTGTTTGTAAACCATAAGAATGGACTATCTGTTTCATTTTAATTAATTTTAATCTAGGCAGACTTGTCTTGCCATCAAGTCAACCTTGCGGCTTGTTGTGTTTTGAGGTACTAAACTTTCCCGCATAACTCCAAATTATCGTTGAATTTTGAGTTTAATTTCACCTTAATTAATGGTTTCTGATTATAACGTAGGTATTTGACTGTGCAGTTGTGTATGGTTGATCATCAAGCTTTTAGAGTTTTGTTGATAGGAACGATGTCAGGACCGTTGGATCGTTTCACGCAGCTTGTGAGTTCGGTTGTTTTGTTTTGACTACTTAAATTTAATGTTGTTAATTTGCATTTTTTAGTCAATCTACTGAGCTTCCGTTTACATATGTTAAACTATGGTTTACTGTATGTGTCTATATATTGATTATTGGGCATGGTCTGAGTTTCTGTAAAATGACATTTTTTCATAATGGCCCTATATTGAAACTCACCCCCAACGCCCTCTTTGATCCTCCACCTACTTCTCATCTTACCTATTGTGTTAAATACAATGTTAGTTGGACTGTGGATGGTGCATGGTAAGGATACAGATACATAGTACATATTGTGCTTGGTACTCGGTGCATTAGGGTATGCTTAACTGAGACACAATTTTGTCTTACGCTTCACTTGAAATGTTATTTTGGTCATTTGTGTACCATGTAAATTGCGTGTATATTTATAGAGTACATACAAATGCACATCTACTAACTTTTTATTTATTAAAATATTACACCTAGTATTAGAGTACTAGTTTTTTCATATATCCGTCATCTCGCATCCTACAACAAATTTAAAAACACATGTGTCCTTAAAATATGTCTCCAAACCATGACTTATCTTGTACTTATAAGATAAGTACAAGTAGAAAATTTAATGAAAAAATCAAAGCTTTTACCCATAAGGTATATCTTGTACCTTATCGGTTTAATTGTTCATATGCTTTGATTACCTTTATTCACCTTAGCGTGTCATATACTTGGAGTTTCATATCTTATGACGTCTTTATGAGTGATAATATGGTTTGGCGTATCTTTCCTTTAATTTAGTCTTAATTGACCTGAAGCTTGATATTATTTATTCGTTTCTGTAGAGTATGTGGTGTAATTTTTACTTTGATATTGAAATTGAAATTTCATATATGTTGATATCATGTTTTTACATTTGGGATATTATACTTTTAGTCTTTTGATACTTATTTACATTTGCAAAAGTTATTTTGCAAATGTATCGAATGATATATTTTCCCTTTTAGTTGTAATTAGTTTAAAGTCATAGCCATTTTGATCTATATCTTTATATTTTTTTTTCCTTCTTTTTTTGTTCGCTAGGCTTGATGTCTACATTCATGACTATTTGTTGAAAAGAAAGTTACATGCTTCTGTTGAGGCTTTCATGACTGAAGGGAAGGTTGCTACAGACCTAGTAGGTAATGTTCTCAGCTAATCATATAATGGCTTGGTTCTAGTTTATGTTTTATAGTAGGCTTTATTTAGTTCTAAGTATCTTTGAAAGCTATGAACAAGCTTTGTCAGATGGGCATTTTTCTCTTCAATTGTTGTTCATACAACCTTCTATGCTGTGATATTGGCTCTCATCACTGGTATTGAATCAACTGTTATGCTGGTTGTAACAATATATGTATTGAATGTGTCTAGTTTTCAGTTGTTGCTTGTTTAATCTCCCAAAAGTTTTAGCTTCTTTGGGACTTACAAGATGGTTAAACTATCTACATTTGTTATCTAACATATCATATAGATATTATCATATTTAAAAGTTTAAGCCTCCTTTAGAATGTTTGATTTGGATAAATAGTCCTAACTCAAATACCCCAAACTGATTCTAGTAGTGAAATCTAAAAATTGTATGCACTTGGAATGCAGATTGTGTGGAGGAAATTGATAATTGATGCTTAGATTGTTCTTGGATATGCACTTTTTAAGGATGGAATAAACACTAGAGTATCTTATCCCTTGGAAGAATATCATTCATATGTGTCTAGGAGAAGCTTCCACAATGGCTGCTTCATACAGAGGATGAGACTGGGTGGAGAATGGACTTGAGCATGATTCTCCTAGGAAACTTGCAAAGCATGTCGTTGAGAGACTTTCCCTGTCCCGTGGTATAACTAGAGCTAGTTCAAAATAATTCAACCCTGATGCACCAATAACAGTTAAAGATATCTATGGTGGTCCCTTAAATAAAACCTCCAGTGTAGATTCTGATGAGCTTTCCCACAGAAATCGTCCATTTCATTGGCCTGATGAAACCAATAGTGAAGATCAGCACAAAGAAATCCCAGTTTTGAACTCTGCTGAGACTGAAGAGGATACTGATTTGGAACTAAATAGAAAATGCAAGGAAACTGAGGAGTGGGCTGTCTTTTTATGGAAAGAGCTTTCCCATGACAGTTTTCTTCAAGATGGTGCGTTCAGTGTATCAGGCTTGATTAAAACAATTAGAAACTTAATAGGGGAGAAGATTAAATGGCTGTTGAGGTGTCAACGGTCCTGCCGGATCGAATCGCTGAGAGGTCTTCTGGCCGGGAAGAACTCAGGCTAGTAAAGGCTGAACTTGACTCACGGACCCGGAGGCTGGAGAGAGAAAAGGATGAGTTACAGTTGTCATTGGAGAAGGAGTTAGATAGAAGATCAAAAAATGGTATCTCAAGCTCGAAAAATACCAGACAAAAGAGCAAAGGCTTCGCGAGAGGGTAAGAGAGCTCGCGGAGCAGAATGTTTCGCTCCATAGGGATGTATCCTTTATTTGTGAGAGGGAAATGGATAGTAGAAGCAAGATTACGTATTCAGAGAAACTTCTCAAGGACCTTAATCCAAGAGTGGAAGAAGCTAGGGATGAGAACCAAAATCTGCAGCAAAATCTTTCTGAGTTACATGAAAGTTATAGAGCGGCAAAAGAAGATCAGGAGTGCCTTCTGGGATAGTTTTCTCAGTGTTAATACTTTTACACTTCTGGGATTGTGTTTCTCTTCTAGTTTCTATACTTCGATTTTTTTCTATGCTTATTACAGTTTCTCATTGTTGAAAAAAAAAAGAATTTCCAATCATTGAAGAAGAAGACTTGTGCCTACTTCAACATCATTTATTGAAGTCTCATTAAAGAAGGAGAAACTCAGATTACAAATTGTATTTTAAGGAGTTTCAGTATTTTACCTTGTACTACAAAAATTCAGATTTGTTGTGAAGCTTTGTTGAAGCTTCGGTTTGTACCGGTGATTGGTTCCTACCCGCAAGTGGGTCACGGGGTTTGAAGCTCGGAGTTAGCTTGCAAACAGTTGTACGCGGTGGTTTGATCCTACCCGCAAGTGGATCAGGTTTAGTGAAGCGCAAAGGAGACGGGGGCTCTAGGCGCGTGGACGTAGGCCGGAATTTGGCCGAACCACGTTAAATTTCGGTGTCAATTATTTTCCGCACTTTTATTTATTTATTTGCACATGCTTGCTTGAGTTAATATTTTCAGCACACTATCTTGCAAATAAATTAATTCCGAAATTTGACTAAATTAATTTTGAGATTAAAATAATTATTTTTTGAACTAAATAATTAATTTCAGAATATCACTTAATATTAAATACGAAAATTAAATTAATATTCCTAGTGTGTTAAAATCTGCATTTCTAGTTGTTTATAATCAGTTGATTGCATTTATTTGATATTGTTAAATTTATTCTTTATAGTTTTAATTAATCTGAAATTTGTCTAAGTGATTTAAATTAATATTTTTCTGAACTCTTAATTTTGACTTTAATGTTTGTAAAAACTCAATTCACCCCCCTCTTGAGTATAATCTGGGCAACAATTGGTATCAGAGCTAGTGCTCTTCTTATTTATTTTTAGATTTAACAATCTTAGAGTTAAAGATCAATGGCATATGTTACTACATCTCTTGGTGAAGGTTAATCCATTTTTAAACCTCCTCTATTTTCTGGAATAGATTATAGTTATTGGAAAAATAGAATTAAATATTTTATTCAGTCACATGATTATGAAGTTTGGAAAGTTGTCATGAATGGTCCCCATATTTCTATTAAAATGGAAAATAATGTTTTTGTCCCTAAACAAGAAAATGAATGGAATGACGTTGATATTAGGAAAATTCAAATAAATGTTAAAGCTATGAATATTTTGCATTGTGCACTTGATGTAAATGAATACAACAGAATTTGTTGTTGTGAATCTGCTAAAGAAATTTGGGACAGACTAGAAGTCACATATGAAGGAACTAGTCAAGTTAAAGAAGATAAGATTAGTATGCTTGTTCATAGTTATGAGTTATTTCAGATGATATCTGATGAATCTATTTCTTATATGTTCACTAGGTTCACTAATATTATTAATGGCCTTAAATCTCTTGGAAAAACCTATACTAACAATGAGATGGTGAGCAAAATTTTCAGGTCATTACAGGCGAATTGGATGACCAAAAAGTTAGCTATCAAGGAAGCAATTAGAGAAAGACCTATCTCTCTTGATGAGCTATTGGGTTCCTTAATCACCCATGAAATGGAACTTAAGGAATTTGTTGAAGAAGAGAAACCAAAAGCAAACAAAATTATTGCTCTCAAATCTTCAAGCAAAAATATAGAAAGTGAAGTTGATGATGATGATAATATTTCCCTATTGGCTAAACATTTCAAAAAATATCTCAATTCTAAAAAGAAAGCCAAGGAAAGGAGAAAGAAACATTTTTCAAAAGAGTTCAATGATGATCATCAATCCAAATCTGAACCAAGATGCTATCATTGTGATGAAGTTGGACACATTAAGCCTAATTGTCCAAAATATAAGAAAGTGAAGAAGGCATTGAAAGCCACAACATGGAGTGACTCCGACACAAGCTCTTCCGATGAAGATTCGAATGAAAATGAAGTTTCTCATCTATGTTACATGGCTATGGAAAATGGGGTACATTCTAACCCTAACTCTAGTGATAGTGATAATGATGAAGTTGATGATTATGAAGTTTTACAAAACGTTTTTGATGAATTATATTAAAGTTTTGAAGAACTTAAAAATAAATATATTAAACTTAAGAAGTCTCATTCAATAGTTTCAACTAAATATGATTATATGTCAAATGATTTTGATGAGTTGAAATTAGAAAATGAATCTTTGAAAAATGAAATTAAATCTTTGAAAAAGGAAAAATCTGTTATTGTCACTACTTCTCTTGAGATTGAAAATATTGAGTTAAAAAGGGAGATTGAATATTTAAAGAAATCATTAGACACCTTTACAAAAGGAAATGAATATTTTCATAAAATTGTTGAGACACAAAGGATTCGATTTAATAATAATGGTATTGGATATGATGAAGGAAATGAGAAAAAGACTTATTCAAATTTATTGAAATTTGATGCTTCATCTAGTCTACCTAATTATTTATGCTCTTATTGTGGTAGACACACACATTTTTCATATTTGTGTCCATATAAATTTAGAAAAAGAAAATTTGCATGGATTCCAAAAGGAACTAAGATGTATACTAACCCCTATGGACCTAACACATTTTGGGTACCAAAAGAGAAAATCTTTAAAGTTGTGTAGGTTGCATTTTGAGATGGAATGTGGATTTTCAAGGCATATGATTTGGTCATATTATAAATTTCAAGTATCATTGCCTAATGTTGGAAATGCCACACTTGGAAGAAATCTTCATGAAAATATCATTGGTATTGGTATGGTGGTAAGGAACACCATTCATGAATTTAAAATCATATATTTGTTGATGATTTATTTTATGATATATTTCCATACATAGAATATTTGTTATATCATATGAGCTTGTTGATAATTTTGTATTCACATGTAAATTTGTATATTTATTATTCTTGATGATTTTATGTTATATGACTCATACACTTGATTTTGATGATAATTTTTTTTAAATGAAAATTCATAATCTTTTGAATTACATCTTGACATATATTTGTGAATAATATTGGATTATTTCATAAATTTATTGTATATTAATTTGAAACGAAAATGTCATTTGAGTACATTCTAGTATATTAGTCATATGTGCTACATGTTAGTATTGTAACATTCACTTGTTGATTTTTGATGATATGTTAATATTAATCAAAATGAGTTAGTCTTATTGCATAATACATGGTTAGTGCCATCATTTGAATATTTGTAACATTCCTAATGAATATTCTTTGGAAGATTGTAACATTTGTGTTATGTATGTTTAAATTGAGAAATAACATGATCAACAATTGATATCATTTGTGAGACTCGTTAAAAATTATTTTATGAAGTCAATTTTTTTTAAATATTTTGTCTCATGAAATAGATGCACCATATTTGTTATATGCATATTTGCCTTCATTGGTATCCCTTAGGGGGAGGTAAATGTTTATTGGAAATTAATCATAGAAAGATACTTGATAAATTTTTTTGCAATATGATTGAATTTTCCGAGAATGTTATGCTCGTATCTCAACGGCAAAGCATGAGCAAAATGTAAAATTCTAGTAGTTACATGCCGCTATCTTCTAACTCATGTGCGCTTTATTCCAAATTATTTGAGAACATTGAGTTGTGATTCCTATTTTTGTGTAAAAAGTTGTTCCGAAAAATCATTGTGTGCAACGCACGGTTTGTGTGACTACAACAATTGGTATCAGACAACTATTGGTATCATTTATCATTTATCATTTTTGTGACTTATTGGTATCATTTATCATTTATCATTTATCTCTTGAATCAAATACATGTTATGTGAGAATAATATGTTGAATATGTGTTTAATGAAAATTCATGGTATTCACATTTGTCCCTTACAATTTTTGGTTATATCCCATGCACGAATTATTTTTGATAGGGGGAGCTTCGCCCTTCTTACCCGTGACACTGAATTTATAAGAAATATCTTTTTGATAATGTCAAAGGGGGAGAAATATTTCTGATTCACTATGCGTGCTTAATCTATACATTTTATGGATCATTGTGAATCATTGTTTGTCATCATCAAAAAGGGGGAGATTGTTAACGAAAATGTTATTTATCCCTAATTAATTATATTAGTTTAATTTATGTACATTTTAGTTTAACTTAATATATTGATTTTGATGATTCCAAACACATTTTATTAGGTTATTCTATAGATATTTATTATTGTATAATTTTGCCTCGACTCTACTCAACGACGTATTCGAGTAAAAGTATTCACGTATGTTGCACATTTGCACTTGACACATTTGGCACACATGCATATTTCTTGATCTATGATTTTTAATTGTGTGACTAATTAATTGTGAGCATAATAGTTTTCTAAAAAAGAAATTATATTATTTTACTGAAAATAATTTTTAAGAAAAACAGGTGTAATTTTGATTTATAATAAATCTCTTTGTTTTGAAATTATTTTCGGAACTTGTTGATAAAATTAATTTTTCATTATGAAAAATATTCTTTTTGAAACTCATATTACATGTTAAACTATTTTCGGCTAGTACAACCTTAGTCGTCCTTAGCTTTAAGCTTAGAAACCATTACCTGTTGTACCGAGAATTGTCACCAGCTAAGACTTGTCTTGTTGCAAATTTCGTACCTTGCATGTTAGTTGCTTTAGGTATTGTCATTTCAACCTTATAGACTTTTGGCAGTTCCACTCTCTTGATAGTACCTGATTTCGGCCACAAAGATTTTTATATGGTATGGATTTTTAAAGCTTCTACCGGAATTGATGCCTTCTGTTTTTTTTTAATTTATCCACACCTGTGCTGTCAGGTTTTAATCCGCCGGTATGGTCACAAAACTGGCCTACGCATTCATGGCAGTTTCATTCTTTTATATCAAACGTTTCCTTCTCATACGTATGATAACACACATGCGTGTACCTCTCTTATTTTTGCCCTTAACTCCTTGTACCTGCTAAGGATGGTTCCCCCATGTGCTCGCGTCAGAGTTTCTTTTCTATCTTCATCATAGGCTGACAGCCTTATGGGTGTGGTTCCTTTCCAAGAATTGTTTGAAGTCCCATGCTGAGACCTTAATAGCTTCCTATCCCATCCCTTACCTGCACCATAGTTGACAGCTAAATCTTTTGCAACAGTCTCTCATAACGTTGGAAGATTAAATTAAATTATCTAATCTTTGAAAATTTCTTTTTATCCGCTCCGATATTTTTTTGTTCGAGATCTCTTTCAGACCGACCTTCCTTTCATTAATATCTGTCTGGATTTTGTTTTTTTTAAATATCTGTCCGAATTAATTTTTTTTGGTCCGAATTTTTTATTTCTTCGAAAATATCTTTCATAACGTATCAAGTCAGAAAATTTCCTTTATATATATATATATATATATATATATATATATATATATATATATATATATATATATATATATATATATATATATTCGAAAATATTTTTATATATAAATGGTCTCTTTTGTCAGCATCGTCCTTTCTAACCATAATTACACTCCATATGTACAGATTGTGCTACTAGATTTTCTCCACAATATTTACTTGCAAGTTATCACTAATGTCCATTAACTCTTTTATATCAGTTGGATATTATCTCTTGGACTAACAAGTTCTTGCAGAGCCATGTTAGAAATTTGAAATGCTTCTTTCAGTCACACATTTTCAGTATACCACTTTTGTGCTACAACAACTATATCTTTATGGAGAAGATAAAAATATAGGGTCTGCATTTCAGATTTGGAGATCATTTTTTACAGTTTCACTATCTCAACAAATCAGGAGCATTTAATGCTGAGATTGCTTGTGTCTAACAGCTAGTTTTTGGAAGACACATTTAAAGCTTTCAAGTGCTGCATTGAAGATCAACAGACTTGAACGAGAATATGAGAAAGACTTGAAATATTATTGAGAGCATTTATTTTACTACTCAGCTACACATTCAAGAGAGCAATTAATTTTATCATCTGCTCAATCATTGAAGAAGAAGACTTGTGCCTACTTCAACATCATTTATTGAAGTCTCATTAAAGAAGGAGAAACTCAGATTACAAATTGTATTTTAAGGAGTTTCAGTATTTTACCTTGTACTACAAAAATTCAGATTTGTTGTGAAGCTTTGTTGAAGCTTCGGTTTGTACCGGTGATTGGTTCCTACCCGCAAGTGGGTCACGGGGTTTGAAGCTCGGAGTTAGCTTGCAAACAGTTGTACGCGGTGGTTTGATCCTACCCGCAAGTGGATCAGGTTTAGTGAAGCGCAAAGGAGACGGGGGCTCTAGGCGCGTGGACGTAGGCCGGGATTTGGCCGAACCACGTTAAATTTCGGTGTCATTTATTTTTCGCACTTTTATTTATTTATTTGCACATGCTTGCTTGAGTTAATATTTTCAGCACACTATCTTGCAAATAAATTAATTCCGAAATTTGACGAAATTAATTTTGAGATTAAAATAATTATTTTTTGAACTAAATAATTAATTTCAGAATATCACTTAATATTAAATACGAAAATTAAATTAATATTCCTAGTGTGTTATAATCTGCATTCCTAGTTGTTTATAATCAGTTGATTGCATTTATTTGATATTGTTAAATTTATTCTTTATAGTTTTAATTAATCTGAAATTTGTCTAAGTGATTTAAATTAATATTTTTCTGAAATCTTAATTTTGACTTTAAAGTTTGTAAAAACTCAATTCACCCCCCTCTTGAGTATAATCTGGGCAACAATGTCTTTCTGATTTTTTTTGGTTTTGCCTTCTCAGGTCAATATATTTTGGGGATTTTTCTGGTCTGACACGAGACGAAAATGTGTATCATTGACATGCCTAAATGTTTTCATGTGTTGTGACAAATGCAAGGTTTAGAATCTCCACCCGATTTAAATAGGTACAGACGACAGCTACACTGCCTACTTTGGCAACCATCTCCAATGTATAATCTACTTGATGAAAAATCAGTGGTAACACTGAATTGTGATGTCTGCTACACAGTAAGTCAATGGTTGCATCCTGAATTATCCGTGGACTCTGTCCCTGATGGTGATGAAGATAGGAAGTGGCATGGGTGGGTCGACAATCATTTGGTGTGTGTCTTATCACCCAACGTATATCAAACTACCACCGAGGCTCTTGAGTCATTCGATTACATAACAAGTGATGGTAACTTCAGCTTCACTGAAAGGATTATAGCCAAGTATGCTGGAGCTGGAGCTATGTATTTTGTTTCCAAGAAATTGAAGAAGACACACAATATCACGGATGAGCGTGTAGCTTTGTTTGAAGCTGCAGAAACGTGGGTGGATTCTCTAAAGGGGCGTCAGTATCTTAGTGGGCCAAAGCCTAATTTAGTTGATCTTACTGTCTTTGGAGTTTTGAGACCCATTCATTACCTCAAGTCCGGTAAAAATATGGTGGAGCATACGTGCATTGCTGAATGGTGTACACTCAAGTGGAGAGAACGGTGGGAGTGTCTTCATTATTTTTAATCAAATTTGTCATTGCAAAAATTTTACCATATTCTCACGTTTTTTCAAATTTCAATTTTTTCCAGTTTCAGGTAATTTGGTTTTCAGATATATGTTGGAAGTTTAGGTATCGTTGTCCTTCTCTGTCTACAATTTGGTTATAATTTGGTTTTACTACTATTTAAAAAACAGTGCAAGTAAAAATAAGTGATTTTTTTACTTTAGATTGTCCCTGTTGAAGCAGCAGCAGCAACGACAAATGTGCGAGAAATGTCCCTGTGCAAGAAGTAAAATATACAAGAAATGTCCCTGTTTCAGCAGCAGCGACTGTTGTTGCATCTTCAACGGTGGTTGTCGCTTCGAGGATCGCCGCTGATTTTGGGGGGGTTTAGTTGTTTATACTCATTAAGTTTTAGGTATAATTGATCTTATATTGATCTTATATTGAACTTGGAAGCACTCATTCAAGATCTTCTTCCGAAAATCTAATCCCAAACCTTCATTTATGTTAATCGATAAGTATAGGTTCCAACTATAACAAATATGAATTGGTGCATTCACATTCAATATACTCGAAATGTTTATATTAGTGAATGTTTCCTTTTAATTTATATTGGTGCAATCACATTCACTATTCTCATAAATTTCTATTAGTGAATGTTTCCTTTTAATGTTGTTGGGTATAATGAGGGTTCATTTGTTTATAGTTCTCTTAATTAGACCATTTTCCAGTTCAATAAGTTGTGTTGTCCTTATTTTCTCGTGGAGATTCCAGGTGCGAATTTGGAATTATTGGACGACAAAATTAGAATTCATTGACCATTGTAATTTGTTCAAGTTTAGTTTATGATTTGATGGTTTGTTCATTGTACTTATAGATGATTTCGTCCCAACCATTTTATTGATCATACTTGTGCGTATGCTATTTTTGTGCTCATACCTGTTCCTATGCTATGATTTGATGGTTTGTTCATTGTTGGTGCAGGCAGTGCAGTGATTTGCAGGCAGTGTAGTGATCGCCCGTGTACGGGAAAGTTGTTGGTGCAGTGCAGTGTATGAGAAAGTTGTTGGTGCAGGCAGTGCAGAAACTTAGGTTAGGGGATGAAGATAGTGCACTTTCGAAGGTGATTACAGGCGCTCTTCATAAGCGTAAGGAAGAGGTGGCAAATCAAGTGGGACATAAGCCAACTTCTGAGTTGATTTCAGATGTTATTTATAAGAGGAATAAAGATGAGCCCTGCTGCGGTCGATGCCTGCTGCTGCCCCATATATCAGCAAAGATGTTCTTATACTCTCAAGCCCTGCCAATTCAGCCTTGCCGATGCCGATGCGGATGCAACCCTGCTGCCGATTGATGTTTGCCACTGCCCCGACGATGACTTCTGCTGCAGCCCTAATGCTGGATGATGCCTACTGCTGCCGATGCCGAGCTTACCTCATTGATGTTGCTACCGCCGGTGAGAGGTAAGAGCTTACTTAGAGATAAGTTAAGTTCCGGATTAGTTAGAGACTGTCCATAACTTGCAACTTCATATCTTGCAACTTCATACCATATCTGAAAATTTATAAATTTTTTACACGTTTATGTTGCAAATTTTTTACCCGATTCAATATCTATATTGTAATGTTTTCACGATGTTCGATTGTAAAAGTTTTATGCTAATGAATGCACGATTCAAGATTTTTACACGATTCAAGATCAGATCAAAGTTTTATTCAATACCGAATAAATTTTTTTACACAATTGATCAAATCAAATTTATAAGAAACTTTTATGCTAATGAGTGCACGTTATATAGTCCAAACGGTATTTTTTATGTTTTGCAATTGCATACTTTGAAATTTTTTGTCGTTTTGCGATTACACGCTTTCGAAATTTTCACTGTGCCTTCAGGCACGGGCATTCCGCTAGTGTGTGTGTGTATATATATATATATATATATATATATATATATATATATATAACAGAGTCTTGTTCTTATTGGGATGGATCATCACAATCATCCTTTTGTATTGTTTTTATAACTTTGCCTTTTTGACAAATGGGTCTAATCCAGGAACTGAATAAAAATTGACTTCTCCATTAATTTTGATCAGAGAAGATGTGTAATTTTCAAATGTAGCCACCATTTGAGATATACTCTCTACTCCAGGGAAAAGTGTTTGGGCCTTTACAACATTATTCTTTCCAGTTACAAAAATCTTCTTAGCATTATCCTTATATTTAAGAGCCCCCTCAATCAGTTGAAGTCTGAATTTGAAGGCCACAATGTTTGCATTATCCTTATATTTAATGCATATTTGATTGCACCACTTTAAATCTACCTATGGATATTTGATTTCATATTTGAGGCATAAATCTACCTTCATTCTAAGTAGAGGTTCATAGAGGTTTTGAATGAGTCAAACACTATGTAGCCTTCATTCTAATTGAGGAATACAATGTGTAGCTTTTATTCGAATCTTAATGGTTCACCAGCTGATTACACACTGTACACAATGTATGCTCTTTCCAATAACACATTCTATGCTCTTTCCAAGTACAAAGTGTATTCTCTATTAATTAAACAATACCTGTTCAAGGTTAAACTTTTAATTACACAGTTTATGGATCATGCTTTCATCAACACCATCATGTATACTCTCGGTTACCCTCTTTTACTTTTAAATACATAGTTTATGTATTCATATTCTAATGCTTACTTATATGTTTGATTTTTTCTCAGGTAAGGATTTTGCAGTTTGTGTAGTCCATTTTTACCCATTTTTTTATTTGTTCGATTTTTACCAACTCAAGATCAACCTGATAACAAATGGGGCAGAACGAACCAGCAACCCAATGACTGAAATTAGACTAGCAGCAACAAAACCAAGCACTACCAAGTGAAACCAAACGGACCAAGAACTGCCAAGTGAAAATTGACCTAGCACTAGTAAGTGAAAAGGGACCAAGCACTGCCAAGTGTTGATTTAAAGATGGCCGCAACTACCTTATGTAGGAGAATTCTTAAAAGGTTGCCCTGTATTTCAATTTTACATTTTGTTAGATTGGTTGTTACCCATTGGGTGGATAGTCCAATAAACAAAGGAGACTTCGTCCATTTTTTTTTAAATTGACACTTAGTTTATTTGAGGCACAATGTAATTTTCTTTGATGAATATTGTATATTTCAAGTTATATGTGAATTTGTTTGATGAAATCTAGACTATTTGAATGTTGTTCGACTATTTATTATCTATTTACAAGGGTTGATTTAACCTCAAATAATAGTTGTCTATTGATGGAATAATGATTTTTTTTTAATTTTTATATCAACATTTATGTCGGTTTTGATAAAACTCTCGTAAAATTACTAAAACTGACATAAATGTGATGTTATTTATGTCAGTTTTTTGTGAAAATGTGATTAAAAACATGGTGAATATCATAGTTTTTATGTGTGTTCTTAAAAAATGAGATAAATGTGATCTTATTTATGTCAGTTTTACGAACATTTATGTCAGGGCTTTATATGTCAGTTTTGAAAAATTCTAAAATTGACATAAATGGTCATTTATGTCAGTTTTTGACTAACATAAATGATCATTTTTCTTGTAGTGTTTGGGGTATTTTCAAAATATAGAGGAAAATAAAGTTTTTGGTAAAATTATTTGTATTGCTCAAATATGTTGGATTTTATTTTTAAAGATTAGAATTTCAAACGGTTTCGAAATTGGAATTAAAATGGAGTTTTAATTGAATTTTTATTATATAGAAGAGTCCTTAAAAGATAAAACTCTCTAAGAGTCCTCAAAACATAAAACTCTATAGCAAAAAAAAATATTTAAAAATATTGAAAGGTCTGATCGAGCTAAATTTTTTATGTAGCTTCCTCTCGTCTTCAGTTAATTCTTTATAAAATTTCATCCAATTCCAACGGTCTGATCGTCCAGAATGAAATTTTTAGTGTTTGTATCTGATTAAAACTCTTTTCTTAATCAAACTCTTAATCCTTTATATATCAACAAATTCGTGGCTTGGCTTTTCAAATCACTTTTTCTCAAACTTTTCAACCAGAAGACCTCTCCAAAATTACTCCCTTTCATCTACAAACCATAGCCCCAAACTTATTCAAGATTTCAACCTTAGTTAGAAGGTTTATTTGGTGTTTTCTCGAGTTTGGGCTAGAACGAGATTTGATTATTTTCGCGAGAGGAACGTGATGGTGTGTTTAGATTTTGAGGCTGAAATTATGTGATGATTTTAAGGTATGGGGTTTTACACAATATGCTCCTTAATCTCGCGAGTATTATTGTCGTTGTTTTCTTGTGATTATTGACTCATATTTGAATTGATAAATTCATTTGGAAATATGAAAATATTTGTTGGAATCTAATTTCGATTCATGTGGTACTGTATTTAGTGTTGAGCATGTTGTCATGAGATTTTAATATGGCACTGAGGTTGGGCACCCGCCAATATTCCTTTTTTCGGATATACTAAAAAAATGCATAGGCGCAGTACGGTGGTGAGGCGTGGTGACCCGGTTAATATATTGTTGAGAAATTATAGTGATATAATTACTTATGAGATTCGCATTTGATTTGAATAATCGTATTCGTATTGTGACGTTTTATTCACCGCTAATATTTGTTGAGTATCTTCCTGTCGTATTGTGTACTTCCCCATATTTTCTTTTAGTGGCAGGTTAGCGCGGATTTTGGGGCGCTACAGAGTTTGATTTTAGTGAGGATTGTTTTGGGAAGATTTTTAATACAAGAGAGAAGACTTGTATTTATTTATTTTGATGTATAGAGCATTGGAGATTCATTTTAGTTGTTGTATTTACTCGAGAGACTTGGTATTTATTTGAAGAGATTGAGATTTGTAGTTCTCTTTTGTTGTTGTGGGATTTTTAGATGCTCTATACCTTGTTATATTGTGGATTAGTTTAGTGTTATCGATAGTAGCGCTCCGTTCGCTCTCCCCGGGCGGGCGGGGTGTTACATAATGGTATCAGAGCTTAGGTATACGACCACCCTCGGGTCTCGGATTTTGGGTCTGTTACGTTTTTATGGCGTGTATTTTTGGAGATAGAATCTTTAGATGATCATTTCGTGGGCGGGCGGGGTGTTACATAATGGTATCAGAGCTTAGATATACGAGGTCTGTTCCGTTTTTGTGGCGCGTATTTTTGGAGATAGAATCTTTAGATGATCGTTTCGTGTTAGACATCTAGATTAGTTGTTTTATTTTTGGTGACGAATTTATTTTTGGAGATTATTGGCCTAATTTTTTAGAGTTAGGTATTCGGAGAATTTCGAGGGCGAAATTCCATTGTTAGTGGGGAAGTGTAACAACCCGCGTAATTTTGGGGTATTTTCAAAATATAGAGGAAAATAAAGTTTTTGGTAAAATTATTTTTATTGCTCAAATATGTTGGATTTTATTTTTAAAGATGAGAATTTCAAACGGTTTCGGAATTGGAATTAAAATGAAGTTTTAATTGAATTTTTATTATATAGAATAGTCCTCAAAACATAAAACTCTCTAAGAGTCCTCAAAATATAAAACTCTATAGCAAAAAAAAAATTAAAAATATTGAACGGTCCGATCGAGCTGCATTTTTTTCTGTAGCTTTCTCTCGTCTTCAGTTAATTCTTTATAAAATTTCATCCAATTCCAACGGTTCCATCGTCTGGAATAAATTTTTTAGTGTTTGTATCTGATTAGAACTCTTTTCTTAATCAAACTCTTAATCCTTTATATATCAACAAATTCGTGGCTTGGTTTTTCAAATCACTTTTTCTCAAACTTTTCAACCAGAAGACCTCTCCAAAATTACTCCCTTTCATCTACAAACCATAGCCCCAAACTTATTCAAGATTTCAACCTTAGATTAGAAGGTTTATTTGGTGTTTTCTCGAGTTTGGGCTAGAACGAGATTTGATTATTTTCGGGAAAGGAACGTGATGGTGTGTTTAGATTTTGAGGTTGAAATTATGTGATGATTTTGAGGCATGGGGTTTTACACAATATGCTCCTTAATCTCGCGAGTATTATTCTCGTTGTTTTCTTGTGGTTACTGACTCATATTTGAATTGATAAATTCATTTGGAAATCTGGAAATATTTGTTGGAATCTAATTTCGATTCATGTGGTACTGTATTTGGTGTTGAGCATGTTGTCATGAGATTTTAATATTGCACTTAGGTTGGGCACCCGCCAATATTCCTTTTTTCGGATATACTAAAAAAATGCATAGGCGCGGTACGGTGGTGAGGCGTGGTGACCCGGTTAATGTGTTGTTGAGAAATTATAGTGATATAATTGCTTATGAGATTCGCATTTGATTTGAATATTCGTATTCGTATTGTGACGTTTTATTCACCGCTAATATTTGTTGAGTATCTTCTTGTCGTATTGTGTACTTCCCCATATTTTCTTTTAGTGGCAGGTTAGCGCGGATTTTGGGCGCTTTGGATTGGAATTGGAGATTGTTTATTTAGTGTGGATTATTTTGAGAAGAATATTCGAGAATACAAGTTGTGAAGATTGTATTTATTTTTATGTATAGAGCATTTGGAGATTTATTTGTTTTCGAGATAGTTAGATTGTTGTAATTATTTCGAGAGACTTGGTGTTTATTTGAAGAAATTGAGATTTGTAGTTCTCTTTGTATTGTGGAATTTAGATGCTCTATACCTTGTTATATTGTGGATTAGTTTAGTTTTATCGATGGTAGCGCTCCGTTCGCTCTCCCCGGGCAGACGAGCGGGGTGTTACAAAAAGGTTTACCTTTAGCATCACAGTTATTGGTTTGCCAAAAGTATAACTTTCGGCACAGTTATTGTGTTTCCAAAAGGTATAACTTGAGCATCACAGATGTTGTGTTGCCAAAATGTATACCTTTGGCATCACAGCTATTGTGTTTCCAAAGGTATACCTTTCAACAACACATTTTGCCTTGTCGCCAAAATTTATCTTTCGGCAACAAAACCCTTGTTGCCATATCCAAAGTGAAAGATGTAAAGAATGATTTATGTCGACAAAAAAATGTGTTGCCAAAAGGACTGTATTTTATTTATTTCCTATTATTTTTTTCACAAAAACACCATCGAAACACTTTTAAACATGCGAATCTTTCATCAAAACTCACACATCATAAAATTAGCAAATTATACTCCAAAATCACATCGCGTATTTTTCATACATACATAATACAAAGTTGTACAATTTTCAATCAATTTAATAAATACGCATTACAAAACAATATTCCATCCCAATCTAAGCATAAAGGTACAAAAAAATGCCTCGCAATTAAGAACATAATCAATCCTAATATACAAACAAGACAAAAGATGTCAAAAAATCAATCCACATAAATAAAAATGATGACAACAAGTCTCCGCGATACAAAACAAAATTGTAACTCGAAACCACCATAAATATAATAACTCCAAGAAAAATCCATCATCAATATGCATAAGATACAAAAAACATTAGCAGTCTAATTTTAAAATATAAAAACAATTGAAAAACATAAATCGACGAGTCCCAATAAAAATGTTTGATAATTATTTTACATTTTCGCCACCAATGCCCAATTTTCAAATTCTTGTATGTTGCGATTAATCAATTTAGAACACTTGTTAATTTCAGAGAATTTCGACAGAGTTTCCTTTGTTTATACATAAAATCCAACCCATTTTAACATTTAAAATAAAATCAACGATAAAAAGGTCACAACTAAACCATCAACAAATCCCTCCCACCAATTTAACAAAAATAAGCTCACAAATAAGTCCATTGACATAAAGATTTAATGGACTCATGTCCAAGTTATAAAAATATATAATAATAGTCTCACACGTCCCGAATGGCCTAACAATATTCTTAATTTTGTCCCATATGAGGTGTTTGTCCCTCTTTTCGAATTATTATATTCTTATCTTACATTTTCGTGCTCCAACCCTTAATTCTAAAGTTTTATACTTGGAAATTTGGAATTTAGATTACATCTGAATCCATGAGTCTCATGACTACACGGGTTGTTTGTGTAAAATTACGTTGATCATGTATGAGGTGTCTTTCCCGTTCTGTAATGTTTGATTATTATTTTACGTTTTCGTCCACCAAAGCCCAAATTTCAAGATTTAACGCTTAAAATTTTCAAATTTTGATCAAAGTTCCAACCAGTAGGTCGCATGACTACACGGGTTGTTTCTACAAGTTACTTTAATTCCATGTGAAGAGTTTGTGCTTTTTTTGGTCATTTTATTTTTATCGTAAGTTTTCACGCTCCAAACTCCAATTTTAAATACTTGTAATTAGAAGTTTAAATTTAAAATGACGTCGAAATCCATGGGTCCAATGACTACACGGTTTGTTTGTACAAGTTAGTTTCATCATGTATGACATGTGTGTTCCTATATCTGGTATGTTTATTATTTATTTTATATTTTCATCCACCAAAACTCAATTTTCAAATGCATATATGTTAGAATCAATCAATATAGAATACTTACTAATTTCAGAAAATTTTGATCGAGTTTTATTTGTTTATTAGTGAAATCTAACCTATTTTAATATTAAAATAAACTCAACAACAATAACAAAAGCAATAACTAAATCAGCAATAAATTCCTTCCATGGATTTAAGATATATATAAGCTCAAAAATTATGTCCTCCGCAACTAAATTGCTAAAGAATATTTTAAGTCTTAATACTCTAAAAATCGGTAGAGTCTCCTTTGTTTTTTGAACATTTTAAAAACACGTGCTATTATTAGACTTATTTAAACTTAAATGTAACATCAAACAATAATATACACAAGCCCGCACTTCCAGAAACATCATACAAGTATAAAAATATACTAAAGAGTTTAGAACATTATCAAATAAGCTACTAGCCCATGGCCTTTCGCCCAATGGAGAATAGACATCGTAGGCCCTCTTATTATCACTACCGGTAATCGCAAGTATTTGTTGGTTGGGACGGACTACTTCACCAAATGGATAGAGGCAGAGCCGCTGGAAAACATCAGAGACGCGTATATGATAAGATTCATGTGGAAGAACATTATCACCCGCTTCGGGATCCCCAGGAACATCATCACTGACAACGGAACCCAGTTCGAAAGTGGCCTCTTCCAGGGTTTCTGTAACGACCATGGGATCAGGCATTATTTCAGCTCGGTGGCATACCCTCAGAGCAACGAACAAGCTGAAGCTTCCAACAAAATAGTGATTGATGGATTGAAGAAGCGATTGAAGCGAGCCAAATGGGCATGGGTGAGCGAGCTGCCACACATCCTATAGGCATACCGCACTACCCCACGACGAGCAATCGGGGAAACACCATTCGCACTTACATATGGTATGAAGGCAATCATTTCCTTGAAAGTTGGCATCCCCACCACGAGGTCCACCCTGGTCGACCAAGGCCAAAATGATGCAGCATTGCTGGCTGAACTTGACCTAGCTGAGGAACGAAGAGAGCTAGCTCTAGTGAAACTAGCAGCTTATCAGCAATAACTAGCAAAGCACTACAACAAGAAGGTCAATTCGAGAGCATTCCAAGTTAAGGACTACGTCCTAAGGAAAGTTCTTGGCAGCGCAGTAAAACCATTGGATGGCAAGCTAGGACCAAACTAGGAGGGACCATTCAAGGTGATAAGGGACAACCTGCAAGGAGCCTATCACTTAGAAACGCTGGAGGGCAGGGAGATACCTCGAGCTTGGAACGCAGATATTTTAAAGAAATTATACTTCTAGTTTTCTGTGTTGATATTTTATTACAATGTTGAAATTTTCAATTCATTTCTGATTAATAAAAGATTGTTTGGCAGTGGCATTCTACAAAGTGTTGATTTTTTCTCATATACTTTATAATTTATGCACCTTTTCTAAGTTACAGGCTCTCCCCTTAGCATATAAAAGTAGGGTATTACCCTCCTCAAGTTTTCATCATCAAATACGAATAACCTCCTAGCATTGCCCCTAGCAATATATGAAGCCCTATAGGGGACCCTTAGGCAGCTCGGACAACTCAGGTTGGTCACCAAACTATGTTTGGCTCAAAAAACCTGCTCGAATAGAACATCCAACACCAGGTGTGTCCTCACCATTGCCACACTTAGGCCTAAGGGAGTGTGACGACACAACCTAAAAGGTAAAGTGAGGCAGAACGACATCTTATAAGCATACTGGACTGGGGGGATACTCACTCAATGAAACAACTCTGCCTATATCAAATCTAGTCGGCTAAAAAAAGCCCAAGATAGTCGAATAAGAAATCAATGAAGTAAAAAATACACATGTTTAGTCGGCAAATCGCCCAAAATATAATTATTTTATTACATCATTACATATATAAGGAGTTACATGTGCTGAATAAAATAAATCCTAATGAGGATTAGGTCTCCGAGCAAGATAGTCAGCCACTTGCGCTCTTCGGTCATCTGGGTGAGGAGCTAATACCTCCTCGACTTCATTTGAATCTGGCTCCAATAATTGCCTGGGGATATCATCTATGGGGACCCACTAATCATCCCTTCTGAATAGGTTAGGCATTAAAGTTGAGGGGGAGATCTCATGATGATACCAGAGGACAGAGTTCCTAGGGACCGACAACTCCCTAAGAGCACTCAACCATCCCCTAATAAAGGATAACTCTTCAACTTCCCCCAACTTCGTCGGAGCATCGGTCCAACCCTGATCGTAACCATCAGTCCACACTCGCCGAGGACCTTTCTTTAACGGATTCCTCGATAAGGTAACATCCCTTTAAAGACCGACAGTTATCACGTACACCCGACGAACATCGCCTCGGAGCTCGGCAATCTCCCTAGTTCAACCTCTATCATCAGTACCAGCTCGCGGTCCAGCGGATGAAGAGGAACCACGTAGAACTTGAGGGAAAATGCTAAGCGCATTCTCCCTAAGTCGCAAGACTTCTCTCCTCAAAGCTTCGTTCTCTTGCTGAAGTACCTCTCCAACCTGATTAACCTCGGAGGCATCCAGGAGCTTAACCTTCATAGCATCCACCTCTTCTTGAACAAAAGTGCCGATTTCCTCCATCTCTTGGAGCCTGTCCTTCAGCTTAGCAATGAGCTCTAAATGGTCCTTATACTCCCTATTCCTTGATCGAAGAGACTTGCAAATCCTTACGAAGGTTCTATGAACTTGGTTGCTCGCATCAGGTCCAAGAATCTTTCCTAACTGAGAGGTAGCAGGAATATAATCCTTAACATCGATGAGCTACAAACCATATAAGCATTAAAAAAGCAAGTAAATTAGTGCGCAGAAGGAAATTGAATTTCATTTCATTTAAAGAAGGTTTAGAATACATCAGCAAATAGAAAGAGTGACTGAAATACAAAAAAATACAAAGAGCTCCCTAAATAAGACTAGCTGGCAACCTCAGTCTGCTCTGAGGTCACCGGTTGCTTCCCCTTATCTGCAGCAGTAGCAGCTCTAGGCACACCTTCTTCAGATGAAGCACTCGCCATCCCCCGATCAAGGGGAGCATCAATAGCGACAGGGGCACCTTCATTGGCAACAGGGAAAGGCACCTCATCCATGACAGGCTTGGGACCAGGGTCTTGCTCATCAAAGAGGGTGGAGTCAATAACCACCTCGGCAGCGAGCAAGGCCTTGTCCCAACCCTTTTTGAAATCGATACGGCCAATATAACTAATTTGGGCCTCAGCATCCTCATACGCTGTGACCCGTCCAGTGTTATACGATCTCTCTTTAATGGTGGCCGCCTCAGATTCCACCTTCTTCACCTTTCCAGCAAGCACCTTGTTCTCCTCTGCCATAGCTAGCTTGCTTGCGCAGACCAGGTCATAGGACTGCCTCAGCTCTTCAAGTACCTTTTTTGCCATCTCCTTCGCCTTGTTGGCTTGGGCCAAGGCGAGGTCTGAAGACTTTTGAGTAGAACTGATAGTCTTCAAGTTGGCCTCCAGCTCGGTATTTTTCCTTTCCATCTCGGCGTTCCTCCTCTCCAGCTCATTGCGACTGCGAAAGAGGATAGTGAAATCAGACACAAACTGCAGGGAAAAGGAAAACATCAGCAGAGAAAGTATTGACAGAAGCATTGCAAGAGAAGAAAAGTGAAAACAGGCTTACCAAGACTAACCCCTAACTCGCCTTCAGGGCTAACTGGTCAGTCCCTACGTTTTTCGACCTCTGGAGATCAACTGGCAGCACTGCCCTCTCAAGCACCGCTGGAGCCAACTGAAGGGTAAGAGCAATAGAAGCCCCCTCAGTCAGAGCAGATACGAGCACCAGAGACTGCCCCACCTTTGTCCTCACTTCTTCTCTCCTCTTCTCTTCTTCCCTCTCCTTCCTCTCCATATCCATCCTCTTTATCTCTTCTACCTTCTTCTTCTCCTCTTCCTTCTTTCTCTCCCTCTCTCTCACCAGTTCCTCCTCTTTCTTTTTTATCTCCTGCTCGTGAACAACAGTCTGGGAGCCAGTAGCGGTATCCCCACTCCCATATTTTTACTTCTTCAATCGACGAGAAAGAAACACGTTGTCTTCATCATCATCTCGGATCAAATTCTTCCTAAGAGGAGCCATATCTTCCTCACTGGAGCTACTCGATTCCCCCAAAGACTCCTGAGCCTCTGAAACCTCCTCCGAGATGTAAGACTCTTCACAACTTGAGCTCTCCTCATTGTAATCACCTTCAGCACCACCCCTGTTGGCCCCCTCACTCTCCTCACCAGAGCTGCTTTCCTCCTCGTCCAATTGGATTAGGTCGACAACAACCTCTTATATGATGTCTAGCTGAGGAATGTTATCCACGGGTCGTGCGATGAAATTGGACCTAATGTTCTTGTATTCCAGAAGAAATGTAGTTAATCGAGGATGCTCACCATCAGCTAAGAGTTCCCTAATGTTCCAAGCCTTAACTAGCTCAGCTGCTCAAATCTCGTTGGGAGCAGGTTCTGAGTTCTTTGACTTAGTTGAAAAAATAAAGAGAGAAAGATATGAGAAAGACCATACACTAACAGAGGATCAATGAGCATAATAAGATATATGCCTACCTATATATTCCTCCCCATAAAAGGGAATCACGTATCTCCCAGACCTCGACCCTTCAGTATGGGGAGGAAACTGCCAATTTCTGGCAATAAACCCCTTATGCCAATAGTCCTTGTGGGAATCAAGTAGATTTATGACCAATACCATATCAGGACTCCTAGCTTTGAGGTAAAGAAGACCAGAGCTTGTTCGAGAAAAATAATAGCAATAGTATATTTAAGCAAGCCCTAGATTGGTGCCATAGAGCTGATTAATCATATGTACACCATTGACAATTTTCCAAATATTCAGCGAGAACTATGCAGGAACTATATCAAAGTAATAAAAAAATTGCAAAAACAAACGATTTTGGGAAAAAGTAAGACCCCCTGTGATAACAAAAGAATATGTATCCAATGACCATCCTCAATGTTCTGACATTACGAGGAATAGGGTCATATTCGATGTCTACCCAGTTTGGAATATTTAGAACTTTCTAAACTCAGTTATCGACCTATTGCCTATTTTCGTCATCAGAAAAGAGAAACCCTAGTATCGAATATGAAGAGATTCCGACAGCAAAAGAAAAAAGAAAGGAGTGAGAAGAACTTACGAAGTAAGAGTCATCTTGAGATGATGCAGAGTTGCAAGCATGGACAATGAGAAGATGAAAAAGAAGCTTGAAGATGGAAGACGAGACCTGGGAGTGAGAAAGCAATAGTGAAAGCTTGGAGAAATCTAGAGAATGCGAAGAAATTTGAAGCGACATTCAGGGAATGACCTCTCCAAGATGATTTAAACCTTTCTAATCATAGCGCACAGGAAATGAAGCAATATGTCGCCTAAATCAATTCGGGAAGGGGGCTTCAATCCCAAGGCGTTGCACGATTCACAAAAGTGCCATTAAGACAATCCTTTAAAATTATTGAGACCAAATTGTGACCTAAAAACTTTAGGGGTAATTGTGGGCACCCAGATTTGTTATTTCGACCCAAACGAGTAGCCCAATTTAAGTTCGGCCCAAAGTCTAAATGCCTCACGTTATAGCTAATTCAGTTGTTACCTATTCATTTCCTAAAACCTCTCACAGAGATATTCTAGGGATTATGGGCTAATGTGGATGAGTCCAGCACCCCCACTCTCATAGAAATAACATGTATATATCAAACCCTCAGCCCGGGGAAAAGAGCATGTATTCTTTTTTGTAAACACTCCCCCGAAGTAAAGAGAAATAAAATACTGAGAACACCATCGTGAACGTAAGCCTTCTTGCCGAACCACGTATATCTTGTGTTGTGTGTGATTGCGATTCTTTCGAGTTCTTTATTTATTCTGGTGATTGCCTTTGCTTATTATTTTGTATTAAGTTTAATTGTCACCACAGATTGATATATGCATGCTTTTATGTTTATCTGATTTATTTAAGTTTTTTCCAAATCATACTATTCATGTGCTCGCTCCCCTCCCACTTTTAAGGTTTCAATTCAATGAAGTTCGTTCTATAATGTTAATAACAATGGACTTTTGTTTGAATTCATTCGATATGCTAATAAAATGTTTAAAATATTCTTCATATTTTTGAGTTTGTCACATGTTGATTGGGCATATTTTGGGGAAACTATTTGATGTTTGTGGGTTTCATCCTTGAAAATCCTCACGAGACGACACTCATCCAATAGGGTAACCTAGAGGTTTAACGGCTTATTGCATATGCTAAATGCAATCTTTCGCCAACGAAAGTGGCTTTTATCTCTTTTGTACATATATCTTTTTTTGTGGTTTACTTGTTGTTCTTTTTGCTTTGTACTTAATTGTTAGGGACTAGCGATGTGTAAGTTAGGGTGTGTGATTCGGCACGGATATTGTATTTTTCACCCCTAACACTTATGCATTTTAACCCCCCGGGTACTTTAATTCCTATATTTATGCTCGTTAACCAATAAACCTCTATTTTATATGTTAACAACCTATATGAGGTGTAATTGAGCTTTTGTAGGTATTTCGGTGCTTAGTGTGGAGTTCGGTAGCTTTTCGAAAAAGTTTCGTTAAAGCTCACAGCTTTAGGGGCATTAGTAATATCAACATTCGTGTTTTACTCCCGAACTCTTCACAGAATTTGAAGCCCTTTGATTTTTCTTCGCGTGGACGTCGACGATGCATGATTACAATGTATAATGAAGGAGTTATGGCATTTTTAGGATGTTTTGTACTTCAAAATCACATTAAAGGGCATTTTAGTCATTTCATCATTTGGCATTTTGGCCTATTGTTTTCTTGGATGTTGTATTCCTCTAATTTATCTTCGCGTAGCCTCCGACCGTGCCTCATTTCGACTTCTAATGAAGAAGTTACGACATTTTTTCTAAAGTTGGACAAAACTGCAGCAACCAACGAATCGATTCGATTTGGCACCAAAACCTACTTTTTTATTTCCCCTGTTTTTGAATCTATTTGGTTCGTTACGAATCGATTCGGTCCGCTATTTTCAGATTTCTTATTTACAAGTTTGCTGTAATACCCCGTATTTTTACGCATATTTATTTTATTACAAAATTATGGAAAATGGGGATTAATTAATTTAAAGGGCGAAAATTTAATTTGTAATTAATCCGATTTAATGGTAATAATTACCAACGTGACAAGAGTTAGTAGTTATCGAAATAATATTATGGTCGGGATGAGATACACGACAGTCGTAATATAACTATTTGGGACACGCGTATGAGTCGTGTAACTGGTACGTATTTGGGGGTCAAAAAGGTAAATTATTTTATATAATTCGAATGACTATTTTGAGTGCACTAGAGTGTCCGTAAGGGTCAAAATAGTCAGAAAATACTACTCATATATTTTATTTGGAGTTTGGGGCATTTTAGCCCAAAACGACACCCCGGAGGGGTATTTTGGTCTTTAGGGATTTTTAGATAATTAAATGGACAAAGATTGGGTTTAATTAAAAGCATTGTGGGTTAGTGGTCTGTCAGTTTCAACTTACGTGATAATGAGAGAAAAAGAGAGAGAGAACCAAGGAAGAAGAAGACTCCATTGGAGCCCTAAGCCAAGAACTTGAACTTTTAAACTAAAAATTACACCAGCGCATAGATTGTGCCAAGAGGATCGTTCCCAAACCAATTTCAGTCCAAGAATTAGAAATTCATTCCGATGCAAGTGTTTATCTTGCTCCTCTTTTAGCATGTATTGTTCCTGTTAATTTAGGTTTGATGATATAAACTTGGTGCATTGAAAACTTAGGTTTAATTAGATTGAATTATGAAGAAACCTTATGAATTAGAGATGGGTATGCATGTAGAGGTTTTGCCCTTACTTGGACTATTAAAATCTGGAGATTTTATGCCTTAATCACGAATTATAATAAGAGTTTTGGACAATTAAAATTATGGGTTCATATTTAAGAGACTTATTTGAAATTAAAGAGATTGTTGAATACCAATTGATTATATAAGGATTTGACCTTTAATTCGTATTAGAAAGTATCTTAGGGTGATTTGGAATAGTGTAGGAACATTACATTAAGACTGGGATGAGTTTGGAATGAGATTGAAGTATGAAAATTTGAGAAAATCGAATTTGGGTAAGAACTGGGCCTGCTCGGAATTTTTCGTTAGAAGACCAGCCCAGGTCGTTCGAACGAAACTTCTAACGAGATTTACAACAACACTTCTAACGAGTTGCTAAGTTCGTTCGAAGTGGGAACTTCGTTCGAACAAGAATCCTGGAACTTCTAACGAGATTCCAGAATGAGTTTTTAGGGTCCGTTCGAGTTAAAAACCATCCTAGGGTTATCCAAGCGAGTGTATTAACCTACGTGAGTAACGGGTGGCTTAAATTCCAAAGTGTTAGGGAATTAAGGGTGTAATGTTCCTCGGGGTATTGAATTTGAGTGAAAACTTAAGAGAGAATGTAAGTCCTAAAGAGGCTATATATATACGGATATCATGGAGAGTAATGGCGTTAATATTACTTATGGATTATAGTATTTGGGTTATGTGATTACCTATTAATGTATATAAGTTGGGTACATGCTTATTACTTGGAATATCATGTGTATGACATACCTAGTTACTGGCTATTGAACGGGGGCTAACGTGTTGTGGACGACCATATCTTGGGTGGCTTCGGGGGATTTCGAGTCGTACCACTAGAGCATGGAACCTAGGTACGAGCTATCTGTGAGAACGATAGTGTTGATAGTCGTATGGGTGCATAGGTATGAGAGTAGCCCATCGGCTTGGGACTATGTTCGCCTCCAATATGTGTATATGTTTTATTGGTTCTTGAGAGATTGAACCTGTTGTCCTTTATGCGTGAGCGTTGTAATGGGACTAGATAACCGAGTATGCCTAGCACCAGGGGTTTCTTAACCAGGGGTGTTATATAGATATATTTGTATGTATACATAATGAGATTTTATATATGTATACTGAGTTACTATTCCGTGTTTCTTGTTGGCTATTTATTAAAGTATATACTTATTAGGTCACCAGTTGGGAATAAAGAATACTATGAGAATGAGTTATAACATCCTTAAACCTATTCCTAAATAATAGTAATATATTAGTTTCGGGTTATTTAGATATGGTATCCGGTATACTGATTATCCTACATATAGTCAGGTAGAGTGACGAGACTAGTATGGGTAGTTAGACTCGCTAGGTGTGCACGTTAGATATTAGGTGAGCATCTCAAGTGAGTACGCTATTTTAACATGGATAATATATGTGCTAATTAAATCAATTTAAGCACTTGTTGTATTTAAACTATTTTCTACTGGGGCTCTGACCCATTTTTCTTCAAATCTCTTTTCTTGTTCTATTATTTTAGGTGCTCAGCCATAGGGACACCAGATTTGGAGATTCCATTCATTTGTCGAGTTGCAGCTGCTGTGAAAGCTACTGAATATTGCTAGTAGATGTTTCTGAGTCTATTTCTCCTTTATACATGTCGTCCCTCTTATTTTATATTCAGAGATTTAGAGTTGTTTGTATTCTATCATTAGACTTTGATGTCATGTTATTGGATTATTGTATGGGATTTTGACTGGTTGTGTTTACTCTAGTTCTTTATTTTACTTCAGTTAGTTCCTACCTTATACTATTGTGATGTATGGTGATGTTTAGATATTACCCTTTAATGATGATGGTTAATAACAAGATAAAATTTTGACACCAACCTTTTTAAATATTAGGTGGTTAGTTTTTATTAAATTAAAATTTGAGTTTTTGACAGTGATGCATTATCTGAACCAACTTGATATTATGAAATTAATTAATTAAGGCTGATCACCCGGTAATTAATTAGGCGGGATGTCACAGGTGGTATCAGAGCATCAGGTTCTAGTGTCCTTAAGATCTGTACGGCTTGTTATGTTTCTGCGTAGCGTCCTTTGATATAGAGCCCTATATTATAGGATTGCTATAGTCTTTATGCATTTTAAATTCTTCAGCTACTTTGAAATAATAACTATATACTTATGAAACTTTTCTTCTCCTTTCAGATGCCTCCTATACGTTCACAGAGAGTTCCTAGGGATACCCAACCCGAGCCTTAGCCTGCATCAGCTCAGGGTATGATAAATGCCACTGAAGTTGCAGCCATTGTAGCTCAGGCGGTAAATACGGCATTGGCAGTTGTGCAGCAGGCACCGGTGGTGGCTCCAGTTCAGGACCAGGCCTTTCCGTCTTCTTGGGAACATTTTTGGGATGCCTTCTAGAAGGCGCATCCTCCGAAATTTATAGGGAGCTCCGATGTAGTGGTAGCAAGCCAATGGAAGAAGGATATGCGAAGGCACTTGAGGATGCATGAGTGCACAGAGGTGCAGAGTCAGACACTAGCCACGTTCAAGTTAGTGGGAGCAGTACTGTAGTGGTGAAAGTCTATTACCACCGTTGAGGATAGAGACACACTCACTATTCGAGACTTTTAGGTGCGGTTTGATCGCAAATATTTCCCATCGGCCGTCCAGATAGAAATGAGACAGAAATTGGTGAACTTGAAACAAGAGGAAAAGATCGTGGAGGAATATGAGGCAGAGTTTATCAACCTTATGAACATTGTACCAGATGAGATACCAACTAAGGATAAGAAAATTCAACATTTTATAGATGGGTTAACATGGAGGATCCGCCAGCACTTGATATGCAATATCTCATTGGCCGCCTATTCAGACGTGGTTAATACAGCACTACTCCACTACCAGGACCACCGTTTTCATCTGACTGAGGTTAAGCGAGTAGGAGAGTCCAGTCAGCAGGGCAGGACAGGACGAAATGGTGTCAGTGGGGCACAGACGGTTCAGGGTCAACATAGACACAGTGAGCAGAGTTCCCAGCATGGGGGATCCTAAGAGGTTCAGGTCATGAGGTTTTAGACATGGGCAGGAAGGCTTTCGACATGGCCAGCAGGGTCATCACGGCCATCAAGGCTAGCAGTAGGTCCAGCAGGGCCAAAATGGCCAAGGGAGGGGTGGTAACGGCCATCAGGGCCGGGGGCAACAGGGACAGAGGGGAGAACCCTTCCCAGGGATATGTTTCACCTGTGGCAACACTAGCCACAAATGTCAGGACTGCCCTCAGAAGGGTAGAGGCCAGCAGGAGGGTGCTTGTTAGGAGCCCCAAAGACTGTTATTTCACGCAGCTCTCCCAGCACCTCCACAGAGGCCAGCACTGCCACCCATTCCAGCCGCCCCAGTTCAGCAAGGGCATCTTCAGTATGGACGGGCCTATAATCTTCACCAGGTCACAGTCTCGTAGGACCTACCCACGATTGAGGGTATATTTTCTATCCAGGGGACTTTAGGGCGTATTTTATTTGACACGGGGGCCACACACTGTTTTCTTTCCACGGGGTTTGCACGTACTACGAGATTATATGATACAACAGAGAGTACGATCACTTATGTGGATTCACCCTTGAGTAGAGCTTCCGTTATTTCTTTTATTTCTCAGGGAGTGGGTATAGATATTGGGAGATTTATCTTACCGACTGACATGCTTGTATTGGATATGTCCGAGTATGACGCGATTACAGGTATGGATTGGCTTGTCAAGTACAGGTCCATGATTGATTGTTTTAGTAAGAGTATAGTTTTTACCATACCAGATCAAGAGATGTTCCTGATGGCGATGCCTCGCTCTGAGGGAGGATCATCCACTTATTTATACCATATAGAGGAGGAGACCTCTACAGAGGTGGTGGTACCACTTGACTCAATTCCTAATGTTCGTGAGTTTTCATCATTGATTTAGCGTCGAGCACTCGATCGATAGCCCGCGTACGTTACCGTATGGCTTCAGCAGAGTTGAGGGAGTTACGTGACCAGATTGAGCAGTTGTTGGGGCAAGGGTTTATTCGTAGGAGTACTTCACCGTGGGGTGCCCCCGTACTATTCGTTAAGAAGAGGGATGGATCGTTGAGGTTATGTGTTGATTACCGAGAGTTGAATAAAGTCACAATACGAAACAAATATTTGTTACCTCGAATCGATGAATTATTCAACCAGTTGAGAGGAGTGGCCTTCTTCTCGAAGATTGACTTGAGATCGGGATACCATCAGTTGCGTATCAGGGAGCAGGATGTGTCGAAGACTGCCGTCTTGACGAGATATGGTTCCTATAAATTCAGGGTTATGCCTTTCAGGCTAACCAACGCCCCAGCTGTGTTTATGGACTTGATGAATAGGGTGTTCAGATATTTCCTGGACCAATTCGTCACCGTCTTCATAGATGACATTATGGTTTACTCGCAGACCGAGGAAAAGCATGTCGAGCACTTGAGGTAAGTTTTACAGACACTACTACAGCATGAGTTGTATGCAAAATACGAGAAATGTGGGTTTTGGCTGAAGGATGTCCAATTTTAGGGGCATATCATCTCAGACAGAGGGATATCAGTGGATCCAGGTAAGGTGTCAGCGGTGAGGGAGTGGGGATAGCCCACGACACCGACCGAGATACGCAGTTTCTTGGGCTTAGCCGAATACTACAGGAGGTTCATTCGAGGGTTTTGAAGATAGCTTGTCCGTTAACACACCTGACTCGCAAAGGGGTATCGTTTATCTGGAGTGACGCCTGTCAGTTAGCCTTTGATGAGTTGAAAGATAAGTTAACCTCAGCATCAGTGTTAGCATTGCCCAGGCCGGGAGTAGAGTATCTAGTCTATACTGATGCGTCCTTATTAGGACTTGGGGGGTGCTTCTTCAGGAGAATCAGGCTATAGCTTATGCATCCCGTAAGCTTAAGCCTCGCGAGAGAAATTACCCCACCCACGACTTGGAGTTAGCAGCGGTTGTGTTTGCACTTCGAATTTGGAGACATTACCTCATAGGGGAGAAATTTCGTTTATTCACGGAGCAAAAGTCACTATAGTAACTCTTCACGCAGAAGGATTTAAATATGCGTCAACGCCGATGGCTTGAGTTTGTGAAGGATTATCATTTTGATATCGAATACCACCCGAGAAAGGCTAACGTGGTAGCAGACACGTTGATCCATAAGCTGGTGGGGGAGGTGGCCGAAGTGTGGAAAGCGAAATGGAAGGAGTTAGGGCACCAGGATGTGGTGGCTCGATCGTTCATATCTGTAATGACGGTTACACCCCAGATTATTACGAGAGTGGTACAGGCTTAGGCAACTGATCCTTTCTGCCAAAGTCAGATAGTGCAACTTCTAACATAGGGGGCCGAGCCTTATACCGTGGGTTCAGATGGGGGTTTACGTTTCAATGGAAGATTATTTGTTCCTGAGGGAGAAGACTTGCGACACGGGGTGATGAAAGAGTCGCACGGTTCACAATTTACGGTACATCTCGGTGGGGATAAGATGTACCAGGATATGTGTAGATAGTACTGGTGGAGCGGGATGAAAAAGGATATTGCCGAGTTCGTCTCGAAATGTGCCACTTGTCAGTTGGTAAATGTGGACCATCAGAGACCGACGGGACTTCTACAGCCATTAGAGGTTCCTATGTGGAAATGAGAGAGCATTTCTATGAACTTCATCACAGGATTACCTACATCGCAGATGGGTCACGATTCTATATGGGTGATAGTGAATCGGCTTTCTGCCAGCTAGGATAGATTACACCACGGGACATTACGCATAGATATGAATATCAGAGATAGTGAGACTCCATGGAGTGCCCCTCAATATCGTGTCTGACAGAGATAAGGTGTTTGTCTCTCGATTTTGGGAAATTTTTTAGGAGGAAATGGGTATGGAGTTGCTACTGAGCACAACCTATCACCCACAGACAGATGGTCAAATCGAGCAAATAAATCAGATGTTAGAGGACATGTTACGTATGTGCATCATTAATTTTAGCGGAGGCTGGGAGCAGTACCTTCCGCTGGTGGAGTTTGCTTATAACAACTCCTACCAGTTTACTATCGGTATGGCTCCATTCGAGGCATTATACGGCGGACCATGTTGTTTTCCAGCATGTTGGTTAGAGGTGGGGGACACAAAGATACTTGGTTTGGAGGTGATTCAGGATACTTCGGCGAGGATAGAGTTGATACGGAGCCGTATTCAGATTGCTCAGGATCGACAGAAGAGCTATACTAACACCAAACGGTATTTTTGAGAGTTCAACATTGGGATCAAGTGTTACTTGGGGTGTCTATTATGAAGGGAGTTATGCATTTGGGGAAGAAGGGAAAGTTTGCGCCTAGGTATGTAGGGCCATTCCCCATTATCGAGAGGATTAGGCCAGTTGCTTATAAACTTGGGTTACCGGAGCACTTGCGTAGGGTCCATGACGTGTTCCATATATCTTCGCTAAGGAGATTTATTCGAGATGATTTGGCCCATACTCACATTGCGTTAGAGGAGATTGACTTACAGCCTGATAGCTCCTACGAGGAGGGGTCGGTTGTTATCCTAGACCGTAGCGAGAGGAAGTTGAGATCGAAGATAGTATCACTAATCCGTTTTCAGTGGCGACGCCATAATGTTGACGAATTAACCTGGGAGCGCGAGGATGACATGCATGAACGTTATACATAGTTATTCTTGCCACGTATATTTCCATCTCCAAATTTCGGGATGAAATTCTGTTATTAGGGGGGAAGTATGTAATACCCAGTATTTTTACGCATATTTATTTTATTATGAAATTATGGAAAATGGGGATTAATTAATTTAAAGGGCAAAAATTTAATTTGTAATTAATCTAATTTAATGGTAATAATTACTAGCGTGACTAGAGTTAGTAGTTATCGAAATAATATTTATGGCCGGGATGAGATACACAGCAGTCATGATATAATTATTTGGGACGCGCGTATGAGTCGCGTCACCGATATGTATTTGGGGGTCAAAAAGGTAAATTATTTTTTTATAACTCGAATAACTATTTTGAGTGCGTCAGAGTGTCCGAAAGGGTAGAAATAGTCAGAAAACACTACTCGGGTATTTTATTTGGAGTTCGGGGAATTTTAGCCCAAAACGACACCCCGAATGGGGTATTTTGGTCTTTTGAAATCTTTGGATAATTACATGGATGAAAATTGGGTTTAATTAAAAGCATTGAGGGTTAGTGGTCTGTCAGTTTCAACTTACGTGAGAAAAAGAGAGAAAAAGAGAGAGAGAACCAAGGAAGAAGAAGACTTCATTGGAGCCCTAAGCCAAGAACTCAAACTTTCACACTAAAAATTACACCAGCGCGTAGATCGTGTCAAGAGGATTGTTTCCATACCAATTTTATTCCAAGAATCAGAAGTTCATTCAGAGGCAAGTGTTTATCTTGCTCCTCTTTTAGCATATATTATTCCTGTTAATTTAGGTTTGATGATATAAACTTAGTGTAATGAAAACTTAGGTTTAATTAGACTGAATTGTGAAGAAACCTTATGAATTGGAGATAGGTATGCATGTAGAGGTTTTGCCCATGGCTGGACAATTAAAATCTGGAAATTTTATGTCTTAATCACGAATTATAATAAGAGTTTTGGACAATTAAAATTATGGGTTCATATTTAAGAGACTTATTTGAAATTAAAGATATTGTTGAATTTCAATTGATTATATAAGGATTTGACCTTTAATTCGTATTAGAAAGTATCTTAGGGTGATTTGGAATAGTGTAGGAACATTACATTAAGACTGGGATGAGTTTGTAATGAGATTGAAGTATGGAAATTTGAGAAAATTGAATTTGGGGAAGAACTGGGCCAGTTCGGAATTTTCATTAGAAGACCAGCCTAGGTCGTTCGAACGAGACTTTTAACTAGATTTCCAACGACGCTTCTAATGAGTTGCTGAGTTCATTCGAAGTGGGAACTTCGTTCGAACGAGAATCCTTGAACTTTTAACGAGATTCCAGAATAAATTTTTAGGGTTCGTTCGAGTTAAAAACCATCCTAGGGGTATCCAAGCGAGTGTATTAACCTACTTGAGTAACGGGTGGCTTAAATTCCAACGTGTTAGGGAATTAAGGGTGTAATGTTCCTCGGGGTATTAAATTTGCGTGAAAACTTAGGAGAGAATGTAAGTCCTAGTGAGGCTATATATATACGGATATCGTGGAGAGTAATGGCGTTAATATTACTTACATATTATAGTATTTGGGTTATGTGATTACCTATTAATGTATATAAGTTGTGTACATGCTTATTACTTGGAATATCATGTGTATGACATACCTAGCTACTGGCTGTCGAACGGGGGTTAACATGTTATGGACGACCATATCTTGTGTGCCTTCGGGGGATTTCGAGTCATACCACTAGAGCATGGAACCTAGGTACGGGCTATCTGTGAGAACGATAGTGTTGACAGTCGTATGGGTGCGTAGGTATGTGCGTAGCCCATCGTCTTGGGACTATGTTCGACTCCAATATGTGTATATGTTTTATTGGTTCTTGAGAGATTGAACATGTTGTCCTTTATGCGTGAGCGTTGCAATGGGACTAGATAGCCGAGTATGCCTAGCACTAGGGGATTCTTAACCATGGGTGCTCTATAGATATATTTGTATGTATACATAGTGAGATTTTATATATGTATACTGAGTTACTATTCCGTATTTCTTGTTGGTTACTTTATTAAAGTATATACTTATTGGGTCACCAGTTGGGAATAAAGAATACTGTGAGAATGAGTTATAACATCCTTAAACCTATTCCTAAATAATAGTAATATATTGGTTTCGGGTTATTTAGATATGGTATCCAACATAGTGATTATCCTACATATAGTCAGGTAGAGTGACGAGACTATTATAGGTAGTTATACTCGCTAGGTGTGCACATTAGATGAGAGGTGAGCATCTCAAGTGAGTATGCTAAGTTAACATGGATAATATATGTGCTAATTAAATCAATTTAAGCACTTGCTGTATTTAAACTGTTTTCTATTAGGGCTCTGACCCGTTTTTCTGCAAATCTCTTTTCTTGTTCTATTATTTTAGGTGCTCAGACACAGGGACACCAGACTTAAGAGATTCCATTCATTTGTCAAGCTGCAACTGCTGTGAAAGCTATTTGATATTGCTAGTAAACGTTTCTGAGTCTATTTCTCCTTATCCATCAATCATTTCATTTCAGTTGAACATGTCGTCCCTCCTATTTTACATTCAGAGATTTAGATTTGTTTTTATTCTATCATTAGACTTTGATGTCATGCTATTGGATTATTTTATGGGATTTTGACTCGGTGTGTTTACTCCAGTTCTTTATTTTACTTCAGTTAGTTCTTACCTTATACTATTGTGATGTGTGGTGATGTTTAGATATTACCCTTTAATGATGATGGTTAATAAAAAGATAAAATTTTGACACCAACCTTTTTAAATATTAGGTGGTTGGTTTTTATTAAATTAAAATTTGAGTTTTCGAAAGTGATGCATTATCTGAACCAACTTGATATTCTGAAATTAATTAATTAAGGACTGATCGCCCGGTAATTAATTAGGCGGGGGTGTCACATTTTCCACCTAGGGGTTATGTATAAATACATTTTCCTCTCATTTTGAGAGGAATAATTCATTTTTACTTAGATTCTAGGGTTTGTATTGGGAGATTTTGCCCTACTCCTCCATTTTTCTTGGGTGTTTTACCCATTAATGTAAGTTGTTTACTATTCATCATATTCTCTACTCGTTTTAAGGTTTATTTCCTTATTTTCATGCTTTGTATTTAGTTTGTTGGTTTTTTATTTCTTGTTTGCTTAGTTAATTTGTTGTTTTATTAGTTTAATTCATGTGTAGTCCAGAGTTTATCGGGTCGGGGTTACATTTTCGCCATAAATGGGTATTGTGATCCGAAAGTTAGATTTCGCGTAAAATTGCATTTAATTAAAACCGCGCGCATTAAAGTCGGATTGTTATGCGTTTAACTTTCTTTGTCATTCAACGTTAGTGTTTATAGCGATAATCCGATTTTAATCCGCATGTGACCATTTTCTGTTAAATGTTTAATCTCGCAACTTTGGATTGGATTCCTTATTCTGTGATGTTTATGCTTAATTGAAATGCTCGATTAAATAGCTTCCGAACCGAAATTCTAATTATGTGTAGTTTATCCCGAGGCGTAAATGAGATTCCGGCTCTCGTTTTGATTAGTTGTAATTTAGTTTTAACTTTTCTTTTTCCTTTCTCACCATATACCACCCATCACCTTTTACACTTTTATTCTTTAAATAATAAATCGATTACCATCTTTACCAACACTCCCTGTGGATTTTTTACGATACCCGAGCTACCGCTATACTTGTTTCGCAAGTGTAGTTGTAGTATAGGTTTTTTGTATTGAGCCGGCGAACCGAAAACAACTATTAGCGTTCCTACGCGAAGCTACTTTTCGCCCTCGATCACTCAGATAAACCTTGCAATATATATATATCGAAAACAAAGGTTGACCAATAAATGACCATTAATATATGATTTAACCGACACAATTATGCTTGAATGCATAAATATAAAGGGTGGTAATATACAACATTCGTGACTAATCAATATACACCGAATAAACATATACACACCGGACACACATAATAAATATTTATTGTGAGTGTACATGTTTACTAAAATTTGACAATCCAGTGAAAGTAAATATTTACTTCCAATGCAAATATTTACTATCATAAATTACTAACACTAACTACATTCTTGAAAATGTTCTTACCTCGAGTTTGTTATTTATATTTTTCTTATCTACTTGGAGTGTAAATATTCAATTTTTGAGTTCAAAGATGAATATTTTCACTCTAAGTAAATATTTACTTATAGTGCATATAAATTTCAAATTACAAAAAAAATACTCAATAGCAAAAAAAAATATTAATAACACTCTGTGCTTGTTTCTCTCTCCTTTATTAAAACACACATATACGCAATCACGCATACATACACACACACACACACATATATACACACACTCATACTCATATATTAACATATATATACATTCACATATATACACAGACATATACAGACATGCATACAAATATACACAAACACACACTCGCATACAAACTATACATATACTCGAACACACACATACACACACACACACACACACACACACATATATACAACGAATTGGATATCGATTTTGTGATCAGAGAGAGAAAAGAGAGAAAGAGTGAGCTGAAGATGAAAAAATGGAAAGTGATGGTGGGTTGTTCAAATGGGATAGATGTGCGAGTCAGGGGTTAATGGGTATAATAAACATTATAGTTCAAGTTATTTCACTACACCAAAAACACCAATTTAGCACGCTTGTACAAGGAGAATCTGGCACGATTAGCACGGTATTGTTACAATCTGGCACGATTTCAAACGGTGCCAAAATCAGGCACTGATTTAAACCATGCTAAAATCGTGTCAAAATTATAAAGGTTTATAAAAAAAATAAATACAAAAAGGTAAATTATATATCATTTGGAGCCATCAAAACTTTCGTTCCTGCTCACTCCTCTTCTCACTCAATGCGAAACCATTTCGTCTACATAAACCCTTTCATCCCCCCCCCCCCCCCCCAAATCCCAAAGCTTCATCGACACTCTTTATTTTCTCCCCGAACCCATTTGATGTGCCAAAGCTTGGTTGATCCTCAATTTTTACTCCTTTTCTGATCCAATCTCGGTTAGTCTCATCTCCATTTCCTTTTTATTATCTCTTAGATTTGTTGTTGTTTAGTATATGTTCATGTTTTTGTTTGATTTCGTTTTCATGGTTGAATGTCACTTTTTGCTTTTTATTATATCTGATATTTATGTAAGGATTATTCACTATAAATCGTTATTTACTTTATCTGAAATGATTGATTTGAATTATGAGGTTTTTAGTGCTTTAAGACTTGGGTTTGTTTGAGTGGGTTATGTTTCAGCTCTATTTGATCTGGTTTCAAAATTTGGTAGATTTGGTTGTGAAAATGTCTTATTTCCCTTTTTTGGTTTAAATTATGTCATTTGTTATACATAACCTGATTTAGATCTTGACTCGAAACATTTTACCCTTTTGTATTATCTGTTTAGATGTTGAAAAAGACCATTTGATTATGTGTGTTTAATTTTTCTAACTTTGTTATTATAGGTACTTTGTGGTTGTTGATGGAGTGAGAGATGATAAATTTAGGGACTGATAATGAAGGGGGTCATGTATTGAACCAAGGCCCTAAGTGATATAGTTTACTTCTCTCTGGTTTATATGGTAAAATGTCATGTGTGCACTGTTAATTTTCAAACGCTTAACATCCATTTCTCTATGTTTCTATGGTATCATAACAGGGTGATAACTTTAGTTAAAATTTGGGGTATTTCATTTGCGCCCATTGTAGTAGTCATTTTTATTTCCTCCGCGTTTAAAAAAACATGAGTTACATCTTGAATATTTTATTTTTTGATATTTCTTAAGTTAAAATGCTAAGTAGTTTTTATTTACAAGTTATGATGTTGGGTGGGTTTGATATAATCAATTTTTGTAATTTATATGTTTATGTCAAATATTGTGTATATAATCAATTACAAAATGCATCTACGATTGTGTATGTATGGTGTATGATAAAATGTTTGCTTGAATCTTTTCTTCAAATCTCAGAATTCTTTAAAACACTCTCATAATTAATTATGAGAAATTAAAAATGGACTGAGTTTTTTTATTAGTTTTCTTTTTATATCTATTTGTATATCTACGTGCATGATATATACATATACCTACATATTTGTATGTATATATACTCATATATGTAGGTTATTGTTGTTTGTTTAATTTTCTTATACGCTTCTAATTAGAGAGCTGTTAGGATTTAGGAACATATAATTATTTATTAGAGTTTCTAATATGCTTCTAATTATTGACATAATGTTATTGTTGTTTATAGGATTTAGGAGCTTATAATTATTGACATTAGATTATTGATGTTTATAAGATTTTCTTATATGTTTTTAATTACAGAGCTGCTAGCAACAAATGCATTATGTGTTAAGTTGTTATTGATTAGGATTGTTTTGCTGGATAAAGAAAAATGTTCATCTTCCACGCAAAATAATTTAGCATGTGAAGTAAAAAAATAGCAAACTTCTAAGCTAGACTTCTTAACATGCTAGATATCACTCCTTCACACAGGAGTTTCTTTCGCATGTCAATATCAAATCCACATTCCCACTAAAGAAATCAATGGCAAAGTGGATGGCTAAACTACAAAGAGTGCCTAGCTTGCACGGTCCCATAATTGATGGCTTTAAAGACGGAGCAAATTCAATAAAGAGTAATGTATAAAGTCTTTATTTAACATGAGAGTTTTCGTTTTTTTTTTATTAAATTTTGAACTTATAAGAAGTTTTTAGTTTCAAATGTTATTTGAGAACTTTTTAGTTTTTAGTAAATTTTGAACTTATAAGAAGTTTTTTTTTTTTCAATTTCATGTTCCCTCATAAAATTCGCAAACTAAGTGAAACTTTAGTCGTTATGTGTTATTTTTCTGGACATGTCAAGTTGCATAATAAAGGAATTTTAGTTTTCCAAGTTAACCAAAGATAAGAGGGAAAATGAAAATATAATATAAGGGGGGAGAAAGATAATAGGGTGGAAGTAAGTTTGAAGAAAGCCTTTGATTGCTTTTACCAACTCCATATGGTAGGTTGAGATTTTCTAATTGCCCACACTTTATCAAATAAATTTTTCTATGCTGACATGGCATATTAAGACAATAGTCCACGAGATTGGGCCCTTTTGATGAAAACTAGAACTACGAAATATGAATTGATAAAGCAATATGGAAGTATGGTAGAGATAAAGTTTAATTATATTAACAATTCATTCTAACATGTTAGCTTGCATTCCAAAAATCTAATTTTACTTTATTTATCTTACAGTCATTCGCATGCAAAATCCTTATGCATATGGCCATACCTTTTAAGGACTAAATTCTTATTTATTAAAGAAGGGTGGGATAAATTGTCTTTCATCTGAATGTACTTTTTCAATTTAAGGGGTATAAGTGTAAGTTTTTACTGTTTTTCATTTCTTTTGTTGAAGTGTTTACTTTATTAAGGATAAAAAGTAAACCCCCCCTCCCTTAGATTTTTAATTTTATAAAAAGCCCCCTATATTTGTAGTTTTAGAAAGAAAATGATTTTTCTTTAATGCAAAAACCCCAGAGACTATGCAATTTGCTGGAAATATCCTCCAATGGGAACTTTTAGCGACATAGGTGGTCTTTTAGACAAAATGCATAGTTCAAAGGATATTTTGCAATTAAAATAGTTCGGGGGAGTTTCTTGCAAAGACTATAAAGTTCAAGAAGGGGTTTCTCACTTCATCCCTTTATAACTATATTTTCATACATGTTGAAATTTTAATGATGTTAAATTTCTTTAAGTTTTAGTATATTTATTAAATTATGATAATGAATGTGTCGTGCTTACAAAAACTTCGTGGTAGTGCTTAGGATCATTTCGTGTGTCCGTGTTCCATGGCTCGTCCTCAATTAGAATGCATTATTTCTTTTGTGGTAACTTTTAGTTTTGTTCGAATATTCAAATGAAATGGATAAGAATGTACAACCATTATACAAGGAAATGAAAGACACATATGGTCGAACGCATAAAATGCTATTTACCGAGGAGCATAGGGGATTAGTTAAGGCCGGAGAAAAGTGGATGAATACATCATGCATGCTCGTTGTTGCACTAATTACCACAGAAAAGTGGCTCCTACTGCCTGTATTCTGATAATTTTATTTGCACTCTTGCAGTTCACTCTATTGGCTGATGTGATACATTCTACTTATGGGTTTGGATTTTTCTCTAGAAAATGCAATGATATGCCTTTTTAGCTTAACATGGAATATAAATTAAGAAGTCTAGCTTCAATAAATTCATCATGTGTTAAGTTGTTAATTGGAGTAAGTATATTGTGAATTATGTCTATATATATGCATCAAATTGTTAACTTTTGTGTAAACTTCTTATTATACATGTTATTGTGATTAGTTCTTCTTATCAAGACAACTTCTTTAAATGCCCGACTCTTCCTCCCACCTTCAATTTTTCACGCGTTAAGGTTAATTTCAATGTTTGTTTTCCCTATTTCAACTCATTATTAAATTACATGACATAAGCCATATAAGTTTTTAAAAAATATATATTTATATGTTATATCTTTTTAAGCCAGCCCTAAGTAATTGGTAAAAGGCTTTGTTGCTGTTAGAACAAGATTTATAACTTCACATTGTCCTAATTACAAATTAAAGACGTATCCAAACTCAACCCAAATTTTGTCCTTCGTTGTCTCTATGATGTTGATATCTATAAATGCCCAAGGTTATAGCTTCATAAACAAAGCATCATCATGTATCACCTCATGATTTAGTTCTGCTAAGTTTCAAAATAAAGCATAGCTTTCTTGGAGTAATGCTAATTGTGTTCAAAAGTTAAAAGAGTGAAAGTGAACCTCAAAGGGTGAAGTTAACTTTTTAACTCTGTATATTGTAACACAATTTTTATTGTTTGATTGAGAATATGATGATTTTTGTGACAAGTGTTTCTTTTGTGTTGGATCAATTCGGTTGTTCTTTTTTATGATTGTGCATTTCTTATTTTATAGGTTATTATTAATGGAGGATAATGTGGAATTTTAAGCGGATCATTTACATCACCACACCACAATGACCATTTACTAACATATAGCGAGTGTTAGTAATCAATTTTCTAACAGATATATCCGTTAGGAATAATGTGTTGGGAATATGATTTCTAATGGACACAGCCCGTTAGTAAATTTATTAATTCTAACGGATTAAAACCGTTAGAAATTTGTTATTGCTAACGGAAAATAAACGTTACAAATAATAAAAACCGTTACTTATGCGAGGACTTAATTTCAAATTTATTCTTTTTCTTTTATTTACTAACGGATCTAAACAGTTAGAAGTGGGACTTTCTAACAGTTTTACTATGTTAGAAAATGTCGTGTGTGTGTGTGTGTGTGTATATATATATATATCAGAGTAGCATTGTTTTTTAATTCAGCACAATAACGGCTGAGATTTTCCAATATAAAAATGAAGGGTGGAGATTCACCAACCAAAAATCAGTATCCTACCCCAAAAAAAATTACCCATATCCTCACACTTTTCATTCGAAAGCCCATTTACCCCGCTCAAATATTTCACTCTATCTATCTCTCCTTCTCTCATCTCACGAACTCTCAAGCTTCCTCTTCGTCTTTCTACCCCTTATTCTATCAAGTTAAGTGAACACCGCCCACCCAAGCAATATGGTATTATCTTTCCACCCCTTCTCTGATTTACTCTGTTTTTTTTCTAACAACATCTTTTTGTTTGAATATTGCAGAAGTAACCATTATTTGTTCCATTTTGGATTTTATTTTTGCTTTTACATATTTATGTTATGGCCTAATTTATTTTAACCATTTCGTTTACAATTGTATGAGTAGTGGGAGTGCTTTTTTTTAATTTAATATTTACTAGATTTGAGTCTGTATCATGTTCTTTAAAATCTTGGAACAAATTATGTCAATGGTTTTTGGTGTCGTATTGTTTTGTGAAGGACGTTTGATGAAAGAAAGGAAGCCACTATGTTTTTTTTATTTTCATGATAATGCAAAAATGAAGATTCATATGGATAGGATGATATGCGGGTGAAGGGAAAGAGTGCAAACTAGTGACACCATTTTGTTATTTAAAGGTACGCAATATTTTTTTTGTTAGCTTTGTTATCCCATTTTTATATTTATTTGTATGTCTAGAATTTTTTTGTTATAAAGACGGTTTGTAGATAATCTTTTGATGATGAGTCGGTATACTCCACACCTTTTTAGATTTCTTTATCCGTGTAGATCTACAAAAGATGTTTGTTGAAATGCCTCAAAGGTTTCCCTATTCTTTGCATTTACTAAACAACTGGGTAGAGTTTGATTCTCATATATGTGGATTATACAACTAACATTTTCCTTCATTCAACAATTTGTAAGTTGACATTACTTCCATCAACTGAGATTTTGATATTTCATTTTAACAAAGAATAGAGTTGTGCAAAACAAATTAAAGCAACTTGACAAAAAATGTCATCATAAACACAAGAATCAAGATACTGTCAACTAACTACACTAGATCGTCGTTCTAACCAGCACCGAACTTGACTAATGCCTTCTTGAAGAAATTGAAGGGGAAAAGCATAATGTTAGTGGGAGATTCACTGAGAAGATACCAGTAGGGGTCACTGGTATGCTTGTTGTACACAACAATGCCTGGTGGTGCCAGATACAACATAATTGCAGCGGGAGATGTCTCCACCATCACTTTCACGGTATGCCCCACAAACTATTTTCAAAGAAACACTTTTTAACAGCTAATTCAAAGAATCTCATATTATAAATTCAACCTCTTTATTAATCAGTATCCCTATAAGATGTCCAAGGGGGAAATCATCATGTATTTATTCACTTGGGAAAATTAGATGTGTAGGGTTGTACCTCAGTCAGTTGTTCTTAGTGTCCCAAGTAGTCATTTTTATTAAATTGATAGTACGTGATAAAAAACTGAATTGATATTTGGCATTAAGGTTTGGAATCTTTTTATTTTTGAAAGTCTTTGTGTAAGATTATCTCTTTATTGTTACTCTATTAAGGTTTGTATGATTTTTACAGATTGAGGGTATTGTTTTGGTGTATGGGCATTTGTTTGGGAATTTGATTTATTTCTCATACTCACGGGTATTTCTCATACTCATTAGTTTTGATTGGGTATCTTTCTTTCCTTTGTAAGAATCTTGGAACTGGTAATATACCTCTTTGTTTAAAAAAAACATTCAATGGTTTACTTTTTTTAGATAACAACAATCTATAAGTTTTTACAACGAAACATATGGTAATAACTAAGGTATAAAAATCTAAAATTAATAGCTTATTTCAATTACATTGCGTTGAACACGACCACATGTGTTAGTGTAGCCACAACAATATCAAAACCACTTCCTCTCATATGTAGTGTAGCCACAACAATAGCAAAACCTCTGCCTTTCATATGCTTCCATTTTTATATCGAATTTGTCATTAAAAATGATGTGTTTCTTTATTCTCAATTAGGTGTGTTGATGCTATGTGTAATTGAATTGTGTTGAACGACGGAAGTTTTCCAGCAGGTGATTTACATATTTTTGTGATTTTTTGTGTGTGTTTATTTGTTATATAATGGAAGAAGAAGAAAAGTGAAAGTGGAGGCTAAGTCCCCAACCAAAGACGAGGAGGAAAATAGAAGAAAAAAAGATGATATCCAGAAAACTAAGGGTCACGGGTTCTTGGTCATGCCTAATTTTCTACCTCCTTTACTTGAAGTAAAATATGCAAGAAATGTTCATGTTCATGTTGCAGTAGCAGCTACAGCAACGACTGTTGTTGCATCTTCGATGGTGGTTGCCACTGTAAGGACCACCACTGATTCAAGAATTGAGCTTCATGTAGCTGCTGTTGTGGTTGCAACAATTGTAGTCGTCAGCAGCAGAGGCAACAACGACTGTTGCTGTATTTATTCATGCTAGTTTGTAATATTCTATGACACCTAGTTGATCAACTTCAAGTGCCATAATTATAATTATCAGTTTATAGAGTAGGATTGAGAGGCCCATTACTAGCTATTAGAAACTAAAGCATAACTAACTACTTACTTAAATTGCAAAAATCAAAACAATAAAAAGGTCATGATTTTAGTCTTAATCTGTCTTTGAATTATCTGCTGAGGTTTTGGATTACTATCTTGGTGTTGTTTGGCCTTAATCATCTAATTGGGTATAAATAATTCCCCTTCTTCTAATTCTTCAACTACTGCATATTGGTTTGCTACCTTATCCTCAGGTTAACAATTCTTGACGACATTTTTAGGACTTCTCGAACACAACTTCTGCATCTTCTTGAGGCACTGCCAGAATATGCTTAGCTCTCCCCCCCCCCCCCCCCCCCCCTTGTGCATACCTAGGGGCTTTTAACTAAACAATTATTAACATAATGACCTTTCTTAGAGCAATAAGTGCAGTATTTAGTATTGAGAGTTCATTGTGTACCCTTAAGTTTGGTAGCACTTGCTTAAATTTGCATCATATTTTTTTCACTGCATGATTCATGATTTAATACTTCTCAATGTCATTTTTCAAATATTATGATGCTATCAAGTGTTTTAAAAAGTTTTCAACTAATCCAGGATTATGTGTGCTACAACATGTTGAAATATGTATTGAAAAGTTGTAAGCATCAAACTACTGCTGCCCCAAACTACCGTTGTCACAAGTACCCACAGTAGGGTTGATCACAACCAATAGCATCAACTCCTATACCAGTTAGTTTTAAGTGATCACGTTAAGGCCTAAACATTTAGAATTGAGTAATGTTTAATATTAGTTTAAAATAATATGTTTTGGAAGAAATGTCATAACTTTTTAACCGTAAATCGGAATGAGGCGATTCTGACGCCACTGGACTCGTATCGCCCGTGCCTAGATAATACGTTTCAGGCTATTTCGTCGCTGTTCAAGGGGTAAAAATCGACTTTAAAGTTGGCAGTTTTGTTTTTTCATTGTCGAATTTGGTCTGTGTAAGGTTTTTCGTCAATTTTTTTACCTACTCTGATTGCGTCTTGTGGTAGTTGATTCAACTCTGCACATAAGTTGTTGGACTATTTGTTATTTGTCAAACAGTGTGGATAGTCCTATAAATAAATGATATTATGGTCGTTGTTTTTAAAATTACACTTTGATTTGTTGGGGAATGATATTTTGTCGTTTTACGATTACGTACTTTCGAAATCTTTACTTTTTCGCGATTACATACTTTCAAAAAATTTGTCGTGCCTTCAGGCACGAGTATCCACTAGTATATATATATATTCCAGAGAACCAACCAATCTATTTTTTCTCACCCTTTCAAAATCAATGCCAACATTGAATTAGAGCCAAAATAATAACCAAAGACTATCACCCAAAAAAATTCATAAAAACTCATGCTCATTAAAATTTTCAAATAATTAATGAAGTTGGCATATATAAAAAATGCGAGAGAGAGAGAGAGAGAGAGAGAGAGAGAGAGAGAGAGAGAGAGAGAGAGAGAGAGAGAGAGAGCTATAAATAATCAATAGCCATCATATCATTGTCCATAAATGCATAAATATGCATAATTCATAATAAGCATAGAGCAACCATCCAAACATACTAGAAAAGGTCCACATGCATAAAACATGAGCAAAAATAAATGTTATGTTCCATCCATATGTAGAATCAAATGTACTTCAACCAACAATCAAGCCATATGAGATATCCCCCACCTGCGAAGCCAGCTAAGGTATAGAAACCATCCTGAGGAGCTTCCCACAAATGAGCGTCAGGGCCGAACACTTCCTCCACACAAACTATCTTTTCTCCATTTTGGGGACGCTTGAAATGACACGTTTGTCGTGATGGATCTGTCACAACATGACCATTTGCCAAATTTTTACCAAACTTATTACACAATAGGACATTAGGTTCATTCATGGGAACGTGGGGAGGATGATGAGTTTGAGATGAACCAAGTGATGCGAAAACATTGTCCACGTTTTGGGTTAGAGGAGAAGGGCGATTAGTTGAGATGGATCGATCACTCGTGGGAGTGTTCAACGGTACCCCTCTTTCTTTCATGTTTGATAAATATGACATATAATCTGTAACATAAATATATAAAAAATAAAAGTTAAGAGCACGAATAACACACTGAAGTTGTAACATGCCATGACAAAATTTAAAAACATGAAAATCTACCTTGAGAGTATCCTCGACCGTGTGTAGTCTTGAGTTGAGTTCATAATTATTCCATGCATCTTTTTCATTTTTAGTTTTCCCCCGTTCAAGTGCCTCACTTGCAATCCCAATATGAATAAGTTGTGTCCTAGAGATATGGCTTGAATATGCACGAATACTTCCCCTTTTGTCCTTCCCAAATAATTCAGAAATTACATCTGTGTCGATGTCTCCCTCATCATGGTTACTTCCTTCATATTTTCGTCTATTCTCAGTAGCCATCAACTCATCCTATAGTATGAACAACAAAATGCTAAACTATAAATACATGTAAAAGAGGAAAAACTAAGGAGAAAAAAATAATAGCACAGATAAAAAATGAAATACTCCCATATTTAGCCTTAGCGCTTGCCATCACATTCCCATTTTCATCACTGTGTCCTGCAATCCACTTATTTATTCGCCTGAATTTTTTGGTAGGCTCTACCTTTCCCTATAAGTTTGATGAGAAGTGCAAGACTAAAAAATGTTAAGATTGGAAATTATAAATATGAATGCCTACCTTTTTTAATGTTTTCTGCACATAGCTACAACGCCCGAGACAATGGGGAGTTTGAATTTTTTGTCGATTTTCACTATTTTTAATATTTATAGTTGCCTTTTGGGATAATCTTCATTTTCTACAAAAAATTTCCAAATTTCAAGATCAACGCCTTGAGGCACTTCACGACCATTTTTCCTTAAATAGTCTCGCAAACTAGACTTTAAGGTCCTAAACCTTTGGGACCAAGGTTTCTCAAGCAAAAGGTGAACAACTTCAGTCGAAACATTAAGTTCAAATTGACCATGTAGAAAAATGTAAATAAAAAATAGCAAAAGGTTAGAAAATAACAAAATGAATTTATATATTAGCTTTACGCACGAACATACTATGATTCAAAAAATAAATTGTTGAATCCACAGTATATCTATGTATGTTTCGTACTTTAAAAGGGAAAAAACACTATGTATGGATAGTATTCTCACAAAAAATTGAATATTACCATTAATGTGTTCCATACATCATCTTTGAAGTGTTGTACCTTTCGCCAATCATCGTAGCTAACGGGAATAAGACTTCGCACTAAATCCCTTACACAAGAATTTCAGTTCTTACCATTATCACCCACAATAGAGCTGCCAATTTCAACTATGATTGAAATTTTATGCTTCTCATCTTTGCCACCCAATGGTTGAGACGAAGTTCGAGCAGAAGATGGTTGCTGCATTGCATTTGCATTTGAAGACATAATTGATTTCCTGAAATTCAGAACACGACATTAAATGAGCATCATACTTCTACACAAGGTAGTGTGTACAATTTTGTCCCGCAACCATATTTCCAAAAGGTGACCATCAAAAGCAAAGCTAAATGTAAAGAGAAAAGATGATAAAAAGGAAAATGGGGGATGGGAATTAAAAGGGTGAAAAAGCCTTAAAATAAAGCACGTACTATCAATTGACCATAGCAAGGCGACATGTTAAGTAATATTTATCTACCACTTGTGTCATGACAACATCTGAACATAATCTCAACATATGAATATACTCAGGAAAAAAATTATTATTTGTTCTTCCCAGTTGCCAAAGTAGCATAACTGTACAGTACATATGGTAGTGTCTTCTTTTATGCTTGTTACTCTATCAGTGATACAACAAGATCCAGAGTGAGAGTGCAAATAGATATAAGAAAATTACTTTGAGGAGTAAATATTAAATCTTGAATGAAACTCAGTACTGGATAATCTTGTGATCTTTATTACAAACCAATGAAAGAAAAATCAAGTCTTAAGTTCCATCAGTTGAATACGAAGTAGATTTTTGATGAAAATTCATCAACATCCGGCAATTGAATTGATGGTGGGTGTTGGTGTTGCTTAACAAATCGTAGCATAAATTAGGGTAGTTAGTTGAAGCTAAAAGTGAAGTAAATAAATCACAAGTGGGTCTTAGTCTAAGTCAAGTGAAAGAAAGGGATTTATGATAACAAGCTTATAATTAAACAACAGTTGGCATGATCCAAATGTAGACTAAAATTACCTTGGAATGTTCACAATCTGTAACCATAATTAGTGTTGGAACAGGGAGCTGAAAACCTAAGGTAGGAAATGAGATTGACATTTATCATATTATATTTTCTCTAGTTGTATGTTTACTAAAGTATATAAGCTCTTGAAATCGGATTGCAAAGTTGACTATTGAATTGCCTAAAATGATCAAATTATTTCCACTGATTGCCTAGAGTGATAATTCTTAAGATTTAGCTTATTTAGATCGGACCACAATATTGTAAAAATACTCGCTCAAAATTCAATTGAGCTGTTGGTAATCAGAAACCATTAAAACATAATAAAACCTTGATATTTTACAAAGTCCTTGTGATGGGGTGTACTTTGATAACAGCATTGACTATTTTTTAATCTAAGGTCGAAACCCCAAGGGTCAGTTATAATTCGGGTGAAAAGTAAATTGGTGAAAAATATTTTACCCCGAACTAAAGGGTGCCTAAAGTGTAAATCAAATGTCATCCAAGGCCTCAACCTTATTGAATTTGACGGATTGGTAGTTAGGTATGTTATATGTATGTGATTATGTTGATTGTAAGGAGATGGAAATGTGTATCTAATCTGTGTTGTTAATTCCCTGCTGAATATCTGGACTCACCCTTTAATATATAATGTAGGTATACAAAAGGTATGATGAATGATATGCTATTATACTATGGCGAGTCAGGCGTGAAAAATTTATCAATCTTCCAACTCTGGGGAAATGATTTAAACACTCTCATCTCTTTAGCTTTCTGTTATGTATATTTTCACCTCATAAGACTCGTGTTTGTAGAATGTTTAACCGTAGATGGTATTTCAATATGGGGCATTAATAAGATATCCATTGAGTCACGATTGGGAATATGGGTGACACTGTCTTTATAACAAATATATGAAAAATAGTTCTTCTTTTTGCTCTCTTTCATCCCGTTGAATTTTTAACTCTTGGCACTTGATTATATTTTGGTTCTAACCTAAATGCACTAACTGTTCTTGTGTGAAAGAGCATTGTATGCTATTAACTTCATTGAAAATTTTAAGCATTTAAAAAGCTTTGGTTCCTGCACAATATATATATATATATATATATATATATATATATATATATATATATATATATATATAGAGAGAGAGAGAGAGAGAGAGAGAGAGAGAGAGAGAGAGAGAGAGAGCATGAATTTTAAATGCAGAACACGAGATGTGTTTATTACAAGCCAGAATTCCATTTAAGAACACAGCCACATGTGTTCAATGTCCAAATGAAATAGTTAAAATATAAATTTTAAGTTCAAATCAATCAGATCTATATGATCTAACCTCATTACTTGACGTCAGTAACAGAATCATATAAATCTTAAATATAAAAGCAACGAGTCCAGTAGTAAATTACAATATGTGATAACTCAATTTCAGATCGACACAGGTAAAAGCATATATATGCACCCATAAACTAACATTCATAATTTTCTTAATCAGCAAACATAAATCATTTGAATTAAATAATAGTATATGAAAATGGAAGTGTGAAATGTAACATAACAAGAAACTGTATGTACAACATTTGAAGTAGACACAAAAGAATCAATATAAACCAATTGCAGTTAGATCTGAACATTTCTATGAAATGCATGAATGAAATGGAATACCTTAAAAGTGAATTAGGGTGGTTGACACTGATTATGATAGTAATCTCCTATGAGAGTTTTTAAATGCAGTTAATTAAAATAGAAAAAGGAGATAAGTGTGAAAAGGTCTTGGAATTACTTTAAGGATACGCATAACACGAGAGACGCTTTGCTTGATCAACTTCACCAAAAATCCCTGCATTCTCTTCAGATCACTGGTTCCAGGATCACAAAATTCGATGGAAACCTTCCTCGACAAATTCTCAATCTTGGGCCTCGGTGTTCTCTCGTTCATCGTCGATGCACAAAGAAGAGGCAGAGGATGTTGCATGATAATGTGCATCATAAAATAAAATAAAACTCAACATTTATAATGCTACTAGTAAAATAAAATAAAACTCAGATTGAAAGACATACATAAACTTGAGTTTTATTCATTTTTACATCAAGCAGTGACGAAAAAATCATCTTTATGTATGTCTTTACATCAAGTGATGTAAAACTCAGATCGAAAGACATACATAAACTTTTATTTGGATTTGGTTCCCAGGATTTTGGAAAAAATAAAAATTTCCCGATTTCATCTTTACATCAAGAAGTGACGAAAAATTCATCTCGTGAACGAATCCGTGCTAGAGATGTCATAAACGATGATGGCAACAGTTGTCCCTCTATAGGATACATGCAACTGCTATTTAGTCATTCCTGTATTCCTAGCCTTTACTCCACCCTCACTTCTTTCATGCAACTCTTTTATTGTTCAATCCCATACATTGTATTTTCAAGGTGTCAATACCTGCTTTGTCTTTAAATTTTGCAACATTGAAACCCCACACATTTAGCTACTATAATAGGAAAAAATAATTAAAAGTCAAGATTTCCTTCTGCTTCAAGATATTATCAATTAGCGAATATATCCTATGACTCACAGCAACATATACCTTATTTGATAACATCTTAGTAAAAGCATCTGCCTATTCTTTGTAATAAGTAGCATATAATAAAGTCCAAAAAATTTAATAAACCTAACGATGCCACAATAAATGGTGACAAATTTAATCCCTTACGTGGACCTGTTTCCCTAAAGTAGTTAAAAGGTTAGAATTTCAATTACAACCATAATGAACAAGTAAGCCCATGTAAAGAATGTTGTAATTTAGAATTTATAGTTATTTCTAGAGCAATACACTGAACAAACAAACAAAATAACTAAAACAAGCTTACGCAAGCATTAAACATGGCAGTAGAAACCTAAAAAACACATCACTTTTCTAGTACAACCAAATCCTCCTCTCAAAGAAATTGATCTTCTAGTATCTACGAGTGAAAACATCAGATATCGATATCGCAAATAGTGTAATGGAGGATTCCAATTGTTATATCAATCATAATACACGTGATACATACCATGGCATGACTACTTAACTCATAGATTGAGAAGTTAGCCTCCTATGACTCGCAACAGCATACCTTGTTTGATAATTATATGGTTGAAGAAAAAAAAAAGAGGATGGTAAACAATCTTAATTTGAATTAAATGGATTAAGAATGATAACCTCTGTCATGAAGAGAGGGTCCTGTGGCATCGCAAAACCATGGAAATGTATACAGAACTATTGCTTAACAAAATGAAATCAGGTTTATTTGATAACATCAATGGACATTATTTGAATTAACGTTTTGATAACATCCGTTAGACCATCACCCCCTGAACTTTGCGTTCAAACTCATACCAATCGAACCATAACAACCTTTACACTTGAACTATAATATTGATTCATTTATACTCACGCCAATCGAACCACATATGAAAATAAACAAACTTAAAGAAAGAGAAACAAAGAAAAGCGACTGGACAACTACATACATAGCATGATTTATAAAAAGAAATGTTTATAAATATATGAAGTAATTCAATGTCATTCCAATTATAAAATGATAAGAAAAAAGGCATTAATCGTTCCAAAAGTATTCACATATTTCCAAATGAGTTTGGTGATTCAATAGCTAGACGGAACCATGAAGTTTAAATAGCTTTTCCAAATGAGGTTGGTCTTGAATAGTAGATTGGAAGTTCGTTGGTATATCTAACCCGTCTACTCGACTGGTCAGTCTCTTCGGTGAGTGTATAACCACGCACCAATTGGTATTCTTAAGGTCTCTCGAATAGAATACTTGGTTAGCCTCTAAAGTGAGAATTAAAGGCTCATATAAGTCATTACTCAAACTCTTAATCTTATCAAAATTCACCATCACCAAATTAGAGTCCGGACAGTGTATATAACCAATGGTCTTATCTTACACTCTAACCCAATCACAATAAAACACTACCTCCTTAATTATTGTATAATCAAGCTCAATTATATGTCTAATAACCCCATACCACATTGTCCAAGCATCATTTAAATTTTTATCGCTTTTTCTTGCCCTGAATTTTATCCACGTCTTTAGGCAAACACCGTTGTCTTGTGTTACAACACTATCGTCGTGGTACTTAGTTGAAAATAGAAAACCATTGACGCGATACTTCTTATATGTCTTAACCCTATGATTTGGCCCTTGAACTAATCGTCGCAATAGTGCCTTCGATTCTGTCTCTCTTGAATTGACCAACTGTGCAAAAAAACAAAACATAATTATAACACTAAATTCCAACATTATGCTCATTAATAAAGGACATGTCGAAGCACTCTTATTATATATTACAAACCTTTTCGTATAGCCATGATATGAAAGAAGTTTGCTTTTGTACTTTTGTCATTTTGATCCCCTTTCTTCTACCACGAGAATTGGACTTCAATAATGCTTTATACTCACAATAAATCGTTCATTTTAGTTTAAAGTTTCAATATAACAATATTAATACACGTGTAATATAAACATATGACGAAACTCAAACTTGTAGTATTCAAGGAGTCCATCGACATCAAGATGAAATAGTACCCACGGACGTATTTGTTGAAATTGTGTTGGTTCCAACATCACGAACTTATCGTCAAGCAAAGGACCTTCATCAGATAACTCTCCATCTTCCTCTAAGAATGCTTCATGAGTCCATCGATGATTTCCCTCTAGGGGGTTTGGCATATACTCCATGCAATAGCGAACCGACTCGAAAATAATATAAGACTCTATAATCGACCCTTCAACATATCGTTTATTGCTTGGTATATTTTTAAAGTCTCCCATTTCTCTGTTCATATGGGTGAAAAAACATAAACATTACAAAGTCGTTAACATTTGCGTGTTAAAATTCAATACAAGATTAATTATTTACCTTTCGAACGAAAGCATCCACCGATCTGATATACGTCCACATATCAATGTTTCATCTGCTAGATGCACCATAAGGTGGATGCTAATATCAAAGAATCTTGGTGAAAAATATTTTTCCAACACACACAATGCTCCCATAGCCATGTATTTGGCTCTTCGGATCTCCTTTCGAATTAAAACCTTTGAGCACAATATGTTAAAGAACAAACTCAACTGCTTGATAACTTTTTGTAAATCACGGTGTTTAGGGAAAGCATTTTCAAGCAAAATAGGTAGTAAATATTCTATTATGACATGATAGTCATGTGACTTCAACGAGTGCAAACTGGGTGGATTAAGAGTGACAATGTTGCTCAAGTTTGATGAAAAACTCGAAAGGAGCTTCAAGTGTTTCAAAATTTGACAAAACTATTTTTGCTCCTCCTTATTCAATGTAAATGGTGCTTTGGGTTTTATCTCTTTACCAGTGTGTCCGTCTACTTTCATCCATTGATTATTGTGCATGTGCATAGTCTCCATATCCAACCGAGCATTTATTGTATCCTTTGTTTTGAGTTTAGTATCAACGATTGTGTTTATTAGATGTTCTGCAACATTCTTCTCTATGTTCATTACGTCAAAAACATGTTGACCTTGATGTGAAATCCAATATTCTAAATCAAACAAAATGGACCTTTTATACCACGCCTCTTTAACCTCAGTATTACAATTCTCGATTGCATCACTGAACTTTTACTTTTTACTATGGACTTTAGGGATCTTCCCAGGAATATAATCAATGTGGGATAACTTCTCTAATAGGCACCACCATTTAGCCAGCTAGGAGGGTCTCTATATTCTGTCGTTTTGAACCCTAAATAAACTCATTTCCTGAACGGGTGATCATTGTTGAGAAACATATGGTAGTTTGTGTAAACTATCTTTTGTTTATGCTCTAGTCGGATGAACGTAGTATTATCATCGCAAATAGGACAAGCTTTGGAACCATGTGTTATGCGTCCAGATAAATTCCCGTATACAAGGAAATCATGAATCCCCCGCATAAGCATAGCTCTCAACGTGAAAGACTATTTTCTCGATATGTCATAAGCCGACACTCCTCTTCTCATAGTAGCTTCAACTCGTCTACTAGTGGCTGTAGACAAAATATCAATGTCTTGACCAGGTGCCTTTGGCACAAGTATTAACAAAGACAACATATGAAACTATTGCTTCCCGTGCAATAATGGTGAGCAATTTTTTGGTGCGGTGATAACAGGACAATAACTATAACTAGCAGGTTGAATACCACATGGATAAAACCCATCAGTTGCTATTGCTAGCCAAACATTGCGCTCTTTTTTAGCAAAATCTGGCCATTTCAGTTCTAAAAATTCTCCACTGAGATGAATCGAAAGGATGTTGTTGAAAATCCCATAAACTGGCTACTCGACTATGCCAGGTCATTTCCCATGCTATCCCTGGTATAGTGTACAATCTAACAAGTCTAGGAATTAGAGGAAAGTGATTCAATACTTTTTTAGGTTCTCTGTATACTTTACTCCATTTGCTCGTGCTCACTTCATATCTCAGCTCTCCACATTGAGGACATTCCTCCTTATCTTCATTTTCCTTCCAATACAAAATATAATTATTGACGCATACATGAATGAATGACATTCCTCCTTATCTTTCATCAAACGTGTTTCTTGTCAGGAGCCACCTTTTCAATGTAGATAGAAATGTTGTCACACTATTTTTTTACCATCCAAACTGCTTCTTTATATTGTGCAATCCTACAATTATAGAAAGAGTTATCTCAGGGCCCTCACATAAAGGGTAAAATTTCTCAATTGCTAATCTCTTGTATTCATCGCACTTTTGCTACCTGGATACATTTCTTCATCAACCCTAGGTTGACCTCCTTTAGTATCTACATAAGTACCATCATGCACTTCATAAAATGTATCAACAAGGTTCCCCATACCAAGTCCCGCATTGTCAGTACTTTATTCTTCAGTTATTTCTTCAGTAGTTCTTGTCGATGGGTGCTCTTTTAAATTCGTGGAAGACTTTTCACCATGTAAAGCCCATGTAGTATACGACTGATCTATACCGTGCCTCAGAAAATGTGTTTGAAATTTTGTCACGGTAAATCGCATCCTATTCCGACATTTCGAACACGGACATGGAAATGTTGACAACAGTTGATCATTATTTTCAATCGCAAAGTTAATAAAATCTTCAACTCCTTGTTTATACACTAAGTTAAATCTATTCTTTTCACCCATCCATCCTTTATTAATTGGTCGAGGCATTCTACAGCGTAAAAGAGTTAAGTGATAAGAGCATATCGTATAGTAAGACAAGACATTCATATGGAAACAATAAATAATTATTTATTGTTGAAGGCACCTTGTGTTTCCTCAAAGTTTCAATAACACTTATATAATTCTACCACTGAAATAATCATCACAAAACATGTATTTCAATTGAAATAAACGTCTACAATAATTAACCTTCGATTTCAAACACATTTAAAACTACAAAGATGAAATTATACATTATTGTGGTAAGAGGAGGATATATAACAAACTTAAACTTTAAACTTCCGATTTGATTTAACTTAAAGACCTAACTTTGATTGCAGCGTTCGATTTCAAACATAATATCACATATCAACCATGATTTTGTAATTTCAACCGGATAAATATGGTTATTAGCGGATGTAATTTGCCAACAACAAAACCATAAACTGATACCCTTATTACCCAATAAAGATATACAGTAATTACATACGTTAACAAATAACGAATATAAAAGAATGGGTTGTCAAAGAGAACAAATTATCCATCTTTTAATACATTTTTCATTTTTACAATCTTATATTTAAACAAAAAATTAAAAATAACATAATAATAAATATATTCGTACATATCATGCTCATAAACTAATAAATTTAAAACTTTTGCATAATTGTGTATATATCAATCGATTAAATGAGCAATACACAATGATTACACAAATAATTATAATTTTGCAACAGAATTTCAATTATAATGCGTGTATATATTTATACATATGATTTCCCTGATAAGGAAAGGTGAATATAAATACCGGATTAAAAAGAGAGTTGGACCGAGAATTTGTAGCTCGACAAGAACTGTTCCTAAAATAGAGAAAAATAAAAACAATATATTTTCAAAATATATTGTTAGATATTTACCCAGATTTGGGGTAGTAAGGGTATGGATATCAATTTTATGCCGCAACAAAACTCATATATTGAAAATAAATTTATTCCCCCAGATTTTTTTCCGTCAAATGCTGACATATTTCTTGCATTGCGTAGATTCCAAATAAAATAAGGCAAAATGAAACATAAAGACCTTTTTCAGAGTTGTATTATAGTGACACCAAGTTATTATCCTTTTTCTCAAATAATAATTATTATAGATAATTCCAAACATTCTCTTGAAATGAGCCCAGGATATAAAGCAATATCACCTCTAGAAAAAATAATACGAATCATGTTTTAAAAAGAGGGAGTACCAGAAAAAAACTTAACGACCATCTCACACCAGACTGGCAAAGCGTAGGTGCAAGTGGGCCGTTTTGAACATAATCAACACTATCGCTACATCTTATCCCAATATTCAATAATCCTGATTAAAACTGTGTAAATGCAATTTACTAAATCTGTGGGAGGTTTAGTCACTAAACCTGATTCAATCCACTAAACATTTCTTTAGTCGATTAAACATGAATAAAATAGAAGCATAACGACTACTTCTTTGAGAAACTCAAAACCAATTGCTTCCCAATAACTCATAACCACGTGTTTTGTTTCCCAACCATCATGTTTCACATGCAAAAGTTGATAAATAATATCAAAGCTCCATTCAATTACTTTCATCCTAAATTAGTTGAGATTTCAAAAGAAAAAAAGAAAGATAAAAAATATCACAACACTCACACAATTTGAATCTCCAAATTAGAAAAAAATATATGTAGTGTTACCTCTTTTTGCGATCAAATTTAGGAGATGGCGGTGGGAAGGGAACGGCGTTCTGAGATAGAGAGCGCGTTCTAAGAGGGAGAACGGTGTTTTGAGATGGAGAACGGTGGGAGACGGTGGGAGGAGAACGACGACAATAGAAGGAAGTCAACAGTTACGTAGACATGTGTGTCACGTCCCAACTTTTACGTAGGAATAGAATTAGGGTAAAATAAAATAGCACACGAAATAATTCCCTCCATTTTGGCGCCAATTTGTTTGGCTAACACATGTTTTTAGTGGATAAAAAAATTAAATTTTAAAAAATATATATTATAATTAAGTATTAACATACTAAAAAATAACTGTAACGGACATAAGTAATTACTAACACTTAAATACCGCTAGAAATTCCTAACGCACTCTTAGTGTTACAAAATCAAATATAGGTCCGTTACAAATGTTTTCATACGGTGTAGTGTATTAAGCACTGACACGACATTGGAATTTGCCACCTCATTACTGTACAGTAACTAAAAATCATATTGCAAGCAGATTGATAACTTCATTATTGTACAATAATTAAAAAACAGATTGCAAGCAGGTGTTTGCAGCTTCATTATTGTTCTATTTTAGAGTAACTTCATTATTGTGGTATAGAGTAACTTCATTACTTCTATATGCTACGATAAAAAAAATCATTTCATATAAGATTGATCAATGGTATAAGTTTGCTTTAAAAGAAGGACAATGTATTCTTTTGCACATTCCAAGCACATTTTTCGATTGCTATGTGCTACGGCTAAAATGCATATTGCTTTTGAGAAATGGATGAAAAATATCAAGATATTATCGTTCAACGGTATTTTTATTTTTATTATTGTATATGAACACATAAGCACATATATATGAAATACAAGCACATATATATGAACACATACCCCTGTTTGGAATTTTTTAACCTGTTTCAATACACATACACCTGTTTGGAATTTTTTTGGCATAGCATTTAATTTAGGGGCAGAGAAATAATTTAAGGTAGTGATATTTTTACAGAAATTGTTGTTATGAACAATTTAGGGGTATGTATCATTTTCTATTTTCTATTATTTTATTTTGATTTCATTTATATTTAGTAGGGGCATGTATCATCTTAATCCGTAAAATGCTTATAAATGTATATTTTTTCTCCGTCGGCTTATCAATGAAACACAACTTATAGCTAGCATTGTCCATAACATTTTGCAATGTGCACTAGATTTCAGATCTTATGTGATTGAAAGAATATATGTTAGTCTCTATTAAATTGTTGGCCTTCAATCTTGTCAAATGATAAGAACTAATTACTCTTTTTTGTTCGTTTGTTTTATAGTTTGGAACTCATTGGAAGTTCGATGGTTATGCATGTAGAGGTGAATCAGTGTTGCTTGATAAATGAGGAGTTAAGCACGTTAGTGCTACTTTAAGATAAGACTGTGGAATTTGAGATGAATTTCATATATATTGACAACAATTGAGATAAAATTTAAATTTTCTCATGTATTGAGATGAATTTCATATGTATTGACATGAATTTTCTATTAATGGAATTTGAGCCATTAATTTTTAGCGGGCTTATTGTGTGGATGTGTATTAGTGTTGTTACGGACTATTTCTATTGTTATTTTACTATTTTTACCATGCTGGTTTTATATTATTATTGATTTTTTGTTATTCTAAAATAAGTACGAAAAATAGTGGAAATGTTGTTGATTTTTTATGGTAACATTATTTATAATTTTTTTCTTTGATCCAAAAATTTGGCACAGTTCAAACCCGTGCCAAAAGTGTATCAAATTTTGGCACAATTTTGGCTATGCCAAAAGTGTACCAAAATGTACTCAATTTGGCACAGTTATAAAACGTGTCAGAAATATCGAAGTCTCACATGGTTTGAAAATGTGTCAGAAGTGTTTCTGTTTGGTCAAATCTGACACACTTTTAAACCGTACCAGAAAAAAAAGCCAATTTGGACTACACGATTCTGGCACACAGTTCAAAATCATGCTAGATTTGATCTGGCACAGTTTTGAACCGTGTCAGATTGTTGTTTTGGGTGTAGTGTTCTAAAATGTGATATATACCAGATAGTCTCTCGAATATTTTTTAATACACGTTTAGTCCAACCCTTTATATTAGTTCTAAAAAGTCCCTCAACATGCCACTAGGGCGGAGTTTTAAATATAAAGGAATATTGGTTAAATGGGTGTTTGATGGACTTTTTGAAACAAAATAAAAAAACTTTGACTAAATGTGTATTCAAAAATATTTGAGGGACTTTTTGGTAATTGATCCTTTGAAAATTATGACCAATATAGTTAAATAAGGATGTTTTTATATAAACCCACCATAATCATTATCAACGCCCAACAGACGATTTACATTTGTTAAATTGAAGAATTGATTAAAAGACATAAAATACTATTTTAGAAGCCCCCGACCATAAGATTTCTTGCCCTATATGGATTTAATCTTCAAGTGACTATAGGCTCGGAGAAGTCCGACAAGAAAGAAAGTCCTTAATAAATATCAAGAGAAAAGAACCCCTGTATAATCAGTATCTAAACAAACACACACTGCGTATTCATTATGTAAAAAAATACTCCTTGGTAAATATATCTCCTCCTCTCACCACCACCACACACTAAATCTAAAAAAGTTGAAAAAATCGACACTTCGATTTAATACAATGTTTGGTTTCTATTATTTCATTTGTTTGGAATTCAAGTTCAAACATTTAATTCAAGTTTCCAATTCACAATATCATATGTATCCCACACAAGAACTCAATTCTCAATCAACACTTAAACCCAACGCAAAACATGGAATTCATGTTTGATTGAATACCCAATCAATTGATTGCATCCACGGGTTTACTTCTGATTCACACAAGAACTTAGTATGAATCGTTGGGTCAGTTAAAAAATTTTGAAATCAATTTTTTCATACTGAATCGATTGTAAGAAATCAGTCTGATGATAGTTTTTCTCTGTTGATAACAAATGATTTCTTCATATACCGATTTGTCTTCGAGTTGTCTTTAGTTCTTCAACTTTTTTAGAAACTCTTCTATAGTTTTATATATAAGGTGATGCTAAATAAATTAGAGCCCATTTGCGTGGGTTAATAAAACTGAGGGGCTATTAAAAGAAGAAATATGATTTATTTAAATATATCCTTAAATAAAAGTCAATAAAACTTAAAAAAAAGTTCTTAGAGCTAAAATAAAATATGGATGACAATTTAACCCGACTTGTAGGCGCCCCACCCCGCCCCTAATGGGGCGGGTTTTAAGACCCGATAAATGAATTAGGAGCGGGTATGTGTTTGAAAAATCCATTTATTAGATGGGGAAGGTTAGGAGTTTGCTTAAATAAAACCGCTCCGCCCCGTTTAACTTATGCGTACATAAATACCATTTATATGTATGTTAATTATAATTAAACCATATATATTGTAAGGACATATTTTCATAGGTCCGTTATTAATTTATTATGTCATATACCGCTACACCGTCGAAGAGCATTCAAGAGACATCTACATCAAAGACGGATCCGAATTACTCAAGTTATTCATCATTCAAGACTCCGCGAAGTTTACTTTGGTAAGGTTATGTTTTAAATACCTTTACTTTTCGCTTAGAGCTTTTGGGAGATTTTTACAAAATATTTTCTAAGTGTTGGAGCGGACTTTTTGGTCAAATATTGAGAATGAGTATTTTTTCTAAGTTTAGTAGCGGACCTCGATTTTGACGCCCAGGTCGTTCGCGCGAGATCAGCATCTCGTTCGAGCGAGATTGGAAGTCGCGCGATGTCGTTTGAACGACATGCGTACTTCGTTCGAGCGAGACTGCTTCTCGCTCGAACGAGCTCGATTTTTGAGGCGGCGCGATTTTCTATAAATACTCATTAAATGGTAATGTTTTCATTAAGAAGTCCATATATTTTGACGAACAGAAACACTGCCAAAGCAGTAATCTTTAAGCTTCTTCTTTTAGGGTTTTAATCCCTTTTTGTTTTCAATTCACAAAACTGCCATATGCTTTAGTGAATTGTTTTGGTGTTCAAGAACACAACTTTTGCCCTTGTTTATTCTTTGTGGGGAGAGCTCTACAACCAACAGTTGCGTACTATTATGGAGGGAGTCCTTATAAAGTTCACATCTTGAGAAGAAGTAGTTTCTCTTCTTCACTGCTGCCCTCCTGGAAAGGGAAAGTTCCAGCCGAGACATCGGAACCGACACTTGCGGGTATTTCGTATGTCACTTTATTTCATTGTAATCCGTGTAAGCCATTTTCTTACAAAATTATAGTGAAATAAAAGGTTTTGCCCCTTCGGGGATTTTTCCTTAAGCTTGTGTCGCATGCTTTATTTATTTTATGGTTTGACACACGCACACACGCAGTTGAATGATTTGGGGCTGACTTATTTTGGTTTAAAAATACACACTAAATAAATAAGTGTGCTAACGTAGAAAGTTGTGAATTTAATCAATTATCACACAGTCTCTCGCACTCTTTTCATATATATAGAGAGGTAGGCTCCTCTGCACACAAAGTTTGCACAGTGCTAGCGCATACCAATTTTTTTAAAGCATTAAAAAATATATTTTTGAGTTTATTTTTTATGTGATATTTAAACATTTCAACGACGCCATGTAAAAAAAATCAACAAAATTTTTTTTTTTTTGCTATTTTTAAAAAATCGGTCAAACTTTCGCGGCTTTTAAAGTGCTTAAAAGGAGCGAAAGTTTGACCGATTTTTTAAAAATAGCAAAAAAAGTTTTTTTTAACTGATTTTTTTACATGGATCCGTTGAAATGTTTAAATATCACACAAAAAAATTCAACTCAAAATTTTTTTTTTTACTATTTAAAAAAAATGATGTGCAAACTTAGTGTGCACATGAACCTGACTCTCTCTCTCACTCTCTCTCTCTCTCTCTCTATATATATATATATATATACACACAGACACACACACATACACACACATACACTAAAAAAACCTTTTATATGTATGTTAATTTTGTAAAAGATCTATGTGAAAAACATGAATTGATAATTAAAAAACTGTCTCACATATTGGAACACGAACCATTGTAGACCTCTAAGACTATAATGTAATAATTTTAATTTACTATTTTTAAAATTATCCCGACCGATAGGAGCCTCGACCAGTCCCCTTTATTAAATGGGGCGGGTTAGGAGTTAATATAAATAAAAATCGCCTCGCCCCGCCTCGTTTATTAAATGGGACGGGTTAGGATTCTTAAAAAGTCGCGCCAAATATGCCCCGTTGTAGGCTTGTCAATGGATTGGATTTTATCCAAATCTGATCTGTTTAAGTGGATATTGATCATGCCTAAAATTCGATTATTCGATTACCCAATCACCCGTTTATTAAATTGAGCGGATTTGGATTTATATTCTCCGATCCGTTAATAATCCGATTCAATTAATATTTTTAATATATATATATATATATATATCATATTTAATATTTTTTTAATTAATTTATATTGTATTTAATAATATTTTAAATATATATTATAATAGTTCTTTATTTCATTAACAGTTTTTTTTTTAACATTTGCAAAAAAAATTCATGAAATAAGAGTTGAAAATAAAAATGTTGCAAATCAAGTTTAACATAAGCAGATAATCGGATCGGATCTGAATCCGTTTAGCATAAACGGACATTGATTTGAATTTGCCTGATCCGATCCGATCCGATTAATAAACGGATTGAATCCGAATCCGTTTAACATAAATGAATATAAATTTGAATTTATCTAATTCGATTCGAATCCGATCCGTTTACATGCATACCCAATGCCATTCCTAAAATATAGGTTTTTACGGTCTAGTCCTTGAACTAACAATTTTGGGCAAAAAAATCGGTGAACAAAATTTTAAACGATTAGGTCCAACATATAAATACCCCCAATTTAAAAAAATCATAAACCTTTTCGGCTATTGGATTTTTCTCTACAACTAACAACTATTCTCCGAAATTGAAAATAACATCAATCTTATGCTTTGATCGTCTGTCCTATAATCGATTACAGTGTTCTTAATCGATTCTACTTGTATCACTTAGTTCTATCATTTGTAAGTTTATCTTTATCATCAGTTGATTTTTCTATTTTCGATCGATTATAATAAGTATATGTCCTTTGTTTTGATTCAAGAGACTCATTGTAATATTCATTCATGTGATTGAATAGCTTTTTATATGTTATATATGTATATGTTTTGATTTCGTATTTTTTATGCATTTATGTTTGGATTCTTCATATATAAGTTATATTTATCAATATTTGTATTTGTTAGTTGAATGTGCTGAATGAATATTATTGATGTTTCATTCTAATTTTAAAAGTCCTTGATTTTGATTTGGTATTGAATCACTTATTGATATAGGTCCGCGCCAGTGGAAATAACCAGTTCGATATCAGTTTTCAAAGTACACGCAGTGTTTATAAAATACACGTGATTGTTTTTTTGAAAATATGTGTGTGCTTTATTGCTTCATATATAGGTTTTTAAATAGTGCCTGTAATTTTATATTAATTATAAATAAATATTTTGATATTTCATGCATTAAATTATTGCACACATTTTTAGAATTGTTAACCTTGAAGTAAATATTTTTCGTCTCTGTTTTACTGCACGACATTATGGTAAGTAGTGTAATAGCAAGGTGTTGTTATTTGGATAATATAGCTTGTATTGAAATATTTGAAGATAACTCATTAGATTTCATATGCAATGAGTTGTGTATTAGGTTTACTAATTTGAGAAGTGGGAGTTTTTCATTGAGGTATTCATTTGGTGATGAATGTCGGTTCATGTTGGTTTGTGACAACGATGTTTCTTGTATGTTGCGGTCCCAATTGATCGTGAAAGCTAATTTCATTTGGATATATGTCCTTGATTCGTTACCATTTCCATGTAATACATGTCGTGAACGGGTTAAATGCTCTAATCGAATTTTTGAAGGGGTTGACTGCAGTAATACAAGTTCTGAGAGGGTTGACAGTGGTGATACAAATACACAGAGGTTAGAGTCTTTATCATCAGGCACTGCAAATGATTTTAATAGTTGCATTGAAAATGACTTTTATCTTGGAGGTGTGGAGCCAAGTAAGTCGAAAGTCTATCTTTCGAAAGATTGGAAGACTTATATACGTCATGAGAAGCAGTGTTTTGAAGGAGGTGTAGTGGAATTTCGGGATTAATTGCGAAAGTATGCCGTTGAGGTTGGGTTCAAGTATGTGTATTTGAAAAATGATAAAACTCGAGTGATGGCTGAATGCTCTAAAAAGACTATTGAGAATTGCATGTGGAGAATTCATGCTTCATTATCTACGATAAATGGATACTTTTACATACGTGCAATGAATAATGAGCATATATGTAGAGGTGTCTTTCGTAGTCCGTCAGCTAAAATGATAGCCTCCAAGTTGGTTTCAACATTGGTAGCTAATGATCTTAGAGATAACCCACTATTGAGACCAATTGATGTAGTTAGAGATATGAAGAAGAATTATAGTCTTGATATAGCTTATCAACATGCATGGCGTGCGAAAGAGATGGCTGCTGTTGATATATATGGTGATGAAAAGGTTTCTTATGCATTAATGAATAATTATCGTGACCTTCTATTGTAGTATAATCCTGGGTCGCATTGCATCCTTGACGTGTAACATGAGAGTAAAAATTTCAAAAGAATATTTGTAATGTTTAGAGGATGTATTTATGGATTTCAATACTGCATACCTGTTTTATTTCTTGATGGTGCCTTTTTGAAGAGCCGTTACCGTTGAACAATACTATCAGCTACTGCAAGGAATGGGAACAATGGTAAATTAATTGTAAATATTTTATTTTGTGTATTGCATTGACATTTTGTTTGTTCCATTCCACATCATCAAAATACAAGCATAAAAATATAAAATACCTTTGAAGGTCTTTGTTTTAGTTCACGTGTACTTTTCATTTTTCTGCATATACTTTGATGATGATGATGTTATGTGTAATACTAAGTAAAGTACACGCATAGTACATGTCAAGTACATGTCAAGTACACGTGAATGTTTTTGTTAATTTCACGTGTACTTTTCATTTTTTTGCGTGTACTTTGATGATGATGATGTTATGTGTAATACTAAGTAAAGTACACGCATAGTACATGTCAAGTACATGTGAATGTTTTTCTTATTTTCACGTGTACTTTTTATTTTTATGCGTATACTTTGATGATGATGTTATGTTGAATACAAACTAAAGTACACGTATAGTACATGTCAAGTACACGTGAATGTTTTTCTTAATTTCATGTGTACTTTTCATTTTTATGCGTGTACTTTGATGATAGGTGTTGTTATTTAGAAATAATAAAGCAAAGTACATGTTAAAAATGTAAAGTACCTTTGAATGTTTTTGTTTAGTTCACCTGTACTTTACATTTTTATGCGGGTATGTTGATGTTAGTGTTGTTAATAATAAAGTCAAGCAAAAGATTGGAAAGTAAACGTGCATGTCTTTTTATCTTTATCATGTGTACGGTACATTTTTATGTTTTGTCTTGTTATTTACAAACAATTTAAATTAAACACATAATATATTTCCCATGTGTTTTAGGGTCTGCGCCAACAGCATCAATTTACAAAGTGTTGTACATGGATATGTTATTTATTTTAATTTTGATATATTTTTATAATTCAGGACTTTTTCCTGTTGCATACGCTGTTGTTGATTCCGAAACCGAAGATAACTGGATGTGGTTTCTTATCAATTTGCATAGTGCAGTAGTTGAGCAATATCGAAACATAACATTTATATCAGATCGAAAACAATGGATTACTTAAAGCTGTTTCGAGGGTCTTCCCGTTGTCTGCATATTCCTACTATATACATCATTTACAAGGGAATATAAAAAAGAAAGTGGGAATTGTGCTGGATTTCAAAAGAAAATTGTTAAAAAAAATTTGCCTTTTGCATATGTTGTCTCAGTAGATGTATTTCATAAGAATATTGAAGCATTGAAGAAGGAAGGATGAGCTACTATTGCCGATTTCATTGATAGTTTGCCTCCGAGAATTGGTCCTGTGCATATTTCCCTGGTAAACGGTATGGTGCAATGACATCTAGTGTTGCGGGGTCATTCAATTCATGGATATTGAAGGAAAGACATTTACCAGTAATGAATATGCTTGATAAATTGAGAGTGAAGATTATGAATTTCAATGCAAACAAACTTGTTGAGTCTGACACTTGGACAAATGAGTTATGTCCTTTTTTTAAAAGTTACTGAATGAAAATTGGAATAAAAGCCGACATTGGACTATTAGTCACTCGAGTCAAAATGTATTCGAAGTTCATTCAGAAGTGCGAGCAACAGCTGACTTAGGAGAAAGGACTTGTTTTTGTAATAGTTGGCAGATTAGATATTTTTTATGTTCTCATGCTGTTTGTGTTGTGCGGAGGAAAGGGACCAGTATTTATGATTATATTGAGGAGTACTATAAGGTATCTTTCTACAGAAAATCATACTCGATACCTATAGTTCCTCTTCCTGATTTGATCTCCTTAAATATTCCTATTCCTGAAAATCCATCTGTCCTTCCACCAATGACTAAGAGACCGACAGGCATGCCAAGAAATAAGAGAATAAAGTCTTCTGGTGAGATCACAGTAAGGGAAGTTACTTGCTCGAGCTGTAGTAAAACGGGTCATTACATGTCTACTTGTAAGGAACCCATTTGACAATTTTTTAAATTGCTGAATTCATTCATTTTAACCATTTGATTGAATAAATTAATTAATAAACCATTTGTTTCACATAAATGAATGTAATTTATTTTTAAGTCTCATTTTTTAGTTTGTTTTTTATGTTGCTGTACACATATTTTGTCATAAAACACACATGATCATTTTTCCTGATGTTCACGTACTTTACCTTTGTATACGCATGTTATGTACAGTACATGCGCATTTTGATGTCCAAAGAAATTTTATCAATGCGTGTAATTGATGAAATATGCGTGTACTTTATTAAGTACACATAAAATACATAAAGCACACGCATTTAAAAATGGATTTGGTCAGTTAAATATGCGTGTACTTTAGAAAAAAATGCGTGTACTTTATTAATGATATTTAATTTAGATTAACTTGATGAAATATGTGTGTACTCTAGGATGTACATGCATGAAGTACACGCATTGATAATTAAAGTACACACATTTAAATATAAGTGTACTTAATAAAATACACTTATTAAGTACACGCATCTTAAATATAAGTACACGCATTTAAATATTTATGAAGTACATGCATTGATAATTAAAGTACACGCATTTAAATATAAGTGTACTTAATAAAGTACACTTATTAAGTATACGCATTTATGATGTACATGCATGAAGTACACGCATAATATAAATATAATATTACATTATATTTATGAAGTACACGCATTGATAATTAAAGTATACGCATTGATAATTAAAGTACACGCACAATATAAATATAATATGCGTGTACTTGATGAAATGCGCGTGTACTTTATGAAGTACACGCATTGATAATTAAAGTACACGCATTTACATATAAGTGTACATGCATGTTTTTGCAAAGTACACGCATATTGATATGATAAAAATCTAATTCAATATACGCGTACTTTATATATTCTGCATGCAATGTTATCAAGTAGACGTATATAAATGAATGTACTATTTGGAAGATGGTTTTGAACATTACAATGTGCTTGTACTTTATAAAAGACATTTGGGTCACTCATATTCTTAAACTCCTATATGTATTATGGTCCGCTTCAGTGGCATTATTATACAAGTATTTCAATAGGTGTGTACTTTATAGACTATGCGTGTACTTTATAAAGTACACGTGTAATATATATAGTACACGCATTTATATAATGTTTTGGGACAATATCTTATTTGTGCTTTATAAAAATTTGCGTGTATTATTATTTATAATACACGCAATCATATTTTGACATACCAATTTTTTTACATAAAATGATATTAATGTGTAGATTTTTTACAATAAATGTGATCATTTTTATAAGGGTTCACGTGTACTTTACTATATTTGGTGTATGACATAACTGAGAACACATGCATGAAAGAAATAAATTTTTTATTAAAGACAAAAAAATGAAGTACAATTTTTTCCCATAACAAAAGCTGAAAAAACTAAAGAAGACTTCTATTAGGGAAGTTTGTCAAAGGCATCTAGGGTGTCAGGAAAAGAGTCAATTAAATTCGACCAGTGTCGAATTTCTTCTTCTATGACAGCTGGAAGGCCTTCATGGAGAGCATTCTTCTCCTTCAGCTTGACGATTTTCATGGGAACTTCTTGTGTATAGAAAGACATGAGGTCTTCATGTGTTTGAGGAGGGTCCTCATCCACATCAAATAAATATATGGGATTGGGTGGAAGTCTAGAATAGCCTTCCCTCACATATGTTTGAAACTGCTCAAAGGCAGTTTCATATGAGGAAATATTTTCCTCAATTTGCCTTAGTTTTGTTTTATTTTTTTCATCTCTCTCAAGAGTTTCTCGCAAGTTTTCTGCTGGAATAGCCATTATGTTATCTTTACCCTAGATGTAATGGTTAAGAAAGGAACAAATATTACTCTTTTATAGGATATGTTAAAGCTATTTATTTCTTGATCAGAAGTAGTTGGGAAGTGAGTAGTTGAGCTTAATAAATTGATTTTGGTTATTATGTCCTGAATGAATTCTTCAAAGTAGTTTTCAATAAAAATAATAAAAAATTATTATATTAACCAGTGCGTGTACTTTAGTAAAAATGCGTGTACTTTGAAGAATTCATTGGTGTACTTAGTAATTATCACTTGTATTTTTCGTAAAAACTGCTTGTACATTGTTTCATAACACTCAGGTGCATTGTTTATCTAAACCTTACGTGGATTGTGGTCCGCGCCAGCGGAAAAAAAACCATTTTTGTGTAATAAATATTGTAAACAATAATCAATATAATACAAAATAAATTACAAATATGTTTTGGATTTGAATCACAATTTATAGAAGTGTTATCTCCTTTCGGGGTAAGAAATATTTTGATAGAAGAATTTCCACGAGTACATATGCTCTTTGTTTTAGCATGTCAGGGTCTTGAAATAATTTTTGCATTTCCTTCTTTCTACTTATTTGTTCAATGTAGTACATGCAGAACACCCCACAGTCAACCCTGAAATTAAAATAAAATAAATATACAAATTAGTATGATGTGAATGAATTTTTTTAAAAAGATACAAATTAGTAATTTTTAGAAATGAAGTTTTTCTTACCCATTATATTGTTTAGGACATTCATGATCTCTTATTAGGTCAAATTTGAGATCACTTTCCAGCAAGAAATCTACTGTCCTTTTTTCTTGCTCTTTCAATGGATCATCATCCAAAGTAAACTCATTTGGTGTACCTTCATCAAACTTCCTCTGAATTTTGAAACCATTATTTTTTATTGTTTTTGCTTCCGTCTTCAATAGGCATAGTGCTTTTTGGAAGATAGAAAACTGTTAAGAAGACAAATATTTAGTGTATACAAATAAAAGAGTATATGAAGATTAAAGAGTAAAAAGTACACGCATAATATTAAAGTACACACATATTTTATTTTTTCATATCACGTGTATTTTAAAATATGATGCGTGTACTTTGTCTAATGAGTTAAAAGTACACGCATAATATTAAAGTACACACATATTTTATTTTTTCATATCACGTGTATTTTAAAATATGATGTGTGTGCTTTGCCTAATGAGTTAAAAGTTTTTCATATCACGTGTATTTTAAAATATGATGCGTGTACTTTGCCTACTGAGTTAAAGGTACACGCATAATATTAAAGTACACGCATATTTTATTTTTTCATATCACGTGTATTTTAAAATATGATGCGTGTACTTTGCCTAATGAGTTAAAAGTACACGCATAATATTAAAGTACACGTATATTGTATTGGTTTATTTCACGTGTATTTTAAAATATGATGCGTGTACTTTGATAATCTGGGTAATTATGTGCAACTAATACAAAGTACACGCATTATATTATACGCGTGTACACGTGTATAATATAAGTATAGGTAACATTACTAATTAAGTTTAGGCACTAACCAATTTTTTTGCATCATCGAAGAATATTGTGTTTTTCTCCTTGTCGTTCGGTCAAAGGGAATCCATGTGGACCACTTTATTTTCTTTTTTGTATATCACAAGTAATGTGAAATGTCCTACACTATGTCTTAGTACAGTGAACAAATTATTACAAGTGTCTAAGTATTCTAAATCTGTGTATAACTCCCACTTCTTATTGACTTCATTTGTGCTACAAGCTTCTATCTGAATAAAAATTATAGACATTGTGTTAATAAAAAAAACTGAAATTTTATTTCTCAAAACTTTCGATTTAATTGTACTTACCCAACAATAATAAGAAAAAGTGTGTGAGTAGGAGAGCCCTTCCTCTGACAATTTTAACCTCAATACTTCACTAAAGACAAGTATTATCTGTTTCACACAATATAAAATGGTGAGAAAATAATAATTTTGAAATTTAACGGATGTCTAATATTTGAACTACATACTTGGCTTGAAATTTCTTGATTGTTGAGGACTTCAACAAAATCTTCCCATGGTACATACGAAACCAGCCCTTGGAAAATAAATTCTCTGCATTTTATATAATCAATAAGAATTGTATAATAATAATAACCATATTCTTTTGCACCCAAAAAAATATAAATTAGCGAAGTGATAAATCATAAAATAATAAACTTTACCCTGGCTCAGCCTTTTGAATAAACTCTTCAATATTTTTCTTCGAAGCTTCATCGAGATATTTGTATACTTCGATTGCTTGAAGCTTGAAGTGAGTTTCTTTCATTTGTTCAGCTATTGTTAGACGACCTTTTCTCAGCTTTGACTCTTTTTGTTTCTTAATTGATTCATGCCTTTCGGTTTCGCTGTCAGCTTTTCTTTTCTTCTGCCCTCTAGTAAGAGGTCCTTTTGTTTTGGATATTTTTGGGGTGCCCTGAACTGTCTTTGAGGCTAGTTCAATCTTCAAACTCGAAATTTCGTCCATGGGTTGTTTATTAATGTTTTCCTGGTGCATTTAACAAGGAATGTTGGATTGTAAGAATTTTTTGAAACAATGATTCCTTTTCTCTTGCGTGTATTTTATAAAGTACACGCCTGTATTTTAATACATGCGTGTATTTTATAATATACACGCATGTATTATAAAATAAGTGTACTTTCAACATAATTTGCGTTTACTTTAGAAAGTAAAGTGTGTACTATATATCTATTGTATTTTATAGATACCTGGTCAGTATTTTTTCAATTCTGATTCTTCAAGCATTTTCTTTAACTCCGAAACATCGTCATTAAGGATTTTATTATTGTTTTTCTGTTATACAAAAAGAATGTTACATTATAAGCAATACTTGAATAAAACTGTATTATTTTTAATAAAATAATGCATGTACTCTGCATTATTTTTAATATCAAATAAAACTGCATTAAAAATACTATGAAATAAAACTGCGTGTACTTTGGGAAAACTGCGTGTACATTAGGAAAACTGCGTGTACTTTAGGAAAACTGCGTGTACTCTGCATTCAAAAGTACCTGTTGAGTTCTTTGCAATTCTGATTCCTCAAGATTCTGCCTCAATGTCATCTTTTCTATGTCAGCATCTTTCCATTGTTGCAATGTATCATCATACTTTTTTTTAGATCTTCATTACTCAGAGACAAATATCCATTTTTTTGTTCCAAAATTCGTGTTGATTCTGCCTGTTTTTTCAATGATTCATCCAATTCTTTAATTCTATCTGAGTCACTCACTGTGACTTGGTCAACCTTTTCTTTTAAAGAATTGTTTAACTCAACTAGTTAGGCATTTTCTACCTCCAACTTATTTAATAACTCTTTTTCCTGCAAAAGGTTGAAATTCTCCACCTTTAACTTCTTCATTTCCTCATGGGCTTCAAAAAGTGAATCACGATCTACCTACAACTGTACATTCAAAATGGCACTCTCCACCTCTAAAGAGGTCACCTTCTCAAGTGCACCATTAATGTCTTCAGTTGCTTTAGATAGTTGGTTATTTTTTTCCAACAATTTCCTTTTCAAAACAGCAATTTGTTCCTCCAAATTAACCTTTGGTTGATCTTTTCCCTTCTTTTTCTGTGAAGTCACGATGTTTTTAAGGGAAATATTCTAACCATGTGAAAACTCATTGTCATTAATATTTTCAACAACTTTTTCTGATGATGAATCAGCATGTATAGGACTTTCTGTAGATATGTTCAAAGAGTAACTTGACCCTTCAAACTGAGATTCCTTTTGTACAGAACTGTCCTTACAAGATGGTTTATTTGTAGCCTGCTTCAAAGTTGCTGTTCCGATGTCATTCTTCACAAGCCATTGTTTCAAAGACGACAATTTTCACTTCAGGAATTTTGGAGTATTTTCTTTAAATTCTTCAACAGGAGAAATAATTTCAAATTTCTCACATGCCCAATACTGTGATCATACAAAAAGCAAAATAAATTTAAGACTTGTATTACGTAAGGATTAATAATGGAAAGTACAAGTGATTTGTTCAAAATACACGCAAAATTAAACGTGTACTTTACAAATTTTACAATTGTATATTGAAAGTACTTGTGATTTTTACAAATTTAACGTGTACTTTGTCAATATAAGTTCATGTGTACTTTCTGAAGTACATTTATAATATTGACAGAAAATATAACAAGAGTATTTTGAAAGTACACTGGTTATATTTACAAAATATAGTACACGTGTACTTTGTAAAATACAAGTGTACTTTCACGTGATATAAGACGTGTATTTTCAAAATATACGTGATTAAGACGTTTATTTTCAAAATACACGTGATATAAGACGTGTATTTTGAAAATACACGTTAAATATCAAGTGTATTTTAAAAGAACAAGAGAAAATATCACGTGTATTTTGATAGTACAGGTAAGTATTGGCAAGTGTATTTTCAAAATACACTTGAAAATATACGTGTATTTTCAAAATACACGTGTGTATTGGTATGTAAATTTTGAAATATCAGGATGTTTTTTTGCTCACCAGTAGGAAAATGACATATAGTGCTAGGTTTTGAACTTGCTAATTTGTCAGGTGAATCTATGAGAAACTCATGCACAGCAGATGCCCAATCATACTTATTTATTTCCTCAATATCGTCGATGTATTTCAACCAAAATTCTCCAAGGGTGGAGTTTGAGTTGGAGAAAAACAACGTGTTCAAGAAGTGGAGACACACAATTTTAACAAAATCAACAATTCCTTCATCTGTCTCCAATTCAACTAATTTCTTCAAACCATTCAATATTTATGACTTTCCTGTTCTTTTTGCAAAGTATCGTGCTTGTAATCCACATTTTTTAGCAGTATTCGGTCGCTTTTTCAGTTCTATTGATTTTAAACCCTCAACCAGGGGTATGCCAAATATTTCACTTATATCTATTGGCATTATTGGAATCCTACTCTTCATATGGAAACTTTTGGTTTCCGTATTGTACAACTCGATAATTGATAAAATATTTTTATTCATCTTTTTGTGGTCCACTTCTACTACTTTCTTACTGTAGTAGGCATTGGAAAGCTCACAAAATGGAGTCTTCTTAAGAAGTTCAATATGGCTATTGTTTATTTTATCTTTAATCTGATGCAAATCATGGAGAAAGCTAACAATATTTTACCGATATTAGTCATTCTTCTTTGCAGGACGTTTAGATTTCAATGCTACACTAGAACTAGAACTGGAACTAGATGAAGAACTATCATCAGAACTGCTCTTTTTTTGTTTCTTTCCTCTTCTTGCCTTCATCTTCATCCCCATTATATTGATCTATAAACAAAATTTAAATTACTAACCTATAATGATATGTACAAAAAATAAACTACATGCGAATTAGAATAAAACATAGAGAAAAATAATAAAATACAAGCGTATTTAACAAAAGTACATGCAATATTCTCACAAACAATTTATACAAGTCTCAACAAAATACATGCTAAAGGCGAAAATATATATCGTCAGTTTCATGGTAATACCTAACAGAGGTTGTTCGACAAGTCAAAAACCAAGATTCTCTACTCCTAACATATTAAGTAAAGAAGTGATACAATAGCTGAATGCTAAAAGCTCCAACATTATCAAAACCCCTTAAGCAATACTGCTCAATTCGTTTAGCTAAATCCTTCGCTTTCGATTCAGTTACTTGAAGCTGTTGCACATCAAAAGTGCAGTAAATGTCTTCATAGTAGTAGTAGAAACCAAGTGACCTTTTAGCTCTATCATTGATGCGAAGGAGAAAATGAATTTCGTCATCATTAGTACTATTGACTGTCAATGTGAAAGGTTTTGTATTGTTAAGATCTTCGAACGTGCAAGCAACAGTTTTGTAGTCGAACATGCTTGATCGTATGATTCCTAAATAATAACACAACAATACAAAATAGTACACTCATAATACACATTAGTACATGGATATTGGATTGAACAAATTGAATTTCAATGTGCGTGTACTTTCTAAATTTTTTGCGTGTACTTTCAACAAACTACACGCAAAAAATGAAAAAGTACACGCAATAATACTGATTATTAGCTAATAACATATCATTCAAATGCAGTTGGCGTGGACAAAAAATACTCCTAAATATTAAAAAAATAATAATACTTCTTACAAACTCATGGAATGTCATTCAAATGCCGCTGACGCGGATCAAAATAACATAGGATTAATCAAATATGGTTTTGAAATAAATATTTTATAGAGTACACGTATAAAACATAAAAATACACGCGTAATGAATTGAGAAATTCAATTTCAATGTGCGTGTACTCTGTGTATTTTGCGTGTACTTTTTGATAGTACACGCAAAATACACATAGTACACGCAACAGAGGACTTGTACATGTACATATTCAAATCATGTATATATTCCTAGTCCTTGATAAATCCTTGATAAATGATGTATACATGAGGAAAAGTACAATGATGAAATACATATATCTAAAATACAAAAAGTGTGTTTTGCAATTAAAATGAGGGAAACAAATATATGATGAAATACATATCATGAAGAAGAAGAATGTGATTTCATCAGTCCATGTGTCTACAAATTTATACATATGAGAACACAAAATACACAAGGACAAAAATGTGATAAGAGAATGTATACATACTTGTTAGTGGTGTTTGGAAGAATTTGATTTAGAATGTAAAATGTAGAACTTCAACGATTAGGGTTTGATCAAAGAGAGCTAGGGTTTTGATCGAAGAGAGTTAGGGTTTTGATCGAACAAAGTTTTTAGAGCTTCGATCAGGAGTATTTATATGTTGTTGTTGACCAAAATTTGATTGAGAAATAGATTCGTTTTGGGGTTTTGATCGAAGAGATGATATGATTAAGGTTTTGATTCAAGAGAGAATACAATGTTTTTGACGCTTCGATTTCTGAATAGTGTGTGTTTGTTTTAATTTATGGGTATTTATATGTTGGATCTAATCGTTTAAAATTTGTTGAGCCTGATTTTTTTGTCCAAAATTATTAGTCCAAGGATTAAACCGTAAAAGCCCCAAATAAAATTAAGCGTGAAAATGAATCATTTTTGTGGAAGAAAGGTGAAGTTATTATTTTTGCTCCTGTCAAACATTTTATGTTGATAACGAGTAACGATAACAAGTTGAAGTTTTAGCAGGAAGAGAAGGGGCCACAGGAAAAAGAGTGTTGATAGGGAGACCCGCTTTTGGGACCCAATTTTGAAACCTACACATAAGACAAAAATGAGTACAAATTTTTAATGCACATTTTGATGCCCTGACGGGACCCACAACAATAAGGTATAAGCTTTTAATGCAGTGAGTTTCAAAATTGATTTTTTTTTTTCTGGGTCTCCGTAAATTTATTCAAGGAAAAAAGTATTGAAAGCGGCGCACTATTTGATTCCCCGTCCCAGCACCGACCATCCCACCAAAGGCAGAAAAGCAACTTCTTTCTCTATTTGCCACCCGCTGGCTGACCTTTTGGAGAGAAAGTGCCCTAGATTTCTCATTCCCACAAAACAGGTACCTCCGTTTCTACTAACTCAATAATTCAACTTCATCTCACAGATTCATCACCTTATCTGTTTTCATTTCTCCTGCATCTTATTATAATTCATGTAGCAAATTGGTTTTCCTTCTGCCTAGATACTGTTCTCAGTCAGTCACCATTTCACTCGCTCTTATGTTTACTGAATTATATTCATATACACGTCCTACAAATTTGTGAATTGTATAATGTTATGAAATCGATCTATGTGCAAATTTACAATTGAAAAGTTTGTCTGCAAAATATGTAGTGTAGTAAGATTATCAATTCTTCTAAATAACCACTGAGTTGCAGTTTGTACCATTTAACATGTTGCAGATTACTATTTCACTACATTGTATATTGTTAGAATTTCACTTGTGTTAGTTTACTTTGTTTTATAGCTTCAGTTTGTGTTGCATTGCAAAGTATTCCTTTTTAAATGACTGTAAAATCAAGTAAGTTGGTTGAGGTTCGTAACAAACTTTAAAGCCTTGCCATTTTAATTGCGTGATTCGCATGATTTAGATGATATCTACCATTCCTAGTCAAAGTAATGTTGTGTACAGCGTGAAAAAAATTTCTCTGACGTGTGAGGTCCTGTATTATATATATTTACATGACGCTCTGTTTAATGAACTCATCTTGGAATTGTATGTTGGTAAGAGTTGACATGTGTAGTTTCACAGGGGTAAAAGCATGGCTCTAATATCCCAGGCGGGTTCATCATACTGCATCCGTGGCGGCAGCATACAATGTAAAGTTGGAAACAAATTGTTTCATAGCATCGCGAATAATATGGAGGCATCCAAAATGAAGGGTACTTGTGGTTTGTCTTCCTTGTCATGGAATTCCTTGAATAGAGTGCAAAATTTGCCTTTAGAGGGTGGCGGAGTAGTGTGCAAACGAGGACATCAAGTAATTGTTGCTGCAAGTCCTCCTACAGAGGATGCTGTGATTGCTACAGAGCCACTGACGAAAGAGGATCTTGTAGGATACCTTGCCTCTGGGTGCAAGTCTAAAGAAAAATGGAGGTTCAACTTCTTCTCTTAGTGGTTCTTACATTTGAGTTGCAGCGTTGCCATATATGCATTCTCTCTTTTTTTCTTTTTCTTTTTACTTCAAGATACTTGGTTCATTTTGATTAGTTAGTTACCTGGCTAACAAACAACCCACTATCACAAGTTACATCATCACAGCTTTCTTATGACTTTCTCGAGGTAGACCTAATATGTCATAAATGAGTTGTCTGGTGTGGTTCATTTGTGTTTTATGAATCAATCCTTGTATTACATAGTTATATGAGATTATTTGTGAACTTAATTCTTTATGCCAACACATCGGCTCTGTTCTGTTGGTAGAATTGTTTTATGAATTGCTTTTGAGGTTTAAACAGTCGAGAAAAGTTAAGTCTGGGGTGAACTAAGAGTATGTTTGGGAACTCCAACGCCATGCTTCAAAAATAGAATTGTTACAGAATTAGTTTAGAATTTGATCTAACATTGCTATAATCCCAATTTCAAAGCATTAAATCAAAGCTCTCAAACACACACTCTAAATGAATTAGGTAAACAAAACTGGAGCTCTGCTGTTTTTTTGTCCATTCTTTCATTTTATTATAAACATAGATTTCGATTATGTTGTTATGCTGTGCAATATTGTTTGTCCGTAACCAAATGAGTTTCCTGTTTGCTGCATTTTTCTCTTTTATACATCCTTGTGAATTACTGGCTTAATTTGCCTTTGCAGAATAGGAACTGAACATGAAAAGTTTGGCTTTCAATCTGAAACTTTACGACCCATGAATTATGATCAGATAGCTGAGTTGCTCAATAGTATTTCTGAGAGATTTGATTGGGATAAAGTAATGGAAGGTGATAAGATTATTGGACTCCAACAGGTAAACTGTTTCTTCTATTGCTTTTTGTTTTTACCTTTTCAACAGTGTACTGTCACTAACAATGTTGCAAATTTGGCTTCTCTGAACATATTTCCATTATGTGCATGCTTGACATTTAGTATAATTTCAGTAACATTATTTTCCTTATTCCTCTCAAGTACCTAATTTTTTAACAATATCATTTGAGATTTTTTCTTTTAGTTTGATTTATGTATACTTCTGTATAAAAACCTTATTTTTCTGTTTGGCAGGGTAAGCAAAGCATATCACTGGAACCTGGTGGTCAATTTGAGCTTAGTGGTGCACCTGTTGAAACTCTCCATCAAACCTGTGCTGAGGTTAATTCACACCTTTATCAGGTATTTCCTAAACTTGATGTTTAGCACATGTAATGATCATGAGAGTCTATTCCATTTAACAGTTATTCAAATATCTTTTTCATGAATAAGTCGGTAGGGTTGTAAACGGACCGTATCTTGTTCCAGATCCGATCCGCTGAATTGATTTGAAATCTGATTACCTTTGATAATGAGCGGATCCGATCCTATTAATCAATATATATATATATATATATATATATATATATATATATGTATGTAATAATAAGCGGAGTGGACATATTCGGATTTGGTATAACAGGTCGGTGATCCATCGGATTATCTGATCTGATCTGATCTGATCTGATTCTGATGTGTTTATACCCCTAAAGTGCGTGTATATAGTCTTCAAATTAAATTTATTTTGAGGAAGAGAAAACATTAAATATTTAGTGTACGCACCCTTGCCAGTGTAGGGTAAGGGGTGCGACTTTATTAGGGGATTTTTTCACGTTACTATCGTAATAGTTTTGCCCCCCACAAAAAAAGCGCGAGATGGGAGCCTTCAGGGGCGGTAATATTATTAAACTTATTTAGATGTACGTGTTTATTGGTTGCAGAAATTCTACAATAATATTTTGGCCACAAAAAGAAAGTGCGAGACGGTAGACTTCAGAGGTAGCAAAATTAGCAAATTTATATATACGTAAGAGTTTGTTGGCAGGAAGTATGTTGACTGAATTAAAGTTGGAGATGACTTTGATTGGTTCCCAAATGAGTTTTCATTGTTCATTTTTCAGGCGGGATTGAAAATATGACTAAATCACAAATTCTAAGTAGGATTAGATTCATGGTATACAGTTTCCTGGTTACACGCAAAACCACTGTTTATGCCAAACTCAAGAAGTTTTCTGCTTAATTGAGACCAATCTCCAGGCCTATATGTGCCACATTCAAAGATATAGAATTCATGCAAATTTTCTTTTTATTCTTCAGAAAAGTGTATACTAATCCAATTACTACCACTCATTCCTACAGTTGTTCTGGTCACTCCCCTGTTTGCGTATATTTTATGATCAGCATTATTTTTACCATATGGCTTTGTTATTGTTCAAAAACCCTATCTGGGGCATCTTTTTTCTCTTCCTATAAGAATTTTTGATGATCTTGTTTACTGTTGCTTATTTTTAGCTAAGCTGTTTGCGACTATTAGATGTACATGTAACATGTGGACGCATGAACATACTGAGTTGTATTGAACTTTGCCTTCTTCACATGATTTTATTAAACAGGTCAAAGCAGTTGTATTGAACTTTGCCTTCTTCACATGATTTTATTAAACAGGTCAAAGCAGTTGCAGAGGAGATGGGAATTGGATTCTTAGGAATTGGTTTCCAGCCTAAATGGGGAATTAAAGACATACCTATAATGCCCAAGGTAAACATTATCTAACAGCACATATGGGTAACCAACAACCAGTGAACGTGGCTCATGCCTTCGTATTTGCGGGTGGTATATTTATACATTTTATTGATAAGCAAGACACTAATTTTGGCATGTTACTATTAATTACTGCATTTTGACTGGCAATAAGGACTGACTGATTTTAGATCAGTGTGGATGTATGTAAGAAATAATATACCTAGTAATAAGACTCCCATTAATTGACTTTAAAGTATTTGGACATGAACAATGCTATTTTTCAGGAAACCTAGTTATATTATACAATTTGAACAACTATACAGTTCACACTTATGTATTACTCAAATTACATTAAACTCATTACTTAAGTTTTCTATCATCTAATTAGATTTTCTTCAGTAAATAAATCTAATTATGATAATTTATATTGTATAAGAGAGGATGATGTAAACTACACGTCAATGGCCAAAAAACTAAACAAACACCAATTCTAGAGAGAGAAACTAAGAATTTCTTATATTCCAAAATGAAGCCATCTTCAAATGAGGAGTGCATGGAGTATTTATATGGGGAGAATTACTTGCTAAGCAAGTAATTACCTAAATGACTAAAAGGGGCAAGAATTAACAAAAATATACCCAAAACATGCTTGGAGACCAATTAAAAGACATAAAAGGAAATAAAAGAACTAAAATAAAAGAAAACTAATAACAATTATTAAAATGATAAAAGTTCGTCCTCGAACTTGAAGGGTAAGCGGTCAACGCGATTAGGCTTCCTTCCATGAATTCTTCAATTTGAAACGGGAGGCGCCTTCATACGCGACTCGCGTACTTACTTGCAAGAAATCCAAAAGATTAGGTAAGAAATCCAAACCGTTAGGTTTTCTTGATTCGGGGTTTCTTGATTTTCTTTTGTTGCTGAAGAGTTCGGGAATATGATTTCTTGCGAGGGGTTCTAATTGGCCAGCGTTTCCGAGGAGTTCAGCCAGTTTGTAGGGTTCGAAAAGACCGAAAAAGCCATCCAGGGGTGGGAAGGCAAAATTCTTTTCAAAGGCGGGTAGGGTTTCCATCGGGGGGGGGGGGGGTCCCGAGGATTTTGGATTTTCCGACTCGTCCGAGGAGTATATTCGCTTCATTGTGGCTGCCGGGAAGGCCGGAAAAGCCGACGAAGGCGGGTCGCTTGGATGTTTCGGAAATTCCAAAATTTTCGGTTTCCGTGACGGGTTCAAACCATCTGCCGATTGATTCCTTTCCAACTCTTCGGGAGGGTGATTCGTTCTCGGTATGTGGTTGCTTCGTGGTGAGGAGACAAAAGAGAATCAAATTTCTTGTTGAATTCTAGGGTTTGTTGATCAATCTTGTGTCTTAATTCTTGAATCTCCTCTTGTTGTTTGGATTTCTTCGCAGCCATTGATAATGTAGCGCACGACTTGTTGATAATCTACACACCAATACACCAATGTTGGAGCGACACCCGCTTTGATACCAATTTGACGTAAACTACATGTTAGTGGCCAAAAAAACTAAACAAACACCAAATTTATAAGAGAGAAACTAAGAATTTCTTATATTCCAAAACGAAGCCATCTCCAAATGAGGAGTACACAGAGTATTTATATGGGGAGAATTACTTGCTAACCAAGTAATTACCTAAATGACTAAAAATGGCAAGCATTAACAAAATATACATAATTAGTCCCAAACATGCGTGGAGACCAATTAAAAGACGTAAAAGGAAATAAAAGAACTAAAATAAAAGAAAACTAATAACAAATATTAAAATGACTAATATATCCTGATATGAACCCATTTCCATCAGAGGATGTGATGTGAGTTGAGAGGCGTTGGGGCTATTTTTAGTACATACCCACTTGAGTGGCATTTTTTGTTATTTTCTCTATCATGATGTACTTTTCTTTTATTGTCAGTTAATTTGTTTTGTTTAGTATTATAGGAGGGAAGTTTTAAAGGCTGGTAAGGGCATATATGTAATTGGGATTTTTTTTGTAGCTGAAGTTATGATCCTTCTACTCTCCTCTATAAATACTCCCTATGTAGCCTCATTTGAGGCATTCCTACATTTGTGATATTGAGAGAGAGTTGAGACGAGAGTTAAATCATCTTCTTATTTTCCATTTGACGCTCATTTACGTCAATGGTATGAGAGCCAGGTTCGCTCCACCCATTATTGTTGTTGTTGTTGTTTCTAAAGGCGCTATGCGTGATCAATGCGTGAAGGTCAAGTATCAAGCATTAAGAGTCTAGGCGAAGCCTATGCTTGAAAAGGTGTTTTGCTTTTTTTAAATATTTTTTAATTATACCCAGGCTTCTAAAATAATAAAAGCAGAAATATAACATCAAAAAAAAATTTGAAGAGTAGTTTTATAAAAGCAAAAAAAAAAATTACAGCAATAATTTTATAACAACAAAAAAAATTACAGCAGTTAAACTAGATACTGCCACTGCGAACTTTGGGCTATTATGCTTGAATTTTGATTGATATTGATTTCAGCTAAGACCTAATCCACACACAATTGGTGTAAAGACACAATTTTATTTCCGTTGCTAAAGTATAATATGAATGTCTCCCCAAAATATATCCCCATTACTATATTATAGGCCATCGTACATAACTTACAAAACATTAAAGGTAAAAGCAAGGACATTGTTAGTTGAACAAACAAAAAAGAACGTGGAAAGAAACAAATCCGATCAGTGGAGAGCATGATGAAAAATGTGGAGCCAATAAATTTGGTGACAAATGACAACAAATTTTTACAAAAATGAAAAAAAAAACTTACAGAGAGGGAGGGGAAGGTCTGTCGGCGTCAAATAGTTAGGGTTGATGGCCGGTGGGAGAAGATTGATGACCGGTGGGAGAAGGTAGGATTCTTTGTTTTTTCTTTCTTTTGTTTTGTCTGATTGGGGTTTTCTTGGGGGGATTTAGTTTATTATGTTAGGGTTAGGTTAGTATAGTAGATAAGAAAACAAAAACAAAAAAAAAACTTTTATATGCTTTTTACCCAAAACGACGTCATTTTAAACATAAGAAAAAAATGATTTCAACAATAAAAAAACAAAAAAAAACGCTCCTTATGCGCGCATTGCACCCCTATACGCGCCTCACCCCGTTGACCTCCTTAAAAAAGCGTTGACCACTCCTTTTCCCACGCCCACCCTTTATACGCTGCGTTTCTAAAAAGCATCACCCAGAAGTTCGCATTGGCACCGCCTATGCACGTCTTTTAGAACACTGGTTGTCATATAACAAATCGTAGACAACGGCAAATGGGACCTCAGAAGTGTTTTGCTCTTGTTGATTCGCATACCGATAGGCTCTAAGAGGTGTTGAACTGCCTCATAGCACGATTTGACACTCTTGATGCTCTCCTTCCTCCACCCGACGCATCCACGAGCCGCCCTCACACTGCTCCCATCACCACTCAAAACCCTAATTTCACCACATCCAATTCTGCCCATTCCATTCCTTTACCAACCCAAAAAAATCCCCTACCCACCACCGCCACTATCTCGGCTACCATAGCGACGGTCGGAAAAGCGACAGGGGTGGTAGCCGCACCGCGACCCTCACCCGCACCTCCGGAGCCTCCCGCGAATTCCCAAACCTCCGACCGGTGCTCCGATCCACCACCACCATCACTGGAACAGACGGACATGGTGGCAGACCACCAGCGGCCCAGCCATATGGTTCACTGGGTCCGCCGCCCTCTGTGGTGGCTGTTGGTAACTCTCCAAATGTTACCTGCCATCCCGTGACTCATTGCGACACACTCCACCCCTGTGCGCCATCGCTGTTGGCTGTCGGTAGTGGCGCTGCCAACCCGTGAGGTGCGGCACCAACCCCACCACCTCCGATTGATTCATCCATTCCAAATCAATTCTAGCGTTCCACCACTAATTTCCCAAATAAATCAACAATTTGTAAACCATAACCTCTAACCGTACAAATTTCCTCCACCACCGCCCGATCCAAATTTATACGACCATTAACCACCGTCACCGCACCTTCCACCACCACGGATTTTCCAAACCACTGCTTTTCCTCAACCACACCAAACCCTAAATCCCACTTCTATTGATTCCACCCATGATTCGCACCTCCTGCACGTTTCCACATCCCTGCCACCACCCCAGCGGCTTCATGAGCCGTATCATCCACATCCTCTTCCATCCCTACCCCTGGCTCTAGCTACTTACATTGATTCACACCTCCACCCACATACTACTTACACCACGCTTCCGCCCCCACCTTTACTTCATACCACCTTGCCTCCACTTTGCGACAGAGATCATGTTGACTACCCACAGCCTGTGTGGGATACCTGTTCAACATATTTTGCCCCAGTTGATACTTTTGAGTGTGTTCAGAGTTAGCTAGGCCGTCCTCAGCAGAGCAGGCCTCCTTCTCCTAGACCACAGTCATTACCGGATATTGAGCCGTTTCAGCCTACAGAGTGGCGCACAGATGTTTCACCCTTTAACTCTTTGAGTTCGAAGGCGACTCCATTTTTTGCCGATTACTAACAAATACTGTTTTTTTGTGCTACCAGAGAGGACATTTGATGGATTAGTGCCCGCTTCGCTAGACAGTGGAGCTTGTTCCACCTTAAGCACCTTCGGTGACGATTCCTTATTATGTGCCACCTCCAGCTCCTGTTGAGACACCTCCTCCTGTCCAGTTCATGCTCATCCACTGCCTCATAGGCAGTGCTCCCTAGTTAAGGATTCTTCGATAGGCGAGGACTGGTTTGATGAGGATGATCAAGACCTTCAGTGAGTGAGGCGATTCCATTACTCGTATGGCTCTTCAGATGCTTTCCCAAAGCATGCAGGAGGATATCAGGCTATGAAGCACCGACACTCTTCCAGAAGGCACGAATCTAGTTTGACATGTGTCGGACACGCGACACGCTCCGACACACTGGGACACGCGAGTCCCGGAGTGCCCCCCCTTTTTTTTAAATGGACATGCCGTGGACACGTAAATTAGGATACGTGGGGTAAAATTTGGAATTTAGAAACTTAAAATGCGGTCAAATGTATAATTATTAAAACTATAACTAAACAAAAAAACAAAAAAACAAAAAAAATATTTAAGTTACCTAAATGCCCTTAAATAAAAGGTTGTTCTCTCAATAACAAAATAAAACAGCCAAAATGAAAATCAAAACAACACAAACGGAACCTAACTTGAGAAGCAGCAACCAAAACAAAAAAGAACCCTAAAATTGGATTTCGGCCATCGCAGCTTCTCTCTCTCTCTCTCCATCGCAGCTTCTCATCGCAACAGCTCAACTCCTCTCTTCATCTCCATCGCGGGTAACTTACGTGACCCCTGTTTGCTGTTCGAAATACACTTCATCCCTATTTTTTTTAATTAGTTACGTAATACACTTCATCCCTGTTTGCTGTGGTGGTATCTTCATCCCTGTTTGCTGTTCGAAATACACTTTCTTCATCCCTGTTTGATGTTTTTCTTTCCATTTTTTTTTGCTTTTGTTCTTTGATGTTTCTTCATCCCTGTTTGATCTCCATCCCTGTTTGATGATATCCATGTCAAAAAATATGATTAGATTAGAACACTGGGAAAAAACAACATCAACCTTGTTTTTTGTTCCGTTTTTTGTTCTATTTTTTATTTAATCTTTCCATGTTTTTTACTTGTTGATTATTTTTTACTTTAGATTATAGATGGCTACAACTTTAGCAACATCAAGTGCTGCTAGACTGTTTTATTGTGATGGTGGTTCTGTTTTATTTATGATTTTTAATGTTAAAGTGTGTTTGAATATTGTTTTGTATGGTTCATCTTCTTAATTTTATGTTAAGAATGCTCTAATAATATATCTTATGGAAACAAATATGCTTTATTTATTTTGTATATATTTAAATATATATTATATATTATACGTATCCTAGCGTGTCGTATCCTAGTTTTTAGAATAATCACGTATCGCATGTCGTGTCGAAACGCGTATTGCGTGTCGAGTCCGTGCTTCATAGATATCAGGGTTGATGTGCCGATGTTTGATGGTCACCTTCAGCCCGATGAAGTGATTGATTGGCTTGCCTCCATGGAGCGTATTTTTGAGTACAAGAGGCTGAGTGGTCGCCGTTGTGCCCTTGTGGCAACCAAATTTCTGGGTTATGCTAGTGTTTGGTGGTATGATTTGGAGCAGCGCCGAGTGATTGAGGGTCAACCTCCTATTCAGTCTTGGACTGAGTTGCGAGCAACGATGATGGTCTCGTTCGATTTAGCCACTTACGAGTGAAACCTATTTCTCCGATTTCAAACCCTCTGGCAGGATACATCGGTATTAGATTACACTGAGATATTTCAGATCTTGTGCACACGAGCTCCGCTGGGAGAGACTGAAGAGCAGCGGATCTGCCGCTACATTAATGGGCTTCAGGGCTATATTCAGCGGGACCTTACATTACGTGACATATTTACCTTTGCGAAGGTGGTGGAGTATGCCACGAAGGTGGAGACGTATCATCAGACCACTTCCACTACTCGTGCACGCACTACTACCTCTGCTTTCCCTCCTACTTCCAGTGTTCCAAATCTTTACTATTACGATGGCGGCACCAGCTCCTCCTCCTCCTTCAATACTGTAGTATTAAGTGCTATAAAATTGGAGTAGTACGTCATAGGGCTTCGGATTGTTCTTTACCCCGTCGCCGTGCCTTGCTTGCTTTAGGGGGCGAGAGTACCTCGAGGAGGTTGATGATCCCGCGCCACAACATGCTCTCATCACTATCCTGGAGGGTGACACCGATGTCATTTCTTTGAGTTCGTGGACGAACTCTTTTCTAGTGTTGGAGGATGATGTGAATTGAGAGGCTTAGGAACTATTTTTAATACATACCTACTTGAGCGACATTTTTGTTATTTTCTCTATTATGATGTACTTTTCCTTTATTATTAGATTAGTTGTTTTGTTTAGTATTATAGGAGGGAAATATTAAAGACTAGTAAGAGCATTCCTACAATTGTGATATTGAGAGAGAGTTGAGACGAGAGTTAAATCATCTTCTTATTTTTTATTTGACGCTCATTTATACCAGTTGATGTAAATCAAGTCTACATTATATGATCATAATCTAACAAGAATTTCTTAGAATCATGGTTCAAAGTCTCGGTATCGGTCCCGGTATCGGACACCCGATTTTCAACTCGGTTGCGGTATCGGTCGCGGTATCGGGCGATACACAAAGATACGCTATTTAAAGAGCGCAAAAAATTCCGGAAAAAATATAGAAATTTAAAAAAAAATAAGATTAACAATGTGGATCAATGAGATACATTCAAACCCATCATTCAATATGCATTGCATTGTAGAATTTGTTATACTGAAGCGCGGCAGAGTTATCAGATGCAATATTGCATAGTAAACCAATAATAATATTGAAAAACAAAAATATACATTTTGTTTTAACAACAATGTATATTTTTTTACATTTTTACAAAAACGTACAAATGAACATTGTTACAAAAATGTACCTTTTTAACAACAATGTACATTTTTTTACATTTTTACAAAAACGTACAAAATAACATTTTTACAAAAATGTACATTTTTTTAACAAATATGTATATTGTTTTTTACATTTTTATAAAAACGTACAAAAGAACATTTTTTACAAAAATTTTCAAAAATGTACATTTTTACAAAAACGTACAAAAGGACATTTTTACAAAATGTACATTTTTTTAACAAAAATGTATATTTTTTTACAAATATGTACACTTTTTTTTATAAATATGTACAAATATATATTTTTTTACAAATATGTACATTTTTTTTAACAAAAATGTACATTTTTTTACATTTTTACAAAAAACGTACAACTCGGCCGATACTTTGAACGATGCTTAGAATAGTCTTAAAAATCATCACTTTTAACATCTCTTAATTAAGGGTCATTAAAAGATTCGGGTTTCACCATGAATAAACATTTTTCATCATCAAAGTAACATCCTAATGCTTGAATCATCTCTAAATATTACGCTAAACGTTTTAATATCAAATTCAAAACAAATTACATGGGTTTTAATCATCAATTCCAAATTATATAAGATTTATGACAAATTTAGCAAAACTAAGCCTTTAATCAACATTAGCCTAATATAAAACATGAGAACTATAAGATCAGATTCCTAACACGAGTCTAATTCCAAATAAATATTTGACAACAGTCAGAACATAAACAAATTACAGGTTACAATGAGATAGAGCAAGATATTTCTTGCCTAAATAAGATGGTTGAAGGTGTTAGCTTGAAACTCCCTCTTGTGATTTCCTAGTTATTCCCCCAAAGCCTTCCTTTACTCCCCAAATCTCTTATGCTGATAGGGTTTGTGTTGTAGGTTTAAATTAGTTAATTAATGATGGGTAACACTACTATTATACTCTTAATACTGCAGGTCCTTAAAAGGCCTAATTTTGGACCCCTATATGAGTCCAAAATGCTACTCAATCGGACCTAAAATTTTAATCCAAAGATATACCTATCCCTGGGGCCTAATCCCAAACACTAACAATGCCTCTCTGGGCCTCAGTATCACCCTAGAGTCCACTTCAAATGATAATATCTCCCAACGTAAAATAAAATTGACGTAAATGAGCGTCAAATGAAAAATAAGAAGATGATTTAACTCTCATCTCAACTCTCTCTCAATGTCTCAAAAATATAAAAATGCCTAGTTGTTAGCCAAGTAGGAGTTGTCATGACAGCTCATCCATGACAACCCTAACTAATGAAACCTTCTAGAAGCTTCAATCCCAACCCGTGCTACAACTAAAAAATGTAACAAAAATACTAAACAACTAATAAAAGGAAAATACAATGAAATAAAAAAAATGCCACTCAAGTGGGTATGTACTAAAAATAGCCTCTAAGTTTCTCAATGTATATCATTCTCTCCCACTTAAAACCAAGCTCGTCCTTGAGCTTTCAAAAATTGGAGTCGAGTGAAAAGTTCCCAAAATATGTGTTCGAAGAAAAATTTTCCACTGGTGAGCCTCCGACGACTGTGACGGAACCCACCAGTTTCTCCATTCTCTCTTCCTCTTCTTTGATTCTCTCCGTCTTTGCTCTGTTCTTTTCTGCTTGTTGGGCTATCACTTCCTTGATCGAAAACAAACCTAGGGTTGCGAACCTTTAAACTAACCCCTCCTCTCCCATGATTGACCATACCTGGCTTCGTCGCGGCACGTCGGAGTACGAGGAGGGTCACCGGAGTTAAAACAGTGTCTAGGATGACCGATTCTCCCTCTTTTATCATCGTTTTCTTATGTAACTTCTCCTCTCTCTTCATCGAGACCCAAGGACCAGACTTCGCGAGCCAGAAGGTCTCATCGCCTCTTTCTTCTTCTTTCTCTGGGGTTTGGCAGAGGATTTTATAGGGTTCCGTTGTGGTGGTGTAACCGAGGGTGGTGGAGGGGGAATGGTGGCGGTGAAATTAGGGTTTTGGGTGGTGGTGGGAGCGGTTTGAGGGCAGCTCCTGGATGCATCGGGTGGAGGAGGCGAGCCTCAAGAGCGTCGAATTGTGCTACGAGGCGGTTTAAAACCTCCTCGAGCCTATCGGTGCGCGAATCAACCGGAGCAAACCTTTTCTTAGGTCCCATTTTCCGTCGTCTACGATTTGTTATACAACAACAACAATGGGTGGAGCCAACGCGGCTTTAATACCAATTGACGTAAATGAACGTTAAATGGAAAATAAGAAGATGATTTAACTCTCGTCTCAACTCTCTCTCAATATCTCATAAACGTAGGAATGCCTCAAATGAGGCTACATGGGGAGTATTAACAGGGGATGAGAGAGGCTTCTAGAAGTTGTTTGCCAAGTATGAGTTGTCATGTGACAACTCATCCATGACAACACTAACTAATGGAACCATCTAAAAGCTTCCATCTCAATCCTTGCTACAACTAAAAAATGTAACAAAAATACTAAACAATTAATGAAAGGAAAAATACAATGAAATAAAAAAAAGGTCACTCAAGTGGGTATGTACTAAAAATAGCCTCTAAGCTTCTCAATTCACATAAAAAAATACACAACTTAAATAATTTACGAAATTACGAGTAGCCGCACATAATTAATTTTAACACAGTTAATTCCACCGATTAATTAATTTATAATATGCAGTCCCATTGACACATAAGATGCAAATTTAAATGTCACATAAATTATGATTTTAGTATTACCATCTCGCACAAGTAATAGTTATTCACGTTTAAAAAAGATTTATTTCCACAATTAATAATAAATAATACCAAATAAAACATGGGGTATTAAACAAGCCCGTGTTTTATATTGGCAAGGATCTTCAGGCTGGCAAGAGGCACAGATGCTGCTATTCTATAATGTCATACTTGGATTATGCGGATCTTGATTTGCCTCGGATTACTGTCCTCCTTTTCTGAAACAACAAATTTTGATGTTTAAACTTAGGTGGACAAATGCCCAACCACAAAAGTAAAAGAAATTAGAGGATAGAATCTGAACAAAATCAACTGAAGAAAGCCAAATGGATCTTTGTGCTTGCTTCTTGATTATGCACTTTAGTTTGGTGTCACATAAATGAATATAATTCTTCCTTGGGACATTGAAGTGTATGCTTGTCTCTTGAACAAAATGAACTCCAACATCTTTCTCTGAAATATAATAACTTAAACTACATCTAAGGAACAAATTTTTGTATTCAAATGTATGAAATATTTCTCTTTTGGCAACAACTGAAGTAACCAGAACATTTTTCCTAAATGAGTGAAACCAACGAAGTTACGATGGTAACATTTCTGAAACATTTCCACTTTTAAGCAGACTGCAAAAACACATTGAAATAAAAAAATATGATCCTTGATTATATCTGCGTTATCTGTCATTCAACATCCAGTCTGGTAGTTTGATTCTAATTTGCAATTCCTGTCCTATTACTGTGTGTTGTACTTGAACATTTAAGAGATGGCACACCCCTGTCCTTATGCCATAATTATACTTTTGCCTTCTGAAACTTCGATCAGCTGAAGCATACTCACATAGTATATTGGATCAGGGAAGATACGAGATTATGAGGAATTATATGCCCAAAGTTGGAACTCTTGGTCTTGATATGATGTTCCGCACGTGTACTGTTCAGGTTAGAGAGATGTAATACTTCTGGTAATCTGTTTGTTTCAGTTAGACTTTGAAGGCTACTCTATATGAAAAGTCTGTTATCTATTGATTATCTATTTCAGAATGAAAACTATAATTCATGTTCCACATGTAAATGTGATGGATATTAAAATTTTCTCTTGATAGGTTAATCTGGACTTCAGTTCTGAAGCTGACATGATCAGGAAATTTCGAGCTGGTCTTGCTTTACAGCCTGTGAGAAACCTTGTTCATTTCTTTTCTTACTAGAAAATTTACATTGGCTACAAGGAATCTAACCAGTGTAGTAAATGAAACAGATTGCGACAGCATTGTTTGCAAATTCACCTTTTACTGAAGGAAAGCCAAATGGTTACCTCAGCATGAGAAGGTTTCTATTTGTTACGCTAGTGTTGTTACCTTTCATGCATTTTTCACATATATAACTAAATAAAAATGTAATGATTCTTCTTTGTTTCACCAGCCAAATTTGGACCGACACAGATAATAATCGCGCTGGCATGCTTCCTTTCGTTTTTGATGATTCCTTTGGGTACGTTTACATTCATGTTTGAAATGTTATAGAGACCAAGTGCATAATATTCTCTCGATACGTTTGAGACGTGGTTTGCTAAAATCAGAATAACGTATGATTAAAAGAGTTTGTTAAATGTGCAAATAAGTAAGACATTCTGTCAGTGTTTTCAGGCAACATGTTAAGTTAGATAGATTGTCTTTCTAGATGATTTACTATACAATATGCACCTTACCAATGTTGTCAATATCGTCCGATGTCGTATCGAGGGTAAGGGGTGTCCTATTGGTGTGTGTATCGTTTTTTGTAAGTATCGGACGTATCGTATCGTATCGGCGATACACATTTTTCTGTTTATCAGCTAAATGACACAACTTTGCTTTAAAAAAAAAGAATAGAAGAAGCAGAGGGTTTGGGAGTTCGTAAAAGGGTTTTGGGATTTGGTTTAGCAAGTTATGAAGGTTTCAAAAAAACAAGGAGAAGAACTTACAACAAACCATAATAGCTTTTGCTAGGGTTTCTAATTACGAACCATATCACATACTCCTCTCTATTTCTTCTTTGACTTAGGTGAGGGTTGATTATCCCTTGATCGCAACCTCTCTTTTTTCATTTACTATGTTCTTCCTATTTTTCTTATTCCCAACAAATTTATTTTATATATGTGTGGCTTCATGTCTTGTGCAAAGTCACTATATTATTATAATATTAGTATATAATAAGTAAAGTTGGTCTTAGTGGCTATGATTATTGTATATATTATTAAATATCTTATATCCTAATACATAGACCATAGTTACTACTGGGTATATTATTATACTATAATTAATGTGTTAAATTAGTTTATGTTTTTTTAATTTTAATATAGAATGCCAATACAGAGAAGATTTGTTGTATAATCATTGGACGCAAGTTGGTGAATGAAAAAAAATAAAAGGATGAGATCACAATGTAATTATTGTGGTGGTTGTCATTGCGGAGGATCAATTCGAAAATTCAACCTTTTGGAATTATGTTATGAAATATAAAATTGTAACACCCTGCGCCCTCGAAAAGAGAACGCGGCGTGCTACCGCGATAAAACTAAACTAATCCACAATATAACAAGGTATAGAGCATCAAAAAACCCACAATAACAAAAGAGAACTACAAATCTCAATCTCTTCAAATAAATACCAAGTCTCTCGAAGTACAATACAACAACTAACTCGAAAATATAATACAAATCTCCAATGCTCTATACATCAAAATAATACAATCTTCTCAACTTGTATTGAAAATCTTCCCAAAACAATCCTCGCTAAAATCAAACTCCGTAGCGCCCCAAAATCAGCTCCAACCTGCCACTAAAAGAAAAGATGGGGAAGTACACAATACGACAGGAAAGATGCTCAACAAAAATGTTAGCGATGAATACAACGTAACTGTGACACCCCGACTAATTAAATACCGGGTAGCTACTCCTTTATAAAATTAATTCAAAATGCCAAGTTGGCTCAGTTAATAGCATCACTGTCGAAAACATTTTTATTATTACTAACCACCTAGTATTTAAAAAGCAAGTTGCCAAATTTTAATTTAAGTCTGATTAACATGCAAGAAGTAAAATGAAGAAATAGATAACACCATTCACCATACTGAAGTAAAATGAATAATCATCACATAGCGCAAATAAAGTCTGGAGGAAACCCCTCACTACAATCCCATAACTGAAATAAATAAACTGAAACAATACATGCTAAAGTCTGAAAACTGAAATGTAAAAGATGTCTCTAAAGAAATGGGCAACATGCCCTACAACTGATAGATAGTGACTCTGGAATCCAAAGAGATAGAAGCGTCTACATGCAAATCCCTGTAGCTTCCACAAGCAGCTACAGCTCGTCACCTGAATGAGTACCTATGCTTGGTGTCCTTGTGGCTGGGCACCTAAAATGGTTTTACAAAAAAAGATTTGAAAAGCAAACGGGTCAGAGCCCGAATGTGGAGTTATATTTTAAAAACCTGCAAGTGCTTTAAAAACATTTAAAACATTAAATGCAAAGTACATGTTAGGACGTGCACTCACATTATATTCTCACCCCTCGTCTAACTGTGCACTCCTAACGTAAGTACCCATCTATATCTACCCATACCACTAGCTAAGTGACAACGTATCTAGCTAGACTGCCAAAGGTTCTACCCATAATACTCGGTTCCATTAACATAATAACGCTCGTAATTAAAAAGGGTTTAATGTAAACTCAGTTACTAAATATGCCATATATATAAGTATCAGTTAAATCATTATATATCTCGAAACAATACCGTAATATTTTTACAACATTAACATGAGGATTCCCATTAATTTAATGTATATTATTCATATCATAAATATACAATACAAGCACCCCGCAATCTAAGCTATGGTGCACACATACTCTGCTATCCATCCCGGTACATCACGTACATGAGGATCCCACATTCCGAATCTCTCAGGAATAGTTCAGATAACACAAATCACAAATAGTGGAGGCGAACACAGTCACCATCACGTGGGTCACGCACATACCTACGCTCCCACGGTCAGCGGACTTATTAATATCACAATAAGTCTTTCTATGACCTATGTTCATCAAGGTACCAGTCTATATCCCCCCCGTAGGCACACAAGGATTAGAGGGTCCTAAGCGAACGCAAACCTCCCGTGATAGCAAGTATGGTAGGTATGTCATACACACAATCCATATACCAATACTAAGTAAACACACATCTTAGTAATACCATATTTTAATCGTAGTACATATTGCACTCTCGTACTAACTATAATTATCACAATTTGTACTATTCCGGTTTGTAATTATACGCGCCATAATTCATCCTCACATCGTAGTAGACACTCACGTCTCAACCCAAATGGTTCATTGAATATAACTCTAGTATATAATTTACTCCTCTCAATAACCCAAAAGTCCCAAATCTATCCTCACATCAATAAAGGAAGGTCATCTATATCCTCGAACAAGTTTACGGGACTCCAAAAATCCAAAACAATCCAAAAAGGATCAAACTGTCAACTCGTTAGAAGTCTCGTTCGAACGAGTGTTCGAACGAGTTTGGACTGTCAGCTCGTTAGAAGTCTCGTTCGAACGAGGCTGTTCGAACGAGATCCCAGTTCGTTCGAACGAACTGTTCCTTCTAACGATATCTCGTTCGAACGAGATATCGAACGAGATCCCTTCTCGTTAGTAACGACTGGTCAACTTCGTTAGAAGCTCGTTCGAACGAGTTCGTTCGAACGACCTGGGGGCTGCTTCTAACGAGCTACCAGTTTCGGCCCAGATTTTTCCCATCTCGTTTTTCACCATTTTTATCACTTTAATCCTTCTTCAAAGTTCGTTCTAACAATGATTTAAGTCCTCTAATCATACTAAAACATGCTTAGGTCATGAACTAACGTCTTTTAAGGCAATAAGGCATCCTAAACATCATTAAATCCCAAGATTTTATACTTTTCCCCAATATCATTAAGAACATGAACCCTAGATATATATCAACATCAAATTCCAGAATTTAATTCGTTTTTCTTTCACCCAATCATGTATTAACATCAGATTAATTGTCTCCAAACTATTCTACATGCAATTCTCTTCACAATTTCTCAAGTTCTATGATCTAAACTACATGGGTTTTCATATTTATCAAGAACAAACCATAAATCCGAATTTTCTAACATGGAAAGAACATTTGCTGAAATTAAACATAATTAAACCACTTGCCTTGGTTTGATTCCGGATTTGGTGTTGATTTGATGAAGAATTTCTGCAGAATTTCTTCTCTCCAAGCTTCCTCTCTAATGGTGGCTTAAGGTGGCTAGGGTTTGATTTGGGGAAACTTAGAAAACCTAAATGACAACCTACGTAGCCTTCTAGGTTAATATGGGTTGGTTAATGGGCTTAATGGGTTTAATCCACATCAGATTTACATCTCTAATTTTCGTCACTTTTAATTCCTAAAAATGTAAAATTACCAAAATACCCTTTAAGTTACCGGTATGGCCTAAAAATACCCCGGGACCCAAACTATACCCCCGGCTAGTGTTTTCTGACTATCTCGACCCTTCCGGACGCGTTGGCGCACTCAAAACGACCATACGGATTATAGATTTTAAATTCACTTTTATTAACAAAATATAATACCGTGACGCGGCGGTCCCACGCGTCTCAACAAAATTTCTACAATGCTGTATATAAATCCCACGACAAATTTTATAATACCAAGTTCATATATAATCATATATGCACATAATCAAATACCAATTCGCATCACATTAGTATTTTTATCCCGGATTAATTTCCAATTAATACGCATTTAATTAATTAATCCTCAAAATAAATATAGCCAAAAGTATGGGGTATTACAGTAACAATACGAATACGAATACGAATATTCAAATCAAATGCGAATCTCATAAGCAATCATATCAATATAATTTCTCAACAACACATTAACCGGGTCACCAAGCCTCACCACCGTACCGCGCCTATGCATTTTTTTAGCATATCCGGAAAAAGGAATATTGGCGGGTGCCCAACTTCCGTTCCATATTAAAATTTTCATGATAACATGCTCAACACCAAAAATAACACCACATGAATCAAAATTAGATTCCAACAAAAATTTCCAGATTCCAATGAATTTATCAATTCAAATATGAGTCAATAATCACAAGAAAACAACGAGAATAATACTCGCGAGATTAAGGAGCATATTGTGTAAAACCCCATACCTCAAAATCATCACATAATTCAGCCTCAAAATCTAATTACACCATCACGTTCCTTTCGCAAAAATAATCAAATCTCGTTCTAGCCCAAACTCTAGAAAACACCAAATAAGCCTTCAAATCTAAGGTTAAAATCTTGAATAAGTTTGGGGCTATGGTTTGTAGATGAAAGGGAGTAATTTTGGAGAGGTCTTCTGATTGAAAAGTTTGAGAAAAAGTGATTTGAAAAGTCCATCCACGAATTTTGTTGATATATAAAGGATTAAGAGTTTGATTAAGAAAAGAGTTCTAATCAGATACAAACACTAAAAAATTTATTTCGGACGATCGGACCGTTGGAATTGGATGAAATTTTACAGAGAATTATCTGAAGACGAGACGAAGCTGTCCAAAAAATTTCAGCTCGATCGGACCGTTCAATATTTTTAAATATTTTTTTTAGCTATAGAGTTTTATGTTTTGAGGACTCTAAGAGAGTTTTATATTTTGAGGACTCTTCTATATAATAAAAATTCAATTAAAACTCCATTTTAATTCTGATTTCGAAACCGTTTGAAATTCTCGCCTTTAAAAATAATAACCAACATATTTGAGCACTAAAAGTAATTTTATCTCAAAATTTATTTTTCCTCTTAATTTCGAAAATACCCCAAAAAATATGCGGGTTGTTACAAATATCATGAACATTTGATTATATTTTGGATTGGTTGATTTTTTTGACATTACTTAATTCTTAATATTGCATATAATTTGTGTTGATTTGTCTTTTATATTATTTTAAGATACCACACGCACATATATTAATTTATATAATATTATTTATGTAATTATTGAATATCAAAGTGTATCTTATGATACGATACACTTTTTTTGAGAAAACGATACGGCTCCGATACGCATTTTGACAACCTTGCACCTTACTCATCACATACAAATAATTCAGTGAATGAAGAGCAAAACAAAATTGTTTCGGTGCTTGGGAGTTTGGATAATAGTTCACTAACACTAAATCTTACCGTAACTATTTATGATTGGCTTAAGCTCGATAGGAAGTATGCTTTTGCATTTAATGTACCTTGAAGATGGCAATGTTATCTGACAACTAGGTACACTACTTCGATCTCCCCTAACTAGAAGGAACTGTAACCGGAACAGAGAAGCATTTTTTTTTTGCACGTGTGTGTGTGGTGGTGGATGAACGTAGCCCACCTCAAATTTGGGATAGGGACGGGAATAGATGAATTTCATTCTACCAATGTCGGATTTACCTTAAAGCCAAGGTGGGCTGTTGCCCACCTTATTCTTTTGGGGAGAGGTATAGGAGAGAAGAAATAGGATAAATACATACATACATATATATATATATATATATACATACATACATATATATATATATATATATATATATATATATATATATGTGTGTGTGTGTGTGTGTGTGTGTATGTGTGTGTGAGGTTTACCTACCTTATTAAATTAAAAAAACTATTAATTATTATAGCCAACACCTTGGACTAATGATAAAGATTTATGTGTAACCTGTATATATTTAGTGTGTGTTGTCAATATCGGCCGATACACGTTACGTATTGGACGTATCGTATTGTATCGGGCGCAAAACGTGTTGTATCGGTGAATGTATCGTTTTTTGTGAGTATCGGCGATAAATAAGTATGTATCAGTCGATACATATGTATCGGACGTATCGTATTGTATCGTCGATACATACCTTTTTTGTTTTTCAGCTAAACAACGCCACTTTGCTTTTTTAACCCCAAAAAATTAGAATAAGTTGAGGGAGTTCGTAAAAGGGATTTGGGATTTGGTTTAGCAAAGTTACGAGGGTTTTAAAAAAGAAGGAGAAGAACTTACAAACCATTACAGCTTTGCTAGGGTTTCTAATCTGAACCAAAGCACATACTCCTCTCTATTTCTTCTTCTTCTTCTTCTTCTTCTTCTTCTTCTTCTTCGATTTAGGTGAGGGTTGATTTTCCATTGATCGCAACCTCCTCTCTTTTTTTCATTTATTATTTTCTTCCTTTGTTTCTTATTCCCAACAAATTTCTTTATTTATGTGTGGGATAATGTCCAGTGCAAAGTCACTATATTATTATATAATAAGTATAATTGGTCTTAGTGGCTATGATTATTGTATAAATTATTAAATATTGTGTTTAATAGAAAATAGACCATAGTGACCACTGAGAATATTATTATATTTCAGTTAATGGGTTAAATTACTTATTCCTTATTTTTTTAATGTTAATATAGTATATTAAGACAAAAAGATTTGGTGTATGATCATTGCACGCAAGTTGGTGAAGGGAAAAATAAAAGGCTGAGATTGCTAAATAATTATTGTGTTTTCTATATTATTTTTAGATACTACATGCATGTATTTTAATCTATATAAAATTATTTATATAATTATTGAAAATAAAAATTTATCTTACGATACGATACGATACACGATACGATACGATACACATTTTTTGAGAAAACGATACGGCTCCGATCCACATTTTGACAACCTTGTGTATAGTTCATATTGCTTTAATTTTTTTTCTATCAATTGCGAAAGTGTTAAATGTATTACATAAATGCAGGTATTATATGACCACCTACAATATTATTCTCGCCCCACCCGCCCCTCTCTATACATTTATATTTTATGAATTTTTGAGAAAAAAATATGGTTAGTAGAGTTTACGGTGAAAGTCTAAATTATACACCTTAAGGAGAGTGAAAAATTTGAGGGCTAAACTTCATATTTTGAGTAGGGGCATTGGAAAAAAAGATTCATTTACTTTTTCAACACACAAAAAAAGCATACACGATTTCTATTATAAAATGATCCTAGAGGAATTTCAGTATCTAAATAACTTTTAGAAGATTTTTCGCATTGATATTAATCGAATAAAATAAAATCGATGTAAATTATATTATTTGCCCACCTTATTAAAACTTTCTGGGTCAGCCCTTTCACTTTGCTTTACCCTGAATTTACAGCTTATAAGATGATACTGCAAACAATATTCTAAAAAGCACTCAAGGTGCACGCCGAGGGGGGAGGCCACCGAATTATGCATTGAGCTTATATTATAGCCTCAAAGGTCAAAGAAGAGGGTTATGCCTTTGAGGGGTGAGGTGCTGAGCTGTGCTTCAAGGCTAGTCAAGGCGAGGCGTAGATGCTTACCCTCACCAAAAGTGACTAACTTTAGGAAAAACATAAAATTTCTCCTCATTTTTATATGCCGAGTTGAGTGTATTTTGCCTGTTTTGGAATTGACAAACTTATCTATCAGACCACTAGATTGACTGCTACCAATCCCACTACTTGTACTATATTCCTCACCCCCACTACTCGAACTAGATAGTTTGCCTACATTGGAATCGGCGAACTTACTACTAGATTGATTGCTACCAAACCGTTACCTGGAGTGTATTCCTCAACCCCATAACCCGAACCTGCTGCCTGACCATTGTGGGTATGCACCAAGTGTTCTTCAAACCAAGTTATATGGTCACAAATTTTACACCTAACAAAATTTTCCCCTCTTGGTGTTTATATTTCCAACCAAAATGCTTGTTAGACATGATTTTGAAAATTACCAAATTTGATATTGAAACAACACTATAATTTATAATCGCACAAACCAATACATAAAGACTAAATAGTTAAAAAAACTACAACTTACTAAAACATATGAATTAGGGCTGAACAAAACAAAATAGTAGAGACTAAAGAGTAATAAAACTATAACCTATTAAAGCATACGGATTAGGTCAAAATTTTGTTAACATGAATTGAATCAACAAAAAACTACTAAGAGGAGTTAAGAGCACAAGAGAGAGGGAAAGGGAGGGATATATAGATTGATAATTAAATTGAGAGAGAGGTGGCTGAGACATACCTATATCGAGCCTTCAACCTTTGTTGCAAAATGAATCTCCAACCTCTGTTGCGATTGGAAATCCTAGGGCCGAAGTTGAAACGAGAGCGAGAGAGAGTAGGAGTTGGAAGTTGAACGGCTGAGATATGAGAAATGAGTCTGGAATGTCCCAACTATTCTTTTTTAAGTGATCCTTCACAAACGTCATCAAATCTAGGTCTGTGATTTATTAAAAAAAAATGCACGCTTTGTGAGATTTAGTGTATTTTTTGCGCCCTTTTCGCGCATTTTATATTCCGTTTTTGTTTTCCTTTTCCTTTTATAGACCGACTTTTGTTTGTTTTTTCCATATTATGTTGTAGTAGGGAGAGGGGGAGAGAGAGAGACTCTATTCAACCAACTGCTCATAGGCGTAGGCTTCTTTTTTGACCTAATGGCAACTAGAACGGATCTATCTTTGGTGATAATGTGATGATAATACTCCGTCTATGTTGTGCTTAATTTCTTATATTATGTCAAATTAGACTTATGTTGGGGGTAAAGTCAAAGGATTATGAAAATGTGGGATTAAGTCAAAATGACCCTTTATTTTGTACACTGCCGGTATCAAGCCCAAATAAAGGACGGTTGCGTTAGGTAGGCCTGTAAACGGATCGGTTCGGACCGGATTAGGCAAATTCAAATCCGAATCCATTTACGTTAAACGGATTTGGATCCGATCCGATTATCCGACGGATTATCTGTTAGGGTTCCGAATCCGATTTGTTAAGAATCCGTTTATCCGACCCGTTTATCCGATCCGATTATTTATTTATTTATTTTAATTATGATTTTCATTAAAAAAAATGTAATTTTAAGTTAAAATTACATTTTTTAACCACTTAATTTGCAACATTTTTTATTTCATCTCTTATTTCATAATGATAGTTTCAAATCCAAATAATGATATTTCCAAATCCAATTTTTATTTTCGTCTCTTATTTCATAAATTTAATTTGCAAATGTTTCCAAGATAAAAGTCCAACATTTATTCTTAGATAAAAGGTCCATCATTCAAAATCAAACTAACACCAAGATAGAAGTCCACCATTCAAATATTAAACACACCATCCATCACAAATAAACCCAAGATCAAATCCAACAATATTCAAAATCCAAAAATTACAAACATGACTTGGATAAAATTTCAAAATCAAAATACAAAACCACATCTTCACTTCAACTTTCTCCTTCAAAACCACCCTGAAAAACAAAAGAAAATAATGGACATTTATCCTTCAAACATAAATACAAATATTGTAAGATAACGTATGTTTAAAAATAAAAGAAAATAATGAACTTACTTAGTGATTATCTTCTACTATGCTACCGCTGAAACAAACCTTATGATTCTTGAACAGCTGAAACAAATATTATAAAGATTTAGATATTTGAAGAAAAGAAAAAACATAAAAATAATGACAAAATAAATAACTACTTACTTGACGTTTTTTGTGATTCTATCCAATCCGTAGTGGTAACTAAAGCTTCAACAATCTCGGGAAGCAAAGATGCACGTGTCTCATCAATAACTCTAACTCTAATACTAAAGGCAGACTTGGAGGCAACTGTAGTTGCCGGGACAGCTAAAATATCACGTGCAATTTGTGCCAAGGTAGGAAGCTTACCACTACACATTTTCCACCACGTCAAAATGTTCTTTTCTTTTGTAAACAGGTTTCCAAGTATTGATCCACCTCAGTTTTTTGAAAAGCATTAACATTGGCGGATTGATTATATCAAGTACCGAACTCCGAATCCTCATCAATCACACTAAGACCCCCCGTGTGAGATGTACTACTCCCAATTCCATCAATCATATCTCGAGCCCCCATTGAACCCACACCAAAAGAATTATCACCCCCATACTCCAAATACAAATCCATAAAAGCACTAGGCACTCTCCCCACATAACTACTAGCACGAACACCATAGATTTTATTATAATAGAACTCAACATACACCATCTTACACCTCAGATCAAGCACAACGACAATAGCCAACACTAAACTACATTCATCCCAATATTTTTCAAACTTTTCCCTCATTGGGAGAGACATTAAACGAAGGCAGTCATGCTCAATTTCCTCCAAACTCATCAACATTAATTGAATTTTACAAACATCGGCAAAGAAAACATTTGCAGTCGAAAAATTTGTACCACTAAAATGGCGTGTAGCATCATAGAATTTTTTCAAACAACCGCAAACCAATTTTGCCACCCCCACTCATCTTCGGATGGACAATGTTTGTAATTTTTATCAATTTGTGCCAAGCGAGTAAAAGCTTCTTGCAAATCTAAAGCCGTTTCAAGCATTAAGTACGTGGAGTTCCAACGATTAGGTACATCCATAGGAACTTATTTTTTACTCCGTATCTTGCTTTGATTGCATGCAACATCAAATTTTTGTTTTCCATATGGTGACTTGTGCAAATATCTAATAGTGTCTCTAATGCTAAGAATAAGACCCCCAGTCACTTTCAACCCATCTTGAACAATCAAATTAAGAATATGGGCACTATAACAAACATGATACAAATCACCACCCAAACAAAGCAAAGATTTATTACTCAACCAACTTCTTAAGTTCCCAACTATTACATCATTAGCACCCGCATTATCCACCACCATTGAAAATAATTTTTGATCCAAATTCCATTCCAAAATCAAATCCAAAATGAACTTAAACAATGTTTCACCATCATGTGGGTATTCAATACACCTATAGTTAATGATTTTCTTTTGTAAAACCCATTTATCATCAATGTAGTGCGCCGTCAAACAACAATAGGCAATGTTTTGATGGTCGGAAGTCCATAAATCCGTAGTCAATGTTACTTTAGATGACTGACTTTCCAAAACATTGTAAAGTTTAATCTTTTCTTCTCCATGCAACTCCATAATATCAGACCTAATGGTGTTTCTTGACACTAATTTAAATTGAGGATTTAGGCCATTACAAAATTTCTCAAAAAATTCATGCTCCACCATGTTAAACGCATTATTATGTTTCACTATCATTATAGTGAGGTCACTCCTACTTTTTTTCCAATCAAACTTAAAGGTTTCAATATTTATGGTGTCATCCACAATTTTTTTAGAAGCTTTTATCATTTGTTGAGAATTGTTAGTTTGAGAACTCGTACACCTAGTTATATGGGTCCTAAGGTGACTAGTACCTTTACTACTATTCCCAACAAATATTTTTTTTGCAACGACCACATTTGGCCTTGTCTTCACCTTTAGCATCTTTAAATTTAACAAAAACAGTCCATACCAATGATGTATGGCGCCTAGTCCTCTTTGATGGTCCTTGCTCATCGTCCTGTTGTTGGCTATCAACGTCGATAAAATCATTTCCACCCACACCGCTCGAATTTTGACAAGGATCCAATTAAGACATACCTACCAAACAAAATAGTAAATAGCATTAATTTGGGACTGAAAAAACATTGATTCAATACATAAACAACCAAGCAGTACATAAACATTAATTGAAAAAAAAAATTCAGACTAAAAAAAGTTTCAGCACAAGATTAAACCAAGGTCTCGAAATTTATAAATTTCAACTGTAGCTTAAACCAATTGTAGAAATTTCAAATACAAGAACAAATCTGGGTTAAAAAAACAAATCTGGGATAACAAAAATCTATGAAAAGTCTGTCAAGCTTCTGAAAAATTACCAGATATGGGTTAAACATTTGAAAATTACACATAATACATTTAAGCATTCTGAAATGTTTTTTCTGCAAAAAAAAATATGAAACCCACAAACAAATTTGGGATAAGAAATGAAACTCACAAAACAAGAAAAATGTACAAGATCGCCATTTGAGAGTTATAATAATGAAACCCACAAACAAGAAATACCAGCAACAATGGCAATGAATAGCCAAATCTAGAAGAGATCCACTCAACTATGGCAATGAATAGCCAAATCTAGAAGAGATCCACTCAACTGCTAAAAGTCAAAGTAATCAAACCCACAAACAATTCTAAAACATCAAACCCACAAACATATCTCTAAAACACATTCACAATCTCAAACCATACCTGCTCTCCGTGTAAGACCGATCGTAAGATCGGAGGTGAGCAGGCGGAGTGTGCGTGTGAGAGGAGGGAGGAGAGGAGGAAGTGTGGGGGAGAGAGGGCGCTCCTCTTTGTGTGAGAGAGTTTCAGATTTAGGTTTAGTGTAGTGTAGTGTGTGCGTGTGGTTTTTTTAGTGTGTTAGCCGTGTGCGTGCGTTTTTTTTTTTTGTGCGTGTGGTTTTTTTCAAATAGGGTTATGCGTGTTTTTTTTTTGTTATATAATATTATAAATAATTAATATAATATATATTTAAAATGTTAGAAAATTCAATAAATATTAATTAAAAATATTATATATATATATATATATATTATAAATATTAATTGGATCGTATTATTAATGGATCGGATAATATGAATCCAAATCCGCTCCATTTAATAAGCGGATAATCGGGTTTCTGGCTTGATTTAAATCCGTATAAATGGATCGGATTCGGATAAAATCCGATCCATTGACAGGCTTGGCGTTAGGTAGTTTACCAGTCAGCTTAAAACTTTGTCAAATCCTCATGAACCCTATGAATATACATGCTAATTCTAGATTATTCCCCTTAAGCAATATGTTGCACTTGCTACCGGCGTCGAAAAAATAATCCAAGGTGAGTTGCGCCTGCCATCAAAAGTCTCAAGAAACAAGCAAGGGGCGTCGGGTGCGATAAGAAATGGGCAAGGGTTACTATACCAATTTGAAATTGTTTGGATGTACACTTAAGCTAGCGACTTGGAATATAAGGACATAAGACATTAAACTAATCGATATTATGATCTTGTTTACAAAAAATTAAATGAGTCGGTAAGAAAACTAAAGAGATAGAGAATACAAGGTTAAAACAATAGTATACAGACAAACATAGATTTAGTGGAGTTGGAAGAATAATATGTCAAAACTTTAAAGAAGGTATTGTATATTAAGAGTGGCGATAGACTTATACTTGTTAAACTTGTATTAGGTGAAAATATAATCAATATGGTTAGGGCTTATGCACTCAAACAATGATTAAATGAACACACAATAGTGCAATTTTGGGAACAAATAAATGAACTAATTCAAGACATACCTATAGGTGAGAAAATCTGTATAGGGGGAGATTTTAATGGCAATGTTGGAGAAGATCGTGTAAGATTTGAGATAATTATAATTATAATGACTAAAAGGATGCCTGATGAATGGAGAAAGAGTGCTTTAGTACTTATATATAAAAAATAACGGAGATATAAATCGTTGTTCAAATTATCGGGGTATTGATTTAATGAGTCATATAATGAAACTTTATGACGGTGTTAGGACATAGATTGAGATTGGAAACAACAATATCCACGAGTATCCGAGAATCAGTTTGGGTTTATGTCTAGGAGGTCGACAATAAAAGGTATATATTAATTAAGGAGATTAATGGGAGGCATATATTTATTGAGGAGATTATGGTTATATAGCTTTGGAGAAGACTTATGATAAAATGCCTGGAGATATAATATGGTATTGGGTTTTAATTAAAAAAAAGAGTGACTAGTGGATATATTGATATGATTAAAGATATTTATGATGGGGCCATGACTATAGTAAGGACAACAATGGGAGAAAATAGTGAATTCCCAATTACTATAGGCTTGCCCCAAGTCCAATACTAAGTCCTTATCTTTTTGATCATGTTATGGATCCATTAACTGGACAAATACAAGATGAGAGGCCATTTGCAGATATTGTTTTAGAGGATTAAACTAAGACAAGGATTAATGCTAGATTGCAATTGTGGAGAGAAACCTTGGAAACATGTGAGTTTCAATGAAATATGACTAAAATAGAATTTATAAAGTGTAATTTTCATTAACTAGTAGGACAAATGAGGATGTGATGTAACTTGAGGGTCAATAGATACATAAATTGATCATTCCGTTATATAGGTTCGATTATCCAAAGAGATGGAGATATTAGTGATGATGCTACCCATAAGACAGGTTGGGTAGGTTGGGTCGAGTGGAGAAGTACTAATGGGGTATATAATGTGATCGATGTATACCTTTGAAGTTAAAAGGGGGAGTTATATAAGACAACCATTAGACCTCTCATGTTATATGAGATGGAGTATTGGGCAACCAAGGAACAAAATGTGAAGAAAATGAGCGTGATAGAGTTGCAAATGTTAAGATAGATGTGTATTAAAACCCGTAGGGATAAAATTAGAAATGAACATGTTCATTTAATGATAAAAATAGTTCTTATAAAAGATAAATTGAGAGAAAACCAGTTTAGATGGTTTGGACACGGCAAACATAGATCAATAAATGATCCCATGAGGAACAGTGATTTACGCTTAAATTGACTTGGTGGGATATGGTTAAAAAGAACATGATATCATCTAGTTTAGCCAAGAATATTGGGCTAAACAAAGCGGAATGGAACAATAAGATTCATGTAGCTGACCTTATATAATTGAGAAGAGGCTTTATTGACTTGAGTTATGATGCATTAATTTTATGGTTTTATCTGTATTTTTTTAACAATATATTATTGATTTTATTTTTTCAAGTTGAAGCTTACTCCTTAATGGATCTTGAGGCTAATGCCTTGCCCCGCCCGGACAAAACTCCTCGCCTTCGCTGTGCGCCTTTATAAACATTGCTTACAAATGATTAGCTGTTAAGTTGAGTAGTATTTGCCATGACACTTGGAGGGAAAATAAATCAACTTTTTACTTGTCAATGGGGGGAAATTTGAAAAAAGAGAAGATGCAGAGTTCAAATCCTGATTGTGACAGGGGTTCGTGGTTCTTATTTGAAAGAAAAAAGGAGAATAAATACGTAGAGACACCATGTAATGGACCTTTTAAGCCTTTTGCTTTACTAATAAGTCTTCTCCCTCTCCTATTTTATCTTCCTTCTACTAAACAGAGGAAACTTTATCCATGAATTCCCTTTTGCTTCATCTCTTTTTCTTCCACTTTTTCCTTCTACCAAATGGATCATTAGAGAGTAAAACAATGTTGCCTTTAGAAAAGACGTTCCCTATGGGAGACATCCTCACCTCGTATAAATCACCTGTGATTTGAGATCGGGGTCATGTCATGTGACTTTTAAAGATAATAGTTTAATTCCCAATTATTTGTCGCAGTAGTTAAATCACCTAGGAGGTAGTCTAGAGACATGATCCGCACAATTTAGAGGTCAAGCGTTCAAATTCACTCTGGGCCACTCCCATAGTCCGTCCTTGCGCGTACTGACTGGAGGGTCAAAAAGTACCCTTGAGGATTAGTCAACTGCTCTAAAATGCTCGGATATCCCGAGTCATCACCAAAATAAAACCTCACTTAAGGCAATTATATGATTATGTATGCTGGAACAACCGACCATTCGTCCGATGACATGTGTCATCATTGTCAAATTAGTCACAAAATTTCACTCCAATGAGATACCCATCAATTCTGTTTAGGCTCAGAGTATGCTTGGGACTCGTACTTGTGCTTGCGTCACAGATGGAGAGGGGTGCCCTGTCCCAACCCAACCTATTGTAAATTTGTAATTTAGAAGCATGCAGCATAATTCTTAGCATTCGGATGGAGTTCTCTTTCCCCTTTTTGGGTTTATAAAAGCTTGCCATTTCTTTTGAATTAAATTGTTGTAACAGTTTAATTTATGTGTACACTTGTGTTTCCAATTTTTATCTGCCACAGGTTTGAGCAGTATGTTGATTATGCTCTTGATGTCCCTATGTATTTTGTCTACCGGAACAAGAAGTATATTGACTGTGCTGGAATGTCCTTCCGGGTTTCCACCTATCTCTAATAGTATTTTTTACGCATTTTTTTATTTTCTGCCTGTAATTTTATTTTTATGAGAGAATAATTCTTCCTGTATGATACTTCTGCAGGACTTCATGGCTGGAAAACTTCCTCCTATTCCGGGTGATTACCCAACCCTCAATGATTGGGAGAATCATCTGACAACAATATTTCCTGAGGTCTATTTACATGTATTATAGTTTAATTGGCATATTCTATTTTCACGATGATACTGTTCTGAAATATAATATATTTACAGGTCAGGCTTAAACGATATTTGGAGATGAGAGGTGCTGATGGAGGACCTTGGAGGAGGTTATGTGCATTGCCGGCATTTTGGGTATGCAGCCTCTTTGATCCAAATTGTCCTATTTCAAAAGAATAAGCATCACTGTTTTGATAGTTAAAGATAGAGAATAAAGCTAATAAATGAAATATATTTTGTTACAATGGCATGAGGAATAATACTAGGCACACACAAAAGTTGCTGACTCTTCTCGTGATTGGTTCGATAGTAGAGTTCACCAGCTAACTAACTGATTGTAATTGCTACTACATCATTTTGTGAGCAACTTCTATGCATACTTTTCTGTGCCTAGCATTACTCTTAAATGAAATTTGTATTAAACATTCTAGTATTCTAGGGCTGCAAATGACTTGAGTTGTTAGTGAACAACTCTAGCTCGGCTCGTTTGAAGTTCAAGCTCGGCTCATTTGTTAAACAAATGAATCGAGCTCGATCGGAATCTCAATCTTGAGCTCGTTTAAAAAATTGAGCTCGATTCGAGCTCGATTTGTCTGTTAATGCGTTAATGAGCTTGATTAGACCCCTCAAAACCGAGGTGCTTGAGCTCAAAGGAACCAAACTTGATCTCAAGCTCATAAGATCATTTGAGATTGAGCTTGATTCGGCTCGGGTTGGCACGGGTTGGCTCGTATGCAGCCTTAATTATATCAGTTGTTGATGCAACGCTTTAGTAGCTTTTGAAAAATATGAGACAGCTTTAAGAAACTAGGACCAAAATGCATTTGATTTTGTGGTGAGTATTGTTCATGGAAAGATAGTTGAATCAGACATTCAATATGTGGAAAAAGGGGTCATGGATTTATGGAAGAAAAGGACTGACTTTGGGCTATGTTCAGGAGATTTATGGTTGTAGAGAATTAGATAAATTGTGGAAGGGAGTCTTTGGATAGTGATTACCTTATCATTATAATGAAACAAAAGGCATGTGTATGTGTGTGTGTTTGTGAGAGAGGCTTTGACTCCTCAGAGGCAAGATGATACGATCTGTAAGAGGTCTAAGATTGTATAACACTCGATTGGACCATAAACATGATTATGATGTCTCAAGTATGCCCAATGTAAGTTTTCGGTTTTGCCTTTCTTTCTTTCCATCTAGTCAAATGTGTCGTTTACAATTTTGATGAATTTCCCCCTTCCATACAGAGAGTGTTTTCACAACTGTACCTAAGAGGCAAGATGATAATATCCTTAAGAGGTCTAAGATTATCCTAGATGTATCAGAGAATAGATAACATTCAATTGGACCATAAACATGATTATAATATGACTCAAGCATGCCTAATGTAACTTTTCTGTTTTGCCTTTCTTTCTTTGCATCTAGTCAAATGTCTGTTTACATTTTTGTGAATTTCTCCCTTCCATACAGTAAGAGTGTTTTCACAACCGTACAGCAAAATGAGGAATGTGCATTATTTTCGTTTTGGGACATGTGACATGTCCTATTCTGAAAATTTCTCACTGTTATCTTAATTGTACACTGTCATGCTGATGGCACACCATTGTTCTTTAAAATTGTGTGGATTATAATATCAATTGCATTCCAGCTTTTCTAGTTCATTCTAAGGCTATTAGTTTTCAGGTAGGTCTATTGTACGACGAGGTTTCTCTCCAAAATATTTTGGACATGACAGCTGATTGGACCATGGAAGAACGACAGATGCTGAGAAATAAGGTAAGATAGCCACTCTAAGAGTAAAATTATGTTTCTGGGGTGCATGCATCTTTTCATTCTAATTCTATGTGTGGACAAAATAGTTGGGTGAGGAACACATAATAATATACCTGTTAACCTTAAAACATTAAGTCCATCGAAAGTGAATCCCAAAGCTTGCGAGTTAGGTAACAAAAAGTTATATTCTTGAGACAACTACCTTTTCTGGTTTCTCTGTCCAGCTTATGGATTTTAGTAAACGAATTAATCACTTTAGCAATGATATTCAGAAGAATATCTCATTTTTTATTCTTTGAAATGAAATTAAGTGTTATTGTTGGATCTATGGGCAGAGTCATGGTTTCCAGTAGGGTCGGTGAACCACACTTATAATTTTGAAAAAACGGAAGTTAAGACTATATATATAATAATTATGCTGAATGTGCAAAATTGACATCTTTCAGATCTTTGAAGAACGTAAGTTGGGGTCCACTTTTACTATTAAAAATGATGAGTAAGTTCAATAAATTATGAAATGAAGATTGAATATCAATTCGCTGGACATCAATCCCTTCTCCTCATACCCAACAGCCTCAATACTAATTCATTTGAAGATCCTACTCCTATGACTATGCGAGTGATGTGAATTGAGGAGGGGCATAATTATCTTTTTCTCATTTTATTTTCTTGTTTTTATTACTTTGTCGTTATTAGTGTATGGAGGGTTATTTAAGTACTTTTGTATATAGGAAAGTTCTAGACTATAAGTTTCCGTGTATGTGCTTATCCTCTTGTGATGTCATCCATGAGTGGATGGTAGAAAATCTTCAGTTAGCGGAAAATTGAGAATGACACGAGTTTCTTTTTTTTTTAGATTAGTTAAACGAATTTAACACAGTAATTAGTTGGTATCCGATACGGAACCGAGGGAATCGTTTTTTTCGGTGTCGGTCGGTTTCTTGGTTTTGGAGAGACTATTATATAAGAACATATCCAAGCCAAATTTGAAACAAACTATGTAATTTAAACAGACTAAAAGAATCATACTATTTGTAAACATTTAATATGAATTGATTGCCATAATAATAAGAAACACATACTCATAGTTCATACCACACATCGCAATTGAAATCAAACACATACTCTAATTGATTAGAAAAATCAAACTAATCGAATCAAAATGTTAAACTCTTCAAAGTGTTGATCTATTAATTTAAGCAGACTAAGAAAATCTAACTGCTGAATCTGAACCCCGATATTCTAAATTTGAACCACCGCTACGATGATTTGGGGTTCCGTTTGAATCGTAGATTAACTCCATCCCTAGAGAGAGAGAGAGAGATCTGCTTCGTTGATTTGGGCTTCCGTTTGAATCGTAGATTTGTCGATTAACTCCATCCCTAGAAGTGAGAGAGAGAGAAAGTCGTATGTCTATAAATAAAATCACCGACTGAACGTAAAGTGGTCTGTTTTTGAAGCAATGAGCCGTGGGTCGAACCGGTCCTAAAAAACCTTCGGTTTTGGTTCAATTTGGTTTGGTTGATCAGGCCATCGTTTTTTACCACACCCCTAACGCTATATCTTGCTTCCCTGACCCTCGCCCGGACCTACATACCACTTGGTCTTCGGTGACGCTCGTCGGCCTTAGACGAAGTTAATCGGAAGCCTGGAGAGCTCGCTAACGTCTCATGTACAGCTGCCCAAAGTTAAATCGTGGAAATTACATCTCTATCTTCCTTGAATTCGTATAACTCATGAAGACCAATCCCTTTTCCAAATGACAAACTTCACCCCACATTTTCCACAAAATTACCAGTAATCCCCCTCAACCCTTCAAAATTACATTTCAACCTCCCAAATTTCCCCAAATTTCAAATCTTACCCTCAAAATTTCCAGCCCCTTTGTGAACATACATTCCTCGTTACTTTTAGCCCTCCCAATCTAACTAAGGGAGATGTTGAGCGGGAGATTGATGATTTACGTCAGCTGGTTCAAAGTCGGTGGGGGTAGATCCTGGCAATTTATCTGCAAAGGGGATTTATGCGGCAATGGAGCGTGACAGCCGCTACGCCATTGCATTCCTCTAGAAGGAGATTGACTTTTGGGTAGGCTACTATCTTTATGGTATTGTGAGGCATAGCATTTCTGTGTGTGTTTGATTTCAGTGGCCCGATACAAGTTGTGCTGTGCATAGATGCTTGAGTATGTTGGGTTGATTGTTTGAGGCTAAGCATGCACTTGAGTTCAAGAGTGGGAGGAGACCCTAATCACGTTTCGCAAACATTTGTCTTAGGTGAGCCATAAGCCCATGGCCCATGTTCCCGTGGCTTCCTATATTTCTTGAACCTACATTCTCGAAACATTAGTGGTCGTTGAGGAGTCCCGAAGTACTAATGACAACAAGTGATTTGAGTTCAGTAGTTCCTCGTATAAAAATATTGACTCTAGAGTTATAGTAATATGGAGAAGACAAAATTGTTTCAAGCACCGACAGATTCGGAAGTGCCCCCTCTTTCAGAGAGAAGATGACGGGTTATTCGCATTTAATTTGATGCTCAGAGGCGAATTGAAGCGAAGCAGTGGTAATCGACGATTTTTATCTTTGTTATGGAGCGGAGGATATTGTGTTCAACATTGAACATTTTTTCAATATTTTCATCGAGGCTTGTTGGGTGACCCCCACTCGATTTCGCGATGCGAGGTCTTATTGTGTTAGTGATTTCTTCTCGATAACATTTGCCTTAGGTTAGCCATAACCCATGTTCCCGTTGCTTCCGCTCTTATATTTCTCGAACTAACATTCCCGAAACAATAGTGTCGTTGAGGAGTCCTTGGAGTACTCTAAAGGGGTTTCTTCGACCATTTTGTCAAGGATTGCTGGGTTACTCATACGTGTTGAGAGACGTGGAGGTTTTTGATATTGGGGATTTTTATCTTTGTTTTGGAGCGGAGCATATTGGGTTCAACATTGGACATTTCTTCAATATTTTCGTCTAGGCTTGTTGGGTGACTCCCACTCTATTTCGTGATGCGAGGTCTTATTGTGTTAGTGATATCTTCCCGATTTTTAGCAAGAGGAGGATTCCTTTGATGTTATTCTTGTTATGGTCCATCTATGAGAGCTACCTTAGATTACATCGGGCTATATGATCACAAAAATTCTTGTTTGGGACACTTTCGAGATTCAGAGTTGAGGATGGAGATTATGCGTGCTCCGTCCCAAATGTGGCATCATTGGCCCACTTTGATGAGTCGGTTTGATGGTTTTAATCGTGGAAGGTTTGCCGAGTTTGGACGCATCGACTGTGCTGGATCACGAGGACCTCCATTTGGATTTTTATTGCCTATATGCATGTCATTTTTTAGGACAACTTCCCTCTCAAGTGGGGGAGTCCACTCATGGTTCAAATGCTTGGCCAAGTCAACTCGGAATCGGCCGATTTGACTTGTTATCGGTAGGCTACGAGACGATTCCAGTCACTATCCAAAAAAAACAAAGAATCGTTCAATATCATTATAACTCACCGATATATCGGCCGGTCCGAGATATTGGGCTAGACAAAGAAACTCAGCCGTGAGATGAACTTTTTTGCAGAAAAATAGTGAATGGACAAAAAGTTGAAATTCAAAGGATCTTCAAGTTATTCAAAGAATTGAAGAGACAAACCGGTCACGGGTGGACTCAAGGCAGCAGATTTCAGCTATAAAACAATACCATTGATAATATACAAACCACAATCATCTTTTTCTCCTACTAACCTTGGTTGCCATAGCCAATACACAGTCTGTAATCGGAGAAAACCCTAGTTTCCGGTCGAAGAAATACCTAGTTGCTTCGAACAAGCAACCCATCGCCGACTCTCTCTCTCTCAGTCTCTCTCTCTCTCAGGTTAAATGTTTAATTAGTCCTTTTGGTTTGCAGCTAGAAAAGGAGCGTGTATGTATCCTCTTTTTCTTTTCTTTTTTTTGAAAGGAGCGTGCTTTTAATTTTGTTCACAGCTAATAAACTGTTTTGAGTAAAAAAAAAGTGTAGTGAGTAAAAAATGTTTTGTTAACATTTGTATCCTTTTTGTAAAAAAATATCCAATTATAAAAATAACATTTGTATCCTCTATGGAAAAAAATAGCATACTTAAAAAATAACATTGTATCGTTTTTGTAAAAAAAATACCCAACTAAAAAAATAACATTTGTATCCTCTTTGGAAAATATTAACATACTGTAAAAATTGCATTTGTATAATTTTTTGTAAAAAAATAATCGACTGAAAAATTAACATTTGTAACCTCTTTTCCAAATTATGGGTCATCCACTCTTTCCAACCCATCCGAGCTGCAATATGATTCATATTTCTTCCCTTACCCTACTGAAGGAAATTATCCTCCATATCTGTATGATCGATATCACAACTAGATAGGGAGATGAAAATGATGAAACAATGTAATTATTTCTATTTATCTTTAATGTGACTTCTTAATCAATAACTATGTGTCATTAGATTGTTTTTTCTATATTAATATTGGTTTATATTGAATCTGACAAGTCGCCGCGCGATAGTATAATCAATTGTACAATGCTATGCATATCAAAGAATGATTTTAAACTTAAATGATTGGTCCACATTGTTAATCTTAATTTTTTAAAAATTTTATATATATTTTTTTCGGAATCTTTTGCGTTCTCTAAATAGCTTATCGATGCATATCGCCCGATATCGCAACCGATGCCAAGTTGAAAATCGAGCGTCCGATATGGGGACCGAGACCAAGACTTTGAACCATGAGTCCACTAGTGTTTGTTTTTCTCCGATGATGAGGTCCTCCCACTGGGATGCTAAATATGCCCTATAGAACATTTCCTCATCCACTATATATAGTAGAACATTTCTTCATTTAGTACTATATTTTTTCAGAATGATATAAGATGAGAGATCCGTTATTTGTAAGTTGTTATTGTTGTGTAGAATAGTTCATTGCTTCTGCGAAAACACATTATTAAAATGACATAATTTTTCTTTTCATGTATATGAGAAAAAATTTGGCGGGAGTAGAGAGCTCTCAATATGAGTATTGTCATTTAAGAAATAGAAATGGTGCATGTGTATAAGCAACCTTCATCTATATATAATTTCCAAATCGGAACTTAAATAAACTATCAAGTTATTGACATCGACTTGTTTATATTCCATAAAATAAATTTTTTTGTAAGTTGATTAGTTCTTGAATACTACCCATTAAATGAAAAATTCTGGCTTCAATTCACACTTTTGAGGTTATGCGCCTTCGTTTCCAATTGACAGTATTACCAAATGCTTATCCCTGTTTTAGATTAAAGTATGATTTGCACACTTAATCTGTATCCTATGACATTGAGATAAGATTAGCATCTTTTGGTCAGTTAAGGTGGCAATTTAATTCCAAGAATTATGTAGTAGGTGCCAAAGAGTGGTCTGCAGACACCATTTCGAGACGGATTGCTGAGGCATGTTGCTGAAGATGTTTTGAAGTTTGCAAAGGTGACTTTGAAATTATTATTGCTACTCTTCATATTTGTTTTTCAATTGAAATTATTGATCATTATACCAGCTCATCTATTCTTTTTTCCCTGTCCGCAGGATGGCTTGGAAAAGAGAGGCTTTAAAGAAACAGGGTTCTTGAATGAGGTGGCTGAGGTTGTTAAAACAGGTAAATTAATCTTGTTTCTCTGTAGTCTCTTCACTCATTGTTATGTGATTATATAATCACGGATTGTTTGATCCAGCTTAATGGTGTATAAATCGAAAGAGAAGTTTCGAATAGTTTGTCCAATATATGAACTTTGAAAACCAAACCACAACATAATTCAGCAAAACGCTGTAAAGATATTGATCATTTTACGTTCCGGACCCAAACACACTCATTTGGGGGTGATTCAAACTGGAAAGAAGAAGCAAATAAGGACACAGTTTAGAAAGCTTTTCTACTAGGAGCATTTGAATTAGGGTAAATTACAATTTCCCCCCGCTTCTCCCCCCCTTTTGATATTTCAGGGTTGGTAAAGTACCCCTAAAATTATTTTACCCAATGGGAGCCCCCTTAGGCTAACGACCCAACTCAAAATGTCTAACAGAGGTTAAAAAGACAAATATATTCTTAGACTTATCCTACATATGGAAGAGCTCAGTCCCGATGTTATATTTTCTTTCTTTTAATTTCGGGTATACCCTTTTGTTTGTTTACTGAGAGAAATCCATTTAAAAAATCTGCCTAAGGGGGCATCCTGTATACATGTTGTATACAAGCAGAACAAAACCAAAAGAACAAATAATGGGGTAGGCCTCCAAAAATTCCCTTGCCAAAAACATTCAATGGATACAAAACTACTTTCTCTGCTCAAACTCCCCCAAAATATCTATAAAATGGGTAATTGGCAAGGGGAACTCCACTTTAAACCCAAAATACAAAGAATGCAACTGTAGATATTGCCGGAGAAATCTCTACTCCATCAAAGCACCATTTGTTCCTCTCTTTCCACAAAGTCTAGAATATACACAAAAGGGCTTCCCTCCATAGCTGCGAGAGATACACCTAACCATCACCTTACTCCTCCAAGCCGCCCACGCCTCCACCACCGGAGTGTGCATAAGCCAATGCACTCGCACAAAGGGAGAATATTCTCTCACATACCCCTCGTCACCCATATGCAAAAGCAAAGGATTTTTCGTCTCTCCTCAACTTCCTTGAACATCCAACAACAACTAGCTATATGCCTATCCCTCCTCTGTAATCACTGTTTTGAAAAGAGCATCAGTTTAGCCGGTGCCTTCGTCCGCGAAATTTGTTACCAAAAAATCAACCTTCACTCCCCCCCACCAACTGTCTCTCAACAAAGAATGAACCTTGGTGGCTACACTCCCACCTTAGCACATCCTTTCCCTCATAGGCAACCCCACCTCTCTGACCCCCCAAAGATCAACCTCCTCTAACTCCCAATCATTAAACGGCCTCCTAAACCTCGGATTCCAAACCTCCCTTCCCCAACGTTAAAATGTTATCAACCACGAAGTCCTCCTTGCCCCTCACCAAACAAAAAAGGCCAAGAAATCTCTCCTTTAACGTCACGCCGCCCCTACTGGTCCCGCCTAAATCTCACCCGCTTCCCACCCAAAAATAGGTTTGTCTCATGAACTCTGTTCCCCCCCACTCCCCTCCCACCCCAACTTATGCAAGTGTCGTTTCTCCTTTAATGAAATCTCCACATTAACTTCTCCAACAAGAGTTGTTGATGAGAACAAGATTTTTATTTCAGTTCTCCCACTTATCCGGTTTACATACCTCCCAACATACCAGATAGTACTTACTATTCTCCTCATTTCATTTATAGAGAATATCCCTCAAAAGCTTTTCCAGGACTGGTAGTGTTAAGATCGAAAGATAATGCGAAATTATGTGTAGGAAGGCTTGACAAAGTGCTCTTTATCAAAGCAAGTCTCCCACCCTTCGAAAGATAATTCCTCTTCCAACTTACTAGTCTGTTCCAACCTCCCAAACTTCTTTGGACTTAAAACTCACCCCCAAAGATATCCCCAGGTAAAAAGCTACCCTATTTTACACCTAACCAATTCGGCTAAGATGTCGCCACTATGTCTGCATAGGGATCCACTCACACTTTTCGACTTTAAGTCGCAACACCGAAACAATAATCTCCCCACCCGATCTTCCCCACAAAAAATAATGTTGTGATTTGCAAACAAGAGATGAGAGATAACTCACTGGAGAATTGCCCATTTCCCTTACCACAAACCCATTGATCATCTCATTCTCCATTGCTCGTGACATAAGCCTACTCAACGCCTCTAACCAACATAAATTGAGAAGGAGATAAGATAAGGGATCTCCTTGGAGGAGGCCTCTTGAACTTTGAAACAATTCTTCCGCTGAATCATTCACCACAATAGAAAATGTAACTTGGTGGAAATGTATCTCTCGACACTTTCTGTTGCTCCCAAATCCCATTATCATACTCCTTTTCAAGGTCAAACTTATAGATTACCCAACCCCAAGGGTCCCACTCCCTATGTTTAAGAAGGTGTTTGAGGCTTACGCCTCAAGGCGTGAAAAAACAACCTCGAGGCTTGCGCCTCATTCTCTTGAGGCTTAAGACCTCGAGGCTATATGCATTGTGGCGTAAAGCTCGACTTTTTTGAACTCATGTAAGTTTTCTTCTCTTCCTCTTCCCCTTTTTTTTTCCCCATGCTTGTTCTCTTTTCTTTAACCCTTTCTCTTTATTCTATCCCTCTTGTCCAATTAAGTACATGTATGTAACTATGTTTGCTTGAGTACATATATACTCTATTTATACACATATATTAAATATACAATCATATATACCTGAAGAGCTCAAAATACTCAAAATATTTATTGGTCTTACATGGTCACTTGTAATCACTGGCTCGAGCCTTTCGCCGCGATTTTTTAAAAGCAAGGAGATTGGTGCACATGCATGGTGAGTCCTTTTGTCTTTTTGTCGGTTTAGGGTTACATAGTGCCAGGGTTACCCCCTTGCTATAAATACTATTTTAGTTTCTTTGTGAGTATTATTGGTTAATAAATACAATCGAAGAATATTGAGAGATGCTTTGTCCTGATTTTTGAGCGTTATCTACCTTTCCTCTCTCTCTCTCTCTTAAAAAATTTAACACCACTAGGGTTTCGTGGTAAAGTGGTGCGTTTTATAAAGTTAAAAGAAATGAAAATATTGGTTGGGAAGTGAAAATATGGTCAAAGTTGGACTGGGTAAAGTGTAAGTAACATTTTTTAAAGAATATTTTGGTGATTTTTTTTTAAGTTGAGGCTTACGCTTCGATGTTCCTTGATGCTTACGCCTCGCCTCACCCGAGCATAACACCTAAAATCCGCTTCGTGCCTTTAAAAACATTGCCCACTCCTTAATATTGCCTTTGCACATTCATTACCTATGAGCACATTGTCTAATATTTGCCTCGCCCCCCACAAACGCATTCTGATCCTTCGACACAATTGAGTTGGTCACCTTTCTGAGCATGAGCGGTAACTCTTTAGCCAAGAGCTTTAACACTCTCCCAACCAAATTGAAGTGTCACATCAATAACCCCTTTCTTAGAGACAAGGGTATTTCGGTACGCATTAACGCTTCACTAAAGCTATGAAAAAGCCATCACATCCCCCCAAATCACAACCCAACACTACTGATAAAAAGACATGGTGAATCGAATCCCAAATCCTTTTCTCCACACATTGATTTCAAGGCCATCGCCACTTGAACAACCCTTCCAGCTACTCAACATCCTCTCATAAATTCTATCGAACTCCACTCCATCTAAGGAAGGACTTCACTTCTTAATATACAATCCCTTGTAGAACTTTCTAATCACACTTCTGATTCCCCCTCATCAGCGAACTCCTCCTCCCCCACCATTATCTTCCTGATATAGTTGAATTTGCTGACCACCCTATGATTTTTTTTTTATTTCTTATCCCTTCCCTAAGCCATAATGCATGCAACTTTTCTCTCTAATCAATGTTCGAAAACACTAATTGCGGCCTCGAGGCGTTTTACCCAGATGAGGCGAGGCGATAGCCCTAATTTGAAAATTAAAAATGCTAATAAAGCCATAAAAATGAAGTAAAAGGTACAACACAGAAACAAATGACCAAGTTTAATAAAATAAAGGGTTTTTTGACTTTGCCCTTGAGAGAATGACTTTATTAGACATAACCCCATACTTTTCAAAAAATTAGAGTTACCCCACGCATGTGCATTATCCTGCTTGTACCTTATGCATTGGCTCGCTTGTACCTTATGCATTGACTCGCTTGTACCTTATGCATACGGTGGGTTAAGTCTAATTATTGAACTTTTAAGGGGATATCTCTAAATATAACATTATCTTAGAGGTTAAAGTTAAAAAAAAAACTAAAACAAATTCTTTCTTAAAAGGAAAAAAAACTAACACAATTTGTGCATTTTAACCAAAAACTGACAAAATTCTTTCATTAGAAAAAAGTAACACAATTTCTTGCACTAAAACTAAAAACAAAACACATTGTTTTTATTTAAAAAACATTAACATAATTCCTTGCAATAAACCAAAAAAACAAATCACAAGTTCTTTAAAACAAAAAAAATGAACCGAGTTTCTTGTGTCATTAAAAAAAAAACTCTTGCATGAAAACCAAAAACGAATACAAAATCTTTTTATCAAACAAAAAATGAACACACTTTCATGCATAATCTCCAAAAAACGAACACATTAGAAAAACGAATAGAAAGAGGCTAATTGGAGGGTTTAGCTGCAAGGGAATTTATCGAAATGTCAGGGAATAAGGTTTGAATTGTGTGAGATTTTGAACTCTTTACCTTTCAAAAAGAGAGAAAATAGGTTTTCACTAGAAAAAATGAGGCTTGAGCCTTACATGGCCTCGAGGTGCAACACCTTGAGACTATAGCAACAACCATTTGAGGTTATTGTTTTGCAAAATATGCTTGAGACTATTGCCTAGCCTTGGCAATCCATAGCCTCACTATGAGGCTAGCCTTGAGGCTATAGCCTTAAAGGCAATTTCGAACATTGTCTCCAACTAATTTTCTCCTCAACTTCCTCCCTAACTCCCCCTTCCCCTCTTCTCCCGACAATGAGCCCCTACCCTCCTAACCTAACTCCTTAATTTCCTTCAACCCTCTCACAATAAGAGTCGACGTTGCCAAAACGCAATTGATTCCATTTGTTAAGATCTTCCTTCAAGAAGAATAACTTTTTTGCCAAGAAATGCTACGTACTCCCCACCACCTGGTATCCCTTCCATCAAGCTCTCACTCTACTCACAAGGTCGCTATCTTTAAGCCGCATATACTCGAATCAAAACGGGGGAGCAAGACTATCCCCCCCCCCCCCCCCCCCCGGCCTGTCAATGGGTCGGGTCTGGACCCGACCCCGATCTTGTTAATAGGGTATGAGCATATTTCTTTGGACCCGAAGACCTGAATACCCGTTTATTAAACGAGTAGCGTCTGGATCTTATACAAGACCCGGACCCGAATTGTACATTATTATTTTTTAAATATATATACATATACTATAAATTTATATATATTTATAAATATATCTTATCAATATAACATGTAGGTAATATATATAAAAATATATATTTATGTATATAATAAATATAAATAATATATGTTTTATTTATACTAATAATATTCTATAATACATTACAAAATATTTTAATTTAAGATTAAAAAATAAAGAAGGGGGATAATATAAAATAAATGTATATATTTGGCCGTACCCGAAGTCCCGAACGGATCCGGGTCTGGATCCAATATTGTAGACCCGATGAAAAGCCGGACCCGAACCCAATGAAGACCCGATTATACGGATCTGGATCTCCCTAAACCCGACCCGGCTACAACCCGTTGATAGGTCTACCCCCCCCCCCCCCCCCCCCCCCCCCAACAACAACAACAAAAACAAAAAGAACCTAAAATTGGATTTCGGCCATCGCAGCTTCTCTCTCTCTCGCTCTCTCCATCGCAACTTCATCTCCATCGCAGCATCTCAACTCCTCTCTTCATCTCCATCGCTGGTAAGTTACTTACTATGAAGCACGGACACGTAATACGTATTTCGACACGCGACACGTGATTGATAAAAAAACTAGGATACGGCACGCTATGATACGTATAATATATAATATATATTTAAATATATATTAATGAAATAAAACAGATTTTCGCCATAAAATACATTATTAGAACATTCTTAACCTGAAATTAAAAAAATGGACCATACAAAACAAAATTCAAACACACTTTGACCTTAAGAATCATAAAAAAAGAACAATCACCATCACTTGAGTCAAAGCTGACTCGTGGCTTCCGGGAGAGTGTTCGTGCTTCATAGGTGTCTGACACGTTGGCTTCCGGGAGCGTGTCCGTGCTTCATAGGTTACTTAACCCCTGTTTGCTGTGCGAAATACACTTCATCCCTTTTATTTTTTCGTAATACACTTTATCCCTGTTTGCTGTTTGAAATACACTTTCTTCATCCCTGAAATTCCTGATTGATGTTTTTCTTTCCATTTTTTTGCTTTTGTTCTTTGATGTTTCTTCATCCCCGTTTTATGATATCCATGTCAAAAAATATGATTAGAAACAGGGAAAAAACAACAACAACATCAACCCTGTTTTTTGTTCCATTTTTTTATTGAGATATGGAACTTTTATCTTTTAGGACTTTTGGCTGTGGATGGATGTTAGTTTTTTTTTTTTTTTTTCTTTTCTGTTAGACTTGAAACCATTTATGAAATTATGTTCAGACTGTTCTATGGTGATGGTGGTTCTGTTTTATTTATGATTTTAATGTTAAAGTGTGTTTGAATATTGTTTTGTATGGTCCATCTTCTTAATTTTATGTTAAGAATGCTCTAATAATGTATCTTATAGAAAAAAATATGCTTTATTTCTTTTGTATATATTTAAATATATATTATATATTATAAGTATTCTAGCGTGTCGTATCCTAGTTTTTAAAAAAATCGCGTGTCGTGTCGAAACACGTATTGCGTGTCGAGTCCGTGCTTCATCGGTAATAAGACTGAAAAGGGAACTTGAGAATATTCCAAAGATTAATGTCCCCGGCCTAAAATACTAACCTAATTAAGAAAATGCAAGAAAATCTAAACAATTAGTAGAGTACATTTCGAAACATATTACAAATAAGCTCCTTGCACTCCTTATTCTCATTACGCGTTGTTAGTGTGGGACTTTTCAAATTGTCAAATAAGATCAAACTAATTGACACAACTAGAAAAGGCTACAAGGTAAGGGGTGCATTAACAAGAAAAAAAAGCCAAATTTCGGATCTCACGTCCACCCTTCCTTGGCTCTCTCTTATTCTTATAATCAAGTTTTCATGTGCATCAAGCCTCAATTTTTTTTTTTTGGTTGCTGATAAGTTTTATATTATTTTATTGTTTGGATCTATTAGTTATCTGTTAATCAGAATTAGTGGACATGAATTGTAGCGGTGTGGGGTCACATGTATAGCTCCGCTCTATTGGGTTACGTATGTAGTCTCTCGTAGAACTGAAATAGTAGAAATGAAAGTAAAAAGTTTCTACAATTGGATTAATAGGTCTAATACATATCTACAAAATATAAGATCCGTCACTTATAAGTCAATGAAGCTGAAACTTAGGGTTTGTGTGATTAGTGTTATATTGTTTTTGTGAAAAATACTTGTTTGTACTCAATTTGTTTGTGCTCGGTTACAAATATTTAATATGGGAGCAATAGTTTAAATGTGACACATACGCTCCATATGTTTTTTCAATTTACTGGATCATATTTCTTATCCCCGTCCCCCAAGAATTAATTTAATGAAAGTCGAAAAAATAAGAGATTGTCCCACCAACTCACTCGCTTCTTTTCCCACTCTTTTTCAACTTCTCATACAATTAACTTTTCACACCTTTTTTCCCATTTTGTAATCAAATGCATCCTCAGCGGCTTTGAGGAGATTCTTTCTTCTTCCCATTATTTCGGCGGGTCGGTGTTATTTTTTAATTGCAAGTTGTAATCAGTATATGTTCTCTAAAGTCCATATTCCAAAACCTTTTCTACCCTCTGGCCTGTAAGTTAAGAATCCAAACCCAAAAAGTTCCATTTCCTGAATATCTAGCTAGTGATATAAGAACTGCTTCATGAACAAATATTCCATTGAAAAACTGAGAATTAAAATTATACTTTTTGAATGTGCGATGCCTTACCCCAAATAAATTGGTAAAGGCTTTGTTGAGTAGAATGTGTGATGTCCTAAGTCAGTAAATGTGTGATGTTCATGGACGATTAGAGGACGAGGTAAGCACTTATTCAGATTACTGAAGATTTTTATTTTTGCATTTTTTTATTATATTATCTGAAAAATTACTTACAATTGTTACATGTCTTAAATATTACCAAAATGATATCCTTAATCACAAAACATTGGAATCCCTAGCAAATTGGTTTTGTTGTGTTTTTTTTTACCAAAAAGAAAAATATTGTCTTGCTGGTAGGCCACTTCAAAACATTATATTCCATCTTGCACTTTTTTAAAATAGTAATATGAAGTCTAATTATAAACATGTTGGTCAATGATAATTTGTAAAAGATTGATGAGCTCTAGTTCACATTTTATGACTACCCACCTTCCATTAGGGACAATTCAACATACCTTTCAGCTACCCCTAGTTATGTAGCTCGTGTTCTTTTTTTAATAAAAATATATTGTAGTTTGGAATTATTTACATCTACTCAACTCAATTCAACAAAGTCTTTTCCCAATTATTTGGGGTCGGCTATATGAATCTTTTTTTTCCTCCCATTCTATTTAGTTCAACGCAATATCCTCGGTTAAACCACATGACATCATCATGTTATTTTTATAATATTCTATCAAGTCAATTTACGCTTCCTGTAACCCTAGCATTACTATCAATACTAACTAAATGGCTCTTCCTTACGGGAGCATCTATTGATACGTTTGACGTGTCCAAACCATCTAAACTGATTTTCTGTCGATTTATCTTCCATAGGAGCTACTTCACTATTTCACGATATGCTCATTTCTAATATTAAAGAACCTTCTGAGATTTACCACACATCCATCTTAACATTCGCATCTTTGTCACGCTCATTTTCAAGAACATTTTGTTTCTTTCTTGCCCAACATTCCATCCCATATAACATGGCTGGTGTAATGGCTGTCTGATAGAACTTCCCCTTTAACTTCATAGTTACACGTCGATCACATAATATGCCTGTAGCACTTTTCCATTTAACCTAACCTGCTTTAATTTCATGGGTAACATCATCACTAATATCTCTATCTCTTTGGACAACCTATATGCAAAAATGATAAACTTTTAGGTATCTCTTGACCCTCAAGTTGCACCACATACCCATTTGTCCTCTGATTATTACTAAATTGCACTCCGCACTGTGTTTTATTCCTACATATATTTTAAACCGTCTTGTTTTTAGCGTTTCTCCTTACACTTTCTATCTATAATTAATCCCTGCCTTAGTTTCATCCACTAAAATAATATCATATGCAGATAACATACATTGTAGCACCTCATTTTGTATTTGTCCAGTTAATTCCTCTATAAGAAGAGCACAAAGATAAGGACTTAGTGGTGAACCTTGGTGCAGACCTACGATTTTTAAGGAATTCACTACTTTCTTCAGTTGTTGTTCTTCCAATAGTTATGATCTCATCATACATACCCGTAATCACATTTATACATTTACGAGTAACTCATTTTTTTTTTTTTTTATGTAAACCTAGCATATTATAACTTCAAGTTTTCTATCATACATTTTTTCCAAATCTATAAAAACCATACGAAGATCCTTCTTCATCTCTATACCTTTCCATTAATCTCTTCAATAACTAGATAGCTTCCATTGCTAACCTCTTAGGCATAAATGTAAACTCATTCTCAGTTTACAATCTCAATCTATGTTCTATCACACTCTCCCAAATTTGTGTATGACTCGTGAACTTAATACAACGACAATTTAAGCAACATTGCATATCTACTTTATTTTCATAAATAGATACTAAAACGCTCTCGGGAATCCTAGTAGTCATTATAATTATTTACATCTACAGCTAAAAAACATAAATTGTCAAGCTTAAAAAAAATATTGAAAGAGAAAAAGAAGCCTATGGATAGAATTATTGGATAAAAAACACTCCCTTCCACGTACGTATTACTTAAATTGATCTATAAAACATTGTTAGATCTTGTCTTGAACTTTTTGTTTCCTGTTTCAAGAAAAAAGTCGAGCCTGTAAACGATTTGGGAATTGTCCATTATGATTGAAATGTTTCTGTTGCAGGTGTAACACCAGCTGAGAAGCTTCTGGAGTTGTACCATGGGAAATGGGGACAATGTGTAGATCCAGTTTTTCAGGAGCTACTCTACTGAGGTGCTAGTAAGTATTTTGGACACACTTTGGTTCGTTGTGTAAATCTACTTTAATTTTTTAATTTTTATTTGATGACTTCTTTTGTTGTATTCATTTCCTTCGGTTTTGCAGGAATCAGTTGTGATGTGTAGTGTCCTTTCACATGAAGATTTCACGAAACTCTCATCAAATATGATGGAACTAAAACTATATGTTCATAGAACATCAAGATACGTGCGCGAGATTATAGAGGTCTTTCACGGTTGACTTGATCTCGAGGATTCATAGTAAGATGCAAAATAATGTAGACTATATATTCCGTGTTCCAAGATTCAGTTCAGCTGCAACTTTGTTTTAGATTTAAATGTATGCTACCACATTTCTATGTATGACCGTTTGTTCAATTTTTTGTAATTTCTGCGGAATGTGGTTACAATGTGGCATGTGATTGTGGATCGTGATTAAGAGATAATTGCTTTAGGGAACAAGGTCCCTTGTTGAAAATGAAGAAAAATATAAAAAATTCAAGCCATATTTTAACTTTAAAAAAGGTGAAAAGTTGGTTACAAACATAACCTTATAAAATGCATTTTGAAGAAACACGTTTCCCAAAAAAAAAAAAAAAAAAAAAAAGAATACGTTCCAACTTTTGGATAGACGATTTAAATTACAGAGTGGTTGGGATCGGAATCTTTATTTTCAGGTAAACCAAGCAGGGAAAAGACAAAACTAATCCTAAAGTTTGGGATTAATTTTAATTCGTTTTTATTTTATTTTAAGGATCAAATATCAAAAAGTTCCTCAAATATTTTTTAATATATACTTAGTCCAAGTTTTTTATTTTATACCAAAAAGTCTCTTATTCTCTTATCTTTAAATGGTCGAGTCAGCTGCATGGTAAAGTCTTTTTGGCATGGTGAATGATTTTTTGATGCAAAATAAAAAGGGTTGGATTAAACATGTATTAAAAAATATTTGATGGAGTATTTTGTATATGACCATTTATTTTAATACATATCTAATTTTTGATTTTAAACTTTAATACAACTTAATCAGTTTATTAGACTCTGGTACATTGTTCACCGCTAAATGACATTTTCCGTCACTAAATGTCGCCAAAGGTCACTTTTAGGGCGAAATTTTCAGATTTAGCGGCAAAAAATGTACTAAAATCTATTACAGTGATTAAGTTGTATTCAAGTATAAAATCGGAAAGTAGTAATATATTTTTAATTTTAGATTCAAGGTTTCCAAAATTTCTATGCTAGCCTGTGTTTAAAAAAATTGCTTTAATCTCCCTAACACTGCCGTTTGGAACATTAAGGAGATGCTCTTAGGGTTTCCTATGTACTAAAATGGGTGCATTGCCCTCCAAGTATATGTCACATGGCTCCAAAAATACAATTTATTATTAAATGATTCTTCAAAATTGCACATTTTTATAGTAAAAGATTTAGATAAATCCAAAAAATTAAAACAACAAAACAAAACAAAAAAGGAAAATAAAATAAAATAAAACACAATCTCATTCTATATATATAAAATCTCCTGGGCGGTCCTTAAATAAGGACTTTTGTGTCGGCCATTTTTTTTAAAATAGTAGAAAAAATATTTTTTAGTTGATTTTTTTCGCGTGGTATTTAAACATTTCAGGAAATCCCTGAAAAAAAAATATCAGCTCAAATAATTTTTTTTACACTTTTAAAAGACCCAGTCAAAATATGTCAATTTTTAAGTTGCTTAAAAGATGATATATTTAGATCGATTTTTTTTATAAAATAGCAAACAAAATTCATTTTGATTTTTTTTATTAGAGCCGTGATGATGGTTTAAATCCTTTGTTAATGCTTGGATAGGAATCGGTAATGTATTATGATGCAAAAAAAGAGTGCAATTATTTTGAAAAGAACTAATGGTTAAATCTTTTAGAGTCATTTTTGATAATATTCTTTAATGATTCTTTAAACTTATATGGGATGCCACCCAAGTCGCGTGGGATTTTGGCCGTTTTGCCGTTAAATTGGTGTTGAAGGCTTTTGTGTTCCCATAAATCCTTGACTCTATGCATCAACTTTTCGAATCATATAGTATATTATAATTCATGCTTCTAATTTATCTAATCATTTTAATTTTGTCATTATATACTGTGGGTACCTCGATTTATCACCACAGGCCCAGACGAGTAGCCTAGTAGAAACGATCCAAAGTCTGAGAACCTTGCGCCTCAACCAAAATCAGTTATGACTTAGTCTATTCCTAAGATCTCGTAAGGAGATATTCTAGGAATAATGGTTTGACGTGGGGAAGTCCAACATCTCCACTCCCTAAAAACAAAGATGTATATAACAAATCCTAGGCTTGGGGCAAGAGGCACGTATTGTATTTCCTGTTAAACACTCCCCGGAGTATAGATAAATAATACTGAGAGCACCACCATGGACGTAGGCATTCTTGCTGAATCACGTAAATACAGTGTCGCGTGATTTAGCATTCTTTACATTCTTTATTCGTTTCGGTGATTGTCTTTTCTTGTTAATTTGTGTTGAACTTCATTGTCACCACATATACTTATAGTCAAAATATTTTACCTAATACATAATAGCATCACATGCTTTTTCTGTACACTATTCATGCATTAGCATCTTCTTAATGGAAGTTTAAGAGAACAAATCTTTTTCTTCAACCTCAAAGTAAATTAAAAACTCATCTCTAATAGAGTATGATGTTCAAGAACAACTGAACAAATGGACAATCCCAAAAGTCCAACCTAAATCAATATACAAACTGGTATTATTTTCGAAGCAAAATGGAAATTAAAACCATGGAACAAACAATAAGTTTCAAAGGGGGGATCGTTGAAGTCAAGGCCCAAGAAGTCATCAGGTGACAGACTCCCGGACTCATCATGCTATAAAACGACCCATTTTCCAATAGTCTTGATGCCCCGTTCGAGGTATTCGAAGGCATAGCCTCCAATTTCATCGGATTCTTTAAAGTCGGCTATGGCTTGCGACTTAGCCTTGTCCAAGGCAACTCTAACTATAGCATCAATTTTGGCCTGTTTACTCTCGACCAGGGACTTCAGAGTGTTAGCATGCTCAGTCTTCAGGTTGCTAACCTAATTTATCTCCTCCTGCAGGGCCGACTTAGCCGTCTAAAGCTCTTCCCTCAGACTATTCTCCATAGTTGCAGCGTCTCTCCCCTTTTGAATTAAGGGCGACATCTTATTGATCCAGTCTCCCATAGGTGAAGAGTTACCTCACTCTATAAAATAAAGGGGAGACAAGTCAGTACGAGACATAAGTAAGGAAGAGAATACACACAAAACGTTTTTGAAAAGTACGTAAACAACCCTATGAATAGCAAATTCAATCAATAGAGAGATGTCCATTGACTGGAGGAAATGCCTGTTGGCCTTAGAGATAAGAGAGACGATACCGTCTTTGGATTTCTTTCCATGGCCTACGACACTCTCATCATCGATTTTTAGTTGCGATAGACGTGTAGCCAGAGTGTCATCAATTGAGATTGGAATTGCCTGGTCAGAATGGCCTTGCTTCGTGGGACGGGTGGTGGTGGTGTCGTCGACTCAGACTTTTATTTTATTCCCAGCATCGTCTGCTCTGTTGGGACTCAGACTTTTTGGTCTGAGTAATAGGGGGTCAGTCTTTTTATGATTATTAATGAGGTTTCTCAAGTTAGGGGCCACCATGTTCCAAAAATCGTCTGATATACCTTCTGGACGATCTGCAAGAGGTAAACCTCAGAGTTAATTATGGGCAATTACAAAGTATGAGACAACAGTTGACAAGGATAATTACTTACATAGCTAGGCTAGGGGGTCATACCCCAGACCTGTCTGAGCTAAATAATACGGAGTCATTAAATGCTCAAACTTCACGAGACGACCATTTTCACCTTGATTACAAAGTTTATTAACCTTTTCAAAGGCCTCAGGGTTCAATCCCGGATCAAGTTTGGCTTATGCAAAGACTTTGGCCCATCAGAGAGGTCCTAGGCTTAGAGGTCCCATAGGCTTGGTTAAGACCAAATTCCCAAGCCCAGAGATAAAGAAGTAGAGGGGTTTCCAATGTGGTTTGAGGTTTGGGTGACCAGTAAGGCCTTCTTCTCGAACTTCCTAGCTAGGAGATGATAGTAACCAGGCAAAGTCTTGGAAGACGAAGGTGTATAGCAGGCAAGGAGTATGTTAACTTGAAGGTCGATTTGATGGACAACCTTCCAAAAGGGAAATGAAGCTAAGTATAACCCTCCAGGCATTCGGAGAAAGTTGAGAGGGGGAAAGTTTTAGATGAGCCAGAATAGCTCGGATCGTAGGATGAATAGGCAGGCAGAAGTCAACCTTAAGCATCTGCTCATAAACACAAACTTCACCCTCTCAGTCATGAAAATCTCTCTCATCCTTAAAAGCCTTTCTCATGGAGATAGAAGAATTTATGCCGTAGAGATGTCTCCAGATCAAGAGGTCGACTTTAGATTCGGTGCTCTTATATTCTTCAAAATAGACGTGTCAAGTTAACTCTCCTCACCACTATTTTCTGGTGTCTCGACCTGAGGATTGGATGGGTCACCACTAGGAAATCTTTATGCAAACTCGGCCCCAGTTACAGCCGAGAGAGGAATTGCATTTATTGGAGGAGGGACTGCTACACTAGGCTCAAGTATCTGAACAGAGTCAGATTAAGCGGATGTCTTGGCACCTTGGGAAGACGAGACACGAGAGGAAGCCTCGCCCATCTCAGACCTTTCAGCTTGGGATACAGAATATTCCATGGTTTCCTCATATAAATCAACACTCTCGACTGGTTGAGAGGTGGACATAGGGTCATCGACTGATGAGGATGACTCAGACATGGGGTCACAAGGCTTAGTAACTAGGGGTTATATGATAGCTAGGGGAGGTGAATAATAGGAGGAACTAGGAAAGCCTAGGATTGATGACTCTCGGCTTCCTCAGCCTCTACTCTCCTGATCTATTCAAAACACTTCTCTCTAAGACTGGGAAACTCCTCATCCAGCTACAACTGATTTAACATCAAGAGGACGAAACTCAACTTGTGTGAAAACTGAAAAAGGGGAAAATAACTTGCATCTTTAACTCCAGTTGACTAAAGATCAAATGAAGGAAGGTGAATCAGTTCCAATGAAGAACACCAAGAATAAAACTTTGTAGCTAGCCAGAGAAGATGATCGGAGGTCACTGAAAAGAGCCAATAATGGCAGGTAAACCCCTAAAACTCTCCAATCAAATCCCAACCATCGCTGGCTACCTAAAATAGCCACACAAGTTGAGGAGCAAGTCCCTAATACACTAAATACACTAGCCCCAAAACCAATAACCCTCGCTAAAAAATGTAATTAACTGAATCTACTTAGAACAGTGAAAAGAAACACTTGAAAGGTTGAAGGGGGTTACCTGAGAGTGGAGTCAGTCAAAAATTACCTAAAGACAGTTAAAAGTCGCCTGAAAAGGGAAGAAAAAGGCGACAGAAGGAAGTTTTGGAACTATAGAGAGAGAAAGAAATAGCGGGAGGTTTTGGGCAAGGAGGAGAGAGAGAATGTGTTTGGGTTCAAATATCAGGAAATGAGTACGCACATTTCCCCAACATACATCATCATTTGAGGCATGAGACCCAAAGCGCTCAGCCATCGAATCAGTCTAGGGACAGACGTTACCTAACCAGAATAATGACACGTGTCACTCCTTATCCATTAGTTACATCCAATCAACAGGTCAGAGATGTCTCATCAAAGTCCCCATCAACTCGTACCCCTTAGCCTCCTACTCATGTAGAAGACTAAGGGCTAGGGGTGATTGATATAACTAAGTGTGACCTCGTCTTAGGATGAGGGATGTAAGGTATTAATAACCAAGTTTTTAAGGGACCTCACCAAGGTCTTTTCTAAGACTCGTCCAAACTAACGTCGGCCTCGTCATCCATAGCCTCGACCATCCAATAAGTTGAGACCTAAGGAGAGTATATCTTCAACAAGGACATCTCTCGTCCTCTTCACCAGCAGAAACTAGGGAATGACCTGTATAACTCGCCTCGTCTTGATGCCATCGGCCGAGGCCACACTTGTTTCTTATCAACATAAAGTCATGCATTGCATCAACTATCTCGTACGCAGCCAAGCCGAGACCTCTGCAGATGACATCTACAGTATGAGCAGTAGAAGGCTCCAAGGAGGCAAGTTCCACGTGGATAATTCTATTACAACCAGATTATCCCCTCATGTGAGGGAATATTGCATCATCATTAGTTACATGTGCTATGGGCAATTGTCATCATCCTATTATGAGCGACCTTCATCATCACATGCCTACTGCATGCTTAAGGTTGCATTACACCCCTAAGCACTATAAATACTTATCTTCTACCTCATGTAAAAAGGGGACATATTAGAAACCCTGCTGAAACTCTGTCAAATTGACTGTAAGAGAGAGAAAGCTTAAGTGCATGTATCTACGGCCATTAGAGCCCATTTATATTGGATTTCACACACTCATACAATGGACATAGGCCCTTCAAAGGTTGAATCACTTATATATGATGTCTTCTTCCTCTTTGCCTCATATTTTCTCACTGATATATTACTTATTTATTACTATTGTTATACCTGTTTGAGGTCCCTATTACTTTGACCTGGTGGTGTAATTTTTGGTATCATCAAGTGCAAATAATCAAAGTGGTGCAATATAAACAATTAAGAAGGACAAAATGTAAGTTTTCGAATCCCTCAGATTTCCCTGATGACCTAAGGATCAATCTCGCTTAGTTCAACTCGGTTTTCCCCATGACTCAATCTCTCATGGTTCTCCCTCGTAGTCTGTGGCCTTTATTTTATGACCTTGGACATCTCATTATCCGTGTCCTTATTCTACGTATCTTTGACATATTCATGCTCAGGTTGAGCCTCCCTTCTTGCCCAACTCCAGGATGACGGATCCACAGTGTGCTGTTAACTCCACACCTTGGTCGAGCTGTGCCATAGTGCAATCCCCATAGTTAGTCCTAGTCTCAATCTTTTTAAGTCTAACCACTTTGATCTCAAGAACTAATTAGGAGGACTTCAAATAGATAATGACACCTCAGCCTAGTCAAATACTACCGTAACCTCAACATCGAATCCCATCTTAACTCACCAGGACATAATAATACTGCCCCAAAAGTCCACGACCTCAAAAAAGGAGTTGAAACTCCTGATCCAAAAAAATAAGGTCATTTTAGTAAAATAATGGTTTTAAACCCTAATAATTCCATAACTCAATTCCTCAAAGATTAAAGGTAAAACCCCTAAATAAACCCCTAAAGGTCAATAAAAACATCTTCAAAACACTCACTCTCTAGCTCCAAAGTCTCACCTCAAGAACCTTAATAGAATAGCTCTAAAATGAAGTATTATCCAAATGAATGGTAACATTCGAAGATATCCAAATTGCAAATGAGTAGTAAGAATCCATCACCTCTAAACTTCATTGAACAATAATTGTCCCCGATCTATAAACCCAGAAAAGCTATATAAACAATGAATGACCATGGCCTCGAAACCCAAAAAACTTAATGAATAGTGAAACTCCATGTCCTAAACCCATAATGTATACAAGGTTTCATCTCATTCAACAGAAAACATGGAAACTATGGTTTTAATCAAGGAAAAAGATGAAAAAGTTAGATTCCTTACCTTAACAGATTAAGGTCCGATGAACAATAACCCTCCGCCGTCTCTAAACGCTTCTATAGTGAATAATAACTCTCTTCCACCTCTTCTCTCTCAGGTGAATAGTAGATGTCCATGGCCTCTAAATCAACAACGCTTATTTTTCTCTCAAAGTCTCACTTTCTCTCTCTAAAGTGGGAAATTAGGGTTCTATCAACATTGGGAAGTGTTCCAAGGGTTGATATTTATAGGAATTACTTGGTAACCAAGGGTTTCCACTTATGACATCACCTTTTCACAAATACCTCTTCAAAATGTCTTTTAGATTCCTCTAAACTTGCTCCTCAAGTTATGACCTAGTTAGGCCATGTCATCACCTCACATGCTGAGCATTCGAAGGTCCACGTCACTAGACTCCACAGACTTTCTCCTTAAATAGTGGCCATCATATACCTTCCGCGACCTTCAAGTCCAAGGCCGTGGACTTACTGCCAGAACACTATTTATGGCTATGGCCTAAAGTTTCCAATTGTGATCTTTCTTACTGTCAATGGCCTTTTTCCTAGGCCATGACCTTAACAAAATAACTCTACTTATAGTTTTAGGGCTTTATATTCTTAATACTATTCCTTGTGATTTTATCTCATGGTGACAAAACCATTATCTTGTGGTTGATCATTTATTTATTCTTTGTTATTAGACAATCCAACAACAAAGAGAACAATTGTTCAAGAAAGTTACGGGTAATGAGATTAGTACCTTCATTTACAGACATATTTCATAATTTTCTACTCCCACTAATTTCACCATTCATAAGGAATTTGACATGTCGATTTTCTTTAATGCAATAAGTACGTGTCAATAACGATTATTTGATCAATGTAGGTTCACTTTAAGAGAAATTTCTCATAATCTCCCACTTAGGCCACATAGGTCATCCCGATTTTAAACATTATAACACTTTAAGAACACAAATAGACTATCAAGATTTTTAAGAGATATTACAAAAATCTTATCCTAAAAAATTATAAAAGGTATTCTAGATTTAATTTAGTAAAAGATTAAAGAGTTTCATCAATAGGGATACGATTATGATGCAGGATCAATACAATACTTAAAAGAAATATGTCCGAACTTTATTTTATACAAAATGTCAAAAGGAATTAGATAACCTTTGAAAAGGGTATATACTAAAAGATTGGTTAGAAACTTAAATAAAATCCCCCACAATCAAGTCTAGACGAACATTTTCCAAGAAAATTAAAAACATTGAGGGTTTATGAAAAAATATATGGCAATTAGATTCCCTAAGAATATAAGAAAAAGAATATTATTTGCTATTCTGGATTGTTTTGTAAAGAATCCTTGCATCGAATTTAAACATTTTCATAGCACCCTAAGTTTAATTTGAAATATACGCAAGTTGAATACTTATAATTATTTTCTAACTATACCTTTTGTTTCACGAAATCTACCTTAATGTGCTTAGATATGTTACATAATATGTACCTATTAGTGTGAAAGCGATAGCTCATATATATATATATATATATATATATATATATATATATATATATATATATATATATATATATATATGTATGTATGTATGTATATATTAATCTCTTCAAACTTTATATGGAGTATTCCACACATTATTCATCATCAATAGTGGGTTCATAATTAAAAGTTACATATAAAGATCTAACAAAATAATTAAAAATTAACATCTTTACTTCATTCTAATAAGTTAGCCTTGAGAGAGTTAAAACAAATGAGATATTCATTTTTAGACAAACAAAATGAGATAGAATAATATGATAAAATAATGAGATTAATTTCTCACTGCATTATGCCTTGATTTAACAACACATACATTAGTAACTTTATAATACATAAAGTGTATAACTGTGATTTTTCTTCAGTAGTAACCTTGAAATATAAATTATATGATACTTGTAAATTATTTTATTGCGTATAATGTTATTCCATTAGATGTACACAATGTTTTTGTGGACAACTTATATACTTTGATAACGAGAGTGATCTTTGATACACAAAATCAATTCCATGTAAGGAATAATATTACTTGAAGAAATAAACTCAATAAAACTCATTAATATCTTTATAATTATAAGCATCATGAGTTACTACTATCATCATATTTATATTTAATATTGCCATTCTAGTTGGGTCACTGTGGTGACTACAAAATATTTCATAATATGAATATTACATTAAGTAAAGATTTTCATACACAAGTTAATTTTTTTTCCACTTATATTCATTAAATATTGCATGAGTAATGAACTAAATTATAAATTTTTATGTTTTTATAAACTTAATTGGTGATATTATAATGAAAGAAACTATGGAATTTGCGTTTGATGACTATTATCTCCATTCCCAAAATATATATCACCACTTAATTTTTGCTCAATTATTGTAATTAGACCTTTACCAAACCACAATGATTGAATAAACTATAATTTGAACGCAACATCATAAAGTATCAACATCCTAGCATTCAATATCATAAATGGACCCATAGTCAACCAAAACATGCATAATATGAAAGCATAGGTCTAATATTTATCTCTTGTGGAATGGAGCACTATATTGAACACCAAAACTTACATTATATAAATATTAGAGATAAACATACATGTGCATGAACACCCGTAATACATGAAGAAATTATATTACTGTCTATTTCTTAATTTGAAATTCATGAAATATTTTAATTTAGCATAATGTGAAAAACAAATAGTCAAGGGACTTGCATGAGACATTAGGTGAATGATAATAAATAAGTGAGACATAAATCATTTACTTTCACTTCATCATTCATAATGTCAAAACTTATGTATGAGGACCAAATTACACAAAAATGACCCAAAATTCTTCATGGTTATATTAATACACAATATTATTATAACGAAGACAACATTAAGTTGTTGATATTTTTTTAGGATACTTGATTTGGTAGCGTGCTAGTTAGTTTAAAAAATCATGTTATTTGCGTTTGATGCCCTATAATTATTAATAAATTATATATCACCCAATAATGTTCATTTAATCATATTTGCCATACTTGTGGCATATGCCTTTGATGTCCCACAATATTAATTATGATTAAGTGAATGAACATAATACATCAATAATTTAACATTCATATACATGAGTCTAATGTTTATAATTTCATATTGTAGCCTGTGTTTGGCATCTAATCTAATATAAACCTAAACATTAGAGTTAGAACTTTATTATACATCTAATATCCATATATGTGAGTTATAGCCTGCGTTGGACATCTAATCCAACTTAGACATGGGTATTAGTATCGACACGAAATCGTAAATCTAGTATACACACATACAAACTGTGGCGTGCATTTTGCATTTAATTTAGCTTAACATGAATACTATCATTAAATAAATCAATTATGAAATATTTGCACATGAATTGTAACTTGCGTTTGACATTTCATTCAACTTAACATGAATATTAGCATTAATACTGAATCGTACATCCAATATTCATATATATGAACTATAACCTGCATTTGGCATCTAATCTAACTAAACATGAATATTGGTATTGAAAACGAAATCATAAATCTAGTATCCATACATACGAATTATAGCCTACGCTTGGCATCTAATTCATCTAAACATAAATATTAGTAATTAAACTTAATTATACATCTAATATTCACAAATATGAATTATAGCACGCGTTTGACAATTAATTCAATATAAACATGAATATTAACAACAATGTGAACAAACAAAACAAGCCACGTGGTGGAAAAATACATAATATTTGAAAAAATCATAAATTTTGCCAAAAATAGAAAATCTGAGTTAGCACCACAAGGACGTAGAGAATTACTCGAGGATCTCAAAATAATTTGCAAAATTTAAAATCAATTATTTAGAGTGAGATTGACGTTAACATTATTACCAAAAACGATAAAAATGTAATTTTAAGGGCCTAAACGATGTCAAAATGCAAAAGTAAAACAGTACCCATTATTTATAGCGAGTTTTGTTTATTTCGACATTTTCAATCGATCGTGTGAGTTTCATAAAATTTCGAGCAAGTTTAGACTGTTCATTCCAACTAGTGAGTATTGTCGTTAAAAGAAAAACATCACAGAAAGTCACTTGCATACGTTTTGAGCAGATTTCATAACATAAGAAAAGCGTTGCAGAAAGTCCTAGACACACAAAAGTAATTCAATATAGGAAAATCATGAGATCTTAAATTTTATCTCTGATACCAAATGCAAAACCATTCTTAGTAACACTCTAATGTTAATCAAGAATGCATTAATTTTATTAAACTTTATCATATAATTGTTCCTAATAAAAGAATCGTGGATCTTCATGTTCTCACAAATATGACTAAACGATAGAATTTTTTTTTTACCTTGAGCAAAAGCATTGATCAAGTTTGGTGTATGAATCCCTTTGAGATCTTTATCATTTTGTCAGAAAATAATAGTGTTGGAATCTCAATTTTTTTTCTCTCTTACCCAATATGGTGTGTTGTAATGTAGACTATTGATGGAATATAGTCTAGAGAGGAATCAATTTTTGAGGTACACTAGAATTCTATCATCCATAACAGTAAAGTTTGATTATAAAACTAACCAACCATCATTATCATTAATATTAAAATGACTTATCTAAAAGATCCTATCAAATTCAAATTCTTATGTGGACCACATTAAGTAGAACAATTATATTTACTTGAATAATTAATTTTGAATTATCTTCATTTAAAAATTAAATTATTACTAAATATGTCCAATAGTTTTCTTCAACTTCTGATTTAGTCAAATAGTTGAATAATCAAAGGAAACAACAAATTTGAGTAAGGTAGATCCCTTACCACATCATCACTTATAGAATCTACCTTCGAGGACTTATCATAGGGGAAACCAAGGCCCCATTTGGTACATGGTAAAGTTGGATCGAATCTGATTCCTTTCGAACATTCATGGGAAAATGTAAGATTACTATTAATGATGTCCAAAATTGGTAGAAATTTTATCTTAGCTAGGAATTACCAATTTTGTAACCACAGGTAATTATTTAATTAGTGAGAATGAAAATAATAAAGGATAACAAAGATTTTTAACGTGGTTCAGCTTAAGGAAAGCATACATCCACGATTATGGTATTACTATTGGGGGCGATTACGTAGATTTTTGGGCAATCTTACTTATATGCAATAGACTTACCGCTTGAGATAAGGGAAATGAGATATTTATAATGGTCTCGAAAACCAAGAGGTGGAATGCCTTTATATATTCAGGCATTTACACCTATACACAATGAATGAGACTATTGATCTTCCAAGGCATGTATGGGATGACTTTGGATAACTCCCATGTTAACGACCTTTCTTCTTCCTAATGGTTCATCTTCTTAACGTGGTCATCCGGTATGCCGACCAAGTAGTTCTGGAGTCGATAAAGTATAAATGACGTGCTGATGTGTATACTTATGAGGACAGGTGTCCCAGTTTCATTGGTCAACGTGGCATGAATAATTTGATCCACAACAAAAGCCCTCAATGCTCCATGCTTGATAATTTATTGAAAGGACGGAGGATTTGTTCTAAAAGTTTCTCGACGATGAAATATGGCAGTGGTCGGCAACCGACTTTATGGACTTGTAAAATTTTCACCGGTATATCAGTTAATGGCATTTTTGTGAATAATTTAAAAAATAGCAAACCACCAAAGGGTACGTTGGTATTTTTGCTCTTTGGGAAAGGTGCGACCGTCAAGAGTTCAATTGTTGGTTCGGTTAATCATTACTTTTCAACTTTTGAGGTCTATCTATAAAAGGAAACAACATTTCCCTCCATTTCTTTTCCCTAACAAAATTCACACTTAAGTAGCCTCATTTCCTTCGAAATTTCCTTTGTCGTTCCTTAATTGCTATTCTGTAGTGAGCTCTGTAATATTTCCTTATTTTTTATCCCCTTATTTTATTTCATTTTAACAATGGTGTACATCGTGGATGAGTATTCCTTAGTAGAGTTTAGGGAAAGACGAAGAATCCCTAATTGGGTATCTTTGGAATTAGTGGAAGGTCCTGTAGATGTATTGTCGTTAGATAAGGGTCATTGGATCCCCACTCGATTTATTGCAGAGTATGGAATAACTTTTCCTCTAAATCATTTACTACTTTTATTCTGTTAGTATTTTGATGTGGTCCCTGCAAGAGTAGCCCCTAATAATTGGAGGGTTTTAAATGGGGTCCATTATTTAAATGAACTTCATGGTACCCATATTGGAATTTCTGAATTAATGTATTGTTACAAGTGGGTAACAATAGGAGATAATACATATTATCTGAAGACTAGGCAGGCCAATACGGTGATAACACTTAACTTTCCTTACAACACGAATTATTGAGATTATGGAGTAGTGGTGAAGAATTGGAAGTATGCCCCCTTCCCGAGGGGGTAAAATACAGTGGTCCCAAATTCCCCCAGGAAGGTCATGGTATAGGTAGGCTAACACTTTGAATTTTATTTTTCTTTAATGCCTATTAACTGTTTGATGATATGCTGACTAATAATTCTTGTTTTATTTTTGTAGAGGAGAGTAAGAAGAGATGCCCCAAGGATTCTGAGGAAAATTTTGACGAGTTAAAGTTCTTGTGGTAAAATCATTAAAGAATAAGAGAGGAGCACCCTAGATCTACTTCTGTCTTACTGTAGTATAAGAGCTTCATCACATCTTTTGTGGCCCGCCCAACTGAGACTATTCCCCAAGTTCCGATCAACTTGGACCAGGAGCCTATTTAAACCTCTTATGCTATTGAGTCTTTTGGAGCAGACATGGAATTAAAATTAGGAGGGTCATCCTACTCCTTAGAGTCCTTTGACATTACTACTATATAGACTTCACCCACTACTACGATGGGAGAGAGAAGATTTCCTAAACTTCTGACTGGTCTGTCTTTTCCACCACCCCAAAAGACCACAGCTGCCGATAAAAGACCCTTGGTGCTTAATGTTGTGGAGGCGAAAACCACAGAGTCTTAGTTCAAGAGATTGAAGAGAGGACCAACTATCCAGTAAAAGTTGGTCCAGAAAAGCTTAGCTAACCAAACTACTGCTGAGTCTACCTCAGTGATAGTGAACCCTGGGCTATCCAGGGGATTAATTGGTACTGGAGTTCATAGGTCGAAGACAACCCCTTTATACAGAGTCCGTTTATTAGAGAGGGCGAATTAAATTTAGCTCTAATAAATTTTTGAATCCTTTGTTTGCTTTCAATAATTTTCCTTTAAGTATATGTGATAATGATTTTATTATTGCATTGTCCTATAATTTTTGATCGATTATGAACCATTTTTGATCAGAGATGACCAGCTGAGGTCATCATCATTCGACATGGAGGAAGCCTTTGAAGGCTTAAAGCAATATATAAAGGATTATGAGGAGGCATTTGCGAGGGACCAAAAATAGTGGCAAGAGAAGCTAAAGTAAGCCAAAGATAGGGCGATAGTGATCGAGCACAAGGTAAAGACTATCAAGGATAAGGTAAAGGCAACTGAGGATAAGGAAGCTATACGGACTGGTGAGGAACTTGCTGTGAAGAAGAAGTTTCTGGAGCTAAAGGCCCAGAATAAGAAAGATAAGGAGAATGCCTTCAATAGGGGATGTTATAAAGACTTTGCAGTAACTACTATTTATATTGACTACATGAAGAAGGTGTCATTCAAGGGTGGATGGACTTCTGCCCTGAAGGAGGTCAGCACCTCTGTCGACTTTGATTTTCTACAAAAGAATGAATTTGGTACCCCTCCTAACTTGGAAGAGGAGATTGATGATTAAGAGGGGGCAAGTGAATCCTCTTTGTATCTGTGATTAGGAATGAGTCCATCCTCCCATACGCAATAACAAAGGACACCGAAAGGTGTAAATCTCTTCCAGTCTGATGAACCATTCTTATCTTATATCTCATTTCTTTGATGCTTGATTTTATTTATTTTTCCTTTTGATTTGTAATGGAACAGTCCTTTGTAATACATTCCTTGGTGATGAATGAAATGTTTTCTTTAGTCAACTTGCTAGCTTTTACTTTTAATTATGCTTGGTCGGACCAACTATTCCTATACCGTTGCTTTTCATTTTACTGTCAGGAAAAATGCCATCATATCTACTAAGACTGACTTGTTAAGACGTATCAATAGCTTGTTTGGTGTTGGCCATGTAAGTCTAACTGAGACTGAGCTTGAAGGGTTGCTCGACATGGATGTCCCAGATCAAGTAAAGGAAGCCTATGTTCATCTGCACTGTCTCTTTGATAAAGCTATGGCAAATAATACGACATACTATGCGATGATTGAGCAACATCAGGATGATCATAATTTTTCTCTATCTTTACTCCATTTTGACTCTGAGGCTAATTTTGAGTCCTTGAGTGCTGGTTGGGGCTTTGACAAGATTCTTTAAGAGATCACATCTGCTTTTAAGAAGAAAGAGTTCTTATTGAATAGGTAGGTGAAAAGTGCTCGGGACGTTGCCACTCTTCTAAAGAAAGAAAATAACAATTTAAGGAACGAGTTACAAAGCTTAAAAAAACCAGTTGAGGTTGCATTGAGCGAAGGTGCTTCTTTTTTAGAGATTGAGAACGCCATACTATTAGAAGAATTGGAAGCTTAAAGAAGGGGAAGACCAAATTTGGCCAGTCTTCTAAACAGGTAGTTATTACTCGGATAACTGATGATGATGAAAAGACTAAGAAAATCCTGGCTAGCCAGGAAATCCTATTAAAGGATAAAGACAAAACCATCAAAAATCTCCAAGACCAAGTGGACCGATTAACTTTTCACTTCCATCAATAACCCAAAACTATCTGGATCTTATATAGAAGATCACCTAGAGCAATCTCATCCAGAAGGGTACAAGTGGGGTTGGTTGAATGTGCTAACACTATTAAAGGTGGATGGCATGAATGAGTTATGGTATTGGCATGATCCAGGTATGTTGGATTACCTTGACCTTCCATTCAAAATTTATGCCGAGTGGATTTTGATTGACGCCATTCCCTAGAGCTTAGTGAGAAAGTACCTAGGGGATTATGGTCTTCTTGCTGAAGATACTTACATTCATCCCCTTCACTTATTGGATCAGTCGAGCACCCATGGCCGTAATAGGTTAAGATATTTTAGGACTAAAACTCTTCCTAGTACTCTTGGTATTCCTTCGGCTGGGATGGACAAAGCTGAAGGAAGACGTCCCATGGAATAATTTTGGTTTTCTTGCTTATTTCAATTTATATGTTTGTCTTTCATAGAAGTTTGTTGAAATAAAAAGACTCTCTTGCATATATGTTTGTCGATGTATTTTAGCCTTTGATTCATAATTAAGCTTTTTTGATTAGTTTATTGGCTATACAACTAACTAACCAGCTTAATTGGTCCGTGTTTGGTCAAGTTATAAACTTGAGTTATTGGGCCTTAGGTTCCACTAATGCACTTAGTAAAGCATGTTTAGGGCTAAGTGTTGGCATTAGTTACTATTGGCGATCAAATGTATTAGGAACGCTGAATTTAACTTGGTCGGGTAAAACTTCTTGTTCTCGACTTAAAGTCATACATGAAGTTTCAGGGAATTCTTGTTCGTGACTTATCAAAGACGAATCCTTACATGAAGTCTAAAATAATTTTCCTTTTTTTGAAGTTGGAAAAGTTTATTGGATTTGTTGGGATTTCTTGTTCGTGACTTGTCAAAGATTAAGTCATACATGAAGTCTAAAGGATTTTTTCTTTTTTGAAGTTGGAAAAGCTTATTGGGGGATGTATATCATCGCCGTATTCCCAAAAAAACACAAAAGGAAGCATAATTAGTTAGAAATCACAACTTTATTAAACTAGATGAACCGACTACATTAGATATGTAATAGATTTACTGATAATATTTCTCGAGATGATCGACATTCCATGGATTCTTGAATTCTTCCCCTTCAAGTGTTTCTAAGCAATAAACATCCTGGTTGGACGACTGGTAAGATGCGATAAGGACCATTCCAGTTGGCTTCCAAATTATTTCCTTTCTGGATGACCTTTTTAAGGACATAGTCTCCCTTTTTCAAGTTGGTCGACTGGACCCTCCTATTGTAAAATCTAGCAGTTCTTTACTGATAAGTAGCTACTCGGAGTGCAATATCCTCCCTGACTTCCTCAATCAAATATAAATCCAATATTTGCATGAGATCACTATTAGGGGAATCAAAGTTTAACACCCCGTGAGTCGGAAAACCTATCTGGGATGGTACCATTGCCTCAGTTCCAAAAGTAAGCATTTAAGAACTTTCACCTGCCCAAAGAACACTGTGCAACTCATTTATCCGATTTTCCTTAGAATTATCCAACCTTTTCTTCAATTCATCAAGTATAGTTTTGTTGGTGACCTATTTTTGGCCATTACACTGTGGGTGTCCAAGTGCAGAGTGAAGTTTTTGAATCTTGGACTGCATGCAACACTCCTCAAATTCCTCATTATCAAATTGTGTTTTGTGATCGGTGATGAAGGTATATTTCCATACCGACACATGATATGTTTCCAAATGAACTGGAAAACTCTTTCATAAGGCATTTCAACTAGTGGATCAACCTCCACCCATTTTGTGAAACAATCCACTGCCACCACCAAATACTTGAAATTTCCCTGGGTCCTCGAAAATGGACTGACCAAATCAATTCCCCATATCGCAAAAAGGCTAAGGATAAGTAATGGGAGTTAAGGCATTCCCTGGTCTTTTATGAATCATAATAAACTTTTGACACTTATGACACTTTTTAGCAAAAGAAATACAATCTACTCTCATAGTCGGTCAATAGTATCATTTCATAGCTATCATTCGCACCAATGATCGACTAGCTGAATGAGCCCCATAGGAACCTTCATGCACCTCCCTGATCAAGTCTAGCACCTCGATGGGGTGTACACATCGAATTAGTGAAATAATGTATCCCCTTTTATATAAGACTCCTCACTCTAGCACATAGCTGGATACCTTGAATCGTAACTTCCTGGTGTCTTTCTGATCGAAAGGTAATATATCTTTATCAATGCAGTTTCTGATAGGATCCATCCATGAGGTCCCTAAATCCAGCGCAATAAAATCGACCATAGATTCCAGATCTACACTTTTGTGTGAAATAATTTACATAGAGATGGATCTCTTGAGTTTTGTCCTGGTTGTTGAAGCTAGCCAAGCAAGTGCATTTTCTCGGGCATTCTCTATCCTGGGTATTCTGATCATTTTGATTGCGATAAATTAAGAGATGACTTCTATGGATTTAAAACATATTCTTGATCATGAGATCTCCCTTGACTCCATATATTTGAAGCACTTGGTTCATAATAAGCAGAGAATCACTATGTGCCATAACCTGTTCGACTCCCAATGATAAGGCTAACTCTAAGAATATGATTAATGCTTTGTACTCCACTTTATTATTAGAATCCTGTAATTAAAAACGAAGTACGTATTCTACATCAATATCATCCAAAGTATTAATGATAAGACTTGTTCCACTGCCTGTCGCACACGAGGATCCATCGACATACTATTTCTAAACTAGCACGTCGTTATTGAATCCCTCCTCAGATAGTACTGGAATATTTTCCTGCTATGCTCATTGAACCTTTGAACCATCTCTTGGGCACCTGATGTTTCAGGTTGATAGGCGACAATTTCAATTTTCTTTGGAGCGGAGCTTCATTCTAAGGAAGTATGCTCGGCAGGCAAACTTAGGATATTGATCGCTTCTGGATATGTGAATTCAGTAATAAAATCTACCACGTCCTTCCCCTTCAGCACGATCATTGTCTTAAAAAGGATTTTATAATCTCCCAGCTCTACTACCTAGGACATCAATCTCTCTAAGTTCTCTAGTTTGTGAAGCGCTTAGCATAGAGGTAAGTTTATGTAGACCATAATGGCGTGTGCTTAAAAGTAAGGCCTCATCCTCCTCGAAGATTCCATAAGAGAAAGGGCTAGCTTTTCCAGACAGGGATATCTAAATTTTGCTCCTTCGAATGCTTTGCTAATGTAATACACTGGCTTCTGAACTCCATCTTCCAATCTGACTAATGTTGAGCTAATAGCGGATTCTGAGATAACCAAATATAGATACAATTTCTCTCCTTGAATTGGTCAGGAGAGCAGTGGTGGAGATCCCAAGTACTTCTTTAATTTTGAAAGGCATTTTTGCTTGCTTCATTCCATTCGAAGGTTTTCTTAAGAACTTTAACGAATGGTAGACACTTGTCAGTAGCTCGGGACACAAATCTATTGAGGGCGGCCATTCTTTTCGTTAATTTCTGTACATCATTCTTGCATGCTGGAGATTGTATCTCAATCAGTGCCTTTATTTTATCCGGGTTGGCTTTAGTTCCTCTTTGATTCACAATGAATCCTAGGAACATTCCTTCCTATACACCGAACACGCACTTGATCTGATTGAGATTTATTTTATGTTTTTCTAGTTGATCAAACGTTTGACTCAGGTCTTTCATGTGGTTATCAATTACCTTGCTCTTAGTGAGCATGTTGTCCACATATACTTCCATATTCTTCTCGATTTGTTCTTTAAAAACTTTGTTCACTAGCCTTTGGTATGTTGCTCCAGAGTTTTTAAGCCCAAAAGGCATAACGTTGTAGTAGTAAGTACCTTAGCTAGTGATGAAATATGTTCTTTCTTTATCCTCCGATTTCATTTTGATCTGGTAGTAACCAGAGTAAGCATCCATAAAGCTCAGTAATTCGTGACCTGATGTTGCATCTACTAATTGATCAATCCTTGATAAAGGAAAATGATCTTTTGTGCATGATTTATTGAGGTTGGTGAATTCCACACACATTTTTCATTTATCGTTCTTCTTCTTGACCATCATCACATTGGCCAACCAATTAGGGTATATAACGTCTTCAATGAAATGATCTTTTTGCAATTTGTCTACTTCCTCTTTGGATAACCACATTTTTCTCAGGACTAAATAGCTTGCGCTTCTGCTTGATTGTCTTAACATCTTTGCTGATATTAAGTTCATGGCATATGAAGTTAGGATCGATTCCAGACATATCCTCATGGCTCTAGGCAAACACATTTTTTTAGTTCTTTTAGGAATGCAATTAATTCCTGTTTGAGGGATGGCGCTAGGCTTGAGCCAATTTGGGTGGTTCTCTCTGGCTTTTCACCGTCTAGTATGATGGTTTATGTGGCTTCCATGACCTAACCTTTGACTAAATCAGCTTCTTCACGGGGATCCAAAGTGTCGATTTGGTAATGGTGGTCCTCTTTTGAACTTCTTCTTGGTCATCTTAAGTATAATAGCATTCTCCAGCCTTCATTTGATTTCTTTTTAGCATGCCAACCCCATAGTGAGTGGGGAGCTTCATACATTGATGAAATGTAGATGACACTACTTGGAATTTTTCAATCCAACTCTGTCGATGATCATATTATAGGCTAAGGGAACATTCTTATCCAAGACGAAGAGGCAAATCTTCTCTGTTCTGCTTGCTAGCCAAGTGCCGATCAAGATTTCTAATTTGACAGCTCCCAAAGGATAAACCTTTTCTCCATAGAAGTTGATTAAAGGTCGATGATAAGGTTTAAGTTTGCTATCTCGTAACCCCAGGCTGTGAAAGTAGTTATAGACCATAACATCTACTGAACATTCATTATTTACCTTCGAGGACTTATCACGGGGGAAACCAAGGCCCCGTTTGGTACGTATTAAAGTTGGATCGAATATGATTCCTTCGGGACGTAGAGATTTTATCTTAGCTAGGAATTACCAATTTCGTAACCACAAATTATTATTTAATTAGTGAGAATGAAAATAATAAAGGACAATAAATATTTTTAACGTGGTTCAGCTTAGGGATAACCTACGTCCACGGTTATGGTATTACTATTGAGGGTGGTTACATAGATTTTTGGGCAGTCTTGATTATGTGCAATAGACTTGTCCCTTGATCTAAAAAAAATGAGATATTTATAATGGTCCCTAAAACCAAGGGGTGAAATGCTTTTATATATTCAGGCATTTACACTTGTACACAATGAATGAGACTATTAATCTTCTAATGCATGCGTGGGATGATTTTTGATAATTCCCATGTGAATGACTATTCTTCTTCCTGATGGTTCATTTTCTTAACGTGGTCGGCCGATATGCCGATCAAGTAGTTCTGGATCTAATCAAGTATAAATGAAGCATTGAGATGTATACTTATTAAGACAAGTGTCCCAGTTTCATTGGTCCACGTGGCATGAATAATTTGAACCATAACAACTACATTTGGTTCGAGGTTAAGTTGCATGAAAATGTGAGTCCCAATGCAATCGTATTACCTCCTTTGTGGGAAAGTTAGTGGAATTAAAATCCATTTAATATAGGTGGAATTCTTACTTTCCCATGGGAATCCTTACAAATAATTTTTGTGGACACAAAAATTCCTTTAAAATTTTTTAATTATATAAACCACCCATAAAATCTAGTACTTATTTTGTGAAGACAATTTTGTTATGTTAGTTTGTATTATATTTAAAGTCCGAACGAATTTTATTTAGTAATTTTTTTAATAAACACATATCTACAATAAATTATTATATTTGTTAATTATTGGAAAATATATATTTTAAAAATAAGAGAATATTTGACTTCGTACATTTATAAATAGTAAACCAAAATATTATATATATATATATATGTATGTATGTATGTATGTATGTATGTATGTATGTATGTATAGGGAGAGAGATGATTATTGCTAAAGGGTATTATTGATATATATTGTATATTCCCATATCGCTTTTCATGCATGAACCAAACATAAAATTTTGATTCCCAACAGGAATCCATTGGTTAACCAAACCAAACAAAAATATTTAGAATACTGGTAATCACTTTCCCGCTAATCACAATCCATCCAAAATATTACTACGAACTATAAGGCGCCGAAGGTTAAAATCATCGAGTCAAACCTTTTACCCATGAATGCAAACGAGAAAACTTGCACATATGAACTCACACTTAATCTTACATGTCTTCTTTATTTTCTAAACCATATTTCACATGAAGAAGATCTGAACACCGAAGCCTAAAATGCTATATATCTTCATCCCTTCTTTAATATTTCAATTTATTTCATTCATGTTTGGTCTCTGATAATTTTCCCCTCCCCATTTCTACATTCGATTTCCATTATGTTTTTTTCCTTCCCATGTCTTCAACATATTATCCATTTTTCTTGTGTTATTTTAATATTCTTGCACATGTATCTGGTCTGTTGCAATATGCTCTCAATTATTCCTTATCACTCTTGTGTATACTCTTTGGGTGTTTTTAAGGGCGGGGCTTGGATTAATTCAAGGGGACGGACTAATATTATGATAATCTCATTGTAAATTGATCATATGACTGGTCTGAGATGAAATATTTTATTTCGTGTGACAACCAAGTGGCCTAAAATAATTGTACCTCTTTATTTTTTACGGCCTAAAATATTTTATTCATAACCAAACGGACCCTTACGTTAGGAATAATAGCTAGCAAAATTTATGGGTTTTTAATTAATATACTCATAGCCAAAGTTGGTTGCCAAATCAATGATATTATTGGAAAAGAAGGTGTATTGACATTAAAAACTCAAAAAAATTATATACATTCATTATTGCATTATTAATATACCATTCAATACAAATATATACACATAGGTGGTACAATCTTTAATTCAGATATAACGAGAGAGTTGTGAAGAGAAGGAAAAAATGAAAATGACTCTTTGAATACCAATCTCGATTTCATGTTTGTCTAAAACCATTTCAATCAACAAAATTAGTGCTTAAGTTTTAGTCCACTTATATTTTTCTTCAAATACCCATCATGTCTTAGAATCAAGTAAGGGTGTGTTTGATTCCGTGGAAAATAGTTGTTTGACTCATATTTTGCCTTTATAGTACCTTGGTTGTAAGCACGTTATATAAGAATAACATTCATGCACATACCAAGTGCTCCATCCAAAACCTCATTTTTAGTGGAAAATATTTCTTATCCACCATCCAAAGAATTGCTTTCCATGGAAAATAGAAAAAGTAAGACCAAAAACTCATATCTTTTCCCACTCATTTTCCAACTTCTCATCGAAATGAACTATTTACCAATAATTTTCCAACTTTGTAATCAAACACACACTAAGTTCTTTTGAGGTGTGCTAAAATGTGCTAAATTACTTGTTGAGTTGAACAAGAAAATAGTATAAAAATATTCTCGTATTTTTTGAATGGGCTACAACCCTAGTCTTCACACCTGTAGTTTCGCTTTTGTTCATCAGAATTGTGCAAGTGTAGTTGAGACATACTGGATGTTGACGCCACTTAAATGGCTGAGAACCGGAGTTGGCGGTACCGACCAACCGGAGTTGGTGGTAATAAATGCCCGACCAACCAGAGTGGTTGGTCGGGCATTTATTACCACCAACTCCGGTTGGTCGGTACCGCCAACTCTGGTTAGTTGGGCCTCTATTACCACCAACTCCGGTTGGTCGGGCATTTATTACCACCAACTCCGGTTGGTCGGGCATCTATGACAACCAACTACGGTTGGTCGTTCATCTATCACCACCAATTCCTGTTGGTCGGTCAATCGATAAATAACAACTCCGGTTGGTCGGACAACAGACAACAGGTGGAGCAAATCTTATTGTCTATGCAAAATAAGAAAATTTATCAAATAACATACTTCAAGGCCTAGAAAGCATTCAAAATTCATATTCCACACTTGGGGGCTTCTATTATAAATTCAGTTGTTCATTCGGAGGCATATTCAGAAGTTCAGGAGGCGTATTCAGAAGTTGAGGAGGCATATTCAGGAGTTAGTTGTGCTGTTGAAAGTTCAGGAGTCATATTCAGGAGTTATTATGAACATGATATTGAAGTTCAGGAGTCAAATTCAGCATCTACATCACTGAGATCTTTACTATTACTGCCCCGACCAATATTGAAAAACAAGTTATATAAAAATGTTTCGAAGCCCACCACTAGCTTGGTACTAATCAGATTGAAGAGTTGGGTTCAAAAGCTAGTATGTTACTCAACGAAGTATTCAGAGGATCATAAATCAGAAAAATCAAGCACGTGAAGTTAGCACTTAGTTGCTCGGCACAGGAGGAAGTTGGTCGGCTAGCAAACCAATCAACATACTTGAAGATTATGACAAGCTACAAGCTGCATACTATGGCATGGCTGCATCCAAATTCCCAGGGGTGATACATAGTACACGTTCACTTGACGAACGAAGTTCCTCAAAAGAGATATTAGCAACCATCGATCAGCCGACATCATATGTCGTCCAGGAGATAGTGCACTTTATGTTGAACAAATCAAGAATGTAGATCAAGAATTTCACGAGATCCGAGCAACACTGCAGAATAAATACTCCATCCTTTCAGTGAACCATCAGGCATGGAGCATTGGGGGCTTCTGTTGACTCAAAAATTCTCCATCTACGAGGACCAATCAGAAAAGGACACATGTCATCCTACGCGGCAATATTTATACTTATTCGGCACCCGAGGAGAGTTGGTCGGCACCCGAGGAGAGTTAGTCGGCACCCGAGGAGAGTTAGTCGGCATACCAACCAACACATAGCATACCAAGCAACTCAAGGAAGATCAACCATCCTAGAAGACCAACAGTTAGATTCATTGTATATAGACATAAATGTATGAATGTATAAAGACATTGTATCTCTTTAACTCTCATCACTATAAATACATGTATTCCCTTAGCCAAATGGAGGAGGAGGAGGGACAATTAAGAAACACCATACACAAGATACACACTCTTTCTCTCTCTACAGCATATTGTGCTATTGCAAATCCCTGGGAATAAAATAATAGTGGACGTAGGCTTTATTTATAGCCGAACCACTTTAATTTTTTTTGTCTCTTATATGTTTGATGCGAATGTTTATCTTCATCTGCCAGTTTAGTGACGTCAACAGCAGATAAATGATGAGGATGAGATTGAATATGAAGATAAACATTCACATCAAACATATAAGAGACAAAAGGTTATTAAAGTGGTTCGGCTATGAATAAAGCCTACGTCCACTGTTATTTTATTTCCAGGGGTTTACAATAGCACAATATGGTGTAGAGAGAGAAAGAGTGTGTATCTTGTGTATGGTGTTTCTTAGTTGTCCCTTCTCTTCCTCCCTTTGTCTAAGGGAATACATGTATTTATAGTGATGGGAGTTAAAGAGATACAATGTCTTTATACATTCATACATTTATGTCTATATACAATGAATCTAACTGTTGGTCTTCTAGGATGGTTGATCTTCCTTGAGTTCCTTGGTATGCTATGTGTTGGTTGGTATGCCAACTAACTCTCCTCAGGTGCCGACTAACTCTCCTCGGGTGCCGAATAAGTATAAATATTGCCATGTAGGATGACATGTGTCCTTTTCTGATTGGTCCTCGTAGATGGAGAATTTTTGCGTCAACACTGGATGTGAGCAATTTGTACTGTATCTTCTATCTAAAATTTCTACTTTGTAGGCCATCTTATGTTTCATACACATTACTCTACAATCTTCCCTCCATGCTTACTTATTAAGTAAGCAACAAGCCATCGATCTCTAAGAGAAAATATAACAATGTATCTATGGTTTACAAAAACTAATAAATAATACAATTAAATGGGTGGTCTATGTACCAAAATAAGGAGAGAATATAACTAACTCATCATCATAACTATGAACTCATCAAAATTGAGAACTCATCTCCATCAAGATCAAACCTAGAAATCATCAACTTATAGTCATCCACACTTCTAGACCCTTTAAGCTTTTGGGTGTGATAAAACCACCCCCATCCATCCTCTCATATATATCTGCCTCTAAGGTTTTAGTTTCTCTGAAAATTCTACAGTTGGCTAACACTTTCTCCCAGCACCATATATAATACTCATAAGCAAAGAAGAGGTATTCAATAGTTTCGCTATAATTTTTACAAATCACACAACTATCACAGTGGATTTGTCCTCATTGCAATAATTTATCTCGTCCATAACTTCCTTAGAAAGGTACCACATAAGTTGGGTGTTTTTATTCTCACCAAACTTTTCTTCTAACATAACCCCCAATATTGTTAACCCTCTTAACCATTTAACCCACCTCACCGTTGGGATTTATATAAAAATACCAGCCCCATACCTGCTATAGTATAGTTAAATTTTTAATATGAATTTGATTTCAATTGTTTGAGAAATGGTTTAAGAAATATTTGTTCGGATTATATTTTTTTTACAAAAGGATCAATGTTTGAATTGGATATATAATTCACATAAACAAAGTTATTTGATGAAATGTGTGTTTCATTCCATTCCTTACCACAAGGGCAGATGTGGAACTTCTACAAGATTTGTATTACTGAATAATTCCATTATTTTATAAGATTTAAACATCCATGGAGATGGGATAGTGATGTTGAAATTTAACGGAGCTTCACAAGGATTGGGTATTGTATTCAATTTCCCATTCTTTCTTATTTATGCAAGAGAGTCCACTGCAAAGATGATTTAATCATTACGTTTAATAGTTATAATAATTATAAATTATTAAATGTAATAGGTTCTAGTATTTTTTGTTGTGTAGATGACTCCATTTAACACAACTTGAAGTAAAAAACTGATAAATTTAATTGAAGTGGGATGGTTTGAATAGGCACACTCGTCTTTTTGTCGACTCAAAGGTTTAAAGTTAGCAAAATTATTGATAGGGTGTGTTAAAAGAAAAAATGGGTGGGAATAAAAACACCCTTTGTATGTGAATCACACTATCTTGGACTAATTAATCTTTTATTTTCCGTGTCCTAAATTTTCATTAGGGTGTGTTTGATTGAAATGAAATTTTTTCCATGGAAAATAGTTATTTTGGTTCATGTTTTTCCTTTGTAGTTCCTTGATTGTAAATAATTTATATAAGAAGAACATTCTTGCACCTAACAAATTCTTAATACCAAACCTCATTTTTCGTGGAAAGTGGTTCTTATTCACCCACCAAAGAATTGGTTTTCATGGATGTAAGGACATATTTTATAAGTCCTATTTTACATTAGTGTATTTCGTATACCTCTACAAATCGTAAAAGAAAAAGTTTAAGTTTGAAGATACATGAAGATGGACCCGAATATCAAAGGTTCTTTAATATTCAAGCATCTGCAAGATTAATTGTGGTAAGGTTGTATTTTAGTCCCTTAATGGTTCATTTAAAAGTGTTGGGATATTTTTTAAAAATATTTTCTAAGTGTTGAGGCGTTGTTTTTCGTCAAAATATTTTTCTAAGTGTTGAGGCGGATTTTTGAAATAAAAAATTATTTTTCGCTTCGTAGTTCAAGCGACTCATTCAAGGGACATTGTCATCTCACATGCTTCATTTGAGTGACTTTGACACATCGTTTGAGAGATCTTTCGACTCGATTTTTTTATATAAAGCGTGTTAAATGAGTCCTTTTTCGTTAAGAAGACATGGCATTTTCATTATGCATAAACTTCAAATCAGTAGAACACTTTGCCTTCTTCAATTTAGGGTTCAATCCTTTTGTTTTCCAATTCACAAAAATCCAAAATACTTTAGTGAATTGTTTTGGAACCCAAGATACATCTTTGCTGGAGTTTCTCTCGTATGCAGGATAACCTACTGCTGATTTGGGTGCCACTTGAGGGAGGTCTGGGATGAGATTGATTGCGTGTCATAGGGAGTATTCGTGGGTGTTCCTGGCTGATTGGACTGTGTGTCTTTGTGGATCTTCTGAGGTTGATTCATTTCTGATTCAGAACTGTGTGCTCTTGGGGATATCTGTGGATATTCATTGCAGATTTTGCTTGTAATCATTATGAGTATTATTAAGTGAAACAAAAAGTTTTCCCTTTTTGGGTTTTTTCCTGAAATCTGTGTATCGGCAATTCATATTTATTTATATTGGTTTGATTTTACCCACATAGTTGTATGTTTTAAGGCTGAATTAAATTAGTTTAAAAATTGACTCTAATTAAATAAGTTTACAATTGGAATTTGCAAATTCGGTTTAATCAATATCACATAGCGTTCTCAAATTGGTATCAAAGCTTATTTAAGTGAACACCACTTTCTTAAATTGAGAAGGTTTCCCTAGTTTCTTTTGAATTCCTTTTTTCCTGCAAAATTTTGTGATATTGTTTTTTTTTGAAAAATCAAAATTTTAAAATTTTGCAATGTTTTCGAATGAGAACTTATATAACCGGTTGCCAATTTTTGACGGGTCTAATTATGCTTACTGGAAATCCTGTATGAAATCGCATTTAAAAGCAATCGATGAGCGTGTTTGGATTTTTTAAGAAAGAGGCTGGACTCCTTCCACTGTCACCGCAAATAATGTTACTAATTCAAAGCCCGTGGCAGACTGGACCAAGGATGAGTTTAGGTGGAGCACTTTTAATTCACCCGAGTTGAGTGTAATTTTTGGTGTCGTCACTCCTGAGGAGTTTCGACATATTATGACGTGCACCACGTATAAATAAGCGTGGGATGTTTTACAACTTACCCATGAAGGCATGAATGCGGTCAAAGAGTCTAAACTTCAAAATTTAACTACTCAAGTTGAAATAATTACCATGCTTGAATGTGAGTATTTTGATGATTTTTACGCACGTTTATCCGAATTTGTCAACACTAGTTTCAATCTTGGTGAGCACATTCCTGATGCACGAGTGGTTAAAAATATTTTGAGATTGCTGCCAAATCATTTTATCCCTAAAGTAACTGTTTTGAATTCCTTAGGTAATTTGAGCAATTTAAAACTGGAAGAGCTGGTACGAGACCTCCAGACATATGAGATTGACATGTTCCCCAACACTGTCAAACCTAAGGATAAAGGGATAGAATTTAGAGCCCATTCTGGGAAGGGAAAGGAAGTGTCCAAGAGTGAGAAGAAAAACAAAGTGAGAGTTTGTGAGTCCGAGTCTGAAGAAGAGTCTAATTTTGATATGGCGATGCTTGCAAAAATTTTCTCAAGTCTTCAAAGCAAAATTCTTCCAATAAAAAGGTTTTTGAGAAAAATAAAAAAAGAAAGATGAGGCCAAAGAGAGCGGTGAGAAAGAGAAAGAGGAAGAAAACATATGTTTTGAGTGTGAGGATAGAGGGCATAGAGAATTTGAGTGTCCCACTAGGCTAAAGAGAAAGGGCGAGAAGATTGCCATGCCAACCACTCTTAGCGATAGTGAGGAAGAGATGAAGGATGCTGAGGATGAATCTTCGCATGGGATGTGTTCTGACTTTTTAGCTAGTCACCTGAGCACACCTAGTTTGTCCCACGATGATGAGGATACTTGTGCACGTGAGACCCCTAAGGATGATTTGAGTATTTCTAGCGAAGGTGAGAGCAAGTGCGCTAGTAATGGTGATAGTGAGCTCTAGATTGAGTTTAGAGATTTGTACGCCGAGACCTTAAAGACGAAGAAATTGAATAAGGAATTAGGTCTTAGGGTGATTGATTTGGAGAGAGAGATTGAGAGTTTGAGGGGATTTGAGGCGTCGTCGAGTCAACTCGAGAAGGTGAAAGTTTCTTTGAGTGAGAAGTTGATCGTTGTGAATCGGGAGAAGAGTGAACTTATATCCCTTGTGTCACAATTAGAGATAGATCTTGAACGTGCCCGGGAGGTAAAGGTAACTTTATAGGATACATCTAAGAAGGTAGGAAAGATGTTTCTCTCTCCCTCTTTGGGTAATGTTGAGAGACTAGGAATAGGTCATGACGGTGTGTCCCCTTCTTAAGCTGCACCCGAGATGGTTCTCGATTTGTGATTGATCCATATGGATCTTAACCTAACCCACCTTGGTGTCCCGTTCAGGATAGGAGAGTGCGCCGTAGACGTTTTGAGCAGGTGTTCCTGGGCCCGTGTATGTTTTCACCCATTGTAAGGAGAGAGGACACCTAGGGAGTTTTGTTTTAAGTTAGGTAATGTATCACATTTTACTACTACATGTGTTTTTATGACACATGCACCCACACATGATGCTTTGGATGATTTGGATGACTACATGAGAGAGTTTGCACATCTTAGGGATAAGGTAAAGTTTTTGGTTAAAACTTCACATGACTTGATGGATGTTTTTCATAGGATGACACCACCTTTGGAAAACTCCACCGCACCTAGCGGTTGAGGTATAGACTTGTTTGCTAACATAGGATGACTTTAATGATGATATTTTCGCCTATTGCTAGTGTGTACCATTTTTGTATTTGTATTTTCCATTTTGATGTATTTTTTAGAAAACCAAAAAGTTTTTTTTTTTTGAAAATTTTTGGAAAAATACAAAATGATTTCTATTTTTTTAGAAAAATTGAAAAAGCCAATTTTTTTTTTATTTTTATAAAATTTTTGGAAAAAGACAAAAAGAGTTATCTATTTTTCTTATACCGTTTATGGATGGAAATTTAGGATGATCGAGTCACAATTTCATTCCATATCCATGTGACTGTTTGATAGTGTTTTGATATGCGTCATCATTTAATTTTTGTGCTTTATAATGTTTGAAGTCATTAAAATGTAAATTGAGATTACTACCTACATGTTTGACTCTTAGTTCCCTTTAATGCACACTTGCACGGATTTGTTTGATTATTGTACTTGTCATATCACAAGTTGGTCGAAGTGTTTCCATCTCAATCCTGTCTTTAAAATGAACCAAATGCAATAAAACTTGACAATGAAAGTAGTGCATGTAAGAACCGTTTACCGTGAGGAATTAAATTGCAAAAAATGACGAGTGTTCACAGAAAAGGGCTGGGAGAGTACAAAATTAACTCGTCGTGAAATCTACCGTTTGAAAAGAGCCCGAAAATCTTTAAAGGCAATAAAAAGATAAATATGCCAAAAATGGGGCCAATAGGATTTCTCTAAGGAGAGAAAAATAGATCATCTCAAAGAAAAATAAATGCATTATTATTTATGAGGGTATTCGGATGGAAAAAGTAAAAAATGTTGACAAAGTATTGAGAAAGCATTACATAATTTTAGACGTTATTGGTGTGGAAATCATTTTGGACTTTGATGTGTCGATTAGATTGAGTCGATGTCATATAAATTCATATTTTTGACACTTAAGGACGATTTTGAGTTCATTCGTTAGGAGTATCCGTATTCATTGTGCACATATGTTATGTTTGACTGCATTGATTTTCCTATCGAATTTGTTCACACCCATTCATTTCATTTTCATGATTTGGTTATCTTAGTGAAAATTCATGGTGTGTGATTTTTGTATTTTTTGTGTATATATATTGAAAAATCAAAAATAGTTTGTGGAATGCTTTTGAGTATCTCTTAATGATCGTAGTTGTTTGCTATGCTTATCATGGAAACTCCATGTTTGTTTAGTTTATTCTTTTCCTTGTCTATTTCAGACAAATAAAAAGGGGGAGAACGAATTAAGGGGGAGTTTTACCTTATGGGGGAGATTTGAAATTCGATATTTGTTTTGATGTCATGTTTATCTCAAACTCGATACGTCACGAAGGTATTTGCTTTGTCTCATGTGTGTAGGTACAAAGATTGATGATCATATGTTGCAAACCTTTATGAGGAAAGCTTAGAGATTTGAAGATTTTTGAAAAATAGTTTTTATCTTGCATTTTTAGTACCTTTTCAGTTTTGGGATCATGGGAGGGTATTAGGTTTGTATTAGCATTTTGATTTGATAATTCAAATGTTTTTATTTTGTATCGGCATAGATATAGGGGGAGATTTGTAAGAACATATTTTATAAATCCTGTTTTACATCAGTGTATGTCGTATACCGCTACAAATCGTCGAAGAAAAAGTTTAAGTTTGAAGATACATAAAGACGGACCCAAATATCAAACGTTCTTCAACATTCAAGCCTCTGCAAGATTAATTGTGGTAAGGTTGTATTTTAGTCCCTTAACTGTTCATTTAAAAGTGTTGGAATATTTTTCTAAAATATTTTCTAAGTGTTGAGGTGTTGTTTGTCGTCAAAATATTTTTCTAAGTATTGAGGCGGATTTTTGAAATAAAAAATAAAAGTTATTTTTTGCTCCGTCGTTCAATCGACGTATGCATGTCATTTAAGCAACATTGGCATCTCGCGCACTTCGTTCGACCGACTTTAACACTTCGTTTGAACGATCTTCCGACTCAAGTTTTTTTTATATAAAATGTGTTAAACGAGTCCTTTTTCGTTAAGAAGACCTGATAATTTTCATTCCGCACAAACTACAAATCAACAAAACACTTTATCTTCTTTATTTAGGGTTCAATCCTTTTGTTTTTCATTTCAGAAAAATCCCAAATACTTTAGTGAATTGTTTTGGAACCCAAGAAACATCTTTGCTGGAGTTTCTCTTATAGGGAGGATAACCTACTATTGATCTAGATGCCAATTGAGGGAGGTACTAGGCTGATGTTGACTGCATGTCATAGGGAGTATTCATGGGTGTTCCTGGATGTTTGGAGTGCATGTCTTTGTGGATCTTCTGAGGTTGGTCATTGCTTATTTAGAACCGCGTTGTTCTTGTGGGTATCTGCGAATATTCATTGCAGATTTCGCTTATAATCATTGTGAGTATTATTAAGTGAAATAAAAGGTTTTCCCTTTTGGGGGTTTTCCTGAAATTTGTATATCAACAATTCATATTATTTTATATTAGTTTGATTTTACCCACGTAGTTGTATGTTTTAGGGCTAAATTAAATTAGTTTCAAAATTGACTCTAATTAAATAAGTTTATAATTGGAATTTGCGAATTCGGTTTAATCAGTATCACATAGCTTTATCAAATTGGTATCAGAGCTAATTTAAGCGATCACCACTTTCTCAATGGAAAATAGAAAAAGTAAGAAAAAAAACTCGTATAATTTTTCACTCATTTTCTAACTTCTTATGGAAATGAACTATTTGCCAACAATTTTCCAACTTTGTAATCAAATACACCCTTAGTGTTTTACATTTATACTCCCCACTTTAACAAACTTCCCATATAATCGGGTCTTCTTTGTCAATTTAAGCTTTAATATTTGTGTTCCCAGATCTCTTAAAACCATTAAGATATGGGGAGGGAATTTCTAATATCCATTCCTAATAAACTCATATGCTTTCGTATACAAGCTACACGATGCTTCGTATACTACTCTCACTCCATATATTTCACTTAGTGGACCCGTGTTGTGCCATCTATCCACCAAAAACATCGTTTCCTTACAATTTCCTATGTAATACTTGATAACAAGTTTGACCTCATCTTTAAACTTGAAAAGTGTCCTCAACAACGACAAACTGTTAGCTTCTATATTCACCATCCATAAGATTTTACATTTGATCACACAAGTATGTTTCCACTTTACCTTATACCACATGAGTGGTCAACGAGAAACTTTACCATCAGAATGAGATAGGACTGTGCTCATGACTAGACCTATTAAACTATTATAATTATCATAGAAAATCCTAGGCATGCTTGTAGTCGATGATCATGCGCCCTAATGGAAAATATTTAATGGAAAAATCCATCGAACCATAATGGATAATAGAATGGTTGATGGGATATCCGTGGTGTGACTCTCTATAATGGCATATATGAAGCGACCAACCTAATACCAAAAATATGAGTCCCACAATAGGGATACATGTAATGGATGATGATGAGATGTACAGTAAGGTACATAAGAGGTAGATCACACTGCTAGAAGAGACCATCTAACTAGGCCATCTGTCTACCAGCAAAAAAAGTGGCAAGGCGATCATGAGAGATATCGCACTTGGAATGAAGATAGAAATTTAGATGCTCAACACGCTCGATGAAGATATGTAGTAAACGTGTCTTTTGTTAGAACTATCTCCTGGTTACTAACAAAGGATGCCAAGGATTGTGGATCCTTTATCTGAAAACTTATGTTTTCAGAGAACTCACAAATAAATGTCACATTCACTACATAAAATGGTGAAAGAAAAAGAGATGATGAAAGATGTCAAATGTGCTCGTTGCACAAGACACACTCTGAATTCCTTTCCCGGTGAGTCAAATTAATGGCCTTCTTGCTCTGTATAACATGAGAATCAAAGGAAATGTGCCATCTCATGTAATGATAATGGAGGTATGTTCCTCAGTAGGTTGATATCCCCAACCGAATCATCAGGGGTGTGACAATGAGTAAAGGTACACTAACGTACCAAATGTTGAGCGCCAAAAATAGACATCTCACCTAGACCACCGTGTCCACCTTTAAGATGAGTATATTACTTCAATCTAGCCATAAATAGGCACATAAGGAAAACAGCAAAGAAAATGACCAAACCAGTAAAATACATCTTAATATGTGTAATGTGGCATAATAATGTATAAATATCTCAAACACAATAGAAATACTCACAAACAAGGAAAAATATAGTGAAAATGTACTCTCAGCATGTGAAAACCTATCAAATGGATCAAATATTGATAATGGTCATGATAAAACATGGTGGAAAGCTCTATAAATCCTAAATGAATCTAGCAATTAAGACAAGAACCAAAATAATCACTAACATGACGTGAATCTGAGAAATCCCCAAATTTGGAACTAGGTTTGCAAAAGGATGAAAAACATTGAATCCTAGCTATAATTGATGTCAAAACCATGGATTAATAATACAAAGCGGTTCGGTTCGGTATTTCATAATATTAAGATGACACAAAGAGAGAAAGAAATGTTTGGAATGGATTTAAATGAGGTTGAAAGTTCATTTAATCCAAACTAAGGCAGCTGGAATGGTAACTTAATGTCGTGCGTATGGTGATAAAAATGCTCCATGCTTACGATTTTCATACACCAGCTTACAAACACATTTCTTACTGTGAAAATGGAAGAAAATTTGATCCTTGCATACGTTAAAACTTTCATACGCACGCTTTTGGACAAGCAGTTAAGAGGGTAATGGTTGTGAGAATGAGGCTTTTTCATCCGTGTGAACGAATATGGGAAAAAACCTGCATAAGTTAGGGCAAAATTTTCCAGGAAAGAATTAAAGCACAAGGGAAATAAAAATCCCAATCTCGCTGATAACTTATATGACATGCATGCAAATGTATAATTTTGAAATGTTTGTGATAAAAAATCACACATGAAATAAAAACCACTATATACATATATAACAAAGCATGTGCCTCATACACATATAAAAATCATTGCATAGACTAGTTTTTTTTTAGGATTACAATTTATATAATAGGTAATCAAAATCAAATTCATTTTATCAAAAGAAGCCTAAAAATTCTTATCAAATCATTGATCAGTCACTTAATACCAGCATGTTATAGTTTTATGATAATAATATGAAAATTATTTAAGCAACTTAAAACATATTAAGTATTCCATGTGGCTTACAAATCAAGTTATGACTTAACTAATTTACCAAATCCAATAAGATCACTAGAGGTGGGTTCAAACCACTAAGCCACCCTCAATATGATATATATATATATATTTGATTCTCTAACAATAGTAATATGAATGTGCTACAAAGGGATTAAATACGAACCTATATTATTTATCTCACCTTTCATCTTGAAGCTCTTGACTATGGATTTTTCATCTCTTGACCATGGCCTTTTAATTATATAAATTTATTTTTCTAACGGATGCTTTCACACACTTTGGAAGAAACCTTTCCTAATGATACTCAAATTTGGATTATGTGTTATCTATACAATGAAATCTCTTTCTATTTTTGAAAATGTTTCATGTTCAACCCTATTAATTTGATATTTCATCTCATAACTCACAACATGGACCTTACAAACTCTCATTGAACTAATTTTAATCTAGTTAAGATCTAAGAGAAATTATCATGCAAAGAACATATGAATATCAACATACAAAGTTGGCAATAGGCAATAATGCATGTGTGGTGTAGGAAATAAAATGCCAATATATCCATACAATCTACATAGCATGACATATCAAATTAATTTCTTACAAAAATTGAGCATGTGAATAAGCAAAGTTTAAAATCTTGGTAGTTAATTAATTCCATACAATTGTAAGAACATAGTTCTCTTCTTGTCTAAATTTCGAATTGACAAAATGTAGTTTAGATTTTTGTCATTTTGATTGAATCGGATTCTACACCAACGTCACAACGACATCAAAGACAACATAAATATCCTCACACCAAATTACAAGCCACACGAAAGGTAGTACATATGAGAAGTACGATTTTCCAAAAGATAAAATCAAATTTACTTCAGTTAATTTTAAAATGATTTTTAAAAATATTTTTTGATTTTTTTGGGGATATTTCTAAGTTTTTAAGTATTAAGATACATAATTTTAATGACAAATCTTTTATGACACTTAAGAATGTCCCTAAAAATTGTTTAACCTACAGGGGTTTTCTTAAAATCTTATTAAAGAAAAAACTTTTCAAATAGTGTGCCACATGAGTGGACTGTAGCCAAGCCGCGAGGATTCTTTGTCGTGATCGCTACCTTTAACCTCGTAGTTGAGGGTGTCCTACCACAGTCGCGACCCTAGTTGGCATGATCATGGGTATGGTTCGGGGAACCTTGTGACAAAATACTTATTTAAGCCACTTTTAAGAATATATATTTTTCATAACTCTTAGAAATTATCTTGTAAAACCTATTTAAGTGTTAACTCATGATTAGGGTTTTTAGGACCTAAATTTTAATTTCCTTGAGAACTTTTGCGAATAACTGTAACACCCCGTATTTTTATTTTTATTTTAATTAATTAATTGTAATTTTTGGGAAAAATAAATTTTTGAATTTAATAATTTTTATTGGCTAAATATTTTGGTTATGATTTTAGAAGAATAAAACTTCAAGCGGAATTAAAATCGGAGTTAAAATGGATTTTATATGTTTTTTTAGAAATGATTGTCCCTTATATTTTTTGGGTGAACTGCCAGATTTTAGGCATGATCGATCGATCGATGCCTGGGGGTCGATCGATCGACCCTCCCAGAAAATGTGAGCAGCAAGCCTGTTTCGGGTGTTTATGTAGAATTAGGACTCCTAATCACTTTATAACCTTGTTAATCCGTAGGGGGACTTCTCATAATCACCTTTTCTCCAGTTTTTCACCAAAGAACACTTCCAAATATTTTTCCTCTCACCCATAATCATCAACCTTCTTCATAATCAAGCTTTTTGTCACAAGTTTTGGGAGGCTTAATTGGGGTTTAATCAAGTTGGTTCAAGAACACTCTTTTGCTAATTTTTCGCAAGGAATCCAAATTTTTAATAAGATTTTCAACACGATCTTTACAGGCATGAATACTCTATTCTTTTCCTTTAGTATTATGCGTTTTAAGTGTCGCCTAAACAATTAATTACATGTTTTCTTAAAAATAATTAGTAACTTAATTAGAAAAAAGTGGACACTAATTATGGGGCTGTTTTTATAAAATCTTTTAATCTGAATAGTATTCATAACCCTTTGGGTACATAGGATTCATGAGTGATTTTGGATTTTATTGGTGTAGGTTGCATGTAGAAAAATCCTAGTTTTAAAATAAATAATTTTTGGGTGCGTATAACTCATGTAATACTTGTAGAGATAATGAAATTTGGTTTTTGATGTATATATGATGAAAACTTGGTATATTTAATTTAAAATAATTAAATGAAATTATTTGGGTATTGTTGACGTTGTGATAATTAAATTAAAGATTTAATTGAATTGGACTATCATGCGTAGTTTTATACGTTGATTAATTATTCTTGTTGGTATTATTAAATATCATTGTGACGACGGGTTGTTGGGTATTATTGTTCTCCTTATATTTTAGAATGCCTTCTAGGAATGGGACTAGTGAGGGAAAATTATCACGGTTTTATTGTGTTGGGGGTGGGATGATTTTTATTACTTTATCATCGTTACGTTAGTCTAGGTATGATACTAGGTTGAGATTTATGTTAGAAAATCCTCCTATACATAGGTTAGGACGTTTTGATAACTTGGGGACCCTTAGGTATGGGACTAAGGGGTATTTTGAGGATCTCACATCGATAAAAGGGTGGGGTAAGTTATAAATTGTGAATTGACAAATTGAGAACTAATACCTAAGATAATAAGACGGGTATTAAAATATATTGGCGACATAATTAGAGAGGGCCAACAGTTTAAACGAGCTAGCTGGCGTTTTATGTCGTATCGTGTGTGGAACCTCGTCAATCAGCGAGGGCCGACAGTTTAAACGGGCTAGCTGACGTTTTGATGAAGGGATGTGTCTTTTGGTGGAGAAATCACCCGAGGCGGGAGGACTGACATAATAAAATGAGGATATAATAAAAGCTGGTTAATTTAATGAAATTAACATCGCGGGACTTGGGAATTTAAAATCATATTGGTGTGCCTTTATAAATGGAGATTTTTGCGGGTAGTTAGTGGTTTATATTTATCGCGTTTAATTATCCTGTTTAATTTAATATACTCTATTGTGATATTTATTGCGTATAATGCTATTGTCTGGATTCAAGGATCCTATTTGAGGGGAGTAGTGTGTATTCTTGCTCGGGGCTTTGGCTCTGACCCATGCGTTGACTAATCTTTTTCAGGATTAGAATTGGAGAAGCTGCATAAGTTTATCGGAGTTATCATTTGGAGGTGTAGCTGGAGTTATTCATTTTATGGCAGAGTTTAGTTAGACTTTCTTTTCCAGTCGTATTTAATTATGAGACTTAATTTGAGTTTTATTGCGCCATTCGATTCCAAAGTTATTTAGAGGATTTCTTTTGGGATTATTTCAGATTTTTATTTAATCATTTTTGGAGATTGGTTTTATTTGGAGTTAGCATGGGATGGATCTTTTATCGCTTAGTTATTTATGATCATTTGAGATTGATTCAATTATTTATCTTATGGACTGATTATTTATGTCTCATATCTGTCTCATGCTAAGAATGGTATTTATTTAGTTCACGCCCGGCTTAGTTCGACGGCGGTGGCTGGCCACCCCGTCTGTCGAATTTTGCGGGGTGTGACAATACCCCCCCTAAAAGCTCCTTCAGCCACTAATTGGTATTTGTGTTCTCCTTCGATAATTTAGAAACACTTTTTGCACATTAAATCAACATTTTAAGGGTGTTTTCTAAAACATAAATTTTCCATAGTTTAAAATATAAATCTATGGAGGTTTTGCTTTGGTTGCGAACAATGCTAGTTGAGGTTAAATATTGGTGAGACAATTGACTTGGGTTGCGTATCTAAGGTACATTTGCGAGACTCGTGACCTAGGAGTCGAAGTTTCTGTGGAGGTGGAGATTTGAGCAAACGCATCTGTTACATAGATCTGTGCATTTCGAGTCCCCATGGCTGTGGCTATTAAGGAAAAACGGTGGTGGAGATTGATATAACTAGTACTGCAAAGGTTGAAGATTTAAAACATGGGACATTTAGGGGCTGTAGTGAAATCAAGGGTTGTAAGTCATTTTTGTCCCTTTTGTAGTACCTGAAACTTTTTGTTCTAGTGGACTTATTTTTAGGATGGGTGCGTGTGTTTTTTTATCAAAAGGTTTCTATGTTAAATAACCGTGTCACTATTGTGTGATTAATTTTATTTTCTACCTTAATTAATTGCTATCACCTCATATGTAATTTGTACCTAATTAACCAATTGGTAAATTGTAAAATTGACTTAATTAATTTAATAGAGATAAAACTAAACCGGTCTTTTAAATTTGCACTAATGGTTACTACCCACCCTTGCTTGTAAGAGGTCGGGGGTTCAAGTCCCTTCCCCCTCCTCATCCCACTCCCCGGGGTTTGAACCTTACTATATATATATATATATATATATATAAAGACAAATTATCAATTAAAATTTAAATTGGAAACACTTAATTTGATATTAATTTGATTTATCGATCTATAGGAAGACCTATCTTTTTCAACATTGATTGTGTTATGAATAGAACTTAATCACAACCATAAAGATACAAAACTCAAATTCTTTTGTATTTTTTGTATTTTTTTCAAGGAAACATTATATATACACGTACATTAATAATATAAGCACATGATTAGAAAATGTAATTATAAAATCTCATTATATATGAAACCCATGATCCAAGATATATTAATTGAAATCTCTCACCCAACAAGAACATAAACTTACCTCTAATGGGACTAAACATGTGAATTTCTAAAAATCCCTAGACAATACCATAACTTGCAAATCTAAGTAGAAGGTTGAGTTTCTCCTAGATAAATAGGGGGAACAAACACAATTGGGCTCTCTTTACTACAATAGGGATGTCTACTTGCTAAACCTTAATTCTAGGAACAAATTTTGGTTTTGGAAACATATTCACAAGTTTTTTAACATTCCTGGGACCCATCTTATCCCGAAAAGGTATATTGTTGTTCATCATTTCTTATTATCCTCCCCTTTCAACTTGATTGACTACCAAGTCAAACTTACTCACCAGATTGTGCAGCTAATTTATTAACTCATCCAAGGCATCATTCTTCCTCTTATTAATCTTAAGAAATTTGTCAACGAACTTATGATAATTTTGTACCAATTGTCCTACATACCTAACTATATGGCATCTTCTTATTATAATAATGTCTTAGTCTCTCAAAGCTCATTCTCCTCTTTCTTTCAAGTTTTTCCCTGTTAAAGAAAAATTGAACGTTGTGATTTTTCTTTCCACAAAAGTCGTAACCATAAAATCTAAATGAATTTCAATCATTTTTACTTTTAAATTTGGGATCAAAATTTTTCTTAGTCTTAGGTAAATACGTAATGATAACTTCTTCCTTTTTTCTCTTTTTGGGAGGTTTTACTCTTGTTAAGCTCTCTCAAAAAAATTAGTCTTAAAATGTCATTGACATTTTTTTTTATCTTATTATTCAATTTAAAAGAGTATCCTAATCCATTTTTATTATTGTTTACTTGACCATGTTAAAAAAAAAAGTTTATAAGACCTTTCATTATTCTTATATTTCAAGCGTTTGGCTTCATGTAACCCAATTGACATTTTCTTGAAATGAATAATCAGAACTTCATTTTTTTTTTTTTAATTTCATCTTTATCCTTTTTTGATAATCTCATTTTCCTTTTTAAGTGAAGAAAGTTCAACACTTAAGATATTAATCAACTAAACTAATTCATAATTTTCAAGTTGAGTCTTTTCAAACCGTATCGCTTGTAAACTTGACAAATCTTGAATTTTGAGGAAATCTTAATGTCTAACCCTTCTAAGTTTAAGGATTATTAGTAAATATCATCGAAGGATTGTCCAATGTTTTCATATTTTAGGTAAAAATGGTAATAAAACAAGGATGTATAGTAGCTCAGGACCTTTGATAAGGTACCCACATCCACTTTGGCTAAGGTCAGGAGGAAGAGTCTCATGTCCTTGTAACAAGCAGAGGGCCCTTAAGATGTAACTAAATGATTTATCTGACTACTTCTTACCTTTTTAGGACTCACAAAGCTAAAATCAAGTCAAGTTACCCAAGTCTGGTGTTGAGGATACAATATAGGAGTTATAAGTCGTCCAAAATCTTTTATAAATGATAAGTATCAATGATTTATTCAACAATATAACAAGATAACTTGAATTCTGATCTTTAAAATCTTCCCTAAGCATACGTTATATAAATAACTTATGTGAACTCCATATAAGTGATGTTTATGTCACGGGTGGCCATGTCAACGCTCTGTCTCTGTAAAAAGGTTAAATGATGGTTCAAGGAGTTATACATTAGTAGTGATGGTTATTCGGAGCATTAAATGTCATTTAATATTCAAGGTCAAACCGTTATAGGGGAGTGGGAGTTGGTAGAACCATGAGTGTAATTTCTACCAACTCATCAAATTAGTTTAGGAAGACTTGCCCAGTTTTTCACGATAGCTTGAGGTTCCTGGAATGAGATATTAAGGATATATCAGCTTCAAACCAAGGTTCATAGACCCTGTTGTTGTCTGAGTATCGCAACTGAGGTAGACCCTACCTTGGTGAGTTTTAACTGGACCTCTTCAATCAATTCCCTAAGGTGTGGACCCTTCATGAAGGGATGTGAACCTCTTGATGACCTTTATGAACTGAGTAGGCATTGTGAGGGACTGCTGAGGTCCTTATTTTATGGTGTATGATTTACTTCTAAGTAGTTGAGGTCTGTTGAAGGTGCTTATATGTTTGGCATAACCTTGAAGGAGCCCTTGAAGATCATTTGTCTAAACTATAGGATATCAGATATTAATGGAACTGTGGACTAAAGGATTAAGATTTCGTACTTCTTCCCTAGTCTTGCGATTGGATATCATAAGTCCCCTATTGCTTCTTTCCTATTATGGAAATGGAAATAACATGAAACATTTAAAATCCAATTGTGTTAATGGTGAGATTATTAAACCTTTTGATAGCCAAGGATAATATCCTTGGAATTCCCTTTGAGATGTGGTGGTCTAGGGTGATTAGTCCATGAAACCTTCAAAATTAAGGCTTGAGTCCTTACAATGCCTAGAATTTATATTTTGAGGTTTTAGAATTGTGAGAGAAAAGGATAAAATCCTTACAACTCTTAAAAAGTTAAGATTAAGGTCTCGAAGATCTCAGATTATGTTTTTAACTAAGGAAGGAATCCTTATAACCCTAAAAACAATTAAGGTTAAGATCCCAAAGATCTCATAACATGTTTTAAGCCAAGGTCAATGTTGATACCAAAATTAATATGCTGATGCGGACGAATCAGACGAAGACACTTGTCAATCTACGTGGTACAATAACAACGAGGAAGTTCATTTCCTCGACCAACTCATGTTCTCCCCGAGCAACGAGGATATACCGAGGAACTTCAGCACTCCGAGGTACTCTAGCGCTCCGAGGAACTCCTGAGCAACGCGCAACTAAGGCGGTCCGAGCTGCATCTCGGCCGTAGTATTAATTGCCAGAATGTCAACAGTTTAACTATTCATTGAATGTTTATCATCTTGACGCACACGCTGCATTAAATGTATTACCCTTTCATACGTATATCATTTAATGTATCAACCCATTCATGTACAACCCAAGGGCTATAAATACCTTGTATCACCCTCATTCAAAGGGACCGAAATTTCTGGATTGAACTTGTAATCGAGAATTCCCAAACACTCAGCAATAACATAACAGTGGACGTAGGCCATTCTTATAAGGCTGAACCACTTTAAAAATCTTTGTCTCATTTTATTTATCTGTGATTGAATAATTAGAGCGATCTAGTTTTTTACATCAACAGATTGGCGCCGTCTGTGGGAAACGACTGTTGCTATCGTTTTTCACCAAAAATCATTTATCATCAATGGCAGATAATCCAGAATCCAGTAATCAAAATGCTGGAAATACTGGAAATCCTCCAAATCCATCTGCACCTCCAGATCTGGCTAGAATTATGACGAATCTGGCTGAAGGACAAACCGCCATGCAAGAAACAATGAGGCAACTCATTCAAACTCTTCACGGCGGTTCACCTACCCATTCAAGGCAAAGGAGTGATCGTGGGCAATCGCGATCCAGGCGAACTGGGTCATATCGTAATGAAGAATCTAATGATTTTTCTTATCAACCTGGGCGAACTTCATCGATACGGGCTACGGATACAGATCAACATATCACCCTCTCTCCGGAGAGAACTAGCGCCCTGGAAAGATTAAGCAGGGCATCTCCTTTCAGTCGGTTAGGACCAAGGAGAAATATGAGTCCACCTAGAGCCCCATCGAGAAGCTTTCGACCACCATCAGGTTTGAGAGAAGGATCAGCACAATCAAGACCAGCTACTCGTCGAGATAGATCTCAGGAAGCTACGTCAGAACAATCAATTGCTCGAACTAAGCAGCCCACGGAAGAAAATGAAGCATGGAAGGGTTCCATTCAGCGATTGGAGGATAGACTTGGAGAAATGGTTAAAGAAAGGAATCCCTTACAGAGAACTTTTGTTCAAGGGACACCTTTTGTGCAGGCCATTGTGAATTTTCCTACACCATCGAAATTTAAAGCACCTGTAGTGACCCCTAAATATGATGGAAAGACAGATCCTGTTCTTCATATATAACAATACCAGGCTGCTGCCGACATATATGCTGTCCCCGACGAGATGAGGTGTAGAGCATTTTCGAGAACTCTTACCGGATCTGCACAGATATGGTACAACAATCTTCCTCAGGGTAAGATTTCGACTTTTATTCAGTTAGCCGAGTTGTTCATTGGTAATTTCTGTTTTGGATCAAAGCCGGTAAAGCGAGTAGCACACTTGTTAAGTGTTAGACAAAAATCAGGTGAGAGTACTAGAGATTACATAACTCGTTTCAATAACGAGAAGTTGGAAGTCATAGATTATGAAGAAAAGACAGCGATCACTGCTTTGATGAGTGGATTGCTGCCTAACAAGTTATATTATACTTTGGCCAAAGATCCACCTAAAATTATGTCGGAGTTGATGGCAAAAGCGGCCAAAATCATGAATGCCGAGGAGGCTATGGCTGCGAAGAAGAATATGGATAAAGAAACCAAGGTAGAGGTTGACAAATCTAAGAAGAAAAAGCAAAAAGGTAATGGTGGTGACAAGCACTCCAAGAATAATAGGACGTCATGGGAAGTCCTGAAGAAATATGATAATTATACTCCATTAAAGATGGGTATTAATCATGTTTTAGAAGAAATCAAGAATAACGAAGAAATCAAGTGGCCAGATAAACTAAGGACCAATCCTGAACTGAGAAATAGGGCCAAATATTGCGAGTTCCATAAAGATCATGGCCATACGACCGAAAATTGCATAGCCCTTCAGAACGAGATTGAAACGCTCATCCGAAGAGGAAAGTTGTCAAAGTATGTAGATCGCAGAGGTGAAAGGAAAAATGATGATAGAACCAGAGATCGTTCCAGATCTCCTCGTCGGACGGAGGAGAAAAAGAAAAGAAATCATGAAGATGATCCAGATGAAGACCCCGATCTTCCAAAAAAGCCAAGGCAGCCTGAACGAGAGGTATTTTCCATATGTTTTGGGTCAATTGATTGTAATGTTATAACAGGAGGAGATGTTGGAGGGGGAGACCTTACTGCAGAAAGAAAGGCCTATCTCGGAGAGGCCCAATCCTGCTCATATATTCAACGAATAAATCTTGCCGAGGATGATCGTCCGAGGAAGGTAAATAAAGAGAAGCTAGTTATTGGTTTTTCAAAAAACGATTTGGCAGGTGTTCTTTACCCTCACGACGATCCCTTGGTGATCAAAATGAGGATGAAAGATGTGGTGATTTCAAGGGTGTTGGTGGACAATGGTAGTTCGGCAGACATCATATACTATTCATGCTTTGATAGCTTGAATTTGAAATTATCTCAATTGGAACCTTATCACAGACCCCTTCTGGGTTTTGATGGCGAGAAAGTTTTTTCACTTGGGACGATCAAGTTGGACATATTCATTGGAACTTGGCCCGCTTGTCGAACAGAAAGAATACGCTTCTTTGTGATGGATAAGAATGTGCAGTCAGCCTACAACATCATCATGGGAAGAGTTGGTTTGAAGAAGTTCGAAGCAGTTCCATCTACAGTGCATCAATGCTTAAAATTCCCAACAAACTTCGGAGTAGGAGTTGTGAAAGGTGATCAAAAAGTAGCTCGGGAATGCTATTATTCATCTGCCAAGCAAGAGGAGCTTGAGGAATCAAGGAAAAAGACTATTACCTACCAGGTAGAGGAAGGTACAGAAATTGAAACTCTTGATCCCAGGGATGAATCCCAACTTGTAAAAGGACAGGTAGTGGAATCTACAGAAAATGTTATTCTGGACGAGGAGCACCCTGAACGAGTAACCCAGATAGGTTCGTCGTTGGATGCCTCAATAAAACAAGAGTTGATAATGTTCTTGAGAAACAGGAAGAAAACTTTCGCATGGAGTCATGAGGACATGCCAGGAATAGATCCAAACTTCATATGTCATGAACTCAATGTGAATAAGGAGATCAAGCCTGTGAAGCAGAGAAGAAGGGTATTTAGCCCCGAGAAGAATCAAGCCATACAGGAGGAGGTCGAGAAGCTCCAGAAAGCCCAATTCATTGAAGATGTGAAATATCCAGACTGGCTGGCAAATGTGGTGATGGTAAAGAAGAAGAACAATAAATGGAGAATGTGTGTTGATTTCACTGATCTCAACAAGGCATGACCAAAAGATCATTTTCCATTGCCCAGAATTGACCAACTAGTGGATGCTACCTCGGGACATGAGCTGCTCAGCTTCATGGATGCTTACTCTGGTTACAACCAGATCAAAATGAAACCTGAAGACAGGGAAAGTACTTCTTTTATCACCCCTAGGGGAACTTATTTCTATAATGTTATGCCTTTTGGTTTGAAAAATGCAGGAGCGACATACCAGCGGTTGATGAACAAGGTTTTCACCGAACAAATCAGTTGCAACATGGAAGTCTATGTCGATGATATGCTAACAAAAAGCAAGAAAGCTGCAGATCATCTAGTTGATTTAGCTCAGACATTTGATCAATTGGATAGATACCAGATGAAGCTCAACCCGACGAAGTGCACATTTGGAGTACGAGAAGGAATGTTTCTCGGATACATTGTCAATCAGCGAGGCATTGAAGCAAATCCAGATAAGATCAAAGCTCTTTTAGGGTTGCGATCTCCAACAACAAAGAAAGAAGTGCAGAGTCTTACGGGACGAGTTGCAGCGCTCAACAGATTTGTATCTCGAGCAACTGACAAATGCCTTCCATTCTTCAAAACACTTCGAAAAACTTTTGAGTGGACTGATGAATGTGAGAAGGCCTTTCAAGACTTAAAAAAGTATTTGGGAGCACCTCCATTGTTGTCTAGGCCAATAACAGGAGAGAAGTTATACTTGTATCTGGCAGTATCAGAGAATGCAGTTAGCTCGGCATTGATCAGATTGGAAAATGGAGTCCAGAAGCCAATTTATTACACAAGTAAGGCTTTCCGAGGTGCAGAGATCAGGTACCCAAAGTTAGAAAAATTGGCATTGGCATTAATTGAAGCAAGTAGAAGAATGAGGCCATATTTCTAGGCCCATACCATCATTGTGTATACCGACATGCCATTGAGACAAGCCCTTCACAAGCCAGAAAAATCAGGAAGACTGATGTACTGGGCAATAGAACTCGGTGAATATGATATTATGTATGAACCCAGATCATCATTAAAAGGGCAAGCTGTAGCAGATTTTATAGCAGAGTTTACATACCCTGATACCCCCGAGGAACAAAAGTTGCTCACTGACCAACCTGTGGATGTTACAGGATCAACAGACATAGGTCCAAACCAACTCCAGTTGGTAAAAGGACTTGTGGATGTAGATGGATCATCAACTTCAAACTCAGACCAGCTCCGGTTGGTAAAAGAGCGAGAAGAGATGATCGAAGAGGAGCGAAAAGTGTCAGGGGAGGATAAAAAAAAGCAATAAATATTTCACCGAGGAACTCTATCAGATAAAGAATTTGAAGACGGGTTACCCATATGGATATTATATGTAGATGGATCATCTTGCACAGCAGGTTGCGGGGCAGGAATTGTTTTGAGCACCCCAGACGAGATTGACGTGGAATATGCTTTACGATTCCAATTCAAAGCCTCTAATAATGAAGCTGAGTATGAGGCCATGATAGCAGGTTTAAACTTAGCAAAAGTTATGGAAGCACGGAAAGTAATTGTATTCAGTGATTCTCAATTAATTGTAAATCAGATGACAGGAGCATATGCAGTTAAAGGCGATTTAATGGCAAAGTATCACGCAAAAGTAATGGAGTTACTGACAGAATTTGATGCCATTCAATTGGTGAGAATACCGAGGATGGAGAATGTACAAGCAGACGCACTGGCCCGACTAGCATCAGCTACTCATACCGAGCTGCGAAGAACGATACCAATTGAAGTATTGGAAAGTTGGAGCATAGATGAAAACTTGACGATGAATGTTATTACCCTTGATTTAGGACCATCTTGGATGGATCCCATCAGGGTATATATTGAAGAGGGAGGATTGCCAGAGGATAAGCTCGCTGCCAAAAAGTTGAAGTATAAAGCTGCTCGGTATGTATTAACTAATGGTATTTTATATAGACGAGGGATTATGGCAGGTTTGCAGAGATGTGTACATCCCTCCGAGGTGAAGGAATTGATTGAAGAAATCCATGAAGGGTCTTGTGGAGCTCATGTAGCAGGTCGAACACTTTTACAAAGGGTAATGACTTAAGGATACTATTGGCCGACGATGAGGGTTGATTGTATAGCCAATGCTAAGAAATGTATCCGACCAAGCACTGTTGACACCCATAACTTCCCCTTGGACATTTGCCATGTGGGGAATTGATTTGGTGGGACCATTGCCGACCACCCGAGGAAGATTCAAGTACCTCGTTGTCGCAGTAGACTATTTTACTAAGTGGGTAGAAGCTTAACCCCTCATCGACATGACGTACGAGAAGGTATACCAGTTCGTTTGGAAGAATATCATCTGTCGATATGGTCTCCCTCATGCCTTCATCACAGACCATGGAACCCAATTGGATAACGAGGAATTTGCTGCTTATTGTCATCAATCTAACATTTTGAAGGTCCATTCAGCACCAGGCCATCCTCAAAGCAATGGACAGACTGAAGTGACGAATAGAACACTGCTAAATGGTTTGAAGAAAAGGCTAAGTGAAGCTAAAGCTAACTGGATTAACGAGCTACAATCAGTATTGTGGGCTTATCAAACAACTCCCCGAGCAGCGACTGGAGAATCACCATATATGCTGGCATTTGGAAGTGAGGTTGTAATACCTGCCGAGTTAGGTCTCCCAACACACAGAGTGCTGAATTTCAATTCCCCAGTCAGCGACTTGATGAGAAGACTGGATTTGGATATGCTCGAGGAAGTCAGAGAAGAGGCAGCCATTAGGAATGCTGCTTATCAACAATGAACAGCTCTTTTCTACAACAAAAGGGTGAAGAAATGCGATTTAGAAGAAGGAGATTATGTGCTAAAGAAGGTAATTCAGAAACACAATAAATTGGAGGCAAACTGGCATGGGCCTTACCGAGTTACAGAAGTTGTTCGACCAGGAACTTACCGAATAGCAACTTTAGAAGGAGAAGAATTCAAGAACGCTTGGAATGCTGAACACCTTCGCAAGTATTATCAATGATGTAAAATGTACAACGGGTTCATCAATATGAATAAAATGATGATGTTTTCACCATTTTCCTCTCCTTTGTTTGAAAGTTTTTCGGGGAATACTAGTGTTGTACACTACGCTGTTCGACAGCAAAAAGAAGACAATAGTTCGAAAGAACCAAAAAATATACTCCTTTGGTTTGGAGGCGTACACTAGCGTGACCAACTAAGGTTGGTAAGATAACTAGTGGACAAATAGTTCGAAAGAACCAAAAAATATACTCATTTGGTTAGGAGGCGTACACTAGCGTGACCAACTAAGGTTGGTAAGATAACTAGTGGACAAATAGTTCGAAAGAACCAAAAAATATACTCCTTTGGTTAGGAGGCGTACACTAGCGTGACCAACTAAGGTTGGTAAGATAACTAGTGGACAGATAGTTCGAAAGAACCAAAAAAATATACTCATTTGGTTAGGAGGCGTACACTAGCGTGACCAACTAAGGTTGGTAAGATAACTAGTGGACAAGATAGTTCGAAAGAACCTGATAATTCAATAATCAACTACGGTTGAGGGAAGAACGATATCATTTTGAAAATAGGCCAACAAGTTGGTCGGAAGGTAAAATCATTCCAGAAAATACAAAGAATTCCAAACTGAACCAAGTATAGTTGGTCGGTGATCAACTATACTTGGTCGACGAGGATAAATTATCGACCATGGTTGGTCGGATACATTTTAGGAAAAAGTTTACCAAGTATGGTTGGTCGGGGATAAGAACCCATCAACTGTAGTTGGTCGACAAGCACAATTTAACAACCTTGGTTGGTTGGAAACTGTTTAAACATTTTATACTCATTACTTTATTATTAAGTGATTGAGCAGCATTGATACTTGTAATTTTGATTACTAAATTGGTTGATGAACAGCATCATATTGTTATCTTTTTAACAGATACATATACACAAATGTAAAAATGTTTGATAAACACAAGACAATCGCAATACAAATTTGCAAACAGAAAATGAAATTCTTTCTATTAAGATAAAAATGTATTACAAGCTATACATATGTGCTAATTATTACACTGAAAAACCTATTCTATTGGTTTCTTTCCTTTAGCTTTTGAAACAGGTTCCTCGCCGGCAGAAGGATCTTCTAAGCAAAGAGGAGAATTGATGAAATTAATATCTCTGAGCATTCTGACGTTCATCACAGAAGGTGTATCCAAGAGATGCTCTGGACGAGATAATTCAGTCTGAGAATGAAGACTATAGTCGCCGAGATATTTTGAAATTAAACTCCGAGGAATGGAACGAGCTGGGATCCATTCCATGTCCAATTTGAAAGGTGGCACAGGCAAATCTAGTAACCCTGGAGCATGATAATCCCATAAAAAATGTCCTTGCTCCAATTTCAGTACACCCAGGGCGTTCAACCACCCCTGCTTATAACCTTCATTATTGGCATGTTCAATCCGAGCATCTAAATGAACAAGGGCTTCATTGTATCCTGCCATCCAAAATTCCCTGGGCTGTTTATGGAATTGGAAGGTTAATCTATCCAATTGTTCATGAAGGCTCCTGGCAAAAACATCCTTATTATCCAGAGCAGACTTCATCGCAGTAAGTTGATCCTCCAAGGATAGGTTTTTCTTGGACATTTCAGACAGAGCTCGGTCTTTTGTGTTCAATTGGAATGCTTGAGTTTCTAATGTCGACTGAGTACGTGCTTCTTCAACATTACGGCTAAGAACTCTTGATCGACTCCGAGCAGCAATTGGAGAACTTTGCTCCTCGGCAACATTTTGAACTGCTCTTCCTCACCCACGAGAACCTCTTCCTCGTCCCCGAGTAGTCACAGGAATGACAGATCTTCTTAAGTTATCCAGTTCTTGCCTTAATTTGGCATTCTCAACCTCTAAAAATGAGAAACCTTCATCGGTAACTTGTACTAAAGCAGTGGAAGATGACGCTGCAGATTCATACTGTGCCAACTTTATCTGCAAATTATTGTTTTCTTGTTCCAGCAACTCAGCAATCTTCCTGCAGGCCTCAACTTCACCTTTAAAGTTCTTTCTCTAACATCGTATCCAGCAAGGATCTTTTTATGGCCTGTTTCAGAAGAGAGCTGCTGATATCTACTTTCATACTCCTTGTGCAACAAAGCAGTTGATTCATTGTGTTGACTCTGAAGATTCTCTAAGGTACAATGAAGTTCCTCGATCAATTCATAGTAAGCCACACTGTTGGCCACAACTCAGTCGAGTAAATCCTTCAAGTACCGATAAGCCTCAATTGCTTGTTCTGAGGCATCATGACCAAGGATGTCAGGTATTTTTGATGTACTAAGATCTGTATGACCACGTTTATAATATTCGTGGCATTGCTGCATCAGCTTTGTATCATGTGCAGATATCAGTTCCATTCTAGCAACAAACTAAGGATGAGAAAAAGACAACAATCAACAAAAACAAATCATCAACAACAGAGATGAACAAAGATGTATTTTATTAGATCACAAAAGGATTACATTGTTTGATTACAAAAACTTAAAGATAGAAACGATACCGAACAACTTCACACCTTTTCCTTGTCTCCCAAGATTTTCTCGGGAGGCTGGGACGAGGAGCTCGGTTGCTCGGTGGTCACAGCGACTTGATCGACAATTGAAATTTGCTTAGGAGGAGGAGGCATGGAAGAAATGTCCTTGTTAGCAGAAGGAAGAGAATCAGGGATTTGATCACCTATGGCCATAGAAGATTCATCAGAGACAGGCTCATCTTCTTCTTCCTCCACAATTGGTGGGGGAGGACCAGGGAGGTGTAGCTGGAATAGCCCATAATCTTCTTTGATCTTCAATTCTTGCAGGGCAGCTACCCAGCCATCTCGGAAGTATTTCAACTTCCCATATTGAACTTGGGATGTCATCGCAGCAATCCCCTTGTCCCATCCTTTATCCCAGCCTGCGCTGAAGGATTTTTTAACTGCGAGCTTTCTTCTCAATTTCTCCGAGGAGAGCTTCGCATCCAATTCTTCTTTTTGGCCCTTGATATCTCGCAGGGCGGACAATTCTTCCTCTGCCTTCCTCAGCTTATCCTCAAGTTCTCCAAAATTCTTGAGCTTGTCGTCATATTTCTTATGCTCGACCTCTAAACTTTTCACTTTATTCTCCAAACTCTTGGAGATCTCAGCCAACTTCACCTTCTCAGCTTCAACTATTGATAACTTTTTCTCCCAAACAGCCTTGTCCTCACTATACTGTTGGCGGGATTACTTCAAGGATTGGGTCAAACCCAGTAGAGCATCCTCTACACCTGACGAGGAGCTTGAAGCTTTAATAGCTTCATCCTTCTTCACGATATTATTGAAACAGTTCACCAGCTGAAAGATGAGAAAAACAGTAAAGTCAATACAAAATGCAAGCATTCAGAGAAAGAAAGAAAATTCAGAGTGTGAGAAATTTACCGAAGCAAGATGACGAGTAGCTAGGGATGTCATCATATCCCTAGAAATTTTTTCATCAATTCCTTGGACCTCGGGTATGATCCAAGTTTTTACTGAGCTTATTGCAGAGCTCGGAGGAATGATGGTTGGAACACCAACACCACCAGCTGGTAGAGAGGACGCAGTTTCAGCCAAATTGACTGAGGATGATTTCCTCAATCTCCTCAAAGGGACTTCAGCAGCTTCAACCAAGGAAGAACTCTTGGTCGGAGAGATAGCAATTATTTCCCCAGGAGCAACCTTCTTGCTCGGAGCCGCTGGGGGCTTCTCGGTAGCTTTGGAAGGTACAGCATCCACCTTCTTAGTCCCCTCTGGGACATCCATTTTGCTTTTCTTGGCCCCAGCAGTAGAAGAAATGTCATCAAATAGAGCAGGAGGAGCTCTTTTCTTGCCCATTCTCTGACTTAAAGGAAGATGAGAATCTGAAGAAGAATCCTCTGGATTTGAAGCTGTCTCAACAGGGCGAGCAGTATAAGAGGTTGTATAACTCTTATACTGAAGCAAATATGATGCAGACCTGATGTGCTCGTCTGCAACGTTCTTATGCAAACCCCAGATAAGTTTCAGATGCTTGATATTAACCTCTGATTCTTTTGGAGTTTTTCTTTTACTATCAACTGCAAACAAACACATAATGAGATATCAGTCATACATTTTGTCAAACATGATAAAAGCATAATTTCATAAGTCAAAGAAATAAAATGAAAAATAAACCTATCCCATTGCCATATGGGGGGCATCTGGGACCGTTGTATACTCCATCTCCAACTAAAGGGGCATATTGCCAATTTTTAATAACCACCCCATGTTCAAAATAATCTCTATTTGAATCAGGGAGGTTAACTACAAGAGCCCTATTCAAAAACCTAGTTTTTAAGTAATAAATATTAACTAGAATGGCCCATTTATAGCAATACATAATTTCAGGGATCCCTATACGAGTCCCATGAGTTAGATTTAATTTGTACACCCCATTAATTATTCTCCATGAATTGGGGGCTATTTTTGCAGGGACAAGATCAAAATACTGACAAAACTCAAGACACAATGGGTTTGGCGGAAAATAAAATCCACATTCTGCAATGAATAGACTGGGGAACCAATGTCCCTCAGCCAATCGAAAATAATCTAAAGGCTCAGAAAGAACCTCCAGAGTTACCCAGGAAGGAATGGAAAAATCGAAACGAAATTTCTCAACAGACTCCACAATATAAACCATACTGAATAAAAGAGATACAGAAGAAAGGAAGAAGATCTTACAGGAAAAAAGGAGGTATGTTGACAACGAACGAAAACTAGGATGAATGCACAAGAGAGAAGGAGAGAATAGAAAGCTTGAATGCAGGAAATTGGAAAAATAAGAAGACGGTATGGTTACCTAAGAAGTTTAAATACTTTGCCTTGGGAAGCGGCGAAGGAAATGATTACAAAAAAGAAACTATTGAACTTCCGACGGCTAAAAGGACAAAAAGGGCACTAAGATCGAAGCGCTCTTAAAAGTTCGAAAAAAGGTGGATTCGTTGAATTTGGAAATAAATTCAAATACGATGCTCCTAAAACCCAGGAAGATCATTCAATATTGCCATAAACCGAGAAAGAATGTTCCATACTCCTCAAAGTTCGAAATATGAAACATTGGGGGCTTCTGTTGATACCAAAATTAATATGCTGATGTGGACGAATCAGACAAAGACACTTGTCAATCTACGTGGTACAATAACAACGAGGAAGTTCATTTCCTCGACCAACTCATGTTCTCCCCGAGCAACGAGGATATACCGAGGAACTTCAGCACTCCGAGGTACTCTAGCGCTCCGAGGAACTCCTGAGCAACGCGCAACTAAGGCGGTCCGAGCTGCATCTCGGCCGTAGTATTAATTTCCAGAATGTCAACAGTTCAACTATTCATTGAATGTTTATCATCTTGACGCACACGCTGCATTAAATGTATTACCCTTTCATACGTATATCATTTAATGTATCAACCCATTCATGTACAGCCCAAGGGCTATAAATACCTTGTATCACCCTCATTCAAAGGGACCGAAATTTCTGGATTGAACTTGTAATCGAGAATTCCCAAACACTCAGCAATAACATAACAGTGGACGTAGGCCATTCTTATAAGGCTGAACCACTTTAAAAATCTTTGTCTCATTTTATTTATCTGTGATTGAATAATTAGAGCGATCTAGTTTTTTACATCAACAGTCAAAATCCTTAAAACTCTGTTAAATTTAAGGTTAAGGCCTCAAAGACCTAATAACCTATTTTAAGCTAAGGATGGAATCCTTACAAATCTGATTTTTTTTTTTTTTGTGGTTAAGGGCTTGTAGACCTCATAAATTATTTTGATCTAATGTTGGAGTCCTCACATCCTGGAGTCCTCACATCCTCACAACTTTGAAAATTTAAGATTAAAGGCCTGGAGTCCTCACATCCTATTTGAGCTAAGGATTGAATCCTTATAACTCTAAAAAAAATTAAGGTTAATGGCACTAAAACCTCCTAACTTTTTTTTTATCTAATACTGGGATCCTTATGTAACAACCCGCGTAATTTTGGGCTATTTTAATTAATTTTTGGAAAATGGAGGAAAATAAAGTTTTTGATAAAATTATTTTTATTGCTCAAATATGTTGGTTATTATTTTTAAAGGCGATAATTTCAAACGGTTTCGAAAACGGAGTTAAAACAGATTTTAAAATGATTTTTAAATGTTTTTAACTATTGGAGTTGTTTTGACTTCCAACTCTTCATTTATTTGCCTTATTTAAAGGAGTATTTTGGATTCCAACTCTTCATTTCTTTGCATTATAAAAGGAAGTTGTGGGCAACCCTTCTATCCTACTTTTGGCACAAATTTTGGCAGCAAATATATTTTATATTCCTCTTCTTTTTATATACACATTAGCCCTTGAGATTTGTGAGTTTCAACCTTAGGTTAGAGGTGTTCTTGGGGCTATTTTGTTGGAGGTTCTTGGAAGAGCTTTTGTAGATCTTTTGTGTTGATCTTGAGGATGTGACCGTTGGTTTCTCATCATGGTTTGAGGTATGGGGTTTTACACAATATGCTCCTTAAATCTCGCGAGTGTCATTCTCTTTGATTTCTTGTTAATTGAACTCCTATTTGAATTGTTAAATTCTGTTCAAATCTGGAAAAATAATTCTTGGAATTATTTTAATTCATGTGGTATCATTATATTGTTGATGAGCACATTGTCATGAGATTTTAATATGGCACGGATGTTGGGCACCCGTCATTATTCCTGTTTCCCGGGCTATGGCTTGATAAAGCATATACGGATGCGGTGAGGCCTGGTGACCCGGTTAAAGTGTTGTTGAGAAATTATATTGATAAATGCTTTGAGATTTGCATTTTGATTTGAATATTCGTACTCGTGTTGTTACGTTTTATTCGTTGCTAATCCATATTTGTTGAGCATAATTCCTGTCGTATTGTGTACTTCCCCATATTTTCTTTTAGTGGCAGGTTAGCGCGGATTTTGGGGCGCTATGGATATTGATTTTAGCGAGGATCATTTGAGAAAGATTTGTATTATTTTGATGTATAGAGCTTTGGAGATTTGTATTTTATTTTCGAGTTAGTTGTTGTAATTGTAGAGATTGAGATTAGTGGACTTATATTATTGTGGCTTTATTTAGATGCTCTATACCTTGTCACTTGTGGATTTGGATTTATTTTATCGCATTAGCGCTCCGTTCGCTCTCCTCGGGCGGGCGTGGTGTTACACCTTACAACCATAAAAAAATTAAATTTAATGTCTTTTTTTGAGCTAAGTCTAAAATTCTCACAAATCTGAAAAATTTAAGGCTTAGGGCCTGAAGTCCTCAAAACCTATTTTGAGTTAAGGATGTAATCCTTACAACTTTGAAAAATTTATGGTTAAGGGACTAAGGAACTCAAAACATGTTTTGATCTAAGGCTATAATCCGTGCAAATTTAAAAATTTGTTCCCAGACTCAATGGTGAAAAATAATTTGTGATTCGAGCTTCGTAAAATGTTAAATGACTTATAATATTTCATTACATGGAAGTATTAAACTATTGATAATATTTTTCAAATGCTCGATGTTCTAAGGCTGGGAAAGCTTATTTCCTTCGTGATATTGGAGATAATAATAACTTGTTTATTTTTTATTTTTGTGACAATATGTGGCCCTTACCATTTGGGCCCCAACTTCCCTCTTACTTATCTTTTACATGGAAATGATGGCTTCTCTAAGGACGAATTCTCCTCCTTTGAATTCCCTACGATGTATTTTTTTAATTAAAGTAAGATGATATTCGTTGCTTGTTGTCCTCAATTCTTATTATTATTATTATTAATTCTCTCTTCTCCTCAAATGTAGATAAGGTAAGCTTGAGGCCATCTTTATTTAATGCATCATCTAAATGTGACACTCTTTGATTAGGGACCTCGATCAATCTTGGGATTATTGCTTTTGTCCTAAAGGTCAGAGAGAAAGGTGTTCCTCTTATGGGACCTTTAGTCATGTATTTTAATCCCATAGGATACTTGGTAGCTAGTATGCCCACAACCCTTTGACCTTTTTAACCTATTCTTGAAGCTCATAAAGATGGTTATATTTGTAACCTCCATTTTACCATTTTTATGAGGGTGCCCAGGTGAGTAGTAGTAGTTATTGATGACATAACTCGAATAAAATTCATGGAAGAATGGATTATTAAATTGCTTCCAATTATCTGAGATGATAAGCTTGGGTAGTCCAAAGTGGTATATTATGTTTTTATATATAAAGCTTGTTGTTATTGATATGTGATTGTAGCTAGTGGTTCTTCCTGGCCCCATTTTGTCAAGTAGTCTATGGCCACTATGTAAAGGGACATGGGCTTAACATATGATCGATTGCCTCTAATGGTTGCTTTGGTATGCTTGAGAACCTTTGATACTTGTCAAACATTTGAATGAGAGCTTGGGCATATTTTCCTAGAATTGGCTAGACCCCTACTTTAAGATTTTGTGGGATAAGGTCCCGGGACATTATGAGCACCACAAACACCTTCATGGATGTTTTTGAGTATGTATTCTTCTTTCGAAGGCCCAAACACGTTTATTAAGATTAACTAAAGTCATGTTAAAATAATATCCCTTTATTGAGATAGTTTAGTGATGCTAGAGATTTCAAGCATTTGTCTTTGAGCTTATCTTTTAGTAGTATACAGTTGCTTAGATATTCCTTAATTGGATTAGTCCAATTTGGGCATTTCTATATAGCTAATAAGTTCAATTAATGTTTTATGATGCTTGGATGGTCTAAGATGAATATAAGGACTTTTGGTTAATTTAAGAAGGACACTCTTTCGAGATGGTCAACATTGGAAATTTCTGCTCTAGGAACCCACTTGATGATGAACCTCGGGATCTTTAGGATGAGCCCCCTAACTAGCTCAAATAACTAGCCATGTGATCCCCCTTGGCCATATCTATCTCGGTGATGTGGTTGACCAATAGTTGGTAATCGTTAACTACCACTAACTGTTGTTCATTCAAATGTATGGTGGTCAAGCCTAGACCTCTTACCATGGCTTTATATTTTGCCTTATTACTAGAAACTTTGAATTTAAACATAAAGCAAGTGAAATTATACAATCTTTTAGGGTTAGAAGGTGAAGTATTGAGACACTTACTGAGTTATTGGTTGATCTATCTATGTTCAAGACACATTCAATAATGATTGGTTCTATAATCCTATAAAGATGAAACTTGGGTTCTTGAGTGTCCTCTACCATGTTAGCTGTGGTCTGATATCCTTCCCCTTTTTCATTTAGGGTGTTGAACTTAACAACAAGGATTGTTAAGGATTAAGATTTGATGGCCACCATAGGTTGATACTTTATGTTTATTTTTACTAGCTATATAAACCATATTACTAGCCTTCTTGAGGTATCAAGTCTATGCAGGGCCTATTTGAAGGGTTGGTCCATCATCACGTTGATAAATCACAAAAAGGCCTCAAAATTTGCTCGTTAAGTTAGGTCAATTCCCAAATAGTTTACACAAAACCATTGAGTAAAAATATCACTACTTCTTACAATTAAAACAAACATTTTGAAAAACGTGAAAGTGTGAGTAGCCTTAAATTTAATTAACAAATTACCAAAGGGATGTCTTTAAAGTATGTGTCAATGAAAGTCTTGTGTTGTAGAGCGGCTTGCATGATCTTCAAGTTCAAAAGTTCATCTAATTCAAATGAAATCTCCTCAATGTACGTATCAAGACTATGTGACTCGAATTACTCAATGAATCAAATATTTTGTCACGGAATTTATCCAACTTTAATATACAACAATTACAATACAAAATATTACATTTTCAATCTCCCCCTTTGTCTATTCCATGGAAAAACCCCAATACCTAAAATAATCTTGATTACTCCTACCAAACCCACTCCACATTAGCCATAAAATGCGAGTAATAGGAAGTAATTCACTCCAAAAAAATAAACGACACATCAAAGTCGAGTTTAAAATGGTGGGTCGGAGTCGGATCAACATGACTATACCTAAAATCTTATGAAACAACAAAGAGAATCACGCAGGCAATAGCATGCACAAAGATAAATGTGACACCCCGCCTAATTAATCCCGGGTGATCAGTCCTAAATCAAGTTAGAAAAGGTTTCTCAGTTGGTCCATTCTTATCATCACTGTCGCCTTTTTAATTACTAACCACCTAAGTGAGAAAAGTAGACTCGTGCCAATTTTTATCTTTCAATTAATTAAATAAAACTCACGCGGAACATAAAATAATACACAATCACAGTTAACTAAAATAACCATCCACAAATAAAATACCTAACCGAATAAACCATCGGTCCAAATATCCAATACAAGTAAAGATAAGAAGAAAATTTCAACAAGTCTAATACTGATAAATGAACTGTGAGTGACAAGCTCAGATAACTACTAGAGAGTCTCTACACGAATGAAAGAAGGACGCGTCTATCAAAAACCCCGCAACATCCACATGTGCTGCAGCAAAGGATACCTAGAATAGAGTCAAGCCTGGTGTCCCTATGGCTGGACACCTAAAAGGTTTTTAAATTTTTTTATAGCAAGGGTTAGTACCCAAAAACATTTGAAAACATTTAACAAATGATTAACTTGCAGTAATAAATAAATATGCATGCTCATCATATTTTAGTTAGTGCCGCACTCTCTTGAGGACTTCCTCACCCCTCCTCTAATGTGTACTATTAACGCTTCCATTTAATTTACTAGGTCCTATGCTCCTGACCCAAAACTTATGTTAACCCTTGAAATTACCCTACTCTAACCGAGTATGCCTTAGTTCATGATTTTTAAGTTATTATAAATGTCAAACATAATTAAATCATTACCCTTTTTAATTTCATATAACATTCACACCTGTTATACACATAATACATTTTACACTATGTATTAATTATCCCATATATAATTATTTACCTAATTATATATTTAATCCTATTACAGTATTCACAAACATACTGAAATAACATTTAATACTAACATTCGACCGAGTAAAAATACTCACAAAATATAAATTTTCTCAAGTGCTATCCCACTAGGTGTATTCACATAACCTAGTTACCCAAGTCAGATTCGCTCACTAACTTAGTTTAACATACGAATTGGAGGCGGTCATATTCCTTCCCTGAAAGTGAGATGCCCCTCACCCATATAACGGACGCTATGACCTGGGATTATACTCGCCCTACTCCTCAAGCTAGGGGATTCATCCACTATGCGCAGCCCCCCCTATAGCACTAGAGTATATACTAATAATATTCAATCACTGATATAAATGCACCCACACTATATATATATATATATACTATCACACTCCGTATATATATAAATATAAAATGTCCCGGCTACACCATGTACAAAATCCGTAACACAAGCCTATTTAATTTATTAAGAGTTTATGGTCCAACTCTAATTATTAATTAATTCGCACCTTAATTAATTAAGTCACCTTTGGTGTCGCCCCCACCATAAAATTGGACTTACTCTCGTAGTCCGAATTAACCTCACCCGAGTCTAAATTCTCGACTCCCGAACTATTTAGCCTTTACATAAATAAGATTTATCTCACGGTATTCCTCAACCGTGATCCCCGGACTTGTTCACTACATCTATATTTAATCCTTTCGAACACCTTCCCAAAAATTCAACCTTAGTGTGTCACACCTAATTTCTTCAAAACCCAACAAATTTAAATTATGATGTCACACTAAGTCGTCTCCAAATTTTAATTAACTTTATTCACTATTAATTAGATTTAAAACCCATGTATAAATTTCTCACCAAATTAAGTCCTGGAAAAATATTAAATTAAATTTTCTTCACATAAAAGAAAACTGTGCGAACTGTCAAAATCTGCCGACCATTGATCGATCGACCCCAGACCTTCGATCGATCGATCGAGCAGGTGTTCGTCTTCTTCGCGAAGACAAATTCTGCCATGGACGAGTTTCATAAAACCCTAACTCCTTCTACCAGCAATCTCAAGCCTTCTTAACAATAATACAAGTTATGAACCTTATTAGGGACGTCCAGAATGTCCTCCAACGTTATTAATTCGTCCATTAACTATAATTTCTGAATTTGAGGAAATATTCATCTTTAATTCCTTACCCATTTACACCCCAAATCCCTTCACCAAATTCGTTTCTAATTATCCAGATATCATCCTACCAGATATGTATCAATTTATAATATCAGATTTCTACAAGAATCCTCATTCAAATTCGTAAATCAGATTATTATTTTCAAAACCTCATATTTATGCCATGAACACCCAAAACGAATTTTGATCAAACACATCACATGAATATGAATTGAAAAACAGATTCAATACTATTGCAAGTTATCCACTTGCCTTAGGTTTCGTAGTGTCTGATTCGGAGATGAATTCCAAGGTTGAAGATGATCCTTGTTGGCTCTATAGTGATCCCAAAACTGCCTTTAACTGCTATTAGGGTTCCTTAATACACTTAGCCTTTTTCTAAAACTCTATCAGCCGTTTCCTTACTTCTCCTAACTTAACAATTAACCTAAATCCCATTTTTTGCCTAATGGGCCAAGCCCAAATGACCCAATTGCCCCCGTGTGGGCCCGGTTATGTCTAAAAATATCCCGTGACCCGTTTACTACCCCCGAGTACACTTTTTCCACTATCTCGGCCCATCCGGACTCAACCGTACACTCAGAATTGGCATCCGAATTAATTTATAAAAATACTTATCCCCCCACCCCTATAGTTTATACCGACTCCCGGTTGAGATAAGTGCATACCCTGACATTAATATTCGAAATGACTTAAATAAATAATTACTATTCACTTAGTAAATAAATTCCTGTAAATATTAACCATTCACTCCCCGATTAATATTTAAATAAAATTTTCCTAATTAATTCAATTAAAATTACGACTCACAAGTAATTTTCAATTCACGAATTAATTAAATATTTAATGCATGCAAAATACGGGGTGTTACATACTCCCCCCCTTACAAAGGAATTTTATCCCCGAAATTTGGTCATACCTGTGATGGAAAGCTCTGGATATTGCTCCCGCATATCCTCCTCCCCCTCCCAGGTAGACTCATCGACGTTGTGATGACCCCACTGTACTCTAACTAGTGGAACAACCTTAGATCGTAACTTTCGCTCGTTCCGATCCAGAATAGCCACCGGTCTCTCCTCATATGAGTTGTCTGGCTGTAAATCAATTTTCTCAAGTGGAATGTGCCAGAAGGACCTCTCGCTCCTGCGATATTTCTTCAGCGATGCCACATGGAACACGTCGTGTATCCGCTGAAGGTGCTCCGGCAATCCCAGCCTGTAGGCTATAGGCCCCACCCTCTCGATAATAGGGAAAGGTCCCACGTACCTCGGTGCTAACTTACCCTTCTTGCCGAACCTCATCACCCCTTTCATAGGGGACACCCGAACCAATACCTGATCCCCAACCTCTAACTCCACATCTCTCCGTGAAGCGTCATCGTAACTTTTCTGCCTATCCTGAGCTATCCGAATCCTCCCTCAGATCAGCTCTATCTTGGAAGATGTCTCCTGCACAATCTCCGTCCCCAATAGTTTGTTATCCCCCACCTCTAACCAACAAGAGGATGAACGACAAGGTCTCCCGTATAGTGCCTCGAATGGTGCCATGCCGATCGTGAATTGGTAAGAGTTGTTATACGCAAACTCTACCAGAGGAAGGTATTTCTCCCAACCTCCCCCAAAGTCTAGTATACACATTCTGAGCATATCTTCCAACATCTGATTGACTCTCTCGGTCTGTCCGTCAGTTTGTGGGTGATAGGCTGTACTCAAACGTAACTCCGTACCCATGGCCTCCGAAAAACTCTGCCAAAAATGGGCCACAAAGATCTTGTCCCTATCCGACACAATATTTATCGGTACCCCGTGCAGCTTAACAATATCTTCTATGAATAGCTACGCATAACGCATCGTCTCAAAGTCTGTGCGAACCAGTAGGAAGTGGGCCACTTTGGTCAACCGATCCACAATGACCCATATGGAATCGCGACCCTTCTGCGATGTCGGTAACCCTGTAATGAAGTCCATAGAGATGCTCTCCCACTTCCACACAGGAATTTCAAGTGGCTGTAGCATCCCTGATGGTCTCTGATGGTCAACTTTTATAAGCTGACACGTAGCACATTTCGAAACAAACTCTGCAATGTCCCGTTTCATCCCTGCCCACCAATACTGCCTCCTCATATCTTGATACATCTTATCCCCATCGAGATGTACCGCGAATCTCGACCCATGAGACTTCGTCATAACAGCGTGCCTCAACTCCGCATCCTCTGGCACAATCAACCTCCCATAATGGCGTAAGCCTCCCTCCGAGCTGATCGACTAACCCTCTGCTCCCTCAGCTAGCAACTGGCTCACCCTACCCCGGCAGGTCTGATCCTCTGCCTGAGCCCTCACAACCCGCATAATGATCTCGGGTGTGATGGATAATGCTGACATGCAAGCCCTGGCTACATCATCCTCGTATCGAAGTTCTCTCCACTTCGCTTTCCAGACTTCTGATATTTCCCCAGTCGATCTTCGATTCAATGCATCTGCCACCACATTAGCCTTACCAGGATGATACTGATTATCAAATTGATAGTCTTTCATGAATTCTAGCCATCGCCACTGTCTCATATTCAGATCCTTCTGAGTGAAGAGATACTGAAGTGATTTGTGATCCGTGAATAGTGTGAACTGCTCCCCCAGGAGATAAGGTCTCCATATCCTCAAAGCAAAAATGACTGCTGCTAACTCCAGGTCGTGAGTGGGGTAATTCCTCTCGTGGGGCTTTAGCTTCCTGGACGCATAAGCTATAGCCCTTTCCTCCTGCTGAAGCACACCCCCAAGTCCCTGTAAGGATGCGTCAGTGTAAACCCGATACTCTAATCCTCCTTTCGGCAATGCAAGCATGGGTGCAGATGTTAACTTGTCCTTTAACTCGTCAAAATCTAATTGACAATTATCGTTCCAAGTGAAAGGTACCCCTTTTCGGGTCAGATTCGTCAAAGGGCCCCCAATCTTTGAGAATCCTTTGATGAACCGTCTGTAATAACCGGCCAACCCCAGAAAACTGCGGACTTCAGTCGGTGTCGTGGGCTGTCCCCACTCCCTCACCGCTGATACTTTACTTGGATCCATCGCAATACCCCGGTCTGACACTAAGTGGCCAAGAAACCACACTTATCGAATTTGGCATAGAGCTGGTGATCCCGCAATATCTGTAACACTATACGCAGGTGCTCTGCGTGCTCCTCCTCGATACGTGAGTAGATTAGGATGTCATCAATGAACACGATAACAAACTGATCGAGAAACTGCCTGAAGACTCTGTTCATGAGGTCCATGAACACTGCTGGTGCATTGGTGAGCCCGAATGGCATCACCCTGAACTCGTAAGATCCATACTGCGATAGGAAAGCGGTCTTCGGAACATCCTCCTCTCGAATACGTAGTTGATGATACCCTGACCTCAAGTCGACCTTAAAGAAATAAGACGCCCCTCTCAACTGTTCAAATAGGTCGTCAATCCTAGGCAACGGATACTTATTCCGTATCGTGGCCTTATTCAGCTCTCTATAGTCCACGTATAACCGTAGTGAGCCATCTCGCTTTTTCACAAACAACACCGGTGCACCCCACGACGATGTACTTCGTCGAATGAAACCCTGCCCCAGAAGCTGCTGAATTTTCTCCCTCAACTCAAGCATCTCTGAAGGGGCCATATGATATGGGGCCCGAGCAATCGTCCTCGTCTCCGGTGCTAAATCGATCAAAAATTCTATTTCGCTACTATGTGGTAATCCTGGTATCTCCTGAAACACATCCTCAAAGTCTCTCACCACTGGGATTGAGTCCAATGGAATAGCCACCTCCTGTGAGGTTTCCTCCTCAATGTAATACAAGTGTGTGCGTGACCCTCTCTCAGGTAGCGACATTGCTATAAAAAACATCTCTTGCCCTAGAATGGAGAACATGATGGTCCTCTCGTAGCAATCCACCGTCACCCGATAACCTGCCAACCAATCCATACCCGAGATGACATCGTACCCCTCCATATCTAACACTAAGAGGTCCGCTACTAAACTAAGTCTCCCAATCAAAATGTCCACACCCCGACAAGTCGAGTGAATCATAGCCCCGCTGCCTACTGGCGACTCTACACACATCCGAAGACTACTCGCGACCTCTAGTAGTCCGACCCGTTTAGCAAAATTTAATTTAATGAATGAATGTGATGCTCCCGTATAAAAAAGAATACTACCCTCATAACCATGAATGAGAAACATACCCTCAACTGCTAGCGATGCTTGCTGCGCCGGGGGATTGGGAACATCCCGAACCTTATTCACACGTCCGTAGTGCATCTGCCCCTGCTGAGGTGGGGCGGGTGGTGCTAGTGCTGCTAGAGGTAATTGTCCCCGTTGCCCCTGTTGGGCCTCCTGCTGTTGAACTCTGCCCCTCTGTGGGCACTCCCTCTTGAAATGCCCTGGCTGGCCACAGACAAAACAACATTTCTGACCATCTCCCTGTCGTTGGCCCTAACGCGGCTAACCCTGGCCCTGCTGGCCTCCCCCATTGTTCCCTTGGCCCTGACGGCCCTGAGGAACCTGCTGCTGCTGATTTGGGCCGGGCTGCCCCTGCCTGAACCCCTGTCCTCCCGGTTGGAACCCCCAGGCTTAAACTTCTTAGCCTAATTCCCTTGCTGACTGCCCGCCTGCTGCTGAGCACCACTTGTGTCACTACTAGTAATGGCCTTGCCCTGTTGATTCGGCTCCCCTGTTCTCTTGCTCCCCTTCGCATGGAAGCGATGATCCTGGCAGTGTACAAGTGCGGCATTAACGACGTCTGTATACGTCACTAATGCCGAATTCCTAATCAAGTGTTGCCTGATCCACAGGCTAAACCGTCCATAAACCTCGATTTCTTTCGCTTCTCATCGTTCACCTCATTTGGCACAAAGTTTGCCAAACGGGTGAACTCTTCCTCGTAGTCTGCCACTGATCGGTCACCCTGAACTAAATCACTGAAGTTCTTTCTCATATCAATCTCTACTGCTGGTGGAAAGTATTTGCGGTCGAACCGCACCCAAAACTCTGCTATCGACATCAAGTCTCGCTCCTCGGCGGTGGTAACTGACTCCCACCACTGTAAGGCTTCCCCCGACAGATGAAAGGTAGCAAGCATCTGTTTCTGTACCTTGGTACACTCTAGCATGCACAAATGGTGCTGAATGTTCTTCTTCCAGTCACAAGCCTCTATCACATCTGTGCTACCCCGGAACTCAGGTGGGTGACCCTTCTGAAAGGTCTCCCTAACTCTCTGCCAAGATGGTGGCCCCACTGGAGCCTGAACTGCTGGTGCCAATGGAGGCGGTGCCTGGGGCTGTGGAAAGTGAGCTGCCATAGCTCTCATTGCTGTTTCGATCGCCTGGGCCACTATCACTGCCACTTGAGTAGTGGAAATCAACTCGGGCGGTGGTGGTGGTGGAGGTACATGGGGCTCCTGGTGAGCCTCCCTGATTTCATCCCTAGCCTCAGCCCTCTCCCCTCTCAGTCTCCTCGGTGGCATCTGAAATAGATTAAATCACATAAGTACACAGTTTACACAAAAATATTCACAGCAGAAATACAATATCTCACAAGCAGAAAATGAATCAACAATACTAATAATAGGGCTCTACAACAAACGAGTGCTACGCTGAAACGTAGAAAGCCGCACCGATCCTAAGGACACTAGAACCTGATGCTATGATACCATCTGTGACACCCCACCTAATTAATCCCGGGTGATCAGTCCTAAATCAAGTTAGAAAAAATTTCTCAGTTGGTCCATTCTAAGCATCGCTGTCGTCTTTTTAATTACTAACCACCTAAGTGAGAAAAGTAGACTCATGCCAATTTTTATCTTTCAATTAATTAAATAAAACTCACGCGGAACATAAAATAATACACAATCACAGTTAACTAAAATAACCATCCACAAATAAAATACCTAACCGAATAAACCATCGGTCAAAATATCCAATACAAGTAAAGATAAGAAGAAAATTTCAACAAGTCTAATACTGATAAATGAACTGTGAGCGACAAGCTCAGATAACTACTAGAGAGTCTCTACACTAATGAAAGAAGGACGCGTCTATCAAAAACCCCGCAACATCCACATGTGCTGCAGCAAAGGATACCTAGAATAGAGTCAAGCCTGGAGTCCCTGTGGCTGGACACCTAAAAGGTTTTTAAAATTTTTTATAGCAAGGGTTAGTACCCAAAAACATTTGAAAATATTTAACAAATGATTAACTTGCAGTAATAAATAAATATGCATGCTCATCATATTTTAGTTAGTGCCGCACTCTCTTGAGGACTTCCTCACCCCTCCTCTAATGTGTACTATTAACGCTTCCATTTAATTTACTAGGTCCTATGCTCCTGACCCAAAACTTATGTTAACCCTTGAAATTACCCTACTCTAACCGAGTATGCCTTAGTTCATGATTTTTAAGTTATTATAAACGTCAAACATAATTAAATCATTACCCTTTTTAATTTCATATAACATTCACACCTGTTATACACATAATACATTTTACACTATGTATTAATTATCCCATATATAATTATTTACCTAATTATATATTTAATCCTATTACAGTATTAACAAACATACTGAAATAACATTTAATACTAACATTCGACCGAGTAAAAATACTCACAAAATATAAATTTTCTCAAGTGCTATCCCACTAGGTGTATTCACATAACCTAGTTACCCAAGTCAGATTCACTCACTAACTTAGTTTAACATACGAATTGGAGGCGGTCATATTCCTTCATTGAAAGTGAGATGCCGCTCACCCATATAACGGACGCTATGACCTGGGATTATACTTGCCCTACTCCTCAAGCTAGGGGATTCATCCACTATGCGCAACCCCCCCTATAGCACTAGAGTATATACTAATAATATTCAATCACTGATATTAATGCACCCACACTATATATATATACTATCACACTCCGTATATATATAAATATAAAATGTCCCGGCTACACCATGTACAAAATCCTTAACACAAGCCTATTTAATTTATTAAGAGTTTATGGTCCAACTCTATTTATTAATTAATTTGCACCTTAATTAATTAAGTCACCTTTGGTGTCGCCCCCACCATAAAATTGGACTTACTCTCGTAGTCCGAATTAACCTCACCCGAGTCTAAATTCCCGACTCCCGAATTATTTAGCCTTTACCTAAATAAGATTTATCTCACGGTATTCCTCAACCGTTATCCCCGGACTTGTTCACTACATCTATATTTAATCCTTTCGAACACCTTCCCAAAAATTCAACCTTAGTGTGTCACACCTAATTTCTCCAAAACCCAACAAATTTAAATTATGATATCACACTAAGTCGTCTCCAAATTCTAATTAACTTTATTCACTATTAATTATATTTAAAACTCATGTATAAATTTCTCACCAAATTAAGTCCTGGAAAAATATTAAATTAAATTTTCTTCACATAAAAGAAAACTGGGCGAACTGTTAAAATCTGCCGACCATCGATCGATCAACCCCCTTCGATCGAGCAGGTCTTCATCTTCTTCGCGAAGACAGATTCTACCATGGACGAGTTTCATAAACCCTAACTCCTTCTACCTGCAATCTCAAGCCTTCTTAACAATAATACAAGTTAGGAGCCTTATTAGGGACCTCCAGAATGTCCTCCAACGTTATTAATTCGTCCATTAACTATAATTTCTGAATTTGGGGAAATATTCATCTTTAATTCCTTACCCATTTACACCCCAAATCCCTTCACCAAATTCATTTCTATTTATCCAGATATCATCCTACCAGATATGTATCAATTTATAATATCAGATTTCTACAAGAATCTTCATTCAAATTCGTAAATCAGATTATTATTTTCAAAACCTCATGTTTATGCCATGAACACCCAAAACGAATTTTGATCAAACACATCACATGAATACGAATTGAAAAACAGATTCAATACTATTGCAAGTTATCCACTTGCCTTAGGTTTCGTAGTGTCTGATTCAGAGATTTATTCCAAGGTTGAAGATGATCCTTGTTGGCTCTCTAGTGATACCAAAACTGCCTTTAACTGCTATTAGGGTTCCTTAATACACTTAGCCTTTTTCTAAAACTCTATCAGCCGTTTCCTTACTTCTCCTAACTTAACAATTAACCTAAATCCCGTTTTTTGCCTAATGGGCCAAGCCCAAATGACCCAATTGCCCCCGTGTGGGCCCGGTTATGTCTAAAAATATCCCGTGACCCGTTTACTACCCCCGGGTACACTTTTTTGACTATCTAGGCCCATCCGGACTCAACTGTACACTCAGAAATGGCATCCGAATTAATTTATAAAAATACTTATCCCCCCACCCCTATAGTCTATACCGACTCCCGATTGAGATAAGTGCATACCCTGACATTAATATTCGAAATGACTTAAAAAAATAATTACTATTCACTTAGTAAATAACCATTCACTCCCCGATTAATATTTAAATAAAATTTTCCTAATTAATTCAGTTAAAATTACGACTCACAAGTAATTTTCAATTCACGAATTAATTAAATATTTAATGCATGAAAAATGCGGGGTGCTACAAGAAACTCCTCCTACTTTGGGAATCATCCAAAAAATAATAGGATATAGATGATATAAATCATGTGAGCATATGAAATATAATAGGAATCATCTAATATCAAAGAATACAATAAGTATTTGCGCTAAACATGTGAAATAACACAGCAAAATCTTCTAATAGGAATCATCTTAGATATTCCTCCCCCTTTTTGATACATGGGAAATAAAATTATCTCCCCCTTTTTGACACAAAAAGTCAAGGAGAAGAAAATACCATAGAATACGGGTATAGCATGGTAATAAAGCACAATCCATCATCTTATGAATCTCAAAACGGGAACTAGTACAGATGGTAATAAAGCACAATCAATCATCATATGAATCTAAAAAAAAGAACTTGTACATGAAAGATATCAATCAATAATCATAGAAGTAGAACATGTGATATACAAAAAATCTAACTAGAATGAGATCATATATAAAGAATAGATATAACAATATGAGCATAAAAACATGGATAAGATAGAATAATCCATAAAAACCATCAAAGTGTAACATAACAATTAAAATAACTCCATGACACATAAGGAGTAAAGGTACATCCAATATCCATTAAAACATCCAAAAATACCCAAGTACCAAAGAAAATGGTACATATATCAATACATAGACAAATGTATCAAAGTACCACATGTTGTACTATTAAATATTAACTAAAAATGAAATAATGATACGCAAAAAATCTCTAATCATCATCTGTAATGTCATCATCATCCTCATTTTCATCAACAACAAAGAACTCATCACCATCATCATCAACGTGAGGAACATACAGAGGAGGAATGGAAAGAGGCGATGGTCCAGTAGTTGGAACCTCAGGAACAAGTCCAGTCCTCCTCAAGCGGTCGACAATAAAAAGCAACATCCATGCACAGAATAGCCTGGTCACGGTCAACCGCATCAAGACGATGTCCAAAATAGGTATGCATATCGTCCATCTTTATCTCTCATATCTCTAAACTATCCTCCCATGTAATCAAGACGAGACTCCATGAACAGGTGTATAACTGGAAGAGATCTAGGTTTTGGTGCAGGTGCAGGTAGAGGAATGGGTGAAAGAGATGGTATCGATGTCGATGCATCGAGATCAATAGGAAGTTGAGGAGTTCTACGTTCAGTTTGTCCTGGAGAACGTGATGAACTAATGCTCAAAATAATGATAGGAGCGACCTCATCCATAAGTAATATAGGCACATCCCGTTAAGGTTTTATTCTTAAAATCATGAGTAAACATTTTATTTTAATTAATACATGATTGTTTATTCATTTTGAAATGAGAATCATGTTCGTGAGAATGCGTAATATTTGTTTAAATATATTATATTATATACTAATGTCGGTTTATAGAGCTCAGTAGGAATTCCAGTGAATCGACTTTGGGTTGATCACAAGGAGATCAAAATCCCAGTCCAAGAACTATTAAAATGTTCACAACCTATATAAGGAGTTTAGATCCTATCAGAATGGTTATGATGCAATCCGAGTAGTTTATCTTAAACTACGGGAACCTTTTTTATGGTTCGATAACTTGTTCGGTAGTTCGACAAAGGATTGTGATTGGTACATCCTAGGAATGTACTGAACGGAACCATCCATGACATTTGAGTCTAAGGTCTGTTTTAATTAGACTGAGAAAATCTCTCACCATTTGCAAATAGCTTCTGAATCCCGAGAATTTTGAGGATTACAATGCTTATATACCCTATTAGGCCGCGGCATCAAGTCACTTATACTCTAGGCAATTTTTTAAAAATTTACTATTCAGTCACCTATAAAAATCCTTGGCCTCATTCATCAGAATTGGCAGATAAATCAACTATCATATTTTTAAATAATGCATAATATACGAGATTATTTAATAATCATTAGATCCATTGATAATAACATTTAAAGTTTCTAATACCAATCTCCAAAACATATATATTATTTCCTTTCACACAAGATTTACAATAAAACTCTATATATGAATAATTACAACTAAGATTGAAATTCATATAAAATATATTAAAAAAATCTAAATGAAAATACCCGTCGCAGCCTCTATCATCCTTCGCGGCCTATACAGTCTCCGCAGATTCTATCTTGAGGAAACAAGGAAAATAGAAGTGATGAGCTCAAATATACAAAGCAAGGGTTAAATCAGAATTCCTTAGCCACATGTTAATGTTAGTGTTTACATAAACAATAGATATGCTAAAAAAGCAATGCAAATAAGTATAATTATGCAATATAAGAAAATGGGAAGAAAAGAATGTAAATTTCCCAACATCTTATTATACCCAAATAAACTAAGGCTCAATCTCCCTTAGATCGTAACTCCTACCTTCCCCAAAGGCCCAATCTCCCTTAGTTCGTCCTCATAGTTTGTGGCCTTTATTTTATGACCCTTGACATCTCATTCTCCTTGTCCTTATTCTAGGTGTCTTTTGACCGAATCATGCTATGAGTCATAACCGCCCATTCTTTCCAATTCCAGAATGGTGGATCCATGGTCAGCTATTAACTCCACAACCTTGGCCGAGCTCAGTCAAGTTATAAGCCCCACAGTTAACCTTCAAGCTCTAAGCAGGAGGGCATCACTAGACATTTATACCTCAGCCTGGCCGAATAGTGAAACGACCTTAGCATCGAATCCCATCTCAAATCACCCACTAGGCACAATATAATACTTCCCAAAAGTTCGCGGCCTCTATGAAGGAGTTAGAACTCCTCATTTCCGAACAATAGGGGTATGTCAGTAAAACAAACATTTTAAACCCTAATTTTCTCATAACTCAAGTCCTCAAAGATCAAAGGTAAAATCCTATATAAATCCTCAAAAGATTAATAAGAAAAATCTCAAAGTCTCATATCCTCAAACATATAATCTCCAAATAAGAACCCTAAGAGAAAACCTTTTAAATCAAGGATTCAAGTGAATAGTAATAGTACCTAACCTTAAAAGTCAATGAAAAATAAATCGCCATGGCCTGTAAACCCATAATATGATGAACAATAAAGGTCCATGGCCAAAAACCCAGATATCACTATGAGCAGTAAACGACCATGGTCTAAACCCAAGAAAACACAAAATATAAACAAGGGCTCATCTCATTCAATAGAAAATATGGAAACTAGGGGTTTAATAAGGAAAAAGAGGATGAGAATAGGTAGCTTACCCTAATGGAATTTGGTTTGATGAATAGTATATGTTCGTCACCTATGGACCACCTCTTCCTGTCGTCAACTATAAAATTCCCCGACCTCAAGTTCGACAGCATATCCTCCCCTCTCAAAATCTCACTCTCTCTATAAAGTGGGAAATTATAGTTTTGAACGTTTAGGAAGTGTGCCAAGGGTTACTATCTATAGGATTTACTTAGGAACCTAGAGTTTCCACTTATGCCATCATATATCGATAAATACCCCTCCAAAAAGGCTTCTAGAACCTTCAAGACTTATTTCTCAAGTTATGACATAATTAGGCAACATCATCATTTCACGTGTTGAACCTTCACAAGTCTACATAACTAAACTCAGTGGTCTATCTATTAGGTTGTGTTCTTCTTATACCTCCAAGGCTTATAAGTCCAATGTCGTGGCCTAAAGTCTCTAACCTTCCTTACTATTTGTGGCCTTTGTCCCAAGTCGTGGCCTTTACAATAGAACATTTATGAGCGTGGCTTCTTATATGGTCTTGGCCTTCTCTAGTTTTAGGGTCATTATAATATCCCTAATTTAGGAAATTACGTCCTCAAAATTTAATAAATTAAAATCAATAATTTAATCCACACCTTGGAATAAATGTGGATGCTTTTCTTTGATGGCTGACTCCAGCTCCTAAGTGGCCTTTTTTGCGACCTGATGTCTCCAAAGTACTTTAACTAGAGAAATAATCTTTGTCCTCGACAACTTCTCCTTTCTTGCCAAATTTTTAACTAGGGCCTCATCGTAGTTCAAATCTCTACAGATCTCAATGAGCCCATGGTTAATATTATGTCCGTGGTCTCTAACATAGTTTCTCAGCATTGAAATATGGAATACATTGTGCACATGTGACAACTTTAGGTTCATGTCAAGTCTATAGGAAGTCTTCCTAATTCTTTCAAGTATCTCAAATAGTCCTACATAATGCAGACTCAACTTTCCTTTCTTCCCAAATCTCATAATTCCTTTCCAAGCGAAAACCTTAAAAAATACATGGTCCCCAACATCTAAGTCCACATCTCTTCTTTTGACATCTTTACATCTCTTATGTCTACTTTGAGAACTCTTTAGACTTTCTTGAATAAGTCTCACCTTGATCACAACCTATTCTACCATCTCTAGCCCCAATATTTGACTTTTTCCCACCTCATCCTAATACAAAGGACTGCAGAATCTTCTCCCATATAGGGCAGTGTAAGGGGACATATTAATACTTGTTTGGTATCTATTGTTGTACATAAACACTACTAAAAGTAGGTGGTCTTCTTGACTTTTGCGAAAGTTCAAAACATAATCCTTCAACATATCTTTTATGATCTTATTAGTCCTCTCTGTTTGTCCATTTGTCTATGGATGGAAGGTTGTGTTAAAATCTAGTTGTGGTCCCATTGCCTTTTGGAAACTTTGCTAAAATCTTGAGGTGAATCTAGGGTCGTTGTCAGATACTATAATAACAGGAACTCCATGGAGCCTTACAATCTCCTTGATAAAGAGCTTAGCTAATTAATCAACATTGGTTGTGGTCTTAACAGCCAAAAAGTGCGCGAACTTAGTTAGACTATCCACAATAACCCAACTAGAATCTACACCTTTGTCTGTCGAATTCCAATAATAAAGTCCATAAAAATATTTTCCCACTTCCATTCTAGGATATGTAAGAGCTGTAAAAGCCCAAATGATCTTTGGTACTCATACTTAATTTATTGACATACCAAACATATAGCAACAAAGTCCGTAGTATCTCTCTGATGTTAGGACACCAAAATTTTTCCTCCAAGTCTATTACATTTTGGTTTTTCTGGGGTGAATTACAAATGGGGAGCAATGGCCACCTTCCAACACCTCGTTCTTAATCTCATCATTTCGTGGAACACAAATCCTCATCCCAAAGATTAAGGTTCCATAGTCATCTATTCTAAAGGTTGATCTCTCTCCTCTTCCTACTTATCCACGGATCTTCTAGTGATCCGGGTCCGCGACCTGCACGACCTTTATCTTCTCAATCAAACTAGGTTCCACAATAAGGGCGCTTAAATGTTCGTGGTCTCCTAGTCTTATAACCTCAATACCTATAGTCTCTAAATCTCTTATAATGTGCTCTTGATTAGTGATCCACAAATTATTAAGGGAACCCTTTCTACTTGGGGCATCACCCACTACATTAGCCTTTTCGGGGTGATACTTAATCGAACAATCATAATCTTTGATCATTTCAAACTACCACCTTTGCCTCATATTCAAATAACTTCAGGTAAAAATATAAGTTAAACGCTTATGGTCTGTAAATTTTTCCCAAGTCTCTCCATATAAGTAATGTCTCCAAATTTTCAAGTCAAAGACCATAACTACTAACTTCAAGTCATGGCTAGGGTAGTTCTTCTCATGTGGCCTCAAGTGTCTAGAATAATATGTAATAACCTTTCCATTCTGCATTAACACACATCCTTGGTCGCGTCCTAAAGCTTCACTATAAATCACATAGCCTCCACATTTATTGGACAATGCCAAAATGGGTACGACCACTGACTTTTCCTTTAATTTTTGGAAACTGTCTTCACACTCTGTGGGCCAAATAATTTTTTTTTATCTATATGTGTTAATTGAGTCAAAGTCACGATCATTTTGAAAACTTCTTCCATAAATCTTCAATAATAGCCTACTAGGCCGAGGAAACTTCTCACCTCGGTCACAATGATTGGTCTCTCCAATCAACAATGGTCATGACTTTTCTTAGGTCAACGGCCAACCCATCCTTGTTCACTATAAGGCCAAGGAAAGCTATCTCCTCAGGACAAAATTTACACTTAGAAAATTTAGCATATAACTTCTTTTTCCTAAGCACCTCAAAAACTTTGCGGAGATGTTCCTCATGCTCTTCATGGACTTAGAATAAATTTGTATGTCATTAATGAAATAAATCACAAGTTTGTCTAGGAAGGGCCTAAGAACTCTATTTATCAAGTCGATAAATATGTCCTGGGTATTATTTAGCCCAAAAGGCATCACCACAAAACTCATAATGACCATACCTGGTACTAAAGGCTATTTACTCATCCATTATATTAAGTTGGTGATATCTTGACCACAAATCAATCTTAGAAAAATATCTAGCATTATTCAACTAGTCAAAAAGGTCATAAATCCTAGGTAAAGGATACTTATTCTTTATAGTAATCTTATCCAAATATCTATAGTCTATGCACATTTTCATAAACCCATCCTTTTTCATTATAGATAATAGTGGGGAATCCCAAGGGTAAGTGTTAGGCCTTATAAATTCACGACATAACAAATCTTGTAGTTGTTCCTTTAATTATTTTAACTCCATGGGAGCCATTCCGTAAGGTATCTCTGAATTAGGCGCGGTCTCAAGTACAAGGTCAATGATAAACTCAATTTCTCTATTTGGGGGAAAATCGAAAGCCTCTCCGGAAACACATCGCTAAACTCTGTGGCCACGGGAATGTCTTCTAAAATGTTCGCGGTCTTCTCAAGACCTTTCACATAAGCTAGATATCCACGGTACCCACGCTTTAACATCTTCCTAGCTCTTAAGGATTCTATCAGTAAAGGCTTCTTACTTGGTTTAATACCCCTAAAACTCACCTCAGCCTCACCAAGTTTATAAAGTATCATATATTTATTAGCACAGTTTATCTTAGCAAAATGCGTAGACAACCAATCCATTCCTAATATTACATCAAAATCTTCTATTTATAAGGCAATCAAGTTAACTTTAAAGCACTGTTATCTTATTTTTATGGAAAATCCCCTAAATAAGATCGTGGACTCGCATGAAGCTCCTAAAAGGGTGTCAATCATTAATGGAGGGTTCAAATTCTAAGGCCTTATCTTTATCTTTAGTTAAAATTTAGGTTATACAAAAGAGTGTGTGGTGACGGGATCAAAAGGAGTGTAAGCATTTCTATTTTCGATAGTAATACTACCTACAATAATTTCCTCGGACTTCTTGGTATCCTTTGCATTTTGGGGAAAGACTTTGGTTAAAATTCTTGACTTCTACGCATCTTTGTTTGACAATATGTAGTCCTTAACTTTGTGTCCTGGTTTTCCATAGTTATAGCAACTCATTCCTAAAGGGAAAGCTTTGGAAAAATTATCCTTCATTCTATAATTAAACAGGTAATTACCATGGTGTCAACCTTCTCACATTTCTTGCCTTTGGTTTCCTCATTGTTTAGCCGTGAATTCTAAGCTTGATGTCGTGGCTTATCTTCTTTCATTATTCCTTCTTCTCCGCCCTTTCTCTTTTACTCCTTAACCTTCAAACCATCTTTGGAGTCTTGCTCCATGATTTGAGTTACCTCAACTAACTATGTATATGTTCGCAGCCTCACCCCCACAACCCTGCTGTGGAGTCCACGCTTCATGCCCCCCTTTCAAACTTCTTGGATTTTTTCTCCTCAGTGTCAATAGTGTAGGGTCAAAGTGGGATAACTCCACGAATCTTGTTTCATATTCATCAATAACTCCAAAAATTCTATTTCCAACTTCTCCTTGGACACAATAAGGAAATATTTTTAGGAAAAACTATTAAATCTGTCTCAATAAATGGCCGCAACATCCTCTCTCAGTTGAGTCCTCTTATTCATCGTCCACCAATGATATGCCTCAGCCTTAAACTTAAATGAGGCAAAGGACACCTTTTTCTCATTCGTACAGCCTAGGAATTCAAATATCATCTCAGTATTCCTTACCCAAGCATCGACCTATAAAGGGTCAAGCTCTCCCAGTTTGTTAAAATATTCAATGGTGTAGCCTATAAGTCTTTCCTTAACTGTCCTTGTGTCCATAGCCCTATCCAAGTCTTTTGCAAACCCAACCACCACCTATGGTACTCTCTCATTAATGTTGGGGCTAGCTGACTCTGCAGCTGCATTATTATTATTTGCGAACCCGTAAACTCTTTGACGATTACCTCTTGACATAACTTCCTGAGAAGAAGAATACATGTATAAGTTTATTATCCTAATACTAGGTTACATCTACCTAGACTAAATATTTGTAATACTCTTAGTCTTCAAGGTCAAATTCTTTGATACTAATTATAACGTCCTACGGTCGTGCCCTATTAGGCCACGATGTCAAGTCACTTGTACTCACGGTTAAATTTTAAAACTTTACTATTAGGGAAAAATTTCATTTGGCGGCCTATAAAAGAACTCGACCTTATTCATTAAAATTATCTCAGCAATAAACTATCAAAGTTTTAAGTACTACACAATATAAGAAGATCCTTTAATATTCACCATCTCCATTGATCATAACATTTAAAGTTTCTGATACAAGCATCCAAAACATAAATATTCTTTCCCTTCATACAAGATTTACAATAAAATAACAAATATAAATAATTACAACTAAGAGCGAAATATATATAAATGACCTTAAAACTTTTAAAATTAAACTATCCTCCATAGCCTCCATTGTCCTCCATAACTTATATACTCTTCATAAATTCTATCCTAAGAAAACAAGGAATATATGAATGATGAGCCCAAATAGCCTAGTAAGGGTTAAATCAAAAGTCCTCAACCACCTGTCAATGTTAGTTTTTGCATAGACAATAGATATGCTAAATGGCAATGTAAAATAATTCAAGTAAGTAGATTTGTGCAAAATAAGCAAATAGGAATAAAAGAATGTAAATTTACCAACCCCTCAACATACCAAAATGACCTAAGGCTCAATCTCCCTTATATATTAATTCATTGGCTTCCCCCAAGGGTCAATCTCCCTTGGCTCACCCCAGCTTCCCACAATGATCAATCTCCCTTGGTTCACCCCTATAGTATGTAACCTTTATTATATGAACTTGGACATCTAATTATCCTCGGCCTTATCCCAAACGTCTTTTGACCCAGTCATGTCACACACTATAACCTATGCTCCAGCCCAACTGAAGAATGGTGGATCCGTAGTCTGCTTCTAACTCCATAACCTTGGTCGAGCTTAGCGAAATTAAAAGACCCATATTCAACCTAATCATAATGTCCCCGGGGATAACCATTTTAACCTTCAATCACTAAGCTGGAGGCCCTCACCAGACAATAATACCTCAGCCTGGCCGAGTAGTGTCATGGCTTTAGCATCGAATCCCATCTCAAATCACCCACTAGGCATAATATAATACTGTCCAAGAGTCTGCGGCCTCCAAGTAGGAGTTAGAACTCTTCATCTCTAAATAATAAGGGTATTTTAGTGGTACAAAGGTTTATATCCTAATTTTTTCATAACTCAAATCCTTAAAGATAAGAGGTAAAACCCTATATAAAGCATCATAAGATTAATAAGAAAAACCTCAAAGTCTCATTTCCTCAAACACATAATCTGCAAAGAAGACCCCTAAGAGAAAACCTCTTAAATCAAGGATTAAAGTGAAAAGCAACAGTCTCTGGCCTTAAAATTTAATGAACAGTATATCTCCATGGCATCTAATCCTAGAATATGATGAACAATAAGTTTCCATGGTTTAAATCCCCAAAATCACTATGAACAGTAAATGGCTATGGTCTAAACCCAAAAAACACAAAATATAAACAAGGTCTTATCTCATTCAATTGAAATTATGGAAACAAGGGTTTTAACAAGAAAAGGAGGATGAGGATATGTCCCTTAACTTTATGGACTTTGGTCTTATGAACAGTACACATTTGTCGTCTCTAAACCACCTATTCCTACCATGAACAGTAAAATTCCATGGCCTCAAGTCCGACGAAACCTCTTCCTCTTTTAAAATCTCACTCTATCTCTAAAGTGGGAAATTAGGATTTCAGAAACTTTAGGAAGTGTGTCATGGGTCTATATTTATAGGAATTACTTGGGAACCTTGGGTTTCATCTTGTGTCATCACATTTCCATAAATAAGCCTCCAAAAAGGCTTCAAGAATCTCCAAGAATTGTTTGTTAAGTTATGACCTAATTATGCCATGTCATCATTTCACGTGTTGAGCCTTTGTAAATCTGCGTCACTAAAATCCGCGACCTATCACTTAGGTCATGGCCTTCCTATACCTCCAATGCCTATAAGTCATGGGACGTGGATTAAAGTCTCTAACCTTTATTACTGTCCGCGACCTTTGTCCTAGGGTGTGACATTTACATCTTAACATTTTTAATTGTAGCTTCCTATATGGTTGCGGGCTTCTCTAGTTTTAGGATCATTACAATATGATTATTTCTTTGATTGCTATGGATTCAATTGAATTTCATATTAAATAAAATGATCTCCGAAAATTGGGTAACAGTTATGTAAATAGGTCTGAGATCTTAATTCGGAGGAATCTGCATACGAGGATACTTACGATTGCAATACCACTTTGACATACTTATAAGATATTTTCCATCACTTAAAACTTTATTAGTGAATTATTTTGTAATCATGTGGAGTAACAAAATAAGTTAAGTCTGAGAATTAAGAAAATTGATTAGATGTTAGTTAAAGTTAATTAACAGCAAATTGATTTGACCAAGTGAGGATCAAAAAGTTAATGTGGGTAATCACATTATGCACCATAATAAACTTTGCATATAAGACCTCATTATATCTGAGTAATTTTTGAGATAATTAAATTGGAGTACAGTCATAATTATTTAGTGGAATTAATTATGATTAAATTAAAAAAGGAAATAAATTATGGTATTTATAATTTGGGATTTTTAATATTTATTTGGCAGCCAATTTAATTATTTATCTTGCGTCCCAAGTATAGTCCATATACCCAAGTAGGGCTTTCAATGGACCGGGTCTGGACCCGGACCCGGACCCGGACCCGAATTAATGGATATGAGAAAAATATATAGACCTGATTGCCCGAATACCTGATTACCTGTTTACCCGATTAGTTAATGGATCGGGTCTGGATATATATGACTCCGATCCGATAAGGATCCGACCTGAATGTGTATATATATAATATAATAAATTTATATATATATATATATATATATATATAGTTAAACAAAGGTTTTGAAAACTAAGCAAAGGCTTTGCAGTTAAAAAAGTTTCAAAACAAAGACTTTCGAGTTAACTGGAAAATGTATTCCAAGAAAACAAAGGCTTTCCAGTTAAAAACTAAGCACATGGAATTTCTAGTTAACTAGAAAATGAAAAAAATTGAAAACGTTTTGGGTAAATGGTTCGGGTATTTGGGTCGGGTCCCCCGGTCCTTAATGGATCCGAGTCTGGATCCATTTACTGAGACCCACCGGGTAAACGATTAAGACCCGATCCGTTAAAAAAATACTCGGATCGGATATGGATATACCCTTACTCGATCCAAACCCGATCCATTTACACCCCTATACCTAAGTAGTCAAGCCCAAATTCTCAAGGAACATTGTTTGGCCCAAGTCTACCACTTAAATAGGTATATATTGGTTTAAATTGGGGATTTAAGAAATATAATTAATTGTTAGGGTTTGAGAGGGGTGAGAGAAAATACTATTTATGTTTTTGTGAAGTATCCTAGACAGAAAGGACCATACCTCACTTAAGAACAAAAGTTTTCTTCTTTAAGGTTGCCCACACACCTACGTAGTTTTGGGTGGATCATATACTAGAAGATCAAAGCATTCCAAAATGTTATAGCAAGCTTTTGAAGATCCAAAATAAGGCATCCCTACATCATCATCAAATACCTTTCTCCACATTGGATTGTACCCAGATCCTCAAAGGTATTGCATTTGTAACCCTAGGTTTGATTTTTCAACCGAGTTATGACTTTTCTTTCTTCTATTATTTCATTAATCGAAGATTCAAGGGATGAGATTTTTATTCAGTGCATATCAATCCCCAACATTTGGTATCAGAGCCTTTGGTTTAGATTAAATATCCATTGGAAAGATCCAAGTTATTCAAACAAGAAAACCCTAGTTTGGCATGTTGTGGGATTTGTACATAATTGTGTATGTTTTCATACTAACATAGTTTTGCAAAGATTCTTTGTTTAAATCCCTTACATCATGGCAACATATGTTTTTTTGTGTGAATGGATCGTACACTGGTTTATTCGTAATTATTTTTCACTCATAGATTCGACATGGTTGTAATAATTAGGCTTTTGTAATTATATTATTATCGATGTATTTGGAGACATTTATGAGGGTATGTAATGTTTATTTACACTTATTATCATGTACTTATGAGGGTTTTGGTGCTGGATAAAGTTTCATGAAGTTTTGGATGACTTATGATCGTTTTTGCATGCAAATCCCGTAAGGAAGATGAAGTTTCAACACAAAAGGTTTGAATTTATTCGGAAAGAGGATGGATCGAATTGATCTAAAAAGAGTCCAGGTCGATCCCATAAGCGATAGTCAGCAAGGTCGGTTTGTTATTTATGTTATTTTTCAATGGATTTTTGTGGTGGCTCTTCCTTATCATTATTCCCAGACTAGAATGGACTTAATCCAGTTTAAAAGATCATCAAGAACACCTTTTGCATTGAAGTCTACTTTGAGTAGGACTTTATGTCGTAAGGAAGTCTTCTTTGATAAGGAATCTTGGGCTTGAAGACTTTTAATTCAAGGGAAGTTTAGGCCATGATGGAAAGCGGAAATAATGTCCTTTCATTTTCCGTTGAATTTATATATTTACTTGCAATGTCTCATTATTATATTTTGTTGCATGATTTCATGTGCTAATAAAATGAATAATTATGGACACACGATTTTATTAAAAACATGGTTTATATTTTTTAAACCAACCTAGATCATCAATTTTCTTTGAAAATTAGTGTTAATTTATTCTTTTCTAAATTGAATTAAATTGGGGTAATAAATTTTAAGGTGTGAATGAAATTGAGATATCTAGGTTTTATTTTAATTTAAAACTTAAATTAGTATTTTTATTTTGAAAAATTATAATGTGAGATCAAGAAATTTAATCTATCAAATAAATTGGGAAATTACCAAGGATTTAATTCATGCTTTTGGAATTTAATAAATTATGTTTCAAAATGCTCATGTTTTAAAATACTAAATGGGAGAGGGGTTTCAACATAAATCCCACGATCTCCATCGACGCTTTATGAATCAGATATGATTAATTCCTCGCGTCAGTTAGGTTGCCCCATGGATGGAATTAATCAGGGCATAAGGGATTCATTATAACTCTAAGTAATAATTTCAAGAATTAAAATGTGAGTATATTCGATCCCCCCTCCCCCCTAATACCCACGAACAAGTCCTTCATAAATGGGTTCTATTTCAAGGAATGAACTGATGGTATACACTTACACATAACTAATGATATACTCCCCTACGGAGTCACTGTCATTAATTATGGGACCTAAATGCATTGACTATTCAATTATGTTGGACAGAGGATCCTGAACTGTCCAGGTGCATAATAGAAAGATAAAAGTATATATAGTTCAAGGTGGTGTGATTTAAGCTCCCAACGAGAAATCTCACGTCATAAGGGAACTAGGATGTTCGACGGGTTTTTACTTTTAAATGGAGGTGAAGGATATGCCACTTTAAAAATAAAATGAAATTAAAGTCTCACATGTTTATTTTGTAATTAATTCACTTTTCCAAATTTATGACTCTTAGATTCTAAAATTGGATCTCCATTCAACATACTTGCTTCAATCTTAAAGGATAACAATTTAACTGGAAGAAACTATATTGACTGGAAACGTAATCTAGACATTGTACTTACTACTGAGGATTTTAAGTTTGTCTTTACTGAGACCTACCCTGCCAAGCCGAAGAAAAGGAAACCCAAAAGGTATGTCCAAGCCTACTAGAGGTGACAAAATGTTGATCAAATGCCTCATTTATACATATTAGCCTCTATGACTAATGTCTTGCAACACTAGCATAAACACATGTCCACTCCTTATGATATAATTCTGAACCTCAGGTAAATTTTTGAGGATCATAATCGTTCCATAAGGTTAAATGCTATGGAAAGGTTGGTCAACATCAATATGCCTGAGGGTACTCCCGTACATAAGAACATTCTAAAGATGATGTCCATCATAGGATAACTAGAGGTGCTTGGATCTGGAATCGATGGGAAAACCTAGGTTGTTTCGTGCTCAAATTATGACCAGAGTCCTTTAAATAGATTCACCTAAACTACTCTATGAACAAGTTTGATTACTCTTTGGCCAAAAATACTTAAGGAAATTCAGTCTACGGTTAGTATCAATAGGCATAAGGGCATAATTTAGGTTGCTGAAAAAGTCTCATCTTCATCTATCCCGAAAGGTAAGTAGAAGAAGAAGGACAAGTCCCAGGCAAAACCTAAAGTGGTAAATAAGAACTTTGAGCCTCATAGAGAAGATAAGAACTCAAAAGGCAGTTGTTATATCTGCAAACGGGAAGGGCACTGGAAGAAGAAATTCCCTGTCTACTTATCCAAGAAGTATGCAAACAATATTTTCTCTTATATCATTGATATATGTTTTGTGGTGAAATATACCGGTACTTAGTGTGTAGATTTAGGAGCCACTAATCACGTTTAAAATTATTTTCTAGGGTTATTGGTAAGAGAGGAGCTCAGTGATGGATAAATATTTATGTTCATGGGAGATCATCACAAGGCATCAGTGATAGTAGTAGGAAATTTAGCTTTAAATTTTAGTGAAGATAATAAGTTAATATTGTTAGATAGCATTAGAAGAAGTTTGATTTCGATTTACAAGATTATGGTGAATGTATACTTGGTTTCTTTTAATAAAGGAGTATTTTAAAATAAAAAATGGCAAACATCTTATCTGTTTTGGTACATTGGATAAAGATATTTATATTATTAGACATGTCTCACCAGTACTGCTTAATACTGAAGTGAATAACTTAAATGGAAACAACCTAAAGATAAAAGCACCTTACAACTTAAACCAAACGTATCTTTGGCACTTACTCTTAGATAATATCAATCTAAAAAACATACAAAGACTGGTTTGAAATGGACAATTGAGTTCATTGGAAGTGGAGGAACTTCCAGTCTACAAATCATGCTCAGAGGATAATATGACTAAGAGGTCATTTACGACCAAGGTCTATAGAGCCAAAGATGTGTCGGAATCATCTTATTATGATTTGTGTGGACCCATGACTATTCGGTAAAGAGGTGGTTATGATTATTTCATCACTTTCATTAATGATTACTTGAGGTTTGGATATGTTTACCTCATGCACCACAAAATAGCCAATTGTCAACACTGGGAGAGTTTAAGGATGAGGTGGAGAGTGTTCACGGTAAAATAATCCATACTCCACGATATGATCATAGAGGGGAATACGTCTTGGGAGAGTTTAGGCAACACTTATTAGAGTTGGGTATTATAACCTAATTGTCAACACTGAGCACTCCACATCAAAATGGTTTAGCAGAAAGAAGGAACACGAATATTTTAGAAACGGTTAGGTACATGACGAGTTATTCTGATCTGTCGAATTCCTTTAGGGATTATGAACTATAGATGTCTACATATTTATTGAACTTAGTTCCTTTTATATTTGTCACTAAAACTCCCATAGAACTATGGAAAGTGTGCAATCCAAGTCTAGCACATATTTGGATATGGGGTTATCCAAAACATGTGATGCGAAAGGAGCTAAGGAAGTTGGAATTAAGGACATATGTATTTCTCTTTGTGGGTTATCCTAAAGGAACCAAGGATGGACAATTATATTACACTAAATACCAAAAAGTGCTTGTTAAAAAAAATATAGGTATTTAAAGGAATATTATATAATTGGCCACAATCCCAAGAGCAAGATTATCTTGCGAGGGCTAAGAGGACAAGAGCAAGTAGTTTTTTTAGGACCACCCATACAGGATGAAATGCAACCTGATATTGATAATACACTACCTAACGATAGTGGGAGTACTACTAATGAACAAGATACACATGTCAGTTATACTGGACTACAAGTGGATCCACATCGTAGTGGGAGAATCAAGCATTAGCCTGATAGGTTAGTGTATTTAGGAGATCACTTCAGTGAAGTACCGAAGTACCGAGGGAACACAAACTATATTTAGGAGATCACTCCCAGACAAGGATGTCGAGCTTCGGATAAAGGATATAAATACCAAGATGGATTAAATGTATTCGAATCAAGTCTGGGAAATTTTAGACTTTTTAGATCGGATAAAACCCATAGGTTGAAAATGGATTTACAAGAAGAAAAGAGGGGTAGATGGAATGGTGGACATCTTCAAGTCATGACTTATTATGAAAGGGTTCAGTTAGAAAGAGGAGATCGACTATGAGGAAACCTCTAACTGGTAGCCATGATTAAGTCTATTCTAAATATATTGTCTATTGTGGCTCATCTAGATAACGAGATTAGATAAATGGAAGTTAATATTGCATTCTTGAATGGTAGTCTTAATGAGTGCATCTATATGATGAAACTCATGGGATTCATAAAATAGGGAGAAAAAAGAAAGGTGTGAATGCTTAAGAGATCTATTCATGTACTTAAGCAAGCATTAAGGTCTTGGAATATCCTATTCGATTTGGTAATCAAATCATTTAGTTTTGATCAATGTTGGATGAAACTTGTATGTATAATAAGCATGAAAAAAATGTGGTGGTATTTCTAGTACTGACATTCTCCTAATCAGGAGTGATGTGGGTGTATTATATAATATAAGAGTGTAATTGTATAGTCAGTTCAATATGATGAACTTAGGAGAAGTCAATCACATCCTTGGGATCTAGCTTTTATATGATTAAAAAAATAAAATATTGGGCTTATCCTAAGCCACTTATATTGACACAATTCTCACAAGGTATAGCATGAAATATTCCAAGAAAGGATTTCTTTCTTTCTACCATGAAATTTATTTATCTAAGTATCAGTGTCCTAAGATACCTGATCATATAAAAAGGATTAAGAATATGCCTTATGCTTCAAATATGGGTATTCTCATGTATGTTATGGTATGTACTAGACCATATATATTATGCCATTGGCATGGTTAGTAGATTCCAGTCTAATCTAAGTGAGGAGCACTGGACTATTGTGAAGAACATTCTCAAGTATCTGAAGAGGACTTGTGATTATATGCTGATATACTCAACAGATAGTCTAGTACCCATTGGGTACATAAAATCATAATTTCAATCAGATAGGGATTGCAAGGAAATTAACCCGAGGATATGTGTTTACCATTAGAGGTGGAGCCATAAATTGGAAGAGTATCAAGCAATCCTAATTGACTTGGGTGTGTTTCCTTTAGTTCAGTCAGTTATTACATTTTATTGTGATAATAGCGGCGCGGTTACAAATTCGAAAGAACCAAGAACTCATAAGAGGGCCAAATACATTGAGCTCAAGTACTACCTGATTTCGGAGATTGTGTAGAGGGGAGACTTTATTGTGACAAAGATTGCATGGCAAGACAACTTGGTGGATCCTTTTACAAATATCTTACTAGCAAGGACTTTTGATAGTCATATAGAAAAGATAGGAGTAAATTCATGGCTACATGGCTTTAAGAATAAGTGGGAGATTATTGAGATTTTATTCTTAAAAACATGTGTAAACATTTTATTTTAATTAATAAAGGATTGTTTATTCATTTTGAAATGAGAATCAAGTTTTTTAGAATGATTTATATTTGTTTAAATATATTGTTTCATATATTAATGTCAATCAGTAGAGATATGTAAGAATTTCGATGAATTAGCTTTGGATTGATCACAAGGAGATTGGAATTTTGATCCTAGCATTATTGAAATGTTCACAACCTGGATAGAGAGTTCACATCCTATCGGAAAGGTTGCGATGCATTTTAAGTATCTTATCTCAAACTAAGGGAACATGTTTGATGGTTTAAGAACTTGTTTGAAAGTTCGACAAAGGATTGTGATCGGTACATCCTAAGAATTGAATGGGACCACCCGTGAGATTTGAGTTCTAAGGGTTGTCTTGATTAGACTCGGACAATCTCACACCATTTGCAAAGGGTGCATATCTTCTTAATCTCGAGAATTATAAGGATTGAAATGCTTATATGATTCTTGCTTTGATTGTTATTGATGTGATTCAATTTCATATAGAATTAAATGATCTCCACAAATTGGGTGACAATTATGTAAGTAGGTCAGAGATCTTAATTCGGAGGAATTAGCGTCCAGGGGTACCTATGGTTGTGATACCCCTTTGATAGACTTATAAGATTTATTTTCACAAGCTAAACCTCATTATATTCGAGTGATTTATGAGATAATTAGATTGGATTGTAGTCATAATTATTTAATGGAATTAGTTATGATTAAATAGAGAAGGGAAATATATTATGGGATTTATAATTTAGGATTTTTGAGTATTTATTTGGAAGTCAGTTTGATTCTTTGTCTTGGATCCCTAGTATAGTCCATAAACCCAAGTAGTTAGGCCCAAATTCTCAAGAAACCTGATTTAGACCAAGTCCACCACGTAAACCGGTATATGTTGATTTAAGTTAGGGCTTTAAGAAACATAATTCATTATTAGGGTTTGAGAGGAGTGAGAGAAAAAACTATTGACATTTTTGTGAACGAGTCTAGAGACAGAGGACCATATCTCACTCAAACTCAAGAGTTTTCTTCTTTAAAGGTAACCACACACCTACCTAGATTTGTGCGAATCATATACTAGAAGATCCAAGTGTTACGAAAAGTTATAAGAAGATTTTGGAGATAAAAAAGAAGGCATCCCTACATCATCATCAAATGCCTTCATCCCTATTAGATTGCAACCGGATCTGTAATTATATTGTATTCGTAACATTAGGTTTGATCTTCAAACCTAGTTATGGCTTTTCTTCTTTCTATTGTTTGATTAATCAAATATTAAAGGGGATGAATTTGTTATTCCACGCATATTGATCCCCAACACATCCAACTAATAGAAATAAACCGTAATATATTGACCATAAGGTAAATCCTACCTATTTGCATACTCTCCTCATCACATGAACTACAAAATCGAAATATTTAATAACCTCACCATGAGATAATGCATACATCAACCGACCTATGGGATACGAAAAGTTCTGAGTATGGTGACACTTCCTCATCATATCATCTTGTTAAAAAATATTCCCAACCCAATATGTCTTATATCCCGTAAGGAATGATGCGACATCATTATGAGCAACCTCATCCACCAAATATGACACAAAACTGGGATCAAGAATATGAGTCTCAAGACCTATATATATAGCAAGGATAGCATAGGTGATCTTAAAATCAATACCACGAACAAATGTAGATAATGTAATCGGGGTTTTGGAAGTCAAAACCATGTTCGCATAGAAATCACGAAAAATGGTAGCATTGGATGATTTATGTGGTCTAAGCAATGGGGAATAGAAAATAGTCCCAATCAAGGACAACAAGTATTGTCCCTTATCAAACCTATCTGGATGCTCCAAATATACATATCTCTCGGTAATCACAACATGTGACACAAAGGTCTAAAAAATAGAATAACCATATCTAGTGAATAGTATCCTACATACATCAACTTTAGGAGCTAGAATTGGAATAGATCCACTCGGGGCGCATCTACAATGTCTTGTGGAAGGTGGTGATGATGGGGACTCTCTAGAACATGAAGTCTCACTGAGACCACTCGGGGGTCGAACTTTCTTCCTAACTTGTTTCTTACCTCTGACCATGATGTATAATTATGGTAGAAAATAAACAGCAACTTGGACTATGATAGAAACCTAAAAAATTAAGAGATTACACTATGGTATAAACCCAAAAATACTTAAATCGACCAAAACCACGAAATTCAGCATAACCTAGAAACACTCTAAAAGAAATATATCAACAACTAAGAAGAGAGATTGATGACTTACGAAAGTGAATCTAGGCCAAACAATGTAAATGTGAAAACTAGGACTTTAACATCAACTAGGGAAAAACCCTCCCTCGAATCACTTCTAATATGATATGCAACCCAAAAAAATTGTTCTTAGGGAAAAATCATTTAGAGTTTATACTCTGGAAAGGTTTTGAGTTGAAATGAGCAACTGGACAAAAAAAATCCCCTTTTATATCTCGATAGTCGTGTGCATAGTGGAATACTACCTTGTGAATGGATACCATACAAACGGATGTTTTTTTTTCGTGGGCACGGTTTCACACAAAAACTCAGTAAAGAACAAATTTTATTAAGCAAAAAACTAATAGTGAAACTTCAAACCCAAAAACTCTAAAAAAAATAATGATATGAATGCAATGCAATGCATGTAAAATAATTCATTTTTTACTTGAAAAGTACAAATATGAGATTATATGCACAAAAATCAACAACTCACACCCGCATATATATATAAATGAAAACTATAAAGTGTAAATTGTGATTGTGATTAGGCAATATATGATAAACTTGATTTGACACATAAATTTCCTATAATCTTGATTGAAGCATATAATAGGAGCACATTCAATAAAAATATCAGTCGATTCAACATAAAAGGATTCAAATTCTTACCAAATCATTTCAAGGAACTTTTTATATTAATCAAGGCATGATTTGTGTTAATTATAGTTACAAGATCAAAAGAATATACATTACCAAATCACATGAAAATTAAAAATAATGTTTAAATTTATCATTACACGAGTATCCTTTAAAGATCTCAAGTAAATGTTAGTTTCTAACCATTTTTCTCCCTAAACCATACGTTGATCAAAATGTTTTGAATACTAAATTAATATAATAATTTTTATTTTTGAAAAGTTATGCCTTATCTTGTTTTAAATGTCATTATGTTGGCTTGTGGCTCTTTTCAACATATGGTCTTTTTCCATTGATTGACTTTTCACACACCTAGATGACACCTATCCAACGATACTTAAATTCAAAATCGAGGGTAATTACTCTAATAGTAGCCCTTATCAACACATGAAAATAGTCATTTTTTAACTCCTTCAAGTATGAAACACACAAAAATCTAACGCTTGGACCATAGAAACTTTCAAAACCAATAAGAGATCTCGAAATTTGATCATGATTAAGTTAAGAACTAAAAGCAAGAATGATGCATGTTTTTCCAAAGGTCCACTTTCAATCGTCCTTCAAATTAAATTAATTCATCAAATCTCATGAACCACGACTTAACCACACAATCATAAAAAGAAACAAAACATAAAATATTTTTTGACTTATTATAAAAGAATGATGCATGTATTTACAAAACATGTTTAGCAAGGATAAATCATATAAAGAAAACGCATGAAAATTCACAAATTCATGAAATCCTCACCAAAATACAAAAAAAGATACCAATTGGTTTATCAAAATCACACCCGCGAGATTTATTTTCCCATAAATCAAGAATGACCTAGGAGGGAACCTATACACAAATAAGATCCTATGCATCCTAGTAAACTATATACATGGATAGAGATGGGTGTTCCATTTCCCGAATTAATAGGAGGAACAAAGGTGACCTCTTTCATTACAAATCTTTTTTATGGTGCAACAACTTCCACTTTCTCCCTTGGTGCATTCCTAGGTAATCCACTACAAACTCTTGGAATACAACTCTTATTCCTCCTAGGATTCTTATGCTCAATCCTCGAAATTCGATTATATTGTCTAGGTCTAGGAAACTCGCATTTAGCCTCACCTCTACATTGCACTAGGAAATTCATCCTTCACATTAATTCATCTACACTACACCAAATCTGACGAATTATCACGGTCATTGACCTTGACAAGTTGGACTTGTCAAGGTCAATGAACGTGACAATTTTGGGGGTGATAACTTTTGTTATCACGGACGTGTCATGGTCATTGACCGTGACAAGTTCATTAGAATTGTCACGGTCTATGACCTTGACAAGTTTTGTCACAGTCATAAACCGTGACAAACCCGTGACTTTTAATATAAAAAATGTCACGGTCAATGACCGTGACAATTCTGAGCAGAATTGAAAAAAAATCTGCGGGACAATATGGCTACTGCCATTGCCTAGCAGTATATTTGTACCTGTTATAGCAACGTTATACCTGTTCGAACATCACATATCCAAATAAAATAGAGATAACGCAAATATACATTCAAAACAATATGCATCATGATATAATCCAAATATAATTCAAATGCAACAACTTAAAATAATTCAATTCAAATAATGTCACTACATGTCTGGGGCAAGGTTAGCTCTGAGGAGGTGAGTAGGCCACACGATATACGAATTGACACACACAACAATATATATCGTGCCTCATTGTTCGCACAACCACAATGGGGAGTTCTCCTTCCTCTGGCATCACATGAGTGATAAGCACCTTGGACTCGATGTCTTGAAGCGAACATCCATGAACTGGCATATCCTGGATGGTATTCGGGTACCTCAACCCCCGCCCTATCTGTTGGACTTCAAATATGTCCAGTAAAAACACGCTCGTCCAACCAATTGTCAACATCGATCGGTCGAAGGAAGCCAAATAGGGGAGTGGATCATCAAAGTCTGCACGTGTTAGCGATGAAGCAATGAGGTCCACATCCTCGTCATCCTGCACCTCGTCCTCCTTCCCTTTCCCCTTACTATTTTTGCCTAATGAACGCTTCATGAATGAGAACATATCTTGGACCGTCACGTCCAAACGGGACAGCTTCGCGTCATGTGAGTCCACCGTTCGATCCAACCCGGTGTTGCTCATCTCCAATCCGATGATCCTAGATTTGGCCACCCATGAGCTCACCCCTCTTGTCCTCCCCTTGCGATCAGTGCCAAGAACTTAGTTGAGTGCGTCTGTGGACAAAGATGCCTTGTCGGCATCAGAATGCTACTCATGCACTTCCTTAAGCTTTGCCTATAACGACAAAAAGCACATGATTAGTAAAATAAGTTAATAAAAAATTATAACGTAATTAACAAAAATTAAACTGTTGGATTACATACAATCGTGTCCGCGATGCTCGGGGACACCCCCTTATCCTTCCCCTTCCTCGTCTGAATAGCCACATAAGTATCGATCCTATGTGGTCTACCCCCAGGGCCACTCCCTGTCCCCTGAAATAAAATAAAGCAAAATTAGTATCGGCCCCGCAAAGTAAAATAATGAAAAATGATATATTTCTGTAGTTATAGAAAAATCAAATCTTACAATCATCCTATGCTCCACCTCGGCGTAAGACGTCCGGTCGGAGTAGCGCACGTCTGCCTATTGTCTCTCCCTGATCTCATTGTCAATGAACTTTTTCCATTGTGCCAATGAGATCGGCTCCTTCGGCGGGATGGATTCATGCATTCGAATAACGAACTCTCGGGTCTTCCTAAAGTACCGGGTCCGCATATTTTTCTTCCACTTCTTGTGTTGCTCCCTCAACTACTCCAAGACGAAATCACGTAGCTTTAGATCCAGGCTAAATTGTTCCTGTCCAACAAATACAATGTTAGTTGCGAATAAATATAAATATAAATATAAAATGAAATTGAAATCGAAATTGAAATATTTATATAAATATAAATATAAATACATTACCTGTAGTGCCACCCAAATAGCTAACTTGAGCTCATTTGACACCTCCCTCCAACTAGTGTACCCCGAAACAATGATCGTCTTTACCAGCTTGAGGGATCTCGCTGATAACCCCGTTTTGTTCTCGATGTCCATCCCCAATTTGCTATATTTGTGGATCCTTGGGGCCGAGGATCCCTCGTCGCCTCCGCTACCACCGAGCCCAGACGACATCATCATAATCAGCATCATCATCCTCGCCTTAATACCTAAAGGAGACATTCTCTCTAAACAAATGTTGTTATTAGTACAAATCAAAATGAATTAGAAGAAGACATGCAAATATGTACAATTACTACAAATTCAAATGAATTGTTACTGTTAAACACCTCAATTCTGAATTTCAAAACAATAGCATCTAGCTCATAATAGGCACAATTACTAAAAATCTGAAACATCCCCACCCCTACTGCCCACACACATGCACACTACACAAGAGTGAAAATGATAAAGTGCAAATCAATTAAAAGCATTAAAAATGGATTGATAAAGTACAAATTGGAATATTTATTAAAAATTAAAAAATTATTTCAAATTCGGGTTATCATAAAAAATGGATTGATATTCGGTAGGCGCAACCAAGTCATCCACACTACTATTTAGACGCTTTGGCGCATGTAGGAAAATTGACAACGGCTCGTTGTTCATATACTCCGAGTAAAACACTTGGTTAACCTTTTGAAATGCACAAACAAATGGCTCATTGCTCACGTGGTCGTTGCTCTTCAACTTGGAAAAGTCAACCATGATCATATTAGTGACAGGATTAACTTTACAAGCATTTTTATACTCAACTCTTACCCTGTCACAGTAAAATACAACCACTTTGAAGCTTGTATAATCCAATTCAAATATATTTCGAATTACACCATAGTAAGTCATTTCAGCTTCAACAAGGTTTTTATCTTTTGCGCTCGCTCGAAAAAAAGTAAGAGCCTTGTATGAAATGCCCGAGTTCTGTACATTTATACTTTCCTTGTACACTTTTGTGCCGAATATGTAACCGTTCAATCGATACTTTTTATGCTCTTGTGCCACGAACAAGGGTCCAGTGGCTAGACGAACAAGCCTTGATGTCGCATCACCCGTCTTTAAGAGCTTAGAATATAGATAAATTAATTAGATGGATTGTAAAGTTTGAGTGTAATGTAACGTTATATAACGGTCATTTTCATTATAATTACCTCTTGTGACAACCACAGCCTAAATTCGTTGTCTGATTGTACCATTATTTTTTGTCTTTTATTGTTCTCACAGGCTTCATATTTTCTGCATATTACAAAATTAATCATGTATAAAATAATCTAAAATATTCTAAAATAATGTTAAACATTAAAATAATTTAAACTTACTTTTTCCATTCGTTGACATCTTCATGTGTGTCAAATAGATAACGAGCTACTTGTTCATGTTGCAAACTAGTTAATTTCACTCGTTTTCCCATCACATGACCACCATCATCGAGGAACTCATCAGTGTCATCAATGTTGGTCGAGTCAGGCATATATTCCCGAGTATATATTGATGACTCCGTGATGATGTATTCCTCTATCCTGCAATATATCGCGTATTCTTGACGTAATCTTTAAAAACTTTCATCAATCTTTCAAACGGATACATCCACCGATATCTAACTGGACCACAAAGAAGTGCCTCATCACATAGGTGTACCAACAAGTGAACAGTTATGTCAAAGAATGCTGGGGGAAAGTACTTCTCCAACACACAAATCACTTCGGTCACCACCAATTTTACGGCCACTATGTTTTCTCAATTGACTACCTTCTCACACAAGAGTGAGAAGGTAATGCTAATTTTCATAATAGCCCTCTGCAAATCCTTGTGCTTGGAGAAACAATGCTTACAAAATAGAGGAACCAATTGCATAATCACATGCCAATCGTGGGACTTACACTTATGTAAATCATGAGTAGCATAATTCACAATCCTTTGCAAGTTGGACGAAAAATTAGATGGGCCCTTCAAATTATATATTGTGTCTAAAAGCACCTTCCTTTCCCCACTCGTCAAAGTAAACACACCAGGGGGAATTATTGTCCTTCCCCTACTATCTTCTTTCAACCATAGTTGTGGCTTAAGTTTCAACGATTTAAGGTCTTTTCGTGCATTTTCTCCATCCTTCGAATGACTCCCCCCAAGGCAAGTCCCCACAATATGTTCAGCGAAGTTCTTCTCTGCATGCATCACATCCAATACATGGAGCACCCGGTTATTCTTCCAATAATGCAAGTCAAATAAAATTGACCTCCTAGACCATACCTTTCTTGTCTCAGTTTCATTCCCAATTGGGGTCTTCTTATGCTTGACATTCTTAAATTTGGGATACTTACTTGGCATATTAGGGACACATTCAAAAGATTTACTTTTAATTTTTGAACCAGAAAGTTGTCTCAGCAGTAGCCTATGTTCAACCCCGCCCAATAAAAAATTGGAACCTTTATCAAATCTGAAACTATGATCCAGGGGTAAAAACCTCCTATGGCAATGGTATAAATTTTTTGAGCTAAAGGATCGACGAAGAGATTCAGTCTCCTCTCCACAAATAGGACACCCCAAATAACTATGTACTACAAAGCCGAATAATGTCCCATAAGCTGGAAAATCATGAATTGCCCACATCAACATAAATTTTAGCGTAAACTCTTCTTTTCTAAAAGATTCAAATGATTGCACACCCTCTTCCCCCAACTCATTTAATTCTTATTCCAAAGGAGACAGGTAGATGTCGATGTCATCACTTGGTGCCTTTGGCCTAGGTATCAATAAAAACATCATCGAAAATTCAGGTCGCATACACTGTGAAGGAGAGAGGTTGAGTGGGGCTAGGATCACTGGTCATACACTCTGATTGGTGCTTAGATTTCCGAATGGATTAAAACCATCTGTTGATATAGCCAAATGAATGTTGCATCATTCTCGACGAAAATCGGGATACGCATAATTCATCCTCCTCCAAGCTGTAGAATCAATAGGATGATGCATGAGATTACCCCTACTTCTTCCCTCGCATGCCAACTCATTTCCTCCCCTATCCATGGTACTGTGAAAAATCGCTTTAATCTAGGCCCAACAGGAAAATATTTCAACACTTTTTGAGGCACTTTTGAGCTTGTGCCCTCCTTACCAGTAGATTGGACATATCTAGGTTCATCGCTTACTGTACAACGATCGAGATTTTCATACTCCTTTCGGTATAGTATGCAGTCATACACACAAGCATGAATCGATTTATACTTCATTCCCAAACCTTTCAAACTGTTGTTCATAACATGATAGCTATTTGGAAGCGTATTCTCCTTGGGTAGTAAGCCCTTTACCCATTTCAGAATTCCTGTCACGCTATTGCCAAGTAAACCGTACTGCATCTTCAAACTGTGCAAACCAACCATGGCATGTAAAGTTGTTTGATCTTTCTCACAGTCAGAGTATAACTGTTGGGTCGCCTTAAATTTTAAACTTTGGTAGTCATCGTCAAAGTTTATCATGATATCTTCACGAGCACATGAACCTTGTACATCATCAGTAACCTCATTCTCCTATGCTTCATAAACTCCGTACGTATCATCAACTAAATCCTCTAACATATTATGATCTACGTCGTCCCCTTATACATCTATCCTACTTGTTAAAGGTTGTTTGAGGACAAAAGGAACTTTCAATTCACCGTGAAAACTCCAAAATTGATAATTATCTTGCATACCCGATCTTAACAAATGTAGTTCAACTGTTTTCCACTCAAACATCTTACCATTCTTACACCTAGCACACGGACATGGAAACTCTTCATCATTATGGCATCTCTTTGCGTATTTCACAAATTCATTAGCACCTCTGCGAAACACATCCCCCATTCTATTTGTCTCACCCATCCACTCTCTGTATTTCGAATATCCCATCACAACTACCACATCTAATCACCTATTAAAGGTAAGAAGTGTATATTCATGGATTAGTATAAACAAAACTTAGATTTATAGTATGTTTCATTTAATTATGTCTTATTTATATTCGATTTTTAAATTTCAAATTTAAACTCAATTTATAATAGAAATTCCTATTTCCTTAATCTCCTCTAAAGGGTGAGTGGTCCTATCCCATTTAAGACCGCATATTTTTATAATATACTTAACAACTCATGCACATTGTTATGATTTGAAAAAAATTCGGCAGCATATCCCCGTAGTTCTCCAAGTACACAACTTAGATTGGCAAGTGTGAGTGTTATTTCAATTGATCAATTGAAATAACAGTCACACTTGTCAATCTAGTATGTACCCAGAGAACATTAGGATATGACTGCAGAACTTCCTCCAAAAGTAACAACTTCAAACCACTAAGAATATTATTATACAGAAATTATGCAGTCTCAAACTGTCCAAAGGGGATAATTCGAGAGATCTCATTACAGGGGTAATGACTCTCGAAGGGCTATTGAATGCGCTAGAAGGCTAGTATCTATGCGCACTATATGTATTTTCAAGTATGTTTCATTTAATTATCATACGATATATATATTGTTCGTTATACAAAGTAATTTTCAAAAAAAGTTGAAAAATTCCACCCCCATATGGACAATAATCCAGTAGTCATGCCACTTTTAAAATTAACCAACCCAACATCGATCCACTATAATCCAACCGCAATGGCAACAACAAATGTGTATCCCCTACTCCTTCTAATTCATCTACTCAATTAATTCATTTCATCAATTAAACTAACAATTAAAGTATACAATTATTTATTTACTAATTTATAATGAGGGGCAATCCTACTTGTATATGAAAGGGGCACTAATTATTAATTTACAAAAAAAAATAACAACCAATAAAAATTAATTTACAAAAATTTACAAGGGGGACTACAATATGAGGGAAAAAATCTAATAAATTAATAAAAATTTAATTAAAAAATACACACACGCTCATATAGACACACAACCCCCTGGCCCCCACCCCCAGCCCTGCCCCCTGCCCCCTCCCCCCATTACCACTGCCCACCACACGCGCACACACACACATACACATGCACATACACACACGCACATATACACACACATGCATATATACACACACAAACACACACACACATATACACACACACACGCACAAACACCCCCTCCCCCAGCCCTGCTCCCTCCCCACCCCCCACACGGATATATACACGACAAACACATGCACATTTACACACACATATATACACACACGCACATATACATAAATGGAGGAGAAATAGAGAGAAAAAACGTACCAAAGTTGTAGAGAGAGAGTGTGCAGTCTCTAGAGACAGAGAGAGAGAAATGGAGGGAATGAGAATTATTGGGAAAAAAGAAGAGAGAGGGTTTTTTTACTGACAGAGTTGTCACGAACATGTCATGGTCATTGACCGTGACAAATTTATATGATTGTCACGGTCAATGAGCGTGACAAGGTATTGTCACGGTCAATAACCGTGACAAGGCTGGCTGGTTGAAGGGTGCCAATTTGACCTTTTGGTGTAGTGCTACTTGACCTCTAAATTCATCAACAAGATCTCTCTGAAAAACTCATTTCCTACTATTCATGAACCCATTATTTCTCTCTCTCAACTACCCATAAGCTTGATTTGTAAGGAATTGTACCCTACAAAAAGTACAATAGGCACCCTCATTCTCACATTCTTCTTTCTAACTTTGTGATCTCTCATATCAACTTTCCTATTGTGCAAATGTGGAGGAACAAATGACAATGATCTTGGTTTATCATTAAAATGTCTAGCAAACTTGTTTTTATCAAAGACATCTCCGGGGACAAATTCATCTTCCCTTTTCAAACTCATGGAACCTAAACCATGTTTTTATTTCACCTTTTTCAAACTATAACAAAAGGATTCTAAATGTCCTTACTTGTGACAAAATATGAAAGAGAATGATTTTGGATGATCCTTTGAAACTTTTTTATCATTTTCCTTTTTTTTAAATGAACATCCTCTTTTACTTTTTGAACTCTTTCATTTTTCTTTAAAGAATAAGTTTTTTTTGAATCATATGATTAATTTTCGCTCAATTTGTTAACTTGAGAAGAATATGACTTTGTTTTCAAGAATTTAGACAAGTCGTATTCATTTAGCAAAGAGTCAAATCCCTTCTCAATTTCACTTTTAGAAACTTCACAAATAAGAAGTTATTTCTTCATTTGTTTAAGTTCTAGAGTCAAATGACTCTTCTCTTGTTCAATAACCTTGAGTTTTTAGAAATGAAAGCATTTTTAACCATTTAAATGTCTCAAATATGAATTTTGTGTGCTCAAGTCATTGATATCATTTTTCAAAGAGCAACTCAAGTTTAATAACTCGCCCTTCTCTTTTTCAATATTTTTTAACTTTTGTTGGTAAGTTGACTAGCCTTTTTAAACTCATTAAAAGATTATTTTTCTTATTCGTGGAGTTTGACTTGATTAGGCAATTTAACATTAAACTTTTTCATATGGGAAAGTCGAGCATTTAACTCATCATTGCCTTGGCTCAATGATTTGACATTTTCAACATCATCACATTCATCAAAGTCAACATTAATAGACTTTGATTCTCGGAAGAATGAGAATTTTTCTTTTTCTTATTTTCCTTTTTGAATTTCACATGTTTAATCCTCACACTTGGATTATCATCACAACAATCATCATTCATATGAGAAAATAAACTATCTACCCAAGAGTTCTTATGAGAATAAGAACTATCATTCTCATCATTTTTGGATATCAAGCACTTTGATTTATGATTGATCACAAATATCCTATCAAGTGAAGGTCTAGTCAAACTAGAAAAAAATCCACGCATAAGATAATCACACATGCTAGGCTTTATCAAGTAATCAAAAACGACGATCAAATAGACACATAAGCAATTATAAATCGAATCACAAAAACTAGATCTACTCACAAGAAAACTAGATCTATGATCAAAGAACACAATAAACACGCAACAAAAGCAAGATATACTCTTAGAATGTGGATGCAAAAATAAGAGAAACTGCTCTGATACCAATTGAGGATGTGGGTATAAAGCACAACTATTGACTCTAAAATAAACCTAGAGGTAGGCTATAAATCGAGCTGGATGAGCCGACCCAAACAAATTTTTTACACTTAAGCTCAGACTTGGCTCATAAATATTATGAGCTTAGAACCCGAGTTTGGGAAGGCCCGTTTTCAATTTTTTATTAAACAAGTTTGAATTAGTGTTTTTTCTTGTATTTCCATCATGGAAAAAATGTACACACTAAAATCTAATTGAAATTTCGTAAAATAAAATATTTAATTATGAAATGTATAACAAGAAAAGAGAAATAAGAGTGAAAACCTACAAAGGACAATTAAATTTCATACATATAGCATTATGTGATCACTAACATATGCTTATTGTGACTTGAGCAATTAATAAATCAAATGCCCACAATGAGATTAACAATAAAATCACAAAATTGAAAACCACTTGTATTCTAATGGATTATAATAAACGAACCTTTTTTTAAATAGTAAATGAAATAAAATAGTGAAATTAATTAAACAATATTAACATAAATATGTTATATTATATAAAATTATTTATTTAGACATTTAAAGTTCAGGCTTTGAGCCCAATTCGAGCTTGGAAAGGTTTGGTTCAAGCTCGTCACAAAATTCATTCGGGTTTGAAATTTTGGCTTAGGCTCGACTCAGATCAAACTCAAATAATGCTCAACCCAAAACTAGTGGGCCAAACGGGTGGAATTTGGGCCTGTCCGGCTTAATTTACAAGCCTACCTAGAGGGGGTGAATATGTTTAATTGCATAACATGGAAAAAAAATTATTCAATTCAATTTTGATTTCAATTTCAATTAACATACATGAAATAACAAGGTGATGTGGTAAAAAATTTAGATGAACAACACAAAGAGATTAGTTAGGAAAATTTAGTGAAAATATCTGAAGTTAAAAACCTAATTCTAATTTTAGCCAATTACACTAAACCTAAATGTGATTTATGTGTAGTGTGTGACCAAAGTGTGCAACTGAAAAAACAACAATCACAAACAATACACAAGACATATTTATGAGTAAAAAAGCCATGAAGGGGTAAAAAAAATCTCGACGCACTCCAATTAATATTTCTACTTGAAAAGAGTTGTGTATTAAGCGAGAAGGTAAATCTTGCTCATGCCCTCACAAGTGGTTACCTATGGACTTTGAACTTTTCCCCATAAAAGATAAAATTAACCTTAACATCCACCAAGCGAATGAGGGATTCCACTCTTCTCCTTGGAATCACTACATGCTCCAATTCCTACGCTCAATCAAAGCACCTCCAATTTTAGATCTAGGGGTGATGGGCCATACAATTAAAAATGTAGTAGTTTGAATTAAATAGGCTAGTGTAGATCTGAATCAAAAGCACTCTCAATTTTGTCACAAAATTAAAGATCAAGTTATATATCTAAATTTTAATAATTTTGGAGGGAACAAGTGAAATTTGGTAATAAAGAAACAAAGAATATCTCTCAACCTTAAAAATGCACTCAGAAATGGGAGGAAAAATGACCTGTCTATAGAAATGTTTCGAAAAACTGCACCGGTTTACTCACGATTGACTTTTGTCATGCGCACGATTTCAACTAGTATTAAAACCTTGGCGCAATCATGCGCATGGGTCACTTTTTAACCATGTGAATGGTTTTGTGGGCAGAGGTCCAAATAGGATCGTGCAAACAGTTTGAGGCAAACTTTGCACTTTAAGTTAGGTCAATTCCCAAAATGGTTTACACAACATGACTGAGTAAAAATATCACTTGTTCATCCAATTAAAACACACATTTTTAAAAACGTGTAAGTGTGTGTAGCCTTATATTCAATTCACATAACTACTAAAAGGACATTTCTTCAAAGTATGTGGCAACAAAAGTCTTGTGTTCTAGAGAGGATTTCACAACATTTAAATGTCCACGCTTCAATTATAAATTATACAAAGTTCTATTTATTTTGTGGATGCCCAAATGTTTGGGGGCTAAAGTTCGAGATTATTTTGTAAATATTTCCAAAAATAAATTTATAATGTCAAAATTGAACATTTTAATGAGATTAGGGTCCAAACTTTAATTTTATGAAAATATGTAGCCAAAACTATTTTTACAAAGATTAAGGATATAAATATGATTTATAATACTATTTGACCCCAAATAACAATTTATCCCAAGTCTAGGGTTTTAAATCGCATTTTCATAATATTATTTATAACGCAGCCCTTTGAATTATACTTCCATTTTGATAGAAAATAATATTCATTTTAGCCCAATGCATATGCTCAACTCTCCAAGTATCTCCAAAGCAAATTATTTCTCATGTGAATAGAACTCTGAAAATAACCTACACATAAATACACAAACAAAAATATGTTTTTGATCCCATAAATAGATTCCTACCATGCAAAATAACCAATAAAGACAAGCCCTACCTATATGTAGTCCAAAAGTGTGCTAAGCTTGAACAAGGAAGGCAACTGTCCACCTCCAAATGTGGCCTTAAAGGGGCTACCAAGCATTCCTAAAAACCCTTCAAAATTCCTATAGAAAATTCTCTTCAAAATACTCCAAATATGTCTATTAACTTCGTCCAAATACTTCTCCAAAAACAACTTAGCAAGTTCAGTCAGAACTCAATACTCCCAAAGGATGATATATAACTTTTCTGGTGCAAGGAATCTCTCAAAATGGTGGAAAATGAAGGTGGTTTTTCCTTGAAAGAGAGATAATAGTATATTAGTGTGGTTTCCAAGTGCTACAAATGTGGTATTTAATAAGGAGAAGATAAACATTTATTTAGTGTGAACCAATCAAGTTTTGATAGCACACTAGATAAACTAACCATGTTGTGACAACACGACTATAAATTCAGAGGGAGAATCATGTGTAAAAGAAAAATGGTCGAATGTTTATTTTTTAAGGAATAATGGTATCAGGTGTATGGGTTTTGAACCACTAAAAATTCAACAATGCACTAAAGATGAACTAATCTCTAACTGATTATCTATCTAAGACCCATGGACGCAGTCGAACATGATGCCACCGTAGTTACACCTACCCCGAACATGGTCTAGAACTACCAATGTCGCGGTTAAGTCTCTCAGTCTTTCACACAAATCGCTACTACAGTAAAAACTATCGCCACTACAGTTGGCTCACTGCCCCCGATCGGGTCCCCTCTCTTCTCATGCTAAGCTACAGACTTGATACAATTTCCTATAAACCTAAATTATCAACAGGTGTTTTTTCTATTACCTCTAACCAATTGACTTGCTGACTTGACTAACAACAAATTCATTTAATTAATGTTTTCTTTTACCAACTTATACTAATCTATTAAGCAATAGTTCTCCATAATTTAATTTAGTTAGATAGGATTCCTCCCATGTAGATAATACCATTTCATACCTTAGAAAAAAATACGTATTTTATCTTAAATTCTTAAACAAATAACCCTCAAATTAATTACCTTAATGTCAAATTGTACTTTAATGTAAATCCCAAAGTTCTCATCATAACTCCAATAATTCTGTGTCCTTACTAATTACACCATCACGCCAATATCAGTATAACCGTCCCAACAAAATGTCACCATGAACCAAAATTAACATAATTAAATCAAAAATATTTCCTAAGCCATTATGAAAATCCAGGTTATTACATTAGTCCCTCCCTAATTAATTTCCTCCTTAAAATTCTTATCCATAACCATTGATTAATTCACTATCCACCATTACATCACAATCCTCAACCACATGACAATCATGATGCTCACATAACTATTATAAACTTTAGTACTCTTCATTCCACGAGCACAATTTTTTCCTTTATGCTTGTGGCATTTGTAACTTAGCATCTTATTTACTCCCAACTGATTTGATTATTTTGAGACTATCCAAAGCTATACTCTAAGTCTCTAACAGTTCCCAAACATAATCCTAGGTTCCAAGTCTTACAATTCATAAGAGAAAGTGATACTCTCAACTTGTGTAAATTCATGTTAACACGAAGTGACACCATACACAAAGTTTTATCTTCAAAAACTTAATAAAAACTATACTACCAGACCATTCAGAACAAAATATTAAATCCAATTTAGGCAAGATATCACATGCAGTGAAAATGACTATTACCCATGAAACCAATCACACTAGGATGCTCATGTAATCTTATGCAATAATTCGTTAAAGAAAGGCCTCAGTTATCGTGATATATCATCCATGCTCGGCTTAGCCTGCATCTAACACTAAGCCAATATTGTCATCATATCCAGAGAATGACTAAGTAACAACCTTCAACTATCGGAGACTAATGCATCTCAACTAGGGTGCAACAAATAGTCCAAACAATCCTTCCCAAAACTGGAGGGATTTTATGTGTATAAACTACAAAACTTAGTCTTACTACAAGGCCAACACATTTCTCACAATTAAATCTATAATTGAATTAACCCACTAGCAACCGATGTAGCCTTTAGGTGAGCCATAAACCTTGACTTAGGATATCGCCTCACTACTAAGAACGAGGGACGAGATTGAAAACCTTTGCAACAAAGTAGTGGGGGTTATTAATACAATAAAGAACGTGAAACTTCCCACTTAGGAGTGGTGCCCACTCACTCGCTTATTTTTTTTTCACACATAAAACATGTCACGAATAAAGTTGAGATGTTACCAACCATTTTTCGGATGTCATAACTAGAATCCCTTTCTTAACCCTTAAAAATGCAATTTTCCCTTAACCAAAATCTTAAAGAGAAACCTAATGAATCATGTTTATACCATTGTTTGTCTCTGGAAAATTTAATTATCTCCTATGGATGTCACTGGTGACAATCTGTGACTTAGGCGTGCACACCCTACAATGGATACCGCTTCCATTACATCAATTATGATATGCCTTTTAAATCTGAAAAAATTCTCTTTCACTTGAGCTAAATACTAAACGGACAAAATTGTTTCAATTTGTTTTGGGAAAGTCAGGATGCTCGAACCTTGTAGGAGTTTGACACCATATATTCAACTGTAAATTCTTACGCGGTACGTGTGAAGAACCAACCATTTTTTGTCTTCAAAATTAGATTGAGAAGTGAAAACTTGGACAAAAGGTAATGCCACAAGATAGTTCATGTTGATCTCACACTTAAGTCTTACTTGCCATGAGTGAAAGTGTTGCTACTACTACTGCCATCTGTCGATAATTTGGGAGTCTCAATACATTTTTACGTGATTTATTGCTTACTGACCACCTCACTATACTAAGGTTATAGTGCTAGGATGTTAAGACCAATGTACAATGCACAAGTCACTTCTAGGTAGCCAAATGAACCCAAATGCCAGAGTTATTGGTGGTGCTACATAAACTATACAAGTTTTAACCCACAATGGGAACGACTATTGTAGACACCATATTCTAGGACTCCCATAAGTCTCTCCTTATGTCCCTAGAACTTCCCCAATTCATGAAAAACCCTAGGTCATACTCCGAGTACCGATCTAGACGCCATCGGGCTCTCTCAAGCCCAATTTGACCCCGATCAACTTCATCATCAGAGCAAAAGCTCAATGGATATTTGAAGGGCTTTGAATCCCCTTTCTAAGGGTCCACCCCATGCATGAATCGGTATAACAATTCGGACGAACGAACCATTTTACTACCGAAAACTGATCTGGAAGCCACCGGGTACTCCCGAACCCCATTTTTATCCCAGTCAACTTCATCGTAAGAGAAAAATTTCAATGAATCTTCGAAGGGCACTGAAACCCCTTTCTAATGATCTACTCCTAACAGAAATGTCATAACCATTCGAACAAATGATCTGTTTTCCCTCGAAGACTGATCCGGAGGCCACTGGGCGCTCCTGAGCTCTGTTTGACCATAGTTAACTCTTCAGCTCGAATGAGACTAAATGAATCTTCTAAGGGAATTGAATACCCTTTTAAATGGTGCACCTCATGCGCAAATCAACCTTACGGTATGGACGAACAACTCGTTTACTCCGAAAGGTCATCGGGCGCTTTTGGGCCCTGTTTTCCTATAAACCGCCTTTTTTCCTATTTTATCCATGTATTATTTACATATATCATATTTGTGATTCATACATGCGCCTTATATAACACGTATTATCGTTTCATCATAAAGATCAATATCTTGATAAGCGTACACATCATATTTTTAATTATTATTTCGGGAACACTTCTTTGGATGACCTCACTTAGTCTTTTCTATGATGCGAGTCGATCGATTTTTATCTCCACTTATATATACATGCACACACACTTCGCGAATAAATTAAGGATTATTGTAACATAATCCCATGAGAGACCGAAAGGGCGGGATAAGGACCTAACACCTTCCTATTCCGTAACTTAGTCCGCGAACCTCCAATCTAATTAGTTTCGCAAGCATCAGTTTGTCTTTGATATCATTCTTTCGAGGCGAAAACATGTTCTTTTACCTGTTTTGTGCAAAATAGGCTGGTGATTCTATCTCCTTACATCACCCCACATCGACGACGATCGAAGCGTTCCTACCGTGCGTGTGAGCGCCATCCCTCGAGATGGATAAGGAGATGGAAACAACTGGGGAAGGATGACCACACTTGTCTACGAACCACTAATGAAGATGGTCAAGTTATTTAACCTCTAAGTTTGCCAATGGAGATGAATACCACTATTTTCTTACGCTTACAAAGTCACTTGTCGAGTGACTGTTGTCATTACGAACCCTTGCTTAGGGATAGTCCAGGTCCCTTGCCTTGATGCCACCGTTAATGAGCCATTTTGATCTCAAGGTTATTGTAATTGTTGTCTTGTCCTCAAGTTTTAAATCCCTAAAAAATGCAATATAATTGTATGAATAAAAATAGTACTTGACTTGATCTCATAGAACTTTTATCTCAAAAAACATGTCATCATTGAGAAAGATGGAACATCGAGAATATTTTTAGTGCTTGGATATCACCGAGGAGGATAACAGACCTCATGTTAATGGTTTCACATATTAGAACCACTTGTAACTGACTCATTTCCTTGCATCTACTTCTAGATTTAATTGTCCACGAATGATGTACTATATTACGAATGTTCTTCCAACACTTGTTATGACTCAGGGGTGAGTCACTACAATCCGATACCCTTTATAAATTCTTAGCAATGATATTCATATGTTCCTAAAACCAAATATTATGCACACTTCTATTTGTCTTGTACTTATGGTATTTGTGTTACGAGCTCTTGAGATAATGAGGATTTATAACAAGATGCGATCCTAGTTTTGAGCCTTTATTAACCTACACATTGCCTTTATGCTAAAGGTGGTTGACTAAATAAAAACTTGGTTGTTCCCGACTGTGGGTCGCCACTTGTCGTACGTTCTCGATGAACTTATTTCGTTTTCTGAGAGAAACGTCACAAACCTTTCACAATGTCTAAGCACCACGAGATGTTAAATGAATTTAAAATAATCATAATTAGTCCATTTCCAGTGATACAAAGTCTCGAGGCCAACACTTATTACATTACCTACTATCCTATATAAGGACACCTATGGAAGGTGACATAATGACTAAAACCCCAATCCATTGTTGTCGATGAAATAAATACTCCAAAGGTACCAAAATTCACTCTAACGTTACAGTCGCATGCAGGTATAAACTCGATTATCCACTCTCCTTGCAAGGATGAGTCCTAAACCGAACTTTGATGGTTGAAGGATGAAATCTTAATTTAATGACTACATGTCACTTTCGAAAGGAACGTGGACCTAAATATCTTATATCAAGTTATAACGACCCGACCCAAAATTTGGGGTTGCCCATAGGCCAACCTATTCAGGCCTGTCTGCGTTAAGTGTGAAGTGGAATAACCTAAATATTATTTCTAGTTCATTATAATTGATAACAATTATCGAATAAACATGTAACTCTATTTTAGGCATATAAACATAATAATAACAAGTGTGGAACCCATTAGAAAATATCCTAAGGTTCAAGTAATTAGAGATATTGGCATAAGAATAAGAATTACTTACAAGTAAAATGCTCTTAAAAGATAAAATCTCTGCTAACATGTCATAACAAATAGAACGGGGGCAAGTTAATGCCTAGTAAGGGTTCCTAACACAATGCAATAAATAAATAAAAGACAAAAAGAACAGATGCAACACCATGACCACTATAATTCTACATTATATTATTATACAGTATATATATTAACCATGTTTTATTTTCAAAACATTATCTTTCTTATCCGGTTAATTACCATTAACCCTTATCTTCACAATTTACCATTTTATTTCAAAAACGTCCTTTATTCCAATAAATCACATGGTTAATTTGGAAAATCATGCTCTTGTATTATCTTTTAATTGTCCGGTTTCCTTTAAAAAGTATCCATTTTTACTTCAGTTAACACAAGTCTGATGATTCTTGAAAATATAATTTCAACACATGCACCCGATGTTTTAAAATAATTATTCACACATACATGCCTTAAATATTGAGGTTGTGCCCCCACCCTAGGATTACTCACACATCCAAATGCTAACCCGCTATCTTTAGGGAACACATCAAATTACCCACACATTCTCGTGTAAAACCTAGGTTTATGCCCTACCATGGGATTACATTCACCATGTAGTTATTCCTTTTACTCCTTTGGTTTACAATTACTAGGTCCTTTAATTTATTTGATGTTTTGGGTCACCAATTCCTTTACTACATGTTTACCCATGACTATGGACCATTTATTTTAAACCCGGAATATTATATTTGTAATCATTTATTCAATTATCATTTTTTATCATGGAATTACCAAATCCATTTCTTTCATAAATTTCCTTTTATCATGGAGTTCACCAAATCCCATTTAGGTTTACAGGATCCCACCTCCTTTTATAAATGTCTAAGCCTATGATTTACTAGCGAGTTGTTTTGGATCTAAGCTAAAGCCGCACCCTAGGAATCCAGGCCCTTGTTAAATTTACCTTGGTTACTTTTTTATTAAAACTCTTTCACTTTCATAAAGTTCATTTCCGTGCGGTCCGACCATTATTTTTAGCAAAATACCCAGATAGCACCATATTTGATAAAGTACTCATATTTAACAAAATACCCATCTTAATCCATATCTATTACTTATATAGACACCCATTTTAATTTCCTTTTTTACATTTCAACATATTATACCCGACCAATGGCCAAACTGTGCAAAAACATTTTATGCGTAATTTATACTTTCGTTCCCTTTATATAATTAAACATATACATAATTTTCTTTTGAACATTATTAGTCTTAAATTGATTCAAAACAACACTAGGGTTATCTCATAATTCCAAAGCACCGAGGTTACTTTGTAATTTCTTTACAAAGTTAAATCCGAAAACTATTTTCATATCAGGGACTAATTCTCAAAACCACAATTTTAGGGAACTTTTTGTAATTTCATCAAAATCCATGGTTATTTCACAACATAAAGCCCAAGTTTCAATTTGTAATTGCACAATGTTTATGTTACTTTGTGGTTATCAAATGTTCGGGGGCTATTTTGTAATCCCAAAGTTCAATATTATTTTGTAAATATTCCTAAAAATACATTTATAGTGTCAAAATAGAACATTTTAACGATCTTAGGGTCCAAATTATAATTTCATGAAAGTTTGAAGTCAAAATAGTTTTTATAAAGATTAAAAAATAAAAACACAATTTATAATACTATTTGGCCTTGTATATGGAGCTTAAAGTTAAACCCGTGATTAGAGATAATTCTCTTCATTAAGAGCCTAGAGAAGGATTCAATAAAGATTAATGAGATTACAAAGGAGTGTAACAAGTCAAGTGAGCGTTCTCATAAGCCAACGCGAAAAAGACAGAGGAAGCTGGAAGCAAGTAAACCAATCTAACCATTAGAAAATGGTACAGAGGAAGCCTCCCCAAGGAATATGTTCAATGAACCTTTGTATTTTGTTTTAACTAATGTTATGTGTATTTATGAGACATATTGTAATATTTTGTGAGGTTAGTCAGTATCCGTGAGGGACCATATCTGGCAGGACTTGGGAGAGCTTTCATGCTCTATGAATAACCTCACTTAAGGAATCAATGAGGGAACTGGTTTGGAGGATTGAGAAGCAAGGCAATGTTAAGGCATGACTTAACATCTTTGAATACACCAGGTAAAACACTAGATAGTCCGAGAGAGAATAAGCCAAATAAACATGTTGTGAGTAACCACCAGCTTGATCGACCCGGAAGTGTTCATGAGTAGCGAAGAGATGCTGACGTAGAAAATCATTTCCTGACATAAAGGAATATTCCTTTTACACATTATTCCATGCCGGTAGACTTCATATAATGTATTGGGCAAAGAAATCATTACTTTTCATTAAAGTAATACTTTTGTCCATGTTTTAATACAACTTTATGCTACACTAAACAATTTTATCCCCCATTAGATGGTTGATAGCGAACTAGCAGGGGCGTGCTAAAAGAGACAAAGTGGATTCATGGTCCCACAAGATTGGGACTGAGACTATACATACTACGTTATTCTATTTTGGGAAGGATGAATAATAGACATGGGATCACACATCAGAGAGAGAGAGAGATTTTTGAGAGAGTTATTATAAGAGCCAGAGCTTTTATCCTTCACCCTTAATACCTTTGCCCAATATTTTCACCTAGAACATAGGCACTTATTGATCTTTGTCCCTTATTCCTTTATACCTTGGTGTTTGAGCTGCCTACCTGGGGTGTATATAGATTTCTTAATTTTTTCTCCCTCTAACTAGTTGTTTTAAGGGTTCATTTATTATTCTAAACAGATCATACTTATTGCTTGGTAATGAGTTATACACGAGAGTTTGTGAGTTCATACTAAATAGTGGATTTATCCCAACTAAGTTTATTACTTCATGGCCACTAGCATCTTATCTGTTAAATTATCACCATTAATAGAGGTTATGCCTCAGTTTATATTTGATCACCCTAGCACCAAGAGAAATGCTCACTTACATTTGGCGACTCCGATGGGGAGGTATTTTTTCAACAATGACTCAAATAATGTTAATCGTGTTAATAGCTTTGATGAGATCTAACGGAGAGATGAACAAGAAAAAAGGGAATGCGAGGTTCCTAGGAATAGGGTCCCTCAAGTGGGGGTTCCATCAGCTACAACTATTATGTAAGTTGCCACATTTACACAGGCTTCCACAAGCACTGTGAAGGGGACCGTTAGAGGGCTCATCTCATGGCAAAATTTATGTAGTTTTTACGGACGCCAATAGCCATGATGACATGGGCGGGTGGGTATTAGGGTAAAGGTGATCGTGAATAGGGTGAAGACGTATCGGCCACGGGCCTTGTTGAGCTTAAAGGTGAGGGAAACTAGGGCCCTATAAGCATGGTGCTCTAGTTGGTGAGGGAGACAAAATGGTGTGGTAAGTGGAATGGGATGGGCCTTATAAAAATCACATGACCGTTCTATGAATGGACGATGGTAATGGTCGCTGCGTGACACGCTGGGGAGCTATTGATGGGAAAAATCAACACCACAAGGAAGTGGTGTGCATAGAGTAACAAGCTCGATGTCACGGTGGTAGAGAGTATCACCACAAATACTCGCGTAAATGGTGAATGGCGATTTTAGGTGAGGATCTAAAAATGTAGATGGAAACATAAACTGTGTAAAATCAAGATCCAAACCAGGTAGTAGGGTGGAAGGAACAATGGGTGGGTCGGATGCGATAAACGGTGGAGGAAGATGATCCAACTCAAGCGTGGGAGACACACACTCATTGGGAGGAGTAAATGAATACTCTCAAGGGAGTGTGGTTTCTAAAGATGGAGTTGTCAACTTCTCCACAGGAGTAGCATCGGTGAATGTGGTGAGTGGGTAAGACGAGGCACCAAGATCAGAGATAGAGGAATCTCTAAAAATATCGGGCTCAACGGGAACCATGCTTGGTGGGACATCATCCATATTCGGATAGTTAGGAGCTATCACGGATTCTATCTCAGGAAAATGGTGAGCACTCGTAGCCGGAGCTAACCTAGGATAAATTGGTTCCTCGGGAACACAAGGGTGAAGCTCGATATGTGTAGACTCGGGCATTGTTTTGGATATTTCAGGAGTGGGAACCGCAAGGTGGGGTTCATGTGGACATGGTGAGATTGGATCAGGCTCACTATCGAAAGGTAAGTCAACACAATTATCGACTTGGGACCCGAAACCATGGAATGGTCTCAACTTTGAGATTCTCGGGGTGGTAGGGTTGGTCACACTCAAAATTCGTGTCACAAGGGGACATATCATCGTCACACTCGGTTGCAATGATGGGTGGAGGCATGGGAATATCCGACTCTCGCGCACACTCCAATTCATTTAACCTTTGTTCAAGCCTTTGGAGAGCTTGAGTTTGAATTGCTTGCTCTTGCTCAAGTATGAACTTTTGCAAGAGGGTTTCGAGAGCGGATGTGGATGAAGGTGTTGGTGGAATGATGGGTGGTGGTGGTGGGTGAGGTGGAAACAACTCGCTATAATCGGGACTATATGGAGAAAACTCATATGAAGTGTGTGGAGTGGGGCCAAGTTCATCATACACGAAAGGATCGCTTTCGTGATGGACAAATGGTCGATACGCATTGGGTGCGTAGTGAGGGGACTGATCGTGAACGGGTGCACAAGGTTGCCATGACGACTGTTGGAAAGTGTGAGGATCCACAACATCGGGTTGGGATTTGTATTGCGTGGAAGGGTGATCAGGCCTCCATGAATAACTTGGGTACTCACACAACTCGGGATTAGGTATAGCGGGATAATGTGCCGAGGTGGGTTCCGGGACAGTTTCATATGGATACACATGGTCCGTGGTGGGTTCCGATGGATATGACAAGTATGGACACTCATGGGACATGTGATCGGCATAATAACAGTGGGTACACAACAAAGGATGAGGCACGGTGACACTTGACACCGAGGGTAATGGAATAAGAGGTGCATGCATGGATGGGTCAAGAATACCAACGGTACTCGTGAGAGAGGTCAAACGACTAAGAATAACATAAAGAGATGGCTCGGGATCACTCTCACACGTGTCACGTGTCAATGAAAAATGACCAAAGTAGTCCCGTAAAGGACGTTCTTCGGCCATGTGGAGAGAAGTATTTTTTTGGAGTTTTTAAAAAAAAAATCAAAAGAAAGGAAAATATTTTGGATTTTTCTAAAAATAAGGGAAGAAAATATTTTTGGAGTTTTGTGAAAAATAAAGGAAGAAAATATTTTTGGATTTTTTTTTTGGAAGAAAAGGTGGGGAAAATAGATGGACTCAGAATTTTGGACGAACCAATTAAAATCGACTACCGAAAATGGAATTAGACACACACACACAAGTCAAGAAAATTTTCTACCTAGCACATAGCCAATTTTTATCTTTAGATTTAGTGAAAGGGGTAGTCAAATTTTGATTAAATCCGGGGGCGATAAAAATTCACGAAAATATCTTAGTGATCGCCTTTGCAAAATTTTCTCCTAGTGGGCTACCTAGTTGATTGATTTTAAATTTAGTGATGGCTAGGGTAGCACACAATGGTAAGCGAGTGAGTCGGGTGATGAAATCCCTTCTCGTGAGTGATCGGGTGTAGGTCTTAGTTAATTAATTCATCACACCATTCGAAAATAAATGCGAGAATAGAATCAAATAAGAGCACACAAAACACACACAATAAATGACTCGCTAACAGGAGAGGCGCGAAGGTTTAGAAATGTACCTCCCACGGTTTTTAGGCCGTGGGGTGTCGAAAAATTTGAGTCGACCGGGGGGAGATCACGCCTATCTCAGTCGTCCCCGGGAGTCGTACCGACCCAAGGTAGAGAGGCTTCTAAATCCTCGCCTTTGAACGTCCTCTCTCTACCTTGTCCGGTTTTCCTATCACGCTTGTCTTTAATTTATTATAAATTTTAAAATGAAAAATAAATGGTGTCTCTATGCACCGCAATACAAGCCAAGGATAAAATAATCCTAATACAAGCCTTCTAAAATTAAAAAAAAATGGTAAGAAAAAAAATAAAAATAAAGTGCAAAAAAATAAATGAACTACAAAATTGAATCCGCTCCGAGCTTCACAATCCCAAGAATGGCAACGACACCATTCGATAACGTGGTTTTTGCGTGTGTCGTTGTTGTTGAAAGCCAAGTTAGTAAAAAATCCTCAAATACCTACAAAATATAACAACTTCAAGTGTAGAGGTAAGTAAAGGTATCAATCCACTTCCTAGGGAGTAAGCTAGAGACAAATTCAATTGTAATTTACTTTTTATTTTCTTTTTGTGCTTTTTCACTTTTCTAAGTTTTTTAGCTTTTTCAATATTAAAACAATAGGGTGAGGTGAGGTTTTAAACTAAACTAAACTAAGATGAAAATAACTAACTAGAAAATGACTAAAATGGAAAATAAAGTCTAACACTAAAATAAGAGATAAAGTGAGGTAAATAATTATGAGAACAATCAAGGAGTGGGATTACACCATAAATTTTAGCTATTCTAATTAATTAATTTAATTATTTGAATTCTCCCAAATTAATATTAAAATTACAAACCAACTCTCGTTGCAAGTGTAATTATGATAGTAATCTTTTAGAATGTTAAGTTTAACACCCAACAACTCTAGAAAAATAGATGTACACTCTTTTTAATTAATCACCCGCTAGGATCGATCAATTAAAATTTATATCAATCTTAGAAAATAATTTTAGAGTTGAAATTCAAGTTATAATGCCCCACTTAAGAAACTCCTATCTCTAGTTCGAATCTAAAATGGGTATTATAACTTGAATTTCGATTTTCGCTCGAAAATCATTTACCCTCTCTCGCGGCGTAAATCTAAGGGTGAGGGATTAAAATTAACATTCAAAGGGACTTTTCAAGTAATTAAACTAATTAAAATAAAACAACAACAAATAAGGGTTTTACCCCACCCCTTGAAAGGGGTTTTAGCCTAACATGGTATCAAACATAATAAACAAATATTCAATAAGCATAAACAAATAAAATAGAAGGGTAAGAGGACAAATCTTCAAACAAGTCTCTTTGATTTGCAAAATTGGACTCTAATCCTCCATTGAAATTGAGCAACATCCATTCAAATTGAGCTTTCCACAATATTTAATTACATACAAACACTCATTTGAATCACTCAACAATTAATTTCTCACGAATATTAAAAAAATAAAAACAAAAATATATACAAAAATATTCTACCTAATTTATTTTCTAGTCTAACCTATCTCTCTCTATAGAATTTTCTTTCTCTATTTGATGATCATCCCTGAAAAGGCCTTGAGGTCTTCTTTTATATGCAATTGGAGCTAACGGGTTAAATTGGGAAAATAAGGATGTAAGAGCATGGGGAGTGTGCACATGGGGGTAAATTAGGTAATGGAAGTACACATGTGCATGGAAAATGTGTGAGGTCATATGAATGAGGGGTGAGGGATTAAAAAATCTGATTTAGTTATTGGTATTTTGGGTAATGGGATAAAAAGAGATAGATGGGGGTATAATGGGTATTGGGACTTAAAGGTTTAATTACGCACATGGGGTTTAATTGGTTTGGTCTTTGGTTTGTTAATAGGTGATAGAAATCGTGTAAGACTTTGGAAAATGGGTTTTGAATGGTTAGTTGGGTCTGGGAGTGGATTTGATCGCCGGAGATAGCAGCCGGAGGTTTGCCGGAGGTGGTTGGATCTTGGGGTTGCGATCGGAGTGTGGATAGGGAGTGAAGGTGGCATCGGCAGGACGCCGGTGGGGCGACGTGGTCGGGATCGCAGGGGTAAGGCTGGGACTGGGTATGGTTAGAGAGAGAAGAGGTGGGGGGGCCGACCGGACAACGCCGCCATGGGTTGTGGTCGGGGGCGCAGGTGGCAGGTCGCCGGACTGTTGAGGTCGCCGGGCAGCAAGTGTAGGCTTGGGGTTGTTGGGTCACCACCGGCGCGGGTTGGACAGTGGGTTGATGGTGGTGATGGTTGAGGATCTGATGTTTGTTGGTTATGGTGGGAGACCATGTGAGTGTGTGAGTTTTTAGCAAGGTTCTAAAAAACGCGAGGCGTGATCGAGGCGTGGAGGTCAAGCCTTAAGCCTTAGAAGCCTAGGCGGGTTTAAGCGTAAAAAGGCGTGAAAAGGCGTTTAGGCCTTCTTAATATATTTTAATATTTTTACACCATAACAAGGCTATTAAAATACTAAAATTGTACATATCATAAAAATATGTCCTAATATATGAAAATTAAAATACTATTTGATTATTTTGGATGAGATAATGGTTCGGTTAGTTAAAAAATTCTTTAAAAGGCGATATCGTTTCACTAAAACATTGTTGTTTTTAGAAAAAAGTGCGCCTTAAGGGTTTTACTAAGCATAAGGCGTGAAAAACTTAAGGCGAGGCGTTTCGCCCAAGCCTTAAGCCTAGGCGGGTCTTTTAGAACAATGGTTTTTAGTTATGGAGGGTAGAGAGAGAAAAGGGTGGTGTAGGGAAGAAGATGATAAGGGATAGTTTTAGTGTGGTAGGGTGTAGGATGAGTTAGGTGAGGATGTGGGGGTTGTTTTGGGTGCAGGGGTGTGTAGGTATGTTTGGGTGTGAGTGGATTAATGTGTGTTTTATTTGGACACCTAAAAATAACACTAAAAACAAAACTAAAATAAAAATAAAATTATTATAACAAAAAATCTAAAAATTAAATTCCTATTCTAAAAATAAAATAAAGACTCAATTAAAAATGAAACTAAAAAGAAATAATAAAAAAATAAAAAAAAATCTAATAAAACTAAAATTAAAATTAAAATCCTAAATAAATGTAAACTCAAATAAAACTAAAAAAAATTAATAAATCTTAAAAAAAATCTAATCCTAATAAAAACTAATAGAAATCAAAATAAAATAAAATTATACTAATAAAAAAATAGAAAATAAAACCTAAAAAATGTTAAATAAATCTATAATAAATTCTAAAAATAAAAATGACTCAAACTAAAAATCTAAAAAATAATAAAATGACACAAACAAAACACACACAGGCTTGGGCTAAGTTTGGGCTAAGTTTAGGCTCGGGTTAGGGTACGGGAGAGGGAATTTAGCTCCATTTTACTGCAGGTTGCCTTGAATTATAGCTTTTGACACTGCAACGCACATTAGACCTACAAAATAAACATTTAAGCGCATAAGACCCAAATTGTCGAGAATTAGCAACTAAAGTACGTCTATTCGGGGTAAAAATTGTACAGTTTTGGGTGCTTATCAATGACATTTGGGGATACAGTGGATGGGGACTCGTTCGTTACTCTCGTGGAACCTTTCACAGTTCCTTATAGTGGAATCCCTCTCTCTTTGACCAGACTCGTTGGTCTTTCGACGAGCAACCTTACTTCTACCGTGACATCTATCATTGGAGCACCTGTTGTTACTAATATTACACCCGTGGTTGCTCGATCAACAACTATGGTGATGGGGGCAGCTGCCCAACCCTCTTTAATCATTGAGGAGATAAAAAAAGGAGATATTGAAGATGATGCCATCTTCCTCACAAAGCGCTAGTGAGACTACCTCTATTTATGATGACTTTCGTACTCCTTATCTAGAGGAGTTTAATAATGAACCATATCCTAATGATTATGTTTCCCATATTTTTTAGAAATACATCGGGAAGGGGGGAATCCAAAGGAACACATCAAGAGGTTTGTGGAGTATTCGAGTGCTCACTGTAATAATAAAAAATTACGCCTAAGGGAGTTTTATAAATCCCTTATAAATAAAGCTTACATGTGGTACTCCCCCTTGACACCGAGGAGCGTGGATACGTGTGAGGACATGCAAGTTTTGTTTGTTCAAAAGTTCTTTTTGGGTGAGGATGAGTTCACCTTAACCCATCTTTTATGGGAGGAGCAACGGACCGGTGAGGATGTGGTGGCATATATATAAAGATTCAGAGAGAGCTCTCTCGACGCGAGAGAGGAGGCCAATGGGTCAAAATTACTTCAACTTTGTATGGAAGGATTTCACCATGAGTATATTTATCACTTGATAAATGAGATACGCGAGGGCACGTTTGTATCTTTCTTGATGTCTTTATGAAACATTGCTTTGGTTATTCGCTCAAACTCAGTCATGATAAATAAAGTGTTTAAACCACAAACTGGGGATTAAAGATGCCAGACTCAACGGGTGGGTTATGCCGATGGAGCCGTTGAAGCTAAAATAGGGCAGAAGAAGGATAACAAAAGGAAATTTAATATAGATAAAGAAGACCCTCCACCATTGCCTTGCACTGTTGAGGAAGCCATTCATTATTATAATGAAATGCTTCGTAATGGGATAGTTTATGCACCCAAGAACGTTGTCCAATATGCATTAGGAGTAGACTTTCAATTTGATCCCAAATACTTCCATATACATTGGCATGTTTCTAACTCGACCAACTCATGCTTCAGGTTGAGAAGAATTATAAATAAGCATATGACAGCCGGAATGCTGCAGATACCTCAGGAAAATGCCAACAACAACCCACTGCTAGCTCATGGGGAAAACATGGTGGTGGCCTATGACGAGGAAGCTGAGGATCACACGAGGAAGTCGAGAAGAGAAAGGAAGGAGATTGAGTTAAAATTAGAAGATTACACAGTGGGAATGACAAATATAGTTATTACCTATGACGAATTAAGTGTCAGAGACATGGAGGACATATATAACATGGAAGGATATTTGGTTGAACCCAACTTAGAGTATCAAGTTATGTCAAAGTCACCCAAATTTGCGTGGTTCTTCGATCAAGTTGGGATGTCTCGGGAGAAAAGACTAGAGATCACTCAGGCGATATTAGACATTGCAAAGAAGAATGTTGTTCGTTCACTGAGATGGAAGGGCCTAATGGTTAGGCTGGTAAAAAGTACATGTCAAAGATAACTTTATTTGATGCCGATAGAGCAATTAGGTTCCTACACAATCGGTCATTGTATGTCATAAAAAGTGTGAATGGTGTAAGCTTTGCTAGAGCTTTGATGGATGGAGGTAACTCTATTAATATCATGCCTATTAGAACCTTCTATGCGAATAGTATCTTAGAAGCAAGGTTAATAGAGATAACAGTTGTTATTTCTGGTTACGATAACAAGACTTTAAAATCCATTGGGTATGTTAATGTTGGAATTGTGATGGGGAATCTCACATCACACATTAAGTTCCATATGATTGAGATTGCCACTCCATACCATCTTTTGATAGGAAAAGTGTGGATGCACAACTACAGTATAGTTCCTTTGACATATCACCAATGTGCCAAAGCTAACATGAATAGAGTCGAGACAGTAATTCGAGCAACCAAGAAAACTTTTGCACAAAAGGAGGCGTGTGCTTTAACACACCATATGGAGGGAGCTAAAGTCCAAAGGATTAGAGAAAGATTAGGACCTGTGAACAACCAAGGTGATGAGATGGTGGATGTCATTCCTAAACCTCAAACTATTTAAGAGATAGAATGAGGCCAAGGATTGGTCCAATTGAATAAGAGGTAAAATGATAGAGTGTCCTTAGCAGGTTTTCTGGAACCAAGTTAGATGAAGTTGATAAAGATAGACAGAGGAAAGCAGATGAATATCCCAAATGCCAATGCAAGAAAGTACAATTAGAGTATGGAAGATTGTTTTATCGCCTTTGATGGTGTGCCGGGTAGCTGAAGGAGATGGAGAGGAAGCTAACCCGGAGTATGAGTATTTCCTGGTTAATAATTAAGGGCAATTCCTTGTCATTGATAACTCTAACATTCATGAATTTTTTAAATAAATTAAAGATGATCGGGAGTGTATGACTGATCACCCAAATATACAAGTCTAACAGTTAGAGCAAATTGATTTAGTTAAGGGTATAGAAGATCAAAGGCCAATCTTTATTTCGAAGGACCTAGATGTTGATAGGAAGCAGGGGGTGATTGAGCATATTCAGGAATATAAAGATGTTTTTTCTTGGAAATCCACACAGATGGCAGGGATAGATTAAGAGGTAAGTTGCCACAAGTTGAATGTTATGCCTTCGACAATACCAATGAAGCAAGCAACCTGAACGTATAAGCCAGAGCTAGATCTCAAGATCAAAGAGGAGATGATATGGTTATTGGTTGTTGGATTCATTAATCCCATCCAACATATAATTTGGCTTCCAGTAGTATGCTAGTGGGAAAGAAAGACAAAAATCTAATACGCATATGTGTTGATTTTAGAGATCTCAACAGAGCTTGGCCAAAGGATGAGTTTCCTCCACTGTCCATTGACAGTTTGATAGATTCAATGATAGGTCATGAAATCTACAACTTCATGGATAGGTATGTGGGAGAAAATGGCATTTAGATCTCCAATGGGTAATTTTATGTACAACATCGTGAATTTTGGTTTGAAAAATGCAAGGGCAACTTATCAAAGAATGATGGTTGCCATTTTTCATGAATTTTTCCATGATATTTTGGAGCTCTATGTGGATGATTTGGTCATAAAGTTAAGGAAGGAGGAATCTCATGTGGATGATCTGAGAATAGTTTTCAATAGGTGTAGAAAACATAAATTAAAAATGAACCCACTCAAGTGCGCTTTTGGTGTAACGAGTGGTAAATTCTTGGGTTTTGTGGTCCATCGCTAGGGAGTTCAGATGGACGAAGATAAGCATAAAGTTATGCTTTATATGCCTTGCCGAAGAATGGTGAAGGAGTTGGAGAGCTTCCTCAGGAAGATTTCCTACCTGAGAATATATGTCCCAAGTTTGGCTGAGATTACTCATCTATTGATGGATTTGTTAAGCAAGACCATAAGTTCAAATGAGAGAAACCTCACTAAGAATATTTTAACAAGCTTAATAAATTAGACACCTCTCCATAAACAATGATACCTCCAAGAACTCGAGTATTGTTGTTATCAATTTATAAAATACTGCAAGTGCATGGGCTATTATAGAATAGCGAATGTAAGTACGAGTCGACCCATAGAGATCTGTGAATTTTAACTTTTAATAAAATTGCAATTGTTTAACTAGACTAAATGGGGTAAAAAATAATTATGCGTTAAACTAAATAAAAGGAACTACAATTAATGATAACAGCAAAAGAGAGTTGTAAACAGTACGAAAGAATTAGGATTCAGAGTCCATTTATCACGTAACTAATATTGCACACTAATTTAATGTTGTCATTCCATTTTTATAACTCAAATTAAATCGACTCTCGTCGCGTTTAATTCAAAAAATATGATGGTTATGTTCGAAATATTTTAAATGTTTCTAATAGGCGGCTAAAATCCTTATTCCCATTGAAAATATAAGTTTTAAAGGTCGCAAATGTATTTAAGCATAGACTATCAAAACAATCAAAGTGCAATAATAATCCATCAAAAATTAATATTTTTTAAATCTCAAAACTTGATTTGACAAAACAATTTTGAAGGTTTTAAAACACACTCTCTTGTCATTTTAAAATGAATACCAAATTTTTTATAACAATTAAAACGAGTAGGGAATAAACAACAATTAAATTAACGTGACAATATTAGTTAACTATCATAAACTTCACCTTAATCCTAATAGAAGAATTAAATTACCATGATAAAGGACAAAAATAAATTGTAAGAATGAGTAGAAATTTTCATTACTAATCAAACATACAATAAGTTCTCTCATAATAATCTTCAATTATCTAAAAATGATAAAAACTTGGCCCTTAAATTGAATACAATAACTCAAAAATTGCTCTCCGAAATTGTGAGCCCAAGGGCCTTTTTCATAGGCTATGAGGTGAGATGCTTGGGTTGGGGTAAAACACCATTTGATTGGTTATATTTGAGTTGATAATTATTGAAGTCTTTGTAAAACACCAGCTTTAATCGCATTTTTGACACCCAAAACTTCAAAATCTCATTTTTGTCCAACTTCAAAGTTGTGGGTCTTGTCAATACCTTTCCGAAAAGCTATGGCATGGACTCAACAAACACTCGAGCGATTTTATAAAAAATATTTAGTACAACTATGTAACATGTATCATGTCGAGACGTATCCTAATAATTTTTGCATATCGACTTCTTTTTTGTCCAAACTCTCGGGGTCCCTCTAAAAATGCAAAATAAAAATAACTAATTCAAATTTAGGGTCATACAAGTTTATAAAATTACATATTACCCCTCAATTGCATTTTACCCCTGAAATTCATAAGTTGCTCGTTTTAATCTCAAATTCAACTAAATTTCAGAGAGAACTTTATTTCACCTAGATAAACATTTCAAAAGTATTTTAAGGCCCATAATGCTTTAAATTTTCTATTTCACCCCTGGCGTTGCTAGAATTGTATTTTTAACTTGAATTTTATTCAAACTTGCATTTTTATTTTTCATTCACCAAAATGACTCTAAAAGCTTATTATTTATGATACAACGGGTCTAACAAGGCCTAGATTTGGGCATAATTGATACAAAATAATTCACTCATCAAATACCCCTAAACCTAAATTTTGCTTGTCCTCGAGCAAAACTAAAATTTTATAATTTAACTCACTTTCGTAGGAATCACGATGGCACTTAGCATCTGCAATGAGACGTTAAACCCCTAGGTTACCCTAGTGGACGAGCTTTGTCTCATGAGGATTTTCAGTGAATATACCAAATTTTAAAAACTTTACACAATACAAAAGACACAAAAGTAACATAACTAAGTTTGAATGCAAACTTCATAAATATAGTAGAACTTCACTTTTCAATCTCAACTTATTCTGCTGGTGTGTGCATAGCCAAAATAACTGTCCATTTCAAAAGATTTTACCATTACATTTCTTATCCAAAAGTTCCTTTTGATTTTAAAATCTCACGAGATGCGCTCTCAATCGAACACTTGGAAGCCGACTATTTTTGTCTCGGTATATGTGAATAAAAGAGTAAATTTAGATGAACAAATTTCACATATACATAATGAAAATTGGATTTTTTTTAATGGATGAATATAATCTCACGAACGGAAACTCGATTACTTGTTGAAAACGTTGAATCACACAATGAATCCTATTCATCTTCTCTCCACACTCTAACTAACTTCCCTTGAGATTGATTATGACTTTTTTTATTGTATTTTAGTCTAAGGTTTTCGATAGAAATAATAACCTTTGGAGTTCAAAATTTCTGAGAATATAGAAGTTTTTTGGTATTATGACTTTTAGGCACTTTTTCTAACCTCCATTTTTCTTTCCACTTTCCTTTTTCTTTTCAAACTCGCATTTTTTTCTTTCCTTCTTCTTTTCTTCTTGTTTTTTCTTCTTCTTTTCTTTTCACAAATCATTTTTGTAACCTCCTTTTCTTTAGGACTTTTTCTACCTTAATTTTACCATGATATTCTTTGAAAAATGAGTATGGCTTCTTTTTATGAGCTTTAAACTCCCAGTTGGATTTAGGTAGGATAATGGGTTCTCAATAAAAGGCATATTTTCTTTTTAGGCTCAAATGGGCTTGCAACGGAATAATGTAAAAATGCTAGAGTTAGGTTTAATTTTTGGGCTTTTAAATAATGGCCTAATGTCATTTCTTAAGTTTTGTTAAGTTAATTTGTGTTTCAAGATGACTTGCTGAGACTTCTAGTACTTAAGATTCACATTTTGACTTTTTGTTTTCAATAATCGAACAAAATAAAGAATTTGAGATCATCAACGAATTAATCACCGAAGGAAAGTTTGAGTTATTTTAACTTTGAGTTATTTAAATCTCTTGAAAACGATGAATGGCACAAAAAATCTCGTTGGGTTAAATCTCCATATTTATTCATTAATCATATTAAATTTCTCCTCAATATCCATTTTCGATCACATTATATGGCTAATATGTAAAAATATTTATAAGTTAAGAGGTCCATGAATTAATTTTATATTACGAAATCATTTTTAAACTCAATAATATTGAAAATCTTTTAGGATTTTTTTAAAAAAAATAATGTTTTTTTTTTCAAATAGGATAAAAATGACCTCAATTCCCCCAAACCTAATTTCTACATTATCCTCAATGTATAAGACAAAAATTGAAAAGGTGAAAAAGATATGAAACATATTACCGTAATGAGGGACTTTTTCCAATGCACAATTCCTGAAAAATAAAAATAATGATAAAACAATAATAACCCAATTTCATGTTCACTCTTGGTACACAAGGACTTAGAGGAGAATATCCTCCACTTCTCGATATCGGAATTCCAAATATATCTTCAACCTTTGACCATTAACTTTGAAAATTTCACCATTTTTAGGATTCTCTATCTTAATCGCCCCATGTGAGTAGATTGTCCTAACAACAAAGGGACCAGACCACCTAAACCTCACTTTATCGGGAAAGAGATGCAATCTAGAATTATACAAGACAACTTTTTGTCCAGGTTTGAATGACTTTCGTAGAATGGACTTGTCATGGAACATTTTTATTTTCTCTTTATACAATTTTTCATTTACGTATGCATCATTTCTAATCTCTTCTAACTCATTAGGTTGGAGTTTCTTGACCTCATTCGCAGCAGGTATATAAAAAGATCTTAATGGCCCAATAGGCCTTGTGTTCCAACTCGACGGGAAGGTGATAGGCTTTTTCGTAGACAAACCTAGACGGGGACGTACCAATTAGTGTTTTATAGGTAATGCAATAATCCCACGGTGCATCTAACAGCCTTAAGGACCAATCCTTTCAATTCATATTCATTGTATTCTCGGTGATTTGCTTGATTTGCCTATTAAAAATTTCTACTTGACCACTAGTTTGAGGGTGATAATAACATCCTACTTTGTGCATAACCGAGTACTTTTCATGAGACTCTTGAAGGAACGATTGTCGAAATGGGTTCCCTGGTCGCGAATGATAGCTCAAGGCATATCGAAACGAGAGAAAATATTTTCTCAAATGAATTTGACCACCCCATGGTGGTCATTCATCCTACACGGTATGGCTGCTACCCACTTAGACACACAATCAACTCCCAAAGGATATAGAGATTAAAGTAGGAATTTGGGAATGGACCTATAAAATCAATGCCCTAATAGTGAAAAACCTCGATAATCAAAATAGGATTTAAGGGCATCATGTTCCTATGTGTAATCTTTCCTAACTATTGGCAATGGTCACAACTCTTATTATAATCGTTCGAGCCACAAAAAATGGTGGGCTAATAAAATCCACACTGCAAAATCTTTGCAACGGACTTCTTAGCACTGAAATGACCTCCACAGGTTTGGTCAAGGCATAAAGAGATTACGCTTTGAATCTCATGATCGGGTACACAATTTTGAATAATTTTTTTTAACCGGAAGAGGGATAGTACCCCCACAAGTATAAATAAACCATAGAGAAAAAGCCTCTCTGGTGGCACTTACAATCTTAGGGGAAAATAGTAAATTTGAGGCTTTATAAATATCCCCATTACAAAAAGATATCCTAACAACATATGTATATACCAATTTGGAGACCAAGGCCCCAAAGCAAAATGACTAATATAGCTATAGTTTACAGATAAGTCGGTCTCCGCAAACTAGGGTGGATCTGTAACGGGGATAAATTAATATTGAAAATTTTGCACCAATGAGAATCAAAATCATGTATCTTTAAGGTAAAGGATAAGGATGAATTAATGAGACCAATCTGGTGGCAATAATTTTTAGTAAGGGTTGTAGCTGAGGCCATACTCCCATTATAGATCACCTTATTTCGCAATGTCCAGATGCTCCAAATGGCCACTATAGAACCATTTTACAACAAAAGATAATGTAGTATTTACCACTATCGTGTAACCACCAAGCCATTAAGATAAAAGTACAAGTGTGAGAATTAATCTTTAGACCCATTAAATCAAAAAAATATTTCCATAAGCTTGAAGATATGGGGCAATGGAGGAATAGATGATTAGTAGTTTCAATATCCTTATGACATAGGGCACATCTCGAGGCCAGTTTTATGTTTCACTTTTAGATATTTTCATCTATCGGTATATTGCTTTTTAACATTCTCCAAACTAGAATTGACCATTTGGGGGGGATATTTTTGTCCCCAATTTAGGTAAAGACCGCACTTGATGGGGGCTGACGCTCAAAATCGCTACTTCAGAAGCTTGGGAGAATTCCCCATTTTTGGATAATGACCAAGACCATTTGTCATCCTTTAGGATCATATTCTCATTGGCAATGTGAGCTACTGATCTCATTCTTTTCATTAGTATGGAGACCAATTGGCCAAAATTGTTGTTTTGTAATCTATACTTGGAGTTCATGAACTTGATCCATAAGGAATTTGAGGTTTTGAGTCTCCATAGGGATTTCAGGCTTGCGACATTTAACAGGATTTCTAAACTAGAAAAACCTAGTCCACCACATTCTCTTGGGGAACACAAGGTCTCTCAACTGTGCCATTGGTGTTTCCGATCGATTTGTTCGTTTCCTCCCCAAAAAACTTTATTGATAATAGAGTGAATGTTTTTTATTATACCCTTGGGGGGTTGTATCACTGAGAGCATGTATCATGGTATTGAGTAGAGTACATATTTGATCAGATTCCATTTTGCCCTATATGATAGGTACTTAGATTGCCATCCTTGAAGTTTATGTCTAATTTTTTCCACTAGAGGGTAGAAAAAGATTATTTTAAGTCTTCCATTGAAGAGGGGACACCCTAGATAGGTTATGGGGAGATACTTTAGATTCAAGCCTATGAGTTGTGCTATAGACGGTCTTTTTGTGTGAAGTTGACTTGTCAATAGTGAAACCGCTTTTAAAGATGTTTATAAGATGACCGAAAGTTATTTCATAATCATGAAGAAACTTCATAACTTATCTAAAACTCTTTTTATCAGACCTTAAGAATATAATTGTGTCATCATCAAATGCGAGGTGGGTGATGAGTGTACATCTCGGTGAGTGGTCATATGGTCGACAAAGGCCCTTAGCCATGAGGGAGTTTAATCCTCTGCTTAATACTTCCGATGCCAATACAAACAAGCTGGGGGATAGAGGATCACCTTGTCTGAGTCCTCTAATGGATTTAAGGAATCCTTTTAATTGTCCGTTAATTAAAATGGAAAACCAAACATTTGAGATGGATCTCCATATGAGGTCAATCCAGCTTTCCCCGAAGCCAAATTCCCTTAAGATGTTGATGAGGAACATCCAATTTATCCTGTCATATGCTTTAGACATGTCCAACTTTAGTATAATGTTACCCCCCCCCCCCCAAAAAAAAATGGGGAGGTTGTAGATCATTTCTTGAGCAATTAAGATGTTATCTTGTATACTTCTAGTTTTTACAAAACCATTTTGATTGTCAGAAATTATTTTGGGAAGTATGTTCGATAACCTCGTGGATAGGATTTAAGCCATAATTTTATAAAAGAAATTACATAAGCTGATAGGTCTGGAATCTTCGCATGATATTGGCCATTTTATTTTAGGGATCAGGGCAATAGAAGTGCTTGACCAACCTCTAGGCATTACCTCCCCTAAAAAAATAGAAAAAGAAAATGCTTGAAGAGATACGGGTCATCCCAAAAGAAATGTTTGGCTTCCTTTAAAAATTTGGAACGATCTTGTTTAGGCCAATGCAGAGGCATTTCACCTATCACAAGATCATTCACAATATCGTCAAACCATGGAAGATGGGAGACAAGCATCAGTCACTAGTCGAGAAATGACTTATTTAGCGACAATAAGTTATCGAATGATTCGATGGTAACCTAGACAAGTGATCTGCCACTACATTCTCACATCCTTTCTTATCTCGAATTTTAAGGTCAAAAATCTTGCAATAATAGGATCCACCTAATGAGTTGGGCCTTAGCATCCTTTTTTAACAAAAGGTATTGAAGGTCCAAGTGATCGGTGAAAATGATAATTTTGGATCCTATCAAGTAAGACATAAACTTCTCAAGAGAAAAAATAAAAGAGATGAACTCTTTTTCATTCATAGAATAGCCCAATTAGGTAAGGTTAAGAGTCCTATTAGCGCGGTAGATGATGTGAGGAATTTTCTTCTTACGCTGACCAAGAACCGCACCTATCGCATAGTCAAAAGCGTCACACATGATCTTAAAAGGCTAACTCCGGTCGGGGTGTCTTATAATAGGTGCAAAGGTCAATTCATTCTTTAGCCTTTCAAATGCTTGAGTGAATTCATCGAATAAATATAAGGGTGTGTCCTTAGAAACAAGATTACACAAGGGTGGACAGATTTTGCTAAAATCCTTAATAAATCTTCGGTAGAAACCGACGTGTCCTAAGAATGGCTGAACTTCATGCACAGTTTTAGGGGGTGGGAGATTAGCAATGAGTTCAGTTTTAGATTTATGTACCGTGATACCCTTTCCAAAAATGATGTGACCTAGCACTATGCCTTGTTTGACCATGAAGTGGCACTTTTCCCAATTAAGCACTAGTTATTTTCCTTAAACCTCTTCAGAACGAGGGTGAGGTGATTGAGGTATTCATCAAAACTAGACCCAAATATCAAAAAATCATCCATAAAGACTTCAATAAAATGCTCCACGATATCCGAAAAGATACTCACCATACACTGTTGAAAGCTAGCGAGTGCATCGCATAACCCAAATAGCATGCGTCGATAAGAAAAAGTACCAAACGGACAAGTGAAGGTGGTTTTCTCTTGAATTTGATTGTATCCAAAATAATCGTCGAAAAAATGGTAATATAGATGGTCTGCTAATCTCTCTAGCATTTGTTCTATGAAAGAAGAGGAAAGTGATCCTTCCTTGTAACAAAGTTCAACTTCCTATAATCAATATACACTCTTCCACCGATTTTAATCTTAATTGGTATTAACTCATCATCCTTATTTTTTACCACTATAACACCGGATTTTTTCTGGATAGTTTGAATGGAACTGACCCATTGGCCATCAGAGATAGCACCTTGGCTCGAACGAACACTTTCATATTGGGATTAAGTCTACGTTGTGCTTCATGGGAATAATTTGCATCGTCTTCTAATTGTATCCTATGCATGTACACCGAGGGACTTATCCCCTTAATGTCGATTACGATCCATCCTATGACTTCCTTGTGTTCTTTGAGAACATGTAACAACTTACCTTCTAATTATTTATCCAAGTTAGATGCGATGATAACAAGCAAGGTGTCAGAAGGTCCTAAGAACCTATACTTGAGCATTTTAGGCAATGGCTTCAAATCAAGCTTGCCTGTTATCATCGCGAACATTCCCAAGTCAGCCCGAATGCATTATGTGACATTCTCATGTCATCTTGAATATAAATTTGATCCCAAATCATGTTACCCTTTGGATTGGGTTCAGGATGATTTGGGAATGTTCCCTTATTCGTCTCACTCAGCACGTTCGCTAGTTGTCTCATTTGAACCTCAAGTTTGGTAATGGCTTGAGTATTCCCATGCATGCTTTCCTGGGTGGATTAAAAATTATGTTGAGTGGTTTGCTGGAGTTGAAAGGTACTTTGGGCAAGAAGGTTCATTTTATCCTCTAAAGATTGGATCTTTTGGGATGAGGGATACGATGGTGCGGGGGTGTTCTTTTGGAAACCCGAGGGTGAGTTATTGAAAGATTGACCTCCACTTCCATGGTATTGACCCTTGGACCATGAAAGATTAGGGTAGTCTCGCCACCTCATATTTTACGCATTGGAATATGGGTCATACTTTGGCCTATTTTGGTAGATGGCAATAGCTTTCTCGGTGAGTGCCTTGTGGCCTGGAAGGGTGGGGAAATTCTCGACTAAGTGGTCAAATGCATCACAAAGTATACATATAGTGGAACCTATGTGTTGCAAGATCTCAAGTATGGTTTGATTTCCCCTTTACTCATCTCTAAAGCTTCTAAATGTCGGGATAATGTGGCCACTTTGGCTTTAAATAATAACTTTGTTCGACTTAGTGAGCGAAACTCTCATTGGACGTGGTGGACCTAGATTCTCTATTGGGTGCCTGCTGCTGGGACTTTTTTGTTATGGCTTCTAGGAATACCCACGTGTCAACCTCACTTTTCTCGATAAAATCACCATTATATAGTGACCCGAGCATAATTCGACTATTATAATCGAACCCCTCGCACAAAAGTTGGACTTGGCGACCCATCTCAATCCCATGGTGCGGATATTGTAGTAACAAGTCCTTGAATCTCCACAAATACATCCACAAGGCTTCTCCCTCCTTTTGGCTAAATGTGTTAATGGCATGACGTACCGATGTCATCTTTTGGTTGGGGAAGAATTTTTATAAAAATGTAACACTCAATTGATTCCATGTGGTTATGGACTTGGGTTCTAAGGAGTTAAACCAACTCTTAGCTATGATCTTCAATAACAAGGGGAATAATTGAAGTTTAATAATATCGTTGGTGAGTTGTTGGTACTTAATGGTCCCATAAATATCTTCAAACTCACTCATGTGGAGGTAGGGATCCTCTTTGTTAGTTCCCCAAAACATGGGCAACAATTGAATTATTCCTAATTAGAATTGAAAATTGTTTGCATTGTGTTTGGGTAGAAGTAAACACGAGGGTTGACTAGACCTAATCGGATAAACGTAATCTCTACTGGCACGTGGTACTAACTCGTCTCTCATCTCGACAAATATAAAAAATCTACCTACGTAAGTATCAGGAATACTAGACTCCACTCTCGACAAACGACCAGTATGATCTCGAAACCAACTTTGCATACACAGTCCTTTATTAAATTAATTCAGAATATCCAGTTGGTTCAGAAGATGCATCCCTGTTAAAAACTTTATTATTAACGTTAACCACCTAATATTTAAAAAGGTTGATGTCAAAATTTTATCTTTTAATTAACATAATATCAAATTAATCAATTACTAATCATACTCCATTCAAACGAATCTCATATGAAATAAAATGACTAAGGTAATGAATGTGAATGGAGTAAACACATCCAGCAGAAATTCCAAATACAATAATCTGACAACGTAAACCAACAACTGACAAAAGTAATAAATGAATCCACAATATCTGATTGTCTGAATAAGTAAAAAGGGGAAACATGCCCTAACTGAAATAAATAACTCAAAATGCAGTAATGAGAATCATGGAGGCGTCTACTACCAAGTCCTATAACTTCCACATCATCTACAGCTCGTCAATTGAATAGAACTCCTATCCTCGGTGTCCTTGTGGCTGGGTACCTAAAATGATTTGACAAAAGAAAAGAGATTTACAATAAACGGGTCAGATCTCGAGTTGAAAACACTTTAAAATCAACAAGTGCTTAATAAAAATAATAGCACATACAATGTACATGTTAGATCCTCGTACTCTCACTTGAGATACTCAACTGTCATCTAATGTACACACCTAACACGTATATTTAACCAATCCTAGTTATGCTACCCCACCAAATTAGTCCAAAAATAACTATTATCACACCAATAATCTCATGTGTCGACTCGTATCGCCCGTATCCCATATTACCACATGTTTAAATATAGTTAGTCATATACATAACCGTTATTCTCATAGGTATTCCTTTTTCTCACTAAGAATATTTTAAAGTATCATTATTTCCACATCTATTAAACACGCACAGTAGAATAACAAATAGGTATACATATATTTATCTCTCTCTCTCTCTCTATATATATATATATATATATATATATATATACTATTTTAGCACCCCCGGGTTAAGGGCCCCTTGGTGCAATGCATACTCTCTTATCATTTCCTGGTGCGTCGCTCATTGCATGAAGGACGATAGGTTCAATCTCTCGCGAACCATCAAAACAAACATACATATTGGAGGCGAACATAGTTCCAAGCCCATGGGATACGCACATACTTACACACCCATATGACCGTCAACATTATTGTTCTCACAGATAGCTCGTACCAAGGTTCTATGTTCTAGAGATACGAATCAAAATCCCCCCGAAGTCTCCTAAAGATATGATCGTCCACAATGTGCAACCTCCCCCGATAGCAGGCATCATAAATATGTTATACACATAATAATTCAATCAATAGGTATATACACACAAACTATAATAATCATAAGGTATTCATGCAACCTAAGTCCCCGAATTTATACATAGTATTATTCTCTCTAATACTTACGTTATTCTATTCGTACGATTCATCTCTCTATCGTATATATTCTATAAGGCCCTCTTATTCTAACCTATTTCTCTTTGTAGCTACACAATCATCTCACCACGAGTCTATGTGATGTAGTTACTCATGAATAGTATAGGTCATTTTTCTCTCAATTGAATTAACCTCGTAAGATTATAACTTATCCGGGCAAAAATTAATATTTCTGAAATATCGTTAAAAGTGGGGAGAATATCGTTCGAATGAAAACTTCAAACGAATTAATGAATGAATTCTAGTTGGAATTATCGTTCGAACGAGGTCGTTCGAACTAGGTTGTTCAAAAGAAACTTCAAACGAATTGTACTCTGAATTCTCATTAGACGGATCGTTGGAAGTCTCGTTCGAACGAGGTCGTTCGAATGAGAAAATCGCAGTTCGTCCCTGTCAGTTCTAATCCTGCGTTTTTCCATCTTTTCATCATCCAAATTTCTCAAACTCTCATTCTAACTCAAATCTACTGATTTAAAACTATACGCACTAGTAATAGGATGATTCCAAACATATTTTTAACATCAAGTTCTTAAAATTATAATCCGAATTCAGATTTATTCCTCAAATCATCAAAAAGCCCGAATTTCACTTAACCACCATTAATCACAACTAAACCCAGATTTAAATTCGTGATTTCAACATATAAAATTCAAATTTCTAATCCCCAATATATTGTTAGTCATCTACATGCAAAACCTATACCATAATCGTAGATTTAAAGCCCAATTTCAATCCCAATATCATAATAGCATGAATAAACCACCAATTAAATTAACAAAGACATTATATGCTCTAAAATTTAGCAAGATAAATAATTTCCTTTTCACAAAGGTCTGAATCGTCGAATGAAATTCGTATAGATGTGTTCTCTTCTTCCTGATCTACACGTTGGTGATGTTGTTGGTGAAAGGTGACTGGGTTTTGCCTTGGAACTCCTAGGAACCTCTTCTCCTTCTTCCACTTGGACTCTCTCTATTTTTGCAGAACATAACCCTAACTGGTACTACATAAGGGATGATATATTAATCTAATTTTCATCCATTAATAAATCTCAATTTTTCAAAATACAAAAATAGCCCTCCGGGGTGTCGAGTTGGCCTAAAGTTGCCCCGAACTCCAAACTAAACCCCTGGGTAAACTTTTCTGACTATCTCGACCCTTCTGGGCACACTGACGTACTCAAAACGGCCATCAAAATAGCCAAAAATAAAATTGATTTTTAAATTCCGCATTTAAGTCCTGACACGACTCACATGCGCGTCCCAACTAAGTGTAATATAATTGCCGTATTTTCATTCACGGTAATTATAATATATTCATAATCATATATTACTTTACTCACTAAGTAATATTCAACATAATTCTCATCAATAAATACTAACTTTCATCACGCTAGTAATTATTTACTTAAATCTGGATTAATTATAAAGTTTCCCATTTAAATTAATTAATCCCATAATTAAAATAAAATCTTTCAAAAATACGGGGTATTACATGCTTCCCCCTAATAACGGAATTTTGTCATGAAATTCAAAAAAGAGTAAAGATAACGGTATACCTGGTAGGAACAACTCTGGGTACTTGTTGCGCATCTCATCCTCGCATTCCCAAGTAGACTCCTTGATATTGTGATGCCGCCACTGAACACGTACTAATGGCACTACCTTTAACCTCAATTTCCTTTCGCTACGGTATAGGATAGCAACTGGCCCCCCCTTGTAGGAACTATCGAGCTGTAGGTCAATCTCCTCTAGAGCAATATGAATGTGGGCCATGCCATCCTGAAGATATCTCCTCAGCTAAGAGATATGGAACACATCATGAATCATGTGCAAGTATTTCGTTAACCCAAGTCTATAAGCTATTGGCCCAATCCGCTAAATAATAGGGAATGGCCCTACGTACCTCGGCGTCAACTTCCCTTTATTCCCAAACTGCATTACCCCCTTCATAGGGGATACTCGTAGCAACACCTGATCCCCCACATTGAACTCTCTGAAGAACCTCTTGGCATCGACGTAGCTCTTCTATCTATCCAGAGCAACCCGAATACGACTCTGAATCATCTCAATCCTGGCCGAGGTATCCCGAATCACCTTTTGCCCAAGTATCTTGCTATTTTCCCCCTCTATCCAACACACTGGAGAACGACAATGCCTACCATATAACACCTCGAATGTAGCCATTCCAACAGTAAACTAGTAGGAGTTATTATAAGCAAACTCCCCCGCTAAAATCAAGGATACACATCCGTAATATATCATCTAACATCTGATTTGTTCGATCTGTCTGCCCATCCGTCTGTGGGTGATAGGCCGAGCACAATCGTAACTCCGTACCCATGGCCTCCTTGAAGCTCTCCCAATATCTGGACACAAAAATCTTGTCCCGATTGTACACAATATCAAGGGGCACCCCATAAAATTTTCATTAACTCAGTGTCACTCAACTAATGGCACCCTTCAGTCGAACGGTCTTCCCTTATCATTCCATTCTAGTGATTAATTAGCTTTAGTTATCACATATCAAAGTATTCCAGTATTTAAGTCTAGCAATTCACCTTAGTGCTTACACGACACTTTGCAATTATGCTTCCGTTTTGTCACTAATATGAGCCTCTCTATACACGGCCAAAGTATTTCCTCTACTAAAAATAATTTCCAACATCTTCGTGTGTCAACTCCTTTAGTCATTAGTGCTCATCACACATATATTTCCACTTCTTTTTACATTTTTGGAACATTACGTTGTTCCCATATCTCTTCATTAATCGTACTTTTTAGTCTGATGGTCTATACACTACCATTCGAACTAGTGATCCATATGTTCGTGGGAGATATTTGTAATCATACCTGACTATTCGTGACAGACTTCAAAATCTTCTAAATTTATTATGACACGGCTCTCGTCATATTATTCTAAATTTATTTGCAATCATACCTGACTGTTGATTATTCTCGAGAATCAACATCGTACATTTCTGGCACTTTACTCCATAATAACATTCCTTATCCTTCTACTCTTCAGTCTCTATTGATTCCCTTTCCCACTAAGCAATTTCTTTCCCCTTTGCCTCATTCTAATTCTACCTCAAATCTATCCATATGTCTACGTGTATTCTCACATTTCCACGTCTTCTCCCCATAAATGTTATTGAAGATACGCTTAATTAGGGTGTCCATACACCTTATACTTTGTGTATTTCTACATAACCATACTAAACATGTTACATTCATATCAAACTATGCCTCACATACTTGGCATAACTATATGGTAAGGTCATACTAAGCCACCCTACATTTTCCACTAAATTATATCCTATGTTATCCCACCGGTCTGCTCGTGGTGTCAATGATTAATAACATTTTCACATATTAACATAATATGTCTCTACCGGCCTTGTTTCATAATATAACTATTAACTCACAGTTATAACTACATATATATGCAATCACTATGGTACCAAACCCATGTACTAAAGACAGAACATCTCCCAACTTCCAACGTTCGATAAGTTTCATGCATGGGATGTCTCGCAAAGCAAAATCTAAACAAGGAACCCCCCTTATACATTACTATCTAACATTGTTGATCATCGAGATCCGTTAAGCCCTTAGTCCATAACATGTACCCCTAAATTTCCGTCTGCAGATAAAAAGTTTACTTGTCCACTTTCATGTCTCTAAGACGACTTCTACCACGGTGCCCTCACTATCATAAAGTTCTCAGCGATATATATAATTAACAATCTATATCTCTCCGCTTGATAATAAATCAATATACTCTGAATCACATTAGTAAATTTTTCTACTCACTGGGATCGAATATAGTAAGACAACATACTCACCAAAGTCTATGATACAATATAATATATATGCAGGCTCAACCGTCTTTCAGGTGATGCCTCGCAAAGCCATATATTTTATCCAGAAATAACGAGTACGATAGTCTTACTAAAAATTTACTACTGCTCAAACCCTCGGTATCCAATCACTACACAATATAATAATAATAATAATAATAATAATAATAATAATAATAATAATAATAATAATAATAATAATAATAATAATAATAATAATAATAATAATAATAATAATAATAATAATAATAATATGTGCTACTATTATAACACCCAAAAAGGGGCAAAAATTGTTACGTAATATAAAAAATTTCTTAGTGTCCACGCCTGCTCCTCCCCCCACAGGCAACACCAACAGTCTCGCTACCCAATGGTATCATATACATAATAAGGCTACTATCGCCAACGTACCCACTTAACTCGATGCACACTCGAATTGTATTGTTACTAATCAATTGTTGTGACTCACTCATGTCACCCAAAACATCATCCTTTACTTATAAGGGTAAGGCAATTATTTTATCTCCATTTTCCACCTATCTTACATGGTTAATGGGTCCCTGAGCATAAACCTTGTGTCGGAACTGACCCCTTGTTCAACTGTAATGGTTGCATATCCAAGATCTCATCTTGTGGTTGTCCTCTTCTCCGCTTTGGACAATCCTTCTTCATGCAGCCCATCACTTTATGATCGTAATCCTGGCCCTACTGGCCTCCCTCTCCATCTCCTCAGTCCGAACGGGTTTGAGGAATAGGAATGTTTTTATTACTGTTGAGTACCTTGTTGGTCCTTGCTGAACTCAATGATTTCTCAGGTTGATATCCTCTGGGTCTGAATCTCTTCGCCCGATTCTCCTACTGGGAATTTCTCTCATGCTACTACTATGCTCCATTGGCATCATTTTCATTTACTTCCCAGTCCAACTGTTCTCACTTTCTTATCGTGTATCAATTTAGTGTCGGTAGTCCTACTCATCACCCATAGGACACCTTCATGTGCCCATAATTTATCTATGGCCCCAGGGGCCATGTCGGTGTGTCCCCCTCTCGAACCTGGTAGTCTTAACCCCAATTGCTACCCTCATTATCCCTTTGGCTTTGCTGGTTCTTATCGAACTCGTTGCTGGCCTTGACAGCCCTAACTGAATCTAATGTCGCTTGGTAAGAATTCAATTGATCTAAAGTATTTAAGTGGGTCCCCTACCGAGTATCCCCTCTTGTGGTAACTCATTGGTACCATTAACTTCAGTGTAGATATTTTATTAGATCCTCCAATCCTCTTGGCTCCCTTCTCCTGGAAGCGTTGATTTACTCTTGTAAACGTATGGCTTTGACGACACCGACACTAGTCACCTTAGCCCGATCTCCCATTCATGCTTGGGTATTTCACCCACGAGTCCATTCTCAACTTAAGGACCCTTATTATTCTCCGTATCCCCTTTCTTTGGCTATGAAGTTCGTTAACCAAGTTAACTTGTCTTTCACGGTCGGTCTCTACCAGACATACTTGTGATAAGTTCGTAATTTCATTCGCATCTCTGTCTGAATAGTAGATGGAAGATCTTATGGTCTAACTGCACCCAATCTCTCATTTAACTCCATATATACTACTTTATATGCGGCGACTGGCTATCATCGCTATATGCTGCTCCTATGAGCTAAAACTTTTATCAAAAATTAAATTCTGACTGTCACTGCACTCCACCCTACACTATAGCCTTTGGATTATCTTCTTCCATTGGCCTATTACACTTCATCTTTTCTTCAAATCCTATAAGTGATTCTTCGAAATATTTACTCTGACCCTCTCCTTTGTCGACTACAATATGTGAGTCTAAATTTGCACTACTGTCATCTATGATAGTGTTTGGGAAGTTATTGTCCCCGAGTGCTTATACTTTTATCTATCCTTTTATCATTTACCTAGACAACAATTTCGGTAACTTCTATTACGATCACCATTCCCCGAAAAGTCCATGGATTACTAGCCCTCTCCTCCTGCAATCCTTCTAACGGCCCTTTGTTGGTTGTCCCATATTGTTCGGTGTACCAAGCCCACCCGAACTCGTATATGAATCACATCAATTATTCTTAATAGCAGGAGAACGTAAGTCGTATGCGTAGAGGAATACAACAATCCTATAATAGGGATCTATATCAAAGAACGCTAAGTTAAAACGTAATAAGCCTCTCAGATCCTAAAAGATTCTAGAACCTTATGCTCTGATACCACCTGTGACACCCCGCCTAATTAAATATCGGGTGATTAGTCCTTTATTAAATTAATTCAGAATATCCAGTTGGTTCAGAATATGCATCACTATTAAAAACTTTATTATTAACACTAACCACCTAAAATTTAAAAAGGTTGATGTTAAAATTCTATCTTTTAATTAACATAAAATCAAATTAATCAATTACTAATCATACACCATTCAAAAGAATCTCATATGAAACAAAATGACTAAGGTAATGAATGTGGCTGGAGTAAACACATCCAGCCTAAATTCCAAATACAATAATCCGACAAGGTAAACCAACAACTGAAAGAAGTAATAAATGAATCCACAATCTCTGACGTCTGGATAAGGAAAAAGGGCCAATATGCTCTAACTGAAATAGATAACTAAAAATGCAAGAATGAGAATCATAAAGGTGTCTACTACCAAGTCCTATAACTTTCACCGAAGCTACAACTCATCAATTGAATAGAACTCCTATCCTTGGTGTCCCTGTGGCTGGGCACCTAAAATGATTTGATAAAAGAAAAGAGATTTGCAATAAACGGGTCAGAGCCCAAGTTGAAAATAATTTAAAAATTAGCAAATGCTTAAATGAAAACAATACCACATATCGTGTACATGTTAGATCCTCGTACTCTCACTTGAGATACTCACCTATAATCTATTGTGCATGCCTAACGCGTATATTTAACCCATCCTAGTTATGCTACCCCACCTAACTAGTCCGAAGATAAGTATTATCACACCAATAATCTCATGCGTTGACTCGTATCACCCGTAACCCGTATTACAACATGTTTAAGGATAGTTATTTATATAGATAACTGTTATTCTCATAGGTATTCCTTTTTCTCACTAAGAATATTTTAAGGTATCATTATTTCCACATACTAAACACGCACAGTAGAATAAGTAACAGGTATACATCTCTCTCTCTCTCTCTCTCTCTATATATATATATATATATATATATATATATATATATATATATATATATATATATATTTTATTTCAGCACCCCTGGGTTAAGTCCCCCTTGGTGTAATGCATACTCTACTATCATGTCTCGGTGCATTGCTCATTGTATGAAGGACGATAGGTTCAATCTCTCACCAACCATTAAAACAAACACACATATTGAAGGCGAACATAGTTCCAAACCCAAGGGATACGCACATACCTACGCACCCATATGACCGTCAACACTATCGTTCTCACTGATAGCCCATACCAAGGTTCTATGTTCTAGGGATACGAATCAAAATCCCCCTGAAGGCTCCTCAAGATATGATCGTCCACAAAGAGAAACCTCCCCCCGATAGCAAGCAGTGTATGTATGTTATAAACACAATAATTTAATCAATAGTTACATACACATAACCTATAATAATCATTAGGTATTCACGCAACCCAAGTCCTCGAATTTATACGTAGTGTTATTCTCTCTAATACTCACGTTATTCTATCCGTACGATTAATCTCTCTATCGTATATATTCCATAAGGCCCTCTTATTCCATCCTATTTCCCTTTGTAGCTACACAATCATCTCACCACGAGTCTGTGTGATGTAGTCACCAACGAATAGCGTAGGTCATTTTTCTCTCAACTAAATTAACCTCATAAGATTTTAACTTGTCTGGGCAAAAATTAAAATTTTAGAAATCTCGTTAGAAGTTGGGAGAATATCGTTCGAACGAATTAAGAAATGAATTCTCGTTGGAATTCTCATTCGAACGAGGACGTTTGAACCAGGTTATTTGAATAAAATTTTGAACAAATTGTACTATGAATTCTCGTTAAATGGATCATTGGAATTCTCATTCGAGCGAGGAAACCGCGGTTCGTCCTTATCAGTTCTAATCCTGTGTTTTTCCATCTTTTCATCATCCAAATTTCTCAAACTCTCATTCCAACTCAAATCCACTGATATAAAACTATACCCACTAGTAATAGGATGATTCCCAACATATTTTTAACATCAAATTCATAAAATTATAATCCGAATTCAGATTTATTCCCCAAATCATGAAAAATACCTAATTTGGCTTAATCACCATTAATCACAACTAAACCCATATTTAAATTCGTGATTTCAACATATAAAATTCATATTTCTAATCCCCAATATATTGTTATTCATCTACATGCAAAACCTATACCATAAACGTAGATTTAAAGCCCGATTTCAGTCCCAATTCCATAATAGCATGAATAAACCACCAACTAAATTAACATGGACATTATATTCTCTAAAATTTAGCAACATAAAAACTTACCTTTTCAGAAGGTCTGAATCGTCGATTGAAATTGGTATAGATGCGTTATCCTGTTTTTGATCTACACCTTGGTGATGTTTTTGGTGAAAGGTGACTGGGTTTGGCCTTGGAACTCCTAGGTACCGCTTCTCCTTCTTCTTCTTGGACTCTCTCTATTTTTTCAGAACATAACCTTAACTGCTACTACATAAGGGATGATATATTAATCTAATTTTCATCCATTAATAAATCCCAATTTTTCAAAAGATAAAAATACCCCTCTGGGGTGTCGAGTTGGCTTAAAGTTGCCCCGGACTCCAAACTAAACTCCCGAGTAGACTTTTTTTACTATCTCAACCCTTCCGGACACACTGGCGTACTCAAAACAGCCATCAGAATAGCCAAAAATAAAAATGCCTTTTTAATTCCGTATTTAAAACCCGACACGACTCACACGCGCATCACAACTAAGTGTACTATAAGTGTCATATTTTTCACTCACGGTAATTATAATATATTTATAATCATATATTACTTTACTCACTAAGTAATCTTCAACATAATTCTCACCATTAAATACTAACTCTCATCACGCTAGTAATTATTTACTTAAATCTGGTTTAATTATAAAGTTTCCCATTTAAATTACTTAATCCCATAATTGAAATAAAAACTTTCAAAAATATGGGGTATTACATACACACCCACTAGTGGTGTATATGACACAACACAAAAACCAAGCAACATATGAATAATATTTTTACGTTTTTTTCTCTTTATAGCAAAATTACTACTAAAAATAAAAGTTATTATCTTGATTTTTCTTTTTTTTTTTAATTTTCGTTGTTTTTTTTATTTGGGGGGGGGGGGGGGGGTGACTACTTACTAAATTAAATGATTCTAGAAATTTTTGGAATTTTTTTTTTTTTTCAAATTTTTATATATTTTTGCGATAAACTAGTGCTATAACTACTCTTTACTAAAAAAAACTTAAATCTGATTTTTTTTACCAACTCAAAAAAACATAAATTATTAGCTACTGATTTTTTTTATTTAATTTTTGTTATTATATATATATATTATGAATTTTTTTACTAACAAAAATGCGAAAAGTAAAAAAAACTAGTTCGAGAGTCACGACTTCTTTTAAAGAAATTGAACAAACTCCCGGCAACGGAGCCAAAAACTTGTTGTCAATTTATAAAATACCGCAAGTGCACGGGCTATTATAGAATGTTAAGCACGGTTAAACCCATAGAGATTTGTCAATTTTAACTTTTAATACAATTGCAACTGTCCAACTAGACTAAATGGGATGAAGAATAATTATGAATTAAACAAAATAAAAGCAACTACAATTAATGAGCGCAACACACGAGATTTGTAAACTATATGAAAGAATTAGGATTCAGGGTCCATTTATCACGTAACTAATATTGCACACTAATTTAAACTTGTCATTCCATTTGTATAACTCAAATTAAATCGACCCTCGTCACGTTTAGTTATGGTTATGTTCGAAATATTTTCAATATCTCTAATAGACGGCTAAAATCCCTATTCCCTTAAAAAATTTAAGTTTACAATTCTTTTGCTTTGATTTCAAACATTTTACACTCTTTCGCAAGTTTACAATTCATTTCAAGCAGGTCGGACTTTTCGATTCCTAAGGAATATTTTTGTTCATTCATGTGTTTTAACTCAAGTTTGAGTTGAAAAATCATTTTGTCTTTCTCTTTCAATAAACCATCTTCCCCTTTAAAAATGTTGATCATGTTCCTCATTTTAATGTTCGAATTTTTTAATTTCAAAGATTCATGGAACAACTTGTTATAATCATAATTAATCTAGTTCATATCTTTATCATCACTCATCTCATTTTCATTGCTAGATTCACTAGATGCATGTGAAGTGTTCTTAGATATAGATAAACGTGAGGATGAATGCATATTTTCCAAACATATGCAATAAAAAATCTCCATGAAGATTCACAAACAAACACACACATAAATAAAGAATCAACTCAAGATGTTAAGCCTACAACGATCAATCGTTCCCTGATACCAACTGATAATGCAAGTGTGCGTACACTAGGAATATACCTAGAGGGGTGGAGAATAGGTTTTTAAATAATTTTACCTAGTTTGAAAAGATATGTTCCAATTAAGACCTAGATATGATTCATTTTGGTTTGAACAATTAGATCTAGATCAATTATACAAGCTTACAAGCACAATGAATTAATCTAAACACAAATCAATCACACAAGACGGATTTATCCGTGGAAAAACCCCAACCGTGGGTAAAAAACCTTGGTGTGACCTAGTTTCTCATTAGATTTGAAAAGTACCTGTAAACAATGAAAGATGATAATTATCTCTCATGGTCTCTCAAAAAATTACCTATAAACGTCGAGACCTTCACCCGTTCTAACAAAAAATCTAACTAAAGCTCCATCAGTTTGAAAGTGCACTAGGACTTATATGGATTCACTAACACATACCAATTTTTTATTTTTTCAAAATTAATTTAATTACTAAACCAATTAAACTTATCACCAATTAAACGAAATGTTGTGTTATACAATTTACTAAATTTTATATTGCCTGACCATGCATCTATGTTAGTATAGCAAGAATAAAATAAAAGAAACCACATTAGACGCCGATGTACGAGGAAAATCCACAACGGGACAAATCTCGAATGACCCAGCCATAACCGACTCGATGACTTACCTATGATCTAGGAATTACATAAGGACGACAGATGACTTACCTAACCGACTCGATTCCTTGAAGTCTTGATGCATCATCATTCCTTGGACCTTCTTCACAATGACACGTAGAAGTCCACATATGCACTGCCACAACATGTGCTCCTCACACGCCTCGATATCCATCGATATTGGCTCAGCAAATCGTCAACGAATCAAACATGGAGTCCACCAATTCAAACTTTCGCACACGTGGAGTTCATCGTATGTAAACAGTAAGCATTCTTGGAATCCACCGCATGAAAAGATACTCAACAGAGATTATGAGTAAATAAACTTTAGTGCATAAAATGGAGATCTCAAACAAGAATATTTATATTAAAATTGGATGGCAAATGGTTTGGGTGTAAAATAGGGTTTGGAGGCATAAGATATGTTCTTGAAAAATAATTTTGCAATGACCTCTTATCAAAATAAGTAATCAGCACTGATTTATATAAAAAAAATACGAATTTCAAAACGACACAAAAAGAAGCAACTCATTCGAACAAAAACACTAGGGTTGTTTGAATGAGTAGTGTAATCGCGTTCAAACAAAAGAAAATCTCATTCAAACACTACTAAACTCGTTTGAATGTAGATCCAACGATCTTTGAACAAAAATTCAATGTAAAATAGAAAACTATCGTCCGATCCTCATTTGAAACTCGTCCGAATGTCGTTCGAATGAAAGCCCTAATCTCATTTGAACCAATGAAAAATATCATTCACAGGAACAATGTAATTTCATTTGAACATGCTTAAAAACCCGTTCGAACGACTTTTCACAAAAAAATCCTTTAAAAACCTTTATTATGAAAAATGGCCTCAAACATTTATAAAACAAACATCCATATAAATATCCAAGGATAAAAAATAATACGCATTCATACCTTTGGATATCCATGGACTTTGAAGACTAGACGTGGCACTAAACACGTCACGATGATGTAGACACTTTAACTTGGTCGTTATGGTCTTTAATCACACGCATTATAGGATTTCAAGGATACCCAAGTCCCAACCCATGACTCAAACGATTTTGTACATATATAATTAATCCAATATACATAAAAAAATTTACTCTATTGGAAATTTGTCCTTACAAATCTTCCCTTTTGGCTATTTCGGGACAAAACTCAAAAATAAAAACTTATGGGTCGTCAATCCCACTAAAGACCCAATCCCAAACCCAAAAAGAAAAAAAGTAGAAACACTTGACAGACACAAACATAAGTAGCTTTGCTCTTGTAAAACTTTGTCACATCTTTGCAAACCTGTACACTTAAACAAACCTTTCAAATGCAAAAAGAATATATAACAAATATAAATTCGCATATGAAAAATCCTCCCCTTTTGTCTAACAATATTCACCTAAGGTAAGACGTCTCCCCCAAAGTAAAAATTATCCCTCTGAGTTAAAGAGCTATATACCATTTATCCCCCTTTTTATTTAGAAATAGACAAATATTAAGGGTCGCAACATAAACAACCTCTCCCCCTAAATGTAACACATGTAAGCAGAAAGGAAAATAAGTATATCATGCGAGGATGTGAAATGAAACTCAATGACAAACAACCTTATCAACACAAGCACAAATAATCCAAACAATGAACAAATGATACCAATTTTGATTCATAAATTAAAGCATAAGATATCAATGTAAATAAGCTACAAAAGATACCAATGTGATCATAAAACATGCAAATTTGAATCGAAGATCAAGCATATGGCTATCATGGATTAAATGCAAACACTAACACTCAAAAAACATACATACCGTAGATATATATAACCATGCATATAGCAATTATGCACACTAATATATAGAGGTATAAACACCACAAAGACACAAAACACATAAGATTTCCACACTCGTATGACATAAATGTGTCTTAAAAAGGTGGTACAAAGTGAAGGGACGTGAACTAGAAACAAAATAAATATGACCTAATCACTCAAAATATGTTCACGGAGTTCGATTTGACCACAATAATTTATCCAACTTCAGTTTAGCCTCAAGTGACAAATAAAGAATTCAAAAAGGAAAAACATACACAATGCACACTAATCTAGAAATCTTAATGTTTCTAAAATCAATAGCGCCAAACAATTAGATTAACGGGAATCATTGTGCAAACCCATTGATCTTCAACTGCGACGCCCTCAAAATAAACATGTATCATTTTTTTCACTCTTTTTCTTTTGAAGAAATCAATTTTGATGCATCAACTCAAAAACCTGCCCTTGGAAATTTATCTTTTCTTTACCTCTATTTTATTTTAGGCTCATGTCAATGGTGACCTTTCACGTAAAGAATTTTTACTCCCTTCGTGGACCTTTCCCTTGCACCCCCATATTTTTCAAACAAAACAAACTCTCGGGATATTGTTTATACATGCACAAATCCCCCATAGTCAAATAGATATGTATATAACAAGATTGATAGGAGAACACTTCATTTAGATCACGCAACATAAGTAGTTATAATCCAAAATAGCTCATGAAAATTTTTACGGAGGCATATTCCAATTGCATCCATTAAGCAAATCAATGTCGAACAACTTCATGAAAGAATGATTAAGAACAATCCAAGCATTGAAAATCATAGTCAAATGTCCTAGCCACATGGAAACATGGAGCGAATGGGATTCAAACACATCGATGTGCCATACAAAATGAGTAAAACTAAATTACACAAAATAAAAAAAGATCTTTTTTAGTTTTTAAACATTTTCAAAAATGATACCAATTTCAAAAAAAACTCAAAAGACAAAAAAAATATTTTTGTATTTTTCATAATTAGACCCAATAAAAGGAAAATAAATCTTTCAGGTAAGGACCTTAATATTTTCTTCACAACCTTGGTGTTGGGTATTCTCTCTCCCGAGTTAAAATATGAGTTGATAATATTAGAAAGTCTCACGTCGAACTCAGCAAAGGTTTCAATATCATTCATCCTAACGGTTTTAAACTGAGTGGTGAACTTTTAAAGCTTGGAATCTTTGGCATAATTAGTACCCGCATGGGTGAGTCTAAGAATGTCCCAAGCCTCTTTGGATGTTTCACACGTCATAATTCGATGGAACTACTCTGGTGTTACCGCACAAAACAAAGCATTTAGACCATGTGAGGTTTAGTCACACAGTTTATGTTCATCCTCGCTCCAACTCTTAACGAGTTTAGGAACTCTAAGTTACCCTACAAGTGTTGTAGGTTGTGTCCACCCCCTTCCTACGGCTAACCATACCCTCTCATTGATGACCTTAAGAGAAGATTTCATACGTGTTTTTCAGTAAGTGTAATGAAACAAAGGTGGCCTAGAAAATGACTGAACATCCATATATGAACCACCCGGATTCATGCCCAAACAATTTATAGACACCCGCTCTAATACCAATTTAAAAGTGAACTATGGATTGACACGCACACACACCAATTTTTTATTTTTTCAATATTAATTAAACATTAACCCAATTAAACTTAACACCAATAAAAATCAAATGTTATGTTAAACAGTTTACCGAATTTTATCGAGCCTAATCATGCATCTAGGTGAGTATAGAAAGAGTAAAATAAAATCAACGACACAACACGTCGATGTACGAGGAAAACCTACAATGGGAAAAATCCCGGACGGCCCAGCCACATAAATTCACTATAATCTAGGAATTACACAAGGACGATAGATGACATACATAATCAACTCAGCACCTTTAAACCTTGACATATCTTTGTTCCTTCGACCTTGTTCACAATGACACTAGGAGTCCACCTATGTACTGTCATAACGTATGCTCCTCAAACGCCTCTGTAGCCACCGATCTTGGCTCAGCAAATCATCAACAGATCGAACATGAAGTCCACCGCTTCCAAACGCCACACAAACAGTGTCCACCACATGTAAACAACAAATAGGCATGAAATCCACTTCACAAAATGATACTCAATACAGATTATGAGTAAACAAACTTTGGGGCACAAAATGGAGATCTCAAAAATCATATTTAAATGAAACTCGTATCTCTAATGGTTTGGGTATAAACTAGGGTTTGGAGGCACAAGATAGGTAACAATTTTACAAATACCTCTTTTCAAAATAAATTTCTAGCACTCATTTATATTGAAAACATGAAATTCGAGGCAGCACAAAAAATGAGGCAACTCGTTCGAACAAAAACACTAGGTTCGTTCGAATGAGTAGTGAAATCTCAATCGATCAAAAATAGATCTCGTTCGAACATTACTACTAAACTCGTTTGAATGTAAATTGAACAACCTTCAAAAAAAATTCACTGTAAAGTAGAAAAAAATTATTTGAACTCGATCCTTGTTTGAACCTCGTTCGAACGAAAAACCCCAATCTCATTTGAACCAGTCAAAAATCTTATTCGAATGAAGAATGTAATTTCATTTGAACATGCTTAAAAACTCGTTCAAATGACTTTTCATGAAAAAAATTCTTTAAAAACCTTCTTTTATGAAAAATGGCCTAAAACATTTTTAAAACAAGCACCCAAATAAATATCCAAGGATCAAAAATAATAAGCATTCATACATTTGGAGATCCAATGACTTTGAAGACGAAACGTGGCACTAAACACAATATGATTATGTAGAGGCTTTAACTTGGTCGCTATGGTCTTCAATCACACACACCATAGGCTTTAAGGATACACAAACTCAAGTCCTAACCTATGACTCAAACGGTTTTGTCCAAATGGAATTATGCCAATATACATAGAAATTGACTCTATTTGAAATTTGTCCTTAAAAATCGGTTGAATATGAAAGTCCATCCTCGTTCCACGCCATGATTGAACTCTAGCTAGCTCAAGCACCTACTTTTAGATCTCGGAGTCTAGATCATGTGAATTGAAGTAAATTCAGATGTGAAGAGTAGCTAAATGTGGATTGATCCTCTCAAAACATTTTTCACAAATAGATCTAAGAGTAGATCTAAAATCTCACCATAATTGAAGGACTTGGAGTAGCTAAATGTTTATTTTCTTAGTTTAATTCATTATGGACTTAGAGGACTGTAATCTGTAAATTGTAATTGGTAATAGTGGACTTGGGTGTGTGTGTTGTAATGGTATTAGGGACACGGGGTTTACTAACATGGTGGGTTCCTGGAGAACAAATATTGTGTCACCTTCTACTTTTTCTCATCTCATTCTTAAAGGGAATTATTTTTATATCTAGCATCACCACCTTTTACTTACTAGTGTGCGTGAGTGTTTTAATTTATAATAGATTTTATCAAAGATTTCTTAAATAACCTAATACGCATTAGCGAGTACCCTTTGGTCCTTTCTAGTGACCGTTAGGTCGTTTCAATGTTCAGTATTTGACTTCCCAAAGGACAATAGTTCATGTTTTACGCTTTTTGCAATGATGAACGGTTCGTGACGTGATTTTTCATGATTGGTGAATCAAGAGAGGATGTATGGCTAGACTAGGATCTAATAAAAATGTTTGAGAAGAGTAGTAGACTTCAAGTGTATGGTGTGGGTTCACCTTTCGTAAATCATAGCCCACTGCATTCGGATGGGATTCCCTCAGAACAATTGTTCGTTCATTCTGATTCGTTGTGTTCTTTCAGTTTTGGTAGTCAAGGACTGTGTTCTTTTGATTTCGATGGTCGAGGATGATGTTCTTTTAATTTTGGTGTTCTGGTATTGTTCCATGTTTACGGTTCGATCAGCATGGCTTGGCTCAATATGGGTGTGGATGGTTCTGGTGTGGTCATTGCAGCTCAGCAAAAGAGTGTGCTCCTATTTGAGATATCCTTTTGTTTTGCACAAGTTCCGTGTACATATGGTTGCATGTTCTGCCACATGATTTGCTCTTAGTATCTGTTTTCTTTAGGATTAGCGATCTTATAGATTGGTCTATATGGCGATTAGCGTCTCTAGTTTTAAAGAGAGGGATTATGATTTGAGGATATCATAGTGTTAGAACTCGAGGCAATATAACAGGTAGTGTTATTTTGCCAGCATGAGTGGATTGGTGTAATACTCGGGTGAGTGTTCCATGCTTGGACGCCTAGAGTGATCCTAGGTTCGTGGAAGGACCTTATGGAATTACCCATTGGACATATGGTGTGACTTAGTTAATATGTCGCTTTTCAGAGTAAATAACTATCTATGAGATGTTAGTATCAAGTTTAAGTGAATTTTTATGCTTAGGATGACCCGGGAATTTGAGGAGACTCAGTTTATAAAGTCCTAAGAATTTAAATAATTTACGATGATGGATTGAATGTTAGTTGTATGTCGTACTTCTCTTATGTGAGTGTCGATCACTAAAGAGTGTTTCCCTGATAGAGGTGCCAGTATGCCTTGGGTGTTAACAAAGAAGCCATAGGACTTGATTGAGAGTGAGCATCAGATAAGTGGGGAGTCGAGGACAGTTATGCAAATTTGATGGCAAGCCTGATGGTGAGCGATAGAAAATGTTGCATGTTGATTTCTTTGATGACAGCCCCTTGTGAAAGGGCGTATAATGATTTCTTAGTGACTGAGGACTTCGATGACCTAGCCTTAAAAGATCCATATGACTTACAATAAGAATTGGTAACTTCTAGGAACTTAATGAATTTATGGATTGAGAATTTGAGGACAAAATTACCTAATAAGGGAAAAATGTAACACTCGCTCCTGTGATTTTAACCCTACCTGTGTATATCGGTGGTTTGATATGACCCAATTGGGCTTTAAACTTTGTAAGATTAATTGTAGGTCAAATCTGGATAAAATAGTGGCCTTGGTGCACTAGGTTGGAATTATAATGGCCTTAAATTTTAATTTGGGAAATTAGGGTCGTTCGAACAAAATTCAGAGTCGTTCGAACAAGAATCAAATCTCGTTCGAACAGATCTTCAAACGGCCTTCCAATGAAAAATCCATATTTAGAAAACCCACCCTCGTTTGAAGTACGTTCAAACGAGATAATTTTCTCATTCGAACGAGATCCATTCTCGTTCGAACCAAACTGCAAAAATTATTTTTTCCAAAATTAAAAAATGCTATCAAATTATGGACCATTGGATGAATTGAGTTGTCAGCTCTCAGGGCAGCAAATCTAGATCGGGATGGGCCTTTGGGGCATTTTAGGGGTTTTCCCCTTAAGTGATATAGTGTATTTAAAGGGTGAGAGAGCTCACTCTTTCCCATTTTAATCATATTTTGCCTCTCTCTCTCTCTCTCTCTCTCTCTCTCTCTCTCTCTCTCTTTCTAGCTCTAGCTCTTAGAGCTCCTCCTTCACTAACCACCATACACCACCCTAGCACCATCATCCCTCCACCCAAAACCACCATAGTTTAACCCTTTTCCTCTATATTTGAGCCTATAAAACCCATATACACCACCTATTTGAAATAGATATTGATTTATGAAGAAGTTATTGCGGGATTTTTGGAGAGAAAATGAAAAAGAAATTATGGAGTTTGAATGGGGTTTTCATGGAGCTTTCATAGCGCATGCTTGTGGGGCAAGGACACCTTAGTAGGTAGGAGGTTTCCATCACCTTCTTCTTCATCCAATGACGCGACTCAGAATGTGTCTCAAAATGCGTACTCTCTAGGCTCAAGTGCAAGCCTGTCGCTTAAGTAATAATCCGATAAGTCGGGTATCGATCCTCAGGAAAATAGGATGGCAGTGTCGTAATGACGTTGGACAAACGAAGAAATCCTAACTTTGACTCTAAAGAAAAAAAGAAAAGATGATTTGATTTGGATATCGAATACAACTAAATGCAATTTTTGAAAATGTTTAATTAATGGACTAAAGTATGAATGTAATGCAACTATTCTAAATTACCTAAAATACTGATGATGAATGACTTAAAACTTTAACTATATGATGAGAAAATAGGTTGGGGATACAATCCCTCAACCTTAGTGTATTGCAGGTATAAAACTAATCGTAATCTTAAGTGATTGATTAGACTCAGACTTTAGTACTCCCAAGCATTACGTATATGAGGTTCAAGCCCGCACCATACGAAATCAGAGGACGAATAAAGCGGTAACGTGCGATAGCGACACTCACATTGCATTCTAAAGCATCCCGGTTACCCGGAAGAAAATGAGATCCAAAGATCTACAATGTTTGTGTTGCTATGAAATACAGTCATCATAAATCATTAAATTTAGAGGATTAATTTTGTACACATGCAACTAACACATCAGGTTGAGTTCATGAATCCCGACCCTTTTAAATCTAGCCGGACATGTTAAACTGAACGATGCATCAAATAATTACGTTGCATGTGAAAGAACTCATGATGAAACTATATTGAAACATGCAAATATGTGTTTTGAACCCAGAAATTGTTTGAATCATGTGAGAAAAATAACCATGCAAGAATAATAATAGTAATAATAAGAAGAAGAAGAATGAAACTTGGATTAAAACTTGAAAACAAACCCGGAGTGAATCAATCTTGAAGCAAATAATCCAACTATGTTCCTAGGTGATCTTCTACCTTTCTCTCTACCAAAAACTGATGAAAACTATGAAAAACTCTATATTCTAAGTCATTAACTTCGTGCAAATATGTTTTAGAATGAGTTGTAACCAAATGAAACTCTTTGGACCAATCAGAATAAAGGAGAAATTTCGCGCATCAGGACCCCCGAATCGGTTCACAAGTACCACGAACCGGTTTGACTCCGAATTGGTTCGACCTGGGGTTCAGGAATTTTTGCTGGTTTTGGGTGCTCTTTTCCTCATTTCAACACTTATAATTTTTCTCATGTTTTCTTCTTTTCTTGTTGGATTTTTCCTCAACTTCAATTGATCATAACTCTTCAACCGTAACTCGGATTTGGATGTCGTTTCTTCCATGGCTCTCGTTGTTCTGAGATTTTCAACTTTTCAGTTGACTCCTCCTCTAGGATCTTGCTGTAGAAATACCAAAATGCCCTTAAACTTGTCATTTCTTGCTTTCTTTCACTATTTTTTGTTCTCTTTTGCACCGCTTGCATAATTAACCTGTAAAACACATAGGAGAAACACGAAACACGAAATACTTACCAAAGAAGGTTAGTATCATAAATGTGAGTTAAATCCATATCGATTGCATCACTCGAGTTCACAAATGTACCGAAATTAGGACAATAAATATACAATATTTATGCCTAATCAAACTCTTCTAACTTAGAACTTTGCGCGGCCCGAGCAATGTAAAAGAGGAAGAATAAAGTCATAACTCGTCTACACACATTATGGGGATAGAATACCTTTTTCGTGGGTAAGAGATTTCATTTAACGTATGCAATAAGCCGCTAAACCCCAAGGTTACCTTAGTAGGACGAGTGTTGTCTCGTGAGGGTTTGCAGTGAATATACCCACAAAATTCGACTCAAAGAAAAATCAAAACACGCAAAAATTATATAATTCCAACTTTTCCCTAAAATTGTCATCATCAAATCATGTTCAAGAGTCTCAAATTATAGTGCGTGTGTGCGAAGCCGAAAATTTAACCGCGAATTTCCACCAATTGACCATTACGTTACTTATCCGAAAATTCATTTTGATTTCAAAATCTCACGGGATGCTCTCACAAACAAATCACTCGAAATGTGGCTATTCTCTTGGTGTGCGTGATTTATAAGAGTAAATATATTGGAACCAAATTTACTCACACAAGTTGAAAGACGGGAATTTTATAGTGATTGGATCTCATTAACGAAATACGGTTTGAAACACGAGAACATTGCCTTTTATACATATTGTGTTGACAATTATTACTCAACACAAAGAGATAAGAGAAAGCACAATCACCAAGTAGAATAAGGAATATAAAATGCCAATCACACAACAAAAGATGTACGTGGTTCAGCAAAGGTGCCTACGTCCACGGTGGTGCAGTCAGTATTATTTCTATATACTCCGGAGAGTGATTACAGAGAATACAGTATGTCCTTTGCCCCGGACCTAGGGTTTATTATATACATGTTCATTTTAGTAAGTGGGGGTGTTGGACTCCCCCACATTTTTCATCTCTTCCTAGAACCTCTCTTGATGGGAACATGGGAGGAGACTGAATCATAATCGGTTAAGATATGGAGGGTCTGGACTTTGGCCCGCCATAATTGGGCTACTCGTCCAGGCCCATCATTCTAATTTCAGGTACCCATAATTGCCCCTAAGTTTGTTGGGCCATGCTTTGGGCTCAATAAATTTAAATGATTTGTCATAATGGCTCCTTCGTACATCGGGCAACTCTTCCCAAAGTTTGAGGACTGATTCTGACAGCACCCGCTTCGTGGTCTGTGCACTATGATTAGTAACACTTAAAGGTTTTATTCAGAGCAGTCGTCGTTTCAAGCTTCCCAGTACTCTCCTATTTTCTGTAAGCTCTAGCGATTCACATTCTCTTCTCTCAGTCTCCATTCTTATTGCTTTCTTATCATTTGGGCTCGTGATTCTTCATCGTTCGAGTCGAGCTTTTATCTTGTAAGTCTCTTGTGCCTTCTCTTTGTATTTTCTCTTTGAATTTGTAGTTTTCTAGGGTTTCCCAATGGCAAAGATCGGTAATAGGTCAGTATCTGAGTTTAGGAACTTCTATAATATCCCGGAGTGGGTAAAGATTGAGTGCACCTCTCCTCCTAGAAATGTTAGAGAGATAGAAGGTGCCCATTGGATCCATGTCTTGTTGCTTTCCCAAGGGGGGCTTACTTTTCCTCCCAACAATCTGTTCTTGAACTTCTTTGGTTATTTCAATATTGTTCCTGCACAGTATTCGCCCAATGTGGGGAAGATAATTAATGGTGTTCATAGAATAAATCAGTTATATGGTACCAAGTTAGGGCTCGTCGAGGTCTGCTTTTGTTGTTCTTTTTCTCGAACTAGTTCTGTTGTTCTCTATCTCAAGGCCAGGAGTCCTGACAGGGTATTGGTAGTAAACCTACCTGATTCCCATAAGGACTATTGGCAAGAGGGCTTCTTTGCTAGAAATTGGCAGTTTTCTCCCCAATTTGACGGGTTGAGATCTGATAGGTTCTCAGTTCCCTTTTATGGGGAAGAATACATAGGTAGACTTTGCTTTGTCCATTCGATTTCTTTACTGATTTGTGATCTTTCTAACTTTTCCTATTTTTTCTTCAGCGAGGTCGAAGAACATGGAACCTGCTCTCAGCGAGGTTCGTCTTTCTGAGTTGATCAAGGCCTGGAATATCAGGGAGCCTTTAGCCGACAGCGAGCATCCCCGGTCTTCTGCTTTCTTTCTCGAGTACAAAACGTCGGCTCCAGCTTTATAGCGAGGCCGGTAGATAGTATCCCTGAATTTGACACCTCTGAAGAGACTGCTACTGATCCTATCCAGTTAGACGAGGAGGAGAGAAGTTCTGAGAGTGATATTGTAGGCGGTGCTGAAGGCAATTTTGGTGAGGAGAGCTCCAGTGGTGATAGTTCTTCTAACTCAGAAGAGGCTTCTGAAGCCCGAGTTTCTTCAAGCACGCCCAGCAGTTCAAGCGAGGAGATGGTTCCTCTAAGGAAAAATCTAATTCAGGATGATGATGATGATGATGATGATGATGATGATGATGATGATGATCATGTGCTCCTCGCTCAGAGGTCGAATAAGCAAAAGTCCAGCTCTAGGGTTGTAGCTACTGGCTCTCGATCTTTTGCTCGGGAGCAGGAGAAGAAGAGGAAAGAAGAAGAACAAGTGAGAGAGAGAGAGAGAAAGAAGGAAGAGGAGAGAAAGAAGACGGAGGAGAAGAAGAGGATGGAGGAGAAGAAGAGAATAGAGAAAGAGAAAGAGGAGGAGAGGAGAAAGATGGAATCGAGGACGAAGGCTGGGCAGGCCTTGGTTCCTGTGTCCGCACTGCCCGAGGGGGGCCCAGTTTCTATTTCTCCTCAACTGGCCCTGCGCTGGTCGAGAGGGCAGTTCTTCCTGCAGATCGCCAAAGGGCGTTGGGGTCTGATTAATTGGCCCTACAAGCTAGTCAGAGGCTAGCTTTGGTAAGATCTACTCATTTCTCTAATGCTTTAATAAATTTCATCACTTCCTTCTTCTGATGTCTTCTTCTTCTTGCAGTTTGTAACTGACTTCGTCGTGCTCTATCGTTCTCGCGATGAGCTGGTGAAGAGAAATGGCGAGCTGGAGCAATAAAATACTGCCTTGAGGTTGATGGGTACAGAGCTCGAGGCTAGTTTCAAGGCCGTTGATACTGCTCGGATATCATCTGATCTGGCTCTTGCTAATGCCAATCGGGAGAGGGATGCAGCAGTTAAAGAATTAAGCGAGCTATGATAAGCCTATGATCTGGTTTGCTTGAGTAAGCTGTCTATCGTGGAAGAGAACATAGTGATATCTGAGGAGCTGACGAAGAATAAGTCTGAGGCAGTCACTACCAGGTAAGACTCGTATAATTCTGGTTGGACTGCCGCATACAAGGATGCTGAGGTTCAGATAGGATACATTAGCCGTCTGAATTTCAAGAAGGGCTGGAATAAGGCCCTCTTAGCTTTCGGAGTGGATGTTTCGTCTCCTATGTTCGATGAGCTCGACCCAGGCCCGAGGCCAGTTAGGGATGAAGTCCCTGCCCCAGCCATCGAAAGCGCTGACCCTGTCTCCCAGATAATTTTTACTGACGTTCACCCTGTTCTGGCGACAGAGGTTATCCCTGCTGAGAGGGGTGCTCCTGTTGATGCTGATAAAGGGAAGCAGCCATCGACTTCTAGGCAGCCTGAGGTTGTTAGTTAATTTTTACTTCTAGGAATACCTTGCATCTTTGCTTTTTCTATTTGTATTTTTTTCTTTTGACTCTTCGATGTATTCTGACTCTCTTCGCTTTAATGAAATGAGAAGATTTTTCACTCCCTTAGTGTACTGAATGATTTTGTTCTTCATTGCTCTTTTATTTCCTGTAGTTGATTGATGTTGATCATTATATACCTGCCACTTCTTAATTGGCAAGAATGCTTGGGCCTGATGTAAGCTCTGAAGTTCGTCATACTTTTGTGAGGATTTACAAATCTCTGCGATTGAGGAACAAGCGCTTTATAGAGAAAATTAAGCTCGTCGTTAAGCTGAAGGACAGGCTCCAGGAGATGGAAGAATTTGGTGCTTAAGTCCAAGAGGAGGTGAATACATTAAGGGCGAAGCTTCTAGATGCTTCCGAGATCAACCAGGTTGGGGAGGTTCTTCATCAGGAGAACAAAGCTTTAAGGAGAGAGGTCTCGCGACTTAGGTAGCATGCGCCGAGCAATGCTCCTGCAGTATTACGAGGTTCCTCCTCATCGCGAGCTAGAATTGGTCCGGGCGATGTTCCTCTTGTGCTGCAAGGTCCTACTCCTCAACCGTTTCATGAGCTGGCAGGAACACCAAGGGTTCAGCTAGGGAAACAAAAGAGCTTCGTGGTGATGTCCAGCGAGCGTATGTGATTGCTGCTGGGCTCCAGAGGGACGTCACTCAGTTAAGACATTTGTTTAATAAAGGACCTCGACGAGTATGGGCCGATGGTTACAATCAGGGTTGGATAGATGCTCCAACGAGGCTGATAGAGTTTGAAGAGCTCACCTTCATCAGGGGGTGGTTGAGTGCCTTGAGGGAGCTGCAAGTCCCGAGGAACTCGATGCTCTGGTACCGTCATGAGATTTCTCCTTCCACCCTGATGCCTAACCCCTTTCGGAGAGATGATCAATGGATCCCCATCGACGCCATCCCTCGACAGTTATTGGAGTCGAATGCGAATGAAGTTGAGGAGGACCTAGTTCCCCATCCCAATGATGGCCGAAGAGCTCAAGTGGCTTATTACCTTGCTCAGAGGCCTCATCCTCATTAAGTTTTTGCCAGTAGTGACTTTGTATATTTTATATTGAGGTGATGTAATGTGAATGTTTTGGGCGAGCTCGCCGACTAAACATGTATTACAATCGTTGTAAATATGATGAATTAATATAAAATTTATGTTTTGGGCGAATTTGCCGACTAAATAAGTGTATTATATTTTTCTCATCTTTGTTCAATAATCTTGAGCCTCTCTTGGCTGACTAGATTTGCATGTTTTCATTATCAAGTAAGTGTCCTTCCAGTCCAGTATGCCAACGAGATACCATTCTGCCCCACTTTACCTTTTAGGTTGTGTTGTCACACTCCCTCAGGCCTAAGTGTGACAATTGGCGAGGACACACCTGGTGTTGGATGTTTTATCCGATCATGATTTTATTCAACCAAACATTGTTTGGTGACCAATTTTGACTTGGCCATATTGCCTAAGGATCTCCTGTAGGGCTTCATATATTGCCAGGGGAAATGCTAAGAGAGGTCTTTCATGTTTCATAACGAAAACCTGAGGAGGGTTATTTCCCTACTATGATGTAATGACACTACACCAAAAACAGGATTCTGGCACAGTTTAAAACCGTGCCAGATCAAATCTGGCACGGTTTTGAACTGTGCCAGAATCAGGTGTTCCAAAATGGGAATTTTTTTCTGGCACAGTTTAAAAGTGTGCCAGAATCAGCCAAACAGGAACACTTCTGGCACACTTTTAAACCGTGCCAGAATTTGATATTTCTGGCACACTTTTGGCACAGTTTTTAACTGTGCCAGATTCAGCATAGTTTTAAAAAAATTAACACAGTTTAAAACCGTGTCAAAATATGATACACTTTTGCCACGGTTTTGAACTGTGCCAATTTTTTTATTTAAAAAAAATATTTGAAAGCACAAAATTCACAAATTAATAATATTGCGCGTTATCAATAAACTAATGTACATACAAACTTCAAAATATTACAAGTCTTTAACTGCTCACAGGCCCAAAAAAAATTGGGCAGAGTTTCCTCTATTTTCTGGACATTCCAAAACCTGTTAATACAAAACCTGCCTAATATAAGGCCCGCACGGCCACAAAATATAACAATTAACTTACAAAAGCCCTCACGGCCATAAAAGTCAATAATAAAACAACAAAAGACCGTACGGTCATGACACAAAAAAATGAATTCATTAATAAACCCCTTGTTGTAAACCATTGAGTTCTTTGTATGTTCCACGCGAATAAAAGCCAACAATAAACTGTTATCCTGCAAAAAAAATAGAATACAAAAAAGATACGATATTAGTAACCCAAAAATTTACAAAAAAAAAATACTCAAAACAAAAAAATTACATATATGAATGGATATTATCGTCATACTCAAAAACCGGGAGACCCGGGACTACGCGGTCAGTTTCTACAAGTTACATTGGTCCCGTGCGAGGTGTTCGTGCCTCCTACGGGGTCGTTTGGGGGGTGGTTTAGGTTTTCACCCTTTAACGGCATGTTTTTAAGTTTAAGTGTTGATTTTTGCCAATTATCGTCCTATTCACAAACCGGGAGATCCGGGACTGCGCGGTCAGTTCCTACAAGTTACATTGGTCCCGTGGGAGGTGTTCGTTCCCCCTACGGGATCGTTTGGGGGGTGGTTTGGGTTTTCACCCTTTAACGGCTTGTTTTTAAGTTTAAGTGTTGATTTTTGCAAATTATCATCATACTCTCAAATCGAGAGACCCGGGACTACGCGATCAGTTCCTACAAGTTACATTGGTCCCGTGCGAGGTGTTCGTGCCTCCTACGGGGTCGTTTGGGGGTTGGTTTGGGTTTTCACCTTTTGGCGGCATGTTTTTAACTAAGTGTGATTTTTCCAAATTATCGTCATATTCACAAACCGGGAGATCCGGGACTACGCGATCAGTTCCTACAAGTTACATTGGTCTCGTGCGAGGTGTTCGTGCCCCCTACGGGGTCGTTTGGGGGGTGGTTTGGGTTTTCACCCTTTAACGGCTTGTTTTTAAGTTTAAGTGTTGATTTTTGCCAATTATCGTCATATTCACAAACCGGGAGATCCGGGACTACACGGTAAGTTCCTACAAGTTACATTGGTCCCGTGCGAGGTGTTCGTGCCTCCTATGGGGTCGTTTGGGTGGTGGTTTGGGTTTTCACCCTTTGACGGCATGTTTTTAACTAAGTGTGATTTTTGCAAATTATCGTCATATTCACAAACCGGGAGACCCGGGACTACGCGGTCAGTTCCTACAAGTTACATTGGTCCCGTGCGAGGTGTTCGTACCCCCTACGGGATCGTTTGGGGGTGGTTTGGGTTTTCACCCTTTAACGGCTTGTTTTTAAGTTTAAGTGTTGATTTTTGCAAATTACAGTCATATTCACAAACCGAGAGACCCGGGACTACGCGGTCAGTTCCTACAAGTTACATTGGTCCCGTACGAGGTGTTCGTGCCCCCTACGGGGTCGTTTGGAGGGTGGTTTGAGTTTTTACCCTTTAACGGTTTGTTTTTAAGTTTAAGTGCTGATTTTTGCAAATTATCGTCATACTCACAAACCGGGAGACCCGGGACTACGCGGTCAGTTCCTACAAGTTACATTGGTCCCGTACGAGGTGTTCGTGCCTCCCACGGGGTCGTTTGGGGGATGGTTTGGGTTTTCACCCTTTAATGGCATGTTTTTAAGTTGAAGTGTTGATTTTTACAAATTATTGTCCTATTCACAAACTGGGAGATCCGGGACTACGCGGTCAGTTCCTATAAGTTACATTGGTCCCGTGCGAGGTGTTCGTACCCCCTACGGGATCGTTTGGGGGGTGGTTTGGGTTTTCACCCTTTAACGGCTTGTTTTTAAGATTAAGTGCTGATTTTTGAAAATTATCGTCATACTCTCAAACCGAGAGACCCGGGACTACGCGATCAGTTCCTACAAGTTACATTGGTCCCGTGCGAGGTGTTCGTTCCTCCAACGGGGTCGTTTGGGGGGTGGTTTGGGTTTTCACCCTTTGACGGCTTGTTTTTAACTAAGTGTGATTTTTGCAAATTATCGTCATATTCACAAACCGGGAGACCCGGGACTACGCGGTCAGTTCCTACAAGTTACATTGGTCCCGTGCGAGGTGTTCGTACCCCCTACGGGATCGTTTGGGGGGTGGTTTGGGTTTTCACCCTTTAACGGCTTATTTGTAAGTTTAAGTGCTGATTTTTGCAAATTATCGTCATACTCTCAAACCGGGAGACCTGGGACTACGCGGTCAGTTCCTACAAGTTACATTGGTCCCGTGCGAGGTGTTCGTGCCCCCCACGGGGTCGTTTGGGGGGTGGTTTGGGTTTTCACCCTTTGACGGCTCGTTTTTAAGTTTAAGTGCTGATTTTTGCAAATTATCGTCATACTCTCAAACCGGGAGACCCGGGACAGCGCTGTCAGTTCCTACAAGTTACATTGGTCCCGTGCGAGGTGTTCGTGCCCCCTACGGGATCGTTTGTGGGGTGGTTTGAGTTTTCACCCTTTAACGGCTTGTTTTTAAGTTTAAGTGCTGATTTTTGCAAATTATCGTGATACTATCAAACCGGGAGACCCGGGAATAAGCGATCAGTTCCTACAAGTTACATTGGTCCCGTGCGAGGTGTTCGTGCCTCCTACGGGCTCATTTGGAGGGTGGTTTGGGTTTTCACCCTTTGACGGCTTGTTTTTAACTAAGTGTGATTTTTGCAAATTACCGTCATATTCACAAACCGGGAGATCCGGGACTACGCGGTCAGTTCCTACAAGTTACATTGGTCCCGTGCGAGGTGTTCGTGCCCCCTACGGGGTCGTTTTGGGGGTGGTTTGGGTTTTCACCCTTTAACGGCCTGTTTTTAAGTTTAAGTGCTGATTTTTGCAAATTATCGTCATACTATCAAACCGGGAGACCCGGGACTACGCGATCAGTTCCTACAAGTTACATTGGTTCCGTGCGAGGTGTCCGTGCCTCCTACGGGCTCGTTTGGAGGGTTGTTTGGGTTTTCACCCTTTGACGGTTTGTTTTTAACTAAGTGTGATTTTTGCAAATTACCATCATATTCACAAATCGGGAGACCCGGGACAACGCGGTCAGTTCCTACAAGTTACATTGGTCCCATGCGAGGTGTTCGTGCCCCCTACGGGGTCGTTTGGGGGGTGGTTTGGGTTTTCACCCTTTAACGGCTTGTTTTTAAGTTTAAGTGCTGATTTTTGCAAATTATCGTCATACTCACAAACCGGGAGACCCGGGACTACGCGGTCAGTTCCTACAAGTTACATTGGTCCCATGCGAGGTGTCCGTGCCTCCTACGGGGTCGTTTGGGGGGTGGTTTGCGTTTTACCCCTTTAACGGCATGTTTTTAACTTTAAGTGTTGATTTTTGCCAATTATCGTCATATTCATAAACCGGGAGATCCGGGACTACGCAGTCAGTTCCTACAAGTTACATGCGTCCCGTGCGAGGTGTTCGTGCTCCCTACAGGGTCGTTTGGGGGGTGGTTAGGGTTTTCACCCTTTAACGGCTTGTTTTTAAGTTTAAGTGCTGATTTTTGCAAATTATCGTCATACTCACAAACCGGGAGACCCGGGACTACGCGGTCAGTTCCTACAAGTTACATTGGTCCCGTGCGAGGTGTTCGTGCCTCCTACGGGGTCGTTTGGGGGGTGGTTTGGGTTTTCACCCTTTAACGGCTTGTTTTTATGTTTAAGTGCTGATTTTTGCAAATTATCGTCATACACACAAACCGGGAGACCCGGGACTACGCGGTCAGTTCCTACAAGTTACATTGGTCCCGTGCGAGGTGTTCGTGCCCCCTAAGGGGTCGTTTGGGCAGTGGTTTGGGTTTTCACCCTTTAACGGCTTGTTTTTAAGTTTAAGTGCTGATTTTTGCAAATTATTGTCATACTCTCAAACCGGGAGACCCGGTAGTCTGCAGTTAGTTCCTACAAGTTACATTGGTCCCGTGCGAGGTGTTCGTGCCTCCTACGGGGTCGTTTGGGGGGTGGTTTTGGTTTTTACCCTTTGACGGCTTGTTTTTAACTAAGTGTGATTTTTGCAAATTATCGTCATATTCACAAACCGGGAGACCCGGGACTACGCGATCAGTTCCTACAAGTTACATTGGTCCCGTGTGAGGTGTTCGTGCCCCCTACGGGGTCGTTCGGGGGGTGGTTTGGGTTTTCACCCTTTAACGGCTTGCTTTTAAGTTTAAGTGTTGATTCTTGCAAATTATCGTCATACTAACAAACCGGGAGACCCGGGACTACGCGATCATTTCCTACAAGTTGCATTGGTCCCGTGCGAGGTATTAGTGCCTCCTACGGGGTCGTTTGGGAGGTGGTTTGGGTTTTCACCCTTTAACGGCTTGTTTTTAAGTTTAATTGCTGATTTTTGCAAATTATCGTTATACACACAAACCGGGAGACCCGGGACTACGCGGTCAGTTCCTACAAGTTACATTGGTCCCGTGCGAGGTGTTCGTGCCTCCTACGGGGTCGTTTGGGGGGTGGTTTGGGTTTTCACCCTTTAACGGCATGTTTTTAAGTTTAAGTGTTGATTTTTGCCAATTATCGTCCTATTCACAAACCGGGAGATCCGGGACTACGCGGTTAGTTCCTACAAGTTACATTGGTCCCGTGCGAGGTGTTCGTGCCTCCCACGGGGTCGTTTGGGGGGTGGTTTGGGTTTTCACCCTTTAACAATTTGTTTTTGAGTTGAAGTGTTGATTATTGCCAATTATCATCCTATTCACAAACCGGGAGATCCGGGACTGTGCGGTTAGTTCCTACAAGTTACATTGGTCCCGTGCGAGGTGTTCGTGCCCCCTACGGGATCGTTTGGGGGGTGGTTTGGGTTTTCACCCTTTAACGGCTTATTTTTAAGTTTAAGTGCTGATTCTTGCAAATTATCGTCATACTCTCAAACCGAGAGACCCGAAACTACGCGATCACTTCCTACAAGTTACATTGGTCCCGTGCGAGCTGTTCGTACCTCCTACGGGATCTTTTGGGGGGTGGTTTGGGTTTTCACCCTTTAACGTCTTGTTTTTAAGTTTAAGTGCTGATTTTTGCAAATTATCGTCATACTCTCAAATCGGGAGACCCGGGACTACGCGGTCAGTTCCTACAAGTTACATTGGTCTCGTGCGAGGTGTTCGTGCCCCCCACGGGGTCGTTTGGGGGGTGGTTTGGGTTTTCACCCTTTAGCGGCTTGTTTTTAAGTTCAAGTGCTGATTCTTGCAAATTATCATCATAATCTCAAACCGAGAGACCCGGGACTACGCGATCGGTTCCTACAAGTTACATTGGTCCCGTGCGAGGTGTTCGTACCTCCTACGGGGTCGTTTGGAGGGTGGTTTGGGTTTTCACCTTTTGACGGCTTATTTTTAACGCAGTGTGATTTTTGCAAATTACAGTCATATTCACAAACCGAGTGACCCGGGACTACGCGGTCAGTTCCTACAAGTTACATTGGTCCCGTGCGAGGTGTTCGTGCCCCCTACGGGGTCGTTTGGAGGGTGGTTTGAGTTTTTACCCTTTAACGGCTTGTTTTTAAGTTTAAGTGCTGATTTTTGCAAATTATCGTCATACTCACAAACCGGGAGACCCGGGACTACGCGGTCAGTTCCTACAAGTTACATTGGTCCTGTGCGAGGTGTTCGTGCCTCCCACGGGGTCGTTTGGGGGATGGTTTGGGTTTTCACCCTTTAACGGCATGTTTTTAAGTTGAAGTGTTGATTTTTGCAAATTATCGTCCTATTCACAAACCGGGAGATTCGGGACTACGCGGTCAGTTCCTACAAGTTACATTGGTCCCGTGCGAGGTGTTCGTGCCCCCTACGGGATCGTTTGGGGGGTGGTTTGGGTTTTCACCCTTTAACGGCTTGTTTTTAAGATTAAGTGCTGATTTTTGCAAATTATTGTCATACTCTCAAACCGAGAGACCCGGGACTACGCGATCAGTTCCTACAAGTTACATTGGTCCCGTGCGTGGTGTTCGTGCCTCCAACGGGGTCGTTTGGGGGGTGGTTTGGGTTTTCACCCTTTGACGGCTTGTTTTTAACTAAGTGTGATTTTTGCAAATTATCGTCATATTAACAAACCGGGAGACCCGGGACTACGCAGTCAGTTCCTGAAAGTTACATTGGTCCCGTGCAAGGTGTTCGTGCCCCCTACGTGGTCGTTTGGGGGGTGGTGTGGGTTTTCACCCTTTAACGGCTTATTTTTAAGTTTAGTGCTGATTTTTTCAAATTATCGTCATATTCACAAACCGGGAGACCCTGGACTACGCTGTCAGTTCCTACAAGTTACATTGGTCCCGTGCAAGGTGTTCGTACCCCCTACGGGGTCGTTTGGGTGGTGGTTTGGGTTTTCAACCTTTAACTGCTTGTTTTTAAGTTTAGTGTTGATTTTTGCAAATTATCGTCATATTCACAAACCGGGAGACCCGGGACTACGCGGTCAGTTCCTACAAGTTACATTGGTCTCGTGCGAGGTGTTCGTGCCCCCTACGGGGTCGTTTGGGGGGTTGTTTGGGTTTTCACCCTTTAACGGCTTGTTTTTAAGTTTAAGTGTTGATTTTTGCAAATTATCGTCATACTCACAAACCGGGAGACCCGAGACTACGCGATCAGTTCCTACAAGTTACATTGGTCCCGTGCGAGGTGTTCGTGCCTCCTATGGGGTCGTTTGGGGGGTGGTTTGGGTTTTCACCCTTTAACGGCATGTTTTTAAGTTTAAGTGTTGATTTTTTCCAATTATCGTCCTATTCACAAATCGGGAGATCCGGGACTACGTGGTCAGTTCTTACAAGTTACATTGGTCCCGTGCCAGGTGTTCGTGCCCCCTACGGGATCGTTTGGGGGGTGGTTTGGGTTTTCAACCTTTAACGGCTTGTTTTTAAGTTTTAAGTGCTGATTTTTTCAAATTATCGTCATACTCTCAAACCGAGAGACCCGGGACTAGGCGATCAATTCCTACATGTTACATTAGTCCCGTGCGAGGTGTTTGTGCCTCCTACGGGGTCGTTTGGGGGGTGGTTTGGGTTTTCACCCTTTGACGGCTTATTTTTAAGTTTAAGTGCTGATTCTTGCAAATTATCGTCATATTCACAAACCGGGAGATCCGGGACTACGCGGTTAGTTCCTACAAGTTACATTGGTCCCGTTCGAGGTGTTCGTGCCCCCTACGGGGTCGTTTGAGGGGCGGTTTGGGTTTTCACCCTTTAACGGCTTGTTTTTAAGTTTAAGTGTTGATTTTTGCAAATTATCGTCATACTCACAAACCGGGAGACCCGAGACTACGCGGTCAGTTCCTACAAGTTACATTGGTCCCGTGCGAGGTGTTCGTGCCTCCTATGGGGTCGTTTGGGGGGTGGTTTGGGTTTTCACCCTTTAACGGCATGTTTTTAAGTTTAAGTGTTGATTTTTTCCAATTATCGTCCTATTCACAAATCGGGAGATCCGGGACTATGCGGTCAGTTCCTACAAGTTACATTGGTCCCGTGCGAGGTGTTCGTGCCCCCTACTGGATCGTTTGGGGGGTGGTTTGGGTTTTCACCCTTTAACGGCTTGTTTTTAAGTTTAAGTGCTGATTTTTGCAAATTATCGTCATAGTCTCAAACCGAGAGACCCAGGACTACGCGATCAGTTCCTACAAGTTACATTGGTCCCGTGCGAGATGTTCGTGCCTCCTACAGGGTCGTTTGGGGGGTGGTTTGGGTTTTCACCCTTTGACGGCTTGTTTTTAAGTTTAAGTGCTGATTCTTGCAAATTATCATCATACTACCAAATCGGGAGACCCGGGACTACGCGGTCAGTTCCTACAAGTTACATTGGTCCCGTGCGAGGTGTTCGTGCCTCCTACGGGGTCGTTTGGGGGGTGGTTTGAGTTTTCACCCTTTAACGGTTTGTTTTTAAGTTTAAGTGTTGATTCTTGCAAATTATCGTCATACTCTCAAATTGGGAGATTCGGGACTACGCGGTCAGTTCCTACAAGTTACATTGGTCCCGTGCGAGATGTTCGTGCCTCCTACGGGGTCGTTTGGGGGGTGGTTTGCGTTTTCACCCTTTGACGGCTTGTTTTTAAGTTTAAGTACTGATTCTTGCAAATTATCGTCATACTCACAAACCGGGAGACCCGGGACTACGCGGTCAGTTCCTACAAGTTACATTGGTCCCGTGCGAGGTGTTCGTGCCTCCTACGGGGTCGTTTGGGAGGTGGTTTGGGTTTTCACCCTTTAACGGCATGTTTTTAAGTTTAAGTGTTGATTGTTGCCAATTATCGTCCTATTCACAAACCGGGAGATCCGGGACTACGCGGTCAGTTCCTACAAGTTACATTGGTCCCGTGCGAGGTGTTCGTGCCTCCTACGGGATCGTTTGGGGGGTGGTTTGGGTTTTCACCCTTTAACGGCTTGTTTTTAAGATTAAGTGCTGATTTTTGCAAATTATCGTCATACTCTCAAACCGAGAGACCCGGGACTACGCGATCAGTTCCTACAAGTTACATTGGTCCCGTGCGAGGTGTTCGTGCCTCCAACGGGGTCGTTTGGGGGGTGGTTTGGGTTTTCACCCTTTGACGGCTTGTTTTTAAGTTTAAGTGCTGATTCTTGCAAATTATCGTCATACTCACAAACTGGGAGACCCGGGACTACGCGGTCAGTTCCTACAAGTTACATTGGTCCCGTGCGAGGTGTTCGTGCCTCCCACGGGGTCGTTTGGGGGATGGTTTGGGTTTTCACCCTTTAACGACATGTTTTTAAGTTTAAGTGTTGATTTTTGCAAATTATTATCCTATTCACAAACCGGGAGATCCGGGACTACGCGGTCAGTTCCTACAAGTTACATTGGTCCTGTGCGAGGTGTTCGTGCCCCCTACGGGATCGTTTGGGGGGTGGTTTGGGTTTTCACCCTTTAACGGCATGTTTTTAAGTTTAAGTGTTGATTTTTGCCAATTATCGTCCTATTCACAAACCGGGAGATCCGGGACTACGCGGTTAGTTCCTACAAGTTACATTGGTCCCGTGCGAGGTGTTCGTGCCTCCCACGGGGTCGTTTGGGGGGAGGTTTGGGTTTTCACCCTTTAAAAATTTGTTTTTGAGTTGAAGTGTTGATTTTTGCCAATTATCATCCTATTCACAAACCGGGAGATCCGGGACTGTGCGGTTAGTTCCTACAAGTTACATTGGTCCCGTGCGAGGTGTTCGTGCCCCCTACGGGATCGTTTGGGGGGTGGTTTGGGTTTTCACCCTTTAACGGCTTGTTTTTAAGTTTAAGTGCTGATTCTTGCAAATTATCGTCATACTCTCAAACCGAGAGACCCGGGACTACGCGATCACTTCCTACAAGTTACATTGGTCCCGTGCGAGCTGTTCGTACCTCCTACGGGATCTTTTGGGGGGTGGTTTGGGTTTTCACCCTTTAACGTCTTGTTTTTAAGTTTAAGTGCTGATTTTTCCAAATTATCGTCATACTCTCAAATCGGGAGACCCGGGACTACGCGGTCAGTTCCTACAAGTTACATTGGTCTCGTGCGAGGTGTTCGTGCCCCCCACGGGGTCGTTTGGGGGGTGGTTTGGGTTTTCACCCTTTAGCGGCTTGTTTTTAAGTTCAAGTGCTGATTCTTGCAAATTATCGTCATAATCTCAAACCGAGAGGCCCGGGACTACGCGATCGGTTCCTACAAGTTACATTGGTCCCGTGCGAGGTGTTCGTACCTCCTACGGGGTCGTTTGGAGGGTGGTTTGGGTTTTCACCTTTTGACGGCTTATTTTTAACGCATTGTGATTTTTGAAAATTACAGTCATATTCACAAACCGAGAGACCCGGGACTACGCGGTCAGTTCCTACAAGTTACATTGGTCCCGTGCGAGGTGTTCGTGCCCCCTACGGGGTCGTTTGGAGGGTGGTTTGAGTTTTTACCCTTTAACGGCTTGTTTTTAAGTTTAAGTGCTGATTTTTGCAAATTATCGTCATACTCACAAACCGGGAGACCCGGGACTACGCGGTCAGTTCCTACAAGTTACATTGGTCCTGTGCGAGGTGTTCGTGCCTCCCACGGGGTCGTTTGGGGGATGGTTTGGGTTTTCACCCTTTAACGGCATGTTTTTAAGTTGAAGTGTTGATTTTTGCAAATTATCGTCCTATTCACAAACCGGGAGATTCGGGACTACGCGGTCAGTTCCTACAAGTTACATTGGTCCCGTGCGAGGTGTTCGTGCCCCCTACGGGATCGTTTGGGGGGTGGTTTGGGTTTTCACCCTTTAACGGCTTGTTTTTAAGATTAAGTGCTGATTTTTGCAAATTATTGTCATACTCTCAAACCGAGAGACCCGGGACTACGCGATCAGTTCCTACAAGTTACATTGGTCCCGTGCGTGGTGTTCGTGCCTCCAACGGGGTCGTTTGGGGGGTGGTTTGGGTTTTCACCCTTTGACGGCTTGTTTTTAACTAAGTGTGATTTTTGCAAATTATCGTCATATTAACAAACCGGGAGACCCGGGACTACGCAGTCAGTTCCTGAAAGTTACATTGGTCCCGTGCAAGGTGTTCGTGCCCCCTACGTGGTCGTTTGGGGGGGGGGGTTTCACCCTTTAACGGCTTATTTTTAAGTTTAGTGCTGATTTTTTCAAATTATCGTCATATTCACAAACCGGGAGACCCTGGACTACGCTGTCAGTTCCTACAAGTTACATTGGTCCCGTGCAAGGTGTTCGTGCCCCCTACGGGGTCGTTTGGGTGGTGGTTTGGGTTTTCAACCATTAACTGCTTGTTTTTAAGTTTAGTGTTGATTTTTGCAAATTATCGTCATATTCACAAACCGGGAGACCCGGGACTACGCGGTCAGTTTCTACAAGTTACATTGGTCCCGTGCGAGGTGTTCGTGCCCCCTACGGGGTCGTTTGGGGGGTTGTTTGGGTTTTCACCCTTTAACGGCTTGTTTTTAAGTTTAAGTGTTGATTTTTGCAAATTATCGTCATACTCACAAACCGGGAGATCCGAGACTACGCGATCAGTTCCTACAAGTTACATTGGTCCCGTGCGAGGTGTTCGTGCCTCCTATGGGGTCGTTTGGGGGATGGTTTGGGTTTTCACCCTTTAACGGCATGTTTTTAAGTTTAAGTGTTGATTTTTTCCAATTATCGTCCTATTCACAAATCGGGAGATCCGGGACTACGTGGTCAGTTCTTACAAGTTACATTGGTCCCGTGCCAGGTGTTCGTGCCCCCTACGGGATCGTTTGGGGGGTGGTTTTGGTTTTCAACCTTTAACGGCTTGTTTTTAAGTTTTAAGTGCTGATTTTTTCAAATTATCGTCATACTCTCAAACCGAGAGACCCGGGACTAGGCGATCAATTCCTACATGTTACATTAGTCCCGTGCGAGGTGTTTGTGCCTCCTATGGGGTCGTTTGGGGGGTGGTTTGGGTTTTCACCCTTTGACGGCTTATTTTTAAGTTTAAGTGCTGATTCTTGCAAATTATCGTCATATTCACAAACCGGGAGATCCGGGACTACGCGGTCAGTTCCTACAAGTTACATTGGTCCCGTTCGAGGTGTTCGTGCCCCCTACGGGGTCGTTTGGGGGGCGGTTTGGGTTTTCACCCTTTAACGGCTTGTTTTTAAGTTTAAGTGTTGATTTTTGCAAATTATCGTCATACTCACAAACCGGGAGACCCGAGACTACGCGGTCAGTTCCTACAAGTTACATTGGTCCCGTGCGAGGTGTTCGTGCCTCCTATGGGGTCGTTTGGGGGGTGGTTTGGGTTTTCACCCTTTAACGGCATGTTTTTAAGTTTAAGTGTTGATTTTTTCCAATTATCATCCTATTCACTAATCGGGAGATCCGGGACTACGCGGTCAGTTCCTACAAGTTACATTGGTCCCGTGCGAGGTGTTCGTGCCCCCTACTGGATCGTTTGGGGGGTGGTTTGGGTTTTCACCCTTTAACGGCTTGTTTTTAAGTTTAAGTGCTGATTTTTGCAAATTATCGTCATAGTCTCAAACCGAGAGACCCAGGACTACGCGATCAGTTCCTACAAGTTACATTGGTCCCGTGCGAGATGTTCGTGCCTCCTACAGGGTCGTTTGGGGGGTGGTTTGGGTTTTCACCCTTTGACGGCTTGTTTTTAAGTTTAAGTGCTGATTCTTGCAAATTATCATCATACTACCAAATCGGGAGACCCGGGACTACGCGGTCAGTTCCTACAAGTTACATTGGTCCCGTGCGAGGTGTTCGTGCCTCCTACGGGGTCGTTTGGGGGGTGGTTTGAGTTTTCACCCTTTAACGGTTTGTTTTTAAGTTTAAGTGTTGATTCTTGCAAATTATCGTCATACTCTCAAATTGGGAGATTCGGGACTACGCGGTCAGTTCCTACAAGTTACATTGGTCCCGTGCGAGATGTTCGTGCCTCCTACGGGGTCGTTTGGGGGGTGGTTTGGGTTTTCACCCTTTGACGGCTTGTTTTTAAGTTTAAGTACTGATTCTTGCAAATTATCGTCATACTCACAAACCGGGAGACCCGGGACTACGCGGTCAGTTCCTACAAGTTACATTGGTCCCGTGCGAGGTGTTCGTGCCTCCTACGGGGTCGTTTGGGGGGTGGTTTGGGTTTTCACCCTTTAACGGCATGTTTTTAAGTTTAAGTGTTGATTGTTGCCAATTATCGTCCTATTCACAAACCGGGAGATCCGGGACTACGCGGTCAGTTCCTACAAGTTACATTGGTCCCGTGCGAGGTGTTCGTGCCCCCTACGGGATCGTTTGGGGGGTGGTTTGGGTTTTCACCCTTTAACGGCTTGTTTTTAAGATTAAGTGCTGATTTTTGCAAATTATCGTCATACTCTCAAACCGAGAGACCCGGGACTACGCGATCAGTTCCTACAAGTTACATTGGTCCCGTGCGAGGTGTTCGTGCCTCCAACGGGGTCGTTTGGGGGGTGGTTTGGGTTTTCACCCTTTGACGGCTTGTTTTTAAGTTTAAGTGCTGATTCTTGCAAATTATCGTCATACTCACAAACTGGGAGACCCGGGACTACGCGGTCAGTTCCTACAAGTTACATTGGTCCCGTGCGAGGTGTTCGTGCCTCCCACGGGGTCGTTTGGGGGATGGTTTGGGTTTTCACCCTTTAACGACATGTTTTTAAGTTTAAGTGTTGATTTTTGCAAATTATTATCCTATTCACAAACCGGGAGATCCGGGACTACGCGGTCAGTTCCTACAAGTTACATTGGTCCTGTGCGAGGTGTTCGTGCCCCCTACGGGATCGTTTGGGGGGTGGTTTGGGTTTTCACCCTTTAACGGCATGTTTTTAAGTTTAAGTTTTGATTGTTGCCAATTATCGTCCTATTCACAAACTGGGAGATCCGGGACTACGCGGTCAGTTCCTACAAGTTACATTGGTCTCGTGCGAGGTGTTCGTGCCCCCTACGGGATCGTTTGGGGGGTGGTTTGGGTTTTCACCCTTTAACGGCTTGTTTTTAAGATTAAGTGCTGATTTTTTCAAATTATCGTCATACTCTCAAACCGGGAGATTCGGGACTACGCGGTCAGTTCCTACAAGTTACATTGGTCCCGTGCGAGATGTTCGTGCCTCCTACGGGGTCGTTTGGGGGATGGTTTGGGTTTTCACCCTTTGACGGCTTGTTTTTAAGTTTAAGTGTTGATTTTTACAAATTGTCGTCATATTCTCATACCGGGAGACCCGGGACTACGCGGTGAGTTCCGACAAGTTACATTGGTCCCGTGCGAGGTGTTCGTGCCTCTTACTCGGGACTACGTTTATTGATTTTAGAAAATTTTGACATAGTTTCATTTGTTTATTCATTAAATCCAACTTATTTTAACATATGAAATAAACTCAACAGCAGTAGCAAATTTTAAAAACCAAACCACCAGCAAATCCCTTCCACCAATTTAACTAAATAAGCTCATAAAGTAAGCCATTTTACGTTTGGCTACTTGTCGCTATTTCATACCATTTTTCTATTTAATGTTACTACAACTTTTATGAGAATTTGACACTTTGAGACTAACTTGATTTCATTTGCATTTTGATAGCCACCCGATGAACTCTTTATGCCATGACTTCTTGAAAGTATCCCATTTTGGTCCAACAATGTCTGTAAATTCTCAAATTTTCTATTCTGAGTGGCATTTAGTTGTTCAGGAGATGTTATATTATCTTTCAAGTTTCTCAGCTCTTCATTATGAGACCGAGACTGTGTTGTGACTGTTGAAGTGTCAGAAGACTTATATTAAACGGTTTGTCTTATAAAATACAAAAAGGATAAAAGGTGGAAAGAAGTGAAACCTACATGTGTATCCTTGCACTTATCATTCATCAAATCACCCTTTCTCTTACTCAAATGAGATGTCTTGAAGAATTCCACGATGCTGGGTTTCACATCAGTTTCATGCTCCTGAATTCAAAATCAATGAATGAAATAATATAACCATACTAGTTGATGATGCGGGTAAAACATGTCTAATATGCACAATGTCAAGAATATTATTGTGACATATAAATTGAAATCAAGTTTAGCAAGGGTAAAATCAACCTGAACAAGGGAAGTAACATGTGAGGACAGAAATATAAGTGATTGAACAATATAATAGATACATTTCAGCAACAGTGAAAGAATCGGAACAATTTTTTCAAGATAATCCCCCTTTCTCTCTTTATCAATGACAGACTAACAAAGAAGAAAAGTAGTCAATACAATAAGTCAAAAAAACATCAAGATTGCACTAAACACTTCACCTTGAATTGCAGTTATACAAGCGTCAACACCAATTTTTTTTCCACTAAACACTTCACCTTGAATTGTAGCTTATATTAGTATTAATTAAAAGCATAATCAACAAATTTTGCAAAAGACAAACACGCAAATTAAAAATAAACATACCTAAGCAAATAACCTTCGTCATTCCCTAAAAATAAACATACCTAAGTAAATACGATATCCATATGAACAACCCAAAAGCCATTCCCTAAAATGGCATTTAATTCAAAAAAAATATGAAGACAAAAGCACACATCTTATAATGAATACAATCAAGACTTTATAATATTGCAAACACTCAAGGCACACATTCCGACATCATAAGTACATACATTTGTTATCCAGTATTAGCCCAGTAGATCACAATAAAACTTTTAATGTATTATAATACTTTTTAAATAAAAAAAGAGCCGTAAGGACAACATATCAAGCAATCCAAATGTATGTATCAAAAAGAATACCACCAAAACAACCACATATCTGCCAAACTAAGAATCAATAATTTCACAGACACTAATTTAAGCTGAAACTAACTTTGATTACTAATTAATATAAACGATCCACATATAAAAACTTATACAAATACATGTAGGCATCTACATTTTACATTCGTATACGTATGTGTATAATATGTATGTGGTTGGGAAATTTCAAGAGAGGCAAGATTAAATAGAGTAAAAGATCGATTAAGAAACACTTAAAAATATCTACATTGATTATGCTATCAAATACAAAGCGTAGACTGTAAATGGATACAAATTAAACCAAACCAATGTAGATGTTTTGTTTTCGTTCTCATTAAAGGCATTCAAATGGCTGGGGTTTGTGATATTTTCGTTCTTTTCTCGTTGAAGATCAGTTATATATGCAAGAAGTAAAGAGAGGGAGTGAGGTTACCTGAGCCGGAGAGAGAGAACGAGGTTACCTGAGCTGGAGAGAGAGAGCTGAACGGAGCTGCGCTGATGGAGAGCTGCGCTAATGGAGATATCATCGACCGGAGAGAGAAAGCTGATCGGCCGGAGAGAGAGAGATGAACGTAGAGGTTAAAGCAGAGAGAGGGGCGAGCGGGGCGAGCGGGCCGAGCGGGAAGTTAGAGGGGGGAATTTTTGGGGGGATTTTATATTTTAGTGAAGTGTACTTAATTTTGGCACACTTTAAAACAGTGCCAAATTTTGGCACTGTTTTAAGGTGTGCCAAATTAGCTTTAAACCGTGCCAAAATCTGGCATAGTTTTAAACTGTGCCAGATTTTTAATGTCGGGGTATGCCAAAATGCTGTTTTTGATGTAGTGTGATCAATGTGCCTGTTACATGGAAAAGGTGTGTGGGTTATAAAGTTTATTCATTGATAGCTCGAAAAATGCAAATAAGTTAACTGATACTTCGTAGAATGCAACTGCCAAACGACTTTTAATTAATGATAAGGGAATGAACTTCCAGTTTCACAATCAAAGATGAAAAGAAGAATCTATAAATAGAATTTCTTAAGGTTGGCTGCATTCCACGCTCGGGGTATCTCTCTACCTTCCATTGTTTCCAAGTGATAGGCTCCTTGCAGGTCGTGTCTAGTTATCTTGAATGGTCCTTCCCAGTTTAGTCCTAGCTTGTCGTCTGATGGTTTTACTACGCTGCCCAGGACTTTCCTTAGGACATAGTCCCCAACTTGGAATGCCCTTGGGTTGTCCATTTTGTTATAATGCCTTACGAGTTGTTGCTGATATCTCGCTAGTTTTACTAGGGCTAGCTCTCGGCGCTCGTCGGCTAGGTCGAGCTCAGCGAGCAATGCCGCATCATTATGGCCCTGGTCGACAAGGCTGGACCTTATCATTGGCAAGCCTACTTCTAATGGGATAACTGCTTCGATTCCATATGTCAGTGAAAATGGGGTTTCCCCCGTTGCACGTCGTGGAGTGGTTCGGTAGGCCCATAGAATATGTGGTAATTAATTTACCCATGCGCCTTTAGCTCGCTCTAATCATTTCTTTAATCTGTCGATCACCTTGTTGGAAGCCTCGGCTTGGCCATTGCTCTGAGGATAGGCTACCGAGCTAAAATAGTATCTGATTCCATGCTCATCACAGAAACTTTGAAAGGAGCCTCTCTCGAACTGCATTCCATTGTCAGTGATGATGGTTCTAGGGATGCTGAAACGGGTGATTATATTTCTCCATATGAACCTTATCATATCTGCATCTTGGATGTTCGCTAGGGGTTCCACCTCGATCCATTTGGTGAAGTAGTCAGTTACGACCAACAGATATTTGCGATTGTCGATGGCGGTCGGAAGTGGTCCTACGATGTCCATTCCCCATTGGGCGAATGGCCATGGGCCGGACACTGATTTTAGGTCGCTAGCAGGTTGGTAGACCATGGGAGCGTGAAGTTGGCATTTCAGGCACTTGCGGACATACATCGCAGAGTCCCTTTGCATATATGGACACCAATAGCCTTCCTTCATTGCTCGAAAAGTTAGAAATCTTCCTCCGATATGGCTTCCATAAATTCCTTCGTGAAGCTCATGTAGAACTTTCTCGACACTCCTTGGGTGAAAAGCATTAAAGGTAGGGATCGGAAAAGGATCTCTTGTATAGGTTGCCCTCTGGAGATAAGTGAAAGCGAGCAGCTTTGACTCTTATCTGGTGGTCTTCTTATCATCTGGGAGCGTGCCATCCTTCAAATAGTTCTTTAAAGGGTCCATCCAGCTAGGAGCTGATCCCACTTGGAGCATTTTCTCCACGTTTGGCGGCTTGCTGCTAGGGTTAATTCTCGGATGAGCGAGGAAATCGATGGGGATTATTCTTTTTAGGTCGGAATCGACTGCTGAACTTAGGGTTGCTATGGCGTCAGCATGGCTTTTCTGTCCCTTATGAAATTGCTGGACATTGATCTCTTAGAAGCTAGCCATTAGTTCTTTCAGTAAGGTGAGGTAAGCTGCCATTCTTTCATCTTTAGCATTGTAGTCTCCACTTATTTGATTAGAGACTAATTGAGAATCGCCGAACACCCGTAAATGCTTTGCTCCTAAAGTGTGCGCCTTCTGGAGGCCAGCTATTAAGGCTTCGTATTCTGCTTCGTTGTTGGAGGCTACAAATCCAAGCCTGATTCCTTGTTCAAATATTGTATCCTCTGGAGTAATGAGGACAATGCCTACTCCTGCCCCCTTTGAGTTGGAGGCTCCATCAACGAACAATTTGCAGGTTTCCTCCATCGCGTCATTCCCCTTTTGTCTCGCTAATGGAGGTTGGTTGGAAGGTTGCTCGCCTGTGAATTCGGCTATAAAATCAGTAAGGATCTGCCCCTTGATTATGTTCCTTGGTTAAAATTGGATGTCAAATCGTCCGAGCTCGATTGACCATTTAGACAGTCTGCCCGACAAATCCGCCTTCCTCAGGATTGCTTTAAAGGGGTGCGATGTAAGGAAGATTATAGTGTGGGCTTCGAAATAGTGCTTCAGCTTCCTCGAAGCTATTACTAGTGCAAAGGTGAGCTTCTCCAGTGGTAGGTATCTCTCCTCGGCAACTAGTAGGGTCTTGCTTGCGTAATAAATGGGGTGTTACATCCCTGCGATTTCACACACTAATGCGGAACTGACAGTGTGGTTGGAAACAGAGAGGTATAAGTACAAAGAGTCTGTTTTCTGTGGAATGACGAGCAGAGGTGGGGAGCTAAGGTAAGCCTTGAGCTCATCCAATGCCTGCGAGCAATCTGGGTTCCATTCTAGTGTCTTATTTCCCTTTAGAAGCTGGAAGAAGGGCTTACACTTCTCGGAGGACTTAGAGATAAAGCGGTTTAAGGCAGCGAGCATTCCGGTGAGCTTTTGTACGTCCCGGATTATTCGAGGAGGTTGTACCCTATCTATTGCATCCATCTGGTCTGGGTTAGCCTCGATGCCTCTCTTACTGACCAAGTACCCAAGAAATTTTCCTGACTGGACACTAAAAGAACACTTGCTTGCGTTAAGTTTCATTCGGTACTTCCTGAGGATTTTGAAGGTGCTTGATAGGTCTGAGAGGTGGTCTTCTTTCTTCTTGCTTTTAATGAGCATGTCATCGATGTAGACCTCCATGGTGTCTCCCATCTGGTCCTTGAACATCTTGGTGACCAGCCGCTGGTAGGTTGCCCCTGCGTTTTTTAGCCCAAATGGCATGACCTTATAGCAGTATAACCAAACTGTGGTGATGAATGCTATTTTGTCTTGGTCTGGGGTATACAGAGGGATCTGATGATACCCTGAGTATGCGTCCAGAAAACTCATTCTCTTGTGAGCTGCAGTTGCGTCTACGAATTGATCAATTTTTAGGAGGGGGAAACTGTCTTTAGTGCACGCTCTGTTGAGGTCAGTGAAGTCGATTCAAACTCTCCACTTCCCATTTCTTTTTGGAACTAATACTGGGTTGGATAACCACTTGGGGAATTATACTTCCCGTATGGATCCTGCATCCAGCAGTTTTTCAACTTCTTTTTCTACGACTTTTGCCTTCTCGGGTGCAGTTTGCCATGCCTTCTGTGTGATTGGTTTGAAGGTGGGATCGACGTGTAGTTGATGACAAACCATACTAGGATCAATTCTGGGCAGCTCGTATGGTTCCCATGCGAAGACATCTATATTGTTCCTTAGCAAGGCCGTCAATTCCTTCTTCTCTTGATCTGTGAGAGAAGCTCCAATTAAGAAAATCCTGCTATCGTCGCTATCTCCAGCTGCGACTTCCTCCAGGTCCTCGACGACCCGTTCAGAGGGGAGGAGCCTGGTCTCCTTTACTCCAGGTCTTCCGTACTTTAATTGCTATTTCGAAGGTATCAGACCTTCTTGTTCTTCAATTCTTTCGCTGGACTTGTCGGCCTTCTTTTCTGGTTTTGGGCAAATGGCCTCTATGAAGCATCTTCTTGCCATTGCTTGATCGCCACGGATCTCCATTACTCCTCGCTCGATCACATACTTGAGCTTATGGTGGTAGGTCGAGGAAACTGCCTTCATTGCATGTAGCCATCCTCAGCCGAGGATAGCCTGGTATGGCGAGTCAATGTCGACCACCAGAAATTCGATCATTTTAGAAACACTTACTGCCCTTACTGGCAGCACGATCTTTCCCAAGGGCATAGTCATCTTTCCAGCGAAGCCAACTAAAGGGACGGTAGCTTCCTTTAGGTCGGCGATGCTTAATTTTAATTTTCTAAACAGGTTGAGATACATCACCTCGGATGAGCTTCCTTGGTCGACGAGAAATTTGTCGACGTCATAGTTCGTTATTCTTAGAGTAATGATCAAAGCATCGTGATGTGGGGTTCTCACTCCACTAGATCTTCATCTGTAAACACGATATGCTTACTATAGTCGACGTCATCTGCTCGCCGACGCTTTCCTGACTGTGTTTTCGCTGGATCAATCTGAAAAGCTTACATCACTGCTGTAAGCTTTTTTACCTCCATGCGAGCTGGATTGCCCTGAATCTGTTTCGCGTCGGATGCCCCATAAATTAGTGCGAATTCATGGTAGGCATCGTCTTCGAGTACGTTGTCAGTCCTTGCTTCTCTATGGGTAGTAACTTTCTCTGCCTTTTTCTCCATGAATTCGTTCAGGTGCCCGGACTGGGCCAGCTCCTTGAGGTGGGACTTAAGAGCTTTGCAATGCTCAGTCTTATGTCCTCCCTCTTTGTGAAAAGCGCATCTCAACGCATTATTCCCCTTCGAGGGATCTCCTCCCATCTTCTTGGGCCACTTGATGAATGGCTCGTCTTTGATTTTTACGAGAATTTTATAAATTGGTTCTTTGAAGACGGTGTTAATCGCCTAAAATGCTTTCAACACATCATTGTTGCCTCTGTTTTTGGAGCCATTTTTGCCCCCATTCTTTCCTCCTTTCTTCTGGTTCTCAACCTTGTCACTGCCCTTGGCAGCGAGCTTAGCTCGACCATTTTCCCCTGTGCTGAGGCGGGTCACATCTTCCACCTCGGCATACTTCTCGATGCGGGCCATTAGGTTGTCGAATGTCATGGCCTCTTTCTTCGTCAGGGATTGGTATAGAAGGGAAGAGATGGGTAGTCCAATTTTGAAAGAGGTCACTGTCACCTGCTCTGAACAGTCCTCGACCTCGTTGAACAATTCCCAGTACCTCTTCACGTAGTCTCGGAGGGTCTCTTGGGGCGTCTTTTTCATTGTCATCAGAACATCCATCCTTTTGGGATGGGAGCTACTAGTAATGAATCGGGCCGTAAGGAGATCGGCCAGGGATTTGAAACTCCTGATGGACCGGTGGGGGATCCTTTTGAACCATTTCTGTGCCATGTCATGCAGGCTCGAGGGGAAAATTCGGCACATTAGTGCATTTCGATGGTTCCAGACGGTCACGGCCTGCCGGTACTGTCTGACGTGATTAATGGGGTCAGTCTTACCGTCATAAATTTTGAACCTTGGAATAGGAAACTTCTTGGGGGCTTCTTTTTCTTCGATTTCTCTCGAGAAAGGTGATTTCATCTGAGTTTTGAGAGCTCGCCTAGCGAGTTCTCGGGTCGATCTGGTACCGTGATGGGCAGGGTGTTAGTCCATCTCCCTTCGGACCAGACTTTGTATGTTCTCGTTGCTAGGATCTGGGCTTCTATGACTGCAAGCTAGTCGCAGTTGCTCGAGCAGATCGTCCTCTGACTCGTTTCCCTCAGCTCCCTGGGATCCGCGCCTGGGGCTCCTTCCTCGGCTGCGAGACTTGCTCACCTAAGGGCTAGGAGTGTGGTACATAGGTTTCTTGGTACTACGATGGAGCTTTCTCTCCATTCTTTCCAATCCTCTTTTGAGGCGAGCGTTCTCAGCTTTGTGCCTATGATAAGACTCCCTCTACTCTTGGAGCCTCGCCTCGTATGCATCAATCAGTCTGGATATCTATGTGGATCTCGCTGGTCCTTGGCTTTCTTCTGAGGTTGGCCTTTCTGGGCGAGCCCTCTGATCTGAACGCCGAACTTCAGACCTAATCCTGCGAGGAGCAGGAGGTTCTTGAATATCTCCTGCCTGGGGAGCATTACTACTTTGACCAGACATTTCGAACTCCTTTCTAGGTGTGGGCTTTCTTAGGGAAGATAAACGCTTCCCATAGACGGCACCAATTGTGGTGACAATTATTACTCAACACAAAGAGATAAGAGAAAGCACAATCACCAAGCAGAATAAGGAATATAAAATGCCAATCACACAACAAAAGATGTACGTGGTTCAGCAAAGGTGCCTACGTCCACGGTGGTGCAGTCAGTATTATTTCTATATACTCCGGAGAGTGATTACAGAGAATACAGTATGTCATTTTCCCCGGACCTAGGGTTTATTATATACATGTTCATTTTAGTAAGTGGGGGTGTTGGACTCCCCCACATTTTCCATATCTTCTTAAAACCTCTCTTAATGGGAACATGGGAGGAGACTGAATCATAATCGATTAAGATATGGAGGGTCTGGACTTTGGACCGCCACAATTGGGCTACTCGTCCAGGCCCATCATTCTGATTTCGGGTACCCACACATACGTTTTATCTCTTTTATTATCTTTTTATGTTTTATCTCTCTACGCGGTAACCAATTTCGCAATTTTGGACTCGGTTAGGACTTTTACGGGTTGAAGGTGTATTGGGTAATATTGGAAAAGGTTAAGAATTTCGAAATTGGAAAACTTTCTTATGATGTCTGTTAATGCTTTTGCGGGCTTTTGCTCATTTTTTCTTCTTTTTCTATTTTTTTATGATTTTCACGCTTTTCTTTTCTTGTTATTTTTGTTGAGCATAGCTATTTTTTTCTTGCCCCTTCTTATGCACTTTTCGGACATTATTCTGATTTTTTTTTCATTTTTCACAATTTCGGGCTATTTGGGTTTTTCGAGTTATCAAACGAAAAGAAAAATATTCGACTCAATTTTGGGTTACAAAAGGGATGATTTTTCATAACTTTTTTGTAATACCCCGTAATTTTATTGATTTTTATTTAAGGAATTAATTAAACTAAATGAGAATTAATTGGAAATTAATCCGGATATAAATACTAGCGAGATGTGAGATAGTATTTGATTATGATATTAAAATTGAATATTTCATGAGTATTGAAAATATTTAAACTGTCACGAGGCAGAAATGCGACAATTTGGGAAACTTAGTTGGGACGCGCGTGTTAGTCGCGTCAGGAACGAAACTATTTAAATTAAAAAGTGAATTATATTTTTATCAATCGAATGGTCATTTTGAGTGTGTCAACGTGTTCGGAAGGGTCGAAATAGTCAGAAAACACTAGCCGGGGGTTTAGTTTGGATCCCGTGGCATTTTTAGGCCAAATCGGCAACCTATAAGGGTATTTTGGTAATTTTAAAAATAAGGGAATTAAAACCCATGAAATTGAGAGGTTATTTTTATATCTTTAAAGAGACCACTAAGGCCATTACCAGCCAAAAACATTATAAGTGGGATACGGGAGTTAGAGAGGAATTACCCTGGGGTTTCAAACCAAAAACACTCACCACCATCAAATTGGAAAGGATTTGTGACCGAAAAAAGGAGAGAATCAACCTTGAATCATTGACAACTCATCTGAAGAACAAATCTGAGGCAAGTGATTTGATATTTTTAAGTGCATTAAATATTTCTTCCATGTTTAGTGTAGGAACTATTTTGTCTTGAAAGTTTTGAGGAAAACTAATGAAATTGTTGGAGAAACTCTAAATTTGGGATAGAATTTTCATGTAGAATGACTATGGAGGAATTTAGTATTCGAGAACTTAAATACGATGATTTAAAAAATGGATTTATGATGAGTAATTGGGCACAATAAAATTTTGGGTTCATGTTCATAGGGTTTGGGGTAAAATTTGGGGATTAATGATAATTACATGTTGTTTAGGAGGATTTGACCCCAAAAATATATTAAGAAACAACCTAAGAGGGTTTAGAGAAGTTTAAGAACATTAAAATGCTATTGGGATGATCTTAGGATGAGTTTAGAGAAGAGAAAAATTGAGAAAAATGAATTGGGAATTTTCTGGGCGTATTCTGCCATCTCGTTAGAAGACCTGCCCAGGTCGTTCAAACGACCTCGTTCGAATGAGACTTCTAATGAGATGACAATACCCCTTCTAACGAGTTGGTAGTTCGTTCGAACGACACTCGTTCGAACGAGATTTCTAACGAGTTGACAGAATGGCCTTTTAAGCCTGACTTGATTTCGAACCTTCAAAAGACTTATATAATTGAGTGTAATCCTTCCCTTGTTGATTTTTGGATATAGTTATGAGATTTAGAAGTACGTTAAAAATTAAAACTTAGAGTTTTGTAGTAATTCAAATGATGTTTATGGGTTATGATATTAGTGTCTAAAAACTTCGACGTGTGGAGAGTTGATAACTTTAATGTATATAATTCGGGGACTTGTAAACGTGCAACATGGAATGATGGTATAGGAATGAGAAATATACCTCTATTAATCTTATGGAATACCGAATATGTGTGAATGCTTGGTATATGTAGTTATTTGTGTATAACATACCTACCATACTTGCTATCACGGGAGGTCGGCGTTCGATCAGGGCCATCTAATCTTTGTGTGCCTACGGTGGGGATTTAGATTGGTACCTCGAGGACATAGCTCAGAGAAGGACTTATTGAGAAGTTAAAAAGTCTGCTCATCATGGGAGCGTAGGTATGTGCGTGACCCAGGTGATGTGAACTATGTTCGCCTCCATTTTGTGTGATTATTGTTTATTGAAAACGATTCCTGAGAGATTCGAAATATGTGGTCCTTATGTACGTGATGTACCGGGATTGGATAGCAGAGTATGTGTGCACCGTAGCTTAGACTCGGGGTGCCAGTATTGTATATTGATGATGAGAATAATATACTGCTAATTGAAATGAATTGTCATGAAAATATAAGTGTGAAAAATAGTAACATTTTAGTAGAGTTAAAAATGGAAATCGCTCGTGATTAGCTTTACTAATATTGAGAACTAAGAAGAAAAGTAAAACTCTCTGTTTAAATTAAGGTGTTGGATAATAAATCGTGAATCGTATAGTAATGTTAGAGTGTGTATTGGATTAGTTAGATATGAGAATATCTAGAACGGGTACGGGTACGATAGGAGTGCACAATTAGTGGAGAGGTGAGGAACTCATGTGAGTGGACGCACTATCATGTACTTTATATTCACTGTTTAATTATATTAAACCACTTGTTGTATTTTAAACTGTTTTCACTATCGGGCTCTGACCCGTTTGCTTTCAAATCTATTTTTGTAAAAAAACCTTTTTAGGTGCCCAGCCACAAGGACACCAAGCATAGGAGTTATATTACCGCGATGTGCTGTAGCTGCTGTGGAAGTTACAATACCTCGATAGTAGACGCCTCCACTTTATACCTTGACTCTATCTTACTTATTTATAGGGCATGTCGCCCCTTTCCTTTCAGAGACATCTTATTTACTCAGTTTTTACTTTATATTTTGGGTTGTAATTAAATTAATGATTCAGGCTTGTATTTGTTCATTTCAGTATTTGGATTGTTGTGAGGTGTATTCCTCCAAATTTAGTTTATTACACCGTTATTTATTTACAACTGTGATGTGATTGTGGTATCAGTATTTTATAATTTAAATGGATGTCATGTTAATCGGATTTAATAAAAATTGACAACTCACTTTTTAAATATTAGGTGGCTAGTAATTATAAAAAAAAAAAAATTGACAGCGATGCTATGAACTGAACCAACTTGGCATTTTGTATTGATTTGAATAAAGGAGTAGCTACCCGATATTTAATTAGTCGCGATGTCACATTTTTATGGCTAATATTTTTGGGTAACAAATGATGGCCTACTTCATTTTCCAAACTACTAATTGCGTTACCATTTGCGTTTCGAGATGAATTTAATTTAGAGATTTCTTTGGCACGTTTTTCAAGGAAATATCACACACGTTTCTCAAAACCGATCAAAGTGAAAGACTTGAGATCTTCGATGACTTATTAGGCGCTGTAAAGAACTTTGAGTTATCAATTAACTCGGATTGATTTATAAATTTCACAAAATTGAAAGGCTCGAATCTCAACGGGGTTGTTAATCTCCACACTTATTCGTTAAATCGTCAATTTTTGCACAATTTCCTCTATGGTCAATTTCGGCTTTGTGTATTGTGTTTTTATAATTTAAGACTTTAAACCGACTTTTAATGATATTTTTGAAAATTTTGAATTCAAAATTTTATGATTTTTATGAGGTTTTAGGGCATTTTTGAAAATTTGTGAAGTTTTAGGAAAACGCACTTGTGACCCCCCCTAACTTAGACTTTTGCATTGTCCTCAAGCAAAAAGGACTAAAATCTAACTCAAAGCGAATGAAAAGTACAGAAAAATAAAACAAACAAATTAAAACAGAAATGCAAAATTGTATTATAGCAACAGAGAAACATGTGTTACAATAGAGAAGGTCAAGCAAGCAACTAAGCAATGTAAATAACCACCATTACAAACACACATCAAAAACAAACATGGGCTTCATTGGGGAGGCTAATTTGAGGGTCCGGGTGCGTTAGGATCGTATGAATCATAGAAAAAAGGCGGAGGGGGTCCACCTAAATTGAGCTCGTAAATATGGACTTGGAGCCGGTGCATCATACTTGTGTCACTCCGATAAGCCTCTTGATCCCTTTGATACGCGACTTGATCTTGATTGTATTGGGTGATGAACCCGTCGAGGCGGGATTCAACCACTGAATGTCGTCGATCAAAATTTTCCCCCGGGGGCTCGAAATCCGAATCACCCTCTTCTTCCTCCTCCATGTCCATCATGGGGTCACCATGTGCATCCTCCCCCGCACCCTCGTTGAGAATGGAATGGTCGGGGTGAGCCACTCGCATTTGGCGTTCGCTCCGAGTGGTGGAGGTGCTTCCAATGGGGCGGGGGAGTCGAATTTTCTACCCGGGTCTTCCACCCCGACATTTATCAAAAGTTTTGTAATGAGGCGAGCATAAGGGAGCGCGACTTTGCCCCACTCGTTCTAGGCGACATTGATGATGTCCGCATAGAAAAGTTGAGCTAGATTAATTGTGCTCTCGGGGTCGAGGAAGTGGTAAAGGAAGTTGGCGTGACGTAGCCGGACAACCGAGTCATTGGTGGTTTCGTGGATTGCTCCACAAGCAATTAGGTGCGTGAATAGCACCCTATCCGATAGACTTCCTATGGGAAAAGAATCCCGCACCCATTCCACCCCGGGTGCCATTAGAGTAATGCATTCTTCTTTGGTGCGGAGGGTACCATTTGTGGGATATCGAAAAGGCACGGGGAGGACAACCCCCTTTGGCACGCATTTTGCGCACGATGATGGCAGTCGAAAATGGAATTTAGATACTGTCAAGGTAGGCCTCGTGAAGCATGGAGGATTTTCGAACGAGTGTGTCATAAAATTGGTGGATAGCGGCTTCAAACACGTGATTACTCGTAGGAGCGAGAAAAGAGCACCACCCCCGGCGGTTGAATAGGGCGGTGACGTCGTCGGGAAGTTGCTCCCAATTAACAAAATGCTCGATGTGGATAGGGCGCGTGGCTGAAAAGTATTGCTCGGCCCAATGGCGCTCTTGGACACTTAGAAACACCCCCTTACCCTTGTCATCAAGGATGGTGGTGTCATCATATTTCTTGGGGCGTAAATTGGCTCAGCGGGGACGCGACATGGTGAGAGAGAGAGATAGTAGAGAAGAAGGATATGGTATGGAGGAGAGGGAGAGTGAATTTTAGTGTGAGAAATAGATGAGGGGTGGGAGTGAATTTATAGGTGTTGGGGATGAATTTTTGGTGGGAAATGGGAATGGGTTTGGAGGGAGAGGAAGGAGGGAGGGAATTAGGATTGAAAGTGGAACGGGGGAAGATTTTGGAGCAAAAAAAATCGTAAGGAAATGAATGGAGGGAAAAGAGGAGGGAAGAGAGTGAATTTGGAAAACATGGGGGGAATCTGCCAGGTACCCCGAACCGGTTCGCCCCCCAAATCGTTTCACCTTGGGGTTCGGGGGAGGGTGCTAGCCAGAAAGGTTGGGTTCTCTCTTCTCTCAAAAACTAAGTGTTCCCTCCTATCTCCTCTCATGCGTATTGCCCCTAAAAATGTTCTAGACCCTCGGGTGCCCTAAAATTGCCTCGACTAAGCCCTCGAAATATGCTCAAACTCTCTCGAAAAGTGTGTTAACTCAATCCCTCTCGTGAACCGTGCTCCAGACTCAAAAATACCCTAACTCACACACGACTACTATAAACAAGAATTCACCCCATACGCGTCAGGGGTACGACGACCTCTCATTTTAAGCTCAATTAACTCCCCGTAAACGGGGTTCGACAACCAAATGGTGTCAACTTCTTCCACACACGCCTCTAGATACGGCTTTAGGCGTTGTCCATTTACCATGAATGTATTTCCCCCTTTTAAATCGTCTAATTCCGCAGCTCAGTGAGGGAATACATTCTTTACAACGAACGGACTAGACCATCGTGACCGCAACTTACCCAGAAATAGATGAAGCCGAGGGTTATAGAGAAGAACTTTTTGTCCAAGAAGAAACTCTTTGCATCGAATGATGTTATCGTGAGTGAGTTTCATCCTTTATTTGGAAATTTTTGCGTTCTCATACGCATCATTGCGTATCTCTTCTAACTCATTTAATTAAAGCTTATGAGCTTCACCAGCTTTATCCATGTCATAATTCAACTTCTTAATCACCCAATACACCTTGTGCTCTAATTCCACGGGAAGATGGCAAGGTTTTCCATACACAAAGCGGAATGGGGACATGCTGAGCGAATTTTTGTATGCGGTACGATAGGCCCATAGTGAATCGTTCAATCGAAGTGACCAATCTTTTCGGGTGGGATTAATGATCTTCTCAAGAATGTTCTTGATCTTTCGATTCGCTATTTCGACATGCCCATTTGTTTGTGGGTGATAGGTCGTTCCAATATTGTGAACGACGCCATACTTTCTCATGAGCTTCATGAATGGCCTATTGCAAAAGTGCGTGCCATTATCACTGATTATCGCTTTCAGAGCACCAAAGCGGGAAAGTTTATGTTCCTGTAGGAACCAAATCATCACTTTGCTGTCATTGGTCTTGGTAGCTATGGCCTCCACCCATTTAGAAACGGAGTCTACCGCGACAAGGATGCATAAGAAACCAAAAGATAAAGGAAACGGGCCCATGAAGTCAATACCCCGGCAGTCGAAGATCTCAGTAATGAGTATCAGGGTTAATGGAATCATGTTTTGTCGGGTAATTGATCCCATCCTTTGACACCTATCGCAAGATTTGCAGTAATTGTTCACATCCCGGAATATTGTGGTCCAATAGAGGTCATATTGAAGAATCTTAGCGGACGTCTTTTTCGTAAAAAAATGACCTCCACAAGCTTTCAAATGACATAATTGGATGACTTTGAGGATCTCATCATCCGGTACACAACGTCGGATGATTTGGTCGGCGCAATATTTAAACAGGAAAGGATTGTCATAGACAAAAATGCGCGACCAAGTAATAAACCTCTTCTTATCTTGCGGTGTCCAATCGAGAGGGACGGCTCCTGTGACAAGATAGTTCACTATATCTACAAACTAGGGCAAAGAAGAGGTGGCAAAGAGTTGTTCATCCGAAAAGTATTCGTCTATGGGCATTGGATCACTAGGTACGTCGGACGAAAGTCGTGATAAGTGGTCAGTAACGATGTTTTCTACTCCTTTCTTATCTTTAATGGAGGTATTAAACTCTTGTAGGAGTAGGATCCACCTTATGAGGCGCAGATTTGCGTCTTTCTTTGCAAGTTGGTATTTCAATGTCGCGTGGTCGGTGAAGCAAGTGATGGGAGAACCGATAAGGTAGGATCGAAATTTGTCAAGAGAAAAAACTACTGCTAGCAACTCCTTCTCTGTGGTGGAGTAATTGAGTTGTGGTCCAGTAAGAGCCCGGCTAGCGTAGTAGATGACGTGATCCTATTTGTCTTTTCTTTGGCCCAAAACAGCCCCTATCGCATAATCTCTAGCATTACACATAAGTTCGAATGGTAAGGACCAATCCGGAACTTGTATGATGGGAGCAGACACAAGCATAATTTTCAATTTTTCAAAAGCGCTATGGCATGCTTTTGTCCATTCAAATGGGGTGTCCTTCATGAGTAGGTTGCTAAAGGGTATAGCGATGGCGCTAAAATCCTTAATGAACCTTCGATAAAACCCCGCATGGCCTAAGAAGGAGCGCACGTCTTTGAGCGATTTTGGTGGGGGTAGATCAGCTATGACATCTATCTTAGCTCTATCAACTTCTATCCCCTTGGATGAAACTATATGGCCAATAACTATTCCCTCAGTGACCATAAAATAGCATTTCTCCCAATTTAGCACTAAGTTCTTCTCCACACATCGGGCAAGTACTTTTTCCAACTTTGTTAGACACAGATCGAAAGAGGTGCCAAAAATGCTAAAATTGTCCATGAACACTTCAAGTCCTCTCTCAACCATGTCTCTAAATAGACTCAACATGCACCTTTGAAAGGGTGCGGGTGCATTACACAAGACGAATGGCATACGTTTGTAGGTAAAGGTACCAAAGGGGCAAGTGAAGGTCGTTTTCTCCTCGTCAAGTAAATCTACCTCAATTTGGTTATATCCATAATAACCATAAAGGAAGCAATAGTAAGGGTGGCCCGCTACTCTCTCAAGCATCTGATTAATAAATGGCAAGGGGAAATGGTCTTTCCTAGTTTCCACATTGAGTTTCCGGTAATCAATGCAAACGCACCACCCGGTGGTGGTACGTTGGGGAACTAGCTCTCCCTTAGCATTCTCAATCACTGGCATGCCCGAATTCTTTGGGACAACTTGAATAGGGCTCACCCAATTGCTATCCGAGATTGGGTAGATAATCCCGGCATCCAATAGCTTAATTATTTCGGTCCTCACCACTTCGTTTATATTGGGGCTTAGCCTTCTTTGCATTTCTCTCAAGGGCTTGACATCCTTCTCGAGGTGAATCTTTTGGGTGCAAATCAAAGGACTTATACCCTTCAAATCAGCAATACACCAACCGAAATCACTTTGGTGCTTCCTTAAAATCTTTAACAGTTTACCCTCTTGCTCTTCGTCTAGGCTAGAAAAGGCAACAACAGAAAATGTCTCGTCCTCTCCTAGGTATGCATATTTAATATGGGAGGGTAGTTTCTTCAATTCGAGAGTCAAAAATTTATCCCTAGAGGGAACCATGCGTGTCTACCTCGGTGATAACTCCTCGAATCGAGAAACCCAATTTACATCTCTCGCATCCTCGTTCGACGCTCTCTCATCAAGTAACTCTCTAAACTCTTCAATCTCCCTCTCAAATTCGATGTACGTCTCCTTACTCTCGTGGCTCAACACTAAACAGGACCCTTGGGCATCTCCACAATAATTTTCCTTAAAATACACCTCTACGATCTCATCGATGAAGCTCATCGCGTGAAGATCATCTTGTTCCCCCGTATATTGGGCTATATGGAAGATGTTAGTCTCTAAGGTCATGTTCCCAAAGGTGAGTTGCATCTTCCCATTTTGGGTATTGATAATTGCGTTAGCCATAGCTAAGAATGGGCACCCAAGAATGATGGGAACATGATTGCTCGAGGCGGAGGAGAGTTCCATGTCCCAAATGACAAAATCTATCAGAAAGTAGAAAGTGTCAACTTGAACGATCACGTCCTCAACTATACCTCTTGGTATCTTCACGGTTCGATCCTCCAACTAGAGAGTGATCTTTGTGGGTTAGAGGTCGCCCAGATCAAGTTGCCTATAGATGGCGTAAGGGAGAATATTGACGCTTACTCCCAAGTCAAGTAAGGATTTTTTAATTTTATTTCCTCTAATGATGCAGGAAATGGTGGGTGCACCGGAATATTTGAATTTTGGCGGGAGATCATTAAGTAGGATGGATCTCATGCTCTGTTCTAGAAAGACATTTTTCTTTACCTTCATCTTCTTCTTCACTGTTAAAAAGTCCTTGATGACTTTCGCATAAGCTGGAATTTGCTTAATGGCATTGAGGAAAGATAAATTGAACTTTACTTGCTTAAGCACGTCTATCACTTCATCACGGGGGTTTCCTTTGTGGGAAGGAACCAACCTTTGAGGAAATGGTATCGCGGTGGGTGGTTTCACTACTACCTTGGTCTCACTAGTGTCTTCTTTATCAATCTCATTCAAGGGGACATCTTCGGCCTCTTTCGTGTTGGGCAAAATCTCCTTGTCTTTGGTTGCGTCGTGTGGGGGAGGTGATAAATCAACGACTCTCCCACTACAAAGAGTGGTCATAGTATGACATTGCTCCTGATGTTCTGTAGAAGAGGATCTAACACTAGTTTGACCTTGGGGAGGTCTTTGGCCCTGGGCAAGAAACTTTCCCTTCTCTTGGACACTCAACGATGATTGTATCTTTGAAATATTTGCATTTATGTCACTGATCATATGATCATACCTAGCATTAGTTGCATTTTGGGTATTGATAAAGTGGTTTATCGTATCCTTGAGATTTCTCCGCGGTGGAGTGATATATGATCCTTGAGGTGGTGGTGCTTGCACATGTCCTTGCATGTGTGGAGCTTGTTGAAAGTGCGATGGTGGAGGAGGGGCAACATGTGAATTAGGATTCATCGCAGCATGTTGTTGCCCATAGCTCAAACCATTGTGGTTTTTCCATGAATGGTTGTAAGAATTCTCGTGCGGTGCACCGAAATTACCCTTGAGTCCTCCTATACCACTTACTTTTTCTTGAAGCATAACTTTGTAGGCGGGTATAGTTGGGCATTCCTCAGTTAAATGACCCGCCTCATAAATCGTACACACCTTCTCGACGGGGTTTGGGATGGATCCAGTTAGTCCTCTTCCACATACTTCAAGTAGGTCTAGCATTCCTTTCTCAAGTACAACGAGTCGACTATCCGTCATAGAATTCTTTTCTACATGAAATAGTCCGGACGTCGATGGAGTGGTGGTTACTTAGCGATTTCAATTTTGAGCATTAGGGTCAGATATATCCCAGGATTGGGTAGTCTCGACGACATACCTCAGGTGAAGCTCAGCATCGTTGGCGTCTAATTCGACAAATGGACCATCGCACATGGTTTCAACGAGTTGCTTGGAATTAATGTTCAGACCATTATGGACGAAGGAAATGATTTGTAGTTTATCAAATCCATGATGGGGGTACGAAGTAATTAACTCATTGAAATGCTCGTAGCATCGATCAAACGACTCATTTTCTAATTGTCGATAAGTTTGAATTTGAGCCTTAATGGAGTTCGTTCGATATGGAGGAAAAAATTTCTTGAAAAATTTAGATTGTAACTCGTTCCATGATGAAATCGAATTTGGAGGTAAAGACCATAACCAGGTCTTAGCCTTATCCTTTAGCGAGAATGGGAAGAGTTTAAGGCAGAGCACATCTTTTGTGAAAGTTTGATCGCAGAGAGTCTCGCACGCCTCCTTAAATTCTATGATGTGGGAATATGGCTTTTCTGAATCCAATCCATGGTAAGTGGGAAGTATCTGGATCATCCCATTCCTAAAGCGAAATTTCCCTGTATTATACGGGAGTAAAATGCATCCCAGGGTGACAGTGCGCTCAAAATATAAGATTTCTCTCAAAGGTAAATACTAGGCCTCTTCCTCACCGGCGGTTGTACTACCATGTTGTGACATGTTTCTCTCACTCAAAGACTCTATGTCCTCACTTGGTATACTCTGAGCGTGCTCTGATGTGTGTCCTAAGAGGGAAAACGGAGTGTTATTTGCGATTGAGTGTGATGGTGTGGGAGGAGGAACCCATAATTGTGGAGAGTTAGGAGTGTGAAGACTATCAGGATCGTACTCAACAATCGGGTTTTCGTAAATATGGGTTGGAGAATTATGGGGAGTTGGAGTGAGTTCAGAATTTTGCATTGACAGGCTTGTGAGAGATGATGATGAGGAATATTTTTATGCTTTTAAATTTATTTATTTATTATGTTTTTGGATTTTTGGAATTTTTGGTCGGGGAATCGCTCCCATCCTTTGACACCTATCACAAGATTTGCAATAATTTTTCACATCCCGGAATATTGTGGGCCAATAGAGGTCGCATTGAAGAATCTTAACGGCTGTCTTTTTCGTCAAAAAGTGACCTCCACAAGCTTCCGAATGACATAATTGGATGACTTTGGGGATCTCGTCATCTGGTACACAACGTCGGATGATTTGGTCGGCGCAATATTTAAATAGGAAACGATCGTCATAGAAAAACATGCACGACCAAGTAATAAACCTCTTCTTATCTTGCGGTGTCCAATCGGGAGGGACGGATCCCGTGATAAGATAGTTCACTATATCCGCAAACCAGGACAAAGAAGAGGTGGCAAAGAGTTGCTCATTCGAAAAGTATTCATGTCTATGGGTATTGAACCACTAGGTACATCGGACGAAAGCCGTGATAAGTGGTCGGCAACGGCGCTAAAAACTTGGCGCGACTCAGAATGTGTCTCAGAAGTGCGTACTCTCTACGCTCAAGTGCAAGCCTATCGCTCAAGTAATAATCCGATAAGTTGGGTATCGATCCTCAGAGAAATAGGACGACAGTGTCGTAACGACGATGGACAGACGAAGAAATCCTAACTTTGACTCTAAAGAAAAAAAGAAAAGATGATTTGATTTGGATATCGAATACAACTAAATGTAATTTTTTGAAAATGGTTAATTAATGGACTAAAGTATGAATGTAATGCAACTATTCTAAATTACCTAAAATACTGATGATGAATGACGTAAAACTTTAACTATATGATGAGAAAATAGGTCGGGGATACAATCCCTCAACAGTAGTGTATTGCAAGTATAAAACTAATCATAAATTTAAGTGATTGATTAAACCCAGACTTTAGTACTCCCAAGCATTACGTATATGAGGTTCAACCCCGCACCATACGAAATCAGAGGACGAGTAAAGCGGAAATGCGCAATAGCGACACTCACATTGCATTTTAAAGAATCCCGGTTACCCGAAAGCAAACGAGATCCAAAGATCTACAATGGTTGTGTTGTTACGCAATACGATCATCATAAATCATTAAATTTAGAGGATTAATTTTATACACATGCAACTAACACATCAGGTTGAGTTCATGCATCCCGACCCTTTTAAATCTAGCCGGACATGTTAAACTGAACGATGCATGAAATAATTACATTGCATGTGAAAGAACTCATGATGAAGCTATATTAAAACATGCAAATATGTGTTTTGAACCCATAAATTCTTTGAATCATGTGAGAAAAATAACCATGCAAGAATAATAAGAAGAAGAATGAAACTTGGATTAAAACTTGAAAACAAACCCGGAATGAACCAATCTTGAAGCAAATAATCCAACTATGTTCCTAGGTGATCTTCTACCTTTATCTCTACCAAAAACTGTTAAAACTATGAAAAACTCTCTATTTTAAGTCATTAACTTCGTACAAATATGTTTTAGAATGAGTTGTAACCAAATGGACCTCTTTGGACCAATCAGAATAAAGGAGCAATTTCGTGCATCAGGACCCTTGAACCGGTTTGCAGGTACCCCGAACCGATTCGACCTGGGGTTCGGGAATTTTTTCTAGTTTTGGGTGCCTTTTTCCTTTTTTCAACACTTAGAATTTTTCCCGTGTTTTCTTCTTTTCTTCTTGGATTTTTCCTCAACTTCAATTGATCATAACTCTTCAACTGTAACTCGGATTTGGATGTCGTTTCTTCCATGGTTCTCATTGTTCCGAGATTTTTAACTTTCCAGTTGACTCCTCTTCCGGGATCCAGCTGTCGAATTACCAAAATGCTCTTGAACTTGCCATTTCTTTCTTTCTTTCACTATTTTGTGTTCTCTTTTGCATCGCTTCCATAATTAACCTGTAAAACATATAGGAGAAACACGAAACACGAAATACTTGCCAACGAAGGTTAGTAGCATAAATGTGAGTTAAATCCATATCGATTGCATAACTCGGGTTCACAAATGTACCGAAGCTAGGGGAATAAATATACAATATTTTATCCCAATCATCCAACCATGTTTAAGGCATCTTTCAGGTGGAAAACTCTACTTTTTTGCTTAAGAACTTTATTTTCCATAGTATTGGTCTTGTAGTTAGAGTTTGTAAGAGTGGAATGCATATATGATTTAAGAAAGTTACTTCTTATAGATTGTGTAAAGTGGTTTATAAATGATTTCAAGAGTTTTGATTAAAATGATATAATTCAAGAAAACTAGTATTTAAACATTTTAAAATGTTTGAAATAATATTCATCTTATTGGAAATACTTTATGAACAAATGTCTCAAAGTTTATTGTAAAAATTGGGATTTTATGAAGTTAAACATATATTCAAGTTTGAAGAACAAAAATGTCTTTTAGTCTTTAAAAGCATGTTTTTTCATGTATTATGAAGTTTCTTGAATAAATCACGTGTTAAACTCATTTTCTTGGATTTTTGGACCTAAAATCCCTCTTCCCATGTGTATAAACTTGTAGTAAATTGGCAATGAGTATATAAACAAGTTTATTAAAGGTTTTAATGAGTTTTAACATGAAATAAGGAAAATAGAAATTTCATACCTTAAAGTGTGTGAATAAATGTAAAAAATGTGATAAGTGGACATTTCAACGTGTATATGATAATAAAGGGAAAATGGTATTTTCTTACAAGGAAATCCTCAAAATGTCAAAGGTTTCCTTAGTAAAGAAAGCAATGAAATAAAGATATTTCCAACTTGACAAGTGTGCTACTCCAAGGTGTTAAAGAAGTGTTAATGAGTTAAAGGCATTTAAGAAGTTTGTGTGATAACTTAACAATGTTTTGGAAAGATAACACTTGTGAGAATGGAGGAAAATGCAAGTTTGGAAATAAATGGTTAAAAATGTGATTTTATGTAAAGTGGAACATTTTTATGAAATAAAAAATGTTGAAAAAGGTGTTACACAAATGGTCCTAATTGAAAGTGATTTTTGGCATAAAATCAACGCATGTGTGTAAAGGACGAGAAATGATGACTTTCAAGTGTAACATGAGTTGGGGTGAAATCCCCGGGTTTTGGCTTCGGCTGGTAAAAGTAGAATAATGTGGACATTTAAAAAATGTTAAAATACATTAATATGGACTAGGATGAGACCAAAAAAGAATTAATAAGGGCCTAAGCCCTAGGGTGAATGACCCAAAACACTGGTCAGATCATATGGTAGCGTAGTCGGTGGTGTGGAACCCGTTATAGTACGCGGTTATTTAGAGAATTTCGAGAAGAATATAATGGAAAATGGTAAATAAATGGGTTTTACCATGAATATAAGAAAAGATAACCTAACATAAAATGAAATTGGTAAATGTTCCGGTTGAGAAGACATTATGGACAAGAACTATGAGAATTTGGCTAATGTTCGTGTGAAGTGATTAAATGGATAATTAAGCAACCTAATGAGATTTTGTGTGGTTACGACGAAAAACAAGTATTTTCTAACACATAACATGTGTGTGTTGAAATGTTAATTTCAATGAAAATACTAATATAAATACAGTGTGAGTAAATGGGTGATTTCGATAAAAGAAGTATTATATCTAAATAAATAGTATTCTATTAAATTGAGAAATGTGCTAAGTTAATTCATTAAATTGAGAAATGTGCTAAGTTAAGCAAAAAGGTATCTCTTCATGTGATTAATGTGATTTAATTGGAATAACAAACATTTTGGAATAAAGACGATCTCATGCATTAATGTATGTATATGTATATATATAAGGTAATTGCATGTGCACGTAAGTATAATGTGTTAGAGTCCATTTTCTATCATTCAATTCTATATTGCATTATTTTATTTCCCACTGGGCATTCGGCTCATTCCCTCTTTTTTATTACGTCCCATTGTGTGCAGTTTCGTATTTTGAGAGCGTTATACAAGTAAGTACTTTTTTTATTTTACGTTAGTAGCTCTGAATGCTTGGATTCCGGGGAGCTTACCAAGGGTCCCTCACATAGCTTGATATGAATTTAAATCACATGCCAAATGAGTTAAATGTTAATTAAATAAAACTCGACTAGCAAAACTATTTATGTGGTCTCATTGCACTTCACACCTAAGATCTGGGACAGACCAGGTTGACCCCGAGTAACCCATAAATTCGGGTCGTGGCGTTACATGATGACTTGGTTAGGGAATTTTTTTCTACAGACTGCTATAAGGAACAATTATTATGTATTTCATTTTTTGATTATCTATAACCTAATGTCTCATCACCATGCCCATAATTTCCCATTTGCTATAGGTTGATCGATGTACGCTATCACTCATCGAGAGACAATTGAATACCCCGATCTCATTTTGGAGGTTATGCATCAATCTTGCACATATACATCATAAGATTTATTGCCTTATGGACATATGATTACCTGGTACCTTTATGAGTTAGGTTTTCCTTTTCTTTACACTGATGACACTATTGGGATTCATCATCCCATATCTAGCATGATTTCATCTCATTCTACAGGACAAACCTCATTCCAACCATATCATCATCCAATCTACCTCAAGGAGCCTCTTTCACCTTTCCCAGCATAATCACTAGTGTCAACACCTGTACCATGAGCACATTAAGCAGCATAAGAATTTATGGAAGCCTAGTTTACTTATATTTATGGAAATTTTGATGATATGATAACTCGTATGACTTGGATGTACGATCATTTCGATCATCATCTCGATTTGGTGGATAGAGAGAAAACCAGCATGAGGACTGATGTCACTTTTTTTATGGATCATTTGAAGGATATTGAACTGGTTCTTAATTTTCCAACATCTAATTTTGCACTACCACTACCTTCATTTGATGTTCCTCTTGTTGATGATGATGGAGATAATGACTATGAGGAGGAGGAGGAGGAGGAGGAGGAGACTGTTGATGATTAGAGATTTCCTCACTTATCTCTATCTTTTATTTTGTTAAGATTTTGTAGTACTTGGATAATTTTGTTAGTTGTATTTTGATAATTGGATATACTTATTACTCCTTTGCTTATTATGGAGTACTTTTGGAAGGTTATTGGTAAATTTACTTAGTTGTTATGGATTTCACATGCGTTTATCCATTTCTTGATGTTGTTTACTTATGTATCCATGCTTTGTATGATCTCATTCTAGTTAGATTGCTTTATATCACATTTTCAACTTCACATGCTTATTTTCTTAATATGTTTCATCTACTAGTTTATGTTTTGAGATCCATATTATGATACATTTGTATGTTGCTTATACTCACTATGATTTCCTTGAGTATTTCATTTCTAGCTTTGGTATTCCACATTATTATCTAGCTTTTACTTCACTAATATTGTCTATTCATTGTGGATTTTGCTTTATCACCATGTTATGCTTGTTATCTATGTATTTCTACTTCTCTTTGACTTTCGTATTAAAATTGGGGAGAAATGTCTAAAATAGGGGGAGATCCCACATGTTTCTCGTTTTAGGGGAGAAATATTATTTTGATATGATGTTTTATGTAGGGGAGCACATAATTGTTGTACTTTTAATATTATATGATCTTATCACTTTAAACATGCTTTCAGGCTTTATGTCATCTATATTTTGGAGGATTCCCAAAGTTGTGGGAGTTACACTTTGTGCATGATATTACCCAAGTGATTTTGTTTTGGTGTTTCATGTGTTTACAGGTATAAACTTGTTGATCTGGATTATACCCATCATTTCAGACTCGACTTTTATGTGTTGTTGGTTTTTTGTACTCTATATGCATTACATCCTACTACTCTCATTATATAGCTAATGTGGGGAAGATTTAGTAGGAGTAATCAAGAGATTTTGGGGGTTTTGTGTTTTACCACAAAATAGCCAAATAGGGAGATTGAAAATGTAAACATTTGTAATTATATAAAAGTTGACTAAAGTTTGTGTCAAAACATTGAGTCGTTGAGTCATTCAATCTACATAGGCTTGAATTGATATGACACATTTGAGTAATGCTCGTTCATTTAGACTACACGAACTTTTGGGATTTTTAAGACCTACCAAAGTTACTCTACTTTATAAGACTTTCGTTGTCTATTTGAAGATATATCCTTTAAATAGTTTTGTGTTGAACAGTGTTGACTATGCACACACTTGCACGTTTTTCAAAATTGTGTTTTTAAATGTCTAAACAAGTGATTTTGACTTTGAGATGTTGTGTATACAATTTTAGGAAAAGACCTGACTTTTAAATGTACTTTTTTAAAGTCTATTTCATTTGGATTCAAATCGTTTGCTGGGCCATATAGACCCGTTTGCATGACATCGTTTGTGCAGTCGGTATTTGACCCATGTGTATGGCTACACTCCTTTTAGTTTACTCGATGAAATTGTGCGCACAACAAAATTTAATCGTGCATACATCGGATCTATTTTTTTTTTAAATCCTATAAATAGGTCATTTTCTCTCTCTTTTCAAAAATCAAAATTCCTCATTACTCGCTTACATCTCATAGAGTATTTTCTGGGTTTAGAGATTTTACTTTGTCTCTCTATTTTCAAATTCATTTATTCCCTCCAAATTATGAGAAAAATTTATATTTATACTTGATTTATGTCTTGAGAGGAAATTAAGAGTGCTTTGATTCAGTTCCACACTATCTTAAGTTCAATTCAATTTATTTTCACTTAAATCGGTTGATATAGCACTCTTAAATCTAAAATTGGAGGTGTTTCTTTCCAATGGGGAGATCGGGGAATGGTGCAATTCTGAGGAAAGTGTACTTCCTTGTTCACTATATGGAGTTTAAGGTGTATTTTCTATTGTCAATGGGGGAAATTCTGAATTTCATAGGTGACTACTCGTGAGTGCATGAACGAGAGGTACCTTCTTACTTTGTATAAAAATTTTCTCAAGTTGAATAAGAAATTAGAGTGCGCCGAGGTTTTTTACCCTAGGTGGGGGGTTTTCCTCATGAATTTGAGTTATGAATTGATTGTATGTGTTTAATGTTATTTTGTTCACTTACATCACACACTACACTTAGGTCTCACATAGATTTAGAGTAGTTCATTAAAATTGAATTTAGGCTTTTGAATCTAGTGAATTGTCCTAGTTTTGCCTAAATTTTCTCATTGATTTATTGGTCTAAGATTTGGATCATATCACCTAGTTAAAACATAAGCTGAGTCAATTAAATTGAAAGCAAAATTGAAATTGTCAAAAATTGGTCACACCTTGTAATTAAACATATAAAATGGATATACACATTAGCTAGGTTTGTTTATAGTTGAACACTTATTTGAATACACACATCCTCATGATCTCTGATATGCTTTCTAGTCGAGAACCACGGACACAACCATAAATGTCGCCATCGCGGCTACACTTGTCGCGAGGGTGGCCTAAAACAGTCGTTATCGTAGATAAGTCCTTCAACCATTCACATAAACTGATACCACGATAAGAACTATCTACATTGAGGCCTGGGGAACCTTCACTACGGCTGTCCAGAATCCCCCCAACGGGTCTCCTCTCTTCTCTTGTTATGTTACAGATTTAATACAATTTCCTCTGACCTGAATTCTCTACAGGTATTTATTTCTTTAAAAACTAAACAACTAACTTGTTAACTTGACTTATAATAAATTTGTGTAATTAATTTTTTTTCTTATACTAATCTATTAAGAAATAGTTCTCCATAATTTAATTTGGTTAGATATGTTTCCTCCCATGTAGATAAGACAATTTCATACCTTAGAAAAAAAATTACTTATTTTACCTTAAGTTCTTAAACTAATGACCCTCAAATTAATTACCTCAATGTCAAATTTGTACTTTAACATAAATCCCAAAATTCTCAACATAGATCTAATAATTTCGTTAATTAGACCATACTAATTACACAATCACACCAATATCAAGATAATTATCCCAATAAAATGTCACTATGCACCAAAACTAACATGATGAATAAAAAATATTTTCTAAACCATCATTGAAAATTCGAGTCATTACAGTTTGACTGATGTTTAGATTGACTAGCTATTGGAGCGTGGAGATATAGATATAATTTTATTTTCCCTTAATGGGAAGATATGTCCCCAATGTTGCAGTTAGATAACTATCAATATGCTCGTCTTGTAAGGCTGTAGCAGACCTCGTTCCATTTCCCTTGGTGACTCCTAAGGTAGGCTAATTAGGATCAGATGATTACCCCACCCATATGGAATTTCTTTCCTATTGAGGATTTGAATGAAGATTTGTAGGTCTTTATGAGGGGTATCTGGAAATGACGAAGGACCTTAAGGTGTCCAACTGCGTTGACTGGCAATGCATTGGTTATGTTTTGTTAGTTTTTAAAGTGGATTTGGGAGGTTATCCTCGCCAATGTTTGTTCTCATAACATGGTAATGATATGGATATTGGGTTTTAGGGATATTGAGGATGGCACAATTGTCAGTTCAAGGGTGCACAAGGAGATATAGGCGACTTTAGGGGAGAAAGCAGATTGTTCAAGAAATTGGTGTTTGAGGGCCTGATAATGATGTTGGTGATGATGGAAAGGTTGGAGTTCCATTGGATCCCATGGATAATTATATGTATGGGTAAGAAATCTTTGTAAATGTAAGTTTTTAGGTAGGTTTTAGGTGTGTCTACAGCTGTGGGGATAAAGTTGGTTATTAGGTTTAAGATAGGTAAAGTTTTGTTGTAAGGTTGGTTCATGCAACAAATGGATGCCTTAACACCCTTTAATGTAATAAAGATCAATATAAGAGTATTTAAATTGTGCCTTATTGAAAAAGGAATTTATGTTTGACTTATCTATATATAAATTGTTATGTTAGACATAGACTTGCAATAATGTTAAATAATTAAATAAAAGAATGTGAGTCCTTCATAAGGAGTAGAGAATGAACTATATTATGACCGGACTCAAACTCACATTATGGATTGCCTACATATCTCTATAGGGGATGCAAAAAGGGAGATAATTGAGAATTTTTACAAGAGGATCAGATCGCACATAATTATACCAAATAGATGAGAGATATAATTTTTTCCTAGAAAAAGAAGAATAAATAAGGAGAATGAGAGGAGAATCATAGATGCTAAGGGAAAGAATTTATTTAAGTGGTCAAGATTGATCGTCCTAACAAATTCTTTATCATCGAGAATGGATAGATTTTCAGTATCACCTGATAAGATTTTATTAATGAGATAGGGTCCCCTCTAGTTAGGTAGGTTAATTGGTCAGTTCAACTATCTCCTTAAGGGAAGTTCACCCTCTCACAAGCCACTGTCAGTGACATTTATGTTGAAAGAGTGCACAATGCGGTGGTGATAGCTTAGAATTTAGTAGAGCTCCTTAAGACATATTGTGTAGCTCTCGAGGATGCATATATTGGACATTGGTGAAATATTGACATTCCATGCACCTTTTGATGTACATCGTGTAGTCATGGTCCAATAATATACATATCAAATGTTTTTGGTGAGCATGTGGTTGTTCATGAGGGGACCATATTCTCCATTATTGATTTATTGCATGATTTCTTCTAATTTAGCCTCAAGTATGGATAGTAAGTGAGTATCGCCAAATTTGAGCTTAAAGAGGGTTTTGTCGCAGATGATCAATTGTGTTGAGAGTCTTTAGAAAGTGATATGGTCCTTTTTATGAGCCCCCTGAAAGATGGATACCATTATTGGTTACACTAAATATGTCATAGTACCATTACTCAACCTTACTTGAGTCCTCATCATTGGATAAATCAATGTGGTAGCAGTAGGAAGGCTCAGTTTGATTCCTTACCAATAAAGGGGAAACTGCTATGCTTACTCGTATGTTAATCACGGAGGTCAGGGAAATGACTACATCGGCGAGTTGTTTCTCTAGCATGGTAAGTGATGGGAAAATGTCCTTAAATTAGGATGCAACTTATTTAAGATGGGTGTTAAATGGTTGAAAAATTATCCTTGACTTTCCATTTTTTGAGGACTTGACCAATGATGTGGGATGAGTTCCCATACACATCGATCCTCTGAATACCCTTCTCGAGTGAAATCTGGAGATAGATTATGAAGGCTTCATATTATGTCATGTTATTAGTTCACAGGAAGTATATGTAATACCCCGTATTTTTGGGAATTAAATAAATTATTATTTACTTGGGTGAATTATCGCATAATTTATTAGGATTAATTGTTTCAGATTATTAATCAAAATTTAAAATTTTTAGTAATTTGTGGACGACTCATAAATCAAATTAACTCAGTCGTAGTTAATTTGATATTATGGATTAGCTTGGTCGGACAGGACTCTAGGGGTGCACAGAGGCCCGAAGTGGTATTTTTAATATTGCAAATTGGGCTCATGGGTAGGTATAATTTTGGGTCAAGTTTTAAGAGTATTGGGTTAGTGTTTCAGTCTTATTTGGGGTTCCAAAAGTGGACCCATAGTGGAGATGCGAGTTTAGGGTTTTAAATAGGTTTATAATCCTCATTAAACATGCATCATAATTAAAACTCTAGCATCAAGAGGCAAGATTTATTAGAAGATAGAGAACATGCAAGAGGAATTAATCACGAATCAAGTTTCATTTAAGGCAAGAATTCCTCGTTGTGCATGATCAATTGGGTACGATCATGTTAATTGGTTTTAAAATCTAATTTAAAGTGTATAATCTGATTTCTAAGCATGTTTATGGTAGACTGAATTGATTAAGCGATCATGATTCTGATTCGTTTTATTATTTTAATGAATGATTAATAAATAAGAATATGTGTAATGAAGGAATTTATGTCAATCATATGATAATTTGACTTACTTTCATGAGAAGATGAAACAAGGATTTAAATGTCAATACTTAAAATTGAACCCTTAATTATGTTAGAACCGTAATAAAGCTTGTAGAAAACTTGTTATATACATTAATTCGTAGTTAATTCGTAGTTAAAATTTTGCCCATCGTGTCATAAGTTTATAGAATGCTACTTGCCTCCTGTTAGAGGTTCCATAACCCAATCAGTTGAGAAAGACAACTCTCCTCCACCTCGGGTTTTTCATACTTTAGTTTCTACTTCATGGAGATACTCCCCTCTGTGATTGCTTACACTAAATTTTCTTTCTTCTTTTCTTGTTTGACCTAATTTTCATAATAAAGCATTGTCGAGTAGATGTTCGATTTCCCTTAATCTCTATTACTCCCCGGTGGTAATGCATTTGATCTTCTAGTGATAGGTGACCTTCATCGTGTGGAGCTAGCCTCTTCCCACGATGATGCTGTACTAAGAATCAATGTCTACTACAAAAAATTCAATGAGTTTGGAAATTTTTCCTACTTATACTAATAGGATCACCTTCCCTAGGGGCATGATCATTTTCCTGCAAACCCGACCAACAAGACAATTGCTTCTCTGAGATCCTCCATGCACAGGTTGAGCTTGTTAAGCAACTTAAGGTACATGACTTCAGATAAACTCCCTTGGTCAACCAAAAGCTTTTCGATGCCCCAATTTACTATTTGGATCATGATGACCAATTCATCGTGAAGGGAATCGTATCTCCCACTAAATAATCATCAGTGAATATAATGTGCTTTTTGTGATCTACCTCATCTAGTCAGTGACGTTTTTCCATCCTAAACTTGTAGGGACCTATCTAGAAGGATTCCATTACAGTAGGCATGTTCTTCATCTCCATTTGAATTACATTTGCCTTTATCGGGACAGGTGTAAAAGCCCTATGAATGACGATGAACATGTGCCACTCATATGCATCATCTACGAATTTTCTAGCCCTTAATCGGCAGTATATTTTCCCATTTTAAAATTTATTTCTATGTGATCCTTTAGATGTCCTACTTTCACCATATCTTCCAAATGGAATTTGAACGCTTTGCAATTCTTTATCTTATGGTCATTATCTTTGTTATAGGATCATCTCAAGGTAGAGTTCCTCTTCGCGGGTCATTGACCATCTTCGTTTGCCACTTGAAATATTGTTAGTCTTTGATTTTGGGGAGAAATTTGTGTATCAATTCTTGAAAAAAATGTTGATCCCTTAATATTCATTGGTTGGGTCCGCCTTAGCTCCATTCTTTTAAGGGGGTTTTGGGAAAAGGTCCTCATAATGCTCAAAGTGTATAAAAATAGGACACTACATATAATTTTATAAATTTAGTCACTGTACTAAAAATACTATGAAAAATGGTGAAAAATAGTGCCGCTGGCGCGGACCAAAAAAATAAAGGTATTATACCACAGGGACTAGATTTATAAATGTTATTGTACCACAGGAACTAGATTTATAAACTTGAAAAGCATTGTCCTAAAAATCCAAATCTAGGAATGAACATGACCTTTTCCTTAATTCTCTATTCTTTTAAATGTCATTCTTCTTATTTACAGTGTTCTTTAGCATGATTTTCATGATTTTTGTGCCATTTTCTTTTGTTCAGACCTTGGTCACTCATGACCTCAACATCCTCCACCTTTGCATACTTTTAAATCCTAGACATGAGACTACCAATTATGGTGTCATCCTTGTTTAGTGATTGGTGAAACAGTGAGTCATTGGGAATTCTAATATTGAAGGATGAGACGGTGACGATGACCTGCTAAAAAACAATTACCTTGTTATACACTTCCCATGATTTTCGAGCATACTCGTGTAGTGTCTCTTGGACTTTTTAGTAAGAAAGATAATGGAATTCAACTTCTTGAGGTGGGAGATGTTGGTGATGAATCTCGTTGCAAAGTAGTAGGACAGTTTCTCAAAATATTCTACTGATCTGGTGGAGATCTTCTCGAACCACTTTTGAGCCACGTCCCAAGACTGGAAGGAAGATGCATCACATCAATAACTTATTGTTGTTACAGAGAGTTATAGTTTAACGGTAGTGGAGATCGTGGTACTGTCAAACATGATTAGTGGCATTAGTTTTTCCATCGTATACCTTGAACCGAGGTAATGAAAACCCCTTAGGAGGTCCTTCTTCTTCTTCTAGGGATCGGGAAGATGGATACTTCATTTGGTTCACCAAATCTCAGTGTGTCGAATCTCTCTTGGTAAGTGCCTTGACCCATGTTACCCATTCGTCCAACTCTTTACGGATCTCGTGTCTTTCATGTTTGCCTTCACGACTTAGGATTCAGCATAACCCCTCTCGCGAGTAGTTATTTTCCATGATGGTGTGTTATCCTTCCTTAGTTGTGAGTTCTTCTTGCTTGAGGGCTAGGAGTGCAAGCGACCTCCTGGTGCTTTCATGTTTTCATGAAATCGACATAGAAGACGATCATTGTTTTTTTACTCCACCGAGAACTCTCTTATATTTTCGAAGACATTCCTCATAAGAGTCAATCATCATGAATACCTGAATGGGGGGTGCTTCTGCCAATGTCCATTGTCAAAATGGTCCTCCTGAGGTTGGTAACAGGAGCTTGGAATGCTCCTGTTGCGTTATGAGTGCACAAGGGATCTCATTCTTCACGACAAGTGTGATGCATATCCATTATTTCGAACATCATGGGAATCACGGTGATCCTCTTGGGTGTTGACCATGGGTTGATAATTAGGATCAGATCTTGGATAGTGAGATAAAAAAGGACTCGGTTCCTTCAAATGACATCAATTGTAAGTGCACAAATTCACATATTATGAATAAACAATCACACACGACAAAGTGATGATTTATAATAGAAAGACTATATTCAAACACACAAAAAGGAACACATGATGTACGTTGTTCAATAAATTGCCTTTGTCAGTAGAGGGGGGAGAAAACTTTTATTTAATGTTCAGAAAGTGCTTTTTATAGAGGTTTCCCACTTGATTTTCACATCTCCCACCAAGGGAGATATGCGTGATATTTAAAGCTTTGTTATGAGAGCCCCATGATATGGAGTCTCCCCTTATCAGTTATCGATTAGATGACACCGATATCCTTGGACATATCTCACACGACTGTGATTATCGACTAAAAGAGCATGGGTGTCATGACTGTTGGGCCTTTTTATGTGATGCATTATGATTTCAAAATACTCCGTATGAAGGTCAAATGTTTCCTTTGGTGAAAGGGGAAACCTTTCTTAAATCATGTGGTGGTGATTAAGGCTTTGGCTATGGTGATGGAGAAGGAAAATGATCATAGTGAAACATACCCTCATACCTCAAATCTTATTGAAGTGGCTGCACAGGCAACGAATAGTCTAAAAATAATTATTATTTCACTTCTCAACAATTAAGACTATCAGGGAAGAATACCCATACCCACTTAATATATGAGATGTACACCATCGTTGAAATTTTGCATGTGATTGCGAACCGCTCAATAAAAACTCGACCTCTTAACTCACATTTCAGTTAAATAGTTTAATCTTCTTAATATCAACTAAAACCTAAAAGGCTCAAAAGAAATTGAATCTATCAAACGTACCAAACAAATTAAATCTACATGACTCTAACATACCGCTCAAAAAATAATTATGTAGATGTAGGATACTTGCCTAAAAGTTTTTGTAACTTAATCATAGATGGAATCATTAAATATTTGAACTTTTTGAACTTTGTCTATAACTCAAGCCTTTTTTCCATATACAGTCTAATAATCATCAATAATGATGTTGAAGAAATCTCTAACAGTTTACTCAAGGTAGTCCTCAGACACTATCAATAAGCCTAGGATGTCAAGCGGACCAATAGAAAATGAGGGGAGATGGTCTAGAGAAGCAACATGAATGGGGGCGTAGGGAATGGCTCGCCTAAGGGCAGACTGACAGACAGTTGGGGACGACGTCAATTTATGCATGGAGCTCGGACAAATATTTCCTACACCCACGCTTAATATTTCCATACTCTACTTTTAAATCTCAAGCATCCTCAGGCAGCACGCCTTGTATCCATCAGGCAAGATCTATCTATATTGACCCCATGCCCTCATTATACCAATACCAAGAGCTAGAATGTTTTCTAACTTGATTATATAGTGAATACTTTCGAGATAAGAATCAAGGGGTGGGACCAAGGATGATAGGGACAAATGAGGGGTTGATATGTCGATTTCAATAAGGGGGAGGCCGAAATGTGATTTTGAACACTTGGGGGGGTATAGGTAAATTTCAAAAGTTGAGGAGGTGGTTGGGAGTCATTCTGAAAGCTCTAGGACAAGAGTGTATATTTTGCATTTCAAGGTGTGGAATTCATATGCCTGATTGGAAACTTTGGGGGTAGAGAGAGAACTTTTAATACATGGGATTAGTAACTTTTGCTCGTGGATTGTATTTATACCTAAGAGCCCAATCTCTTTCCCTAGGGCACGGGGAGACGTGATTAATGGCTCCTCTAGCAGTTAGGCCACCTTCATCTCCCGGACCTTCTAAGGGCACGGGAGGGTCAGAGAGTGTCGATATCCCGACAACTAGGGCTTTCGACCCCATTTTGCTTTTGTGGTTCAAATGTTTAAGGTTGATGGCACTTGGAAGGTTCAATAAGGGTCATGAACTTCTGGCAGACTTCGAGAACTTTACCAAAGGTTGAAGAGGAATATGTGTGACCCAACGAGTTCAAAAACTTTGCAGGTCTGAAGTTCTGCATCCTCTTGACCTGTTGTGATGCAAGGGACCATTGTTGACTGGTCGAAGATGGATTGTGGGAGATTGTTGATCGTTGATGAATGTGTAACAACCCGCGTAATTTTGGGGTATTTTCAAAATATAAAAGGAAAATAAAGTTTTTGGTAAAATTATTTTTATTGCTCAAATATGTTGGATTTTATTTTTAAAGATGAGAATTTCAAACGATTTTGAAATCGGAATTAAAATGAAGTTTTAATTAAATTTTTATTATATAGAAGAGTCCTCAAAATATGAAACTCTCTAAGAGACCTCGGAGCATAAAACTCTTTAGAAAAAAAAATATTTATGTTCGATCGAGCTGAATTTTTTTTTTGTGGCTTCCTCTCGTCTTCAGCTAATTCTCTGTAAAATTTCATCCAATTCCAACGGTCCGATCGTCCGGAACAAATGTTTTAGTGTTTGTATCTGATTAGAACTCTTTTCTTAATCAAACTCTTAATCCTTTATATATCAAAAAATTCGTGGCTTGGCTTTTCAATTCACTTTTTCTCAAACTTTTCAACCAGAAGATCTCTTTAAAATTACTCCCTTTCATATACAAACCATAGCCCCAAACTTATTCAAGATTTCAACCTTAGATTATAAGGCTTATTTGGTGTTTTCTCGAGTTTGGGATAGAACGAGATTTGATTATTTTCGCGAGAGGAAAATGATGGTGTGCTTAGATTTTGAGGCTGAATTATGTGATGATTCATGTTGGTTCTTTTTGGTGGTTTAAGGTATGGGGTTTTACACAATATGCTCCTTAATCTCGCGAGTGTTTCTCTCTTTGGTTTCATGTGATTATTGACTCATATTTGAATTGTTAAATTCTTTTGGAAATCTGAAAATATTTGTTGGAATCTGATTTCGATTCAATTGGTATTATATTTGGTGTTGAGCATGTTGTCATGAGATTTTAATATGACACGAAGGTTGGGCACCCGCCAAGATTCCTTTTTCCGGATATGCGAAAACTGCATAGGTGCGGTACGTTGGTGAGGCCTGGTGACCCGGTTAATGTGTTGTTGAGAAATTATTGTGATATAATTGCTTATGTGATTCGCATTTGATTTGAATATTCGTATTCGTATTGTTGCGCTTTGTTCATCGCTAACATTTTTGTTGAGCATATTCCTGTCGTATTGTGTACTTCCCCATATTTTCTTTTAGTGGCAGGTTAGCGCGGATTTTTGGGCGCTTTGGATTGGTATTGGGATGATTTTATCGCGAGGATTATTTTGGGAAGTATATTCGAGAATACAAGAGATGAGAAGACTTGTATTTATTATTTTGATGTATAGAGCATTGGAGATTAGTATTTGTTTGTTTTCGAGATAGTTAGTTGTTGTAATTATTTCGAGAGATTTGTTGTATTCATTTGAAGAGATGAGTTTAGTGGATTCTTTTGTTGTTGTGGGAATTAGATGCTCTATACCTTGTGATTTGTGAATTTGATTAGTTTTATCGATCAGTAGCGCTCCGTTCGCTCTCCCCGGGGCGGGCGGGGTGTTACAGAATGGTATTTTTGGAGATAGAATTTTTAGAGAATCGTTTTGCGCTAGGCATCTAGATTAGATGTGAGGAAATTATTTTTTTGGTGACGAGATTATTTTTGGAGATTATTGGCTTGATTTTTGAGAGTTAGGTATTCGGCGAATTTCGAGGGCGAAATTCCATTGTTAGTGGGGAAGTGTAACAACCCGCGTAATTTTGGGGTATTTTCAAAATATAAAGGAAAATAAAGTTTTTGGTAAAATTATTTTTATTGCTCAAATATGTTGGATTTTATTTTTAAAGATGAGAATTTCAAACGATTTCGAAATCGGAATTAAAATGGAGTTTTAATTATATTTTTATTATATAGAAGAGTCCTCAAAATATGAAACTCTCTAAGAGACCTCGAAGCATAAAACTCTTTAGAAAAAAAATATTTAAAAATATTGAACGGTTCGATCGAGCTGAATTTTTTTCTGTGGCTTCCTCTCGTCTTCAGCTAATTCTCTGTAAAATTTCATCCAATTCCAACGGTCCGATCGTCCGGAACAAATGTTTTAGTGTTTGTATCTGATTAGAACTCTTTTCTTAATCAAACTCTTAATCCTTTATATATCAACAAATTCGTGGCTTGGCTTTTCAATTCACTTTTTCTCAAACTTTTCAACCAGAAGAGCTCTTTAAAATTACTCCCTTTCATATACAAACCATAGCCCCAAACTTATTCAAGATTTCAACCTTAGATTAGAAGGCTTATTTGGTGTTTTCTCGAGTTTGGGCTAGAACGAGATTTGATTATTTTCGCGAGAGGAACATGATGGTGTGATTAGATTTTGAGGCTGAATTATGTGATGATTCATGTTGGTTCTTTTTGGTGGTTTAAGGTATGGGGTTTTACACAATATGCTCCTTAATCTCGCGAGTGTTTCTCTCTTTGGTTTCATGTGATTATTGACTCATATTTGAATTGTTAAATTCTTTTGGAAATCTGAAAATATTTGTTGGAATCTGATTTCGATTCAATTGGTATTATATTTGGTGTTGAGCATGTTGTCATGAGATTTTAATATGACACGGAAGTTGGGCACCCGCCAAGATTCCTTTTTCCGGATATGCAAAAACTGCATAGGCGCGGTACGTTGGTGAGGCCTGGTGACCCGGTTAATGTGTTGTTGAGAAATTATTGTGATATAATTGCTTATGTGATTCGCATTTGATTTGAATATTCGTATTCGTATTGTTGCGCTTTGTTCATCGCTAACATTTTTGTTGAGCATATTCCTGTCGTATTGTGTACTTCCCCATATTTTCTTTTAGTGGCAGGTTAGCGCGAATTTTTGGGCGCTTTGGATTGGTATTGGGATGATTTTATCGCGAGGATTATTTTGGAAAGTATATTCGAGAATACAAGAGATGAGAAGACTTGTATTTATTATTTTGATGTATAGAGCATTGGAGATTAGTATTTGTTTGTTTTCGAGATAGTTAGTTGTTGTAATTATTTCGAGAGATTTGTTGTATTCATTTGAAGAGATGAGTTTAGTGGATTCTTTTGTTGTGGGAATTAAATGCTCTATACCTTGTGATTTGTGGATTTGATTAGTTTTATCGATCAGTAGCGCTCCGTTCGCTCTCCCCGGGGCGGGCGGGGTGTTACAGAATGTCACTCAACACTGTCGATTGTAGGACTTAAGAGTGGGTTCTTGTTGCTTAAGGTCAGAGTGGTCCGGATCCAGGACAAGGGGTGTGGTTCGTCAATCTTTGACAAGGTAAAGGGTGGAGTTTTCAAATTTGTTGATGTTTGTGGGGCAAAGAGGAGGAGAGAGAAATGATATCGATTGAGCACGGGTGACAGAGGCATGGTTTGGAGGGGGATTGATTCCTCCAAGCCTTATACAACATTGAGGACCACAACAGGAACGAACCTAACTCTAAAATCAGTTTGATGTAATGCAACAAAGATTAGTCACAACATCGTAGAAATTATGATTTCTCTTGTTCATTCAGTCTCTCAAAAGTAAAATAAGTAGAACAATTGGTCTAATGCGTATTTACAGGCTTAATTATCTTGCTAGCCAAGATAAATCTAAAAATGTAAAATGACAAAAGAGGGACCTTGAGAATATTTCAAGGGAATATTACCCTCAACTAAAATACTAGTATAGTAAAATAGAAACAATATAAAAGGTACGATTAAATATATTACAATTAAACCTTCGTTGCCTTGTGTACACATCAGTATTTATCGTTATACATTTGCGTCCGCACGCTCACGCAAAGGGTCCATTTAGGTCCCCAAACATATTAGGGCTGGCCCTGCTGATGGTTTCCTATGGTCCATTTTTAAAAGAAAAACAAAACAAAATAGGATATTTGTAAGTAGCTTCAAACTGCATTTCAATGCAGTTGAGAGGTGATTTTAGTTCACGGACAAAGTTCAAGCAGAATGGATGCTACTTGGGCAGCTCCGCCCATTTCAACATCAATTGGTGCACCAAAAGCCACAAAGTACTCAAACAGATTAATTTACCCATTCTCAGAATATATAAACGCACATATAATCCTGTGATGTGAAGCATAAATTAATCTTCAAAATAAAGTTAACTATCAAGGGTAACAAAAAGGCAGCCAAATTTCACGTCAGCATGAGCAAGCCATATGGTAATACTGTACATAAATTACAGCAGGGCAAATAACTTCACCTCCACTACCCTTTCCCATGTAAAGTTGTAAATTAACGGTCAACCCCTTTTTCAACATATATATAATCCCTTCCATTGTTAGTTATCTCAATTATTCCCCGTAGAACCGACCCATCCAAGAATGTTGCAAAAGAATATGCTTCAATTTTGTCCTTAAATGTTAGGACCTTTTGAGGTTGAAGAGCCTTTAATCACCTGGAGATCAACAAGCCTTTGTTTTTGCATCTTCTCTCTTCTATTATAAATTATTAGCATTCCTTTTTTCTTCAAGGACTGAGCCTTCTCTGAGAGCAATTTGTGCCTCATTTTCCTTTTTAAGGGCAAAAAGGGCAGCAGCTTGTAAATATGATGCGATGTGCCAAACAGGGGATATTACTTGTGCTTGCACTGCATCGTTGAGGGCTTCTTGGGGCATATCAGCCATAAGATGTGAGAGACTGCGACGAGCGTAAACCGTCGGGGAGACCATAGTTCCAACATCTATGAACTGCAAACAAACGTAATAATATATCAGCTCATAGCTCAAACATACATTAACATAAACTAAGCACCCGTTTGATTGGGGTGAGATATTTTTCACCTGTGGGAAAGTAATTTTGTGAAGAGTATTTTCAATTAGTCCGATTTTTTGTTCTTATAAATTTGTAGATAATTTTAGTTGGTATTATCTTTTAACATTTTATACTTCAATGGTAAAAAAATATTTTACCCACACCCAAATAGAACCTTGAAGTGTATATATTGTAAACCATTAGGAGTTCTTCTATTTTTGCAAAAACAAGGCTATACCAACTGGCTAACCCTCATGATGCACATCTTACGCCTATTAGAATCGTATTTTCTTGTCTTAGCCATGCAGAAATCCAAAGCATTTCTCTCTGTTACTTTTTTTTGGGGGGATAACATAATGCAGGACTTTTTAAAGAAATTTGGGAAATGGTGGGAATGCATTTAGGTCTTAATTCAGATAATTCAGCAATAATTGTGTAGTTCCTAATTTTGCAATTCAATTTACATAATTTCTTAATTATAGGAACTTCATTAAATTTCTATTTTTAGACTTTGACTTGCCTACATAATTTAGGCTAACTTAACGGATTTCACAGCTTATGATAATTGAATAATTAATTAGATTTCCTCTATTGCTCCCCCCCTCTCTTCCCCTAGTCCCTTTCTTGCTTCTGCTTCCGTGTCTCCCTTCCCCTTCCATCATTCTTCCCTGTTTCTCTTCACTTGCATTCTGCATCAAGCAATATTAGAGCTGAACCTGGCTCTGTTTACAATTTTTAATTTCAATTCTGCATTGGAGCCTTCTTTCATCATGTTCACTGTCTGCCTCAGTTGCAAAACCCAATCTCCAGTTGTTCTTTCATTACCTGTTATGATAATTTTGAGTATTTATGAAACTTGGTGGTAAAACCTATATTATGCAGATATTTGGGTGCCAAAGACACAATACGCATAACAAATGAGGGGAAACGGCCAAATAACCCTAAAATTGTTAAAGAGCAAGCAGTAGAAGCGACATAACCCTGAACAGAGAGAAAAAAAAAAAAAAAGGAATGCATTCCTTGATTTTTTTAATTTTATTTAGAGATTATCTTAATTTTAGAGTTTCAGAGTTAAGATTCTATTTTTGGGCATTTTGTTTGCCTATATAATATAGGGTAATGTAATGGATTTGGCAGCTTATGATAAATCGAACACTTAATTAGACTTCTCCCTCTATTGATGCATATTCTTCTCTGTTCTTCCCTAATACCTTTTCTGCTTTCTTATGATTCTCCTTCCTTTCCCTCTTTCTTCTATAATTCTTCTCTCTATATATATATAGATAGATAGATATATTATGTTCATTCTCTTTTTGCATCACAACATAGGTAACAATGACCAGAATCCCACTCCACCCTTCCCGCTCCCTCTTTCAGAAGGCAAATTATGTAATCCTTTTTCTTGTAAGAAGAAGAATAAGAGATAAAGGTTAATAAAATAAAATAGGATGGAATTTTCAACTTGAAAACTCATTGACAAAACATAATTTGACATTGCACTCTGCTCATCAACATCATTTGCAGGTCTACTGGAACTAAATTCCATGGAACTTGTGATGGGAAGTTAATAATTTTACCTGTGTATAGCAATCAATTGCAGTTCTAAATTCTTTATGCCTGAAAGCACTGTCACCCTTTTTCTTCGAGTTCAGTGTATCCTGCACCTGATTTGTCCACATCTGGAATGAAAGCTGCAAGCCAAGAAGCCAGTTGTAAAGCAAAACCATAAGTTATACATGAGAGAGGGATGTATGGAGAATGGGCCGTGGCACAAGGAATTAATTCAAAACAAGTCCAGTTCTACTTAAACTATAAATCAATATTAGCAGTTATTTATCAGTAGATAGTGGGCTTTCCTATTGAATACCCACTTATTACTAAGGGGTAGCTTAGTAATATAATAAGCGTTTATTTCTTGGGCACTGAGTATATGAGACCTATATAATATATAAATCCCGTATCCTCTCCTTTTGTATTAACTTTAGCAAATTATGAATGAGCAGGGATTTATAGGTTGAACCCTAATTATCATGTGTGTGTATGTGTCTCTAAACGCTCTTGCGAGAGTTAACATCATGAGAGAGAGAGAGAGAGAGAGAGAGAGAGAGAGAGAGAGAGAGAGATGGGTGTCCGGAAAAAATATGTGTTAACAGAGAACAGTTATAGACGAATATATACATAACTAAGAATTGGGTTCTATCTATGCATAGCCAACATCGACCGTTAAGCACCTTATCCTCTTGACTCACTTGAGTCTATATTGTATAAGTGTTCATCTAGTTTGAAAATTGTGACAAAATTATGTCTAACCTAGAATCCAAAGAACCCCAGAGCTAGCATTGTTATTTCATCCTTCTAGATTGAAGTGATCTAGACCATATTACCAACACTCACACACAGTAGATTGGTTCAATTACTTCTCTTATTGCATATAAGTGTGTGTACATATGTTGAGTATGTTTAAATCCCTGATATTGCTTTTTAAATATTTTTTGGGATTTTATAAACATTTTAAAATAAGTTTTTTATTAATTAAAACTTGGTTTTAAAAGTTTTTGGGGTCAATCTGCAATTTAGCATTGATGGTTATGTTGGCTTAAAGTTGGCTTGGGTAGAATACGAAAGCGGCAGAGACTTCAGGGTGTCTTTTTAATTATTTTCAGACGCGCGTTTTATCTCTTCTTATTGGCCAACATTTGTTGCCTTCTGATTGGTGGAAAGTGTGTTTCTTTATTTATAGAGTGTAAACCAGCGCCTGTTTACAACCCTTGGATCGTTTTTATCAACGATCTGCATGTGCCATTTCATAATCCCTGTGAACCCCATTTAAACCAATCAGGTGAGTTTTAATCACCGCATATCGTGAACCCTTGGATTAAAGTCAATCCATCTTGACTCAATCTGAACCTTTGATTTTGGTTCTCATTCTCGAATCTTCTCAGCCTCCTATAAAAGGACCCTTCCTCTCAGCCTTCGAAGACTTCTGCCACTTCGTCCTTTTGAGAGAATAAAAGAAAGGAGAGAAAAGAGAGAGAAAGAGAGAAACCAGAAGAGAGAGAGAGTTAGAAACCCTAACCCTAATCCTAAATCGTCAAAACCATTTTCAAATCTAAACCTCCTTTTCAACTACTATATATCCCAAACACAACCTTGAGTGTTTGTGTGTTTAAGAGTTGTTTTGTTTAGATTGGTTTGTTGCTATAACCTCTTTGTTCTTTAGATCTTGTGTCCAACTTAAACATTGTGTCTTAGATCTATTTTCTGCGTATAGAAATTTCAGATATGAGGTCTTCATGTTATATTACACTAAGCTTTGCATATTTAGTTTCTCAGCTTGAGAAATATATTGTTGATTCTTTTTCTATAAATGTTTTTAACTTTGAAATCAACAATAATGTTTTATGTTTCTAGTTCTCTTGAAACAAGACCTTTGACCTAGTTTGGAAACAAGACCTTTGACCTAGTTTGGAATCGCACTTGGTGGTTTTCAATCTCAAAAATCTTTTCAAAACCCGAGATTGATTAAGATCTTGATACGTCTTCTGAGCAAGATAGCCGTGGATTCTGGGATTGTTTTAAAGGTCAAAAAGCTTAAGTTTTGTGAGACGGGAGAAAAAGAAAAATCACTGCATATAGTCTTATGTGTAATTTGTTAGGACTGGTTGTACATAATAAGTGTGTGTGTGTGCATGCATGTGTTAGAGAGCACCTCCACAAACACTTTCACCCTACCACACGAAAAGTGTTGGTAATAAGATCTTGAGAACAAGAGTCGACGTAAAGAACTTGAACAAATTGGAAGTTAGCAAACTGGGAGAACAACATCAACAATCAGAACTGCAGAGAAGTTATAAGGACACCAGAGGGTACATTCCTAAACTTATATAGGTCTGAGTTGTATGCATGTTTGTTATATAGTTTGTAACTGTTAAATTTGTTTTAGTGAATTTTTTTATTTACTCCGTAGAATGTTTCCTCCGTTGGGTGAGGTTTTACCACGTAAAAAATCTTCTTCTTAATCTTTCTACATCTCCTCATCTCATTCCTAGTTATGCTGAGTTTAAATTTTTTAAACTGTCTTATAAACCTGTTAATCAAATCTTGAATAGATCTCGTACATACATTTGTTAAACACATCTTGTGTTCAAATAGTTTTGGTTTTTAAGAAAAGAGTTTCTTAAAAAAACTGTTCGGAGTTACTTAAATAGTTTAATTTTATTAAACGGCTTTAGTAACAGATTTTCAGACCGCATGCATCAAGGAGTATAATCCATGTTATAAAGAGAGATTGCAAATGGGTTAGATAATGCCAATTTTGTAACTCGCTGAGCAACACTTAGCAGTAAGAATAATTAGAAACCCATACCAATGACGTGATATATTTTAGAGAGCTAGACGACTCTATGCAATTTAACATTGCATCTGTTAGATCCGATCCTAACTAATTACAGACACAACTAAATAGAAAGAATAAAGGAGGAAAAAAAACAATGAAGAAAGAGGAAGGACGAGAGGAAAGGTTGTTTCCGAGAGTACAAAAGAAGCCTTTTATTATCTTAGAGTTGGAAGGAGGCTTTTCTATAGTTTGAGGGGGACTTTCTCGGGGCTGTTGTGAATGCTTGTATATATTTTACTGTACTCTGTTTTTTATTTTAATTTTGATGATTTTGATTGTATTTGATTTTGAACTACTGGTCCACAAATCATAGTGATGCCCTAACTTTATGATATCAATATAATCTTTTGTTTCTGATTAAAAAAAAAAAACAGCCTTTTGACCCCCCCCCCCCCCCCCCCCCCCCTCCTTAATCACCAGAGAAGATAAATCTATATCATTACATAGAGATGAAGTTCAAAATTCTTTCAAACATTGTTACCTATTAATTCATCTCAAAAATGCCATTTTGTTTTTCCCTAATTATTTTTCAAAAAATCATTAAAACTTCTTATAATAAAGCTAGAGGCCTTCGAATGAAATACTGCTTAAAAGGATCATGCCGCCAAAGTGAACGTAGTTTCATAAACCAACAACTTTTTCTACGTAACTGATAACATGGTAACAGAACTCTTTGCCTATGCACTGACAAAGGGATCCTCCTTGTAGCAACAATGCCTTGTCGTTCAAAGAAACTCAATCTCAGCCTGTATTGAGAATTGAATGTGACATTTTTACCACCCATCTAAATCTCAAGTCTCCTTAAAACTCATTGACTTTCTTCATTGATCTCAGATTAACGTGGTGCACAAGCTGTGAGACATTCATTCTAGGAGTCATCTTAGAGTTACAACAGTGAGGAATTCTAACATTACATGGGGAGTGAAAGCTCAAGATGAAGTGATGTTGACATGATGCTTTAATAAATAAATAAAATTTAAAGCATCTTTTTAATAAAGATGGGAGGCTAAAATTGGAAAAAAAATGCTACTTAGAGCAATCCACTTCAGACTGACCCAATATTTTTGTTAACAACAAAAGTCATGAATTCTTCACCTTTCTTGCCTCTACTTAGCTACACCCAAGGAACCTGGGGTGAAGTACTTCGATTGGGTCTTGCAGACAGAAAGGGTCGGTCGAATGCCTGTCAATGAGAGATCATATCCGAAATACGCCGGACTGAGGAAGTATATAATTAAGAGGAATTTAGAACTCAACAAAGCTATGTCCTCCATAAGCAATCCCCCCCCCCCCCGGGGGGGGGCTTTTCACCCGAATGACCTAAGTCAATACTCAACTCTAACTGCCAAAGCCTTTTACCAATCACTTGGGCTCGGCTACACGAATCCTATTTCTCCATTCAGCTTTCTTTGGTGCAATATCCTCAGTTACGCCACATAATATCATGTCTTCCTAATAATCTCAAACCAAGTCAATTTAGGTCTTATCTCTTTCCCTAGTGTTTACCATCAATATTAACAAGCAAGGCACTTCTTGGTCTATGTTTGACATGTCCAAACCATCTAAATCGTAAATATCAGTGACATTTACTTTAAGAGACATTTGTAAATTATTATTAAAAATGATAAGTCAGAACCAAACCTCAGTTGCTGCCCCCTCATCGTCTTTGTAAGCAAGCTTTTCTAAGATCTCGTGTATAGCGGTCAAATCCATTCTAACGCAAGCTTCTCCAAGTGGAGATAAAGTCAAAGAAGCAGTACCATGTGGTATACCCATCAATACATGAGAAGGAACCTGCAAAACACATTAATATACATCATTCCAGCCAATGGCAATGTTCAGCTCTCGACAAACACCAAAGCCAGAAATCCATTTTGACGGAGTAATCTAACATTTGATATATTATATTAAGCAACAAGAATGGAGAGCACTCTTGAATAATCACAAGAACCCTCTGAACATGTAACTATCCAATCAAATGCCAAAGCTAATGACTCTCGTGGATATATATATATATACACACTACACCCCTTGATACTTACCCCAAAGAGAGTGAGTGAGTGAGTGAGTGAGTGAGTGAGAGTGTGTGTGTGTGTGTGTGTGAGAGAGAGAGAGAGATGTGGATACAACTAAACTAGAAGAATGCATACAGCTACCATACATAATTGCACTGACAATGCTTACAGCTATGAAAATACAAACTATTAGAGTTCATCCTGTCTAATGCTGAAACTCAATCATCTGCTTGCACTGCTCTTAACTTTCTATTATTTTATTTTTTCAGAATTCATCACGTCTAATGCTGAAATTCAAAGTTAGCCCGCAGCCTCTCAAGCCAGCATAACTCTGTCCTTTTTTGGTTTTTCTAAAGCAAATAAATAAGTCTATATCTTGACGTGTTATACACAATCAGACTGCGCCAACTACTTTCTGCAAATATGTGTGCTTTCCAACTAACGCCATATATCTTATAAATCTCCATGTAAAGCGGTGGACAATATTTTCTTGCTGCTCTGAGCAATAAAGAATCAACTCAAAAACAAACATGATACCTGAATTTGAACTAACTAAATCTAAACTTACAAAAGTGCCATAATTTATTCATTTCATTCCTTCTAATTTCATCAAATCGATTATCTGATTCAGGAACAGCTAAATTACAAAATGATTGATTTTTACATATAGCAATCACAATATTTCAATTCAACTCAAAATAAAAAGTGTCCCCACTAATGGATTCCCTCATTTCATCTCCAACTGATGCTTAGTTTTACCACCACGCGATACGTTTATTTTACATTTATCATTCTTTCCTTGTCGCATATCCATCTTAGCATCCATATTCAGATTTGTCTGATATATTTTCACAATGTTTAGTGTATTTAACCACCATCACCACCCAAAAAATAAAAAAAATTTAGATGAGATGAGTAATAAGCTACATATGTACATGTCGTTGCCAATATCTTCCAAAAAGAACCTAGGCCCCATTTGGTACGTGTAAAAGTTGGGTGGAATTTGGTTCCTTCCGAACATTCCTGAGAAAGTGTAAGATTAATGCGTTTGGTGCGAGGTTAAGTTGCATGGGAATGTGGTCCCCAATGAAATCAGATTGCCTTCTTTGTGGAAAAGTGGGTGTAATCAAAACCCCTTCACTATAGGTGGGATTCTTACTTTCCCATGGAAATCCTTACAAATAATTTTTGTGAAGACAAAAACCCTTAAAATATTAAATTATAAAAACTACCCATAAAATCTAAATACTTATTTTGTGAAGACAATTTTGTTGTGTCAGTTTGTATTAAATTTGAAGTCAACAAATTTTATTTCGGCATTTCTTTCTACTCGTGTAATAATTAACTTGATTAACTTACAATATAATACACACATATCTACAATAAATTATTATATTTGTTAAGTATTGGAAAATATATATTTAAGAAAAAAACATATTTGAGTTCATACATTTATAAATCGTGAACCGTAATATTGTGTATATGTAAGTGTGTGTGTGTGTGTGTGTGTGTGTATATATATATATATATATATATATATATATATATGTATATATATATGTATATTATAAATTCTCATGTCACTTTCCATGCATGAACCAAACACAAAATTTTGGTTCCCAATAGGAATCCATTAGTTAACTAAACAGAACGAAAGGATTTAGAATCCTGATAATCACAATCCGTCCAAAATATTACCGTGAACCAAACAGGACCGTAAGGATCCCGGAAAGACTGTGAAGCTCAAATAAGTTAAGTGTTCAGCAGAATGGTTTTTTATCTTGTCAATATGCTCTCCACACCTTCAAAAGCCCTACTATTTCTCTCTCCATATAGACCTCATAACACACAGGGCTGTAAATCGAGCTGGGTGAGCCGGGCTTGGGTTGCTCAGGTTCGGTCTGAACTCACTTACCCATGCTCAAGCCCGAGCTCGACCCGAATTATTTTTTTTTCCCACCTAGGCCCGAACTCGGCTCATATATATTACGAGCTTCGGGCCCGATTTCAATTTTTTTTGTTAAAAAAGATTGAATTAATTTTTTTTTCTTATATTTCCAATGGGTGGTAATCTATGCCTTTTTCCTCTTCCTTATTCTATACATGCTCAGGACTAACAAACCCCCTCCCCACCCCATAGGTGTTTGATGGATTTACACATTTATATTACTTGTGCATTTCATAAATATCAGTAAAGATATATATATAGATTCTCTCAACCAGTAACCCTGTTCTTTAAACAAATTCTCACACAGACACGCAGGCATAACATACTCCAATATTAACGTAAGTCCAAAACTAATCTAGATCAATGCCAACAAAAGATGAGAAAATTCTCCCACGGAAGATATTGATGCAGGAGCATCTATTTTTATGATTTCCCTTTATTTTTCTTGTTTTTCTGTTATTTCTTTACTGAGGTCACTCTTTTCTCCTATTTAGGGTTGCCTCTCTTTTCCTATTTAAGAGAGACCGGTCCCTTTTGGTGGAGGCATTATCCTTATTATTATTATTATTATTGAGTTTTCCTCTCCTTGCGAGATCGTTGCTACTTATCAATAATGAATGTGTGAGAGTGTATTTGGAGTGAGTAATTAAATCTTCCCCTGCGTTTACACCAAAGCGGTATCAGAGCCACGTCATTCTTGATAAAAATGGAGGTGATTTAATGGCCAAAATGGTACCATGGGTGGAGTAGAACCACCGTCGGAGAAGATGGCAGCAATAAGGGACCAATCGTGGACCCAGATCTTGCAACTTGGTGTCCGACCACCCTAGCTGCTTGTGTTAACCCCTCTTCAACCCCCCGACCAGACGATCCTCTCCATCCCCCCTTATTGACCCCCACCACCCAACGAAAACCCTATCCGCCTAGCTTAAACAACCACAAACAGTCTCAATCCCCTTCCAAATCCTAGCCAACATCAATCCACAACCTCCAAAGCTACATCTATCTAAAAACCACCACAATCCCCAGCCAACCTCTCAACCGGGTCTACCCGAACCCAGCAAAAACCACACCCGCTGCCAGCCCACACCCGAACCCCTATAGCAGAACCAATACAAACCACACTTAACTCGACACCAACCGAACCCCACCCCTTCCCCTCACTCGTCATTCCCAGACCATATGAATCCCGTAGAAATCGCCTCCATCTTTCATAGACATGTAACCCATTCCAACACCCAGCTCAAGAGACTTAACCGTCCCACCACCACCTTTGACCGTGCTTTGGTATCACTACTAGTGGATGCCTATGACCCTGATTGACGTCGTCACAACCTTTTTTTATACCGGTTGTCGGCCCAAGGATCGCTTGCATATGGTGATCATAAATGGAGGATCCAGTGTCAACTTCGTGTCCAAGGAGATGGTTGTGGAGCCCCAACCAAGTTTCTTGCCATATTGGATGGCTCAGATGAGAAGACCCCCTCCGACAGCAAGCTCGTTGCTTAGTTTCATTCTCTATTGTCTCTACAAAGATGAGATAGTGTGCACAGTGGTCGATATAACAATTTGTCACCATCTCTCGGCTAGACCATGACAGTATGATCGAGAAAATTAGCATGTCAGATGAGCAAATACCTATATTATTCAGTTCCAATGACGAGTATGTTCTTCAGCCCATGCACGAGTTGCGACCACCCGAACCTTCTCTCTCTTTAGCGGTTGTCCATACTATCCAGACTCGGGCCAAGGAGGATGGCATGTGTTATGCCATAGTGAGCTCACTATTAGCATACCCTACTATTACAAGACCTTATAGATGTTCCACTAGCCCTACAGTCCCTCCTCGATTCGTAGCATGATGAGTGTTCTCCCCTGGTACATTGCCTCCCCTTTGTGACATACAGCATGCCATTGATTTTATTCCCGAAGCTCAGCTTCCGAACCATCTGCATTATGGCATGCCTTAACAGAGCATGATGAGTTGCAACAACAGGTTACCAAGTTATGTGATCGTGGATTGATCTTTGATCTTTGAAAGTGTGTCCCCATGAGCAGTCCCTACCCTTCTTATACCCAAGAAGAATGGTAGTTGGATAATGTGTCACACCCTAAATAAAACAACGGTGAAGTTCAGATTCCTTATTACCAACTTAGTCGATACCATTGTTCAGTTGTATAGGGCTCGCGTTTTCTCCAAACTCGGCCTTAAGAGCGGTTACCATCAGATTCGGATGAAGCCCGTGGCAAGTAGAAGACCGCCTTCAAGACGAAGGATGACTTATTTGAGTGGACAGTGATGCTTTTTGGGTTGTCTAACACTCCATCTACTTTTATGCGAGTGATGACTCATCCTCCGACCATTTATTGAGAAGTTTGTGGTCATCTATTTTGATGACATCTCGATCTACAGTGTACTTGAGGTTCTCCGCGGGGAGCAGTTCTTTCTTCAGTTGAAAAAAGGTTATTTTATGGTTCGTTCTGCCTCGCTCCTAGTTATGTAGTATCCACGAATGGTGTGCGTTTTGATGAAGAGAAGATTAGAGATATTGTTAACTAGCCCCGCCCGTCATACCCATCACAAATTCGCAGCTTCCATGAGCTCGTCGAATTTTATAGACATTTCATTAAGGGCTTCGGTACGATTATGGACCCACTCACGGCATTGATGACTAGACCCCCTTTCAAGTTCCACTGGACTGTTAAGGCTGAGGAGGCTTTCCAACTCATCAAGTCTAAAACAGCCCTTCCAGATTTATCCCAAATTTTTTAGCTCTCGTACGATGCCTATAAGATCGACATCGGTGTTGCTTTAAGCCAGGGGGAAGGCTAGTTGCTTGTCAATTAAAAGTTAAGTGGGGCAAAGCTCAATTATTTTATGTATGAGCAAAAGTTTTATGTTGTCCAGTCAAGCATTGGCAACCCTATTTGTCCCATCGCGAGTTTGTTATTCACTCTGATTATGAGGCACTCTGTTTCATGAACACGCAGCTGAAGATATAAACATGCCCGATGGTCCGACTTCTTGTAGCAGTTTACCTTCCACCTCCAGTATAAGCCAGGGAAGGAAAATCAAGTGGCGAATACTCTACGCAGGAGGAGTCATGATCTAGTTGCGATTCGCAGATTTGTTTAGGGTTTGATGAGTTTCGAGATCGATAGTATCCATCGTTCGGTTCCATCATAGAAGACTGGCAACAGCACCATTGCATCTTTGGGTCTTATCCTATTCTACAGGATGGCTTCTTGTTCAGGGGCACGGCCCTATAAATTCCAAAGGTCTTCCTTACGAGAGAGGATTATTTCTAAGTTATATTGAGGAGGGTTAGTCGGACATTCAGGAGTTGCAAGGACTTTAGCGGCCCTGAGGGATCCGACAATGTTTTGTATGCCAAACAGCGAAGAGGCACCATATTAATGTTGGGCGGGCCTTTCCTTGTTCCTCGGAGTTGTGGTGACGATGCTTATTAGTTTGATTTACCTACTGAATCCTGGATTCACCCCACGTTTTACATGGCTGACCTTACCCCTTTTCAAGGTCATCGTGTTCCCCCGATAGCCTTGCCTATTGATGACACTCAGCCTGTTAGGACCTGTTGTGATCATGTTCAAGGTATCATTGACCGTGAGGAAGTGACTACTAAAATTGGTCCGACTATTTAATACTAGGTTCGTTAGTTGGAACATCCAATTAAGGAGAGTACGTGGATTAACGAGGTCACCTTGCAGCATATAAACCGCGACTTCTAAGATCAGTGAACTGCATTTACACCAGATATTATAAATTATAATTCTTGGCTAGAAGGGTTTCTTTTGAACTTTTGTAATTTAATCGGTGGATTATTGTGATAGACTAGTTTTACCCTACGTGCCCAGTAAATAGTGCAAGGGAGGATGCGAGGGCCCAAAGGCATCGATTTTCAAATTAGTAGCACTATAGAGCGTCCCCAAAGTGTTTATTTATTTTATATTAAAAAAAACATATTTTGTAATATATAAATTCAATTTTTATACAAAAAATTGAGTAAAAAGATGCTTCACTTCAATTTTATATCTCAGTCCACAACAAATTTTATGTTTCATACATATATATTTTACAAAAAGAGAGAAGAAAACCCACATCGATGAATAGATTACATGACATGGTGAAAGCTCATTAAGTGTAACTCTAAACTAAAGATGTGTCCCACATCTGAATCAGAAATCTAAGGCACGGTAGGAAAGTTCTACAGATACAATCCATTAGCATCTTTAAAACCCTGGAGGATAAGGATTATGGTAAAGCCTATTAGGTCATAGCAATGGATCCCGGTAACTCATTAATTTTAAAGTGCTTTTTGTGACGAGCACAACTAAAATCTGTTCGAATTTTAATTTTCACTGGTGTGACTACGTAAAACGCGAGTTTGACTTCTAAAAGTTGCACCCTAACCCCAATTTTGTATCTAATTCGCCAATGCATGATATGAGTGCGCAACTATCACCCATGGTTGTCAAAATCGTACGATTCGCGAGTCGAATTATACAATTCGATTCGATTCTCACATAAAACGATTCAACTTTAATTGAGAATCAATCGGGGTTAAAAAATTGGGTTGAATCAGAGATTCGGGAAGTGATTCACGATTCAGATCCAATTCACTCTTATGGGCTGAGGTTTTTTTTTTCATTGCTAGTGCTCTTTTTTCCTTGTAACCATACGTGCGTTTTAATAATACAAATAAAAAAGAAGCACACAACAAAGGATGCCTTTACGAAACTGAGTTAAAGAAAAAATGGTTAAAAATTGAAAGCCCTAAATTTTAGTGTTGCATTGTGTTCGATCTCCTCTCTCTTCGATCTTGTTCTAAACCCTGTGTGACTGTGTTCTCATAGCGCAATTATTATCGGCCGACTTCTCTTGTCTATTCTCTTGGCTGAGTGTCTTCTCTTGACTGTTTAATTTGATCAGCAAAAAGATAGAGAGGCTTCTCTTGGTTGTATTAAGTTTTGTTTTTATTATTATATAATGTATATTTGTATTATATTGTATTTATTATTATATGACATATTTATGTTCAGTTGTAATATTTGTGTGTTTAATCTTTATGTATTACATTTGTAACCATTTGACGTAATACTTGTGTGTTTAATCTTTATATGGGTGCTATTTTGTTAATATTTGGTCATCAAAATCGTTAAAAAAAAGTAACAAATATGTTTTAGGTCATGATATGTTTTATTACATATTCTAATGCGTTCTCTATACATTTATATATAATTTATTACATTTTCAACATTTTATACCGATTCTTACGATTCTATTCACGGTTCATAGGGTTTCCGATTTACGATTCGATTCACGATTTGGCAACTATGACGTCACCCCTTATTAGTGAATTAGGGCACTAAGGTTTTACCTTTGACAGATCAGCATGTCAGGCCTCTACAATGTGGGCTACGAGTTGTCCCTTTTGGAACTCATGAATTGCTTGATGGCTAAAACTAATTAAATTCTATTTTGGCAAACAAAAAGGTCAATTTGGTGGCAAAAGGCAGAGCTTCTTCAATCATTCTAGTTCAACCGCCTTGAACCCTATAAAGATGTGGTGAGTCTAAATTATTTAGTTACTGCTTGCCAAAATTGAGGGTCGCATACCCTATGCTTACCTGCTTCAATTTACATGCTCTCTTAGAAGGATTCCTTACTCATCAAACTTCCTAAAACTCCTTTTCTTTAATTTATATTAATTATTTCTCGTGAAAACGAACCAAACCACATGGTAGCATTTTGTAGGAACTCATTGTAATACCCCGTACTTTTATGGATATTTAAATTACATGAGTGAGTGTAATTTATTAATTTGAGAATTTAAAGTGAAGGGATAAATATTAATTGGCGAGTGACGGATTAATATTGATGTGTGATATATTTACTTACGGGAATAAGTAAATGAAGTTGGATTATTTTATATCGTGTCGCGGTTGGGAAAAGTGACAAGTAATAATATTTTATTTGGAGAACACGTGTGGAGATGTGTTGGATTTAAAAAGGTAAATTTTTTATAAGTGACTCAGATCGGGATTTCGAGTGCACGGTTTGTCTTGGATGGGGTGAGATAGTCAAAATAGAGTACCCGGGAGTAGTATTTGGGTTCCGGGGACTTTTTGGATCAGTAGGGACTCGCATTTGTATATACGAGTTAATTTTGGGTTTAATAAGGAAATAACCCTTATTTCTCTCTTATAAGCCGCGAGAGAAGGAAAGAAAGGAAAGAAAGAAAGGAGAAAAGGAAGAAGAGGAGATTTCCAGCCAAGCTCCGGCGGATTCCGGCGCGAGATCGTCGGATTTATCCAACTAGGCAAGTGTTTAACTTGCTTTAATTATTTATGTGTGTTTATTATTCATATAATAGTTGGTGTAAACTATATGATTTTAGGATGGGATTCTTGAATCAAAAAGTGGATTTTGGAAATGATGTCATATAAATTGAGGTGATAACAACTCCATATGAAATCTGAGTTAAAATCATTACATTGTGTAATTTTTGGTGAGAAATTGAAAGGGTTGAATAAAAACTAGGGTTTAATTAAGATCGGGTTAACGGGAATAAGATCCGGGTTATAAGTTTTAGGAGTGTTTGGGATGAACGACACTTGGGAAATTTATTTCGGCGGGTATATATACATTATGCATGTAGAATGTATGTGCCGGTGATATGTGAGTGAAATCCGAATGTGCAAGTAGGATGAATAATAGAATACTAGCTAGACGTGATAAGCTAATATTCGGACTTGTCGCTCGATAACATAGGACTTGGGTCGATTACCATTAGTGAGAACAATGGTATAGAACGGTCATTTGGGTGCTTAGGTATGTGCGTAGCCCAAAGGCTTGGGACTATGTTCGCCTCCATTATTTGTGATTCAATATTTATGGTTCGAGGGATCACTACCCAACCTATAGTCCCCTATACAGTGACGAGATGAATTGGGACATGATAGCAGAGTAATACAGCACCGCAACTGTGTCTCGGGGTGCAGTATTGTATATATATAATAGAGTGAATGTATATATATACATATGATGATATCTACTATGTGACTAAAGTAGAATTGAAAGATAATGATATACAAAATTAATTAAGTATGAGAACACTTAATTGAATTGAATTAATAAGGGGGTTTATCCATGTTGAATCTAAATGGATACATATGATATTATATGTATTGCAAGAGCAATACGTGGGAACAAATTGGGATATGGTTAGTGGATACACTGGGATGAACTAGTTAGCATGAGACTATAACTAGTATGGTTTAGAGGTACGATAGGCGTGCACTCTAGATGAGAAGTGAGAATATCAAGAGAGACTCTGATAAGCTAACATGTATATAATAACTGTTGAATCTAGCATTTATTCACTTGCTATTTTAAAACTGTTTACACTTCGGGCTCTGACCCGTTTACTTGCACATTCTCCTCTCTCTCTTCTATCCTCTCTATATAGATATATATCACGTGTCCAGCCACAAGGACACCGGCCATAGAGGATTGGGTCTATTGACGATGCTATGGATGCTATGGAGTTGTGGACCTTGTTTAAACGCTTTCATATTCTTGATTCATACTCGGTAGTAGTTGATCTTTCATTTCGGGCATGTCGCCTAAAAGGATTCTAGTTATTTCCCTTCTATCTGAGTCGGATTATATTCTTATGTCAATTTGGTACATTTGGTATTGTTGGGATTATTGTATTAAGATATTTTACTGGAAAGTTTATTCCAGTTGCATTTAAGTTCCATCGTGATGTCTATTCAGTTATTATTCGTTGTGCGAATGGTTTGTGTATTAAATGTTTTATGTTATTAAAATGGATTTTTTATGAAATTAAATTGGAAAACTTTTAACAACCTGCTTACTTGGATATTATGTGATTAAATATTAAGGCAAAAAAAATTATTTTTTGACAGTGATGCTAAGAATGAACCAACTGTATAATTTGTTTTAATTGGGTATAAGACTAATCACCTGGTATTTAATTAAGCGGGTTGTTATATATGGTATCAGAGCATCAGGTTCTAGAGTCTTTTAGGATCTGAACGATTTATTATACTTTCTGCTTAGCATCCTTTGATATAGAGCCCTATCATTAGGACTGTTGCATTCTTATTTATGCATATACGTTCTTTAGCTATTATGTGATATTGAATACTGATGGTATATTCTCTCTCGTTTCAAATGCCTCATCGACGTGCACCTGCGCCCGCCCGAGCTCAGGGTGCCATGACTGCTGCCGAGGTTGCTGCCATTGTTGCTCAGACAGTCAACGCAGCTTTGGCCGTTGTACAGCAGGCACCAGCACAGGCACCAACTGTGCCACCAGTACCAGGGTAAGTGTTTCCTACTGCTTGGGAACATGTTAGGGATGCCTTCCAGAAGGCACATCCACCAGAGTTTCAGGAGGGTTCTGATGTTGCTAGCCAATGGAAGAAAAATATCCAGCGGAACTTGAGGATGTTCGAATGCACGGAGGTTCAGCGACAGATACTGGCTACGTTTAAGCTAGTAGGCGCAGCTTTACAGTGGTGGGAGGCTATTACCACTGCTGAGGAGAGAGACACGATGACTATCCAGGACTTCTGGGTGCGGTTCGACCGCAAGTACTTTCCCTCCGCCGTTCAAACTGAGATGAGGCGAAAACAACTTGACTTGACCCAGGAGGGGAGGACAGTGGCAGATTCCAGATTATGAGGAGGAGTTTACTAGGCTAACTAATTTGGTGCCAGGAGAGGTACCTACCGAAGAAAAGAGAATTCAGATGTTCACTGATGGCCTGAATTGGAAGATTCGCCAGCACTTATTGGGCAATCTTTCACTACATACTTACGCAGATGTTCTAAATGCTGCGATGCTTCATTGCTAGGATAACCGCCTACACGGTAAGGGTGGTAAGCGGGGTTTTGAGTCTGGCCAGCAGGGCAAGACTGGTGGAGGCAGTTCCAGTGGGACACAGTCAGGTCAAAGTCAGGGTGAGCAAGGTTCCCAGCCTGGGGACTATGCTAAGCGATTACGATCCGGAGGATTTCGATATGGGCATGGAGGTAATAGATAGGGGCAGAAGGGCCAAGGGGGAGGTGCTAACGGCCAGCATAGTCATGGTCAGCAGGGACAGAATGGGGGAAAGTTTACTGGCAAGTGTTTCGTGTGTGGCAAGACTGGCCACAAACGATAAGATTGTCCTGATAAAGGCAAATTACCTCAAAAGCAGGGTGTTCAGAGGCCAGTGCTTCCACCAGCCGCTCTCCCAGCACCAGCTCAGGTGCCAGCATTACCTGTCAGCAGCTCCAGCACAGCAAGATCAGTATGGGTGTGTATACAACGTCCATCAGGCAGCGGTTCAACAGCCACCGTCCACGATTGAGGGTATGTTTTCTATCTATGGGGCTATGGGGCGCATTCTGTTTGACACGGAGGCCTCACATTCATTTGTAGCCACTAGATTTGCACGGGATGCAGGATTATTAGATCTAGCAGATAGCACTGTTACATATGTAGACTCGCCGTTGGGTAGTGGTACACCTATATTCTTATATGTCGTAGAGTGAGTACAGAGATTGGGAGTCTGATTTTACCAGCTGATTTACTTGTTCTGGACATGTCCGAGTATGATGTGATTACCGGCATGGATTGTCTCGTTGCATATAGGGCCATGATTGATTGTTATAGCCGGTGTATTGTTTTTGCTATCCCGGGACATGAGATGTTCCTATTGGCGATGCCTCGTTCTGAGGGAGGATCGTCTACACATTTATACTATATAGAGGAGGAGACCTCTACTGAAGTTGTGTTATCCCTTGATTTGATACCGATAGTTTGTGAGTTTGCGAATGTATTTTAAGAGATACCGAGGTTGCCTCCCAACAGGGAGATTGAGTTTGTGATAGATTTAGCGTCGGGCACTAGGCCTATTGCTCGTGCACCGTACCGTATCCGTATGGCTCCAGCAGAGATGAGGGGAGCTCAGGGATCAGATAGAACAGTTATTGGGTCAGGGGTTTATCCGCAGGAGTACGTGGCCTTAGGGAGCCCCTGTGCTATTTGTAAAGAAGCGAAATGGTTCTTTACGGTTGTGCGTGAATTATCGGGAGCTTAACAAAGTCACGATACGGAATAAGTATCTGTTGCCTAGAATCGATGACTTGTTTGATCAGCTGAGAGGAGCAACCTACTTCTCAAAGATAGACTTGAGATCTGGGTATCATCAGCTGCGTATCAGGGAGCAGGATGTTTCTAAGACTGCTTTCTTGACCAGATATGGATCGTATGAGTTTCGAGCCTTTTGGGCTAACTAATGCGCCGACAGTATTTATGGACTTGATGAACAGGGTATTCAGAGAGTTCTTGGATCAGTTTTTCATTGTCTTTATAGATGACATTTTGGTTTATTCTCGGACTGAGGAGCATGCCGAGCATTTACGACGAGTCCTACAGACACTACGTGAGCATCAGCTGTATGCGAAAAATGAGAAGTGTGGATTTTGGCTTCGGGAAGTTCAGTTTCTGAGGCATATTGTGCCTGAGATTGGATCCTAGCAAGGTATCAGCGGTGAGGGAGTGGGGACAGCCCACGACACCGACAGAGGTGCGAAGTTTCTTGGGATTGGCCGGGTATTATCGACGTTTTATCCGGGGTTTCTCAAAGATAGCGGGTCCATTGACTAATCTAACCCGTAAGGGCGTACCATTTACATGGGATAATGCGTGTCAGTTGGCATTCGATGAGCTGAAAGATAAGTTGACTTCAGCACCGGTACTAGCACTGCCCAGGTCAGTAGTGGGGTACTTAGTTTATATTGATGCATCATTACAGGGACTTGGTGGAGTATTACAGCAGGAAGAGAAGGCTATAGCTTATGCCTAAGCCTCATGAGAAAGAATTACCCCACCCACGATTTGGAGCTAGCAGCAGTCGTGTTTGCTCTTCGAATATGGAGATATTATTTGTTGGGGGAGAATATTCACCTGTTCACGGATCATAAGTCACTGCAGTATTTGTTCACTCAGCGGGAGTTGAACATGCGTCAGCGCAGGTGGCTTGAGTTCGTGACGGATTATCAGTTTGAGATACATTACCACCCAGGGAAGGCTAACGTGGTAGCAGATGCGTTGAGCCGAATGCCAGTAGGTGAGTTGACCGCGGTGTGGAAGGCAAAATGGAAGGAACTGGGACATCAGTATGCAATTGCCCGATCTTTTATGTCAGTTATAACTGTTACACCTCAGATTGTGACGAGGGTGGTTCAGGCACAGGCAGCAGATCCGTTTTGTCATGAGAAAATTCGACAAGTTTTAGCCGGGAGAGCAGAGTCTCACTCATTGAGTTCTAATGGGGGCTTGCGCTTTAACGGTAGGTTGATTGTTCCAAAGGGTGTGGATTTGCGACATGCAGTGATGACGAAGTCGTACGGATCCAGATTTGCGGTACATCCCGGTGGGGATAAGATGTACCAAGGTATGCGACGGCAGTATTGGTGGAACGGGATGAAAAGGGACCTTGCTGAGTTCGTCGCTAAGTGTGCCACTTGTCAGTTAGTGAAAGTGGATAATCAGAAGCCAGCTGGGTTTCTATAGCCATTAAAGATCCCGATGTGGAAATGGGAGGGCATTTCCATGGACTTCATCACAGGATTACCTACTTCTCAGAAGGGTCACGATTCCATATGGGTGATTGTGGATCGTTTGACTAAGGTAGCTCACTTTTTGCCAGTTCGGATTAATTCCTCTACGAGACAGTACGCCTAGATTTTTATAGCCGAGATAGTGAGGTTACATGGGGTACCGCAAAATAGTGTCCGATCGGGACAAGATCTTTGTATCCCGATTTTGGGAGAGTTTTCATGAGGCTATGGGTACTGAGGTTCGATTAAGTACGGCCTATCACCCGCAGACGGAGCATACTAACCAGATGTTGGAGGATACGTTACGCATGTGTATCCTGGATTTTGGGGGAGGTTGGGAGCAATATCTTCCACTTGTGGAGTTCACGTATAATAACTCCTATCAGTTCACCATCAGTATGGCTCCATTTGAGGCACTGTATGGTAAGCCTTGTCGCTCTCCTGCGTGTTGGTTAGAGGTGGGGGACAACAAGCTACTTGGACCAGAGGTGTTAGAGGATACGTCTGCCAGGATTGAGATGATTTGTAGTCGTATTCGGGTAGCTCAGGACAGACAGAAAAGCTATGTCGATGCGAAGCGGTTCTTCCGAGAGTTCAGTGTGGGGGACCAAGTATTGTTGCGGGTATCTCCTATGAAGGGAATAATGAGATTTGAGAAGAAAGGGAAACTGGCGCCACGATACGTTGGATCCTTTCCTATTATTGAGAGGGTTGGACCGGTTGCTTATAGATTGGGGTTGTCGGAGCACTTGCATAGGATTCATGATGTGTTCCATATTTCTTTGCTGAAGCGATATCTCCGAGATGAGTTGGCTTACACTCATGTAGCGTTGGAGGACATTGATTTGCAGCCTGATAGCTCGTATAAGGAGAGACCGGTAGGGATCTTGGATCATAGCGAGAGGGCGATTGAGATCGAAAGTAGTTCCATTGGTGTGTGTCCAATGCGAGCACCATAACACTGAAGAGTCCACTTGGTAGCGCGAGGATGAGATGCGCGACAGATACCCGAAGTTATTCGTACCAGGTATGCTTTATTTTTCGAATTTCGAAACGAAATTCCATTATAAGGGCATGTAATACCCCGTAATTTTATGACTTTTAAATTGAGAATAATTAAAAGTTAATGGGCTAAATTATTGTGGATTAATTGGAATTAATTAATTAATAAATTAATTGAGATTAATCCGGATTGAATGTTACTGCTGATAAGAGTAATATATTATTGGATATTACTTAGTGATATATAAGTAATATGTGAATATGATAATTAGGGGTGAACCCGGGTGCAACAGTAAGGTTGCCCCCGCTGTGACCTGGAGGTCACGGGTTCGAATCACGGAAACAGCCTCTCTGGGTATGCAGGGGTAAGGCTGCGTACATCCAACCCCCCCAGTACCCGGCAGTGCCGGAGCCTTGTGCACTGGATTTGCCCTTTATGTGAATATGATAATTATGAATATTGTCGTGAGATACAAATACGGCAATTATAGAACTCAAGTCGGGAAGCGCTTATGAGTCGTGTCGGGACTAAAGTTGGGTAATAAAATGTAAATTAATTAAATATCATTCAGATGATCATTTCGAGTGCGCCGTTGAGTCCGGAAGAGTCGAAATAGGCAGAAAAGTATACCCGGGTGTTTGATTTGGGTCTCGGGTCAATTGGAAGATGAAATGACACCCCAAAGGAGCATTTTAGTCATTTGGCTTGGGAGATGAATAGTATCCACGTTTTTTGTCTTTTAGCTAGCCTTGGAGACCTGTTATATAAGTGGGTTTACACTCTACGTAAGGTTCATTTCATCTATTTTCATTTGTGAGTTCTTTGAGAGAAAGTGAAGAGACTTTGAGAGAAAAGAAAAGTCACCTTGTGGAGAGGAAGAGTTGCCTTGAAGAAGAAGAAGAGTCATATTGGGCAATCAAAGGGGACAACCACCATTTCTACACCTTGCACCATCGCCGGAAAGTCGCTGGAAAAAGGAAAGAGGAGGTTCTAACATTATATTCTCCAAAGCTTCAGACCTACACTAAGAGGCCAGTGATTCTTGCTCTATTTCAGTGTTTATAATATCCATGTTAGAATAGGATTTTCTTTGGGATTATGAACTTATGAATTTGGGATTAAAATGATTGATAAATCTTGTTTAATGGATATGCAAATTGATGTAGTTGATTATTCACATGTAGAGGTTATGAACGTAATGAACTTGTTAGGATGAACATGTAGAAAAAAAAAATATACGTTTATGGAGAAAATGGAAAATGATGATAGGTATTGCATGTAGATGAATCCCACTCATGATTGAATATGAAATTTGATGATTTAGAGAAGGAATCGTAATTCTAAATTCTGGGTTTTTAAGGTGTATAAAAATGTAGAATTTAGATAAATGAAATTTTGAGGTTTAATTGGGTTTGGTGTTAATTCTCATATAAACTTGGTGATTTAGATGTTTTTCCTTGTATTATAATTACCCATAATCATGTAGAAATGATGTTGAGATATTTGGGATTCGTTAGAATATATTTCATACGAGTTTGGGTGAAAGAAAATGGATAAAATGCATGAAAAATTGTTGAAAAAGGACGAACATTGTATGATAATTTTAGGACTGTTTTAAGAGGAAATTGCAGTGTGCTCGCGAGTTTTTGTATAAAATCACGTTCAGCACAACTTTGCAGTTTTAAGTATTTTCAAAATCGGAGCAGAAAAGCCTCAAATTGTAATTTTATATTTCTGGGCAGAATGTACATTTGTCGGAAAAAAAAATGTTTGGAAAATGGTAATTTGGTCCATGGCCAGATTTTATTAATTTTGGTACATTAACAAGGAGCGAGGGACTTGGGTTAATGTTGGAAAATTATTTGGATTTGAGGATTAAATTTTGTGAGAGATATCTACATAATTATATTACGATTTAGAGGAGAATAATCGTTATATCAAGTACGAGGTAATATTTATGATATATTTACGGGTACTTGGGTCGGATAAAATATTATGTGAGTGATGACTACATAATAAAATATACGATGATAATCGTGATTAACAAGTACGGCTGGTATTCGAGAAATACGACGGGTACTTGGGATAAGATGAATTCCTAATATGATATAGGTCGTGTGAGTACCTAACATTAAATAAGTAGATGATAATGCCTATTTGATTGATTGATGATTATATGTATGACATACCTAGCTTACTTGCTATCGGGGGAGGTTCGCGCGTGAGGGCAGTCACATCCTGATGAGCCTATATGGGGGGATCTTTGATGTGTCGCTCGAGAACATAGGACTTGTCGATTACCATTAGTGAGAACAATGGTATAGAACGGTCATTTCAGTGTGTAGGTATGTGCAGAGCCCAAAGGCTTAGGACTATGTTCGCCTCCATTATTAGTGATTTAATATTTATGGTTCGAGGGATCTTTAGCGAACCTATAGTCCCCTATACAGTGACGAGATGTATTGGGAGATGATAGCAGAGTAATGCAGCACCACAGCTGTGTCTCGGGGTGCAGTATTGTATATATATAATAGAGTGAATGTATATATATACATATGATGATATCTACTGTGTGGCTAAAGTAGAATTGAAAGATAATGATATCTAGAATTAATTAAGTATGAGAACACTTAATTGAATTAAATTAATAAGGAGCTTATCCATGTTGAATCTAAATGGATACACGTGATATTATTACATGTATTGCGAGAGTAATAATTGGGAACAAATTGGGATATGGTTAGTGAATACACTGGGATGAACTAGTTAGCATGAGACTGTAACTAGTATGGTTTAGAGGTACGATAGGCGTGCACTCTAGATGAAAGGTGAGAATTTCAAAAGAGACTCCAATAAGCTAACATGTATATAATAACTGTTGAATCTAGCATTTATTCACTTGCTGTTTTTAAAACTGTTTTCACTTCGGGCTCTGACCCGTTTACTTCCTCTCTCTGTTCTATCCTCTCTCTATATACAGTGTTCTAAAAGGCGTGCATAGGCGACGCCAGTGCGCGCCTATGCGTGATGCTTTTTAGAATCGCGACGCATTAGGGGTATGCTTGGAAAAATGCTCGGTCAACGATTTTTAAGGCGGTCAACGGGGCTGATGCGAGTATTAAGCATTTTTTTTAGCTAAACGACGTCGTTTGACCTGGTTTTTTTTTTTGGTTTTTTTTCTAAGGTACTAAGTTGATTAAACAGATATTAAAAAAAAAAAGCCATTTTTTAACAAACTTTAAAAACGATCTCTGCTTTTTAACAAACTTTTTTTAAAAAAAAAAAACTTATAACAAAAAAACAAATCTAAACAACAAAACGATCTCTCCTTTTCCCCTACTCATTCCACCGAAAACCCTAAAACCCAAGAAAGGAAAACCTCCCGCCGAAAACCTTAAAACGCTACCTCCAACCTCTAATTTTCGGTCGGACTTTACCGGAAAACCTTAAAACCCTACCTTCCGACCGGCCTTTACCCGAAAACCAAGTGAATTTTCTTATTTCTTTTGATTTCCTTACCGCCGAAAAACAACCTCTACTATAAGTTTTCTTGCATTTTGATTTCTTTCTTTACCTTTGTTGTAAATTTATAATGTTTATGATTTCTTTACCCCTGTACGAAATGTTTCTTTCTTTACCTCTTATTTTTATTTTGGTTTACTGTACAAAATGTTTAAGAAATGTCACTGAAGGCTGGAAATTTAAGAATTGTTTATGAAATGACCCATTTTTTATGAAATGCTTATGTCACTTAAGGTTTACTGTACGAAAATTTAAGAAATGTTTTTAAGAAATGTTTATGAAAATTTAAGAAATGTCGGTCTATAATTTTAAGAAATTATACACTTGAGGCAGTGTATAAGTTATGCTTATGTTTCTGCTTTTATTATTTTACAAGCCTAGGTATAATTAAAAAATTTACAAAAAAGGCAAAACGCCTTTTCACGCATAGGCTTCGCATAGGCGCGCGCCTATGCCCCTAATGCTTGATGCTTGACCTCCACGCACCGATCACGCATTGCGCCTTTTAGAACTCTCTCTCTCTCTCTCTCTCTCTCTCTCTCTCTCTCTATATATATATATATATATATATATATATATATATATATATATATATCACGTGTCCAGCCACAAGGACGCCGACCATAGAGGATTGGGTCTATTGACGACGTTATGGATGCTATGGAGTTGTGGACCTTGTTTAGACGCTTTCATATTCTTGATTCATACTCAGTAGTAGTTGATCTTTCATTTCGGGCATGTCGCCCAAGAGGTTTCTAGTTATTTCTTTTCTATCTGAGTCGGATTATATTCTTATGTCAGTTTGGTACATTTGGTATTGTTGGGATTATTGTATTAAGATATTTTATTGGAAAGTTTATTCCAGTTGCATTTAAATTCCATTGTGATGTCTATTCAGTTATTATTCGTTGTGTGAATGGTTTGTATTAAATGTTTTATGTTATTAAAATGGAATTTTTATGAAATTAAATTGGAAAAGTTTTAACAACCTGCTTACTTGGATATTAGGTAATTAAATATTAAGGCAAAAAAAAATGTTTTTCGACAGTGATGCTAAGAATGAACCAACTGTATAATCTGTTTTAATTGGGTATAGGACTAATCACCCGGTATTTAATTAAGTGGGTTGTTACACCCAGGTCATAGCGTCCGGTTATTTATGCAGTGTGGCTCTTTATCATGGGTGAGACGTCTTGGGTATGATTCGTCTCACTTTCAGGTGAGGAACTATGGTCGCTTCCCATACGTTTGTGTTATGTTTTATCAGGTCGGTGTGAGATTCCGACCGGTGGTACCCAAGTTGAGGTGTGTATTCCCTAGAAGATGATAGCATTCTAGAGACTGCATCCATTGAGTTATAGCTCTGAGGAATGGTTATAATACCTATATAGTGTGTGATATATAAGTATGGATATCTTGATTTGTATAGTATATTGTAGATATATATGAAGATGTGAAAATATATATATATATACGAATAAAATAAAGAATAAGTGAGAAGTAAATTGTTTCATCCGAGCGAATAAAATCCGAAATAAAATGTGAGATATGTATATAAAGATGAGAATATTATATACGAGACCAATAGCACTAAAACGTGAGTAGTGTAGAATAACTAGTGAAAGTTATTCATTATAAAAGGATAAACGATAAGCGAGAAATTATAATACATAAGCTCGAGCGAAAGCTTAAGATATTACATACGCGGGGTATGAGATAGCGTATGGGTGATTTAGAGGTTTTGGGAGAATGCTAGTTAGGCGGAGTAGCGTAACTAGGGTGTTTAAAATACATGCGTTAGGTGTGCACTGTTAGATGAGAGGTGAGGGGTATCTCATGTGAGTGCGACACCAGTTTAAATATGAAAAATATCATATTTTAAATGTTAAAAGTATTTTAAACACTTACTAAATCTTTTCAAAATGTTTTGGGCTCTGACCCATTTTCAAAAATTTTAAAAACCTTTTAGGTATCCAGACACAAGGACGCCTGGATGAAAATTTCTTCGAGTCAGACGATGCTGCAGCAGCTGTGGATGCTAGCGGGGATTATTTAGATGCTTCCATCCTTGTGATCTAGATAGGAGGTATTGTGAGTTATATTCGAGCATATTGCCAACTGTTGTCCTTTATTTTATTTTCCGCATTTTTATTTGCGCATTTTCGATATGGCTGTAATAATGTTTTACCGAGAGTTATCGGTTATTGTTTATTTAATTCAAGTAATGTGTAAATTAATTGTATGGATGGATTTATTGTGTGTTTTAGTTAAAAAGATTTGAAAGTTCAGGATTAACATTGGCCCTAATAGGTTATTAGTAATTAAATTGATTTGCGACAATGATGCTAAGAATGATCCGTCCTGAGAATCCTGTTTTATTTTGATAAAGGATTGATCAGTCGAGATCTAAATAGGCGGGGTGTCACACTCATATGTGGGTTTTGCTATAATTTAACTATGTTAAATCTGATCCTCCACCTACTTCAATGTAAAGGTGCAATAATTTACAAACTCAATATTCGTAGTAATCAACTTCAGTTCCAAAGTAATAAACTTCATTACATGTTTTAATGATTTTTCACATTAAGTAATTGCTATACTACCATTAGACTCCAAAACTCTATAATATCCTTTGGATTGATTACTTATTTGACGTGAATTAAGAATATAAATAATATATTACTATTTTGTATTAGTATCAATAATATTATTAGGTATTATCTAGATTATTACTAGTATAATTAATTAGATATTTAGTAAGTGTTAGTTACCTATTTTAGTTAAGTTATTTAGTTCCCTTTTAATTCGGAGACTTGCTCCACAAGTTTAGATTTATCTATAAATAAGGCTATTGGCCATCTCTTGTAATTAATGTATTTATTAATGAGATTTGAGGGAAAATATAGTTTGATTATTATTATTATTCGTGTATGTGTTCATGTGTGTCAATTTCGCTGCGTTTCACATCAAATTGGTATCAGAGTTGCATTCGGTTCTAATTTTCCACATAAATGTGTCAATTGTGTGTGTATCAAGGTCATAAGATATGGCAGCTCCGGGCAACCTATCGTATAGCGTGTACTCGGCGACGATCAATGCTCCAAAACTAGCCACCACAGTTGCACCACCACGAGCGGTGGCTGGATTTGATTTTACGGCTGAATTATAAAAATTGAATGAACAAATAGAGATTTTGAAGGTAGAGCGGCGGCGAGAATCCATTCGGCGAGTGCAACGATTCAAAGAGGTAGAATTTTGGCTACCCACGAGGCGGATAAAGCTTGGAAAATCACCAATCAAACCTCCAATCTCCGAAGCTCCGCCAGCCACTTCCACAACCATTCGACCCCTGTTGGAGCCTAAAGTGGTTGGGTTAAATGGAAGAGCTACTAGGGCTTGTGTAGAAGAAGTGACAGTTAGGGCCCTTTAATGAGTTTAGGATTTTAAATGCAAGAATGGGCCAAAAGGCTTTTGAAGACTATGGGCTACCCATGTGTTTGACTTTGGGGCATTTTTAAGACACAAACCATTTGGCTTGGAGATTAAAGGTCCAAAAATTATTTTTTTGGGTGTGGAAAAATTTGGACAACCCCCAATTTTTAAAATGTCGCAAAATATTTTATTTAAGCCCCAAAAAAAAAAAAAAAAAAAAAAAGATTTCACCACCAATACAAGTTTAAAAAGGTACAAAATATTCAAAGTACTTATGGGTGTGGCACAGGCTCTTACAAATATTCCATATGGGTGTGGCACAGGCTCTTACAAATATTCCATATGGTTAGTGGCCGAGCTTTTCAAAGAAGGGGAAGGTACTTGTCGGGCGTCTTCAACAATCAAGGCTTTGACGCTCGGGACGAGCTTTTCGCAGAAAGGGGGAATGACGTGAATTAAGAATATAAATAATACACTAGTATTTTATATTAGTATTAATAATATTATTAGGTATTATCTAGATTATTATTAGGTATTATCTAGATTATTAATACTATTATTAATTAGATATTTAATAGGTGTTAGTTACGTATTTAATTAGGTTATTTAGTTCCCTTTTTAATTAGGAGACTTGCTCCTCGAGTATAGGATTATCTATTAATAAAGCCTTTGGCCATCTCTTGTAATCAATTTATTTATTAATGAGATTTGAGAAAAAATATGATTTGATTATTATCATTATTATTCGTGTGTGTTCATGTGTGTGTCAATTCCGCTGCGTTTCAGTCTAAATGTTGCAACAAACTCTTAATTTTATAGAGTGAGAACTCTAAATTGACAAAGATATGATAAATTAATAATGCTACTAACTCGCTATATTTATGTTTTTTGATTTATATTTTTTGTTGACTAATAATAAGAGAGTTTTCCCAAAACTTACTAATTATTGAATGATGAATTAATGACTATCCACCCAAGAACTAGGTTGATCCTCAAAATATTATCTTCATTTTCTTTAATGATCATTAGTAGAAGCTCAACTACATGTGCAGACAAAATAACGTATACTAATCATGGCATTTCAGCAACTGAGGAAACAAAACAAGTACAAGTGTACTAAGGGAATGTATTAAAAAAAAGGTCACTAATTACTTGAATCAATCCATGTTTGAAGATCTACTTCTACAGAACATGGTAGTTAGAAAGGTAAAATCAAATTATAACAGTGCCTCAGAGTAAGTAATATGTTTCAGCACTTGGGAAAAAAGCCAACCTCAGTTTCCTTCTGAAGAGGAAGCAAAGCAGCAACTAGCGTCTTTGGATTTGGCCGCTCACGGGGCTCATATTGTAAACATCTTGAAGCTAAACGCACCAACTCTGTTCCGTCATCATGAGAAAATTGGCCTTCCAGACAGGAATCTGTTAACATCTGAAGATTTCTGTCCCTTATCAGGTCGAGGGCCTGATATAGAAATGTTAAAAAATGGGCATTAGGTAGGCAACTAATACAAATGGAGTACTGAGAAGTGCTCAAGAATAATAATGCGTGCCATCTAAGAGTGTAAAATATATGTACGTGCATGTACAAATTTCAAACCAAAAAAAGAATAAAAGCAGGCGCAAATCAAGGACAAACCCAACCAGGCCATGGCAATTTCAGAGGTACATCTTTTCCCTTCTTTTTATGTGTTGGGGGTGGGATGGGGAAGAATACAAGCAAAGACAACGGAAGGGTGCATTAAATATGTCACGCATCAGCATGAAGCAGCACAGAGTACTTACATGGCTTGGAGGAATGTGTTTTCCACTGAGAAGGTCAAGCAAAAGGGTGCCAAAGCTGTACATCACACTTTCTGGAGTTACTCGCCCTACAAGAAAGATAAAGAACTCAACTTGTCAAGGACATCAGTATAAAATACAGGTTAATTATTAGAACATGTTAATGACAGCATATTGGGTGCATATGCCACATCAGTATGAACGACGCTAAGAATAAAATCCAGGGACGAAGCCAGGATTTGTTCTTCAGGGGGGCCAAAAATTTATTAGGACTTTTTTACCAACGATTGCAAAACATACAATTAAATAACTAATAAGGGGTTTAGTTGTTTACCTAGATAACGAGTATTCATTTTTTTATCTGTAGTCGTAATATTGACTTAAACTATAGAATTTTGCAACTAGTTTTAATTAAAGGGCAAAACATTATTTTTGCAATTTGAATAAAAACAAAGTTGACAATTAGCCTCAAAAAGTGCAATAGCATAAATTTAAGGGTAAAAAAAATTACAGTTATAATAAATAAAAAGAAATCTAATTAATGGATAAACAAAAGATAAGTGAGTTATAAATTAACATAAAATCGCGCCATTCCTTGAAATTAGAAAAAATACATTGCCATATTTTCATAAAGTAAATAAGGGAAAATGGGTGTAGTTACTTACCCAGATAATGAGTAGATTCTTATTATGAATTGCAAACTTTTCTAACTCATAAACTCCACCCCAAACTTTTGCTGTTAAACTCTAAAAGCTGTAATAAGTATTAATTTATTACAAGGGTCAAGATTTATAACAAGTGGGCAGAGGTAAATCATAGGTTTCAAGTTACTTTTGTTGTTGCAACTCTTCTTTGTTGCTGAATTTGGAGACTTCCCACTTCAGATGTGCTTGGATTTAGAGTCGGGAGACAAATTAGGTTAAATCTCAAATGATATACTAAAGTTAATAAGTTAAAGTAGTGGGCCTAATGAGTGGTAAAAAGGAAGATGGGCTCATCTCTCTCTCTCCAATTCAGACTATAAAAACAAAAGAACTTAAGTGGGCCTATGTATTTGTTAAGAGTTTGGAAACATCAGGAAAAAATAGTACATTAAAACACGTTCTGAAAAGATTGGGGGGGGCCATGGCCCCCTTTGGCCATGCAGTGGCTTCGTCCCTGATAAAATCGCAGAGACTCAAGATACAATCATCATTAATTCAGGTTATCACATTAAATATTGAATTCCTGGATCAAAGAACTGAATAAGTGCAATGATGGTTAGTCATCAATAGAGATGACCATTTACCCAACTCACGGGTTCCCCACCCCTAATAGGACCGTAATTGACAGAAAGACAAGTCACTAAGTTCCATGTCCCCTTTGTTAAGAATGACACCTTTGTCAGAGTAGCATTGGCTTTTGAAAATTTAGCTGATTCGGAATCAATACCTATCTAACATAGTTGTTAAAAGCGCGCCTAGGCGCGCGCCTAGGCGCTAGGCGCAATGAGGCGCAGGTATGGCGCCTGGATGGGTAGCAGGCGAGGCGTTTTTAACAAGGCGTGCGCCTGGGGGCCTCAGGCGCTAGGCGCACTCAGGCGCGAGGCGCTCGCCCAGGCGCGCTTTGCCCTTTTTTACTTAAGTGCCCTTAAAAACATAACCAGCTGTTTTTTTAGTTGCTAAACCCCAAACATAACCCTTTATTTTAGAAAACCCCAAACCGAAAAGTTCTCTTTCTCTCCATTCCGGCTCAAAAAAGAGAAAAACCCTATTCCGGCTCTTCCTTCTCTCCATTCCGGCTGCTCTTTTCTTCTCTCCAAACTCCGGCTGGTCTCTTCTTCTCTCCAAACTCAGGTATTTTTCTTTTTCTGTTTTTTTTTCTTGTTTCTTTCTTTTTCCGGCCAGTTTTTCCTTTTCCGGCCATTTCCGGCCATTTTTTCTGCCTTTTCCCTTTCATGCCTTTTTTCCTGCCTTTTCTGCCATTTCCGGCCATTTTTTCTGCCATTTCCGGCCATTGTTTCTTTCTTTTTTCTGCCTTTTTTTCCTTTCTTCCATTTTATTTAATTTTTTCTTCCATTTTCTGCCTTTTTTTATTGTTTCTGTAAAACAGAAAAAAATATCAGTTGTAATTTGTAATATAATAAAAAAATTAAATAAAATATGAAGTATACTAATTAGTATACATATTGTAAATACTAATTAATTAGTATTTACAATATGTATTGTATTGTTTATTGTTTCATGTTTTGAAGTATACTAATTAGTATACATATTGTAAATACATTTTCAAAACATGCAAAAAATAAGAAGTATACTAAATTACAATATGTATTTAATTTTCTCCTTTTTTTATTGTTTCTGTAAAACAGAAAAAAATTAAATAGATATTGTAAATTAGTATACTTCAAATGTATTTACAATATGAAGTATACTAATTTACAATATGTATTTAATTTTCTGCCTTTTTTTATTGTTTCTGTAAAACAGAAAAAAAAATATCAGTTGTAATTTTCTGCCTTTTTTTTATTTTTTATTTCTTGCCTTTTTTTTAATTATTATTTCTGCCTTTTTTTTAATTATTATTTCTGCATACTTCATACTTCATTTATTTCTACCTCGTCTTCATTTAGGTTTCTAAATGGCAAGCGAACGAGTGAGAGATCCGGCTTGGGAGCACGTTTATTTGGCCAATCCTAACGACAAAAATGCAGTGACTTGTAAATATTGTCAGAAGGTTAGCAAAGGGGGAATATATCGGGCTAAACAACATCTCGTGGGTGGGTATAGGAATGTAATACGTTGCCCGACATGTCCCGCGCATGTAAGAGAAGAAATTAAGGCGTTTATGGAAGGAAAAAAACAGTTAAAAGATCAAATAAATTTGATACCAGAATTGGATGAATTTGTGGGCATCGGGGATGATGAAGATGAGGATGATGTTGTTGAAGTTACAAGTAAGAAGCGATCTTCTGTTGATGGTTCTCAACGGGCAAGTAATAACCCCTCAAAAGTCGTTGGAAGAAAGCCCCCAAAACAAAAAGGTCCAATCGATTTATATTACACTCCCGATCCCGAGGTTGTGGTGCAAAACCGAAAGGGGAAACAAATGAAGTTGGATGATAATAATCCGGCCAAAATAGAGTTGAGAAATCGGGCATGCACCCAATTTGCTCGATGGATGTATGATGCGGGGCTTTCTTTCAATTCTGTTAAGTATGAAAGCTTTCATTTATTTATCGAATCGGTTGGACAATACGGACCGGGCATGAAACCACCTAGTTACCATGAGGTGAGGGTTCCGTTACTTAAAAAGGAGGTTGCAAGCACAGAAAAATCAATGAATGATCACAAAGTGGAATGGGAGAAGAATGGGTGCTCTCTTATGGCGGATGGTTGGCAAGACAAGAGAGAGAGGACTTTGATAAACTTTTTAGTCAACTCTCCAAAAGGTAGTATGTTTATAGAGTCCGTTGACGCTTCGGCCTATTCAAAAAATGCTACAAAAATGTTTGAATTGCTTGGGAATTTCGTGGAAAAGGTGGGAGAGTCGAAGGTGGTACAAGTTGTCACGGATAGCGCGTCCGCTAATGTCTTAGCCGGTAAGATATCTTTATATCTTTGTTTTTTAAGTACACATCTTTTATTATTTATGTAAAATATATTTCAATTTCATATTATAAAATTTTATTTATTTTCTCTTGATAGGTTCTTATTTGGAGGCGAAGTATCCACACTTGTATTGGTCACCATGTGCGGCTCATTGTTTGGACTTGATGCTGGAGGATATATTCAAGTTAACAAATATGAAGAGGACTTTTGCAAAAGCTATTACTTAAATAGCTTTATTTATACCCGACCGGGGGTAGTGAACATGTTAAGGAAATTCACAAATCGTAAGGAGTTGCTTAGGCCCGCGAAAACTAGGTTTGCGACGGCCTTTATCACATTGTCGAGAATTCATGAACAAAAGAACAACTTGCGAAAAATGTTCACTTCTGAAGAATGGAACACTAGCAAGTGGGCAAAGGAGGCACAAGGGAAAAGGGTGGGGGGAATTATAATGATGCCTTCCTTTTGGAATCATATTGTGTTCGGTCTTAAGGCCACGGGTCCTCTTGTTCGTGTTCTTCGATTGGTTGATGGTGAAAGGAAGCCTCCAATGGGATATATCTACGAGGCAATGGATAGGGCAAAAGAAGCCATTGAGAAGTCTTTTGGGGGAAATGAAGCTAGATATAAGGAAATTTTTGAGATTATTGATAGGAGGTGGGATGTCCAACTTCATCGCCCCTTACATGCAGCTGGGTATTTCTTGAACCCGGAGTTCTTCTATACTAATCCGAACATTGAGCAAGATGAAGAGGTGATGTCGGGTTTGTATAAATGCATTGCAAGATTGGTGCCAAGTATTGAAACACAAGATATAATTACTGACGAGTTAGTGAAGTATAAGAGAGCTGATGGTCTCTTTGGTTTAGATATGGCTGTGAGGCAGAGAGCCAAGAAGGCGCCAGGTAATCTTCATGAATTACAAGTGATATTTCTTTTCTCACATATTGCAATTAACGTAACATATTAATTGAACTTTTTATATTTAACAGCTGAGTGGTGGGGTTCATATGGAACTTCAACCCCAAATTTGCAAAAATTTGCAATTAAGATTCTCAGCCTTACATGCAGTGCGTCTGGTTGCGAGAGGAATTGGAGTGTTTTTGAACATGTAAGTCATTAGTATTATTTGATTGACTTCTATTCTATGTTAGAATACTAATTAGTTATATATGATTTTTGGCAGCTTCATAGCAAGAAAAGGAATAGGTTGAGTCAATCTCGTCTGAATGATTTGGTGTTCGTTAAGTATAATCGAGCATTGAAGCGTCGGTTCAAATTGCGCGATACAATTGACCCCATCTCCTTGAATGACATTGATGAAAGCAACGAGTGGTTGTTGGGAAGGATTGATGGAGATTCAGATGAAGATAATGAGCTTGTTTTTGATGATGATGACGCACTCACGTGGGGAATGGCTAGTCGTGCTGCCGGGGTTGGAGAGCCTTCCTATAATTCTAGATCAGTTGCTTCGGGATCGAGTTCGAGAGTCTCTTCAAGGGTTCCAGTCAGAGAGAGAAGATCAGTTGGTGGTACTTCAAGCTCACGTGTTCCACTTGAACTCATAGATGAAGAAGATGAGACTGATGAGGAAGAAGAAGAAGGGTTCGAAGAGGAGGAGACTAACTTTGATGAAGCTGATTTTGATAATTTGGATGATGACTTTGATGAGATTTAGATGATGATTAAAAGAAGATGTTTGCTTCTTTCATTTTATTTTGTGTCTTAACTCTTTGTTAGTTTGTTATTTATTTTCAAACTTAAACTTGATGGCGGCAATGGTTGTATTTTATATATTTTAAGACTTGCGTTTATTGGTTAAAGTTTAGCTTTACATGATAATATGTTATATTTTGGAATCTTAATTATGCCATTAAGTTTATCATTGATGTTATGATATTATTATAACATCAATATATTGCTTTAATTTTTTTTTATTTTTTTTAAAAAAAAGTGCGCCTAGCTTCAATCAGGCGCGCGCCTCGCCTTGCGCCTAGCGCCTAGGCTCCAGATACACCTTTGCGCCTTGGTGCGCCTTGCGCCTTAAACAACAATGCTATCTAATTAAATTCATAAATAAAAATTCACTCCTGAGATTTTTACATCCTCCGATGTATATTATCTTCAATTACCAATATGTAAAAAAAATGGAGCTTTTGAGCAGTAAAGGAAAGTGTGTCCACTTCCATGAGATCTTCCCAACCCATAGAATGGGACAACCACGCGATTATTTTATTTTAATTTCATAACATTACAAAAAAGAGAGAGAGAGAGAAAGAGAGAAACTTCGAAGGGGTAAGATGAAAGGAATTTACCCTTAAACATCAAAGAAAATTGCGGGTCCAGTCTAAAATTTGTCCCTTTCTAATTGCGTCCTCCAAATTATGTATCGTACTCTCGTAATATTTCTCATTAATAAATAAAGGAAATACTTGAACTATTGTAATTGGTTCTGCCATTAAACCCCTCATTTTATTATAGCTGCCTTCAATGCATTTTTTTTAAAGAATTGGTAGATAAATTTAATGATTAGAAGAAGCACAAAGTACGTTAACGGGTGGACAAGGAGTCCACCATCTCATTCAATCTCCCACAACAAAAATAACACACAGCAGCCCAGTCAACATTAATAAAGAATCCCCTCCATGCTTCATTCATAAAGAACCTCAACGTGGCCCTATTTCATTATAAAGTCCTTGAAAATGATGCCGGTAGAGAATCCCAAAAAAGGAACTCCCATCCCATAAAAGCCCTACCTCCGCAACATATTTACACTAGAAATCTTCAATTCCTTACCCAACAAACTGCCACCGCCACACAATTCCGAAGAACAGAAGCTTTCTTGCATCCGTCAAAAGCCTTGTGCTTCTCAATGAGAACCAAATCGCATGAACTTGTGACTATCCAACTCATTAGCCTCTCGGAAGCATCTTGCACCACAACCGCAATGCAAAGGAATAAGAGAGAGATTGTCAGCTGTTTGGAATTTTAGGGAAAACCTGCGCAAGTCCTTCCAGCATTGATCTTTTCCATGTCTTCTTCTTATTATGTGCTTTTGGCTTTTGAATTTTTGTTTTTGTTGTTTACTGGTAGAGTACCTCTTAAACTAGTGTTAAACTATTCCCCCTCTGTAGTTATATTTGTTTTTTGTATTTAAAAATGATACATTTCCAGCATCTTTCTTGCACATAACACATGGGGTGAAATATTAACATAAGTCCTTTTATGGATATTGGATAGTATCAGGTATGTTAGTCCATCAGCAATGGTGCACACACGTACTTGGACCTTATGGTCCACACAAGTACTTAAAAGTTAAACCGTACAAGACACTTTGGATTTCCAAATCCTCTAGGGTAGATTGAACATGAGTAACGATGAATAATTAATCAACCAATTAAAATAGGGTTTACAATAAACTATGTATAGATTGTATTTTGGTTCCAAACCCTATTTACAGGTTCATTCACAAGCTTCTATGTATCAAAGAAAAAAGATTGAGTGAAGATACCAAGATCGCCTACTATCCGAACTCAGAGAATCCAAAAGTACACAATCAAAGAAAAAAGGAAGTAAGCCCGCCCACCCAATTATTTATGTTTTTAAAAAAGTGAAAATTCCAACCCATTGGAGAAGAAGAAACATTTTAACAACGGAAACATGATGGCATAACGACACCCTGTAAGGACATTTTTTCTCATGTCCAACATGTTACATTTGTGTATGTCGTACGCCGCTACATTTGGCACGTCACCTCACGATCTCACATGACGGCCTCTATCCGAATTCCGGGAATCAAGCATTCAACATCTCCATTAATATGTCCCACATCTGCCTCAACGACTTCACGGTCCAAGATTTTAGGGACTTAATGCAAGTGGTACGCAAGGGAAGTCAAAACAGTGAAAAAAGGCACTATAGGAGAGTTCAAGGGCATTTTCGTAATTTTACATCCATAGTTCGGAGGTTTGGTCAACTAGAAAGTTGAAGAGCTCGCCGCAACAAAGATACTGGAAAAAACGGCACCTCAATCCGAGCTACGGTGAAGGAGTTATGGCCTTTTGAAGATAGAGAAAATTCCTTAAAGAATGCTGTTGTTTTTTTTGTACGCTGGATAGAATTTTAGAGTTTTAAAAACATGGGACTCTTCATATTTTTTCCTATAAATACCAACTTCGGGGGAGTTGTTTTGCAAGACTTTAGAAGACGTTTTTTAGAGTCCAAATACCTCTAGTCTTCATATTTTTTGAGTCCCAAGACTCATGTTTTGATTCACACAATTGCCAAACCTTTGTGAATCTTTTTGGTAACCCAAGAACACAACCTTGTGTTTGTTCAAACCTTTGTGGAGAGATCTTTGCAACCGAGCGCTGCGTGTCATTGCTGAGGGAGTCTCTACAAAGTTTCATGGCTGCGTGTCATTGAGGAGTGCTGCGGTTCTTCCTTTGTTGATTGGACTGAGGTTCATGTGGGTTCGCTGCGTGTGGATTCATTGCTGCCTTCCTGGAAAGGGATATTTCCAGCCGCCGACTACAGAATCCGATACCTGAGGGTAATTCTTAGTCACTGTATTTTCATTGTAATCCGAAATTGTATGTTACAATATTATAATGAAAATAAAAGGTTTTGCCCCTTTGGGGGATTTTTCCTGAAATTGTTTGTTTTTATCATGCATGCTATATTTTATTTGATAAATCATCTAGATGCATGTCTTAGGGTTTAACTAAAATTTGGGATTAATTAAAATTGGTTTTTATTTGAGAAGTCGCAATATTTCCGCTGTAGCTACTCTCTCAAATTGGTATCAGAGCCTGTTGCACTAAGTTATTGTGTTTTGATTCTGATTTTGCACAAAAATGGATTTTGATGGTTTTGATGATCTTCGATGTCAAATTTTTGAAAAATTTTGGAAAATTCACACAAACTCTTGTTTTAAATCTTCTGTTGAAAACGAATCTGAGAGGTGTCCTTGTTGTGAGGGTGTTGGTCACACGTTACATGAGTGTACCACAAATTTAAAGAAGAAATTGAATAAATCGATTTCTCATGTTTCTACCCTTAGTGATTGTGATTCGAAAGAAGAAGTTTTTTATGCTTCTAGGCGAGAGTTTCCCATCCGTGTGATTAGTGATGATAGTGAAAGTGATGGGAGTGTGGATGAAAGTGAGGAGGAAAGTGTAGATGAGCATGACTTGCAAACTGCTTTCAATGAACTTTATGCTGAAACTTTGAAAACAAAGAAAGAAAATTTGAAATTGAAAGCTCAATTGAAAGAGTGTGCCATAAAAAATAATGATTTTTTAATTAAAGAACTTAGGGCACATGAGAAAATTTTGAAAGAGAAGCTTGAGTACGTCGAGGGTGAGAGAGATAGTCTTAGAGGGTTGATGGAGACTATGAAAAAGGAGCTTTTAGAGTTTGAGGATTCTAAACTAGTACTTGAATCTAGGATAGGTGAACTTGAGGTGAAATTGAAAGATTCAAGTAAAGTGAAATTTGATTTGGAGTCTAGGTCTGAAAAACTTGATAAGATTTTAGGCACAGTCGAGATCAAAACGGATAGGGGTGGGATTGGTCTTGAAAAATATGTTGCACCCATTCCCACACGTGTGAGAGAACCTCCTAGGATCATTAGGAGAGAACCACCTAGGCAAATTCGGAGAGAGCAACCGAGAAATTTGAGGAGAGGGCCACCTTTAGGTAACACACACCGCCCGATTTACTCTTGCACACATTGCGGTAGGCAAGGTCATCTTAGGCACTTTTGTTATAAGCTTTTAAATGGACCTAGGAAGGTTAATGATAGAATAAATTCGATTCCCAAAACCCCCACACTCCGTTACACATCAATTTGGGTTAGAAAATCGGATTTAGAGGCTTATAGTTTATTTGTCCACGATTCCCGTTTGCTTGCACGTAATTCACCCCATGTGAAATCTTTTGGTTGATTGTGTTTGCTTGTTTGTCATACACTAGTTGTGGTTTCATGATATATTTTTACTAGTGTGATGACTTGTACTTTTTGTATAAATTCTTGTTTTTGAATTTTTTTGAAAAATGCAAAAAGATTTTATTTTTTGAAAAATTTTGAAAAATACAAAAAGATTTTATTTTGTCAAATTTAAAAAAAAAAAATCCAAAAAGATTTTTGTTTTTTGTTTGCACCGTTTATGGATAAACACTTAGGATGACCAAGTCACAACATCATTCCATTTTTTTTTCATGTGACTATTTGATAGTGTTTTGAGACAATAGGTCAATTCATCCATATGCTTTATAATGTTTGGAGTCATTAAGATGTATTTGAGTGTTTCTTCCTACATGTTTGACTCATGTTTCCTTTATTGCACACATGCACGGATTTGTTTGATTATTGTGCTTGTCTTATCACATGTTGGTTGGGTGTTTTCACTTCAATCCTGTCCTTAAAACGAACCAAGCGCGATAATTTTTTGATAAGGAAATTGTGCATATAAGAACCGTTTTGTGTTTGTGTGCTTTATTTTAAAAACGGGGAGGGGCTGCGAAAGGTAATCATCTATCCTTTGCGCAAAAGCCACCGTTAAAAAGGACCTAAAAAATTGAGGAATTTTATTATCCGAGGTCCAAAGAGGTTAAAAGAGCCCGAAAAAAATTTAAAGGCAATATAAAAAAAAAAAAAAAAATCATGCCAATTATGGGCCATTTAGGTTTTTGCACCAATTCTCCAAAGTTTGAGAATTTAGATTACCTCTAAAAGATAATATATTCGAGGGAGTTTGGTTGGAGAATTTAAAACGGGTTTGCACGTCCTTGAAATGCTTGAAAATGCGCTACATAGTTTTGGACGTTATTGGTGTGGAAATCACTTTGACTTTAATTTGTTGATTTGCATAAGACGATGTCATCTAAATTCAACAAATTTTTTTACACCTAAGGATACTTTTGATGTTCATTCGTTAGGGGTACACATATGCATCGTGCACATATGATTGATTGAGTTGATTTACCTATCGAATGTGTTCACACCCATTCATTCCGTTTCCATGACTTGGTTGTTTGAGCTTAAATCCATGGTGTGATTTTTGTATCATGTTTTACATTTTTTTCAAAATGGTATCTATTTTTTGTATAAAAAATTAAAAAAAAAATCAAAAATAGTTTGTGTATTTTTTTTGTATACCGTGACACCCCGATTTTACTTGTTTGATTCATTCTTCTTATTTGTCTATTTGGGGACATCATAAAAAGGGGAAGAAAGAATTATCATTTTATGGGGGAGTTTGAATTTTGGGGGAGTTTTGAGATTTGACGTATGCTTATCATATATTGGTATCTATGTTTATCTCATTTCAAACTCGATACGTCACTTGGTATTTTTCTTTATCTCATGTGTGTAGGTACTACATTGATGATCTCTGAATTGCACACCCTGATGAGAAAAGATTTGAGATTCCTGAAGATTTGATGATCAAACGATGAAGACTATTCATTTGTACTTTTTCCAGTTTTGGGTTCATGGAAGGGTAGATTTGTATAGGCAATTTCATATTTGATAATTCGGATTTTTTATGTATGTACCGGCATAGACATAGGGGGAGATTTGTAAGGACATTTCTTCTCATGTCCAACATGTTACATTTGTGTATGTCGTACGCCGCTACATTTGGCACGTCACCTCACGATCTCACATGACGGCCTCTATCCGAATTCCGGGAATCAAGCATTCAACATCTCCATTAATATGTCCCACATCTGCCTCAACGACTTCACGGTCCAAGATTTTAGGGACTTAATGCAAGTGGTACGCAAGGGAAGTCAAAACAGTGAAAAAAGGCACTATAGGAGAGTTCAAGGGCATTTTCGTAATTTTACATCCATAGTTCGGAGGTTTGGTCAACTAGAAAGTTGAAGAGCTCGCCGCAACGAAGATACTGGAAAAAACGGCACCTCAATCCGAGCTACGGTGAAGGAGTTATGGCCTTTTGAAGATAGAGAAAATTCCTTAAAGAATGCTGTTTTTTTTGTACGCTGGATAGAATTTTAGAGTTTTAAAAACATGGGACTCTTCATATTTTTTCCTATAAATACCAACTTCGGGGGAGTTGTTTTGCAAGACTTTAGAAGACGTTTTTTAGAGTCCAAATACCTCTAGTCTTCATATTTTTTGAGTCCCAAGACTCATGTTTTGATTCACACAATTGCCAAACCTTTGTGAATCTTTTTGGTAACCCAAGAACACAACCTTGTGTTTGTTCAAACCTTTGTGGAGAGATCTTTGCAACCGAGGGCTGCGTGTCATTGCTGAGGGAGTCTCTACAAAGTTTCATGGCTGCGTGTCATTGAGGAGTGCTGCGGTTCTTCCTTTGTTGATTGGACTGAGGTTCATGTGGGTTCGCTGCGTGTGGATTCATTGCTGCGCTCCTGGAAAGGGATATTTCCAACCGCAAGTCGCAATATTTCCGCTGTAGCTACTCTCTCACACCCGATAGATGCGTGGAAACAATGAACAGAAAGATTATTCCCCAATCCATAGTCCTCCCAAAACTGAATTCTCTTTCAATCTCCGCATTGCCCACAACAAATTAAACTTGAAAAGAGTGCCATAGGGAATCTTCATAACTATTTACCTAACAATGACGCTTCCTTTCCAACAGGTTACCTATTCCTAAACCCCCCTTGTTTCATGGCCAACAAACCACTTCCTGCTTTAACATGTGACAATTACAGTCAAAAAAATAAAACAGTTCCGCATCTTAAAGGTGTATTATGTCATAGTAAGAATAAAAAATAAAAAATGGATATAAAAAACTGTGAAACGGCAAAACACATAGTATAGAATTGGATTCGCAGGCACAAAGCCGTGGCAAAATGATAATATGCAAACAACATATTCCCCCCGAAAGTCGGATATATGAACAATATTTTAATATAACCGTGTTTATGTATAAAGGTATTCCACGTATAAAAGGGTTAATACCAGTCCTCAGGTACTCAGGAGGGGTAAATGCCAGGTTAGTGCTATAACTTTTTCCGTCTCTACTATTCTTCATCAAACCATAGCATGACAATCTGGGATTACCATCCTGTGACATAGCAAAGAGACAACAGACACGTAAATTCAATTCCGTCTACCAGGTAAACAAAAGAATAAAAATCTATATAAATAATTAAAGAATTAGAATACTTACGTCATCAAAGACTATTCTATAAGCATTTAGATCATGATAAAGGGCACGCCCTTTGCTCGTACAATATTCTAGAGCTTGTGCAAGATATAAAGCCACCCTTAATCGCATTGCCCACTTCATAGGTTGTGTTTCCCCTAAACGAACATGCAATAAAATGAAATTTAAAATACGTCAAATGTATAATATTTTCTTAGAAAAATATTGTGACATAGAAACATATTGTAAATATGATAGTAGGGCTTTACAAAGAAATTATTGAGGACATAGCTCCACACTTTTTAACTTAAGCTAGAGTTATGAAACCAAAACCCAAAAACCAGAGTTTGTAATTTTTTGCAATTAAAAGTAAAAACTAAAAATCTACAACGGACTGCAGAATCAAGGAGCATATATATTTCCAACTGGGCAATTAGAAAGAAAAAAATGTGGAAACACTGTATGCATAATAAGTAGTTGTCTAATAAAACCAAGGTTCTAAAAGGCGCGAGGCGTGGTCGAGGCGTAGAGGTCAAGCCTCAAGCCTTAGGAGCCTAGGCGCGCCTAGGCGAAGCCTAGGCGTAAAAAGGCGTTTGTCCTTTTTTTATTATTTTAATTATTCCAAGGCTAGTAATATAATAAAATAGTACATACCTTGAATTTTGAAAATATATCCATATGTTTGGTAGCCATCTTTCTCACCTTCATGCTCCATAACCAATATTTGTCAACTAATCCTTTGTTTTTTTTAAAAAAAGTGTGCCTTAAGCCTTTTACTAAGAATAAGGGGTAATAAGGCGTAATAAGGCGTAGGCGATGCGTTTCTCTCAAGCCTAGGCGGGCCTAGGCGGAGCCTAGGCGGGCCTTTTAGAACAGAGAATAAAACATAAATATCCATGTTGCAACTAATAGTATAAATCTGGACCCCAAAATATAATGGATATTTAAGAACCACTAAAGACAGCCCAATAAGTTATACAAGCTCACGGACAGAAAAAGATTGCAACCAGTTTGATAATGATCGAGTAACATCGCTTCTTCGGCCCGAACCAAGGAATCCCATAGATATGATGCAAATTGAATAGACTTACAATGAAATAGGTGCTTTGCAAGTGTCTCGTTGGGCATAAATTCTGCAACGAGTAGCCTCTCATCACCTTCACAACAACAACCAAGTAGATTCGCTAATCTATGGTTTCGGAGTTGACCAACAGCCCTTGCTTCTTCCTAAGGTTACAGATGAGAAAAGTTTGGAGTTATCACAATAAAGGCAGTAAACACTTATTGTGATTAGAATGATATTTTCGCTCTTACAAGCCATCACTAAGTGGATTTTAAGTGCAAGCCTGCACATCAATTTTACCTAGAAGCCAAAGTTGAAAACATAACAGGCATAGCAAACCTGGGGTTCAGCTTCTAGGTGTAATTAGAAAGGCTGATAAATTGCAACTAAGGCTTTCTGAGTAAATTGCATCCAGACCCAACTCCCAATTACCAGCAACCATAAAGGCTAAAAAGTTTGCATATGAAGTGGAGATATAAATAAAAAATTCGTAACTAAAACGCCATGAAATATGATCAGCATAAGGCAATGGAGTATTATTTATGTACCATGAATTGTCGAGGATCAGGCCAAGCAGATCTATTAAAACGTTTGATGGCAACCCGCCTTTGATTATCCAATTTCCCTTTATAAACCACATTTGGGGCTTTTTCACCATGTTCAGAGACTATGTTCTCCACCGCAAATCCAGAAGTAGCCACCCTAAGTTGTTCAAAAGAGTATTCACGAAATGTGGGCAAATCACTAGCTTCACCCTTCTCCTCATTTTCTACAATGAACAATTAAATAAACAACAATTATATTTCAAACACAACCACCTTCGTTATGGAAAAAGAGACAAAAAACGGAAATTTACATACCATCTTTATGTGGTTCAGGGACCGCTACATTGTATTCCGAATCCCCGCAACACGAGAACTTAGAACACTCCCCACCCATCCCAAATTAGCACTTGTAAGCAAATGCCTATTAGCCTTAAAGAAATCCTATTGTGTAGCTCCAAAACAGTTCAAATATGATCCTTTTTTTTTCCCAAAGTAACCTTATATCCCCTACAATTAAAACATCCAGCAAAGCTCATCATTACCATGTCATAATCCAAGTCATCTTCCCACAACTATCAATTATTCCTAAAATCATAATCCAGGTCATCTGATCCAGTTGCTAGTTTCTTTCGTGAAATGTTGTATCAAGTTCATATTTAAAAACTAACATCTACGCACGCACATATTCATATAGCAAAAAAGAACTTATTATGTGTCTGTGTGTGTAAGATTAATCTTTTTAGTGAAATCTTGAATCAATTATGAATTACCTTACCAGCGATTCAAATCTTTTTGTTGCCAATCCCACAACATATATAATAGTATTTGCAGCTCCAAAAAGCTCCTTTTAACAAGTCCCCAGTCAACAAAAATTCGAACCTGACTGAAGAGCGTCAAAATTGAACAAGTCTCGTATAAAAGAGCTTCAATGACCTAATAAATTATTGACAATCAAGATCAAAACATCTGAGATTGGAATTAAATGCGTGTATGTATATATATATATATATATGTGTATGTGTATACAGTTGACACTTGTATAGATGGCTAAAGAGATACTGGTAGATTTGGAAATCTCTCTCTTCTGTCTAAGTGTGTACTCAATTACTTTGTTTTCTAATTTCCACCGACATAAACCCTTTTCCTTATATTTTTGCCGCACCTTAGCCCCATAATCAATTGCCCGACCATTGCCCACAAAACTAAAGGTTTAAGTGTTAATTATTTATTATTTAATGGGAAGTGAAAAAAAAGGGAGCCGTCGACTTAAAAGAAAAATAGATGCCATACAAAGTTGTTTTTTACCACACGGTGTCCACCAACAATAATGTGTCATAAAATATAATCATTAAATAATTTCAAACTTCACCCTTCACACTTTTTATGTGAAATGAAACAAGTTATGAATCTTAAAATACTATTATGTCATTGTGTTTGGATCATGTATTATATTCACATTAATATATAACATTATAATTGTGGGATTGCAAATCGAACACCTCAAGCGGTCCAAGTAGGTCTGGACTCGAAAGGAAGGACAGCCTGGAGTTAAATAATAAACATCACGAGAAATGATTATGAAGAGGCCAATCTAATTGTCAAAGATCTCGAAGAAGATTAATGGCTTAACCAACACATGTGAGAAGTCCAACACAATTCGACCTCCTATATTTCATAAATGTAACCCTCACTCCACGGAAAGGGGCATGGAACTTCTTGGAAAATAATTTTAAAGAAGTAATAAAATGAGAGAAACACTCTGTGGACGTAGGCAATTGTCGAACCACGTAAATCCTTTTGTTGTTAGATTGTTTTATTCTTTGTTTGGTTCGATTTGCTTAGATTCATTCAATGTGATTAATTACACTCACAATTTGGCGTCGTCTGTAGAAAACGATTATTTTTCTTAAAAAATTAAAGCCAGTAAGTTAAGTGATGTCTCACCCTTACAGTGCACCTGTTTCGAACAATCAACAAGGCGAACTATTACTACACAAAGTCAGGTCTGAGATCCACCTGGATAGGAGTCGGGTCGCCCAACATCTATAATACTGCCCACAAGAGCAACCTAGATCAACTTAGATCTCGCAGTTGGTCGATGCTTATGAAGAACGACTCCATTGAAAAAAGAGAAAAATGCACTTCTGCAATGGCGCTTGGAAAAAATGGAGCGAGGGCTTCGTGGGGATAAATGCAAGCGACGAGGTCGGATGCCTAGCCCTAGGGCGAGTAAAAAATTGCAATCGAGGAAGGAGTTTGCACTGCGAGCAGAAACATTTAGAGCAGGAGAGCGCCTCGATAAGGGGAAACCAAGATGAAGGACATCGTAAACACGTTATCCGAAGTTTGGTACGAAAGAAGATGGGTCAACACGGAGGATTTGAAGGACATCGTCAACACGTTATCCGAGGATTTGAAGGAAAGCGACCATCCCTTTGGTTAGCTTCGCTAGAAAAGTAACTATGCCATTGGGAAAGGTGTATCTACTAGTTAAGGCTAAGAATATCTTAAAGATGATCGAGCTTTTGATGGTAAACATTGAATCGCCCTATCATGATATCAGTAGGAGAGGATGATTACATGATAATACAAATTGTTCCCTCTATTTACCACCTAAAACTCAAGTGCATCACATATCGCGAAATAATGGAATCAGAGGAAACTAGGTCGTTGATCGAAAATGTTTTATCGTTGTCATTAGGCCTAAACAAGAGAAGAAGAAAAAAAGAGATCATTCTTGAAACGTCTCAAGACGGAGCTACACCATCGAAATAGTAACTAAAGAACGAAAGACCAGGAGTGGAAGAAACAAGAGTTGACCGGGCAAATAGGGTTATGGAGAAATCGGAGGAGGTAGTCTTTGAGAAAACTCTATCGAAAAGGAGATTCTTGATCGGCACCAAGAGAAGGAGGAATTGATTGTTATGATTTAACATAATCAAAATATATTTGCATAACAGCTGTATGATGTGCATGGGATCGTCCCTAAAGTCACATGCCATAAACTTCACGTTGACCTCATATATCCATCGATCACACAAAAGGCACATCGAACTGTCCTGAGTGTCGAAGTCAATTATGAGGACCTTAAGTTGTGACGGCTAATTATGCGGGTTGAGGTCAATTCTGAGGACCTAAAGTCGAAACGATCAATTCTGGGGGCCGACATCAATTTTGAGGACCTAAAGAGACGAAGATGACCAATTCTGAGGGTCGAGGTTAAATCTGAGGACCTAAAGTCATGACGACTAATTCTACAGGTCGAGGTCAATTTTGAGAACCTAAATTCATGACGACCAATTCTGAGGGTCGAGATGAGTGGTCAAAAAAGTTCTCGGTAGTGCCAAAAAAACCTTCGAATGGAAAGTTAGAGCCAAATTAGGAGGGATTGTTCAAAGTCATCAAAGACGATCTGCAAGGAACTTACCATTTGGAAACAATGGATGGCAAGGAGATACTAAGGGCATAAAATGCAGCCAACCTAAAGACATTTTACTTTTAAATTTATTCTTGTTTAGTTATTTTTAGATTAGTTTCTCGCAAATTTTTATTCCAAAACTTATGTTTCTCGTAGTCTGTTCTAGTATATTTTTTCACGCAATTTGCTATAGTTTTTCTGATTAAGTACAAGCCCGAGTGGTTCGTTTAGTTATTTAACAATTATTCCAAAGTCGCAGGCTTACACTTTTGTTAATGATCGAACATTGATTAATATCACCTTAGTTTGATTACAATTAATACTCAAGGTTTAACGGTCTTCGTCGTGGAAAAACACGAAACCCTTACGAATTTCCTAGGCAAGTAAAATACCTACGGGGATCCCTAGTCACTAAGTGAAACCGACCTTGGTTGGCTAAAAATTTTGAATTAGTGGATGGCCCTAAAACCAGGTGCATTTTTTATAGAGTCTGCTCCAGGCCTAAGATAGTGTGACGATATGACCTAAAAGGTAAAACGGACAATAAACATATGCGTGGCATAACGGAATGGAAAAATGCAAAATGTGAAATTATAACAAGTTATAATACACATTAAAAATCATTTACAACCTTGAAAGACCAAAATAAGATAATACAATTACTGCCCTCGACGAGTAATCGCCTCAGCAACGATCTCTCTTCGATCATCATTAGGATTTGGTTGGAATTCATCATCACTCTCATGAGATGATAAATGATGCTTGGCCAGCTGAAGAGGAACGCCATTTAGAGAAACCCATCTTTTTTCACTTCCAAATGGGGGATGACATTATACCAGATAATCAACTTGATACAAGTACCAAAACTCAAAGTCCTTTGGGACTTTCAAGACTCCCAAAGTATACATCCAACCATGTTATAGTCCAATTGCTTCGCTTTATCAACGGGGGAATCCATCAACCCCTCATCATAGCCAGCAACTTATATCGCACGAGGACTTTTCCTAAAGAGGTAACGGAGCTTGATTATATCTCGGCTTAGCCCCATTTTGATCAATCCCTCCCTCATTAGGTCTTCCTTAGCTTCGTTGAGTACTTTCCTCAGAGAATTATTCTCACTTTGCAACAGTGCGCCGACAACACCGATATCTTTAGACTCAGTGAGTTTATCTTTTTAAAGAGTTCATCTCATCCTGCATAAGCATCCTTTACATCATCCTTCAGTTAGGACACTAAGGTAGATTGATCCTTATAGGCCTTCGTCATCTTTTGAAGAGCCTTCCGAACAGAGATGAAAGCACTACGAGCTTGAACACTAGCTCCCTAATCAAGAATGGTATTTAGATTACCAACAAAAAAGGAATTTATCCACATACATTGATATGCTACAAAAGTAAAAGAAAATAAGTACTGAAGAATTATTTCTTTGGATATTAAAATAAGGCAAAACCTTTACAAACAGACGAAAATAAAGAATGAGTTCTAAGACTAATTCTTCCTAACTAGTTCTCGACTTCCTTTCCCTTCATCTACTTCAAAGTTTCCTGGTTTTATCATGACCTGTTTCAAAAATGCCATGGTCGGCAGAGTGTTCTATTCAACCATCTTTTTTAACTCGCAGAGGGGAGCCTGGACTATGCTCTCTAAAAAGCTCAAACTCGGATAAGACATTAGCCTTTATCAGAATAACATCCCAACCTTATTTAAAGTTAAACTTCCTGATGAAATCCAACTAGAGTTTGGCATTATTAAAGGCTTCCTCATAGCCCTTGTCATAGTTTTCATCATTATCGGCAATGAACTAATTATGTTCAATCTTTAGCTGGTCACGCTCAGTCTTTAACCCATTCATTATCGAGATGGTGGATTTCCTCTCAATCTCATAGGCCTTCTGTGCAGCAGCTAGGGTCTCTTCAGACATGTTCAAGGCTATAATCATATCTCCATTAACCTTGGACTGATCGGAGCATTTTTCCAGGATGGCAACAAAGTCGACCATAAACTATAAAAAGAAAGAAGATTGTGTAAAAATATTAAATTTTAGCAATCCAGGCAGAACAGAGGGAAAGAAAATGAAAGAAAGTTGTACTTACCAATGACAACATCTTGGCAGCGTGTGTAGAAGGTTGATCAGGGATCATCTTGTTAACTTGCTCGCGGTTAAGCGCGAGCACTCTACCTCGGGATTTTTAGCCACCAACATCACCTGGTGGCCTTTCTCGGAGTTGTGGGAGTCAGCCTTCTTAGAAGGCGTCATAATCACTGAATAAGAATGGGTATTCTCCTTCTTATTTTTCTCTCAAACCGAGGATTCTAATACAGGTGTGGGGCTAAAAGGACCCTTAAGCTCAGTCCTCTTGGGAACCTTGGCCTTATGAGAAATGTGCATCATGTCACCCTCATTTACCAGTAGAATTTATTTTGAGAGCTATTATTTCATCCTCAAAAGTGGGGATGAACTCAATGTTTCGAGATTCAAGAGAAAAGGAAGTGGAAGATTCCTCGTTTGTTGAAGGAAATGGGCATCAGGAATTATGTCTACTGGGCGAGCAGTAAAGTTGCTTGTAGAGTTCTTCTACTCAAGTAGAAAAGAGGCAGAACTTAGATGATCACCACCTGGAACAAGTGTAAACGCAGTCCTAGTAGGCAAGGATGGTCATGTAAATAAAATTCAATTTTTATAATTTTCAAAATTTTAAACTTTAAACAAATTAACCTAAATAAAACTCTTTCACCAATTTTATTCGAGTTGTAGCGATAAACTGATTTATGTATTTTTATCTTTTTGAACTATAACATGCATCTAGGTGATAACAGATAAAATAAATAAACCGATTACACAGCACATCGATGTACAAGAAAAACTCAAAATTGGGAAAAACCTCGTATTGCCCTGTAACGCAATTCACTATGATACGAAATTACATAAGTTGACAGATTACTTACTCAACAACTCAAACCCCACAAGCCTTTACGCATCTTCAATATTTAATATATCCTTCACAATGACAACGCAAGAATCTACCTACGCAAACTGCCAAAATGCACGAGTCCACGCATGCCTCAATATCCACCGATACAGCCTCAGCAACCGTCTATGGATTGGAACATGAAATCCACTACTTCTTCACCGCAACACCAGAAACTAAGAACGTAGTCCACTGTATGAAACATTTATCACGAAGATGCATAAAAACAAACTTTGGTGCCTAAACACAGGGCATTTAAAGCATATGTAAGATGAAACTTGGATCCTAAACTTATTGGGTGAAAATGAGGGTTATTGGAAAATCTTTGGAAGAATTTTATATTAAAAATAACTCTCAAAAAGATCTCCTAAAAGTCTAATCCCGCATCTCTGCTTATAGGGAAAGTTGTTGCAAAAGGATAGGGATTAAAGATTTGGAAAGATATGTTTTAAAAAAAAAAATACACGCGTACCCGCTCAAATGATATTGACTTCTCGTTCAAAAGAAGTACACATTCTCGTTCGAACAACTTCCAACGAAACTTCGAACAATATTCCAGAGCATACCCAAAAGGTGATATTTCAGATCTCGTTAGAATAAAGGAATCTCGTTAGAACGACCAATGGAAACCCGTTCGAATGACATTTCGAGTCATTCTAACGAAATAACAAAAAATTTATGAACATTTTAATACCCAATAATAAAATATTGAAGGCTCAAAATAAATAAACATCCATACCTGAGATGCTTGGAACTTGAAGACAAAAATGAGAATGAAACACGTCACGATGAAATAGTTTTCTAAATCTTTGTTGTTATGTCTCCATCCAAACACGTCAAAGGCCTAAAGGGAAAACACTAAACCTAACCTATGACTAAAAATGTGTTGTCTGAAATTAAGCCAGTTACACACAAATTAACTCGATTTGAAATTTTTCCTTACAAATACCCCTCTTTAGATGTTCCGAGACAAAACCAAAACCCTGTCGGCCGTCAAGTTCTGTAAAAAGACTCAATCCCAATCCGGAAAGGAAAAAATGCAGACGCTCGATAGACACATAAGCTTCAGTAGCTTTGTATGCTTGGACACTTTTTCGCATGTTGTAAACCTTTATACCTGCACACTTAAATACACCTCCAAATGCAAAGAGAATATAACAAGTATAAAATTCGCATAAGAATATACTTCTAATAGTGTCTAAAATAATATCAACTTAGGTGAGACGTCTCCCCCTAAGATAAAGATAATCGACCATGAAAGGAAAGATACCATTTCTCCCTCTTTTTATTCAGCTACCGACAAAGTAAGAAAAGCATAAATTATTTCTCCCCATAAACCAAATCTCTCCCTAAATGTGTGAACATATGATACCAATAGGAGATAGAAGAAGGACTAATATCATGCAATAGTGTAAAGTGAGGCACACACAAAATATGGCAACATAAGCACAAATAATTCCCACAATGATCAAACAATATCAATATCGACGCGAAAAGATACTAATATGAATACGCAATGAACTATGATACCAATTTGAAATTACTGATATGAGATATGAAATTTCAATGCACACAATGAGAGATGCTAATATGATTATATAACATGCCAAATAAAATTCTAAAACAAATTATATGGAAAACATGGATCAAATGCAAACCTCAAAGACTCAAATCAAAATGAATCCAAATATATACGTATGAAAAATATTCCGATAAATTATCGACACATGTATATAGGTATAAACATTCATAAAAACTTGACACAAAACACATAAGATTTACACACTAACATAGTATTTATGCGTTTAAACATGTGGAATGGATGAATGGGTGTGAACTAGGTACAAATAATTATGACCCAAGCACTCAAACACGTTTACGAAATTCGATTTAATCACAAAATTTTATCAAACTAAGTTTTAGCCTCAAGTTATAAGATAAAGTGGACTCTATGAACAAACAATCACAATACACATACACCTAGAATATTGATGATTCTTCAACTCAATACCATTATAAAAAATAAGCATGACTAGGATTCATTGTGCAAACCCGTTGATCTTCAACTAAACACCCTCAAAAGATAGACATAAAACATTTTCTTTTCCTTCTCAATTCTTTTGAAGCTATTGCTTTTGAAAGATCAAACAACCTAAATATGTTGGCCTTTGGCCATTTTTTTGTTATATTGCCTCTAATCTTTTCATTAAACTTTTGCCAACGGTGGCTTTCTCGCAAAGGAGATTTGCTCCTTTCGTAGCCTTTTCTCGTGTACTCTCATATTTTCAATACTTATCAAACAAGCTCACGGGTAACGATTCTTAAATGCATAAATCCTCCGTAGTCACAAAATATGTAGATGGCAAGATTGATGGGAGAACATCTCGCATATCTCAAATACACATGTGAAGTTAACATTCAAAAAGCTTGTTCATGCGTGTGCGGAGGCATATACAAAGTCGAATCTATAAAGCAAATCAAGTTCGAAACAACTCCATGCAAGCATGATTAAGAACAATCTAAGGAATAGAAATCATAATCAAGTGCCCTAGTCACATGTAAAGAATGGAATGAATTGGATTCAAACACACCAATATGCCACGCCAAATCTGTAAAACTAAAATACACAAAAACCAAAAATATTTTTGAGTTTTTTGTAATAAAATTCAAAATAAAATACCAATTTTTAAAACAAACTCTAACTCAAAAGACAAATAATTTTTTTATTGTATTTTTTAATATGATTAAATAAAAGAAAAATCAAAATACAAAATATACATGTCATAACACTAGCAAACATATAACATGAAGCACAAACTAGAGTATGACAAACATGCAAGCAATCACCCATAAGATATAGCATGTGAAGAGTCATGTGCAAGCATGCAAGAATATTTAAGTCTAATATGTGAAGCCTTAAAATCCGATTTCCTAACCCACATAGTTTTAAAGCGGCGCTCTCGGGTTTTGAGATTCTTTGTGACTCTATTCTTAGACTTCTTAGGACCGTTATTGAGATCATAGCAAAATTTTCTAAGGTGACCTTTCATATTGTAATGAGTGCAAGTGTAAACATGACGAGGGGTGTAGCCTAAGGGTTAGACTTTCATAACTTTCTTAGTCGACTCTCTCAAATGCTTGGTCTTGACATCGGTAGCAAAGCATTATGATCATCAAAGCCAATTCCACACTTGCCATATTTGGTTTGGACGGTGCCTAACATTTTGTCTAACTTTTCTGACCTAGACTCCAAATCAAATTTGACCGACTCAAATCTCTCAATCTCTGCTCTAGCTCAATTATCCTCAACTCAAGTAAATGCTAGACTCCTCAAGCTCAAGAAATTTTTCTTCATAGCCTCCATCAAAACTCTAAGATTATCTTTCTCACCCTCAATGTATTATATATTTATTAAGGTCTTCACAATTCCAATTAATCTAGGATCATTAGGTCTTTATTAAGGTTGTAATGTTAGGCTAGGGTGATAGGTTATAAAATGAAGGACAATTAGGATTTAAACGTTTAAACACGTGTTGAGATTGCATTAATACATCGGGTGCTTTGAACTTAACTTTTTTTTTTAACATTCTCACATTTTTCTTTGTATATTGCCACAAGATTTTTTTTAAAAACATTTTCTTTCTTTTCATTGCACATATATTAGTTTCACCCATTTTTAATATCTCAAACACAAATTTAAACACGGGTAATGGATACATATATAGGCTATACTCCGAGATTGGTATATGGTAGGTATATTTGGCTAGCAAGCGAAAGGCTTATATAGGCTCAACGAGTTGAATAGCAGAAAATTTTAATAAAGGTAGGCTAAGACTTTAATATAACTTATCAAAGAGGGCGTAAATCATTTTTTAGGTTCATTAAATCCTGAACGTTCTTTGTTAGTGTTCAACCAAGCAAATAATAATAAGAGTAATAATGAATTACGTTTTTCAAAAAGTAAGAGTGAATCTGTATAACCCTCATAAAGATGAATGGTTCTAAACTCACAGGGGTTAATAAGTCTCCACTTTTTTTATCAAGTTTTCCTCATTACTTTTACTTATTCATTTAAGTTTAATCAAGAGTTGTCTTATCATGCTCAAATGTTTAAGAACTGGAATTCATGGAATTTTTAAGACTTAAGTTAATAGTCAAACTTTGTAATGTCATGCATCGCATACTACTCACATACATTCTATATCTGAATGCATCATCATTTTTATGCGTTAGCAAAGAGGAAAATTAATACATCATTGAAAAGAACCATAATTTTTTGAATTTCCTTTTTAAATAAGAAAGAAAAATATCTTTGTATTTTTATTATTTTTTCAGAAAAATTAAAACATTTGCCAGAATTTCTCCGATATAGTGCAAATAGTGTCACATTACTAAAAAAAGAAAGTTTGACCCCAACACCCCCGAACCTAAAACTTACGTTGTCCTAAATGTAATCATAAATGCACATAGACAATAAAAGTAAAGTACAAATAGTGTGGAATATCACTGTAGGATTGAAAGTCTTCGTTATGATTTACCTGCACTCATGGTTAGAAACCGAACAAGAAAAATAAGACAAAATACTAAAGCGGTAAAAAATCTTAAATTAAAATAAATTACAAGCTAAAAACGAAATAAAATAATACTGCATAATATATGTGGGTACCTCGATTAAAAATTCCGGCCTAGATAAGTAGCCCGATTCAGTCCGGCCCAAAGTCTAAAGGCCACATTCATAACTAATTCAGTTATGACCCATTCAACCCCTAAAATCTCTCAAGAGATATTCTAGGAGCTATGGGTTAACGTGGAGGAGTCCAACACCCCCACTCTCAGAGAAATAACATGCATACATCAAACCCTCAGCCCGGGGCAAAGGGCACGCAATTGTAAACACTCCCCTGGAGTAAAGAGAAATAAAATACATAAAGTATCACCATGGACGTAGGCCTTCTTGTCGAACCATGTATATCTTGTGTTGTGTGTGATTTCAATTATTTTGAGTTCTTTATTTATTATGGTGATCGCCTTTGCTTACTATTTTGTGTTGAGATTAATCGTCACCATAATTGGCGCCGTCTGTGGAAAATGATTGTTTTCCTTTAAGAAAGCCTTCACTGATAAGAACTCACATCAGCAATGCCCCTCAAGCAGGGGATATTCAAGAGCAAACAGTCCCTCGAATGGTTATATCTGAAGTTCGACGCTCAAATCCCAAGCCTCGCCCAGAACAACAAGCTTCAGAAGAAAGTCAAGGACCAACCAGGTCCACGTAAGTCTCCAGGCTGATCGACGCTTATGAGGCCAGACTCCAAGAGTAGGAGGAGGCCACTCACAAGCAGGAGGCCGAGAACGCTCGCCTCAAGAGAAGGCTGGAGAAGATGGAGAGAGGACTCCATCGCAGTATGAGGCAACACCATTATTGCACTCCTAGCCCTCAGGCGAGCAGGTCTCGCAGCCGAGGAAGGAGCCCTAGACATGGATCTTAAAGATTTGAGGAACACACGTTAAATGATGACTTGCTCGAGCTATAATAATCAGATCACCGTTATAAGAGCTCGGGCCGAGGAAATGACAACATACGAAATTTGGTCAGGAGGGAAATGGACCAACACCCCACACATAGGGGTGCCAAGTCGACCAGAGAGCTAGCCAGATGGGCTCTCAAGACCCAGATGAAATCCCCTTTCTCAAGGGAGATATAAGAAGAAGAAGCCCCCGAGAAATTTATGATTCCCCGATTCAAGATCTATGATGGTAAAACTAATCTTATTGACCATGTTAGGTAGTAAAGGTACGCCATGACCTCTGGAACCATAAGGATGCGTTGATGTGCTGAATCTTTCCATCGAGCTTGCATGACATAGCTCAGAAGTGGTTCGAGAAACTCCCTCACAGATCCATCAGAAGTTTCGATTCCCTGACAGAACTTTTCACAACTCGCTTCATTACCAGCAACTCCCATCCAAAGAGGATGGATGCCTTGTTGACAGTGAAGAAAATGCCCCAGGAGAACCTCAGAGACTATGCAAAAAGATATTGGGAGTTATTCAATAAGGTCGAGGACTGATCGGAGCAGGTCACCGTAGCATCCTTTAAAATTGGTCTACCCAGCTCCTGCCTCTTGCAGCAGTCCCTCACTAAGAAGGAGGCCACGACCGTTGACGACCTAATGGCTCGTATTGAAAAATATGCCAAAGTTGAGGATGTGACCCGCCTCAATGCAGGGGAGAATGGTCGCGCCAAGTTCGCCGGTAAGGGCAGCGACAAAGCTGAGAACCAACAGAAAGGAAGCAAAAATGGGGGCAAGAGCGGCCCCAAGAGCGGGAACAAAAATAATGCTTCAAAAGCATTTCAGGCAAAGAACACAGTTTTTAAAGAACCAATCTATAAGATTCTAGAAAAGATCAAGGACGAGTCGTTCATTAAGTGGCCCAAAAAGATGGAAAGAGACCCCTCAAAAAGGAACAACGCACTGAGATGTACTTTCCACAAAGAGGGTGGGCACAAAATCGAGCACTACAAGGCCCTCAAGTCTCACCTTGAAGAGTTAGCTCAAACTAGACACTTGAACGAATTTATGGAAAAAAATGCAGAGAAGGTCGCTACCAATGGAGACCAAAGGCCTGACAACGTGCTCGAGGAGGACGTCGGCCATGAGTTCGCAGTGATTCATGGGGCATCCGATATAAAGTAAATTTAAGGAAACTCGGCTCGGATGGAAGTCAAAAAGCTTACGGTAGTAATGCAAGCTTTTCAAATCGATCCAACCAAAATACAAGTAGGAAAGCATCGACGAGCGGATGGCGTCGACTACAACAGGCACATCATGTTCGCGGGTGAAGACCTAGTGAGAGTAAGGACCCCACATCATGATGCGTTAATCATTACACGTAGGATAGCTAACTATGACATCGACAAGTTACTCGTCGACCAGGGTAGCTCATCCGAAGTAATATATCTCGACCTATTCAGAATGTTGAAGTTAAGCGTCGCCGACTTAAAGGAAGCCACCATTCCTCTAGTTGGCTTCGCTAGTAAAGTAACCATCCCTTTGGGAAAGATTATACTGCCAGTGAGGGAAGGAAGTATCTCCAAGATGATCGAATTTCTGGTGGTCGACATTGACTCACCCTACTAGGCGATCCTTGGTAGAGGGTGGCTATATGCGATGAAGGTCGTCCTCTCTACCTACTATCAGAAACTCAAATATGTGACTGAACGAGAGTAATGGAGATTCACGGAGATTAGGCAATGGCGAGAAAGTGCTTTATAGCATCCATCCACCCCAAATCGGAGAAGAAGGTTGAGAAAGCCAAGGAGAAGGTTGAAGAATAGGAAGGTTTGATGCCTTCCAAATAGCAGCTAAAATATGGAAGACCTGGAGTGGAGAAGACCAGGCTCCTCCCCTATGAGCGGGTCGTTGAGAACCTAGAGGATGTTGCAGCCAATGACAACAAGAAAGATAGGATGTTCTTGATCGGAGCCTCTCTCACAGATCGAGAGAAGAAGGAACTGACAGTACTTTTGCGGAATAACTTTTACGTTTTTATGTGGGAACCCTACAAGTTGCCTGGGATTGATCCCAGTGTGGTTTGTCATCGGCTGCACGTTAACCCGACTTTCAAGCCGATCGCACAAAAGGCACGATGAACTGCACCCGAAAAGGCTAAGGATGTGAAGAGGGAAATGGAAAAGCTACTGGATGCAGGATCCATACGGGAAGTTTAATTCCCTAAGTGGATGTCCAACCCAGTAGTGGTCCCGAAAAGCAATGGAAAATGGAGAATCTGCATTGACTTCACCGACCTTAACAGAGCTTGCCCTAAAGACAGTTTTCCCCTTCCAAAGATTGACTAGTTGGTGGACGCTACAGCAGCTTATGGAAGAATGAGTTTCCTAGATGTATACTCCGAGTATCACCAAATCCCTTTGCACGATCCAGATTAAGACAAGACAACATTCATCACCACCATCGGCTTGTATTACTATAAGGTCATGCCCTTTGGGCTAAAAAATACAGGAGCAACTTACCAGCGGTTGGTCACCAAAATTTTCAAAGACCAAATGGGAAGCACCATGGAGGTCTACATCGATAATATGCTCGTCAAGAGAAGGCTTAAGGAAGACCACCTCTCTGACCTATCAAGGGACTTCGAAATCCTCAGGAAATACCAAATGAAGCTTAACACAAGTAAGTGTTCCTTCGGTGTCCAGTCTGGAAAATTTCTCGGGTACTTAGTTAGCAAGAGAGGCATTGAATCCAACCCAAATCAGATTGACGCCATCAATAGGGTGCAACCCCCCGTACAATAAGAGACATACAGAAGCTCACGGGGATGCTTACCGCCCTAAATCGGTTCATCTCGAAGTCATCCGAAAGGTGTCAGCCATTCTTCCAGTTGTTAAAGAAAAGAAAAAATGTGGAGTGGAACGAGGATTGCTCGAAGGCATTAGAGGAGCTCAAAGCTTACCTCAGCACACCACCCTTGCTCGCAATACCTCAAGAGAATGATTCCCTGTACCTATAACTTATAATTTCCAGCCACACTGTCAGTTCTGCACTGGTATGCGAAAGAACGGGGATCCAACACCCAGTCTATTACGCGAGCAAGACTTTCTTGGATATCGAACAACGATACCTACCATTGAAAAATCTCGCCTTTGCACTAGTAGTAGCCTCAAGAAGATTGAAACATTATTTTGAAGCCTACTCCATTATTATACTTACGTCCCACCCTCTCAGAGCAGTACTACGAAAGGCAGACCTATCAGGTAAATTATCAAAATGGTCAGTCGAGCTCGTACGATTCGACATCCAGTTCTAGCCAAGGAATGCTATCAAAGGACAAGTCCTCGCTGAATTCATCATGGAATTTATAGGAGAATATCCTTGCAATCAACCTCAAACTATTCATAAGCAGGAAGTTCCCTCGACATCAATTATCTAGAAGCTGTTCGTTGACGGTGCCTCCAACTCCAAGGGGGCAGGAGTAGGCATCATGATGATTACCCCTGAAGATGCAATACTCGAGCAAGGAATCAGACTTGGATTTGAAGCCTCTAATAATGAAGCAGAATATAAAGCACTGATATTAGGCCTACAAAAGGCATACGTGTTGAGGGTAAAGAAACTCGAAGTGTTCGGCGACTCACAGCTGGTCTCCAACCAGATAAGTGGTGACTTCAATGATAGGGATGGGAGGATGGCGGTCTACCTATCCACAACGAAGAGATTAATGTCTAACTTCGAACAGGTCTGCGTCCAACAGTTTCCTAGAGGACAGAACAGCCATGCCGATGCCCTAGCGGCCTTGAGCTCGAAGATTGATTCTGACTTGAAGAGAATAATTTCGATTGACTTCCTCGTCTAGCCAAGCATCAATAAGATCGACAAACTGCCAAATATGGGATATATTCTCCAGATCGAGACAACCCCCAGTTGGATTGACCCTTTAAGGGATTATTTGAAGGACGGTGCGCTACCAGACGATAAAAAGACCGCTCATCATATAAGAGTCAAAGCTGCTCGCTTTCACTTATCTCCTAAGGGCAAACTGTATAAGAGATCTTTCACTAGTCCTTACCTCCAATGCATTCACCCGAAGGACATCGAGCAAGTACTTCATGAACTCCAAGAGGGAATCTGCATAAGTCACATTGGGGGCAGGTCTCTAGCTTTTCGAGTAATGAAAGAAGGCTACTGGTGGCCATACATGCAGAAAGACGCTACAGTTTATGCTCGAAAATGCAAAAAATGACAACTTCACGCTCCTATGGTTCACTAGCCAGCCAGCGATCTGAAGTCACTTACCAGCCCATGGCCTTTCACCCAATAAGGCATGGACATCATGGGCCCTCTTCCTACTGCAGCCGGTAATCATAAGTATCTTAGTCACAATGGACTACTTTACCAAATGGATAGAGGCAGAGTCGCTGGAAAACATTCGAAATGTAGACATGATAAGATTCATATGAAGGAACATTATCACTCATTTTGGGATCCCCAAGAACATCATCACTCACAACGGAACCCAGTTCGAAAGCGACCTCTTTCAGGGTTTCTATAGCGACCATGGGATCAGGCACTACTACAGTTATGTAGCATACCCTCAGAGCAACGGGAAAGCTGAAGCTTCCAATAAAATAGTTATCGATGGACTAAAAAAGCGGTTGGAGCGAGCCAAAGGGGCATAAGTAAACAAACTACCCCACATCCTATGGGCTTATCACACTACCCCACGACGAGCAACTAGGGAAACCCCGTTCGTACTAACATATGGTACGGAGGCAATCATCCATTTGGAAGCCGAACCTCCTACCATGCGCTCCACCCTGGTCGACCTAGGCCAGAACGATGCAGCATTGTTCGCTGAACTTGACCTGGCTGAGGAACGAAGATAGCTGGCTCTAGTGAGATTAACTGGTTATCTGCAACAGCTAGCCATACACTACAATAAGAAGGTCAACCCAAGAGCATTCCAAGTTGGGGACTATGTCCTAAAGAAAGTTCTTGGTAGTGCTGTAAAACCATCGAACGATAAATTAGGACCAAATTGGAAGGGACCATTCAAGGTGATAAGAGACGACCTACAAGGAGTCTATCACTTGGAAACTCTGGAGGGCAGGGAGATACCTAGAGCTTGGAATGCAGCCAATTTGAAGAAATTCTACTTCTAGTTTTTCTTTGATCTTTTTTAACCTAGTGTTGAAATTTTCAATTCGTTTATGATTAATAAAAATTTGTTTGGTAGTAGCATTCTATGAAGTGTTGATTTCTAATTACATTATAATTCATGCACCTTTTTCCAAATCACAGGCTCTCCTCTCAATATATAAAAGCAGGGTATCACCCTCCTCATGTTTTCGTCATCAAACACGAATAACCTCCTAGCATTGCCCCTGGAAATATATGAAGCCCTACAGGGGACCCTTAGGCAGCATGGTCAACCTAGGTTGGTTGCCAACAATGTTTGGCTCAAAAAACATGCTCGGATAGAACATCCAATACTAGGTGTGTCCTCGCCATTGCCACACTTAGGCATAAGGAAGTGTGACGACACAACCTAAAAGGTAAAGTGATGCAGAATAGTATCCTGTAAGCATACTGGACTTGGGAGATAATCACTCGATAAATTAACTCGGCCTATATTAAATCTAGTCGGCTAAGAAGAGCCCAAGATAGTTGAACAAGACATCAATGAAGTAAAAAATACACAACACATGTTTAGTCGGCAAATCGCCCAAAGCATAACTATTTTATTACATCATTACATATACAAAGAGTTACATGTGCTGAGAAAAATAAATCTTAATGAGGATCAGGTCTCTGAGCAAGATAGTCAGCCACTTGCGCTCTTCGGCCATCATCTGGACGAGGAGCCAATTCCTCCTCGACTTTATTTGAATCTGGTTCCAACGGTTGCCTTGGGATGGCATCTATGGGAACCCATCGATCATCCTTTCTGAATGGGTTCGGCATCAAAGATGAGGGGGAGATATCATGATGATACCAAAGGACAGAGTTCCTAGGGACCTGCAGCTCTTTGAGAGCACTCAACCATCCTCTAATGAAGGATAACTCTTCAACATCCCTCAAGTTCATCGGAGCATCGAACCAACCCTGATCATAACCATCAGCCCACGCTCACCGAGGATCTTTCTTGAATAGGTGCCTTAGCAAGGTAACATCTCTTTGAAGTTCGGTAGCTATCATATACGCTCGATGAACATCACCTCGAAGCTCGATAATCTCCCTAGTTGAACCACTATCATCAGTACCAACTCGTGATCTGGTCGATGAAGAGGAACCACGTAAAACTCGAGGAGCAATGCTCGACGCATTCTCCCTAAGTCGTGAGACTTTTCTCCTCAGAGCATCGTTCTCTTGTTGAAGCACCTCTTCAACTTGATTGACCTCAGAGGCATCCAGAAGATTGGCCTTTAGAGCAGTCTCTTCTTCTTGAACAGAAGCACCAATTTCCTCAATCTCTTGGAGCCTATCCTTCAGCTTGGCAACGAGCTCTGACTGGTCCTTATACTCTCGATTCCTCGACTTAAGAGACTTACATATCCTTATAAAGGTTCTGCAAACTCGATTGCTCACATCAGGTCCAAGAATTTTTCCTAACTGAGAGGTAGCATGAATATAATCCTCAACATCGATGAGCTACAAACTATATAAGCATTAAAAAGTAAATAAATCAGTACGCGAAAGGGAACTAAATTTCATTTCATTTAAATAAGGTTCAGAGTACATCATCAAAAAGAAAGAACAATAAAAATACAAAGGGCTCCCAAAAAGAAGACTAGTTGGCAACCTTAGTCTACTCTGAGCCCGCTGGTTGCTTCCCCTTGTCTGCGGCATCTCCAAATATGCCTCCTTAAAATGGAGCAATCACCGTAGGAGAACCAGCAAGAGTGGTCTGGACAGTTAGAATACCTTTGTTGATAGTAAGAGAAGGCATCTCATCCACAACAGGTATGGGGCCAGGGTGGTGCTCGTCAAAGAGAGGGGAGTCAATACCCACCTCGACAGCAAAAAAGCTTTATCCCAACCCTTCTTGAAGTTGAGGTGGATAATATAGCCAATTTAAACCATAACATCCTCGTACGCCGCGACCCATCCATCGTTGTATGAGCTCTCTTTGAGGGTGGCAGCCTCAGATTCCACCTTCTTCACCTTTTCAGCAAGCACCTCGTTCTCATCAACCACATCTAGCTTGCTCGTGCAGACCAAGTCATAGGACTGCCTCAGCTCTTTGGTTGTCGCCTTTTTTTTTTTTGTTAGCTTGGGCTGAGGCAAGGTCAGATGACTTTTGAGCAAAACTGGCAATATTCAAGTTAGCCTCCAGCTCGATATTTTTCCTGTCCATCTCAGCGTTCTTCCTCGCTATCTCATCGCGGATGCGGTAGAGGACAGTAAAATTAGACACAAACTGTAGAGAAAAGGAAAACATTAGCAGCGAAAGTATTGAAAGGAGCATTACAAGAAAAGAGAAATGAAAACAGGCTTACCAAGGCTAGCCCCTGACTCGCCTTCAGGACTAACTGGTCGGTCCCTATATTTATCGACCTCTGGCGATCAGCTGGTAGTACTGCCATCTCAAGCACTACCAAAGCTAACTGAAGGGTAAGAGCAACAGAAACCCCCTCAGCCATAGCGAAGATGGGAACCAGAGATTACCCCGCCTTTGTCCTCACCTCTTCTCTTATTCTCTCTCCTTCTTCTCCCTTTTCTATCCTCTTTCTCTCTTCCACCTTTTTTTCTCCTCTTTCTTCTTCCTCTCCCTCTCTCTCACCAGTGCCTCTTTCTTCTTCTTCTTCTTCCTCTCTTACTCGCGAGCAATAGTCTGGGAGCCAGTGGCAGTATCTCCACTCCCAGATTTCTGCTTCTTCAACCGGCGAGCAAGCAGCGCATTGTCTTCATCATTATGTTGGATTAAAATCTTCCTAGGAGGATCCATATCTTCCTCGCTGGAGCCACTTGAATCCTCTGAATCCTTCGGAGACTTGGAACCCTCCTCCGAGTTGGAAGATTCTTCACTACTAGAGCTCTCCTCACTATAATCACCTTCAACACTGCCCCTGTTAGCTCCCTCGCTCTCTTCACCCGAGCTGCTTTCCTCCTCATCTAATTGAATGGGGTCAGCAACAACCTCTTATGTGATATCTAGCTGAGGGATGCTATCCGCAGGTCGTATGATGAAACTGGACCCAATGTTCTTATACTCCAAAAGGAATGCTGCTGATCGCGGATGCTCACCGTTAGCCAAATAGTCCCTGATCTTCCAAGCCTTGACCAACTCAGCAGCTCGAATCTCGCGAAGAGCAAGTTTTGAGTTCTTTGTCTTCGCTGAGAAAAGAAAAGAGGAAAACATAAGATGGGCAGTACATTAACAGAGAATCAATGAGCAGAACATAAGCTATGTCTACCTATATATTCCTCCTCGTAAAAGGGAATCACGTGTCTCTCGGACCTCACCCCTTCAGCATGGGGAGGGTACTGACAGTTCTTGGCAATAAACCCCTCTTGCCAATAGTCCTTATTAGAATCAGGTAGATTGGATACCAATACCCTATCAGGACTCCTAGCCTTCAGATAAAGGAGACCAGAGCTTGTTCGAGAGAAAGAATAACAATAGCAAATTTCAGCAAGCCCTAGATTAGATTGGTGCCATAGAGCTGATTAATTCTATGTGCACCATTGATAATTTGCCAAACATTTGGCGAGCACTGTGCAGTAACTATATAGAAGTAACTAAAAAAATGTAAAAAATAGACGATTTGGGGAGAAAGTAAGACCACCCTAAGACAACAGAAGAACATGTATCTAATGGCCATCCTCAATATCTCTAACATTACGAGGAACATGGGCACATTCAATAGCTACCCAGTCCAGAATATTATAGAACTTCCTAAAGTCAGCTATTAACCTATTGCCTATTTTCGCCATCAGGCAAGAAAAACCTTAATAACAATAACAAAGAAATTTCAATAGAAAAAGAAAATAGAGGGAGTATGAAGAACTTACGAAGTAAGAATCATCTTGGGATGATGCAAGGCCACAAGCAAAGAAGATGGGAAGACAAGGAAGAAGCTTGAAGATGAAAGATAGGACCTGGAAGTGAGAAAGCAGAGTAAGAGGCTGGAGAAATCTAGAGAATGCAAGGAAGTTTGAAGCGACGTCAGGGAATGGGCTCTTCAAACCGGTTTAAACCCTCTCAGTCATAATGCACGGGAAACAAAGCAAATCTATCGCCTAAATTTACTTGAGAAGGACGATTCAGTCCCAAAATGCTATGGGATTCACAAAAATGCCACTAAGGCTATTACGTAAAATCATTGAGCCCAAATTGTGACCCAAAAATTTTAAGGATAATTGTGGGTACCTCGATTAAACATTTTGGCCCAAATAAGTAGCTCGATTCAGTCCGACCTAAAGTCTAAAGGCCACGTTCATAACTGATTAAATTATGGCCCATTCAACCCCTAAAATCTCTCAAGAGATATTCTAAGAGTTATGGGCTAACGTGGAGGAGTCCAATACCCCACTTTATGAGAAACAACATGTATATATTAAAGCTTTAACTCGGGGCAAAGGGCACGCAATTATAAACACTCCCCTGGAGTAAAGAGAAATGAAATACAGAGAGCACCATCATGGACGTAGGCCTTCTTGCCGACCACGTATATCTTGTGTTGTGTGTGATTGTAATTATTTTGAGTTCTTTATTTATTCTGGTGATCGCCTTTGCTTACTATTTTGTATTGAGATTAATTGTCACCACAATATACATATGTGGTGCTAATAAAATCAACCCCTATAAACAGAATCCTCTAGAAGCATAACATCAACTTTTGTGTTTGGAAACTATAAAAAAAGTTTCAACCTATGTCCATTAACTTTAAAAATAATACCATATTTCGAATTTCAATATCAATGGCCCCGTGAGGATAAACTGTATGTACCATAAAGGAACCAGACCATCGAGACTTTAGTTTAGCAGGGAATAAATGCAAACACGAATTATATAAAAGGATCTTTTGATCTAGGTAAAAATATTTACGAAGAATACTGTGATCATGAAACCTTTTCATTCGTTCTTTATACATTTTTGCACAATCATAAGCATCCTTCCTAATTTCTTCTAACTTATCAAGTTGGAGCTTTCTTTGGTTACCCGCATGGTCAAGGTCAAAATTAAGTTGCTTTATAGCCCAAAACGCTCTATGTTCAAACTTAACTAGAAGGTTAGATGCTTTACCGTATATGAGTTGATAGGGGGACATCCCAATGGGAGTCTTGTATAGCGTGCGCTATGCCTACGATGCATCAGTTAACCTTAAAGCCCAAACTTTCCTATTAGCGTTAACCATTTTCTCCATAATGTGTTTAATCTCCCTATTTGATATCTTTACTTGCTCGCTCGTTTGAGGATGATATCTCATTCCCACTTTATTAATTACACTTTATTTCCATACTAAGCTCTCAAATGGCCTATTGCAAAGCCGTTTTCCTCCATCACTTATAATGGCACACGGTGTGCTAAAACGTGCAAATATAAAGTCTTTTAAGAATCGAAGCACCACTTTTCTGGTCATTGATTTTGCATGCTCTGGCCTCTACCCATTTTGACATGTAATCCACTGCCATTAAAATATAGAGGTAGACATATGAACTAGATAATGGACCTATAAAATCCATACCCCACACGCTAAAAATATCAATAATTAATATCTGATTAAGGGGCATCATATTTCTAAGAGTCAAACAAACTAATTTCTGATATCTCTCACAGGCTACACAATATATATGTGGATCACGAAAGAGGGAGGTCCCATAAAATCCCCATAGTAAATTTTTTACAACAATCTTTGAGAATGAGGTTTTTATGGATTGATTCGTATCTTAGGCCAAACGCACACATATTCAAATTTTAATAAATTTTATCTTGATTTAATTTAGTGTACATATAAAGATGAAGTTCAAATTAATTATGCCAGACTAAACATGTAAACATGCGGAGAAGTAAGAAAAAATCCATTTCGATCAAAACCTCTATTTTAGCACTGTACAAGATTTGACAGATACGATATGACTTACAAAATACTTAGCTCTCTAAGTATAATGCATAATTTTTCAAGTCTTTTGCAATAATGGTATAGTCCAACACCGCCCACATAAATTAGTCTTCTCTTGGTATCCACCTATCAACCTTCTTCTTCTTCTTCTTCTTCTTCTTCTTCTTCTTCTTCTTCTTCTTCTTCTTCTTCTTCAGGAGTAGATCCTTTGCTCCACAGATCAACAATAGAGATGAAATCTAAGGGGATTCTTGAATATATATGTTATGTTCTTATTGATTTGGTAAAGTGGCCTCTAAATTTTCAAAGGGTTTGTAAGAAAATTGAAAGAGTTTGATAATATAAGGAACTCTAAAAGGGATTAGAAAAGTGTTCGAAAGAGTTTTACAAAAATATAATCTCACATATTTTTTTATAAGGAAGTTTGTTGTAAAAGGATAAACATAAGAGATTTGGATCACATTTAATTAAAAAATAAAATCTTGCGTGCTCGTTCGAATGACCTGGTACCTTGTTCGAACGACGTACCATTTTTAGTTCAATCAGGTTTTCAACGACACTTCAAACTACATTCCAGTGCTTGATGAAAAATCATCTCGTTCGATTGTGGGAACTTTCATTCTAACGATGTACCCAATATCGTTTGAACGACTTCCAATGAGACTTCAAACGACATTTTAGAACTAACCAAAGGGTGCATCCCAGATTTCGTTCGAACAATGGAATCTTGCACTAACGACACTGTGTAACTTGTTCGAACAATAAGAAACTCTCGCTCTAAATAGTTAGTAAGAATTTCAAAATTTTCTTTAAAAAGTATTTTGAAATGCAAACTCTTAAAAATGTAAACCCCTGGAAACATAGACTTTACCAAATTACTATAAGTCTTCTGAATGTTGAGACGAATGATTCTTCAATCATCTAAAAGTCTTCAACTTTTTCTTCGAATATGTAGAAGCAGTCATGAAAGTGCAGTGTATGTGCAACGAGATAATTAAAATAAAAATAAACTGAGCAATTATAAAACTTGCTCTTACAAATCTCCCCTTTGGATATTCCGGTCCAAAACACAAACCGAAGCCAAATTGACCCCTAAGAATAATTCAACTAATGTCCTACCATATCAAGAAATGAAAGAGCATAAATATATAAGTCTTCAATGGAAAAGTCTTCATCTTTTGTGCCCATGAAATCATCATTAAGGCGGATTGACCTACACACATGAGATAAAAGAAATACCATGACGCGTACGAGTTTTTTTTAAAAGAATGAATAAAACTCCTCCTCAATTTGTTCTCCCCTTTTTTGTCCATAATAGACAAAGGAATAGAATCTAAATATGAATAATAAGCATTATATGAAGAAGCAAAGATATCATCACAAAGATAATACATAAGCACAAGTATTGATAATTCTATACGCATAATGTGTTCTCCACCCATTATTTTTGAAGTTTTTTCAAAATTTTCAAGTAAGGTATGACAGTACATGTAGGTACAAGAACACATCGTCACCATGTAATAGTACTTAAATATCTTAATCGTGAAAACGAAATGTAATTGTGTGAACATTTTCCATAGGTAAATAACATAAACATTCACAACATAGGTGTACATGGTCATGAGATACTTATAAAGAAATAACTCAATTTCAATCTTAGGTGTAAAAATGTTGAACTTAAATAAAATGGAACCGACTTATCAAATATGCCATGAATTTTAGTGGTTCTCAAAACAATAACGCCAAACTATTTTATGTTTTTCTGGAAAATCTGTTGTTCAAACCCATTGTTCTTCTCTTTATACCCCTTCAAAATCACACATATATAAGAATTCACTCTCAAATATTTTGAAGAAATCATATTACTCATGTGTAGAGAAACATCAACGAATATAAACTAAATGGCCTTGACACTTCTGTGTTTATGTGCCGTAATCTTTTAAGCTCCTTTTGTAAATGGTGACTTTTAATGCAAAGATAATTTTGCTATTTCATTTCCCCTTTCCATTGCTTAACATTTATCAATATTTTTCGAAAATAAAATTTGGTCAATGGTTCTTACAAGAACAACTTATCTCTTTTTACAATTGGTTTGTCATTAAGCAGAATCGAGATGAGAACAACGTATTTGATACATGATTAGCAGGTACAATGTTAAAAAATTTCATGCACGTGTGCAATGAAGGTGACAAAGAGTCTAACATATAGAAAGTAATCACCAGTGAACAACATAATGATATCCACACATCATTAAGCACACTAACGAAACAAAGTCATGTCTCAAAGCACTATGAAAAAATCTCGCGAATGATTGAAATGTAAAAGGTGACCTGGATATCTTAAATGTTCATCCATATACGGTGAAAAATCGAAAATACAAAAATCATTCTCTTTTTTAAAAATTTTATAAAAATAAAATCTTTTTGAATTTTTCAAACTTTTTCTTAGAAACCGTAAATCGTTTTGGAGTTTTTAATATTTTTTCAAAAAAAATAAATTTTTTTTGGAATTTTTCAAAAATATCAAAAAGAAAAACATATCAATACAATGATAATACAATCTAGCAATATGGATATAAGATATGAACATGAAAATCACCTTATTTTAAAAACAAGTTTCAACCTCAATGATTAGGCCTGGAGGAGTTCTCAAAACGAAAGGACATCCTTTGAAATTCCTCCATCAAACATTGTGAAGTCTTGACTAAATACTCTACGTGCTTTAAAAAAACACTCAAAATTTCAATGCTGATGTGTGGGAGTAATTGGAGTAACACGTGTAAAAGTGCATGCGGGAACATATATAGGAACTTATGTGGCAGCGTACCGGGGAACACGCGTGTGAGAAAATCTGCTTAGCTTAAAACAAAACTCTCTAAATTGACCTCTTCATTTGCGTTGGAAATAAACATAAACAAGAACTTGCTCAAAACGTCTAGAACGAGTTCTCCTTTGTAGGTTCAGTCTTTTTGGTAGGTTAAGACGAGGGCCATAAGGATCCATCATAAACTCGAAAATCGACTCAAGCGCGACTTTGGAAGTGGATGCAATGTCGTAACCTATTCCTTGCCTCTCAACGTGACCTTACGCGGGACCGAGGAATATTTTTCCAACCTTCTTATATGTGTCCTTTAAAATGGTCTTAACCTCTCGAGCACGTTCGAGATTAATCTCGAGTTGGGATACACGAGCTTCAAGTTTCTCGAGAATCTTTAATAAAGCGTGAAGATCTATCATAAGAGTAGCCACGGTGTTGGTCAAATCACCATTTTCCTTTTCTACTAAAATGACTCGCTCTCCCAAAGAAACTCTCACCAAGGAATCGGTCTCTCTCGTCTCTTTCAACTCATTCTCTAAAGATATAACTATAAGCATTAAACCTTTATTTTGTTTCTTCATTTTAAAGGACTCAATGTAAATCTCGATGTAAGCACGTTGAAGGTCACTATCTCACTCACTCAAAGCGTCATCTCCCCCACTCTCTCTGAAATGACTAGACCTACTGTCAAGGTCCTCATGTTTAGTAGTTTCCTCATCGACGTGAGGTGAACTAAATGTACTAATATGACTATCCATGAACGCGGTGAAGTCAAGTCCATGCGGCGATCCATCCCTTGAATCCAGTGACTCGACATCACTATGACTAAGTGTGTCATTGAAGGTAACTTTTCCTTTGCCATATCTTTTTAATCTCGTAGGACACTCGTGAGCTTTGATATCGTTACCCTAGCACTCAAAACATATATCTTCATCTTTCTTAGGGTAATCTTTTCTTCTTCTTTTTTCAAACAATTTCTTGCCCAATTTATATTTTTTCCTCAAGACTCTTATTTTCTATGGAAGTATTTTCTTTTCTATGTTTGAGAATTTTTTTGATTTTTTTTTGCAAAATGGGCTAAATCATCCAGATCAAAATAATACATGGAGTTAGACGACACTTCATCTTTCTTTTTAGATTGAACTTTTAATGCAATTCCCTTTTCCTTAGGTTTAACAATTTTGGGAAACAGGTAGATTATACGTTTGAAGGTCTCCTGCGAGTTCTTTTAACCTATGCGTATCTAATATTCCCAACGATTAAGCACAGTAACCTTAGGAATAAAACGAGCCGAAATGATCTCAAAATATTTTTAACTACACGCGTCTCATGAATTTTCTCACCTAAATTAAAACTAGAATTGACTATATCCAACAAACGTGGATAAAACTCGTCGAAGGACTCACATTCTAGCATCGTAATAGTCTCAAATTATGTTGTGAAGTTCTGAAGCTTAGAAGCTTTCACAACATTGGTCCTCTTGTGAGTGAGCTGGAGGGTATCCCAAACTTCCTTAGCCACGGTGCACGTCATAATGCGGCGGAACTCATCAAGGGTGACGTATCCAAAAATGGCACTTAAATCGCGTGAGTTAAAATTACTCCATTTAAAATCCTCTTTTGTCCAGGCAGAGACAGGTTTAAAACTTTCGATATTATCATTGGTCACAGTATATGTTGTCCACCCTCTTTCACAAACAATCCAAACTCTTTCATCAATTGATTTTAAAGCAGGCCTCATCCTAGCTTTGTAGTACGCATAATTAGACCCATTAAAATAGGCATCCTATTATACAAATTATCCATAAAATCAAAATTTCAAAAGATCACACAAAAATTTAGTGTAACCTGCTCTGATAATAGTTTGAGTTTGCAGATTCTATGGATTGATTCATATCTTAGACCAAACACATCTAGATTAAAATTTTCCAAATTAATCAAGCCAAATAAAACATGTAAACATGCAGAGAAGTAATGAAAAATCTCTTTCGGGGAAAACTTTTATTTTAACACTGTATAAGATTTGATAGACACGATATGAATTATAGACTATTAATCTTTCTAAGTATAATGCATAGTTCTTCAAGTCTTCTACAACAAAGACAGAGTCCAGCACTATCCACATGAAGCAGTCTTCTCTCGGTATTCACTGATCAATCTTCTTGTTCAGTAATAGAGCCTCTGCTTCACAAATCAGTAGTAAAGATAAAATATACAAGGTTTATTGAACATAGATTGTGTTCTCCCTGATTTGGTAAAGTGATTTCTAAATTTCTCGGGGGTTTGGATGAAAATCGAAAGAGTTTGATCACACAAGGAACTCTAAAAGGGCTTAGAAAAGTGTTCAAAAAAATTCTAAAAATACTCTAATCACGCATATTTTTTTATAAGGAAGTTTGTTGCAAAAAGGTAAACATTAAAAATTTGGACCAGATTTAATTAAAAAACAAAATCTCGCACGCTCTTACGGACGAATTGGTACCTCGTTTGAACAAACTTACCCTTTTTCATTCGATAAGGTTTCCAATTACACTTCGAATGACATTCCAGTACTTAATGAAAAAATCTCATTCAATCGTGGGAACCTTCATTCTAATAATGTACCCAATCTCATTTGAACGACTTTTAAATAGAATTCGAACGACATTCCAGAATTGACCAAAAGGAGACATCTCAAATTTCGTTCGAACGATGGAATCTCGCTCTAACAACATTGTGTAACTCCTTCTAACGACAAGCAAATCTCATTATAAAGACTTAGCGAGAATTTCTAAATTTTATTTAAAAAACATTTTGAAATGCAAACTCTTAAAAATGTAAACCCATGGATAAATAAAGGACTTTACCAAATTATCATAACCCTTTTGAATGCTGTTGAAACGAACGATTCTTCAATCTTTCAAAAGTCTTCAACTTTTTCTTTGATTACATTGAAGCAGTCATGAAGGTGTATTGTATGTGTAACGAGATATAACAAATAAAAATGGGCTGGACAATTATAAAACTTACCCTTACTTTTTCCTTTGAACTAAATATTCCTCCACACGCTTGGTTGTGGAAAAATAAGAGGATACTTAGTTAGCCTCTTTCAGGAACAGATTTTTTAATGACTTGATGAGAAAAATATTTGAATAAGTAAGTGTCACCCGTATAAAAATACTTCGCCTCGGCCAAGAATTTGGACTTATCTCCTTTGGACTAGTGCGTCGGCATTTATCTAGTAACAAGATAGTTCACTATGTCAGTATACCAAGGCGACTGAGATTCATGCATAAGTTGTTCATCGGGAAATGTCTCGGTTATTGGCATGGACTCATTAGTAAACTCTACAATAATCCTAGATAATTGGTCAGCTATAACATTTTCATTACCCTTTTTGTCACGAATTTTTAAGTCAAATTCTTATAACAATAGGATCCAACGAATAAGTCACGATTTATAATCTTTTTTAGACAAGGTATTGTAAGGTTGCATGATCTGAGAATACAAGAACTCTATACGCTAAAAGATAAGATCTAAATTTATCTAAGGAAAATACGACGATGAACAACTCCCTCTTCATAGTCAAATAATAATGTTGGGCATCGTTTAAAGTTTTACTGGAATAGTAAATTATGTGGGTAATGTTGTAAATCCTTTGTCCTAACACGACACCAACTGCATAATTAGACGGATCACACATAATCTTAAATGGTAAACTCCAGTCCATTGACTGAATAATAGATATTAATGTTAGGGCAAATTTTAAGGCCTCAAATGTTCGAAGACATGCATCATCAATTATAAGCGGTGTATGTTTAGCCAGTTACATAAAGGTTTTTCAATCTTGCTAAAATCTTTAATAGATCTCTTATAAAAATCGACATGGACTAAAAATGAACGTATTTCTTTTACTATGGGTGGAGGCAGAAGGTTATAAATTAAATTGACTTTCGCTTAATCAACCTCAATCCTCTTTTTGGATATATGTGCCCCATCAGAATTCCTTTCTGTACCATAAAATGGCATTTCTCCCTATTTAACACTACATTATTCTCTCTGCATCTCTCTAACACTAGGTCTAAGTGGTGTAGGCACTCGTCGAATGAAGACCCAAACATCAAAAATTCGTCCATAAATTTTTTTAAGAAACACTCTACCATATTAGAGAAAATAAAAATCATACACCATTGACAAGTGGCAGTTGCATTTCATAACCCAAATGGCGTGCATCGATAGGCGAACGTGCCACAAGGCCACGTAAACTTGTTTTTTTCCTGATCGGTGGGGTCTATAGGAATTTGGTTATAATCAGAGTAACCATCTAAAAAGTAATAATAAGCATGACCGTCTATTGCCTGTAACATTTGATCAATGAAAGAACATGAAAGTGATATTTCCTCATCATTGAGTTTAACATACGATAATCGACGCAAACATGCCATCCCGTTTGAACATAAGATGGAACTAACTCATTATTTTCATTTATAACTACTGTGACACCAGACTTCTTAGACAAAACTTGAACTGGGCTCACCCACTCAGTATCTGAAATTGGATAAATAATACCCGCATCTATGAGCTTTAAAACTTTCACTGTTACCACTTCTTTCATCGTGGGATTTAGTCGCCTTTGTGGTTCACGTAATGTTTTATCACCTTCTTCTAATTAAATTAAGCATAACTACTGAGTGGATAATTCCTTTGATATCTATTATGAACCACCCAATGGCTTCTTTATGTTTATTTAGGACATCTAATAATTTATTTTCTTGAGAATCATCCAAATATGGAGCTATAATAATATATAGCATGTCAGATGAACCTAAAAATGCATATTTAGGTGTATCAGGCAAGGGTTTTAGGTTCATCTTTGGTTGCTCAACTATGGACGAAAGTGGAGGTGATGAAGACAATGTGAGGGGTTGCATTTTTGGTGTGTAATTAGATATGCTCGTTAAAGGCACCTCATCCAAAATAGAATTAACTTTCTCAATGGACGCATCACTATCAAAATCACACCTAAAGTAAGCCAATCATGCCTCTAGTGGGTCTTCAAAATATTTTTGGTGAAAAGTATCCTCAAATAGACTATTATTGAGATTAATCTCAGCTATCTCATCATTTACATTTAGCAAAGACTTACATATATAATAAAAATATTAAGCTCGACAGTGAGATTTCCAAAAGAAAGCTTCATCAATCCATTGTGACAGTTTATAAGAGCATTGGATGTGGCTAATAAATATCTCCCCAAAATGACAAAAAATTCCCTTTTACATTAACTACAGGTTGGATTTTATGGACGACAAAGTCTACTGGAAAATAAAAGGTATCAACCTTTCCGAGGACGTCCTCAACTACACCCCTAGGAATTTTCACAAAATAATCGGCTAGTTGGAGTGTGAATGGTGTAGGCTTTAAGTCTCCTAAACCTAATTGCTTATACACAGAATACTTGAGTAAATTAACACTCGCTTCTAAATATAACAAAGCGCGTTCAATATTATATCCCCCTATTTTCCATGATAGCATAGGCCAACAGGGGTCCTTGTATTTAACAGTAAATTTACATTGAAGTACTGATCTAACTTGTTTAGCTACGAAAGATTTCTTAGAAATGTTAGTTTTCCTCTTTTGGGTAACAAAATATCTTAAAAACTTTGCATAAGAAGGTATTTGTTGAATAATATCAAGGAAATGGATATTTATATGTACTTGTTTATATATTAATTCCTCCCGATTGCACATTCTTTTTGTTATTTTGTGGCCTATGTGGAAATGGCAGTTTACGAACAAAGTCCCTAACCGGAGGGTCAACTACATTAAAGGGGAAGTGGCAGATTTTTCAGAAACTGGAGGGGACTCATCAACCCCAGCTGACATTTCATTATCATTGTTTACTTCTTTGTCACCCTCTATAGGTACAATCACTCGATTATCAAAATGTTTACCCTACCTTAAAGTAGTGACGACTTGAAGTTGTGAAGGTCCAAAAGATTTATTCGGGTCCATTGCACAACTGGATGGACCTTTCGAGTTAGGTAGAAGTTGGCTGGAAATTTTCCTTTCTCTCACCCATTTGATTAGTTAACTGAATTAATTAATTTTTTATTCATATAATAACTTGACTTGTTATTTGAATGTTTTGGGAGGTCAATTGTGCTAGTTGTTTGAGAGATTCTTCTAAAGTTATATATTGTGGTTGGTTTCTAACAACAATTTAAGCTTGTTGTGGATTTTCTTGCACATGAGGATGGAATTTTGGAGGAAAATGAGGAGCCATTACTAAAGGTCCTTCGGTGTTTGTGATAGGTTGATTTTGTCGATATGAAAAATTCGGGAGATTCCGTCACCCTGAATTTGATGGATTTGTATATGCATCAATTAATTTTTGATAGTTATTCATATCATTAACTTGTTCATTTAGTTGCTCATTATAACCCACTACAGAAGTACATGCATGTGTTAAATGCATCGGACTATCACATATCCCACAAACCTCATTTTACACTTGATTGACGTGTTATTAGTCAACCTCAATGTTAATGCCTCCATCTTCTTTGAGAGACTGCCTAGTTGTCTCTTTGTTTCAATATCCTCTCTCATATCTTACATGCATGCCTTTTTCAGGATATTATTGGGATCATTTTGGTCAAGAAAATCCGATCTCGAGAGTTTTTAGATAAATTTTCAAGGAAATAACATGCATGATCGTCCCTAAGTCTTGGAAATCGTCGTTATTCCTAGACTCTATCATATTCCTATAAGTTTGTGTTAATCCATTATACAATTACGAACAAGGCGCCAAGTTTTAAAATCGTGGTGAGGGCATTTTAAAAGTAAGTCAGTGAATCTTTCATAACACTCCTGAAATTTTTCATTTTCTGTTTTAGAGAAATATGATATTTGTCTTTTAAGGGCATTAGTTTTTGACATTGGAAAGAACTTGCCCAAAAATTTAGAGACTAGACTCATCTGAGAAATTTTGAAATTTAAATGTTGAACAAAAATTTATATGTAATGGATCTTCTTTCTCAAATCCGTTAAAGGTGGAAAAAGGTTAAATTATTTGCAGTTGTAATTGATAATGTCCTGAAATCGTGGCATACGACATTATACACGAAGGTGGGTTAGTAAAAATAGGGGAGAAAAGCTCGTGAAGTGTCATGGGTGCGGGTTATTCTTCATTTCTTTGCTCAGCCATATCTATGTATATAAACAGTGTATTAAATCACCAACCCAAGAATGCATACACTACCTAAAATTTCTAATTAATCCTAATGCACGAAATGCTAAGAAAATATTTATTTATTTTTTGTTTTTCCTTGTTTTTTCTTTTTTTAAAAAATATAATATTTTTTTTTTTATTTCTAATTTTTTTACTTACTATTTAAAAAAAAATAATTAGTTAATTATAACTAGTTGAAGGAATATAGCTTGAGACTAACGAGTTATTTACCAAATATTAAGTCCCTGACAAGGGCGCTAAAAACTTGTTGTGTCAAATTAAATTACTCGCAAGCGCACGAACCTTTTTATAGTATAGTATGGAAGCAAGGTCGAACCTGAATGAACTATGCAAAGTATATGCCTTTTTAGTGAATACTCTATTTTATCTTAAATTTTAATTTCTAGTATAGGTAAAAAAAGTTGACATTTTTATAAATTAAATCTTCAAGTAACACTAACTAAAGTAATGCTAGAAAAATGACACTAGGATAAAGAATATGCAAGAAATTTCTTCAATGAAATATCAACATGACTAATTTAAGGAGGTGGTAATTTTAAAGACTTAAAATGAATTAATAACGGAACTAGGGATTCGGAATCCATTACAGGCGGTCACATTCATATTAATCAATACCATTAATTTTTCTACACGATAATCTACATATCATGAAAGTCCAATTTGTATATCATTAACATCAATAAAGTAACACATCTTTTGTCAGACTAATGTCTAAAACTCATTCATTAATTTAATTGGTAAAAAAAGAACGTGTATCCATTTAATTAAATAAATCATACGTTGAATCCAACGAAACACAAATAATATGGACAAGTGAACAAAAGGTAACATTAAACATAAAAAAACAAATAATTTTTAGGGTGTATTGAGTCATATAATTGATAACACATGTAATTTCATCCTAACCCTAGTGACAAATTTAGTCTAGTATATTAATAATAAAAATATAATTAAATAAATAAGAATACTTACTTGAATACATACTAATAAAAAAATAAGACTCCAAAAAATAATGGTCAAAGTCTTCTTCCCCCCTAAAATTAAAAGCATAATAAAAGAATAAGAAAAGATGAGAAGATCCTTTTTTTTTTTGTGTGTGTGTGTGGGTGGGGGGGGGGGGGGGGGGGGGGGGAGGGGGGGGGGGGGCTCTATTGTTTTATTTTATCTTTTTTTACTTTTGTCCTCCATATCCCCTTCCCCTTGGATCCTTAGATTAAGCCTTGATATTCACGCACAAAATCAGCCGACAACATCCACCCTTTCCTTTTTTTAATGTTTATTTTTGTAACTTTTTATATTTTTTTAGCACCAACTTCAATCGTGTTTTCGAACTCCAAAACGTCAAAATATCATTTTTGCCCGAACTATTGAACCCTTTAAAGACCTTTTCGAAAAGCTAGTGCACGACCCTAACAAACACTCGAGTCATTTTTTAAAAACCATTTAGTACAACAATGTCAACCGTGTAGTGTAGCGATATATCAAATTAACTTTGTCGTTTCAATTCATTTGTTGTCCAAACTCACAGGGAACCTACAAAATTTAAATTTTGATCAAATTAGAATATTTTATGCATAACAAATATGAATTTTATCAAATTATAAGTTCGCCCTTTTTAGTACCCATTTTACTATTTTTAGGCTCTATAAGTTAAATTAGGTCATTTTAATGTTAATTTCAATTCTGACTTCTATGAAAATTTAGGGGAACCTATGAAATGACACAATAAATATATTTATCATAAATTTTAGTAAAAATGTGTATGAAATTACCATTTCCCCCCTTTTTTGCCATAGATTTATCATTCTAAATCCATTTTAATTCAAACTTTGGGAAAGCTTTAAAAGTACACAAATAAACTTAATAAACATCTTTTAGTCTATAATATGAGAGTAATAAAGTATAAGTAGAGGGTTTAGATGTAAAAATATCCAATTTTTAGGCACGCTCGTAAATTTTTCATAAATAAAGCCACAAAGCATATTTTTTTAGAATGCCTGGGGGGTCCGTGTGCTTAGTTGTTGAATTGTTATGGTTATAAATAGAAGAGGCGAAGACAATAGCAACAATGAACAAATAGAAAATGTCGGTGAAATATCCAGAAAACCATACCCAAGGGTTAAGTGGTTATTGGGAACTATCAACACATGGGAATGGAAAACCCAACCAGTGAAGTGTATGAAGGTCCAAGTGAGAGGGATGGAAATCCCAGTACAGTGCCTACAATAAGAGCTCAAAACTAAACCCAAATTTTGATCATCTTTGTATTGTAGTCCAAAACATCAATTCAACAATGATCGTTGTTACCAATATAATTGCCATTCCTCCTATGACACCACCAACTGGTCACGTTAGGGGGGGGGGGGGGGGGGCTCAACCAGTGTTGTTCCAACCAATCAACCAACTTGTTTCTTACTGGCCTACTATAGGCCACACACGGGAGAAACCAATTTTGGTTAGAACATGAGAAAGGGGACCATGGGAGTTGTTAATGGCTTTGGATTCAATAATACCACTTATATATGTGAAGGGATTAGGGGATACCAATAAATAGGATTCATAAATCTTTTAGGAATAATCAATGTCCCTTAAGCGAATATGTTTAGGCATAAATTATTGTATGATACCAACACTAACTTTGCCAATATTTTGAACCAAAAAATAGTGAGCAATTCTTTGTTCGAAATGGAATCGAAATTTCGATCTTCAATGATCAGACCGAACCAAAATCATCGAAATTCCTATAAAGTCCAATTATCCGACATGTATACAATATATTTAAATAAATATAAGGCATTCTCACAAACATAATTCTCATTTCAAATGAGCCTAACACGCTTTTATTGAAAATAAACGTCATATATGGTTTTAAGAATAAAAACCCCAACAATATCCCACATAGTCTCAAATTTAGTGCATATGAATCCATCACCCATTCCCTATGACTAACAAAAGTCTTAGCTGGTAAGATCTTTGTAAAAAGATCCTTCAGGTTATCCTGAGATACAATCTTAGTCACGATGAGGACGCCTCTCTACACGATCTCATGTATCAGGTGATACTTGTGCTCAATGCGCTTTACCCTTTAATGAGTCCTTAGTTATTTCGAGTTACCAAATGCACCCCTATTGTCATAATAACAAGTAGTGGACTATTGCACTGAAGCAAACACACCTAAATCACTTAGGAAGTTCTGGAGCCAAACCTCTTCTTTTATTTCCTTCAAAACTGTAATAAATTCGACTTCCACAGGGGAATAAGCAATACATGATTGCTTGATACTTCTCCAACTTATAGCTCCACCTTATAGGGAAATACATATCATGAGGTGGAATTTCTTGAATCTTTATCCTACTAAAAATTTGAGTCTGTGTACCCAATAGGTATAAGACTATCTGTTGAGTAGACTGGCACATCATCTCTAGTCCTTTTCAAAAACTTATGGATGTGCTTTACTACGGTTCATTGCTGCTCTTCCGTGTTAGACTATAATCTACACTATGCTAATAAAAAAAGAAAAGGTTAGGTCCTGTACACAATATAAACTACATGAGTTTATACAACGATGAAGCATAAGGTAAATTCCTCATCCTCTCTATCTCATCAGGTAACTTAGGACATTAATACTAAGAAAGAAAGATTCCATGCATGAAAGGCATAATTCATTTTTTTTTGTAATCATGCATGCTAAACTTTGTGAGCACGTCATCGACATAAATGGCTTGGGATAAGCCTAACATCCTATTATTTTGATTACGTAAAAGTTTGATCCCAAGGATGTGATTGGCTTCTCCTAAGTCTTTCATACCGAACTAAATAGACAACCAAACTCTTAAGCTAGATAATATACCCACATTATTCCCGATTAGGAGAATATTATCTATATAGAGTACCAGAAATTCCATCATATTTCTGTCATGTCTCTTATGCACACAAGTTTCATCCTAAAATTGATCAAAACCAAAAGATACGATTACCTGCTTAAACTGGATATTCCAAGACATTGATCTTTACTTAAGTCCATTATTGGATCTCTTAAGCTTGCAAACCTTGCTTTCACATCCTTTTGCTATGAATCCCTCAGGTTGCATCATATAAATGTACTCATCGAGATTACTGTTCAAGAACAAAGTCTTGACGTCCATTTGTTAAATCTCGAGATCGATATGTGTTGCAGTGAACTACTAATCCGTATATACTTTAACATGGCTATCGACGTTAAGATTTTCGCATAGTTAATCCCTTATTTCAGAGTAAAACCTTTCATAACAAGAATTTCCTTGAAGGTTTCCACCTTCTTATCTGCCCATATTTTCTTCTTGTATATCCATTTGCATCCTATGGGTTTTATCCCATATAATAAGTCTATTAGCTCCCAAACTTGATTCGAGTACACTGAATACATCTCATTATTCACAGACTTTAGACAAATTTATGAGTCCTTGTCCTAGAGTGCCTCATTATAGTTCTCGAATCCTATTTATGTTCCTCCTAGGATCTTACCGAAGTGTTCAACCAAATACACTAACCTATGAGGCTGGCGTCTGACTCCCAATACAATGTGGATCCTCTAGTAGTCCAGTATAAGTCACACGTGTCTCGTGATCATCAATAATACTCTCACTATCATTAGGTAGTGTACTATCGATACGAGGTTATATTTCGTCTTGTATGAGTGGTTTTGAGAAAATTACTGGTCTTGACCTATTAGCTCTTGTAAGATAATCTTTCTTTTAGGTTTATCGGGTATTCGTACTAACCAACACCCTTTGTTATTTAGGATTATAAAATATACCACCTTCATTCCTTTCTAGTTTTCTACAAAGAGACATACTTATACCTTGATTCCAACTTAGTCGACTCCTTCCTCAGCCCATGTGTTAGGCAATCCCAGATCCGAACATGTTCTAGACTAGGTTTGCACCCAGTCCACATTTTTGTGGGCATCATTGAGACTGGCTTATAAGGAACTAAGTTTAGTAAGTAAGTAGTAATCTATAGTGCATGACCCCTCCAAGAATTCGACATATCTGAATAAATCATCATGGATCTAACCATGTTTAAAATAGTCGTGTTACTTTTTTTTGCTACTCCATTTTGATGTGGAGTACCAGGTGAAGACAACTAGGATGTAATTCCCATCTCTAATAAATGATTCCTAACTCTCCCAAGAGGTACTCAACCCCATAATCAAATCGCAGAGTTTAGATTAATTTACCAAACATACACTCCACATCATCCTTGTACACTTTGAACTTATCAAAGGCTTCATACTTGTAGTGCATAAGTTAAATGTATCCAAATTTTGAGTAATCATCAATAAATGTAATGAAGTACTCATATCCACCTCTTGCTTGAATTATCCTAGGGCCACATATAATGGAATGAACAAACTGTAACATTTCTTTGGCTTTATATCCTTTGGTCATGAAGGGCATCTTGATTATTTTACCTTTTAAATAGGATTCATAGACTGGAAGTGCCTCCACTTCGAATGAACTTAATTGTCCATTTGAAACTAGTATTTGAATTCTTTGTAGATTAATATGACATTTTGTATGTGCTAAAGATATATTTTTTTCAACTTAGAAGATTTCTTTCTCTTTAGGTTATTTTCATTTAAGTCATTCATTTTAGTATTTTGAAGTAATGGTGGGATGGACTTCATAACATAAAGATACTTTGCTAATGTGAAAAACAGATAAAAGATTTGTCATTTTTTATTAAAAAATACTTTAATAAAATAAACCAAATATTCTTTAATAACTAACACGGAAATCGAAATCAAATTTATTCTAATAGAAGGAACACAAAAATAATCTTTTAAAATTAACCTTTTGTCTTCGCCAAAATTTGAAACTAAATTTCTTACTGTTAAAACGGTTGCGCTGTTGTAATCCTCCATGAACAAAGACATTTCTCCATCACCGAGCTCCCTTGTTACTTAAAACCCCTGCAAAGAATTCCAAACATGATTAGTGATTCTTGAATCTACATACTAGGTACCAGTAGATTGCACCACAAAACATGTCTTAATGACTATGGATAAATTACCATTTTTATTCTTCTACTTTGACAAGTAAAACGGGAACTACTTATTCTAATGTCCCAACTACTAGCAGATATAACACATGCTTTTTGGCTATTTACCAGCTACCTGAAGCTTAAACACCGCAAGTTCTATAGACACCCTGTTCCGCTCCATCAAGACACCGAAGGTCTACGATGCAAACCATCACCCTTTAATAAGACCAAACAAATCACAAAACCCATGTAACAAGACTTGGTAATGCAATGAAGAATCCAAAATGCGTAAACATGCCCACAATCAATGGCCTAACCCCAAAACTATGGTATTCCTGAACTATATCATAATCGACCGATAATTATGGGGTGGATCGATCGGTCATGTGCCCCTAACAGTTTGCCTATAAATAAAGGCCTCACCAATCAGTTCAGTAAGCAATAACTACACCTCTTAAATGATTTCTTTCAATTTAGCTACTTTTTCCTTTCGAAAGACGCTAAAACTCTCTTATGTTTGCATTCTAATCCGTTACAAACCAAGCTTTCATATTTTTAGCTAAACTCTCATCCATTTTATCCCATTTATCATATAAAACCCCAAAACTCAAAACTCACTATTTATCTTTCAAGAAATCTCCTCATCACTAAAGAAGCTTCATATATACTTTTTAAAGAGACAATCTCAAGTCGAAACAAAAAAGCATTTGAGTGACATCACAATTACATTTTCTCTAAGTATGTTTACTTTGAAGACCCATATCTAAAAGGGGTGGTGTTCTGCTGTAACACCACCCACCATCTTCTTCATCTTATCCATTTTCTAGTTTTCTCTAAAGTTTATATATGAACTACATTAATTTTGATTCTGCCTATAGTGAATACGTAAATGTGAGGACCCATTCAATATGACCTATGAGAGTAGCCGACCAGCCTGAATTGATCAAAGCGCTGTTCGACCCAAATTAGAATTAAACTCACACATGAGTATTTGAAATACACTAGAACACTTACGAATATATTCAAATAAGTTACCAATAATCTCGGAGGATATATTCAGGTACACCTTGATGTCTTCACTTGTTAATTAAGTCTCGTATATAACTCAATATCTACTTTCATGCACCTATAAATTGTAAACCTCGACCGGGGCAAAGGGATGTAATCTCGACCATTTGAAAGACACTAATAAAACTATAACCTCTCCATGGACGTAGGTAAGTTATCGAACCACGTATACTCATTGTTGTGTGGGGATTTTCATTCGGTTCTTTATGATTATTTTCATGGATATCTTTATTGTGATATTTTTTACACTCACAATTGGCGCCGTTGTGGGAAACGACTTTTATTCATATAAAAGCATTCATAATCAGAAAGCATGTTATGTCTCACCACAACCGCAACCTTCCTTAGGTCGACGATGTTGAAGATGACCTAGTCCCACCAAGGGTCAGGTCAGGTCAGAAATTCGCCAACTACAAAATCACAAGTTTCACCAAGAAAGATAACCTTATCAATAGAGCTAGGGGCCGCCTAGGTCTATACAAATCTCTAGGCTGGTCGACACTTATGAATCTAGGCTTTAAGAATAAGAGGAGGCCACACATCTCCAAATGGAAGAAAACACTCACCTACAAAGGTGACTTGAGATAATGGAGAGATATCTCCATGGGGACACAAGGAAACGCTGTACAAGGACTCATAGTCCTCTGGTGAGTAATAATTATAGCCGAGAAAGAAGCTCAAGGCATGATGAAAATAGATCCGAACGTGACCGATCCCAGCGCAATCGACCAGATAGGCGTCATAGGAGCCACGGTCATCACGACGAAGACCTCAAGGTTTTAGTTCATAGAGAAATGTACCAACACCCTGCTCACTGTGGGGTGATTAGGCATAAATTCTTCCCATTTATCCCCTTAATCTAGAGGGTTTTATTACTTTGTAAAGTGTAATCCGAGTTGATTTATCTTATATCACTACTATTGACATTTTCTAATTAGTACGTCGAGTTTTGTGTATTTCCTGTCTATTTCGCAGGTATTCAGTGCACAAGGAAGGAAAGAATCAGAAGGAAAGGCGAAGACCTCGCGCCTACAAATGCTTAGGAAGAATCGATATTCTAATCCGAACTCCGAATCAAAAGTTACAAGTCTTAAAAAAGTGCACAAGGAGGGAAAGTTTCTATCATCGAGGGAACCGAATTTAAGGGCTTAAAAAACGAACGGATCCTATCCTGAAAAACTTCCTGTGAAGCATGAAAAGATGGAATCGAACCAAAGGTCTTGAAAAACGAACCGATCTTCCCCTAGGTAAACTTCATGTGAAGCACGGAGAGATGGAACCAAATCGAAGATGAAATAAACGAATCGAACCGGTTCAAGGAAAAACTTCTGACAAAGATGGAATCGAACCGAACCCTTTTAATAGGATCGGTTCGGGTATCGAAAATTCAAACTTATCCACTTGAAAAATTAGAGTCTTGCATGGTTGAAACTCTTAAAAATTCATAGAGTATATATTTTAAACACCTCCCAGACATTAAGGAGGCTTCAAATTCGTTAGATAAGCATTGTAATTAGTTTAGAGAAGACAACAATAAGAAACCCTAGTTTTGATTCCAATTTTGTAATTCAAGTAATATCATTCTAATCTTTGCTTTCATTATTGGAGTAGTTATTTCTTTAGTGAGTATTTTCATTCTTCTTCTTCTTCTTCTTCTTCTTCTTCTTCTTCTTCTTCTTCTTCTTCTTCTTCTTCTTCTTCTTCTTCTTCTTCTTCTTCTTCTTCTTCTTCTTCATTCGTTAGTAAAAATATTTTCTTTCATTAAAAACGTATTTTCTTCTAGTTTTAATATGTCCGGCTAAGTTTTCAAGGGTTGGGGTGCATGAACCCCACCCGATGTAATTCATGATAGTGGAAATAGAAGTTGGAATTAAAACCTTAGATAAATTGTATCCTAGTTAATACGATACTGCCTTAATTATTCCTTTGCTTACATAATGTACGGGCTACGATCCCTCATATGTGTAATACTTAGGAGAAATGAAGGCCGAATTTTAATTCCACCTTTGCTTACATAATGTACGGGCAATGATCCCTCATATATGTAATACTTAGAAGTATTAAAAACCGGATTCATTCAAAGCTTTAGTTCTAAATCTAGTATCCTACGAAGTGAATTACTATGGTGTGGGGGATTGTAACCCGACCTATCTTTCTCATCTTATAGTTAAAGTTTGGTTAAATAATCATCAAGTCTTTTAGTTGATTTAGAGTAATTGCGTTTCATTTATTCCTAATTTCATTAATTAATCATTTTTAAAATTGCATCTAGCTGTAGTTATTTTACAATTCAAATCACCTTTTCGTTCTTTTTAGAGTCAAAGTTAGGTTACTTTCTTCTTTCCAACGTCGTTACGACTTCGTTCGTCCTATTTCCCCGAGGATCGATACCCGATTTATCAGATTATTACTTGAGCGACAGGCTTGCACTTGAGCCTAAATAGCACACACACTAGACATATTTGTGGTCGCGTCAAGTTTTTTGTGTCGTTCCCGGGGATTTAGGTAGACTTAGGTAAGAACAAGTCAATCTAAAACTTTGACCAAGAAAATCCAAAAACATAAAAAAATCAAAAAATAAAATAAAAATTCAACATCTCTCAAAAGCTTTTAATGCAAAATCCTGAACACACTCAAACTCCTCACAACACTCCAACCCGAATCCACGAAAATCCAATCGTTGAATACAAGTCTGAAAGCCCCCACACACCTCACCTTCCACAATTCTGGGTTCCAATTCCTACTCCCGACCACTCTATCGGTAGCTACACCCTAAGTCGAACTCTGAGTCACACATCTAGGACACCGAGTGAGTACATAGAGTCACTTGAAGAGAGTGCGAGCGCAATGTCTGACGCAGCAAGTTTCGGTACTGGAGAGGGAGATCTCCCCTATCGTCTTATGAAAGACTTACTAATTCCTGAGCGGACTATCACCCCTGGTTGGATTTTACTTCCGTATACTGTCGGTCAGTTCCACTTTTGCAATGGGATAATACAGATTCTCCCTACATTTTATGGCATGATTAAGAGAAACCATACCTGCATAATCGTGAGTTCGAAGAGGTATGTGACATATTTGGTGATCAAACTTGCACGCAAGATATCGTTCACCTAAATTTTTTTCCTTTTTCCTTAAAGGATAAATCCAAGATCTGGCTATGGTCTCTACCCTCGAACTCCATCACTTCTTGGAGAGCTATGTAGTCCAAGTTTGTCTCAAAATTATAATCGCATCACAAGACCAACTCTGCCAAGACTCAAATCCAAGCTTTCCGACAACACGATAATGAGTCTTTTGACAGATGTTGGGAGTGTTTACAAGAGTTAGTAAGTGCATGCCCCGATCATGGTTTTAACAAACACTTAGTGATATCTTTCTTCCATAGTGGGTTCACAATATCTTTCAAACAACTTGTACAAACAATGTGTGATAGGCCCTTTTGGGATTTAAACTCATGCGATGCCGAGGTCCATCTTAAGTATGTCGCAGAGACTACTCAAGCATGGGACACATCTGATCCCAACCAAGCTCGACCTAACCTATCAATCAAACTGCCTCCGATCTATGCCCTTTGGATAACAATACCTTAATAGACCATCAATTCGATCATTTTTAGGGAGATATGAAAGAGTGGTTTGATGGTCGGTTACGCAATATCTCCGGATCCAGTCATGGGTCGAAAGAAAAAGTGTGTGCTATCTATGAGGCGGGACACTCCACAAAGGCATGCTCGATGATTTATGCATACAAGTCCATAAACACGGAGCAGGTGGATGCTATAGGAGGATTCAAGGGGAATTTTAATGCCCCACATGGGAATTCTTTCAACCCTTCATGGAGGAACCATCCTGGTTTCAACTATGGGCAACCACAAGCTGCGATGAACCCATATTCACAGGTTGTCCCACCTTCACCACCTCCTCAATACCAACAAGCTCCACCACCTCCAGCCCCATATGTAGCTCCACAGTGGAGAAGCCTCGAGTACACAATGAACTAATTCATAAATTCTCAAGGTGCAAATAATGCTCGATATAAATGCTTGTTCGCCTAAATAAATGCAAACATCTCCAAGATGCAATTCGCATTGAGCATCCAAGATAAGGAAAAGTTTCCTGCCCAAGGCCAAAGACCTCCCCAAGGTCAACCTACTGTTATCTCCACCTCTACCGAGAAGCAGGAGCACTGCCAAGCTATAACCACCCTTCTTAGTGGGAGAGTTGTTGATTTATCACCTCCCCCACATGACATTTCAAAAGACAAGGAGAATTCTCCCGGCACGAAAGAGGCCGATGATATCTCCTTGAACGAGAGTGAAAAGGAAAACACTAGTGAGCCAAAGGTAGTTGTAAAACCACCCTCCGCTGCGCCATTTCCTTAAAGATTGGTTCCTGTCCATAAAGGGACCTTAAGTGAAGAAGTACTAGAAGTACTTAAGAATGTAAAGTTGAACTTACCTTTCCTCGATGCAATAAGGCAAAATTCCATCCTATATAAAAGTCATAAAAGACTTATTGACAGTCAAAAGGAGGATGAAGGTAAAGAAGAACGTGTTTCTAGCACAAAATATGAGCTCAGTCCTTCTTAATGATCTCCCACTTAAATATAAAGATCCCGGTACCCCCACCATTTCCTGCACCATTGGAGAGAACAAATTCGAAAAAGCCTTACTCGATTTGGGGGAAAGTGTTAACATCCTTCCCTATTCGATTTATAGGAAACTTGATTTGGGCGATCTCAAGACCACACGGATCACTCTCCAGTTAGCGAATTGAACCGTGAAGATACCAAGGGGTATAGTTGAGGACGTGATAATCCAAGTGGACACTTTCTACTTCCTGTTAAATTTTGTCATTTGGGACACGGATCCCTCCTTCGCCTAAAAAAATCATGTTCTCATCATTCTTGGACGCCCATTTTTAGCCACGGCTAACATAGTCATCAACACTAGAAATGGGCAGGTGCAATCACTTTTGGGAATATAAATCTTGAAACAAACATCTTCAACATAGTCCAACAAGCAGGGGAAGAAGATGATCTTCACGCAGTGAGCTTAATTGAGGAGATTATAAAAGAACACTTTGAGGAAAATTACTATGGAGATGCCTAGATTCTAGTCATGAGAGTGAGGGAACCTACACCGAGTTCAAGAGGGAGATCGAAGAGTTGAGAGGCTTACTCGATGAGAGAGCGTCGGACGAGTATGTGAGAGATGTTAATTGGGTTTTCCTATTCGAAGAGTTACCGCTAAGGGAAGCACGCATGGTGCCCTCTAGCGACACATTACTGACTCTCGAGTTGAAGAAACTACCCTCCAATGTTAAATATGCTTTCCTATGTAAAAGTGAGACATTTCCTGTTGTTGTCTCCTCTAGCTTAGATGAAAAATAAGAGGGTAAACTATTAAAGATTTTGAGGAAGCACTAAGGTGCTTTTAGTTGGTGTATAGCTGATTTGAAGGGGATAAGCCCTCTAATTTGCACCCACAAGATTCACCTCGAAGAGGATGTTAAGCCCTTGAGAGAAATGAAAAGATGGCTAAACCCCATGATGAAAGATGTGGTGAGAGCTGAAATTATAAAGCTGTTGGATGCCGAGATTATCTACGCAATCTCGGATAGCAAGTGGGTGATCCCCATTCAAGTCGTCGCGAAAAAGTCGGGCATGACTGTGATTAAAAATACCAAGGGAGAGTTAGTTCCTTAACGTACCATCACTGGGTGGCGCGTTTGCATTGATTACTGGAAACTCAATGCGGGAACTAGGAAAGATCATTTCTCCTTACCATTTATCGATCAAATGCTTGAAAGAGTAGCGGGCCACCCTTATTATTGCTTCTTAGATGATTATTCCGGATATAACCAAATTGAGGTGGATATACTTGATCAAGAGAAAACAACCTTCACTTGCCCCTTTGGAACGTTTGCCTACAAACGTATGCCATTTGGCTTGTGTAATGCACTGACGACCTTTCATAATGCTTTAGTTCATCCTTTGCTTACAAATTATGCGGGCTACCATCCCTCATGTGGGTACACGGATTTAGAATAACGGGCCTAGACGAGTAGCCCAATTGAAGCGGACCAAAGTCCAAACCTTTCATATCATAACACTAATTCGGTTATGACTTAGTCTTCTCCCATGCTCTCGTTAAGAGGTGTTCTAGGAGAAGATGGAGGACGTGGGGGAGTCAAACACCCCCACTTCCTGAAAATAGACATGTATATAATAAACCCTAGGTCCGGGCATAGGACACGCACTGTATTCTTTGTAATCACTCCCCGGAGTATATAGAAATAATACTAACTACACCACCGTGGACGTAGGCATTCTTGCTGAACCACGTACATTTGTTGTTGTGTGATTGGCATTTTGTATTCCTTATTCTGCTTGGTGATTGCACTTCTCTTATCTATTTGTGTTGAATAATAATTGTCACCACAATTGGAGCCGTCTGTGGGAACGTTTATCTTTCCTGAGAAAGCCCACACCAAAAAAGGAGTTCGAAATGTCTAGTCACAGTAGTAATGCTCCCCAGGCAAGAGATATCCAAGAATCGCCTGCTCCTCGCAGGATTAGATCTGAAGTTCGATGTTCATATCAGAGGGCTCGCCTAGAAAGGCCAGCCTCAGAAGAAAGCCAAGGACCATCGAGGTCCACACATATATCTAGGTTGATTGATGCATATGAGGTGAGGCTCCAAGAGCAGAGGGAGTCTTCTCGCAGGCACGAAGCTGAGAATGCTCGCCTCAAAAGAAGATTAGAAAGAATAGAGAGAGAGCTCCATCGTGATACCAAGAGACGTCCGTACTGCACCCCTAGCCCTCAGGCGAGCAGGTCTCGCAGCCGAGGAAGGAGCCCTAGACGCGAATCTCAGAAAGCTGAGGGAAACGAGTCAGAGGACGACCTGCTCGAGTAACTGCGACTAGCTCGCAATCAAAGGAGCCCCGATCGCAGCAACGAGAAAATACAAAGTATGGTCCGAAAAGAGATGGATCAATACCCTGCACATCACGGTACCAGATCGACTAGAGAACTCGCTAGGCGAGCTCTCAAAACTCAGATGAAATCACCTTTCTCAAGGGAAATATAAGAAGAGGAAGTCCCCAAAAAGTTTCCTATTCCAAGGTTCAAGATTTATGATGGTAAGACTGATCCCATTGATCACGTCAGGCAGTACAGGCAGACCATGATCCTCTGGAACCATCGAGACGCACTGATGTGCTGAATTTTTCCCTCGAGCCTGCATGACGTGGCACAAAAATGGTTCGAAAGGCTCCCCTAAAGGTCCATCAGAAGCTTTAAGTCCCTGGTCGAGCTCCTTACGGCACGCTTCATTACTAGTAGCTCCTATCCCAAAAGGATGGATGCTTTGCTAACAATGAAAAAGACGCCTCAAGAGACCCTCCGAGACTACGCAAAGAGGTACTAGGAGTTATTCAATGAGGTCGAGGACTATTCGGAGCAAGTGGCAGTGGCCTCTTTTAAAATCGGGCTACCCAGCTCTTCCCTTCTATACCAGTCCCTGATAAAGAAAGAGGCCATGACCATCGACGACCTGATGGCTCACATCGAGAAATATGCTAAGGTGGAGGATGTGACCCGCCACAGCACAAGGGAAAATGGTCGAGCTAAGCTCGCTGCCAAAGACAGTGACAAAATGGAGAACCAGAAGAAAGGAGGAAAGAATGGGGGCAGGAATGGCTCCAAGAACGTAGGTAAAAATGATGTGGCAAAAGCATTTCAGGCGGTCAACACCGTCTTTAGAGAACCAATTTACAAAATTCTTGTAAAAATCAAAGACCAGCCATTTATCAAGTGGCCCAGGAAGATGAGAGGAGATCGCTCGAAAAGAAACAACTCGCTGAGATGCGCTTTTCACAAAGAAGGAGGACATAAGACTGAGCATTGCAAAGCTCTTAAGTCCCACCTCGAAGAGTTGGCCCAGTTCGGGCATCTGAACGAATTTGTGGAAAAAAAGGCAGAAAAAGTTATTGCACATAGAGAAGCACGACTTGACAACGTACTCGAAGACGATGCCGGCCATAAATTCGCTGTAATTCATGGGGTATCTGACGTGAAGCATATTCAGGGAAATTCAGCTTGGATGGAGGTAAAAAAGCTTACAGGGGTGATGCAAGCTTTTCAGATCGATCCAGCAAAGATGCAATCAGGAAAGCATCGGCGAGCAGATGACATTGACTATAGTAAGCATATCGTATTCACAGATGAAGATCTGGTGGGAGTGAGAACCCCACATCATAATGCTTTGATCATTACTCTCAGGATAGCTAACTATGACGTCGATAAGTTGCTCTTCGACCAAGGAAGCTTGTCCGAGGTAATGTATCTCGACCTGTTCAGAAAATTGAAGTTAAGCATCGCCGACCTAAAGGAAGCTACCATCCTTTTAATTGGATTCACTGGAAAAGTGACTACGCCCTTGGGAAAGATCGTGCTGCCAGTAAGGGCAGGGAATGTGTCTAAAATGATTGAATTTCTGGTAGTTGACATTGACTCGCCATACCAGGCTATCCTCAGCAGAGGATGGTTGCACGCAATGAAGGCAGTCTCCTTGACCTACCACCAGAAACTTAAATATGTGATCGAGCGAGGAGTAATGGAGATCCATGGTGACCAAGCGATGGCAAAAAGATGCTTCATAGCGGCCATCCTCCCAAGACCAGAGAAGAAGGCCGACAAGCCCATCGAGAAAGTTGAGGAACGAGAAGGTCTAACACCTTCAAAATAGCAATTAAAGTACAGAAGACCCGGAGTGGAGGAGACCAAGCTCCTCCCCTCTGAACGGGTCATCGAGGACCTGGAAGAAGTCACCGCAGCTTCTCTCACAGATTAGGAAAAGAAGGAGTTGACGATTCTGTTGAGGACCAATGTAGACGTCTTCGCATGGGAGCCATACGAGCTGACTGTAATTGATCCTAGTATGGTTTGTTATCAGCTGCACATCGATCCCACCTTCAAACCAATCACGCAGAAGGCACGATGAACTACACCCGAGAAGGAAAAAGCCGTGGAGAAAGAGGTTGAAAAACTACTGCAGGATCCGTACTGGAGGTCCAATTCCCCAAATGGTTATCCAACCCAGTAGTAGTTCCAAAGAGCAACGGGAAGTGGAGAGTCTGCATCGACTTCATTAACCTTAACAGGGCGTGCCCTAAAGACAACTTCCCTCTTCTGAAAATCGATCAGCTAGTGGACGCCACAACAACTCACGAGAGAATGAGTTTTCTGGACGCGTACTCAGGGTATCATCAGATCCCCTTGTACGCTCCAGACCAGGATAAGACATCATTCATCACCACCGTTGGATTGTACTGTTACAAGGTCATGCCCTTCAGGCTCAAAAACGTAGGGGCAACCTACCAGCGGTTGGTCACCAAGATGTTCAAGGACCAAATGGGAGACACTATAGAAGTCTACATCGACGACATGCTCGTTAAAAGCAGGAAGAAAGAAAGCCACCTCTCGGACCTATCAAGAACCTTTGAAATCCTCAGGAAATACCAAATGAAACTTAACGCAAGAAAGTGTTCTTTCGGTGTCCAGTCAAAAAAATTTCTTGGGTATTTGGTTAGTAAGAGAGGCATCGAGGCTAACCCAGAACAGATCAATGCAATAAATAGGGTACAACCTCCTCAAACAATCCGGGACATATAGAAGCTCACTAGTATGCTCGCTGCCTTAAACCGCTTTATTCTAAGTCCTCCAAGAAGTGCAAGCCTTTCTTCCAGCTCCTAAAGGGAAACAAAAAGGTAGAAGGGAACCAAGATTGCTCGCAGGCATTGGATGAGCTCAAGGCTTAGCTTAGCTCCCCATCCCTGCTCGTCTACCACAAGAAATAGATTCCCTATACTTATACCTCTCAATTTTCAACCACACTGTTAGTTCTGCATTGATGTGCGAAAAAGCAGGAATCCATCACCCCATTTACTATGCGAGCAAGACCTTATTAGAGGCCGAGTAACGGTACCTACCACTAGAAAAGATCTCCTTTGCACTTAAAATTATTTTAAGGAAGATAAAGCACTACTTTGAAATTCACACTATCTTCGTCCTTACATCGCACCCCCTTAAAGCAATCCTGAGGAAGGCGGATTTATCGGGCAGACTGTCTAAATGGTCAGTCAAGCTCAGACGATTCGACATCCAATTTTAACCAAGGAACACAATCAAGGGGCAGGTCCTTGCTGATTTCATAGCCGAATTCACAGGTGAGCAGCCCCTCGGCCAATCTCAACCAGTAATGCAAAGAGAAAACCACGCAACGGAGGGAGTCTGGAAATTATTCGTTGATGGATCCTCCAACTCAAAGGGGGTAGGAATAGGCATTGTCCTTATTACTCCAGAGGATACAATCCTCGAACAAGGAATCAAGCTTGGATTTTCAGCCTCCAATAACGAAGCAGAATATGAAGCTTTAATAGCCGGCCTCCAGAAAGCACACACTTTGGGGGCAAAGAATTTAGCGGTTTTTGGCGATTATCAATTAGTCTCCAATCAGATAAGTGGAGACTACAATGCAAAAGATAAATGAATGGCAGCTTACCTCGCGTTAGAAAAAAGGCTAATGGATAGCTTCGAGGAAGTCAGTGTCCAGCAGTTTCCCAGAGGGTAGAATAACCATGCCGATGCCCTAGCAACCCTGAGTTCGATAATCTATTTCGATTTAAAAAGAACAATACCCATTGACTTCCTTGCTCATTTAAGCATTAACCACGACGATGGACTACCAACCGTCGAATATGTGCTCCAAATTGAATCAACACCCAGTTGGATGGATCCTTTAAGGGACTATTTGAAGGATGGCTCACTTCCAACCGATAAGAAGACCGCCCACCAGATAAGAGTCAAAGCTTCTCGCTTTCACTTATCTCCTGAGGGCAAGCTATATAAGAGATCCTTTTCCGGTCCCTACCTTCAATGTGTTCACCCGAGGGATGTCGAGCATGTTCTATATGAGCTTCATGAGGGAATCAGTGGAAGCCATAGTGGAGGAAGGTCTCTGGTTTTTGGAGCAATGGAGGAAGGCTATTGGTGGCCATATATGCAAAGGGACTCTGCGGTGTATGTTCGCAAGTGCCTGAAATGCCAACTTCACGCTCCTATGGTCCACCAACCTGCTAGCGACCTAAAATCACTTTCCATCCCATGGCCATTCGCCCAATGAGGAATGGACATCGTAGGACCACTTTCTACCGCCACCAACAATCGCAATCTGTTGGTCGCAACTGACTACTTCACCAAATAGATCGAGGTGGAACCCCTAGCGAACATTCGAGATGCAGATATGATAAGATTCATATGGAGAAATATAATCACCCGTTTTGGCATCCCTAGAACCATCATCACTGACAATAGAAGGCAGTTCAAGAGCGGCTCCTTTCAGAGTTTCTGTAACGAGCATGGAATCAGACACCATTTCAGCTCGGTGGCCTATCCTCAGAGCAATGGCCAAGCCGAGGCTTCCAACAAAACGGTGATCGATGGATTAAAGAAACGATTAGAGCGAGCCAAAGGCGCATGGATAAATAAGCTACCACATATTCTATGGGCCTACCGTACTAATCCACGATGAGCGATAGCGGAAACCCCATTCTCATTAACGTATGGAATGGAAGAAATCATCCCATTAGAAGCAGGCTTGCCAATAATGAGGTTCCGCCTTGTCGACCAGGGTCGTAATGATGCAGCATCGCTGGCTGAGCTCGACCTAGTCGATGAACGCCGTGAGATGGCCCTAGTAAAACTAGCGAGCTATCAACAACAACTCGCACGACACTATAACAAAAAGGTCAATCCAAGGGCATTTCGAGTTGGGGATTATGTCCTAAGGAAAGTCCTGGACGGCACAGTTTAACCATCAGACGGCAAGCTAGGGCCAAACTGGAAGGACCATTCAAGATAATAAGAGATGATCTGTAGGGAGCCTATCACTTAAAAACGCTGGAAGGCAGAGAGATACACCAAGCATGGAATGCAACCAATCTTAAGAAATTCTATTTCTAAATTCTTCTTTTGATCTTTAATTATGAATCCGGAAGTTCATTTCCTTATCATTAATAAAAGTTATTTGGCAGTTGCATTCTATGAAGTATCAGCTAACTAATTTGCATTTTTTGAGGTGTCAATTAACTAAACTTTATAACCCACACACCTTTCTAAGTGACAGGCGCACTGATCGTTACACTATAGTAGGGAAATAACCCTCCTCAGGTTTTCGTTATGAAACATGAAAGACCTCTTAGCATTTCCCTTGGCAATATATGAAGCCCTACAGGAGATCCTTAGGCAATATGGCCAAGTCAAAATTAGTCACCAAATAATGTTTGGTAGAATTAAATCCTGATCGGATAGAGCATCCAATACCAGGCGTGTCCCCGCTAATTGGCACACTTAGGCCTAAGGGAGTGTGACGACATAACCTAAAAGGTAAAGTGGGGAAGAATGGTATCTCGTTAGCATACTGAACTGGAGGGACACTTACTTGATAATGCAAACTTACAAATCTAGTCAGCCAAGAGAGGCTCAAGATTATTGAGCAAAGATGTGAAAAATATAAAACACTTGTTTAGTCTGCAAATTCGCCTAAAACGTAAAATTTATATTAATTCATCACATTTACAACAAATACAATACATGCTTAGTCAGTGAGCTCGCCTAAATCATCAAAATTACATCGTTTCATTACATATATATATATATATATATATATAGGGTTACTACTGGCAAAAGTCTTAATGAGGTCGAGGCCTCTGAACGAGATATTCAGCCACTTGAGCTCTTCGACCATCGTCCGGATGGGGGACTAACTCTTCCTCGACCTCATTCGCACCCGACTCCAGTAGCTGTCGAGGGATGGCATCAATGGGGATCCACTGATCATCTCTTCGGAAGGGGTTAGGCATTACAGTGGAAGGAGAAATCTCATGACAATACCAGAGCATCGAGTTCATTGGGACGCGCAGCTCCTTCAGAGCATTCAACCATCCTCTGATAAAGGCGAGTTTTTCAAACTCTGTTAGCCTCGTTGGAGCATCCAACCAGCCTTGGTCATAACCATCGGCCCATATTTGTCGAGGTCCTCTCCTAAACAAATTCCTTAGCCGAGTGACGTCCCTTTGAAGCCCAACAGCAATCACGTATGCTCATTGAAAATCACATCGAAGCTCTTCTATTTCCCTGACTGAACTCCTCGCACTCCTACTATCTCGCAAAACAGTTCTAGCTCGCGACGAGGAGAAACCTCGTAATACTGTAGGAGCGATACTCGGCGCATGCTCCCTAAGTCGCGAGACCTCTCTCCTTAAAGCCTCATTCTCTTACTGAAGAACTTCCCCAATCTGGTTGATCTCAGAAGCATCTAAAAGCTTTGCTCTCAGCGTATTCACCTCGTCTTGGACTAAGGTACCAACTTCATCCATATCTTGGAGCTTGTCTTTCAGTTTAACGACAAGCTCAGTGTGCTCTATGAAATGCTTGTTCTTCAATCGCAATGATTTGTAAATCCTCACAAAGGTATGACGAACTTCAGAGCTTACATCGGGTCTAAGCATTCTTCCCAACTGAGAAGTGGCTGTTATATAATCATCAACATCAATCAACTACAAGCAATAAAAGAGCAATGAAAGACAGAATCATTCAGTACACTAAATGAATGGAAAACCTTCTTATTTCATTAATACAAATAGGATCAGAATACATTGAAGGGTCAAAAGGAGAATTACAAATAAAGGATATAAGAACAACCCTAAGGGTAAACTAGCTAACAACCTCGGGCTGCTCAGAAGAGGCTGGCTGCTTCCCCTTATCAACGGTAGTAGAAGCACCTCCCTCAGCAGGGATAACCTCTGTCGCCTGAGCAGGAGGGGCATAAGCAAGAACTATTTGAGGGATATGATCGACACTTCCAATGGCTGGGGCAGGGGCGTCATCCATAATTGGCTTTGGACCCGGGTCGTGCTCGTCGATCAATGGGGATGCAACATCCACTCTGGCAGCTAAGAGGGCCTTATTCCAGCCCTTTTTAAAATTCAGACGGCTAATATAGCCTATCTGAACCTCGACATCTTTGAGCAAACCAGATCGTAGGCTTGTCGCAACTCATTCAGTTCTTTAGTTGCCGCATCCCTCTCTCGATTGGCATTGACAAGAGCCAGATCGGAAGCGTCCCGAGCAGCATCTGCGACCTTTAAATCAGCCTCGAGCTTTATACCCTTCAACTTCAAGGCAGCATTCTGCTGCTCCAGCTCGCTATTTTTCTTCACCAGCTCATCGTGAGAGCGATAGAGCACGACAAAGTCAGTCACAAAATGCAAGTAGAAAAAAGATATCAGAAGAAAGAAACAACTGAAATTTATCAAAACATTAGAGAAAGGAAAAGGTCTTACCAAGGCTAGCCTCTGACTAGCTTGTAGAGCCAAGTGATCAAACCCCGTCGCCTTTTGGCGATTTGCAGGAAGGACTGCCCTCTTGAGCAGCGCAGGGTCCAGTTGAGGAGAAATGGCAACCGAGGCCCCCTCGGGTAATGCAGACGCAGGGACTAAGACCTGCCCAGCCTTCGTCCTTGATTCCATTTTTCTCCTCTCTTCCTCCTTCTCCTTCTCCATTCTCTTCTTCTCCTCCATCCTCTTCTTCTCTTCTATCTTATTGCTTTCCTCTTCCTTTTTCTCTCTTTCTCTCTCTCATCTGTTCTTCTTCTTTCCTCTTCCTCTCATGCTCCTGAGCAGTAGACCGAGAACTAGTAGCAATAGATTCTTCGACCTACGAGCAAGGAGTACATGATCATCATCAGACCGAGGATGCTTGTCGTCAGCTAGAGGCTCCCTGATATTCCAAGCTTTAACCAACTCAGAAAGACGAACCTCGCTGAGAGCAGGTTCCAAGTTCTTCAACCTCGCTGAAAAGAAAACAAGAAAGAGTCAGAAAGATGACACACTAATAAAGAAATTGAGAAGATAGAGCAGAGACTACCTATATACTCTTCCCCATAAAAGGGAACAGTAAACCTATCAGACCTCGAGCCCCCAATCTGGGGGAGAATTGCCAATTTCTTATAAGAAATCCATCTTGCCAGTAATCCTTGTGGGAATCAGGTAGGTTTACTACCAACACCCTATCAGGACTCCTAGCCTTAAGATAAAGGATACCAGAGCTAGTTCGAGAAAAGGAATAGCAAAAGCAGACTTCGGCAAGCCCTAACCTGGTGCCATACAGTTGGTTTATTCTATGAACACTGTTGATTATATTCCATACATTGGGCGAACATTGTACAGGAACAATGTTGAAATAACCAAAGAAATACAAGAATAAATTATTTGGAGGAAAAGTAAGCCCCCCTTGGGAAAGCAAAAGGACGTGAATCCAATGAGCGCCCTCTATCCCTCTAACATTTTTAGGGAGGGAGGCACACTCAATCTCTACCTATTCTGGAATATTGTAAAACTTCCTAAACTCGGACACTGATCTATTACCAATCTTTGCCATTTGTAAACCCTAAACTAGAAATTCAAAGAAAGCACTGAAAGAAAACACAGAGAAAAGACAAAGGAGACTTACGAGATGAAAAGTTTGATTTGGACGACGAAAAATCACAATCCCAGATGATGAGGAAGATCAAAAGCAAAGAAAATAAGGACCTGGAAAAGGAAGCACAAATCGCTAACACTCGCAGAAGATAGACGAACACTGAGAAGCTTGAAGCGGTAACTACGAAACGTTGCCCAAACAGACTTTTAAATATTGCTAATCATCGCACACAAGACCTGAAGCAACTGCCGCCTAATCCAGTCCTCAAACTTTGGGAAGAGTTACATGATGTACAAAGAAGCCATTATGACAAACCATCTAAATTTATTGAGCCCAAATTGTGGCCCAACAAACTTAGGAGCAATTGTGGGTACACAAATTTAGAATAACGAACCTGGACGAGTAGCCCAATTGAAGCGGCCCAAAGTCCAAACCTTTTATATCATAATACTAATTCGGTTATGACTTAGTCTTCTCCCATGTTCTCGTTAAGAGGTGTTCTAGGAGAAGATGGAGAACGTGGGGGAGTCCAAAACCCCCACTCCCTGAAAATAGACATGTATATAATAAACCCTAGGTCCGGGGCATAGGACACACACTATATTCTCTGTAATCACTCCCCGGAGTATATAGAAATAATACTAACTACACCACCGTGGACGTAGGCATTCTTGCTGAACCATGTACATTTGTTGTTGTGTGATTGGCATTTTATATTCCTTATTCTGCTTGGTGATTGCGCTTCTCATATCTATTTGTTTTGAATAATAATTGTCACCACATCTCATATATGTAATACTTAGGAGAAATAAAGGCCGTGTTTGAATTCATCCTTTGCTTACATACTGTGAGGGTTACGATCCCTCATATATGTAATACTTAGGAGCATTAAAAACCGTATTAATTTAAAGCTTTAATTCTGAATCTAATATCCTATGAAGTGAATTACTAGGGTGTGGGGGATTGTAACTTGACCTATCGTTCTCACTTCATAGATAAAGTTTTTATCAAATCATCATGAGTCCTTTAGTTAATCAGAGTAATTGCATTTCATTTATTCATAATTTCATTAGTTACTCATTTTCATATTTGCATCTAGTTGTACTCATTTCACAATCCAAATTACCTTTTCCTTTTTTTTAGAGTCAAGTTAGGGTTAACAGTTTTACCTTTGTCGGCACGTTCACTCGTCCTAATTCCCTGAGGATTCGATACCCAGACTAGCCATTATACTCCGTAAGAGTGTAGTTAAAGTTTAGTTTTTTTTGTATTGTGGTCGAAAGCCGATAACAACGACTAGCGTATTTACATGGATGCTTGGTTTCCACCTCGATCAAGAAAGGACAATAAGGCTCATGTCATCTACTACGCCAACCGGACCCTTATCGGACCACAACTCAATTACTCTACCACGGAGAAGGAGTTGCTAGTGGTGTATTTGCGCTTGATAAGTTTCGATCCTATCTTATCGGTTTTCCCATCACTTGTTTAACCGACCACGCGACTTTAAAATATCTACTTGTGAAGAAAGACGCAAAGCCGCGCCTCATAAGGTGGATCCTACTCCTATAAGAGTTTAACCTCTCTATTAAAGACAAAAAGGAGTAGAAAACGTCATTGCCGATCACTTATTACGGCTTTCGTTTGACGTACGTAGTGATCCTACACCCATAGATGAGTATTTTTCGGATGAGCAACTCTTTGCCACCTCTTTTTTGCCCTGGTTTGCGGATATAATGAACTATCTTATCACGTGAGCTGTCCCTCCCGATTAGACACCGTAAGATAAGAAGAGGTTCATCACTTAGTCGCGCATATTCTTCTATGATGATCCATTCCTTTTTAAACACTGCGTCGATCAAATCATCCGACGATGTGTACCAGATGACGAAATTCCAAAAGTCATCCAATTTTGTCATTCGGAAGCATGTGGAGGCCATTTTTTCGTGAAAAAGACAACTTTTAAAATTCTCCAATGCGGTTTGTACTGGCCCATAATGTTTCGGGATGTTAATAATTATTGCAAATCTTGCGAGAAGTGTCAATGGATGGGAGCAATCACCGGACGAGACATGATACCATTAACCTCGATTCTCATCATTGAGATTTTCGATTGTCGGGGTATTGACTTCATGGACCCTTTTCCCCAGTCTTTTGGATAGCTATACATCCTCATCGCAGTAGACTATGTTTATAAATGGGTGGAAGCTATAGCTACCAAGACTAATGACAATAAGGTGGTGATAAAGTTCCTACACTAACACATACTTTCTCGCTTCGGTGCACCTAAAGCGATAATCAGTGATAACGGCACACACTTTTGCAACAAGACGTTTGAAAAACTCATGAAAAAGTATGGTGTTATTCACAAGATGGGAACAACATATCACCCACAAACGAATGGATAGGCCGAATTGGCAAATCGTGAAATCAAGCACATACTAAAAAAGACCGTCAATCCCGACTAGAAAGATTGGTCCCTTTGATTGAACGATTCGCTATGGGCCTATCGCATTAAAGGGCAATATAATAATATGCGTTAGCTGGGTCTCCAAGATAGGTTTTGAGAGAGAGGATTTATAAGGAACATTAGGGATGATTTTAAGAAAAGGAAGATGATAAAGAAAAGCCAAACATAAAATCTAAAGAGGCTAAAACGAGAGGAATGAGAAGAGTCAGTTTAGAATGTTTTAGATCTTCTTTTTGAGTACCTTCAGATGAGATTTGAGAAAAACTCAAGTACCTACTTGACTTAATTTTTTTTTGTAGAATCCAAATCTGAATTTGGATTGGCAATTTGGATAGTGTTTGGATGTGTTTTTCAAATATGCTTATAATTGTGGATTTTAACTCTCTTGTGGTAGTTCGTTCTCCCATGGTTAATTTAGTATGCTACACCTATTCAACCTTGATTGTATAGTTATATTCATGATATGTGTTGCATTTATATGTATTATATGCTCGTATACTGTATTCATTAGTATTTTCATGTCGTCTAATTTGGGGTATGAAACTAGTTGACTTTACCAGCATGTTGGGTTATAGAAATTGGGTAGAAAATACGTATACTTGATTTATGGGAATTGAATCTGAAATTAATTTAATTAAGAGAATGGTATTATGATTATTATTATTAGAGAATGCATAGACATTCCTTAGCCAAACCTCCCACTGGACAGCATTTGATGTCGGCTACGATTTTGTTTATTATCCAAAAATAAGGCCATGGACCCGGTTGGCAAGTATGCCAAGTGTTATTATGGCATTGATGCCAGGTTATGATGCGTCGTGTGCCAAGGTTATGCTACTTATTTTTTGGGGCCATTGAAATATTCCGAGGATAATTGAGAGGATAGTGGTCGGTATTCCATACCGTACTGTGAGAAGTGCAGCAGGGATTTTGATATGGCGTCTTGGGTTGTGTAGTTCCCGCAATGAGATCATAGGTTATGATTATATTATTGGAATTTTAGTTTGAGTGTTCATATTGCATACACTCTATTATATGATGCACGCACACACGAGTATGTGTAGTTACACTTGGAGCATTTATTCAAGCTATTGAGTTTCCCGCTCACCCCCATAGTTTTTTGTATTTCAGGTTTGATGCGAGATAATATTTATGACATCGTTGGGTTTGGGATCATTGGAGGCTCTGAGTATTTATTTATAAAATTTATTTGAATCATTTTGTTTATTATAAATCATTTTCTAATAGGACATTTGAGATTTAATAAAATTGAGATATTCTGTTAAGTTGATCTATGTATTTGTGCTTCCTAAAATTTATGTTCAATCTAAATAATATTTTTTTATTAAAAAACGTTCTCTAATTTATCAATATTTTTCAGTATAACCTCTCGGGATGTTACATAGTGGTATCAGAGCATAGGTTATTCGTATTCTCAGGCTTAGGGTTATTGGTTCATTATGTTATCCGTTGAGAGGGAATTAATTTATGTTGTCTCTTAATTGGGTGATGTCAAATTTTCTATTTAAATTTAATGGAAGAAAATTTGGGGCGAATTTCGAGGACAAAATTCTTTTTGTAGGGAGAGGAATGTGATATCCCGTTATTTTGAAGGCTTATTTGTGAATATTATATAAGATTTCAGTATTATTAATATTTTGTTACTCGGGATATTTTATTTTAAATAAAAACATTTTTTTACTGATATTATATTTAAAAACAATTTATTTTGTTCTAAAATTGAATCAAACATTTAAATTTAAATTTAAACTATTTTTGAACATTTAATAATGGATTAAATATGTAAAGTATATAATTTTAAATTGAAGGGCAATATGGTAATATGTGTTAGCTTAGACTCCAAGCTAGCCTTTGAGAGAGAGACTTTATAAGTAATATTGATGATGATGTTAAGGAAAGGAAGATGAAAAAGAAAATCCAAAAACGAAATCTATGAGATGAATGAGAAGAGTTGGTTTAGAGTGTTTTAGATCTTCTTTTTAGGTACTTTCGGATGAGATTTGAGAAAAACTCAAACACCTACTTGGCCCAATTTTTCATATAAAATCCAGATCTGAAGTCGAATTGGCAATTCGGATAATGATTGGATATGATTTTTCTATGTTTTTAAAATAGGCCTACTGTGGTGACAATTAAGTTCAACACAAATTAATAAGTAAAGACAATCACCGAAGCAAATAAAGAATGTAAAGAATGCAAGATCACACGACACAGTATTTATGTGGTTTAGCAAGAATGCCTACGTCCACGGTGGTGCTCTCAGTATTATTTCTTTATACTCCGGGGAGTGTTTTACAGGAAATATAATACGTGCCTTTTGCCCCAGGCCTAGGGTTTGTTATATACATCTCTTTTTTCGGGGACTGGGGATGTTGGACTTCCCCACGTCAATCTATTTTCCTAGAATATCTCTTTATGAGATTTTGGGAATGGACTAAGTCGTAAGTGATTTTGGTTGAGGCGCAAGGTTCCCAGACTTTGGGCCGCTTCTACTGGGCTACTCGCCTGGGCCTGTGGTGACAAATCGAGGTACCCACAACTGCCCCTAAAACTGTTGGGCCACAATTTAGGCTCAATAAATTTAAATAATTTGTCATAATGGCTTCCTTGTAAATTGTGCAACTCTTCTCAGGATTGTAAACTGTGATTTAGGCGGCAACCTACTTCGTGTCCTGTGCGTTATGATTAGAAACATTTAAAAGTCCTTTGGAGCAGCATTTCATTGATGTCGTTTTGAACTTCTTCAAATTTTCTCATCTTCTCTAAGCTTCTACTGTTGCGCTCTCATCCCCAGGTTTTCATCTTTTAATCTCAATTTCCTCCATCATCTTTGCTTGTGACTTCGCGTCATTCCAAGCCAAGTTTTTATTTCATAAGTTCTTCTTACTCTCTTTCTGTAATTTTTTCTATTGCAACCTCCTCGTATTTGTAGTTAGGGTTTCTATTGCAACCTCCTCGTATTTATAATTGGGGTTTTCGTTCTTTAATACTTATAATATTCTGTTTAATGCCTTCTTTTAATGCTCCCTCTTTACTTGTAGTTCGTGATCGAAATTTCTATTCTCTACCGCACTCGCGACGAGCTGGTGAGTTGGAATGCGGACTTGGAGAAGCAAAATATTGAGCTGAAGGGGAAAGGCATTGAGCTGGAGGCCAATTTGAAGCCCGCCAGCGAGGCCCAAAAATCCTCTGATCTCGCCCTTGCTGAAGCCAACAGAGCGAAGGAAGCGGTGATCAATGAGATGAATGAGTTGAGGTAGTCCTACGATCTAGTCTGTACGAGCAAGCTGGCCGTGGTCGAGGAAAATAAGGTTTTATCAGAGAAGGTGAAGAAGATGGAGTCTGAGGCTGCTACCATTAAGGAGAGTTCTTACAACTCTGGGTGGGTTGCCGCATATGAGGACGCTAATGCTCAGATAGGCTACATCAGTCGGCTGAACTTCAAGAAGGCCTGGAATAAGGCTCTTCAAGCTGCTGGGGTGGATGTTGATTCACCCTTGTTCGACGAGTATGATCCAGTCCCGAAGCCTATTATGGATGAGGCTCCTGCCCCAGCTATTGACAGTGGTGTTCCTGCATCTCTCACCATTCCTGCTGACACTCCCTCCGTTCAGGGAACAATAGCTGGTCTATCTAAGGGAGGTTCCCCCGCTGCTGTTGATAATGGAAAGCAACCAGTGACCTCTGAACAAATTGAGGTTGCCAGCTAGCCTGCTTTTAGGATTTTATTTGTATTTTTTGCTTTGTTTGCACTGTTCTCCTTTAATTACCGATGTAATTGGACCTCTTTATTTGAATTAAATGAAAAGACTTTCCCTTCTGTATACTGATTCTTCTGCTTTTGAATGCTTGTATGGCCTGTAGTTGATTGATGTAGATGATTATATACCTGTCACCTCTCAACTAGTAACGATCCTTGGTCTTAATGCGAGCAATCAGGTTCGCCAAGCCTTCATTAGGATTTATAAGTCTCTCAAGTCGAGGAATAAGAGCTTTAAAGACCAGTCCGAGCTCGTCGCCAAACTGAAGGATAGACTTCAAGAGATGGAAGAAGTTGGTGCCTCTGTCCAAGAAGAAGTGAACACTTTGAGAGATAATCTTCTAGATGCCTCTGAAATGAATCAATTCGGAGAAGTTCTTCAGCAGGAGAAGGAGACTATGAGGAAGGAGGTGTCACGAATCAGGGAGCATGCACCGAGCATCTCACCTCGTATTTTACGAGGTTCCTCTTCATCAACCGTTCCGTGAGCTGGCACAGGACCGAGCGACGCCCCTTTAGTTTTATGAGGTTCTACCTCATCGACTGCTTCGCGAGTTGGTCCAGATGCTGGGGGTCTAGCTAGGGAGATGGACGAGCTCCGAGAAGATGTTCCTCGAGCATACGTGATTACTACTGGACTTCAAATAGATGTCACATTACTGAGGCATTTGTTCAAGAAAGGACCTCGACGAGTGTGGCTTGATGGTTATGACCAAGGTTGAGCAGATGCGCCGACGAGGTTGACAGAGTTTGAAGAGCTCGCCTTTATTAGGAAATGATTGAGCGCCCTCAGGGAACTACAGGTCCCCTAAAACTCAGTACTCTGTTATTGTCACGAGATCTCTCCTTCAACTTTGAGGCCTAATCTTTTCAGGAGGGACGACCAGTGGGTCCCTATAGATGTTATTCCCAAGCAGCTATTAGAGCAAGATGCGAATGAAGTCGAGAAAGAATTGGCCCCTCATCCGAAAGATGGCTGAAGATCGCAAGTGGCTGATTACCTTACTCAGAGGCCTAATCTCCATTAAGATTTTCTTACTTCAATGTAACTTTTTGTAAATGTAACGAAGTAATAAAATATTTATGTTTTGGGAATTTTGCCGACTAAACATGTGATGTGTATTTTTACTTTATTAATTTTTTCTTTGATTATCTTGGGCTCTTCGTAATCGACTAGATTTGATGTATGTAAAGTTTTTTTGTTGTGTGAGTATCCTCCCAGTCCAGTATGATTATGAGATACCATTCTGCCTTACTTTACCTTTTACGTCGTGTCATCACACTCCCTTAGGCCTAAGTATGGCAATGGCGAGGACACACCTGGTGCTGGATGTTTTATCAAATCAGACTTTTTGAGCCAAACATTATTTGGCGACCAATTTGATTTGGCCGAGCTGCCTAAGGGTCCCCTGTAGGGCTTCATATATTGCTAGGGGCAATGCTAAGATGTTGTTCATGTTTCATAATGAAAACCAGAGGAGGGTCATTCCCTGTTTTTGTATATTGAGTGATGTGCCTGTCGCTTGGAAAAGGTGTGCAAGTTATAAAGTTCATAATAAAAAATTAACACTTCATAGGACGCCACTGCCAAACAATCTTTTATTAATCAAAAGCAATTAAAAAATGAGTTGCTGATTCCAACAATGCGATAAAAGATTAATGAAAAAACTAGAAATAGAAATTTTTTAGGTTGGCTGTGTTCCACGCTCGGGGTATCTCTCTACCCTCCAGCGTTTCCAAGTGATAGGCACCTTGTAGGTCGTCCCTTGTCACCTTGAATAGTCCTTCCCAGTTTGGACCCAGCTTGCCATCAGATGGTTTTACTGCGCTGCCAAGAACTTTCCTTAGGACGTACTCCCCAACCTTGAATATCCTTGGATTGACCTTTTTATTATAGTGTTTTACAAGCTGGTGCTGATAGCTCACTAATCTTACTAGGACTAGTTCTCTGCATTCGTCGGCTATGTCAAGTTCAACATGTAATGCGGCATCATTCTGGCCTTGGTCGACTAAGGTGGATCTCATGGTTGGGAGTACATCTTCTAAAGGGATGATTGCTTCCATTCCATATATCAGTGCGAATGGGGTTTCCCCCGTTACTCGTCGTGGGGTAGTGTGGTACACCCACAGAATGTGTGGCAGCTCCCTCACCCATGCGCCTTTGGCTCGCTTAAGTCATTTTTTCAACCCATTGATCACTGTTTTGTTGGAAACTTCAGCTTGGTCGGTACTTTGTAGGTAGGAAATCGAGCTAAAATGGTGCCCGATCCCATGGTCATTGCCAAAACTCTGGAAGGGGCTGCTCTCGAACTGCGTTTAATTATCGGTGATGATGGTTCTGGGGATCCCAAAGTGAGTAATTATGTTTTTCCATATGAATCTCATCATATTTGTATCCCTGATGTTTGTCAACAGCTATGCCTCGATCCATTTGGTGAAGTAGTCTGTAGCTACCAACAAATACTTACGATTATCGGCAGCTATAAGAAGGGGCCCACGATGTCCATTCCCTATTGGGTGAAAGGCCAAGGGCTGATATGTGATCTCAGGTCGCTGGCAGGCTGGTGGACAATAGGAGCATGTAACTGACATTTTTCGTATTTACGAGCATATACTCCAAAATCTCTCTGCATGTATGGACACCAGTAGCCTTCCTTTATTGCTCGGAAAGCTAGCGATATCCCTCCAATATGGCTCCCATAGGTTCCTTCATGAAGCTCGCGCAACACTTGATCGACGTCCCTTGGGTGAACACATTAGAGGTAAGGGCCGGTGAATGATTTCTTATATAGCTTGCCCTCAGGAGATAAGTGAAAGCGGGCAGCTTTGACTCTTATCTAATGAGCGGCCTTCTTGTCGTTTAGTTTTGAACTATCCTTCAAATAATCCCTCAGTGGGTCCATCCAACTGGGTGCTGATTCGATCTAGAGAATACGACCCATGTCTGGCAGCTCTTCGCTTTGGGTGATGCTCGACTGGGCGAGGAAGTCTATAGGGATTGTTCTCTTCAAGTCGGAGTTGATTGCTGAACTTAAGGCTACTTGGGCATCGACATGACTATTCTGTCCTCTGGGAAACTGTTGGACATTGAATTCCTCAAATTTGGAAATTAAATTTTTTGCTAAAGCAAGGTAGGCTGCCATTCTTTCATCCCTCCGTTGAAGTCACCACTTATCTGATTGGAGACCAATTATGAGTTGCGCGAACACCTGTAGCTGTTTTGCGCCCAATGCCTATGCCTTTTGCAGGCCTACTATCAAAGCCTCATATTCTGCCTCATTATTGGAGGCTTCAAATCCAAGTCTGATGCCCTGCTCGAGAATTGTGTCTTCTGGAGTAATGAGCACAATGCCTACTCCTGCCCCTTTGAGTTGGAGGCTCCATCAAAAAATAGTTGCCAAATTCCTCCTGTTGAGGGATTTTACCTCTGATCCATGGGTTGGAGTTGGTCGCGAGGCAGCTCACTTGTCAATTTTGCGATGAAGTCGGCGAGCACCTGCCCCTTGATTGCATTCCTTGATTGAAATTAGATGTCAAATCGTTTGAGCTCGACTGACCGCTTGGAGAGTCTTCCAGACAGATCCGCTTTTTGCAAGACTACTTTAAGGGGTTGTGATGTAAGGACGATGATAGTGCGAGCTTTGAAGTAGTGATTCAGTTTCCTCGAGGCTACCACCAGTGTAAAAGCGAGCTTCTCCAGTGGTAGGTATCGCTGCTCGGCGTCTAATAAGGTCTTGCTCGCGTAATAGACTCGGTGCTGGATTCCTGACTTTTTGCATACTAGTACAGAACTGACAATGTGGTTGGAGACCGCGAGGTATAAGTACAGGGAATCATTTTCTTGAGGTATGACGAGCAAAGATGGTGTGCTGAGATAAGCCTTGAGTTCTTCCAATGCTTTCGAGCAATCTTGATTCCACTCTACTGTCTTATTTCCTTTCAAGAGGTAGAAGAATGGCTTGCACTTCTCAGAGGACTTTGAGATAAAACGATTCAAAGCGGCGAGCATGCTCTTGAGATTTTGTACGTCTTGTATCGTGCGGGGGGGATATACCTTATTGATCTTATCGATCTATTCTGGGTTGGCCTCAATGCCTCTCTCGCTAACCAAGTACCCGAGGAATTTTCCTGAATGTACACCGAAAGAACATTTGCTCGCGTTGAGTTTCATTCGGTATTTTCTGAGGATTTCTAAGGTCCGTGATAGGTCTAAGAGATGGTCCTCTTTGCGCTTGCACTTGACGATCATGTCATCAATGTAGACTTCCATTGTATCTCCTATTTGGTCTTTAAACGTCTTGGTGACCAGTCGCTGGTAAGTTGCTCTTGTATTCTTGAGCCCGAAAGGCATAACTTTATAATTGTATAAACCGACACTGGTGATGAACACTGTCTTGTCTTGGTCAAGCGCATACAGAGGAATCTGGTGATACCCGGAGTATGCGTTCAGAAAGCTCATCCTCTCATGAGCTGTTGTGGCGTCCACCAATTAGTCGATCTTTGGGAGGGGGAAATTGTCCTTAGGGCATGCCCTGTTAAGGTTAGTGAAGTCTATACAAACTCTCCATTTCCCATTGCTCTTTGGAACTACTACTGGGTTAGAAAGCTAGTTAGGGAATTAAACTTCCCATATGGATCCTGTATCTAGCAGCTTCTCTACTTCCTTTTCTACAGGTTTGGCCTTCTCAGGCGCAGTTCACCGTGCCTTCTGCACGATAAGCCTGAAAGTGGGGTCGACGTGTAACTGATGACAAACTACACTGAGGTCACTTCCAGGCAGGTAGTATGATTCCCACGCAAAAATGTCTAAATTGCTTCTCAATAATACCGTCAATTCCTTATTTTCTTGATCTATGAGAGAAGCTCCAATTAAGAACTTCCTGTCTTTCTTGCTCCCACCAGCTGTGATCTCTTCCAGGTCTTCAACGACCCACTCAGAGGGGAGGAGCCTGGTCTTCTCCACCCTTGGTCTTTCGTACTTTAGTTTCTATTTCAAGGGTATCAAACCTTCTTGCTCCTCGATCTTCTCTTTGGCCTTCTTGACCTTATTCTCTGGTTTCGGGCGGATGGCCGCTATGAAGCACCTTCTTGCCCTCGCTTGATCTCCGTGGATCTCCATTACTCCTCACTCAGTCCTGTACTTGAGTTTCTAATGGTAGGTCGACGGGACTACCTTAGTGGCATGTAGCCACCCTCTGCTGAGGATAGCTTGGTATGGCGAGTCAATGTCGACTACCAAAAACTCGACCATCTTGGAGACACTTCCTGCCCTTACTGGCAACACGGTCTTTCCCAATGGGATAGTTACTTTTCTAGCGAAGCCAGCTAGATGGACAGTGACTTCCTTCAAGTCGGAAATGCTTAACTTCAACTTTCTTAATAGGTCGAGATATATTACCTCGGATGATCTTCCCTGGTCGACGAGCAACTTATCGACGTCATAGTTGGTTATCCTGAGGGTAATGATCAAGGCATCTTGATGTGGGGTTCTTACCCCCACTAGGTCTTCATCTGTGAACACAATGTGTTTGTTGTAATCAACGTCGTCTGCTCGCCGATGCTTTCCTGACTGTGTCTTTATTGGATGGATCTGAAAAGCTTGCATTATCGCTATAAGCTTTCTCACTTCCATCCGAGATGAATTCCCTTGAATTTGCTTCATATCAGATGCCCCATGAATCACTACAAATTTATGGCCAGCATCGTCCTTGAGCACGTTATCGGACCTCACGTCTCCATTGGCGTTAACCTTCTCCGCCTTCTTCTCCACAAACTCGATCAGATGCCCGGTCTTGGCCAATTCTCCAAGGTGAGACTTAAGAGCCTTATAGTGCTCAATCTCATGTCCTCCCTCTTTGTGAAAAGCCCATCTCAGCGCGTTGTTTCTCTTTGAGGGATCTCCCCCATCTTTCTGGGCCACTTAACAAATGGCTCGTCTTTGATCTTTGCTAGGATCTTATAGATTGGTCCTTTGAAGACAGTGTTTATTGCCTGAAATGCTTTCAAAACATCATTCTTTCCTCCATTCTTAGAGCTACCCTTGCCCCCTTTCTTCTGGTTTTCGGCCTTATCGTTACGCTTGGCAGCGAGCTTATCCCGACTATTCTCCCTTGCAGTGAGGCGGGTCACACCTTGGTGTACTTCTCGATGTGAGTCATCAGGTCATCGATGGTTGTGGCCTCCTTATTCATCAGGGACTGGTGCAGAAGGCAAGAGCTGGGTAGGCTAATTTTTAAAGAGGCCACTGCTACCTGTTCCGAGTTGAATATCTCCTAGTACCTCTTTGCGTAGTCCCGGAGGCTCTCCTGAGGCGTCTTCTTTATTATTAGCAAAGCATCCATCCTCTTTGGATGGGAGCTGCTAGTAATGAAGCGAGTTATGAAGAGCTCGACCAAGGACTCAAAGCTCCTGATGGACCTGTGAGGGAGCCTCTTGAATCACTTTTAGGCCACATCATGCAGGCTTGAAGGAAAAATTCTGCACATTAGTGCATCCCTGTTGTTCCAGAGGGTCATGGCCTGCCTGTACTGCCTAACGTGATCGATAGAGTCAGTTTTTCCATCATAGATCTTAAATCTCGGAATAGAAAATTTCTTAGGGGCTTCTTCTTTTTCTTCTATCTCCCTTGAAAAAGAGGATTTCATTTGGGTCTTGAGAGCTCGCCGAGTAATATCTCTGGTTGATCTAGGACCCTGATGATCTGGGTGCTGGTCCATCTCTCTTTGGACCAAATTTTGTATATCCTCATCACGTTGAGCTGGGCTCCTGCAATGGCGAACTGGTCACTGTTGTTCGAGCAAGTTGTCATCCGACTCGTGCTCCTCAAATCTCTGGGATCCGCATCTTGGGCTCCTTCCTCGGTTGTGAGAATTGCTCGCCTGAGGACTAGGCGTGCAGTATGGACGTCGCCTGGTGCTGCGATGGGGTTTCCTCTCCATCCTCTCCAATCTCCTTTTGAGGTGAGCGTTCTCAGCCTATTTCTTGCGAGTGACCTCTCCTTGCTCTTGGAGCTTTGCCTCATAGGCATCGATCAACCTGGAGATTTGTGTGGACCTCGCTGGTCCCTGACTTTGTCTGAGGCATGCCACTCTGGGCGACCCCTTTGATATGAACGTAGAACTTCAGATCTGATCCTGCGAGGGGCCGGCTGTTCTTGGATATCCCCTGCTTGAGGGGCATTGCTGCTGTGTCCAGGCATTCCAAATCCTTTGTTGGTGAGGGCTTTCTTAAAGGAAGATAAACGTTCCCACAGACGACGCCAATTATGGTGACAATTAAGTTCAACACAAATTAATAAGAAAAGACAATCACCGAAGCAAATAAAGAATGTAAAGAATGCAAGATCACACGACACAGTATTTACGTGGTTCAACAAGAATGCCTATGTCCACGGTGGTGCTCTCAGTATTATTTCTTTATACTCCGGGGAGTGTTTCACAAGAAATACAATACGTGCCTTTTGCCCCAGGCCTAAGGTTTGTTATATACATCTCTGTTTTCGGGGAGTGGGGACGTTGGAGTTCCCCACGTCAATCTATTTTCCTAGAATATCTCCTTACGAGATTTTAGGAATGGACTAAGTCGTAACTGATTTTGGTTGAGGCGCAAGGTTCCCAGACTTTGGGCCGCTTCTACTGGGCTACTCGCCTGGGATTGTGGTGACAAATTGAGGTACCCACACCTATAATTGTGGATTTTTACTCTCTTGAGGTTGTTTCATTCTCCCGTGGTTAATTTAGTATGTTGCCCCTATTCAACTTTGATTATATAGTTATATCCATGCTATATGTTTCATTAATATGTGTTATATTGTCATATACTATATTCGTTATTACACCCATTTTGTATGTATTATTTGTATACTGTCTAGTTTGGGGTAACGAAACTAGTTAATTTTATGAGCATATTGGGTTATAAAAATTGGGTTAAAAACATGTACATTTGATTTATGGGAATTGAATCGGAAATTATTTGAATTGAGAGAATGATATTATGATTATTAGAGAATGCATAGACATTCCTTAGCCAAACCACCAAACCACCCACTGGACGGGGTGTGCTGCCGGCTACGATTTTATTTATTATCCAAAGACTATGCCATGGAACTGATTGACGAGTATACCAAGTGTTATTATGGAGGTGATGGTAAGATTTTAAGGTGGTGATGCCAGGTTATGATGGGTCATGTGCCCAGATTATGTTACTTATTTTTGGGGTCATTGGATTGTTCCAAGGATAATTGACTGGATGGTGGATGGTATTCCATACTGTACTATGGGAAGTGCAACGTGGATTTTTTTATAGGTTCGTGAGTTGTGTAGTGCCCGCAGTGAGATCGTAGGTTATGATTATATTATTAGGATTTTAGTTTGAGTTTTCATATTGCATATACTCTTGTATATGATGCACGCACACGAGTATGTGTAGTTATAATTGAAGCATTTATATGAGCTATTGTGTTTTTCGCTCACCCCCCATAGTTTGTTGTATTTCAGGGTTGATGCGAGATGATATTTATGGCATCATTTGGATTGTGATCGTTAGAGGCTTTGAATATTTATTTACAAAATTTATTTGTATCATTTTTTTTTATTGTAAATCATTTTGTAAAAGGACATTTGAGATTTAATAAAATTGAGATATTATGTTTAGTTGATTTATGTATATATGCTTCCACAATTTTATTCTAAAAAAATGAAAACAAATATTTTTTTATTTTTTATCAAACTATGTACAAAATAAAAAATATCATCTTCTAAACTACCATAAAATATCATCTTTTAATTTACCTCAAATTCATGCACTGCTTAAACCGACACGATTCTTGTTTCGACACCAATAATATTTTTGACAGTGTCTGGGTCATAAGGTCTGACTTTGAGGTTGAGCAGGGTCTTTGACTGTCTTTCGGGTACTAACTTTGAACGTTCATAATTTATTCGTTTGAAAACGGATTGACGCATCATTTGAACCTAAATGTTTCTTTTTCGAGGATGACAACTCTATGAAGAGTTTAAAATTTTGTCACCTGAAATTACCATTTTTCCTCTGAAAACACGTTTGCTGATGCTTCTTGCTTTAAATGCTTCCACAATTCACCATTAGGTTCCAAAATGGTGTAAATATTCAAATAAACCTTGTACAAGAGATAACCATGATTATTTAAGGTTATATAGTAAGTATAAAACACGAGTTTTAATGAAAATGGGACTCCAATTCTGCACATAAAATAGTAAATGAAATATAATATTTGACACACGAATCACTCACACAATATAATATTGAACAAATAAAAAATCTTTGATATAATCCAACCACAAAGCAATAAAATACAACCACTTGAATAACATAACTCGTACTAAACCAATATCCAATCTTTAAATATAAATAAAACTTATATAATCTCTGACTCGGATAAAATTGAATAAATAATAGCTATTTGAAAGCTTTAATGGAAATAAATACTAAAATGAAAGTAAGCTACACGCTCAACAACTACATCCTAGAAAACATAAATGAAACTGGATGTTGGAGAAGTTTTCCAATTAATATTTTTTAAGTATGAGGAGGCAGTTGCAGCCCTGGACCTTTAAAAGTAGTTCCATATAAAGAATTAAACCTAGGAACTCTATAGTGTATAAAAGTATTATCATAATTGGGCCATAATAATAATAAAATTCACCTTCCTCGAATATTAAGTTAATTTTAAGCTATCAAAACCCAAATAACCTACATAAGCATGCGGTACTAATCCCCACACCGAATAATATCCATAATTATTAGCCATCTTTTACTTAAATACTCTTTACTTTAACAAATTTTGAATTTTATTTCCATGTATAGATCGCTAGTATAATCACAATGAATAATAAATGAGACTCACAAAATCCAATAAGCACGCGAGTATGCCCATCTCATATCAAATCATAGAGGATCACACTCTATCCAAATCCAAACTATGAAGGTCTATCCTTAGGCCTCAAGGTAGACATGTCAAAAAAAATGATAACCCGTTAACATGACCCGACCCGACAGAGAATTATAAGTAAATGGGTTTACCTTTATTGGGTTTGGGTCATTAAAAGGTTAACATGGTAAATTCGATAACACTAACGGTTCGGGTTTGGAAATTTACTTCTACTCGTTTTTACCCATTTTTACCCGTTAATACCCGTTCACACTAATGAGTACTATGGGTCACCTAACCCGTACCTAATAAGAATGACCATTAAAACCCATTATTTCTCAATCCTTTAAGATTAACGCGTACTATAGGGTCACCCAACCCGTACCTAATAAGAATAACCATTAAAACCCATTATTTATAAATCCTTTAAGACTAACGCGTACTATAGGGTCACCAAACTTATACCCAATAATAATAACCATTAAATTCCATTATTTTTAAACTAATGAAGACTAATGGGAACTATGGGGTCACCCGTTAATAATAGCGGGTGCGAACGGTTTGGGTTGTATACCTATTAATATTAACGGATCGTGTTTGGGTATTGTCATTACACCCGTTAGTCTTAACGGGTCGTGTATGGGTTAAGGATGTTTTGATCCGTTAACCCGACCTGTATACGTTCCGACACAACCCATTGACAGGTCCACCTCGGGGGATCACTTGTGCCACTACTATTTTCAGTTATTTGACTTCCTAACCCTACACTACACCAAAATAGGGATTTTTTCACTTTTCACCCAGGAGGAGTTGTCACGATAAAAAATCATAATAAAAAAATATGGAGAAGTTATCACGGCCATTGAATGTGAAACGATCATGACAACGTCTTGTCACGATCGCTAACCGTGAAAAGTATGTTGTCACAGTCAATGACCGTGACAACATATGTTTGTTGTCACGGTCAAAGATCGTGATACGTCCGTGACAAGAAAAGAAAAAAAACCTATCAGTTTTGTTTCAGATCCCCCTTTCTCATACCTCTCTCATTATCTACTACGACTGCCTCATCTTTCTCTCTACTACAGCTACCTTAGCCCACCCCACCACCACCGTTTCTCATAAATATACACCACGACCTTAGCCCACCTTGCCACCACCACCGCCTTAGCTCGCCACTATAGAAATATTTTTTTATTTTTAATTGTTTCCCCCTTTTTTGTCATGTATTTGTTTGGATATTGACATATATTAATTTGTGTAATTATTTTTTGTTAAATAATATTAATTTGTGAAATTATTTTGATTTGGATAATATTAATTTGTGAAATTATTTCGATTTGGACAATTAAAGTGTCTATTTATTCATGAGGACATAGAAATTAAACTATCTATTTATTCATGACTCCTTTATAGCCGACCTATTTGGGTTGACTCTAGAAGTCCGAAGGTATGAGGTCGAGGGTGAATATTTCAAAGGTTGTGATGTCTTAATTTTCATATGAGGTTGTTTCTTGGATCATTATTTACCACATAACGGTGAATGCTTTTTCTTGCTAAGAAATGTTTGTATGAATTTTTTTCCCAATGAAGTAAATTTGCATTACAATAGGAGAAGATTTGTAAAAATTACCTTTTTGAATTGCATCTTGCGTAGTTTTACTTGCACATGCCTTAACACAACATCTCTCTTGAATTTGTCACTCCTCAGGTAATATAAGTCTTGATTAAATTACCACAAGTGTTTGGGAATCTATATGTTGTAGACCATCCTCTATGGAGATATATGTTTTAGTTAAGTACCTCATTTCTTAGGATAAATAATAGTCCAATTGTGATTTGTGAATATGTTATTTGGCATTTATTTTCAAGTATTTGTCATTTTGATCCATTATTAAGTATTTTATTTAGTTTATGAAGTATATGTTCCTAATTCTGTTACATGTTTGAGTAGGGAGTTATATATGATTTGTTAGAATGCTAATTTTTCTAGGTATTTAAATTCCCATCACTCCTTACGATGTAAATTATTTTGGATAAAGAAGTTTGAGTCAAATCGCTGGGGCAGGGTTAAGTCACATTTTGAAATCTCTCTCTCTCTCTCTCTCTCTCTCTCTCTCTCTCATTTGAAGGTAAGTCCTCTAATTTGTTTTTCAGATTTATTAATGGGCTGTGACAAATTCCGTGATAAATTGGGACAAATTGTGTATGGTGTTTGGAAAAATATCAATGACATATGGTGTTTGGGCATATTTGGTTTATAATGGTGATCGGACTGAAGTCACATATTTTTTGTTGAGTGGTAAAGTTTATTTGTGTTGCTAAAACAAATTATTGGGTTAACTTCAAGCCAATTGAACTATCAAAGACATCTTTTATTATTCAAGCCAATTGGTTTATTATTGAAATTGACTTGTATAATTCCTTATTGTGAACCTTTATTATTAAATATCTTTATATATATATATATATGCGCATGTGTGTGTATAAACGTGAACGCATGAATATCAAATATACGTTATTATCAAATAATACATGCTTCCAACGTGACCATCAATTACTCGATAAGCTAACAATTTCTTCTTCTTTGATAAACCCCAATTTATATATGCTTTTATAAACCCTGCATATTGTTATTTGGGGTTTTTGAATTGTTGTTGACCAGTGAATTTGAACATTTAGATGGCCATTGACTTGGTTGCACCTAGGCATTTCTGATATTTAGGGTTGTGATTCAGTCGAATAGTAACAAGTGATGTGGGTTGGACGTAGGCACAAATTTAGACATGGAAATATAAATAAGATTGAAATAAAACATACTTACCATGGAAATATAAATAAGATAGAAATGAAACATACATACCATGGAAATATAAATAAAATTTGGTGGGCAATATAAAGTCTATAGTGTAAAATTATACATAGTTATAAGCCTATTAAGTTATAGATAGTGCGCATAGATACTAGACTTCTAGTTCTTATGTGTACGCATTTAATAGACTTTAGACCCGTTCAATAGTCATTACCCCTGTAACTAGATCTCTCAAATTGTACCATTTGGATAGTTTGGGACAACATAGTTTATGTATAATAATGTACTTAGTGGCTTACACTTGTTAATTTAGGGGGAAGTTTTGTCGTCGTCTCTTAATGTTGGCTGGGTACATAGGGGTGTTCATTGTTATTTCAATTGATAAATTTAAATATCAGGAACACATGCAAATCTATGTCGTGTACTTGGAGAATTATAGGGAGATGCTGTTAAATTTTCCTCAAATTAGAACAATGTGGATGTGATGCTAAGTGTATTATAGAAATATGAGATCTTGAATGGGATAGGACCACTAAACCTTTAGAGGATATGGAGAAAATAAGACTTAAAATGCATCTTGTGTTAACAATGAAATTAACGCACCCGAAATTAACACTCCCTTTAGAGGGATAAGAACACTCACTCGAAAGATGAAATGTCATTCTTAAAGTAAAACATTTATTGGAAAATAATTTTTCACACTTTTGATTATACTAATCCATGAATATATGCTTCTTACCCATAATAGGTGATTGTTTGTAGTAGATGTGATGGGATATCCTATATATAAAGAGTGGATGGGTCAAATAAATAGACTAGGGGATGTGTTTCGTAGAGGTGCCAATGAATTTGTGAAATATGCAAAAAAGATGTCGTATTGATGAAGAGTTCCCGTATCTGTGTGCTAAGTGTAGGAATGGCAAGGTGTTTGAGTGAAAAACAATTGAACTACATTTGTAAATATGGGGTATGCAAAATAGTTATCAATTTTGATTTCTTCACAGGATATCGCATGTTCATTTTGTCCCTGAGAAACCTTCACAATAATTAACAATTAGGATAGATTTACAAGGGTAGGAGGACAATGTAGATCATAATATGCTAGAAGATTTAGTTGATGGTGCGTATGGAGTTCATAAAGTGGAAGAAAATGAGGTCACTGACGACGTATAGGGTTCAGGTGCTCATGAAGATATTGGGATAAACCTTGACGAAGAATATCAAAGTTTGAAATTTAAGGTAACCCAACCGTTGTACCCTGGATGTGACAAAGATCAAATTAATTTAAATGCCATGGTTAGTTTGCATAGTTTGAAGACCTAATATGGTTTTTCTGGCATTAGCGTGACATGAATTTTAAATTGGGTGAAGGGCTTGCTACCCAAGCAGAATATGCTTCCAAATAGCTATCATACTATGAAGAGCAATTTAAAAGGTTTCGAAAGGAAGTATAAATCAATTCATGCTTGTGTATGACTGATGTGTCCATCCCCGGATCTTCCTCCCATAGGGGTTCCGGCATTCACACGCACGAGTAGAGGGAGAAGGAAAAAGGTCTCGCGCCCTTCCTTGAGGCACTCCGATCGTCGTCAATTTTGGGGTGATGTAAAAAGATAGAGTCTATAGCCTATTTTGCACAAAACATGCAAAAGAAATGTTGCCGCCTTGAGAGAATGGCATCGAAGACATACTGATTCTTATGAAACCAATTAGTTAGGAGATTCGAGGGCTATGTTATAGAATGGTAAGGTGTTAGTCACCTATCCCTCCCTTTCGGACTCTCATGGGCATATGTTATTATTCTCCTTGATATCTCTGTGAAGTGTGTGCATGTATATATAAATGGAGAGCGGAATCACTCGACTTGTGCCATAGATAAAGACAGAGTGAGGTCATCCATATGAGTGTTCCCAAAATAATAATTAAAAATATAATATGAGCGCTTATCGAGATATCGATCATTATGGTGAAATGATAATACGTGTTAGATAAAATGCGAACACGAATCACAATTAGAACGTATAGAAATATTTCTGAATAAAATAGGAAAAGGGGACTCGAGTCTCAATTTTTTACCCTCGACGCCTACGTAGCTTATAAAGGCATAAAAGTCCACGTTGTTCACATGAAACACGATGGTGGGGTTTAACCCATAAATCAAACCGGATTTTTTATTATATGTGTGTGTGTAGGGAAAAAATGTTTTTAATTTGAGAAAGTTTAGTGGGGAATTCCGTTTGGATTTTATAAGTGAAACCCTCTTTTTCTTATTTTTTTTTCTAGAAAATATATTTTGTACGATACTACTAATAAAGGATTGGATATTAGTGTGTGTGATTTAATAAATATGAAAAGGTAAAGTAAGAATTTGAATAAATATAGAAAAAATAAAGAAATTTAAAGAGAGAGAAGAAGGTTTGGAATTTCTTTAGAGACTTGAAAATTGATCTTGATTGTTGGGAGGCTGCCTTTGCAAGTGGGTGAAGAGGGTAGGAGGAGAGGGAAGGGATTTTGCTAAATTAGGTGTGAATGGAAATGAAAGGTGGGGAGAGGTTTCAAATGAAGAAACCACGCTGACTTTGGAAGAATGTTGCTGAGATCAGTGAGGGTGATGTTTCTGAGGTGCCTTATGAGTGAGCTCATGATCTCCTTATATAAGGTCAAAGGGGTGGCAATTTTCATTGTTCTTTACCTTCCTATCAGCAGGAAAACCTAGTCACATTGCCGATAGGCAGGGAAATGGGTTTGCTATTCGATAGTCTCATGCAGATTTTTTAGAAATACGATCGTAAAATGTAATCCATAAGTACGAATCACGCACGAGACATACCAATGGAAAGGTTATTCAAAGAAATTTAAGAATTACTGGGTTGTTCGCAGGTCTGGGAGTTGATTGTGGGTCAAATAGTGCTCGAAAGTACCCGTCGATCCGTTGGATAGGATATCGTCGGATGACGATGGACTATTCGTCTGAACTGTAAGTTCGAATCGTGCACGTGACAGAACTTTGGAAAGGTTAAGCGAGCACCTTCAATGTTCTAAATAGGTTTGCTCGGTTTGGAGAGTTTAATTAGGTCAAATGGGGCCCGGAAGCACACGATGACCCTTTGGAGTAAAACGGGTCGTTTGTCCGAACCATAAGACAGATATGCACACGAGGTGGACCGTTGGAAAGGGTATTCAGTTCCCTTCAAATATTCTCATTCGAGATGAAGAGTTTATTTGGTCAAACGGGGCCCGGGAGTGCTCAGTGGCCTTCGAATTAGTTTTAGAAGGAAAATAGTTTTTTTGTCCAATTTTTTTTACCAATTTGCACATGAGGTAGACCGTTGGATTGGGGATTTATTGAGATTTCACTCTAAGAGAGATTAGATTGGGGTCAAATCAGGGTCAGGCTCACCCGATGGCCTCTAGATCGATTTTGAATAGTAAAATGGTTCGTTCGTCCGAACTGTGATGCCGATTCATGTATAAGGTAGAGTGTTGGAAGGGGGATTCAGAGCCCTTCGAATATTCATTGAGCTTTGACTCTGATGATGAAGTTGATCGGAGTTAAATGAGGTCTGAAACTTCCATGTGACGGTTAGATCAGTACTCAGAGTATGACCTATGGTTTATGGTGAATGGGGAAGTGCTAGGGTCCTAAGGAGGGGCTTAGGGGTCCTAGAATGTGGTGTTAATAGATACCCTTGAGGGGTGATCTTAGAACAAGTGAAAATCATCGAACATACACCATATGTATATTTTAGGAAAGAGGTCCATTTTTTGTGGGCCAATGGGGTGAGGATGACCGATTTATAGGGTTGAGGTCGATTTTGAGGACCTAAGATTATGCTGTGGATGACTGTCTCTACGGGTCAAGGTCAATTCTAAGAACTTAAAGTTTGAGATGATTAATTACGCAGGTTGAAGTTAATTTTGAGGACCTAAAGTTCGGGGCGACCAATTTCGCGGGTTGAGTTCAATTCTAAGGACCTAAGATTGTGGCGATCAATTTTGAGGGTCGAGGTAAGTTCTGAGGACCTAAAGTTACGATGACCAATTCTGTGGGCCGAGGTCAATTACGAGGATCTAAAGTTGGGGCGACAAATTCTACAGGTCGAGGTCAATTATGAGGACCTAAAGTTGTGATGACCAATTTTATGGGCCGAGGTTAATTCCGAGGACCTAAAGTTGGGGCGACCAATTCTACGGGTCGAGGTCAATTCTAAGGACCTATAGTTATGACGATCAATTCTGCGGTCCGAGGTCAATTCCGAGGACTTAAAGTTATGACGACTAATTATGCGGGTCAAGATCATTTATGAGGACCTAAAGTTATAATGACCAATTTTGTGGGCCAAGGTCAAGCTGAGGTGAATTCTGAGGGCCTAAAGTTGTGATGGCCGATTCTATAGGCCGAGGTCAACTCTAAGGACTTAGAGTTGGGGTGACCAATTATGTGGGTTGAGGTAAATTCTGATGCCCTATAGTTCTAGTGAGGGAGTTTTCTCTTTGGGTAGTCTTTAATTTAACTTTGGGAGCGAGGATTATATTTCTTTGAGACTCTACTGGGGAAAGACATCTCGCTAGGGATTATGTCTTTTTGAGAGGAGATAGCTTGGCTAGGGAAGCTGATAATACTTATTGGGAGAAAGTTTAGTTTGGAAATTCCACTGGGGAATTTAAAGGGTATTGTTTTGTAATCCTTCTGGAAAAGCATTTGATTTTGAGGTTTGGGTTCCATTGGGGATGACTTGAGTTTTTAGGATTATGTTGGGGAATTGTAGTGGACTTTGGGATGTGGGAGCACCATTTGTGAAATACATTTTAGGGTTTATGATGGGGATAATAATGTAGTATTAATTTGGCTAGGGATTTTGGGAGCTTAAAATGGTCTTCTTGGTGAAGGAGTCTTCAAGTATTTGTTTGGCATTTTTAGGATTTTTTCGGAGAATTTTTGGATTTTTCTTGCATTTTCTAGGATTGTTTTTACAAAATTCCAGGGGGTATGCCGATCAGTATGGTGTAGGTTTTACCATTTAGCAATGGCACGGACTCCTGGGTTACCTACGGAAGGGTACCAGTCAGGTGCCAATCGGTAGGAGCAGGGGTCTGCCAATTGGCAGACCGTTGAGACTCCTATAAAAAGGGGGCGAACCCTCCTCATTTTTCACATCTTCTAGCATCCGAATCTTCTTCTTTCTCTTTATGAAATTCATTTATAAGTTTTTCCTTCCTCCATAATTCAAATAGCAAGCTCTTCTAGTGAGGACCATAACATGGCATGGTTGAGTGTTAATGACTGGGTGGGCTTGGAGTGGCGAGCTAGGGTACCCCTTTCTTTGGGCAATGAAAATGCCTTGGACTTGTTTGAGTCAGTAACTGAGGATCACTTTCTTCTACGTGAGCCCTTGCACCACCGTTCGTCTAGGGCAAGTAACCTTAGTGTCTATGTAAGTATAGTGACTTTTGGCATATCTTTTCCTTTTTCTTTATTTTCTTATGCTGACGAAAGTTTTTTTTTTGGTCTTGGAAGACTAGAATAGCACCTACGAGCAATCGTTCTAGGGGGACGACTGGGCTGAAGGACGTATGGGAGAATCTTCTGGCGGTGGTGCGCTGGGTAGTTATTTCTGTTGTCTTTGGCTCCCTGGCATATGCTTTGGACGAGACGTGGAATTCTACTACAGTTTTATGCGCGTTGCGAGAGAGGTAGTGTGACACTATCCACACCATTCACTTGGGCTTGGGGGAGATGACTGTGACTCCCATTGACGTTCATCAGCTGCGGGGGAGAGACTATGAGGGTGTACAGATAGAGGTGGACCGCACTGCAAGGATGATGCTGGAGGTGATCTATGCGGCATTGGGGGATGTGGGTAGGATAGTTTTTGGAGATTCCATCTGCATTTCCTCTCTTCAGGAGGTGCTATTGAGTAGAAGGATTGACGAGACTGATGGGCAGCAGGTGAGGCAGATGGCTCGGTTATTTATTTTGCTTTTGTTGGGTGGTTTTTTGGTGGCGAGGAGTGGATATGTCATTCATCTCTGGTTCTTTACATTTTTTTATGAGCATTTGGGTGTCCCGCTTTACGACTGGGGGTGCTTGACTTTGACTGTGACAACCCGGATATAACTATGATAAATTATATTTGAATCATGCTTACCTTATGTGATATTAATAATGTGTTATTAATATATATAATATTATGTTATTATATTTAGTCTAACCCTACCTTCAAAAATCATGAAATATCGAATTGGCTACAAACATAAAATTTTGAAGTTTTTCGATAGGAACGTTCATGTTGGAGACTAGTTTTGACCCTTAAAATATGATAATTAGCTCAACGTGAACTAGATAGTTGTATATATATGAGTTAGTTTTGTCACACGATAAACGACATATCAAACGGATGTCCAAGTAAGAAGTTATACTAAAATTACGAATAAAGGGCAAATATGTCCATTCCTTTTTAGTGGTAATTTGTCTTTTAGTAAACAAAATGGTTTAATTGGTTGGAACGGAAGGCTTCCTTTGCCAACTTAAACCTATCCATCTAACCTATTTATTCTGTAAATTTAACCCTAGGTTTAGTTTGAAGAGTTTTTAGCTTGAGGAAAGAGAAAGTAGAAGTTAAGGAAGAAAGAATTCCAAGAAAAGCTAGGAAAAATTCCAAGAAAATCCTTAAGGTGTTTCCAAGGTATAATTTTGTGTTAATATTGTTTTAGTATTGTATTATTCTTATTTAAAAGTATATATATCATAAAATTATTGATTAAATTCCATCCTCCTTTGTGATAATAAGTATTCGTTCATATGTGAGATAAGTGGTGTTACTAAGTCGTATTGTTTTGTTATAAACTTCATTGTATTCAAACTTGTATATATTTTTGTGTGCTCACTCGAATTGAGAAATTCGAATTTGATATAAAAGTATACTCATATATTCATATCATATCCAAAAATTAGAATTTAACTCGTTGTGTTTAGGACTTAGTGATGGTTGCAAGTTGGTACATAGTTGTTGTTTGTATAATTCATTTCGATATGCCCTTAGTTTGGTAAAGCTTTTGACATAGTAAATGAACTCTAAAAATTATGAAACTGTAAATATGTATTATTCATTATGTGTATTGAAAATGGGTGGAAAATTATGGAAAGTTTTGATGTAAAAAAATTATGAAAATTCATGGAAGTTGACGGAATGATAGAGAAGCTTGTAGGGCAGATTTAATATGTTGTAAACAAATGGTCATAGCTTGCTCTAGGAAGCTTGAAAAATTACACCGTCACTTGTAATGGAAAGTATATTCAGATATGTTTTCATATTGATAAGGTTGGGCACCTGTATTTGTAAAATGTATGAATATAGGATGGTTAAATATAGAGGACAATAATTTGAGGCCATACTGAATACCCCATGAAAGAATGTTTTTATCTCCTCCTTCCAAAGGGTATTTTGAGTATATGTTTCATGTGTATATACATTAAAAAGTGTAATTTTATGTTTACTTGGTTTTAGTCATAAATTCCTTACGATTTATTTTCTACGATTGAATGTTCATAACTTTATCAACATATATACCATTGCATCGTCTTTACTCAAGTTTCATGGAATTCTACTTAAGTGGAATCATATTGTGCTTGTATAGTCATTGAAAGTTACATAATTATGTTAGGATAATACTTATGATTGGGAATCAATACTGATTTATTTGGATTGGAAGGTGTATGGTCTAATCCATCCAGTTCAGCTCCACCCGAAGGAAATGTAAATACATAGTTGACAACCCAAGGTGAGTGTACTCACTAGAAATAGGTATTTGTATACTGTTATGGATATGATAAAAATGTTATAAATATGAAATTGTTCATTTCGGTTTACCAACACTACACCAAAATGCTAATTTTATGACTCCCTTTTTGTGACTGTTAATGGGGGTGACAAACTTATCACTCTCGGGTGTAGTTATAAAACTATTTATAACTCCCATTAGGGGTGATAAAATCAATGGGTAATAAAAAATTGGAGACAATTAGTTTGTCACCGCTAATGAGAGTCACAAATGTTACCATATAATTAATTTGTGACTCCTATAAGCAATCACAAATTTATAACTGTCACAAGCAGTCATAAATTTATGAGTAGGCATAATTTATGACTCTTATGAACAGTCACAAAATTATAACTACTATGAGGAGTCACAAATATTGGACTAATACTATATTTGTGACTGCCATATACAGTTATAAATCTGTAACTGCTCGTAGCACTCACAAATTTTGGCCCAAGACTTAATTTATAATTGCTGCTTATAGTCATAAATTTATAACTGCTCCCAGTGGTCACAAATTTTGGCCTAAGACTTAATTTGTGACTCCTATTAGGGGTCACCAAATTTTTGCCCTACTTTATTTTCCATGTTCCCTCTTCTCACAACTCCCGCCCCTCTCTCTTTACTGTGAAGAACTGCCCTCTCTCTTTGGCCATGAAAGACTTTCGTTGTGAGTTTTCCCTACTTTCGCTATGAGTTTTGGATTTTTCGTTAGTTCCAATCGATTTGGGTTAGTTTCATTAGTTTGATATTAATTTATGAAGCTTTTGTTAGTTCTTGGTTTGATATTAATTTGTATTTCTCCATTACAATAAGTAGTTTTATTTGTTAGTTCCAATTGATTTGGGTTAGTTTTGTTAGTTTGATATTAGAAGCTTTTGTTACTTCCAATCAATAATAACAGTGACGCCTATTAGAAGATTTCGTTAGTTCTTGGTTTGATTTGTTAATCCCTAATGAACAAGGATAGTAAAATGGTTATATTGCCATATTAAAATGCATTTTCCTATATATATTATTTTCCACTCAATACACAAGTTAACTTGCTATTTGTCACTCAATACACTCAATACACCTCTTTTCACTCACATATCTCTTGTTATATAACAAGTGAACTTGTTATTTCACATGTTTGAGTTTTCGGTTTATTTATGTTTGATTTCGTAGATAAATGTTTTCACTAAAATACTTGCGCTAAGCATATATGTATGTATGCCATTTTCATTATAAAGGACATATTCATTTATTTTTATAATTTTCTGAGTTTATATTTGTTTGTATTATAGAATTAATGGTGTTTCCACAATATAAAGAGTGGATGGGTAAAAGTTGTAGAGTGGGAAAAGCATACGTTAATGGGGTTAAAGACTTTGTGAATTATGCAATAAAGAATCTCAAAACTAATATTATCCCATGCCTATGCAATCGTTTTAAAAATGGTAAACATTTGAAAGGGGTAGATGTAAAAGTACATTTGTTTCATTGGGGTATCCAAGCTGACTACACGTTTTGGAATTTCCACGAGGAGAGGGAATTTAAGTATATTCCAGAAGAAATACTTGTCAATGAAATGGTTCTCATAGATGGTGACTCATCAATACATGTTAGGTTAAACGATCTCATAAATGATACGTACGAAGTGTACACAACACAAGAAAAGCAAGATAGTAGAGGGAATGATTTAGGCTGTGAGGATCATCTTGAAAACACTAGTGACCAAGATAGGGATTATATACGATTAAAAGCAACAGTTGCAACACCATTATACCATAAATCCTACCCCGTCCACACAATGTTATATGCCATGGTTAAGTTTCACAACTTAAAGCGATAATTTGTCTTGTCGAGGAGAAGTGTGAGAGCAATACTCCTTTCGACAAAAAAATTTCTCCCGAAAGAGAATACATTTCCAATCAATTATCTAACCATGAAGCATAATTTGAAAGGTTTTTGTATGAAATACAAATCAATTCATTGTTGTAAGTATGACAGTGTTTTATACTATAAGGCGCACAAGGACAAACGAGCTTGTCCGGTATATAAGGAACCTAGTTATGAATAAAAGATGATAGTACATAATAAATGCTTGTTGAAAGTAGATACGAAAATACCCAAGAAAGTGTTAAAGTATTTCCCTTTAGGACCTCAATTGAAGAGACTTTACACTATACCTTGGATAGCAGAGACAATGACTTGGCATGGTCGAGCGGAGGTGGGTGAGAATCTCATACGACATTCGATTGATTCATCTGTGTGGAAATCTGCAAATCATCGATACCCGGACTTTGCTAAAGACATACGCAGTATTCTCATCAGAATATCAACCGATGGGTTTAACCCGTTTGGCAAATTGAGCACAAACAAGAGTATATGGCCAATGTTCGTTGCGGCTTTAAATTCCCCCCATCGTTGTGCATGAGAAAGGAGTTTTTAATTTTGACGTTGTTCATACTAGGTCCAAAAGCACCGGGTAGTGACATTGATGTGTTCTTATCACCACTTATAAATGAATTGAATGAGTTATGGGTTGAAGGTGTGAGAGCGTTCGACTCATACAAACAGAAGGAATTCACTTTGAGAGCTATGTTGATATGGGCACTTCATGATTTTCCTTCTTATGGTACATTATCTGGGTGCAATGTACATGGTTACTTGGGCTATCCTATTTGTGGAGAGGAGACTGAAGCCAACTGGCTTAAGAAAAGCACTAAACTTTTTTATCATAGTCATCGGAGATTTTTGCCGCATAGTCACAAATTCAGGTCAATACAAAGAAATTTTCTCCCAGAAGGCACCGATATGAGGCCACCTCCACCAAGACTTTCTAGTTTGGAAATTAAGGAAAGGTTATTAAAGGATATTAAAAGTTGAGGGGGAAACACCCCATAATTTTGGCCCAGAAGCGTAAAAGAAAGGATGTTAATGTGCAGACAACGTGGTTGAGGAGATCAATAATGTTTGATTTGCCATACTTGAAGGAATATCCCATACGGCACGTGATAGAAATTGTGAATTCTGAGAAGAATATTATTGTGCATATCGTAGGCACATGCATTGGTGGTTCTCATTCCAAGGATGGAGAAAAAGCCCGTGAAGATCTTCGTGATTTGAGGATTAGAAGATCATTATGGTTGAAAGAAGATCCGAACACTGGGAAAAAACATATGCCAGTTGCATCTTATACTTTGAGCATTGAAGAAAGAAATATTTTCTTAAAAACATTATAAGGCTTGAAGGTTCCTTCTAATTTCTCATCCAATTTACGCAGAATTATTTGTGACGCAACAAAAGATTTAAAAAAGTGCAAGTCTCACGATTGGTGTGTGATAATGCAACTTGTCCCTCTATTATTAGGACACTGTTTTTCGGAACACAAGAATCTTCGGAGGGCCATTATACAAATTAGCTTATGTTTCTCCCTATTGTGTGAGAAAGTTGTCAACAGGAAGCACATAATGGCGGCGAAAGAAACTTTGGTCGAGGCTACATGTGTTTTGGAGAAGTACTTACCTCCGTCATTCGTTGACATAATCATCCACCTATTAGTGCATTTATATGATGAAGCGCTTTTATGTGGACCGGTAAGGTACCGATGGATGTATCCGTTCGAACGATTAATGAAAACATTTAAAGATTACTTTAAGAATACACGGTATGTTGAGGGATCCATTGCTGAGGAGTACATTATGGAAGAGACTTCCTTGTATGCAAAGGAATATATTCCTAACCCAAACATTGGAGGTCGTGAACAATTTATTGATGAATTAGAAGAGTTTGCAGATGAGGAGGCTCTAGGGAATGGAAAGGTAGTGAATCTAACAAGCACACAATATAATCAAGTGGCTCGATAAGTATTTGAGACACATGACGACATAGATAAATGGAAAATGTGAGTTTATTAAAAATGTTTTGTAAAATAATGTAATATGTTCAATGTTATATTCATAAGAAGTTAATATTGATGATTTCAATCTAGGCAATATAATGAGTGGGGGCGTACCAAGAGGAGGAAGGGAGGCGCAAGTGCAGACAATAACTGTAGGCATTAGGTTGCTTCCTAGGTGACTATAGTAATACCTCAATTTTATTTATTGTCTTTGCAACATATTAACAATACAAATACTTTCATGGTTTTTATTATTGAAAGTTGGTGAAGTATCGACGAGGCTTGAACGTCTAGCAAAGGCCAAGGAGTTTGGACAATATCGTGTCAATGGTTTAGTGTTCTCTTTAAGCACACACGAAAAATCATTGGGAAACAAAACAACGACATTTCATATAAAGCGTTAACTTATTTCAGGGCAAGCGCGAAAGATAAAAACTTGATAGAAGTTGAGACGACTTATTATGGGATTATAAGATAAATTGTGTTATTAGATTATATATTTTCAACATACCTGTATTCTACTGTGATTGGGTGAGTGTGGAGGACAAGAATGCATGTATGGTCGACCCTGACACCCACATGGTGAAGGTTGATTTGTCCAAGTTGAAGAGTAAAGATAATGTGAATGACGAGCCATTCGTTTGTGCATTCTAAAATTTAAAGCAAGTGTTGTGCAAAGAGCCATAACAACGATCCATGGTCTATTATTTTACATTCACCTAAGTGCTTGACTACATCGGTAGACGATATAGCGGCACCTATCGAGATTCAGTCTGTTCTGGACGACAACCCATAATTAAAGAAATTATTAGACACATTAGAGGAGTAAATGTTTAATTGTAGCATGTTCTGTTGCTTTAAATATTGACTTAAAATTTATTTATAATAGCATGTTTCATGTATTTCGTAGCACGTATTCATAGTGCATTTTGTTCACAAGTTATTATTACTTTTTCAGGATGTCATATATTGTATATACATGAAACGACTTTCAAAACAGGTATTTTATAGAGAACACATCAATTTATCGGCATGGCTATCGAAAAATCAAACAATGCAATTACTTACGAGATCAGGGGTGGAACATACCTGAACCATATTTATTTCAATCAATACTAGGCACACTACCTCAAAGTTTGGATGACGAAGTTGAAAGGGAATTTATAAAAACACAATCCAAGTAATGCGATGCAGTTAGTGGAGTTTTTAGAACTCCAAGAAAGAAAAATCCATCCTTTGTGGATAAAAATAAAGAGGATAATGAAGCGTTCAGACTCTACAGTGAGAAAACATATCCATAACAAAGTTGACATATATTATCAGCTTAGGAGAGAAGGGGTAGTGTCAGAAATGCAATTGTCAACTCACTTCTGCGAACATGGCCAATAAAAACTTCCGCCTTTAAAGGAAAGGACACTAGGGGTGACTCGTGGTATTGGACTCGAGTCTAAAAGTAAACTTAAGGCCATTGATCATATAGTATCATAGTTGAATGAAGAATTATCCTCACAGTCACAGTTGAATGCGGATATAGCTTTTCTCAAATCGTCAATTACCATGATTTTAAGTGCTTTTGAAAAGAATGGTCTTAAACTACCAAATCAAATCGACCTATTATCACGACATCCAAGTCCCCACGATTATAATCCCGTCCCACATCCAATTTCTCAAGATTACACTCTTATCCCGAATCCAAGTTCTTAAGATTACACGCCTATCCCTCCGTTAACTGACCCAAACTTTGGAGATATAACTGAGCTAGACTTTGGATCTTCTGCTGATCCTACACATGGTCCATATATCGATTTAATATATTTTTCAAGTGAAAGGAAGATTGCAAGTGGATAAGTTATTGCTTCAGCTACTACTGGAATGGTGGTATATGGCCATTAACTGTTGATATTTGAACGTAAGGTTTATGTTAGTAGGGTTGAGCCAGGAGAATATAATCACCCATTGTATCGAAAAAGTCATGGGGTGGACAATATTAAGGATGTCGATAAATCTTTGGTGGTTTGGTCGTTGCTCTGTCTTAGCCCCAAGTGATCGTGGATTCAACTCAAAATGTTATTTTTCCATTTTTTTGTAACTGGTAGGCAAACTATTGAATTATGTAACTGTTCGGATTATATTTTGATTATGGAACTGTTTGGATTCTATTCGGAGTTTTTTTATTATTATATGTGCCGAAATCTTATAACTTTAAGTCTTCTTATAAGTCGATTTAAGTTCCTCTAACTTTAGGTGTGGATTCTACTGCCATTCAGCTTCTCAAGATCATTTGTTAGATCTATTTGGATAAGTTGATTTAAGTTGATGTAAGTTCCTCTAACTTTAGGTGTGGACTATAGCTTATTTTGGTTAATGTATACTATCCTTTGTTTGCTCCTATGACCTTTATTTTTCATCTTTCATTATTATTGCAGCTCTATTTAATACTGTAGCTTATTTGATAATACCATAGCCCCGAATCTTAGAGGTAAGTACACAGCCAGAAGCTGTACATTGTACTAAATTATTAAGGCCTGACAAATTAGGTAAATGTTCATAGTTGTATGCTTTAAAATGAACTTTTCTTTGCACTAAGTTGGTTTCCATTGTCTTTTCCCCTGTGTCATTATTGGCTTTATTTTGAACTTTCTCTTCTTAATTCATTCTCTGAGTAATTATTGTATTCTGCGATTTATTATGGTTATTGACTCCTTTATCAATTTTTTTAAACCTAGTCTTTTGTCCTTTCTTCTGCTCTAGCAAGAACATTCCCTTATTTATCAAAGTGTGTTCTTTAGCAAGAACATTCCCTTATTTATGTTTAGTAACATTGAAGATGTTGCTCACATTCATTGATAATCTTTCGAATGGGTATGTACTTGTATTCCGTATGGATAGTTAATGAAGTTGATTTGAGTTATAGACTCAGTGAAATAGCACTGCACTATTATACAGTGCTTTATGCAGCACTGTGCGAGACCACAACACCGTGTCTATATGTACCACGACACTTTTTCTACGATGTAATTTATAACTAGACTACAACACTGATGTCCTAGCCTATAAAACTGATATACTAGCCTACAACACTGATATATAGTTCAAACTAGCCTACGACACTGATATGCTAGCCTCCAACATTGATATGCTAGCCTCCAAAGAAAATACAAATTTAACAGCAATACTAAGAAAATACAATTAGTGGAAAATATCATGTTAAGGATTTCACCTCCAAAGAAAATACAAATTTACAACTTTTCTCCTTTATTCGAAAGCACTATAAATGCACAACGAATCAAAAATATATCATGGATGGACGGTGATAACTTTGTCGCTGGCCTGGCTGGTTTTGTATTATATAGTAGGCCCCAATGTCCACGAGTGTTAGTTTTGCCCCCTAAATCAACAGTCATTGCATGACATATTTTTACTGGTGTTAATTCTTTTGGAAATTAATAATGGACTCAACCGTTTTACAGTATAGTCAAAATCTAAGTCACAAATACGTGGAGCGATGCGAGTGCGAGTTAGGATTCGAATGCGTCGATGCGTTCTTTTATAAAAAAATACAAATGTGGGAGAGGCACTAAAGTGTGTACTAGTTTTACACAAACATCAATATATTACTAACATCAATACTAAGTTAGTATTACTAACATGTTTGCATCTTTGCAATATACTACTGTTTGTTTGCCATTGTAATAGAACTACTGTTAGTTACTCATAGCAATATACTATTGTTACTAGCATCTTTTCATCTTTGCATCTTTGCAACAATACTAATATCAATACCTATGAATTATGGTATTATAAGTTACAACATTGGGTTTAAACCAAAGTCCCTCCATGTACCCAATAAACTCCTTAGCCTTCTTCAACTTCCTTGTTCACACAACACAATAATCATTATATTAAAAATGTAGAGAGTGGAATTAATCCTCAACCTAAACATCTCAGCATACAAAACCCAAGCCCCATCAGTCATATTCAACTTACAAACTCAACATATCATTACAAGTCGGAATTTTGGGCGAAATACCCTTATCTTTCATAAAGTAAAACCACTCAAAAGCCTCATCAGGCTTCCTTAACTCACAAAATTCCCTGATAAATAAATCAAATACATTGGTGGTGGATATATTTAAGCACTGGTGAGCAGTGACGTTATAACTGACCTCATCCTCTCTATTAAAACTATTTTTGATGATAGTCCCAAACCATTCAAGTTAAAAAAAAATGTGGTATTCTCGTCCTGAATTAGAACGAATGATCAAATCAAATTGGGACATTCCTCTTGTAGCTAATTATTCTCATGTGAAGAATTTTTTTTGTTAAACTTAAGAGGCTCAAAGTATGTCTTTAAGAATGGAACAAAGTATCTTTCAAAGATGTTTTCCAATCTTTAAGGGACTTAGAGGATGTTCTTCTCTGAAGGAATTTAACTATAAACAAAATAATTCCCAAATTAATCTCTCATGAAGAAAATAATTCTTTGATTTCCATACCAAATGAAGAGGAAATTTTTAAAGCCATTACAGATTTCAATGCTCACAGTGTAGCAAGCCCTGTTGGATTCATATGTTTTTTCTATTGTAAATTTTGGTTAATCATCAAAATAGATCTTGTTAAAGCCATACAATCTTTTTTTGTGGGGGCTTCTATCCCCACAAGTTGGTCCAACTCAACTATTGTTCTTATTCCTAAACAATACAAGCCTACTAGTTTTAATCACTATAGGTGCTTTCAATGTGATATTAGATCACTGATATATCTTTGATTATCAGTGATATATCTTTTCACCAGAAGAGTGATATTAGATCTGAATTATATCAAAGTGAAGCATTGTGAGTGCAAAAATGCTATTCGACTTTGGAGTCACGGGAAAGTAGCAAGCAAGCAATAAAGATAAAGAAGAAAGAGGTGAAAGCTTTGCAAGATGAATTGGCCTGAATTTGAAGCTGTTTTAACTATTAGTAATTTTTATATAATAAACGTCTATATATGTTTCATCCAACAGGAAATCTTTAGAGATGTTATGATCATACCTTCACGTAGTTCTGACTGGTTACATCTTTATGAAGTCCTCACATATTGTGCTACTCTACTAGCCTGAGATTTATTCTTGAATATATAGCAAACTTGAATTAAGGAGTAATTGTATAAACCTATACTGGTCTGAGTTATTTATCTATTGACAGTTATGTCTGTTCATTTATATGGAGCTTATTCATTTATCTTTAGATCATTACTTTGTTTTTTTATCAATTTAACTATAAGCTTTATTGAGAAAAATAATACCATTAATGTTGTTGCAGCTGTGTTTGAGACTGTTGAGAATCACCTGACCCTCGGGAGCATCAAGCAGGCATTGGAAACACTTGTTCAGCGGAGGTATAATTTCAATCTTAAGACACTGCTATTATTTACCATTGACTACGGTTACTTCTAGTGTAACTAAAATAGTTACATTTTATTGTTTGCAGGCATACACATGGCATACGTAGTATTCAAAGGCTTAAATCTAGGTGTTTACACTTCGTGGAAAGCAACACAAGCACAAGTCAATGGATATCAAGGCGTCATATTCAAAAAAATTGAGTCGATTGAATTTGCTCAGCAGGCATACTCCGAGTACACGAGGGAGGATGCCACCGCACCAATACCCCCCACTATTGATTTACCTAGAGTTCACGAATCCTATCCACCACGTGGTGACCCATGATCTAGGTTTAGAATGTTTTGTTACATGTTCATGACATTTCATGTCATCGAAGTGTTGCGTCGTTATTTTTTTAGTTTATTTTTTATTCTATGTTCATTTTGTACTTGGCGCCCAAGAAGGGTTTGTTTGATGTTAAATTGAGTTTAAACAAGTTTTATGTGTACCGGATATTTGCAATATTGGAATTATAAATGAAATGTTATTGAATCTTTTAGACTTGTTATATGTTTATGATATTCATTCTACTCTCATCATTTTATCATTTTGTGAAAAAATAAAGATTTTCGTTATAGCTCTAATCGTATTTAACAAACACAACTTTTGTAACTTCTAATAACACTCACAAATATTAGATTCTTAACTGCTAATAGCAGTAAAAAATATTAAACTTGTCATTACTATTAATTTTGTAACTACTGATAGCGGTTACAAATATTAGATTCATAACTGCTGACAGCGGTTATAAATATTAGATTCGTAACTGCTGACGGTTCTAAATATTAGATTCGTAACTACTGACAATGATTACAAATTGGGGTCATCATTCATAACCCCTATAGGGGTTATAAAAATTTGTGACCACTGTTAGGGGTGATAATTATTGATTTGTGACCCCCCAAATCGTGACCGCAAAGAGAAGTTATAAAGGTCATTTGTAACTGCTATTAGCAGTTACAAATATCCTTTTTTAGTGTAGTGAAAAATGGGAGGTTAATCCCCGACCCAGAATGAGGGAGAATTATCTATTAATGACAAGGGTTTACTCCTCGACCAGGAGTGGGGGAGAATCGTCTATTACAGACAGGATATGTGAATCATGATTCAGAAACATTGGTCATTCATTACGAATGGACCGGATAAGTTAATACATAATTGTATGGATATTCTGTATTGCATTTAAATTTATGCAGTAGTGTAGGGGTGGTTCATTCACTGAGCTATTTTGCTCACGGTTCCTATGTCTATGTTTTTCATGTAATATGATATCACTGCCAAATCTAGGAGATCGGGTTGGGTTAGATAGAAATGGGTAAAATAATAATTTTGTTTAAATGTAAATAATATAATTAAGTTAACTTATCCTTCAAGAAAGTTTGTTTAAGCATAACTACTTTAATGTTATAAAAACATTTTTTAGTTTTTTGGATTTACGTCGATGACTCTGAAATTAAGACTCGTGTTTATGGTTTAATTACATTAATTATGGTTTGACTCACTTTGACTTTCAAACTTAATTATAAGTAAGTAGGTTGGGGTGTGTGAGCTTTTAGTATTAGAGCCTAGGTCTTAGAGGTTCGGTAGTTAGAAGAGTCTAGATTTAGTAGTGAATGTAAGAAATATATTTTGTTTGGTATTAACGATTATGTTAGAAAAGATATTTATATCTGCATGTTGTTATATCTTTGATTCATTTCAGATATAAAATAATGGAACGAGGGAATGTTAATGCGAGAATAGAAGTTGACACTTCAAATATGCCAAAAAAATCGAAGGTTGAACAACTTGTTCATATGAATGTAGAACCGGAGCAAGAATAATTGACAGATATACAAAAAATAGCGTGTGCTATGACTTTAATGGTAGAGAAGCAAGCTAGTTTTATGGCTCAGATGGAAGAACAACAATCTAGGCAACTGGAGGCACAAGCATTGGCTTGGTATGAGGAGGTGATACACCAGGAATAATGGAGTAATTCACACGAGAAATTGATTAAAATAAATCCCCCATTGTTTGAAGGAGTTGTTGATCCAACAGAGGCAAAAGTATGGGTTAAAAAGATTGAACTTTTTTAGGGGTAATGGGAAAGCCTGAAAATCAACGAGTGACCTTAGCAACGTATATGCTAAAAGGAGAAGCTGAATATTGGTGGGATACCATAAAACATTTGCTAATTACTCCAGGAGGTTGGAATGTGATCTCATGGGATGCTTTATTAAAACTTTATATGATAATTATTTTCCTCCGATGTATCAAAAATAGAAGGAGAAAGAATATTTTATATTGAATTAGGGAAGCATGATAGTTAGAGAATATGAATCTAAACTTTCAGCCTTATCTATGTTTGCTTCGAGGTTTATACAAAATGAGAAAGACATGTGTAGTCGATTTCATGATGGACTCGAGTTAGTTATCAAATCATGACTGTCGACTTTAGAGACTGTTAATTATTCGACTTTGGTGAATAAAGTGATATTAGTAGAAAAGGATATGAATGAAGCAAGTGGGAAATGAGAACGAAGCGCAAATAGAAGTAGGTTCTATCCAATTTATCAAAAGGGTAACGATACAGAATATTCAAGGCTTGGCGGGCAGAAATTTCAGTATAGTAGAGGCATGGGAAGTGGTTCGCAGAGGGGTGAAGCTAGTAGACGAAGAGGTTCAGGAGTTTCATCACAAGGAGATCCTAATGCTTATTTTTTATGGGACATCAGGTCATATAAAGAGAAATTGCCCGAAATTTCCCGAAATTAGTGAATATAGAATGTTTTAACTGTCATCAGAAGGGTCATCTGAAAAAGAATTATCCTATGTTATTAAAAGCAGTTTTCACTTAGTAATGTGGGGCCTAGTAAAGGATTATCTCTAGATAGTACAACCAGGGGAAAAGGTACATGACAAACAAGTGGATCGAAGGAATAAGGAAGAACATTTGAGATGACGTTGCAAGATGAACATGCTACACCGAAAGTGGTTACAGGTAAACTTTCTATTGCAAATAAATATTTATATGCACTCATTAATCCTGGAATTATGCATTCATTCGTAGCATTACCTATTGTTTCATATTTGGGTACACCATGTTCATTTTAAATTGTGCCTTATATATTTCTACCCCAATGGAAAGTGTAATTATAATTGAGCATGTTTATAAAGCTTGTGTCTTACGAATAGGTGAGCTAGATTTATGTATTGATTTGATACTGTTGGCCATTCGGGATTTTGATATTATATTGGGGTTGGATTGGTTATCATCCTATCATGCTTCCATTTATTATTTTCAAAAAGAAGTTACATTTCATCTTCCCGGTGAACCCTAGTTTTAGTTCACAGGAGAAGGGAATGTTGTTCCCAATTGTGTTATATCAATAATTAAGAGTAGGAGGTTGGTGAGTAAAGGTTGTATAAGGTATTTAGCTTATGTTGTTGATACTTGTAAAGAGACACTTAAAATTAAAGATATACCAGTGGTTAGAGAATATACTGATGTCTTCCCAAGGAATTACCAGGATTTCCACCCGATAGGGAAGTAGAGTTTTCCATTGAATTAGTTCCAGGTACTGGTCTAATTTCCCTTGCTTTATACAGAATGGCACCAACAGAGTTGAATAATTGAAACTCTAATTACAAGATCTGATAAGTAGAGGTTTTATTTGTCCTTTCACCGTGGGGAGCCACAGTGTTATTTTTGAAAAAGAAAGATGGGATAATGCGATTATGTATTGATTATCGATAATTGAATAAGGTGACCATTAGAAACACGTACCATCTACCTCATATCGATGATTTGTTTGATCAATTACAAGGATTCACAATATTTTCAAATATTTATTTGAGATCGGGTTGCCACCAATTGAAAGTAAGGATAATGATCTTTGTAAAATAACTTTTCGAACTCGATATGGGTACTATGAGTTTTTGGTGATGCCATTTGGATTAACTAATGCTCTAGCAGTTTTTATGGATCTGATGAACGGGTATTATACCTTTTTATTGATTCATTTGTGATTATATTCATAGACGATGTGTTGATTTACTCGCATAGCATAGAGGAACACGAGAAACATTTGAAACTTGTATTGCAGATTTTGAGAGATAAGAAATTATTTGCTAAATTCACCCAAGTGTGAATTTTGGTTGAATGAAATTATGGTTTTAGGGCATGTTGTCTCGGGGAATAAGATATATGTTTATCCAAAGAAGGTAGAAGCCATCGTTGAATGGGAGAGTCCTAAGAATGTGACAGAAATGAGGAGTTTCCTAGGATTGGCATGTTACTATCGCAGATTCATTAAGGGATTTTCATCAATAGCATTACGATTGACAAAGTTTACTCGTAAAGAAGAGAAATTTATGTGGGATTAAGAATGCGAGAAGAGTTTTAACGAATTAAAGAAGTGGTTGGTATCAGCTCCTATACTTACTATTCCATGTGGGAATGAGTCTTTCGTAATATATACAGACGCTTCATTTCAGAGGTTAGGATGTGTTCTTATGCAGAATGGGAAGTTGATAGCATATGCTTCCAGACAATTAAAGACACATGAACGAAAATACCCTACGCACAATTTGGAGCTAGCAACTATTATTTTTTCTTTGAAGTTGTCGTGACATACTTATATGGAGAAACTTATGAGATATTTACGGAACATCAAAGTTCGAAATATTTGTTTACACAAAACTAATTGAATTTGAGATAGAGGCGTTGGATATAGATTATTAAATACTATGATTGTACCATCCATCATCATCCTAATAAGGCCAATTTAGTCGTAGATGCTTTGAGTAAAAAATCATTAGGGACTCTTGGTTACATAGAGAATGAACTCGTTAGAAGTATTCTTGACTTGGCATCGATGGGGATTGAATTAAAGTTTTCAAAAAAGGGAGGATTATTAGCACATGTTACAATGATACCATTATTGTAAGAACTCATATAAAATTTACAGGTCAATGATCCATTCCTTGAGAAGAAGAAATAGGAAGTTCAGGATGGTAAAGAGAGTGACTTTAAGATTAAGAATGATGAATCATTGTGTTATAAAAACAGGATTTCTGCATCGAATGATCCATACTTAAAGAAGGATATATTAGAAGAGGCATAAAGTTCTATTTATTCTACGCATCCTGGAGGTAGCAAAATGTACAGAGATTTGAAAGAGTATTACTAGTGGAATAATACGAAATGTGAGATTGGGAAATTTATAGCTAAATGTTTAGTATGTCAGCAAGTGAAAGTGGAGCATCAGAAGTCAGCAGGATTATTGCAGTCATTGCCTATTTCGAAATGGAAGTGGGAGTATATAATGATGGATTTTATTACAGGATTACCACGTTCACCAAAGAGGCACAATTCTATTTGGGTAATTGTAGACCGATTGATGAAGTCAGATCATTTTCTTCTAGTTAAAACCACCTACACTATTGATAAGTATGCACGTATGTATGTTGATGAAATTATTCGTTTACATGGGGCACCAGTGTCAATTATATCAGATAGAGATCCAACGTTCACTTCTAAGCTTTGGCCTCGTTTACAGAATGCCATGGGCACAAGTTTGAAGTTTAATATTGCATTTCATATGCAAACGGATGGAAAATCAGAAAGGATGATTCAAACAGTATAAGACATCTTACGATCTTGTGTATTTGACTTTAAAGGTAGCTAGGATGATCATTTGCCATTGATGGAATTCTCGTATAATAATAGTTATCAATATACTATGGTTCAAGATTGAACAACCTACGTTCGAAGATGCCTCAGATGCCAACAGTTTTCAAACCTACGACACTTACCCCCACGGAATTTGTACAACATGACTTCTCCCTGAACGTTCTCCACATTGGGCATTGACATCATAGGGAAAGTTACACCTAAAGCATCCAATAAGCATGAGTTCATCCTAGTGGCCATTGACTACTTCACCAAATGGGTTGAAGCTGAGTCATACGCAGTTTTGAATGCCAAGAAAGTGACCAAGTTTATCAAGAAAAACATCATCTGTCGATATGGGGTCCCACACAAGATGGTGTCAGACAATGGGCTACACCTCGAGGCAGAAGTTATGATAGTGGTCGACGAATATGGAATTCAAAGACACAAATCTTCTCCATACCGACCTCAAACCAATGGTGCATTCGAGGAAGCCAATAATAACCTCAAATCCATTATTATCAAGATGACCGAGAGTTATCGAGATTGGGCCAACATGATCCCTTACACCCTCTGAGGCTATCGCACTTCAGTTCGAACCTCTACTATGGCTACCTGACACACCCCGAACCCAAATCCATCCTAATCATTTATTTTCATAACCATTAAATCATGATCTTCAGTCCATTTGAAATATAATCAACTTATCAATATTTATGTGCATAACGAATATAATACTATTCTTGTACCATGACTTAATCAACACCAGAGTCATAATTAGTGGTTATACAATACTATGATTAACTATTAATAACATCAAATCAACCCATGCTAACGCAATATATACAATGTGTGAGTGTATCAAAATCTTTAGTGTGATAATGTCAAAATCCCCATATGTAGACCCCAACTATCTCTATCGGTGCAATTCTCAAAATCACCCATTATATGGTATCCTAACTGGTAGTGTACAAAACTGAAAGTGTTGAAATATAAACCGTAATCATTAACCTTAGTAAGGTACTCTGTTCCCGTAATGAATTAACCGTTCTATATCAAATCCGTGGATATAAAATCCAAACAATCCTTCCCGTTGGCAATGACAGATCCTGGAACATAAGTTCCAACAAATCATTGGATCTTTGTCCAATTCCAATCCTAGATCACAAGACCCAATAAATCCTTGATATTTGAATATCCAAACAAATCCCGAATACCAGAAGTATTTAAACCAATCCTGGATAATTTAATATCCAAACAAATCCTGCTCTTAGAGCTATATCCATAACCATTATATTATTTTCATATCTATATATGTAACAATTATAAGTACACTGACCTTGGAAATTTAAAAGGCTTTCACTTTTCCTTTATTTAGAACGTGTTCAGTCGGTTCTTCTTCTCTTCCTATTATTCTTACAATATTAGTATCATCATAAGAATATTAAAAATTCAAAGAATAACTTGAACATAACTCAATTCATAAGCATCATATCTATTCAAATCATTCATCATAAATGAAGTCCCATCTAGATTCAGGTTCTGATATCTAATATATTCAAATTATATCCTAAACCTATTTTAATTCTTTTTGGTAATCCAATCCTTATCATATTAGGTTTCCACACAAATGATGACACATCATTCCAAGTTTCCTAGAACAAGGTATGCCCATTTCTTTACTACATAGCAAATCCTCTCTATAGGCTCCTCTATCGTTCACTCATCTTCCATGAATTTTCATAATTTTTACACATCATAACTGTAATACCCCGTAATTTTATGACTTTTAAAATGAGATAAATTAAAAGTTAATGGGCCAAATAATTGGGGATTAATTGGAATTAATTATGAAATAATCAATTGGGATTAATTCGGATTTAATATTTCTAGAAAATGTAGTAATGTGTGATTATGAATATTACTTGGTGATATATAAGTAATATATTAATATGATGTTATTTATATCCATGAGTTACTAATACGGTAATAAGGGGAATTAGTCGGGCCGCGGTATGGGACGTGTCGGGACTAATTCAAATGAAATAGTGGAAATTAAGTTGGGACGCGGTATAGGACGTGTCGGAACTAATTTAAACGAATAAAAAAGGAAACACTATTTTATATCAACCTTATGGTCGTTTCGAGTGCGCCGTTACATCCAGAAGGGTAAAAATAGTCAAAAAAGTCTATTCGGGTGTTGGATTTGGGTCTCAGGTCAATTAGGAGATGAAAGGACTCCCCGAAGGAGCATTTTAGTCATTTTACTTAGGAGATAAATAGTAATTTCAGGTTTTGTTTTATTATAAAGGTGTTGGGATAGAAGAAGATAGGTTCATTTCACCGTATAACAAAATACTTGAGAGGTCTTAGTGAGAGAGAGAGTGAAAGGTTCCTTGGGAGAAGAAGAGGTTACTTAGAAAGGGGAAGAGTCTTTTGGGGCAAACCAAAGGGGATTAGCCACCTTCTACCACCAGCACCACCACCGTAAAGTCACCGAAAAATAAGGAAGGAATCCTACACAATCATCACCGAAGGTTCAGACCTACATAACTAAGGCAAGTGCAATTATTGCTTTATTTTGATGCTTAAAATATCCATGCTAGATAGGATAATTAATGAACTAAGAAATTGCATGTTTCAATGATAAACTATAGAGTTTTAGTTTAGTTCTGGCTATGAGAATTAGATAGAATAAATCTCTTTCTATACAAAGGTTTTAATCCACGAAATTTGATTCAATTGATGGGATAAATCTGAGTTAATATTATTTTCTGGGAGAAATATCAAAATATGAGAATTTTGGGAATAAAATTATTTAATCCAAACTACATGATGATTTTTGGTTGTTTGATTATTAGAAAATGATCATATACCTTGCTATATCAATTGAGATGAATTAGGAGAAGTTTTGGATTGATTTATGCTGGCTTTGATGTAAAAGAAATATCAAACCCGTAGGTTATAATATGCAAAAACTGGGCTAATATCTGTTCGATCGATCGATCGACCCAAGAATGTCGATCGACCGACCCAAGACCATCGATCGATCGACTCCCATTGGAAATATGAAATGATTTTAATTTTTTTTTTGATTGAGTCCCAAATTGTTAGAAATCTTTGATGATGATTATTTGAACAAAATGAGATTTAGGGAAGGGCAATAGGATATACTTAAGACCCGAGAAAAGGTATTTCGCGTGGGATTGAATAGGGGATAATTAACGTGCATAAACTAAATAAATTTCAATGAATATAATTTTGAATAATTTTGGTACATTAACAAAGAGTGGGGGACTTAGATTAATTTTGGAAAATCATATTGAATTGAGGATATCATATTATGTAAGTGTTATCTACATAATAATATTCGATGAATTAAGTTTGGATAATTTTGGTACATAACGAGGAGCGAGAGACTTAGGTTAATGTTGGAAAATTACTTGGATTTGAGGATTTACTTTTGTGAGAGATACCTATATAAATATATTACGATTTAGAAGAGAATAATCGTTATATCAAGTACGGGTAATATTGATAATATATTTACGGATACTTGGGTCGGATCAAATATTATGTGAGCAATAACTACATAATAAAATATACGATGATAATTGTGATTAACAAGTACGGGTGGTATTCGAGAAATACGACGGGTACTTGTGATACGATGAATTCCTAATATGCTTCCAGACAATTAAGACACATGAATGAAACTACCCAACGCACGATTTGGAGCTAACAACCATTGTTTTTGCTTTGAAGTTGTGGCAACATTACTTGTATAGAGAAACTTGTGAGATATTTATGGAATATCAAAGTTTGAAATATTTGTTTACACAAAAAGAATTGAATTTGAGATAGAGGCATTGAATATAGATGATTAAAGACTATGATTGTACCATCCATCATCATCCTAGTAAGGCCAATGTAGTAGCAGATGCTTATAAAAATCATCAGGGATTCTTGGTTACATACAGTGTGCACATATTGAAAATATTCTTGACTCGGCATCGATGGGGATTGAATTAGAGTTTTCAAAAAAGGGAGGATTATTAGCCCATGTTACAGTGAGACCTTTATTGTGAGAACTCATATAAAATTTACAGATCAATGATCCATTCCTTGAGAAGAAGAAATAGGAAGTTCAGGATGGTAAAGAGAGTGACTTTAATATTAAGAATGATGAATCATTGTGTAATAAAAATAGGATTTGTGTATCTAATGATCCATCCCTAAAGAAGGATATATTAGAAGAGGCACATAGTTCTATTTATTATACGCATCCTGGAGGTAGAAAAATGTACAGAGATTTGAAAGAGTATTACTGGTGGAATAATATGAAACATGAGATTGCAGAATTTATAGCTAAATGTTTAGTATGTCAGCAAGTGAAAGCGGATCATCAGAAGACGACAGGATTATTACAGTCATTGCCTATTTCGAAATGGAAGTGGGAGCATATAACAATGGATTTTGTTACAGGATTTCCACCTTCACCAAAGAGGCATGATTCTATTTGGGTAATTGTAGACCGATTGACGAAGTCAGCTCATTTTCTTGCAGTTAAGACCACCACCTACACTATTGACAAGTATGCACGAATGAATGTTGATGAGATTATCCGTTTACATGGGGAACTAGTGTCAATTGTATCAGATAGAGATCCAACATTCACTTATAATCTTTAGCCTCATTTACATAATGCCATGGGAACAAGTTTGAAGTTCAATATTGCATTTCATCTGTAAATCAATGGAAAATCAGAAAGGACGATTCAAATATTATAAGACATGTTACAATATTGTGTATTTGACTTTAAAGGTAGTTTGGATGATCATTTGCCATTGATGGAATTCTCGTATAATAATAGTTATCAGTCTACCATTGGTATGGCTTCTTATGAATCTTTATATAGGAGGAGATGTAGAACGCCTTTGTGCTAGGATGAAGTAAGTGAAAGGAAAATTTTGGGTCCTGAATTGATATATATGAAAACTGAAAATATTAAAATGATTCGAGAACAAAAAAAAATAGTGCAAAGCAGGAAAAAATTTCATGAAGATAAGAGGAAGTATCCGTTCGAATTTCAAAAGGGAGATTTTGTATTCCTATGTATTTCACCATGGAAAGGCATCATGAGATTTGGGAAAAAGGGGAAACTAAGTCTAAGATACATTAGACCATATGAAGTGCTAGAAAGAATTGGGACCCTGACATATAGATTTGCATCACCTCTAGAGTTGTCTCGTTTACATGATGTGTTTCATGTATCGATGCTTCATAAGTATTTGGCATATCCATCTCATCAATTGAAAACTCAACCTATTAAAATGAAGGAAGACTTGTCATACATCGAGGAACCAGTGGAGATTCTTGATCGTAAGAAACGAGTATTAAGGAATAAAGTTATTCCCTTAGTTAAAGTTATGTGGATGAGCCATGGAATTAAGGAATCAACTTGGGAAATGGAAGATAGCATTAAGAAACAATATCCCAATTTATTTGGTAAGTGACCTTCATATTAAATTTCGGGGATAAAATTTTCTAGGGGAAGTTGTGACAACTCGCATATAACTATGATAAATTATATTTGAATCATGATTACCGTATGTGATATGGATAATCTTTTATTAATATATATAATGTTAATTTATTATTTTTAGTCTAATCCTACCTTCAAAAATCATGAAATATCGAATTGGCTACAAACATAAAATTTTGAAGTTTTTCGATAGTAACGTTCATGTTGAAGACTAGTTTTGACCCTTATAATATGACAATTTACTCAACGTGAACTAGATAGTTGTATATATATGAGTTAGTTTTGTCACACAATAAACGACATATCAAACGGATGTCCAAGTAAGAAGTTATACTGAAATTACGAACAAAGGGCAAATATGTCCATTTCTTTTTAGTGGTAATTTGTCTTTTAGTAAACAAAATGGTTTAATTTGATTGGTTGGAACGAAAGGCTTCCTTTGCCAACTTAAACCTATCCATCTAACCTACTTATTCAGTAAATTTAACCCTAGGTTTAGTTTTAAGAGTTTTTAGCTTGAGGAAAGAGAAAGTAGAAGTTAAGGAAGAAAGAATTCCAAGAAAAGCTAGGAAAAATTCCAAGAAAATCCTTAAGATGTTTCCAAGGTATAATTATGTGTTAATATTGTTTTTGTATTGTATTATTCTTATTTAAAAGTATATATATCATAAAATTATTGATTAAATTCCATCCTCCTTTGTTATAATAAGTATTTGTTCATTTGTGAGATAAATGGTGTATGTAAGCCGTATTGCTTTGTATTAAAATTCATTGTATTAAAACTTGCATATATTTTTATGTGCTCACTAGAATTCATAAATTCTAGTTGGATATCAAACTAAACTCATATATTCATATCATATCCAAAAATTAGAATTTAACTCCTTATGGTTAGGCCTTAGGGATGGTTGCAAGTTGGTACATAGTTGTTTCTTGTATAATTCATTTCAATATGCCTTGAGTTTTGTAAATCTTTTGACATAGAAAATGAACTCTAAAAATTATGAAAATTTAATTCTGTATTACTCAATATGTGTATTAAAAATGCGTGGGAAATCATGGAAATTTTTAAGGTAGAAAAATTATGAGAATTCTTGGAAGTTGATGGAACAATAGAGAAGCTTGTAGGTAAGACTTAATATGTTGTAAAGAAATGGTCATAACTTGCACTATGAAGCTTGAAAATTTACACCGTCACTTGTAATGGAAAGTATATTGATATATGTTTTCATATTGATAAGGTTGGACATATGTATTTGTAAAATTTATGAATATAGGATGGTTAAATATAGAGGATAATAATTTGAGGCCATAATAGATACCCCTTGCAAGGATGTTTTTATGTTCTCCTTCTTAAGGGTATTTTGAGTATATGTTTCATGTCTATATTCATTAATAAGTGTAATTTTATGTTTACTAGGTTTTAGTTATAAATTCCTTACGAGTTATTTTCTATGATTGAATATTCATAACTTTATCAACATATATACCAATGCATTGTCTTTACTCATGTTTCGTGGAATTCAACTTAAGTGGAATCATATTATGGTTGTATAGTCATTCAAAGTTACATAATTATGTTAGGATAATAGTTATGACTGGGATTCAATACTAATTTAGTTGGATTGACAGGTGTAAGGTCTAATCCATCCTGTTCAGCTCCACCCGAAGGAAACGTAAATACATAGTTGACAACCCAAAGTGAGTCTACTCACTGGAAAGAGGAATTTTTATACTGTTATGGATATGATCAATATGTTATGAATATGAAATTTTTCATTACGGTTTACCAAAATGGGAGGTTACTCCCCGACCAAGAATGGGAGAGAATTGTCAATTAATGACAAGGGGTTACTCCTCGACCAAGAATGGGGGAGGATTGTCTATTAGAGATAGGATATTTGAGTCATGATTAATAAAAGTTGGTCATTCATTATGAATGGACCAGATAATTTAATACATCATTAATGGATATGCTTTATTGCATTTAAATTTATGCAGTAGTGTAGTAGTGATGCATTCACTGAGCTATTTGGCTCACGGTTCCTATGTTTATGTTTTTTAGGTAACATGATGTCACTGCCAAATCTAGGAGGTCGGGTTTGGTTATCTAAGAATGGGTAAAACAATGATTTTGTCTAAGTTTAAACGATTTAATTAAGTTAACTTATCCTTTAAGAAAGTTTGTATAAGCATAACTACTTTATTGTTATAAAAAAGTTTTTAGTTGTGTGGATTTACGTCGATGACTCTGAAATTAAGACTCGTGTTTATGGTTTGGTTAAATTAATTATGGTTTGACTCACTTTGACTTTCAAAATTAATTATAAGTAACTGGGATGGAGTGTGTCATTGACGATCCTTTATTCTTCTTTGGATGCGCTCAGCCGGTGCTGCCGATCGACCTTTACGGGGGTAATGTACATTTTGAAGGTAATTCTTGCATTTCGTTTTGTATATTTTCGTGAATTTTTCCTTTAGTTTTCTTCTCTGTTGATTTCTGTCCTTTCGGCAGGCGTGGTTCTATGAGGTTATCGGGATTAAATCTAGGTTGATAGGCCTGCATGACGAGGTGGTGGTTTTTTTTACCGGATGTACCAGTGGAGGAAGTTGTAAAATGCCGTGTGCGATACTGATTCAAATAGATTTGAAAATTTCCAAATCAAACTTACTTAATTGGATATCTAAATTTTCTCAAACCAAACACCAATTTTATTCAGCCCCTAAACATGTATCTACATGTCAAATCTAATCAATAAATAAAACCATACGATGATTAAGCAGACAAACACAGATTTCAGGAAAAAAACCTTTTCGGGTAAAAACTTTTGTATTTCCACTATAATTTTTAAAATATGGTTTACACGGATTATAATGAAAATACCATTGACATACGAAATACTCGCATGTGTTGATTCGTAGTTGTCAGCCCAGGAACACCGCAACACTCCCTATGACATGCAGTCAATCAGCCGAGTACCTCTCACAAGTGGTACCTATTGTTAGCCCAGTACTTTCACGACACCTAGTTCGTCATTATAAACTCCCAAAAAAATATGTCTTGGGTTCCACAAAAAACTCACACAAAAGTAATTGGGATTTATGAAATGTAAAACAAAAGCTTTGAACCCTTTAAATTGTTGGAGAAGAAAACCAGTACCCAAAAATGTATTATGTTAAACGCAGTATTTCTCCACTCCAAAAACAAGTTGTCTTACACCCAATATATAGCAAAATTGAGGAGGTGACGTCTCAAACTAAATGTCTTGTTGTTCGAACGACATACGATGTCGTTTGAGTGAGACAACATCTCGTTCAAACGAGATGCGTCGTCGTTTGAACGACTGTGGTACTGATCCCAAAATAACTTTAGACTTTGAAAAAATTTGAAAACCTCAAAAAGTAAAACTTGATACGAGATCAAAAAACTTTTATATAAAAAAATCTTTTATAAGAAAATGTTTTTATAAAAACCATTTATAAAAATTTCATAAAATATCCCAACACTTTTAATGTGATGTGTAAATGGAACTTTAAACATAATTTTACCCAAATAATCTTGTTGGGCATGATTTTGAAGCCTTCTTGAAATTCGGATTGTCTTTTATAGATGTAAGCTTCCTCAATTCTTTGACTACTTGTAGCGGTATATGACATAATTAATTGCGACGGACAATGTCGTTACAAATCTACCCCTCTGTCTATGCCGATACAAAATAAAAAATATCTGAATTATCAACTTAAAATGACCTATACAAATATACCCTCCCAAAAGCCATAGTCGAAAGATAAAATGACAAGTATTCAAACTTTGCTTCAACAATAAACTTTTCAAAACTTCAACCTTTTCTCATCAGGGTGTGCAATCCAAAAATCTTCAATTGTACCTGCACTCATAAGACAAAGAAAATACCTCGTGACGTATCGAGTTTGAAATGATATAAGCATAAACATGAAATCATAATCAATACTCCCCCATACTTAAACTCTCCCATAAAATCATAATTCATTCTCCCCCTTTTTAATTGTTCGAAATAGACAAGGAAAATAATAAACCAAATAAATATAAACGGGGTGTCACGGTAAACAAAGGCAAACAAAATAATTTTGATTTTTCAAGTTTTCATACAAAGATGCAAAAAAAATGATGATACAAAAATCACACACCATGAATTTACACCAAGACAACCAAATCATAGATACGAAATGAATGGGTGTGAACAAATTCGATAGGAAAATTGGCTCAATCATGACATGTGTCCAATATGCATAAGTGTACTCCTAACGAATGAACATCAAAATGTCCTTAGGTATATTATTGTTGATTTTAGATGACATCGTCTTTATCATAACAACAAATCAAAGTATATATGATTTCCACACGAATACCATCCAAAACTGTGTAATGCTTTTTCATGACTTTCAAGGACGTGCAAACCGTTTTAAATTCCATCCTTATAAGGTGATGAAACTCCCTCATTAAAATATAATGCTTTTGATTTTTCTTATGAGGTGATGAAACTAAAATATATTGCCCCTTTTTGGCATAATTTTCTTTTTATTGCCTTTCACTTTTTTTAGGCTCTTTTAAAACTCTTTGAACCCGGGATAATTTTCAATTCCCCACTTTTTTAGGTCCTTTTTAAAATGGTGGCTTTATCGCAAATACCTTTCGCAACCCTTTTTCGTTTTTCAAAATAAATCACACAAATTCTGAAATGGTTTATATTATCCACTACTTTTTGCCAAGTTTTATCGCATTTCGTTCGTTGCATAGATGGAATTGAGATGGAAACATTCAACCAACATATGATAGACGAGCATAGAAGTTAAACAAATCCGTGTATGTGTGCAATAAAGGACAAATGAGTCAAATATGTAGGTAACACCACTATATATCATCTCAAAGACTCCAAACTTTGTAAAGCACATGGATGACACAACGTATTGTCTCAAAATACTATCAAATAGTCACATGGATATGGAATGAAATTGTGACTCAGTCACCCTAAGTGTCTATTCATAAACGGTGCTAAACAAAATACAAAACTCTTTTTGTCTTTTTTAAAAATTTTATCAAAATAAAATATTTTTATATTTTTCAAAATATGATCCCAAAAGAAATATATGAATGGATATACAAAAAGTATACATGTCATAACTCTAGCAATAATATATCATGAAATACAACTAGCGTATGACAAACAAGCGAAAACAATCATCTATATGATATAGCAAGAGAAGAATCATGTGCTAGCAACCAAGAATCAACAAGTCTCACATCTAGTGCCTCTAAAAGTGATTTCCTAACCCAAATAGTTGTGTATCGATGTGTGGGGGTTTCGGGAACCACGAGAACACTAGACTTACACTTCTTAGGACCTTTTCAAAGATCTCAACAAAAATTCCAAAGGTCACCTTTCCTACCACAATATGAACATGTGTAATTGGGTGGGACAACACCTATGTGTTGACCTTTTCTAACATCATTGGGATTAATTAACCCTCTAAAACAAACTATGGTTTTGGCTTTAACACTGGAAGCATATGAACAAAATGATCCATTACCATCACTGCCAACATTACTCGAGTCTGTCAAATCCGTTTTTAACTTCAAAATTTTAGACTCAAGCAAAAAATTAGACTCTTCTAATTGGAGGGACTCCTTCCTCAAATCATCAATCAAACCTAGAAGGTTATCTCGCTCCCCCTCAATTAAAACAAATTTATCCCTAATAGTGTTTTCTCGTGCAGTAAAATCGTTAATTAAACTATTATCCTCAATTGCACAAACATGAACCCTTGAATTTTTAAATTCGTCCAATTCTCTTTCTAAAACTAGGACTCTATCATCACTCTCCTTTTTAAATAATTTTAATATATTAAAGTCATGGTCCAAAGAAACAAATTTTTCACAATAAAAATCTCTTTGATTTTGAACCGTTTGCAAAAGATCCATCGCAAATTTAAAATGAGAATTTTATTTTTCCAAAACACCAATTCTTTTCGCAAACATCAAATTAAAACTATCTAAATCATCAAAATCATGCTCATGCCAACATGAGGGGACATCTGATTACATAAGTTCTCCATTGGAAAAATTGCCATTTCTCACAAAACTGATTTGAAAAAATCAATATCAAAACAGAATCAAGCGCAATAAATTAGCATTACCCGCTCTAATACCGATTTGTAAAATGCCGTGTGCGATACTGATTTAAATAGATTTGCAAATTTCCAAATCAAACTTATTTAATTGGATGTCTAAATTAGCCCAAACCAAACACTAATTTTATTCATCCCCCCCTAAACATGTATTTACGTGTCAAATCCAATCAATAAATAAAACCATGCGATGATTAAGATGAAAACAGAGATTTCAGGGAAAAAAACCTTTATATTTCAACTAATTTGTAAAAGACAGTTTACACGGATTATAATAAAAATACTATTGACATACGAATTACCCGCAGGTGTCGGTTCGTAGTCGTCAGCCCAGGACCACCGTAACACTCCCTATGATACACAGTCGATCAACCCTGTACCTCCCATAAGTGGTACTTATTATCATCCCATTACCTTCCAAGGCACCTAGTTCAGCAGCATAAAATCCCAGCAAAATTTGTCTTGGGTTCCACAAAACAACTCGCACAAAAGTAATCGGGATTTCTGAATTGTAAAATAAAAGCTTTGAACCCTTTAAATTATTGGAGAAGAAAACAAATACTCAACAATGTATTTTGTTAAAGCAGTGTTTCTCCACACCAAAAACAAGTAGTTTGACACCCAATATGTAGCAAAATTGAGGCGGTGAGGTGTCCAACTAAATGTCTAGTCGTTCGAATGACATACGATGTCGTTTGAGAGAGATATCGTCTCCTTCGAACGAGATGCGCCGCCGTTTGAACGACAGTGGTGCTGATCCTAAAATAACTTTATACTTTGAAAAAAGTTGAAAACCTCAAAAATTAAAACATGATACGGGATCAGAAAACTTTTATAAAAAGAATCTTTTATAAGAAAATATTTTTATAAAAACCATTGATAAAAATTTCATAAAATATACCAACACTTTTAATGTGAAATATAAATGGAACTTTAAACATAATTTTACCAAAATCATATTGTTGTGCATGAATGTTGAAGCCTTCTTGAAATTCAGAACGTCTTCTGTAGATGTTAGCTTCCTCAATTCTTTGACGATTTGCGCAGCACACGTCATAATTAATTGTGACAGACAATGTCATTACAAATCTCCCCCTATGTCTAAGACGGTACAAAATAAAAATATTCGAATTATCAACTTAAAATGACCTATACAAATCTACCCTCCCAAAAACAAAAGTGGAAAGATAAAATGACAAGTCTTTAAACTTTGCTTCAATAATCAACTTTTCAAAACTTCAAGCTTTTCTCATCAGGGTGTGCAATCCAAAAGTCTTCATTTGTACCTACACACATGAGACAAAGAAAATACCTCGTGACGTATCGAGTTTGAAATGATATAAGCATAAACATGAAAGCATAATCAATTCTCCCCCATACTTAAACTCTCCCATATAATCATAATTCGTTCACCCATTTTTATTTGTCCGAAATAGACAAGGAAAAGAATAAACCAAATAAATCAAAACGGCGTGTCACGGTAAACCAAGGCAAACAATCTATTTTTGATTTTTCAATTTTTTCATACAAAGATGCAAGAAAAATGATGTTACAAAAATCACACACCATGAATTTACACTAAGACAACCAAATCATGGATACAAAAAATGAATGGGTGTGAGCAAATTCGAGAAGAAAATCAACACAATCATGAAATGACACCGTCTTAATTATATCAACAAATCAAAGTATAAATTATTTCCATACCAATAAGATCCAAAACTATGCAATGTTTTTTCACGACTTTCAAGGACGTGCAAACCGTTTTAAATTCCATCCAAACTCCCTCGTTAAAAGATAATGCCTTTGATTTTTCTTACGAGGTGATGAAACTAAAATATATTGGACCTTTTTGGCATAATTTTCTTTTTATTGCCTTTCACTTTTTTTGGGGCTCTTTTAAACCTCTTTGGACCCCGGATAATTTTCAATTACTCACTTTTTTAGGTCCTTTTTAAAACGGTGGCTTTATAACAAAGGAAAAAAAATAAAATATCTTTTTCAGCCCTTTTTTGTTTTTCAAAATAAATCACACAAACAGTTTATATCATGTAGTACTTTTTGTCAAGTTTTATCGCATTTCATTCGTTGTATAGACAAAATTGAGATGAAAACATTCAACCAACATGTGATAGACAAGCAAAAAAGTCATACAAATCCGTGCATGTGTGCAATAAAGAAAAAACGAGTCAAACATGTAGGTAGCACCACTATATATCATTTCAAAGACTCCAAACTTTGAAAAGAACATGAATGACACAACATATTGTCTCAAAACACTATCACATAATCACATAGATATGGAATGAAATTGTGACTCAGTCATCCTAAGTGTCTATTGATAAACGGTGCTAAATAAAATACAAAACTCTTTTAGTCTTTTTCAAAAATTTTATCAAAATAAAATCTTTTTGTATTTTTCAAAATATGATCCCAAAAGAAATATATGAATGGACATAAAAAAAGTATACATGTCATAACACTAGCAATAATATATCATGAAACACAACTAGCGTATGACAAACATGCGAACACAATCATCTATATGATATAGCAAGAGAAGAATCATGTGCTAGCAATCGAGAATAAACAAGTCTCACATCTAGTGCCTCTAAAAGTGATTTCCTAACCCAAATAGTTGTGCATCTATGTGTGTGGGGGTTTTGGAACCACGGGAACATTAGACTTAAACTTCTTAGGACCTTTTCAAAGATCGAAACAAAAACGCCAAAGGTGACCTTTCCTACCACAATATGAACATGTGTAAACGGGTGGAACGACACCTATGATTTGACCTTTTCTAATGTTCTTGGGATTAATTGACCCTCTAAAATAAACGATGGTTTGGGCTTTAACACTCGAATCATATGAACAAGATGAGCCATTACCATCACTACCAACACTACTTAAGTCTGTCAAATCCGTTTTCAACTTCCAAATTTTAGACTCAAGTAAAAAATTAGACTCTTCTAATTGAAGGGACTTCTTCTTCTTCTTCAAATCATCAATCAAACCTAGAAGCTTATCTCGCTCCCACTCGATTAAAACAAATTTATCCCTAAGAGTCTTTTCACGTGCCATAAAATTATTAATTAAACTATTATCCTCAATGGCACAAACAGGAACCCTAGAATTTTTAAAGTCCTACAATTATCTTTATAAAACTAGGACTCTATCATCACTCTCCTTTTTGGAAAATTTTAAAGCATTAAATTCTTGGTCCAAATAAACAAAATTTTCACGATAAAAATCTCTTTGATTTTGAACCGTTTGCAAAAGATTCATCGTGGATTTAAAATGAGATTTTTCTTTTTCCAAAACTTTAATTCTTTTCGCAAACGTCAAATTTAAACTATCTAAATCATTAAAATTCTGACTCGTGCCAATAGGGGGGACATATGATTACATAAGTTCTCCACTGGAAAAATTGCGATTTTTCACAAAACTGATTTTAAAAAAATCAATATCACGCAATTTTTTGCGGAAAATAGAATCAAACGCAATAAATTAGCGTAGCCCGCTCTGATACCAATTTGTAAAATGTCGTGTGCGATACTAATTCAAATAGATTCGCAAATTTGTAAATCAAACCTATTTCATTGAATGTCTACATTTCCTCAAACCAAACACCAATTTTATTCAGGCCCTAAACTTGTATCTATGTGTCAAATCCAATTAATAAGTAAAACTATGCGATAATTAAGCTGACAAACACAAATTTCATGAAAAAAATCTTCTGGGTAAAAACCTTTATATTTCCACTATAATTTGTAAAAGACGGTTTACACGAATTATAATGAAAATACTATTGATATGCGAAATACCCGCAAGTGTCGGTTCGTAGTCATCAGCCCAGGAACACCATAACACTCCCTATGACACGTAGTCGATCAACCCAGTACCTCCTGCAAGTGGTACCTATTATCAGCCCAGTACCTTCCAAGGCACCTAGTTCAGCAGCTTAAACTCCCAGAAAAATATGTCTTGGGTTCCACAAAACAACTCACACAAAAGTAATTGGGATTTGTGAATTTTAAAACAAAAGCTTCCCTTTAAAATTTTTGGAGAAGAAAACAAATACTCAAAAAAGTATTCTATTTAAAGGAGTGTTTCTCCACTCAAAAAACAAGTAGTATGACACCCAATTTATAGCAAAATTGAGGTGGTGATGTGTCAAACTAAATATCATGTCGTTCGAACGGCATACGATATCGTTTGAGTGAGACAAGATCTCGTTCGAATGAGATGCGTTGTCGTTTGAACGACAGTGGTACTGATCTCAAAATAACTTTAGACTTTGAAAAAAGTTGGAAACCTCAAAAAGTATATCTTGATATGGGATTAAAAAACTTTTATATAAAAAATCTTTTATAAAAAAATGTTTTTATAAAAACCATTTATAAAAATTTCATAAAATATCCCAACACTTTTAATGTGAAATGTAAATGGAACTTTAAACATAATTTTACCAAAATCATCTTATTGGGCATGAATGTTGAAGCCTTCTTGAATTCGGATCCTCTTTTGTAGATGTTAGCTTCCTCAATTCTTTGACGACTTGTAGCGGTATACAACATAATTAATTGTGACAGACAATGTCCTTATAAAAGTCCATGTCCTTGGCGGTGGTGCAACAAGATTTGTTTTATTTCCCTTGGCAGCTTCTACACCAAGTCGAATGGGAGAAAATAGTGTCTCCTCGCAAGATGGACTTTTTTTCGGTAGAGGACTTGATTGAATCCATGCATATGAGGTTAGGTTCTTTATGGTAGAAACGCCGACCGTCAACCCATCCATACGTATGCAGGGTCTGGCATGCGTATGGAGACTATCTGAAATGGCTGTGGAAGCGCGTAGTGGCGAAGATTTGGTGGAAAATACCGTCCATATGTGGTTTGTCTTATTTGACACCATGGGGGGGGGGGGGGGAGTGGTTTTCTCTCGACTGGTCAGGGCTTATCGCTCCATGGAGCGTACTAAAAAAACCAACCAAGCAGTGCAAATTTGGGGACCTCTAGGGGCTGATGATGATGAGGATGTATCTTCCGACAACTATGGATAGGGTTTTTGTGAAGCTAGGATTTTTTTGTAAAACTTTTTTGTGACTAGGGTGTTTTTGTATGTTTTTGTTTTTTTATTTATCGGATTTGGGAATAAATTTGGTTTAGATTTGTTGTAGGAACACTTTGGTCTGCGGAGAGGGGTCGTTGGTTTGACTCCCTTCGCTGATACTTTGTGTAATAGTACTGAACTCCCCTATCTGAAATAAAAAATATTTTGATCATATTTTTGTTCCTCTTGATGAGTTTTGCATTTAAATAATCTATACCCATCGCTAAGGCATACATAATCCTTTTGTTCATATAAATGATTAAATGAACAGTCATTCTTAAAGATTAAAAAAGAATAGCTTTTTGTGAAAAATAAGGGAACCGTACCAATATGAGATACCTACGTACCTCTGGGGTTTTGAAAATTTATGAGTTCCAGCAAAAAGGTTCTTTATAGGATCAGGCCCCACGTAGTTCTGGATAAAGAGAAATGATGTTTTTTTTGGAATAGAAGGGGGATGAGAAGAGTCGTAGTGGGCTAAGATTTCAGACTATGGGTAGAACTTCTTGAGATGGTCTAGGTTGATTGGACGTGCCATCTCTTCTTCGTCAAGGCTAGTGAGCATAGCGACGCCTCCTGAGAGAATCTTCTTCAATATGTAGGGCCACTCCAATTTAGCTTGAATTTCCTTCTGGGGTCCCAGACGGGTTTTGTGTTTTCTTTGAGGGCCAAGTCTCCTTCTTGGACACCATGGTACTTATCTCTTAGGATAAATTATTACACTATACAGAGATGGTACCCTTATATGTGATATAGATCCTTTAGCCTCCTTTCATCTAAGAGCAATATCTCATTAATGTGGCATTGATGCTAGTATTCCTCGTTGACTTTCTCTAAAGAATAACGTGTAGTGAGGGTATCTCCAACTCAAAGGAAAGGACTATTTCCATGAAGTATACCAGAGAGTAAGGGGTAGCCCTAGTAGATACCCAGACTAAAGTGCGATAACCCTAAAGAGCATAAGGGATCCAGTCGGCCCATGGTGGTCTAATAGTACCCCCAATGGATAATCTTTTTAGCAAGCATATGGCCATTCATGTGGGGTTCACATTCCCCGCTGTGCATCTTTTGCATCATTTCTTCAATGTCAGCCCCTATGATGTAGTGCAAATGGGTTCTATCGAAGTTTCTCTTGAACAGTGCTTTATCGCAGATAATGTACTTGGCAACTAATTTGCGAAGGGTCGAACGATTTTTCTTGTTGGCGCCTGGGGATACCTACTATGCTTAAGGAGTCACCAAATATCATAATAACAGAACTCGAATATATCGAAATCTTCCTTTGTGATGAGATCAATGTGGTAGCAGTGGGTTAGCATAGCTTTCTTTTAGACTTGAAAAGGGGCTATTATTATTCCTTTGGGTATATCAACCTCATAGGCTAAGATAGCAAGGGCATCGACTAAGTTGTTCTTTTCTTGGGGTAAGTAGTGTAAGGTGATATCTCAGAACTCAGAGGTCGGCTCTTTTAGGTGGGCATGGAAGGGTACGTCTTTGACTTTCCATCTTATAAGGACCTTGTCGATGATGATGGAAAAATCCGCATAGGCATATAGGCACTAGATACCTTTCTTTAGGGCAACTTTGAGGCCTACGGTGCATGCCTTGTATTCGATCATATTGTTGGTGCAGGAAAAATCTATTTTGATGGTAATGGGAGTGTGAGAGTCATCAGGGGCAACCATGACTTTCTCAATATCGTATCCTTTCTTGTTGGCTGCGTCGTCAAAGAACATTTACCACCTGAGATCTTCCTGAGAGGTGCAGAGGATGTCTTCATCTGGGAATTTGGAGATCCAAATGTCGACTTCTTCTATGAGGTAGTCGACAAGGTAATAAATAATGGCTCTCTCTTTCATGGCTTTTTATATGACATACATGATATCAAACTCAGCTAGTAGCATCAACCATCGGGCCATCATCTAGATAGGGAGGGTGTCTCGAGTAGGTATTTGATAGGATCCATTCGGGACACAAGTCTGATAGGAAAAGTGAGTATATAGTACTGTTATTTTTGAGTGACCCAACCTAAGGCAACACATACTTTCTCTAAGGTAGTGTAGTTGACTTCATACCCGACCAATTTTTAACTAGCATAGTAGATGACCCTTTCTTTGCGGTATTCTTCAATGTATTGGGCTATCAAAGACCCTGCTGTAGTATCCGTTACGGTGAAGTATAGGAGTACAGGGAGGCCAGGCTGCGACGGTATAAGTAACGAAGGTCGGGTAAGATATTGCTTGATTTTTTCTAAGGCTTCCTGACATGCCTCGTTCCAGACATTAATAGAATCTTTTTGGAGGAGTTTGAAGATGGATTAGTAAATATAAGTAAACTGACTGATGAACCGACTTCTATATTATAATTTTCCTAAGAATCCCCGGACTTCTTTCTCCGTTCGAGGTGGGAGAATTTTGAGTATAACTTTTAGTTTGGCAGGGTCTGCTTTGATTCCCTTCTCGCTAACCATGAATCCCAAAATCTTTCCTTTGGTGACGTTGAAAATGTATTTTTGCAGGTTTAGCCGCATCTGGTATCGCCGTAGTCGTTCAATGAACTTCCAAAGGGTGGGAACGTGACCTTCGTGAGTCTTGGACTTAATGATCATATTGTATACATAGACTTTGATCTCCAAGTGTATCAGATCATTCAATATAGGTAACACCTGTGTTCTTGAGCCCGAACGGCATAACCGTGTAACAAAAGGTTCCTCGGGGGTAAGGGATGCAATTTTTTCTTAATGGTCAGGGTGCATCTTGATCTGATTGTATTCGGTGAACCCATCGAAGAATGAATTGAGAGAATGACTGGATGTGTTGTCCACAATTATGTCGATGTTGGGCAATGGTTAATCATCTTTGGGAGATAATTTGTTCAAATATTAGTAGTTAATGCACATGGGGACGTTTAATTCGGATTTCAGAATAGATACAATATTGGCGAGCCACGTGAGATATTCGATCACCCGGATAAAGCCTATGTTCAACTATTTGATTACTTTTTCTTTGACCATTAGCAACTATTAAGTGCAGAGCTTTCACATTTTTTGTTTAACTAGTTTAAATTCTGTGAAAGTTGGAATTTCGTGCTGAGCTATTTCAGGATCAATGTTTGGTTTGTTATCTTAGGACCATGCAAAGATTTCCACAAATTCTTTCAATAGTTTTTCAAATTACGTTCACTCATTCTTATTAAGGGTGGACCCTATCTAATCTCGCGTAGTTGGCTAATAGAACCGAGATTGATAAAAATAGTTTCATCCTAATGAATTTAAATGCGGTTATGTTATTGGTCATTAGCCTTATTAAGATCAGTTAAGAATTATTCATTTTCAAAATCATCATCATCAAGGGTTTGATTAGAATTAAAACAATTAATGTAAGGCACAATAAGATACTGAAAACCTTCGTTTATTTCACTTTCGGGAAAAAATATTAAGAACCACGTCAAAGGGGGTCTCGATTACGTTGTTATTAGAAAAATTAGGAACAACAAAAAAAGAAGATATAAAGTAAACGATTAGGTTGGGTTACATCTCAGTAGGTGGGATTGGTATAACATTCTAATTAAGGAGGGGGTGCATTAATGACCTTAATCAAAGTGGACGGGTCTGATGATGTAGTGCCTGAATGGACAATGCAAAGTGTTAGTCCCAGTGTCTGTAAATTAAATGAATATTTGGAATTACTTCCCTTAAAAACTTCAAAAACGGCTATAGCTTTCTCAGAGAGAGGTTGCACTTATTATTGGCAGTCTTCAGCCCAGGAGTTATTGTCTTAAAAGAATATTTCCATCCATGGCTTCATCTTCTTATTTACATGATCATACCATGGCTTAGGAAAGACACATAAAGAAAAATCCTTTCCTTATTTGATGAATCTCCCGTTCAAGGAATCTCTCAAAATAGTCTTGGCTCTTTCTAAACTTCTCTTTAATCGTGGTTGGTAGAGCATTCTGAGCTCTTTTGATCAAGGTTGATAACCCTGGCCATATGGAGGAAAGCCCTTTTCAGGAATACAGGTTCCAATATTCCCTGTTGATGTCACCCCAAGCCCAGTCTAGGCATAAATTGCATATTCTTGAACATTTATATCACGTTGACATTACCGTGAGCGTTGTGCTCTTGACAAACTCGGTATTTGAAATCATCCCATGCTAGAAGTGGAAGCGATTCGACTCGAAAGCCAAAAAGGAGCATGTCACTTGTCCCATGCTGTATTTTTAGTATTGTGTTACTGATGCCTGCATTTTCAGTACTATCATCTTCTCCCAAGATGGTGGTGATAGGTCGAAGAACTTCAATTTGTGATGGAGAGAGGAAGACACCCCCTGGATGTTGTGAAGCCACGATAGACCAAGTAGTAGGTTGAAACAAGCGGGTATGTCAATAACTTGGAAGTTGATAATGGGATTGATAGGGATAACCCGTATCATGAGTTTTATGGATCCTATCACCTCTCAGTGGGTGTTGTCATAGGCACGTATTACGAAAAAAGTTAGAGCAAGGTCATTTACTTTTAAACCCAAATAATTGAAAGTTCTTAACGGTCAAACATTGAGGGTTAATTCGCTGTCGATGAGTGAGAGATGGACAATCTTTCCTATTACTTCAACGAAGATGTTAAGGGAATAGTTATGAGTAGGAGAAAACTTTGGGATTTCTTCCTCGGAGAAGGAAAGTAATCTAGTGGAGGTCAAGGATCCGACTAAGTTTATGGCTTCTTCACAAATAATGGAAGGAGGGACTGTGGTCCCAGTGAGTAACTTTATCAGAGCATTTTGGTGTAATTGGGAAGACATAAAGACTGCCCACAAGGTGATATTGGCTTGAGTTTTCTTGAGCTGACTGAGGATATTAGTTTCCTCGATGGTTATTTCTGGCATGGGGAGTTCCTCGACAACATCTTTTCCTTTATCTGTTCCTACTGACTAAAGATTCAGACTCTAATAGTGTCTTTTGGATCTTTTTATATGGGTTACGAAGGAGGGGAAGAACAAAAACCCTATTTCTTCATTGATTTTGGGCTCCACACATGCTGATTACCGAACTAACCTTTTTTTGACTTGGTTCTTCATTTGGGCAAACTCACCTCCCATCCGGTGGCAATGACATTGTCTTGTTAAGAGAATTAAATGCATTCCATGACCTTAATGCCTTCCTCATATAAATCATTCGACTCAATAGGGAGGTGAATAAGTGAAGGGACCAACCGCCCTTGTAGATTTAAGGCATTAAGTAGCTCAAAAATACTAAAAATGTCACTGGTTTGTAGGAACATATCTACCATAATATGTACTGCATCGTCCAAACTGACATCATCAATGGGTACCACCCAATTATCTAACTCTTGAGCCCACTTTTGGGCCTCCATGAAAAGGATGCTAAACTTCTGACAGTCAATGGTCATTTTAGAGGGCAATTTCATCCCAAAATCTAGAAGTTGGTTCAGTACTGCTGATAATTCCATATCTTTCCATCCGAACTGGGTACGCACATTAATACAAGCTCTTATGAGGAGAGAAAAGGATTGGTTAGTGAAACAGGTAGGGTGTAGGAGAAAATATGGGCAAACTTTAATGGGCTTGGGTGAAAATATGGGTATGATAGCTGCTTTACAGGGAACAATCTGAGCAGATGGATCGAATTTTGGGTCATTCTCTAGGAAGATGGCACTTGTACGGTGTTGGGTTTAGGATTGGCTGGTGGGGCGATGATACCCCGGTCAATTAATCCTTGGATTAAATTCTAGAGATGGAAGCACCGATCAGTAGTATGGCAGGCAGACTGGTGAAAATCACAATGGGTGTTAGTTTTGAAATTTTTAGGAAGTGGGTTTAGCAACGGACAAGGGTCCAAAGGTTTGATGATGTTTTTGCTCAATAAGGCTTGGTAGACTTTAAAGAGGGGATCATATAGCTCGATGTATTCTTTTCTGATAGGACTAGCACGTCTTTCTGGTGCCTAAGAGGTAGCGGGTTGAGAGATGTTGTTAGTTGAGACTATTGAAATCCTCTCATATTTTTTGGGATTGAACTGTCTAGACACTTTCTTTGGATTGACTTCGATCTTGGTATCACTTTATTTAATCTCCACACTCGCTTCTCGGAGGGCTCAAATGTGTGGGTAATACTGTCCTCCCATAGTCTCTCGGACACGGGGTAAGAAGTTCTTCATAATGCTTGCCTATTCTTCTTCGAAAGGCCGATTGGTTATAGTGGAAAATTTCTCTCTCCATGTTTATATGAAGCTACTAATGGATTCTCAAGGGTTCTACTTGAGAAGTTCTAGGTCACGGCATGTGAGCTCTAACTCCTCGTCGTATTTGTACTACGACATGAATTCTCGAGCGACATCCTCCTAACTGCAGATCCATGATTCTTCTGGGTATAAAAACCAACAGAGAGCACTTTCTCTCAGAGTTTGTTGGAACATTTGGGCCATTATTTCTTCAAAGCCATCGTGAAGAGTCATGGCTCGGTGTTAGTTTCGAAGGTGAACAACTAGGGGCTCTCTTCCCCCAAACTTCTCGATGTCTGGCATCTTGAACTTTTCTAGCAGTCTTGCTTTAGGGTAGGGAGACATAGGGGTGTAATCCAAGTAGTACCTGGATATTCTGACTTGGTCAAACTTCTTAGACAACAGTTTTAGGTCCTCATTGACCTTGTTTAACTCTTCCTCCTTTGGATCGACAACTACTGGCGAGTTAGCCCCTGGATGGAAAAGATTCAGCATAGGTAGCTAAGCTAGTGGCGGCCCATTAGCAAGAGGGGCACGTGGAGCATGCTGATATTCTTTTAGGACCCAAACAAGCTCGAGAGCATGTCGACCCATGTAATGAAGAAAGAGGAACTCGGGTTCTTCAGGAATCTGGACCCAATTTTGCTGCATCACATGGACCTCAGTTTGAAGGTTGTCAATCTTGGCGCTGAGTTGGACTAGGAGTGCCATCAGATTAGGTTGCACATTCTGTACTTGGTTTGCATTTTCCATGGAGAGTTTGTGAAGGTAGATTCTAGACTCGGCTGAAGTAGCAGTGGAACTGGAAGAGCTTCGGGACTGTTCGGCGAAAGATCGAAGTCAATAAAGAGCCAGGCTAAGAATCAGCAATGCGATCGACCTAAGAAGGAAAATGATTCGAAATTATTTTTGAAAGAGAGAAGGAAGAACTGTTATTGTTGAAAAAGAGGGGAAATGTTTTTGACATTTTTTGGTAGAAAGAAGGAAATAATATTTTTGAAATTTTTGATAAAAGGAGAGAAAAATGTTTTTGACATTTATGATAAAAGGAAGAAAGATGTTTTTGGTATTTTTGATAAAAGGAAGGGAAAATGTTTTTGAAATTTATGATAAAAGGAAGAAAAACGTGTTTTGGTATTTTTGATAAAAGGAGGGGGAACATATTTTTAGCATTTATGATAATATGAAGAAAAATGTTTTTTGGCATTTTTTATTTTTGAGAAAGTAGGAGGAAAAGGAAAAATGGGAAAAGAAATCTCAGCATTATTATTATTATTATTATTATTATTATTATTATTATTATTATTATTATTATTATTATTATTATTATTATTATTATTATTATTATTATTATTATTATTATTATTATTATTAATAATATTAATATTATTAATATTATTATTATTATTATTATTATGTTTTCACTTCTATTAGGTTTACCTAAATGTAAAAAATGAATACTGGACAGGACTCGAGCCTGGAAAAATTGGGTTTGAAAAATATATATGACATGGTTTGGCTTGTTGCTGGGCTCATGGATAGAGTCATGTTTTGAAAATCGATGAAATCGTACAAAAATTTGGGCGGCATGCTGACCCAACATTTTGACAGAGTTTCGTGCAGTAACCGACAAACTAAATATGAGTGCCTTAGGTTTGACACCTAAATGAGGTTTATGAGGTTATTGGGTTAGTGGAAAGGCTCCCCTATTGGCATGACTTCCACAATATACTTCTTGCTTTTGAGAGCAATCGATACGTGTGGATAAGACATTTGATATACCTAAGTGTACGTGAATTGCCTCACTATATAACTCATGGGGACAATACGTGTGAGAGAAAATTATATATGCTTGATGTATATGAAAGAGTTTCCTGCTATATACCTCCCATAATGAGTTCGATCAAGCGATATGATGCGGGGGGAGCCGGTCGATATACATCGAAGTACTAAGCCAATGGGAGGTAATAGTCATATTGCTTAGGGTAACTGCGACCAGTCGGACTAGTGCCCATCACAAAATGACCCTTTAGTATGATACAAATTTTGGTCAATATAGCAATGCTCTTAGTGATGTAGTGTGCAAAAATGCATGAATCTTTAATTAGTATTGTTGATGTAAAAAACTAGACTTGATCTAATTTTATAATCACAAATAAAATATGTAATTGCAATGGTAAATAAAGAGATATAGAGAGTTTTTAAAGTGGTTCAGCTATATAAGAAAGCCTACGTACACTGTTGTTTTATTGATTTAAGAGGTTACAGAAAGCTAGGTACTTTTGTAAATAAGAATATCCCAGAATTCGTTCGATCGTGCTCTTGATGAAAGGTATACAACGTATTTATAATGACCCGAAAGTCAAGGGGAGGAATGTCAAGGGATGGAATGCCTATATACATTTAATCATTTAGATCCTTACATAATGAATATAAGGATTAATTGTATATACCACATGTAGTATGACCCTTGGCATGATGACTCTTCATTGGCCTTGTTGGTTGGCTTTCCTTATGTTGTCGGTAGCGTTACTATCTCCTGACTAGGATTTTAGCTATGTAGGAGGACACGTGTTCACTTCTGATTGGTCCATATAGGTGGATAATGTTTAGCATCAATAGAAGCCCTCAATGTTCCATACTTGATGCTTGCATAGAGCATTTAATTCTGGAAGTAGCTCAGAGTATTTTCATGATGCTTGGTCGGCAACCGACCTCCCACACTTGTAAAATTTATTGGTACTATTTGAAAATGTCATTTTTGCAAATAATTTGAATTTTAGCGAACAACCAAAGGGTAAATGGGTATTTTTCACCTTCTGCATTACGAAGCCGTCGGAATGTCAATAGTTGGTACATTTAATCGTTACGTTCGCCGTTTTTGAGATAAATTATAAAAATGCGGTAGGCTTTTCCAAACTTTGCCTTACCCCAAATCTTTGAACTGTAGCAGCTATTTTCTGAGCTTTTTACGCGATCGTTCGCAATCATTCATCTTTCCTTTTTGATATTTCTTGTCGAATCCTTAATCTTATGTAAGAACTCTTTCTTTCTCTCCGTTTTTCTTCATTTTGTTCTTTATAAGCCATGGTTTATGATAAGCACCCAAAAGTGTATATTTTATACCCCGAATAGAGACATTGTAGTCACTCGTTTTAATTAAAATTGGCCTTCTATTCGTATTTATTTATTTCTCAGGTTAATACGCAATTGCGGTACAAATAATGCTAAATCAGTACAATTGCGACACATGAGCGGTTAAAGCAGTGCAATGAAGAAATTCAAAGCGACCGCGAAGTATGGAGTCCTATTTGAGCATGACGAGATGTGTTCCAATGCCCGAACCAGTCCCGTAATCTTAACCTAGCCCAGACCGAGCCCAGTCCATACCCCGACCCTGTGTGTTGAGTTTGTACCTTTTTAGATTTTCTTAAATTTTTATTCTGCATCGTTTTATTTTTAGGATTTATTTTAGAATTATTTAGGATTTTTAGAATTTATTTGCATATTTTTTATATTTTATTAGTGAATTTTTATTTTTATTTTTATTAGTTATTATTTTATTTTATTAGGATTAATTTTTAGGATTTCATTTTTTTAGATTTTACATTTTTAGGATTTGAGTTTTTAGTTTAATAGATTTTTATTTTTACTTTTATTTCTTTTTAATTTCATTTTTTTACTTGAGTTTTTATTTTATTTTTAGAGTAGTATTTTATTTTTATATTCTTAGTTTTGTTAGTTTTATATATATATATATATATTTTAGTTGTGTTAATTTTAGGGGTACAAATTAAACACACACTAAATAACTCCAAACTTAAACACACCCATATATTCTACTTCCATACACTCATATACACACAACACAATCCAAACCCCTCAACCACACCAAAATACCCTACACCTTACCACACTACATACCACCAACCCATCTTCTTCAACCTCCATCCACACCACATTCTCTTTCCTCCATTACCCACAAACACCAACCTCACCCACCATTTCTCTACTCTCTCTCATCCATCATTAACAAAATAAACCAACACCATATCGCCACCAATCCTCACCTTCCGGCCCACAACTCAAAACAGCCAAAAACCCGGTGACCCAGCAACCTTACCCGGACCTCCCAGCAGTACCCTTCGCGACCCATTTGTGATTCCCATTTCCGACCCCATAGCTTCCAGTGAGGGTTGGACCAGCCTGAACCCGAGACCCCATAGCCCGACCTCCGCAACCCGGACGGAACCCGCGACCGGCGCTGACCCACCCGCAAAAAAAAAGTCTTGAACTTAGCCAAAAACCAAATCCAAAAAAATCTCTTCCAAACAAACCAACTTCATGGGTTATAAAAGAAAAGGGTCAGCTCATTCAAAAGAAAACTCTCAATAGGAAAAAAAAAGACACGCAGAGAGAGAGGGAAAAAAAAAGACACGCAGAGAGAGAGAGAGAGAGAGAGAGAGTGTATAATATGTACATAGTAGGTACATAAAAAAATTCAGAAAAATATTAAAAGAAAATTAGTTTAGCTCTAGGATAATTTTTAGGTTTAGTTTCTACTCTTCTTTTTGTAATCAAGTGCTGAAAATTGTGAAGAAGTTGGACGCATGTCAAGGCACATTTCAAAAAAAATTTGGGAAAAAAATTGCGTATTGTATTTCTACATTCTCTTTTCAATTTGTTTCCTTCTTGACATATTATCTATTGTTGTTTATGCACACATGAGCATGTTTGGCTAAACACCCCGTTCAAGGGGTGAGATACACTGCGTATGATGTTAGTTTAATTAATTGGTTTCTTTAATTTTATATTTCTAGGTAAATTAATTTTAACGGTCACCAATTAATTTATGTAACGAGAGTTAGTGAATTAATTGAACAAATTAATGTTTGAATTTAGGAATCGAACTAGAGATAGGTTTTTTCAAAATTTGAATATTAATTCGATGTTGAAATTTGAAGATTGCTATTGTTTTCGTTAAATTGATCCTAGCGGATAATTTTCTGAAAATAGTGTAGTCCTTATTTTTCATTGTGTGACATTTTTAAATTAATTTTCTGAAAAAGATTTTATTAAATTTATAATTTTAACGAGAGTTAGATTATCGATTTAATATTATCTCAAAACATTTCAAATTAATAGACTGATAAATTAAAATAATTGAAAATGCAGTGTAATCCCATCTCTTGACTTCCTCACATTGTTTCACACTCGGTTGCACATTCTTTTTCATTATTTAGTCATTTTATAATTTTTAGCATTTATTAGTAAATTTTTCCCTTGAAATTGTTTAAAAAAAAAATATTTTCATAAAAAAATTGGAATTGCACATTTTCACATTAATTGTTTCACCTTAGAAGTTGGATTGATACCCGTACTTACCGCAATACGAGTTATTTTTAGACAAGTTTTGTAGGTACTCAAGAAAATTTTGAGAGTGACTTTTGCACTACAACGATATACCCAAAAAGCTTCTTATCAGTTTACATAGTTGATGCTGATTCTCTAGAGGAATTTAGGAAAACTAGAAAATCCCTTCTTGGGTTGATTTAGAAATACCTCCCAACGCTATAGATGTTTACTCTTTAGTTGAGGGTCATTGGATCCCAACTTTATTTATAGCTGAGTGAGATTTTACCTTTCCACCAAACCCTTTTCTTTTTCATTTCTACCAATATTTTGACATTGTTCCAGCGAAAGTAGCCCCCAACACCTGGAGAGTTATCAATGTTGTGAATAGACTGAATGAAATCTATAGAACCCATATTGGAATTCCAGAGATTATGTTCTGTTATAAATGGTCTATTACAGGGGAGAACACTTATTATCTAAAAACAAGACAAGCCAATAAGTCTATAGTGTTGAATTTTCCTGATTCCAATAACGATTATTGGGATAATGCTTTAATAGTAAAAAATTGGCAACATGTTCCACTTGAGAATGGAGTGGCCTACCATGGTCACAGGTTCCTTTAGTCACTGAATGGGATAGGTTGTTATTTCATTACTTCGCCTTTTTTTACTAGTTTCTTTTATGATATATGTTAACTGCTGTTATTTATTGCTTTTTTTCCAGAAGAACATAAGAGAAAGCGACCCAATCCAGGTGAAGTGAATTTAGAAGAACTCAAATTATTATGGGGTTTGAACCAAAGGACAGTAGAAGAGCATCCCCGATCATCTTCTGTATTGCTAGATTATAAAACTCTCATCACTTCTTTTGTAGCTCGGCCAACAACTGATGTGCCTTCAATTGTAATTGATTTGGAGAGGGATCAGTGTCTACTTCCTTGGCCACTGAATCTGTTGGCGTTGGTGCTGAAGTTGGCACATCTTCTTCCTTTGATTCCAACCTTGCCCTTTCTATTAGCATGGGGGAGCGTTAAATTCCCAACCTTTTGTAGGATGATTCTGCAGCTGGTGCTAAGAAACTAGTTAATACCAATGCCCCAAAGAAGAAGGTTGAGGCTAGTAAGAAGCTAGGGCTAACAAAGGTGATGAATATCCTCTCAAAAGACTGAGGAGAGGTCCTGCTGATAAGCAAGTTGAAAAAGATGTTGACGTCGACCAACATGGATTGGTCGGTATAGTCCTATCTGTTGTTGGCTCATCTGTAGCCTTTAGTTCTAGCTTGGCTAGGAAGTTGATCAAGTCTGGCACCCTCCCATACCATCGGACTATTGTTGCCTCAATGTCTCAATCATAATTATCAGCAAGAGCTACTCAAAGCTTGGCCTTGTTAAATTTGCATATTTGAAGTTTGTCGGATACTGTTCATATCTTCTTTGATTTGTACTAACTCAGATTTTTTCTTGCAGTTCCTGGTTAATTACAACCAAATGCTGGAGAAGAACGATCAACTACATCCTTCTTCGAGAGAAGTAAAGGAGGCCTTTAAAGGTCTTAGGAAATTCGTGATGGATTCCCAATAATCTTTGGAGAGAGAAAAAAAGGCTTAAGAGGAGAAGATCGAGACTGCCAAAGACGCATGACAGAAAGATGATGATGCTTTGTCTGTGGCTAACTCGAACATTTCTCAAGCTGAGTGCATGGAAAAGGCTGCTCAGGAGAAGGTAGCCAAGTTTTCGACAAACCTTTCTGCTGAGAAAACTAAAAGGAATAAAACCAGAGAAGAATCCTTCAATAAGGTATAGGATAAAGCCATATTTTCCACTTCTTCCCGGATAGCGTATGCTAAGAAGAATCTCTTCAAGGATGGTTGGTCGACAACTCTAATAGAAGTTACACTGGTGAGGACTTAGAGCTATTTTTAAGGCATAATCCAGGATCCCCCCAATCTTGATGATGATATTGATGATGATGTAAGCTCAGGAGAATCTTATTTAGCTATTGAGCCCAGTGTTCCCTTAGCCGACCAAGATACTGCTCCTCCTATTGATTCAGCTGCCCCTTCTACCGACCAAAATATAAACCCTGAAGCTGAAAAGGATAAGAAGAAGTTGTAGACTTGTTTGGCTGCTGGTCTTTGTAACTTTCTTTTGTTTTCTTTTTGTCTCTACTCTGATGTACTTGTAACGTTCCTTATTAATTAATGAAAGAACTTTTCATTCAATTAACATGTCGTTTGTTATTTCTCAGCTATTGCCCTGTCTTCTTTTATTATTGATCAATTATTACTTAATCTTTTTAGTTTATGGCCAAGATAGAGCAAATTGCCTCCACTGACTTCGACCTACTGAAATGCTACATCAATGGTGGCCACTTGGACTCGAATGATGAAGAATTAACAGACTTTCTCGGCACAGACGCTTCTGGTCAGGCAAGGGATGCATACATTTATCTCAAGTTTCTTCTAGATCAGGCTGTGGCCAATAATCTTGCATACTATGAGATGATTGAAGATTTGCAGGCAGATCATAATGAGAGCAATGCGTTACTACATGCTTGCTATGAAGAAAAATACAAGGTATTAAGAGAAGAATGGGGTTTTGATGATAAACTTGAAAAAGACTAGAGAGGTAGATGAATCCCGAGAAATTGCCAAGCTCTTGGAACAAAAGAACAATAGACTCTGAAATAAGCTTGATACTTTAAAATAATATTTTTTTACTAATATTGATGAAGAGGCTTCTTTTTTAGAAAAGGAGAATGATAAGATTATGGAGGAACTTGAGACTCTAAAGAAATCCAACCCTGGACAATTATACGATCAAGAACGAGCTGACCAACTATTAAGGAGGCTAGGACTAAGAAGACCTTAGCCGACCCAGCTGCTCAGTTGAAAGCTAAAAGCCAGGATGTTGTTAATTTCTCTTCACAACTGAAAGCTAAAGACAAGGCTCTTGCTTACCATTCTTCCCAATTAAAAATGAAAGATGATGTAATAAAGTGGCTTCAACATCATGTTAAGAGATTGACTTTTCAGTTTCACAACCAACCTCGAGAAGTATGGATAGAAGGCTACAATGAGCCTCTCGACCATGTTGTAGATCATCTTGCCAAGAGTCGTGATGAAGGGTATATGTGGGGATGGACCAATTGTCTAACTTTGTTGAAGCATGATCGGGACAACAAACTGTGGTATTAGAATGAACCTGGTTTGCTAGATTGTAACAAGTCTCCGTTCCAGTTGGATAATCATGGATCCCTCCCGATGCCATCTCTCAGTGTTTAATCACTAAGTACTTGGGGGATTATGATCTCCATAATGTTCATAAAACTGTTCGAAATTCACATCTAATTAACGCCCCGAGCAGCAGTAATGGAAAAATGTTAGAAGAATTCAACTTTATTAGTTCTCCCTATACATTAGATGATCATCTTGCTAGGATGGAGCGAGTGCAACCGACTTCCAAAGCTGAAAGGAAGCGTTCAGCTGAATGATTTTCTTATATTTTGTTATTCATTTGACTGTAATACAATTTATACGAATGGAAATCCATAGGTTTGTTTTGTTAACTTATGATTATTTTAATCAATCAGTGAACTTGTCATTGTATTGCCATTAGTTCTACTAATACACTTAGACAGATTAATCTAAATTTAGTATTAGTTACTAGTGGTAATGTCATTAATTCTACTAATGCACTTATATATATTAATCCAAATTAGAATTAGTTATCAGTGGTGACCAAGTATATGAGGAATATATGTTCATATTCCAGTATTTAGGAATTTTTACATGTCGTCCTACATTTAAATTAGTCGGGTAAAACTTATTTGTAACTTTCTTAGTTATATACGAAGTTTTACACTTCTTGCTCTTGACTTGTTTATACAAAATCATACATGAAGTAATCAAATTCTTGTTCGTGATTTGTTTGTACGAAGACATACATGAAATAAATTGTTGTTATCGACCAAGTGCTGAGGATTTTAACCCTGTTTTGACTTGGTTATTTTTGTTGCTGACCAAGTGCTGAGGATTTTAACCCTGTCTTGACTTGGTTATTTTCGTTGCTGACCAAGTGCTGAGGATTTTAACCCATTTTGACTTGGTCGGATTTGAAGATATATATATGTACTATGTTATTTGTATTTTAGGGGATGTATATTATCATTGTACTCCGAAAAAATAATCAAAAAAATTGAATGGAATGAAATCAACATTTTATTAATACTCAAATAAAAGCAAAAGAAATACAATACTGGCAATCCTTAGAATCACTGATAATATTTTCTGAGGTGCTCGACATTTTAGGATTTTTGAATTCTTCACCATCCAAAGTCTCGATCTGATAGGTTCCTTGTGGGATTATTGTAAGGACATAATTCTCATGTCCGTTATCTTACAGTTTTGTATGTCGTACGCCGCTACATTTGGCTACATTTGGCACGTCTCTACACGATCGCTTACGAAGGCCTCTATCCGAAATCCAAGCATCAAGCATTCAACAACTCCGTTAATGAGTCCCTCATCTGCCGCAACGACTTCACGTTCCTTGATTTTAGGCTCGTGATGCAAGTGGAACGCAAGGGAAGTCAAAACAGTGAAATAAGGCTTGATAGTGAAGTTCAAGGTCATTTTCGTAATTTCACATTCGTAGTTTGGAGGTACGGTCAATTGGAAAATTGAAGATCTTGCCGTAACAAAGATACTGGAAGAAACGGCACCTCAATCCGAGTTACGGTGAAGGAGTTATGACTATTTGAAGTTGGAGAAAATTTTCCAAGAAAAAGACTTAAAGAAATGCGAAGTGTTTTGTTCTTGGACCAGCGCACTTTTTCGAACCGAAGCCCAAACCAGTTCGGTGGGGCGAACCGGTTCGCAGGGGACACCGAACCGGTTCGGTGTACCTGACGCTGGATAAGATTTTAGTGTTTTAAAATTCTGGATCTCTTCATCAGTTTTTCCTTTAAATACCAACTTCGGGAGAGTTGTTTTGCAAGACTTTAGAAGACGTTTTTGAGAGTCCAAATACCTCTAGTCTTCATATTTTTGAGTCCCAAGACTCATGTTTTGATTCACACAATTGCCAAACCTTTGTGAATCTTTTTGGTAACCCAAGAACACAACCTTGTGTTTGTTCAAACCTTTGTGGACAGATCTTTGCAACCGAGGGCTGCGTGTCATTGCTGAGGGGGTCTCTACAAAGTTTTATGGCTGCGTGTCATTGAGGAGTGCTGCGGTTCTTCCTTTATTGATTGGACTGAGGTTCATGGGGGTTCGCTGCGTGTGGATTCATTGCTGACGACACCGACCGACGCCTGCGGGTATTCGTGTGTCACTGTATTTCATTGTAATCTGTGTAAGTTGCGATTTACTTATTATAGTGAAATAAAAGGTTTTACCCTGCGGGGATTTTTCCTTAACTTTGTGTCGCATGCTTTATTTATGGTTTGACACACACACACACACACACACACTCGTAGTTGTTTATTTATGGGCTGTTTCTAAATAGACTCGAATTAAATAAGGGTTACTTAGAATCTTGCGAATTTAATTTAATTTACATCAATTATCACGCACCGAACCTATTCGGTTTTTCAATTATAACTGATATGCGATATGGGCCATGCCAATTGGCTTCAATCTTGTTATTATTATGGATAACTTTATTAAAAACATAATCACCCTCCTTGAGGTTGGTCGTCTTGACCCTTTTATTGTAAAAGCGAGCAGTTATGTGTTAATATGCAGTATTTCTCAGAGCTACATCTTCTCATACGTCCTCCAACATGTTGACATCTAATCGCCTCATCAAATCACTAACTGGGGAATCAAAATTCAGTACCCTGTGGGTTGGTAGGTTGAGCTCGACTGGTACCATGGCTTTAGTCCCAAATGCAAGAATGTATGGTGTCTCTCCAGTTGCTATTCTCGGCATTGTTTCGTAAGCCCAAATAATAGGGTATATTTCAATAATCCAGTTGCCCTTGGCAACATCAAGTCTCTCCTTTAGACTGTTCAATAAAGTTCTATTTATCACTTCTATTTGACCATTACTTTGAGGATGGCATGGTGCAGAATGCAGTTTTTGGATGGACACGATGTTATTTAAACTCCTCGTTGCCGAACTGGGTGCCATGATTTGTAATGAAAGCATATGGTAAAACATATCGACAAATTATATTCTTCCAGATAAACTGATACACTTTCTCATAAGGCATATCAACTAATAGCTTTGCCTCCACCCATTTGGTGAAATAATCAACAACAACGACTAAATATTTAAACCTGCCTTTGGTGGTCGGCAGTGGGCCGATATGGTCAATTCCCCATATAACGAATGACCAAGGTGAAGTTATTAGTGTTAAAGCATCATTAGGTGTTTTATGGATGGCCCAGAATCTCTAGCACTTATCACACTTTCTTGCAAAGGCTATACAATTTGCCCTCATAGTCATCCAGTAGTATCTCTGAGTGTTGATTCGTTGGAGCAATGATCGACCAGTGAAATGAGCCCCACTGTAACTTTTATGCACTTATTTGATCAAGTCTTCCACTTCCATTGGATGCACACAACGCTGTAAGGAGATCGTCAGTCCCCTTTTGTATAAAATAGTTTTTGTCTAACACATATCTCGCTGCTTTATATCAGAGATTCTTGGACTCTTTAGGATTAGGTGGTAGGGTTCCATCTTCAATATAAGATTTGATGGGATCCACCCAGGAATGACCCATATCTACAGTAATGAAACTAACCATCAGGTCCTCATCAATACTCTGATTAGCCAAGATTTTGATTGGGATTATTCTTTTGAGCTCAATTCTTATTGTTGATGCTAGCCGAGCAAGTGCATCATCTCGAGCGTTTGCTATTCTTGGGATCCCATTCATTTGGATGGCAAAAAACTTAGTTATAACCTCTATGGACTTAGGAAGATACGTGGTCATCAGTTCTCCTTTGCCTCTTTACAAATTCAGCAATTGGTTAACGACCAGCTGTGAACCACTATGCGCCACTACTTGTTCGGTGCTTAATGAATGAGATAAATTTTTTCCCAACTACCGAGGCTTTATATTCTGCCTCATTGTTTGATGCTTCGAACTAAAGCTTGAGAGAAAATTAAATATTAATATCATTAGGAGTGTTAAGTATTAAACCTGCTCCACTGCCAGTAGCACATGAAGATCCATCCACGTACAAATTCCATAACAGAACGTCATTGTTGATAATTTATGATATTAATGATCCATGATGGAATATCTTCTTATTTTCCTCCGTATATTTCTGGGTCATTTGATAAATTCTGAATGAATTAACTTAATCGATAGCCATATTAGCTTGTTTTTGAGCTGAGCTATCTTCTTTTGAAGTCTTCTCGACAAGCAAGTTTTGTTGGTCGGGAACCTCCAGATAAGTAAATTTAACAATAAAATCTACCAAATATTGGCCATTCAATGAAGATCTTGGTTTATAAACAATGTCATACTCTCCCAATTCTACCGCCTAGTAAATCAATCTTCCTGACTTCTTAGGCTTGTGGAGTTCTTGTCAAAGAGCCAAATCAGTATACATAACTATGGTGTGCGCTTGGAAATAGGGTTTCCTATGTCTAGAAGCCTCAATAAGTGATAGGGCTAATTTTTCCAAACGTGGGTATCTGATTTCAGCTCCTCTGAATGCTTTGCTAGTATAGTAGACTAGTTTTTGGATTCCATTGTCCTGTCTGACCAAGGCCAAGCTCACTGCTGACTCAGAAATGGCTGAATATAAGTACAATGTCTCTCCCAGACTGGTTGGGAGAGAAATAGTGGTGATCCCATGTACTTCTTTAACTCCTGAAACACTTCTTCACATTCTATATTCCACTCAAAAAATTTCTTATCACCTTAAAAAATGGTAAGCACCTGTCTGTTGCTCGAGAAACAAATCTGTTTAAGGCTTCCACTCTTCCAATGAGCCTTTGTACATCTTTCTTGAAGGTTAGAAACTTCATTTCGATCAAAGATTTTATCTTTACTAGATTAGCCTCAATTCCCCTTTGATTAACTATGAAGCCAAGGAAAATCCATTCTTGTACTCCAAACACACACTTGGTCGGATTCAGCTTCATCTGATGCTTTTCTAACTGATCAAAAGTTTGACTAAGGTCGGCGATATGATCTGAAGCTTTTTTACCCTTCGTTAATATATCATTCACATAAACCTCCATGTTCTTGCCTATCTGCTCTTTGAAGACCATGTTCACCAACCTTTGACATGTTTCTCCCGCATTCTTGATCCCAAAGGGCATTACATTGTAGCAATAAGCTCCTCGGTTGGTGATTAAGGTTATACTTTCCCTGTCTTCAGGTTTCATCTCTATCTGATTATACCTAGAATAGGCATCCACAAAGCTTAAAAGCTCATGGCCCGACATAACATCAACCAATTGATCAATTCTAGGAAAAGGAAAATGATCCTTTGGGCAAGCTTTATTTAATTCAGTGAAATCCACAAACATCCTCCATTTATCATTATTTTTCTTGATTATTACAACATTGTCCAAATAGGATGGATACTTCACATTTTCAATAAATCGGGCTTTTTGTAGCTTCTTTACTTCCTCTTGGATAGCTTGATTCTTCCCAAGACTGAAAACCCTACGTCTCTTCTTGATCAGCTTGGCATACTTACTGACATTGAGCTCATGACAGAGGAAATTAAGATCTATCCCAGGCATATCCTCATGGCTCCAAACAAATACATTTCTCCATTACCTCAGGAACATAATCAATTCTTATTTAATGACGGGATCCAGTGTTGAGTCGATCTACGTAGTTCTTTCTGGCTTATCTTCGTCCACGATAATGCTTTTAATTATTTCCATAATCTGTCCCTTGACTAATTTTGATTCATCTCTTGGATCTAAGGTTTTAACTTCAGATTCACAGTTAGACTCATTATTATCTACCTGGTAAGTTGTAGTCTTCCTCCTCAACTCAATAAGGTTCTCTTGCTCGTCTGAGGATTAGTAATATTCTCTCGCCACCTTTTGGTCTCCTTTTACAACACCTACCCCGAAGTGAGTTGTAAACTTCAAGAATTGATGAACTAGTGACGGTACTACTTATAACTTCTTCAACCCTAACCTACGATGATCACATTATAGGTAGATTAAACGTTTTTATCCATCATGAAGAAGTATATTTTCTCTATACGACTTGATATCCAGGTGTCGATCAACACTTTTAACTTAAACGTCCCAAGAAGATAAAATTTTTCACCAGAAAATCATATTAACGTCTTGTGATAGGGTTCCAGTTGGCTAAGTTTCAAGTCCAAACTCTGAAAGTAAGGATAAAACATAATATCGGTTGAACTCCCACTGCTAATAGAAACTCTGGCGATGAAAATATCTTAGATTTTGAATTTGACATCCAACGGATCATCATGGGGATAATTTACCCGAGAGAGATCATTTTAAGAGAAGTCGATCATCAGTTTATCTTTGTTGACCTTCCTTGGCCGATCATCTTCATTCAGGTTAATTCTCTGGATAAAAGAGCAAGACTGGGATTCATTTAAATAAGTTTTCCTTTTGGCAGTGTGATCGCCTCCTCCTGCATCTCCACTTGTAATCACATGATAATTAAATGGACTAAAACAGATCATAGCTACCTCACGTTTTGGTTTCTTAGGCTTCTTCGAAAGGTCTGGATCATCTCCATAATCATCTTTATGATTTCTCTTCCTGTCATCTCTAGACTTGCATAGAGAATTTGACCTTCTTCTAGGTTCTCTGCTATCACGCCAATCAATAGATTTATTGAGTTTTCCTTGACGGATGAGAGATTTTATCTCGTTTTGTAAAGTGACGTAGTTATCCATTGTGTGACCATGATCCTTATAGAATTTACAATATTTGGATATATCCCTCTTGTGAGGGAATGCCTTCAACTTCTTAGGCCATCAAAAATCCTTATTGTGCTCGATTTCCTCTAGGATATGGTGAATGATAATACTAAATGGAGTATATGTTCCATATTTTTTGAGCTTGTCCTCTTTCTTTGGATTCTTCTATTTTTGCTCCTTCGTATCAGGCTTCGTGGATGGACTCTGTTTTGTGGCCATCACTTTTTTGGCGTTCATTATATTTTCTATTTTTGCCATGAGTTCAGCCATAGTTTTCGGAGGATATTTTTCCAGAGTATAATGTAGTTTCTCAGGAAGCAAGCCACTCATAAGAGCAGTGATGGTTGTTTTCTACTAATAATCAATCACCTCCAATATTTCATTGTTAAAACGTGTCATGTACTCCCTGGTACTTTCCCCTACTTGTTGCCTTACACTTAGAAGATGAGCTACTCTTTTCACTGGCTTAGCTCCAAAATATATGTTTCTAATGAATATCTCGGCAAGATGATTAAAGTTGGTAATTTATCCTCGGGGCAGGTTATTGTACTAAATTTGGGTTGAACCCGTGATGGTACTTAAAAATGCTCCACACCTCATCTCATTAGGAATTGAATAGATATCACCTACAACTTGATATTGCTCATATGGAGAACTTTGTCAGTTTTATTGTCATACTTGGGAGTAACCACAAGAGTTTAAATTTAGATAGAGTAGGAAAATCCACAATTGCGTGAATAAAAAGAGATCCTTTAATGAAGCTCAATTGTAAAGGATTTTTTTCCTTCGCCATCTCCCCTAATCGATCTTCCAACCATTGGAATGATCCTTTTCATTAAGGATTACCTGAATCAAATCTATGCGAAGCAGCTTGACTATTTTGACCACGTGTCTACGTTGAACTCTCCTCCTGAAAGGTCTGCTCGACGCATAAAGATCATCGAACGCTTAATCTTCATCTTATTGAGGCCTCATGTTGGTCGGTTGGACGTTGAGTGTTCTTGGATAACGCTTTAGGAGGGTTTCTATTTTCTCGGGGTCCCAAACGGTCAAAGGGAGAAGCTCGGCTTAGCTTTTCCAAGAGACTTGGCCTTTTAGGAGAAAAATAATGAATATCGTAGGGCTCCATGGACCTGAGTGATGAACTTGCTCCTGGATGATAAGACGTATATAAGGAAGATCTAGAATAATTATGTCTGATGGATATTGGAGGCGGATGAGACATTTATCTTCGAACGAAGGATCCATTTGTTGTGACTGAGCCAATCATCTCACTGTTTCCTACATGGGTTCTTGTCCTCTGGCAATACTAGCAAGGATTCCAGTTAGATATGTTTCCATAAGTGGAGCAGATGGAACAGGTGGGTTGCCTTCATTTATGGCAATGGATTCAGGTTAATTCATCTTTTCTGAATAAAGGTATAGGAGAGTGATAACGACACTAAGAAACACGTTCCCATAGGAAGCGCCAATTTGTTGATGTAAAAAACTAGACTTGATCTAATTTTATAATCACAGATAAAATACATAATTGCAATGGTAAATAAAGAGAGATAGAGAGTTTTTAAAGTGGTTCAACTATGTAAGAAAGCCTGCATCCACTATTTTTTTTATTAATTTAAGAGGTTACAGAAAGTTAGGTACTCTTGTAAATAAGAATATCTCATAATCCGTTCGACCGTGCCCTTGATGAAAGGGATACAACATATTTATAATGACCCAAAAGTCAAGGGAAAAATGTCAAGGGATGGAATGCCTTTTATACATTTAAGTATTTACATCCTTACATAATGAATATAACGATTGGTTGTATAAACCACGTTTAGTATTAACCTTGATATTATGACTCTTCATTGGTCTTGTTAGTCGGCCTTTCTTGTGTTGGTCGGCAGCGTTACTATCTGCTGACTAGGATTTTGGCTATGTAGGAGGACACGTGTTCACTTCTGATTGGTCCATGTATGTGGATAATTTTTAGCATCAACAAGTATATTATAGAGAAAGTTTTTTTATTTGGCATGATGAGTAAGAGAAATACATTGGAAAATAAGTACAAGTAAAAGTAAACCTAGTATGGAGTGAGAAGACTATACTAAGTGTGGATACATGTGAGTGAGTGATTATAGCTCCAAGTGAGTGTAGTAGTGATCCTAAGCATGGATCAAATACAAGTGGCATGTGATATGTTCAAGTGATCATGGATATGTGCAAGTGTGATAAGTGGAGGTGTGTGCTAGTGAAGCCTAAACATGGATATTCTAAGTGGTGTGTGAAGCATGAGGGTATGAGTGACCCTATATACAAGTGTAAGTAGTGTGAGGTGTATGTGGAGGGTATTTACAAGTGTGTGAAGTTAAGAGTGAGTGATAGGTGATATAAACATGAGTTAAATATATACAAGAAATAACACCTATGCAAGAAAGAGATCATACAGGTAGGTACATATGCACACATGCCGAAAATGATAACACCTATGCAAACATAGTCTATCCCTTTTATGACAAGCCATCCCCAACAGATTTGCCACTGTGTCCCTCCACAAAGCTTCCTCCTGCGGGGGTTTCAACACTCATGCGTGCAGGGAGAGGGAGAAGGAGAAGGAGAAGGAAAAAGGTCCCGTGCCCTTCCTCGGGGCACTTCAACCGTCTTCAATTTTAGGGTGTTGTAAAGAGATAGAGTCGCCAACCTATTTTGCATAAAATAGGAAAAAGAAATATTTTCGCCTCGAGATAATGACATCGAAGACATATTGATGCTTACGAAACCAATTAGTTAGAAGGTTTGGGGGCTAAGTTATGAAATGGGAAGGTGTTACGCACCCATCCCTCCCTTTCGATCTCTCATAGGCATGTGTTATTTTTCTCCTTGATATCTCCGTGAAGTGTGTGCATGTATATATAAGTGGCGATCGAAATCACTCGACTCGTGCCATAGATAAAGAGGGAATGAGGTCATTCATAGGAGTGTTCCTAAAATAATAATTAAAAATATAATATGCGTGCTTATCAAGATATCAATTGTTGTGGTGAAACGATAATATGTGTTAGATAAAATGCGAACATGAATCACAATTAGAACATATAGAAATATTTCATGAATAAATTAGTAAAAGAGGACTCGAGTATCGGGTTTTGACTTGGGACGCCTACGTATCCTATAAAGGCATCAAAGTCCACGTAGTTCGCATAAAACACGAGGGTGGGGGTTTATCCCATAAATCCAATCGAGATTTTTATTTTATGTGTCCGTGTAGGGAAAATGGTGTTTTTAATTTGATAAAGTGTAGTGAAGAATCCCGTTTGGAGTTTATAAGTGAAACCCTCTTTTTCTTGTTTTTTGGGTTTTTTTGTAGAAAATATATTGTGTATGATACTACTAATAAAAGATTGGATATTAGTGTGTGTGATTTAATAAATATGAAAAGCTAAAGTAAGAGTTTAAATAACTAATGCAAAAATAAAGAAATTTAAAGAGAAAGAAGAATGTTTGGACCTTCTTTGGAGACTTGAATATGAATCTTGATTGTTGGTAGGATTCCTTTGCAAGTGGGTGAAGAGGGTAGGAGGAGAGGGAAGGGATTTTGCTAAATTGCGTGTGAATGAGGTGGAAATGAAAGGTGGGGAGAGGTTTCAAATGAGGAAACCACACTGACTTTGGAAGAATGTTGTTGAGATCTGTTTCAGAGGTGCCTTAGAAGTGATCTCATTCTCTCCTTATATAGGGTCAAGGGGGTGCCAATTAGCATTTTTCCTAACCTGCCTGTCAGCAGGCAACCCCAGACACATTTCCGATAGGCAGGAAAATGGGTTTGCCATTCGATAGTCTCATGGAATTTTTTTGAAAATGGTCGTAAAATGCAATCTATAAATTCTAATCGTGCACGGGGCATACCATTAAAATGGCTATTCAAAGACCTTTAAGAATACTATGGGCTTCTCCCAGTTCCATGAGTTGACTGTGGGTAAAATGGAGCTCGAAAGCGCTTATCGATCCTTTGGATAGGAGATCGTCGGACGGCGAAGGACCGTTTATCTGAATCAAAAGTTCGAATCGTGCATGGGATGGACCGTTGAAAAGGTTATGCGAGTAACTTAGATGTTCCAAAGAGATTTTCTCAGTTTGGAGAGTTGACTTTGGTCAAACGGTGCCCGAAAGCTCTCGGTGACCGTTCAGAGTAAAACGGGTTGTTCGTCCAAACCGTAAGGAAAATTCGTGCATGGGGTGGACTGTTGGAAAGGGTATTCAGTTCCATTCAAATATTCTTTCAGTATCATTTGAGTTAAGAGTTATTTTGGTCAAATGGAGTTTGAGAGTGCCCGATGGCCTTGAGATCAGTTTTTAGGAGAAAATGGTTCGTTTGTCCGAACCGTTATGCCGATTCGTGCACGGGGGACCATTGGAAAGGGGATTCAGGGCCCTTTGAATATTCATTGAGCTTTCGCTCTAAAGAGGGATTAAATTGGGGTCAAATTGGAGTTCGGGAGTGCCCGGTGGCCTTTAGATCAATTTTTATAATAAAATGGTATGTTCATCCAAACCATGATGTCGATTCATACACGAGGCAAACCGTTGGAAAGGGGATTCGGAGCCCTTCAAAGATTCATTGAGCTTTCGCTCTGACAATGAATATAATTAAAGTCAAATGGAGATAGGTAGCCCTCGATGGCCGCTAGATCGGTACTTGAAGTATAAAAGAGGGTTTATGGTGAATGGGGAAGTGCTGGGGCCTAAGGAGTGGCTTAGGGGGGTCCTAGAATATGGTGTCTACAACTACATACTATACGGAAAGGAATACGAAAATCTCAATCGGTGTCCAGTATGCGAGGAGCATATATATATGCAATCTATTGGCAAGTAAGGCACAAGCTCAAAAGTGCCTCAAAAAGTGTTGAAATATTTTCCCATTGGGCCTAGATTGAATAAGTTTTTCACAGTACCATGGATAGCAGAGGCAATGACTTGGAATGCTAGGGAAGAAGTAAAGGATAATCTCATGTGTCATCCTATTGATTCTACAACTTGGAAGAGGATGAATGATGAGTATCTCAATTTTTCTCGAGAACAATATCCATTTGGAAATTTATGTCCCAATCGGAGTGTTTGGAGAGTGATCTTAGTACCATAGTGTATGAGACCTGCATTTTTGATGTTGTCTTTATTGATACCTGGGCCAAAGGCACCAAGTGAGGACATCGATGTCTACTTGGCTTCTTTTGTAGAAGAATTAAATGAATTATCGAAAGAGGGTGTGCAAGCATTTGACTCTTTAAAAAAAAGAGTTTACACTGAAAGCTATGTTGATGTAGGCAATTCATGGTTTTTTAACTTATGGGACATTATTCGATTGTATAGTACATGGTTATTTGGAGTGTCCTATTTGTGGAGAGGAGACTGAATCTCTGCATCTCATCGTTAGTGCAAAATATATATACCATTGTTATAGGAGTTTTTTTACCCCCGTTTATAGTTTTAGAATTGATAAAGGTTTTAATTTTTATCGGGCGGGTTTGAACGTAGGCTACCTCTGAGAAAACTTTTAGGTTTAGAAATTGAGAGTAAATCTTCTAATTATGGACCTAATATGGCAGGTAAGAATCCTAAATTGAAGAATGTCAAGCATAAAAAGACCCCAGCTGGGGATGGAACTATGACAAGAAAGGCATGGTCTAAAAGGTCAATTTTATTTAACATGCCTTATTGGAAGAGTAACCTGGTGCGTCATGCATTGGATTTGATTAATGCGAAGAAGAACATCACTGTATTATATGTACAATGATGTTCCCATAATTCAATGCATGTATTATATGTATAGTCCTACGAAGGCGTGTATTATATGTACAGTGATGTTCAGTGATGTTCTTATCCGCATGTATTATATGTACAGTGATGTTCACAATCCTTTGCAAGTTGGTTGAAAGATTAGATGGAACCTTCAAATTATATATTGTGTCTAAAATCGCCTTTCTTTATTCACTCATCAAAGTAAACACACCAAGGGGTATTATTGTCCTTCCCCAACTATATTTTTCAACCATAGTTGTGGTTTAAGTTTCAACGATTTGAGGTCTTTTTCGCATGAATTCTGGGAACATGCCTTCTACGCATGAATTGTGGGAACATCACTTTACATATAATACATGCGGAGAAGAACATCACTGAACATATGTACAGGCAGTCCCACAATGATGTTCCTACAATTCATGTGAAGAAAAACATCACTGTATTATACAGGCAGTCCTACGACTCACAAATTTCTATATGAGATGTAGAGTTTCACTCTTAAAAAAAATAAGATTTCTTATTTCAAAAAATATTTCATATCAGAAGTAAATCTTTCAAAAAACAGATCTAATGTTTCGAACACTTTATTTACACACAAAACTAGTTTCACAAACAGTAAAACTTAGTTTTAGAAACAAATCTTTTAGATCTCAAATATGGACTGATTTGGAGCCTCATTTTCAATAAAAAATGAAAATAGAGAATGGATCTAAAATGAATATACAAATACAAAACTAGATACAAACAAGAGAAGAAAAATAAACCCTAGATATATGTGAAAATGTATCTCAACGTATTTCTCATAATTTCTAGGAAGAAATGCGAGATCTACAATGAGATTAGGGTTCCCAAGAGAGATAAAGTGTGAAGATTTTTCTTCAAACTTCTAAAGTACCAAACCCTCAAGAAAATCTAATGAGACTAACACTCAAAAATGATTTTATGATCTGATATAACTACAAAAGTGTTTGGGAGAAAACGTAAGGATTTTCTATCTCAGGACTCTAGTTTTCTCTCTCTCTCTTCTCTCTATTTTTTCTCTCAAATGGGTGAACTTTAAAAAGTTCTCAAATTCCTCTACTATGTGTTCTATTTATACCGAGTGAGGAACCTTCTGGACGTACGAAGCAAACCAATGGTGGAGATTGAAACGTTTGTTCGGATACAAATCTAACTGTGGTATATGGACCGCTCAACCGCTCACTCCTATTAGTAATTTATAATCTCAATTGGATTCACTCAGATGACATGCAGTATTTAGATTAAAATTAATCCAAAAGTTAACAAACGTCCTCACTAATGTGAGACATAAGAAACACAAAGATAACAAACCAGAAACCAATATGTGAAGCAATTTTAGCCATTGTTAGACGCATGTTTTAGATATTGTAACACCCCGCATAATTAAATACCGGGTGGCCAGTCCCATACCAAATTAAAACAGAATATACAGTTGGCTCATTCTTAGCATCACTGTCGAAAACATTTACAACTCACCCAATACCCAATTAAGCTGGTGTTAAAAACTTTCCAAATTTTAATTTAACAAAATCCCTTTCCAATTTAAGAATAACACAACACATTTTATTCTACAACACAGATCACTAAATAAATAACTCAAAAGAATTTAAGTGCAATTGGAATAAACATTCCCAAATAATATAAATCCTTTACAATAATCCCAACAATGTTAAATGTATTAAAAAGTCCCGAATACAATAGAATTTGACCTCAATAGAAAAGATAACTGAATCCTTTGGGCGACATGCCCTAACTAAGAATACTGTGAATCAAAAGATGATAAGCGTCTAAACAATACTTCCATAGCTCGTCATAATCAACTATGGTTGGCGTCCCTGTTGCTGGACACCTGATATAGAGATACAATAGAAGAGAAAATATGCAAGGAAACGGGTCAGAGCCCGAATGTGTAGAGTATTTTTTTAAAACAGCAAGTATTTAACAAGTGCAATAAAGCATTTATTATGTACATGTTAGATCCAACTCTCACTTGCGATTCTCACCTCTCAACTAGAGTGCACACTTAACGTTTCCTATTAACCTCCTAGTTAATGGTTCCTCTTTCCTAATATCCATATTAAAGTTCCATTCCCATAACATAATCCCCGTATGTCCCATACCATACGTCACATTATTATTCATTTCTATATTTCTCCATTATGATTTAGTTTCTCATTAACATGAATCATTACTCATTAAACTGAATCATTTCTCATTAATATGAATCGTTGCTCATTAATATGAATCGTTGCTCATTAACATGAGTCAAGCTTTTCAATTCTATAAGCATAACCATTTATTAACTTAATTCCATTATCTTTCTCTATTCACCGTTATCTACAATTATCACCGTAGATAGATTTAACCATAATAAATATCCATTTAATTATTTAATCCATTATATATATATATATATATATATATATATATTCATATATAATACAGCACCCCGAGTCACAGCTGTGGTGTAATGCATTACTCTGCTATCATGTCCCATCATCGCATGTCGCTGAATAGGGGACTACAGGTTCGGTAAGATTCCACGAACCACAAACAACAAACAAATTGGAGGCGAACCTAGTTCTCGTATCCATGGGTCACGCACATACCTACGTACCCACAGTCAGCGGACTTATCATCTCCCCGACAAGTCTTTCATAGACCTATGTTCTCGAGCGACAAATCAAATATCCCATGGATTCATCAGGATATGACTGCCCTCACGCGCAAACCTCCCACCGATAGCAAGTAAGCTAGGTATGTCATACACGTAAATCATCAATCAATCAAATAGGTATTATCATACCTATTATATAATATCAATAAGGTAATTATTACTACCCTAAGATATTTCCCATACGTAGCATTATATCTCTTTTAAAATATCATATTTTTACTTCATAAATTAATTATCCTCGCATCCTATAACATCTCTCCACTAACGACGTCGTTAAGGTTCATGCGCGGAACGTCTCGCAAAGCGAAATCCAAACAAGGAACCCCTCCAATACACTACTACTTAACTTTGTCAATCGAGGAGGTCCGAAAACTTAAACTATGCGATCGGAATAACCTCATAACCTCTTTCAACCAAATGTGTTCCAAACTCCCATTTCTATCTAGGAGCCATACCACTACGCTCTTATAATATAATTATTCTCGTATCCTAACATCACTCCACTCCCGACGTCGTTAAGCTTCATGCGCGGAGCGTCTCGCAAAGCGAAATCCAAACAAGGAACCCCTCCATTACACTACTACTTAACTTTGTCGAGCGAGGAGGTTTGTCAACTTTAAATACGTGATTGGGATAACCTCATACCCTAAGGCTACCCTCTCTCAATGTACAAGATTCAAATAAGATTTTCCCCAACATATATTCAGTAAGAAGTCACTAATATCCTACTGGTCCATAACATTATTTCTGCGAACTACTACGAGTTTAGTTCTCCTTTTTAATTACGGTTAAAACCGATAGTTTCAAATCTCTTATAAACACATATTCTTACACTTAGGATTAAACCCTCTTGTAAACTTAAGGATACCCAGGTGTTATATAAAATCACCCGTACTGGTCCTATCTTAAAACCTCATACATCACCATTTAGATTTTAACAAATGAATCTAGCAACCGAAATTCCATTCAATATAATTTCCAACATTTAAATCACTCGAATCCAAATCAAATTTAATTCAACTATTATCAAGGGTTTACTGATATTTTCTAGGTCCCATAATCTACAAATAATAATCACCAAAGATCCACAAAAAGGTTTGGGATAAGAATCATCATTTAAAAAAAAACAACTTTACATAAACTGGGGAGGTCGATCGATCGAAGGCAGGGGTCGATCGATCGATCCCTCAGGTCCAGGCCTGATTTTCTGCATTTTCTGCAACTACGGGTTTAGCAACTTTTGATCATTTAAACCATCATCTAAACATCCCAAATGACTTATAATCTTTACTACATGATATACCAACATATATGAACGATTTCCAATACTCTAAACATCCTAGAATCATCAAAGGATTGGATTAAAAAGCATGTTTATCTCCTTATTTCCAGAAATTTATTATCATAACATCTTCAAGAACATATCAATGGTTTTCACAATTTCTACAACTGATTCATGACTATTTCGTGGATTATTATCATCCTAACACATGAGTTAAATTCCTATATCATTTCAGTTTTCCAGAACTCTATTTAATGATCCATTATTTCTTCCAAACATGAATAATCTTCTCTTTTCATTCTATTCTAACATGGACAATATACAAACTTAAATTGCCATTATCAAACACTTGCCTTTAGTGTAGGTCTGATCCTTTGGTGTAGTTTATCTCAGTTGGTTGTCCCTTCTCCGGTCAAACTCCGGTGGTGGTTGGTGGTGGTGAACCTTGGTTCTTGTTCTTCTCCTTCCCAAGTGACTTTTCCTTTCCCAAGCACTCTCACACTCTCTCTAGGAAGATGGCTGCTCTTATTTGTGAAGAGGAGATGAATAACTCCCATTCACTTAAACTATCAATACTTATAATAGTTCCAAATCCGAAACACTATTCATCCCCCCTAGAAAATGACCAAAATGCCCTTTCGGGTTGTCTATTCATTCCCAAATGACCTGAGACTCAAAATTGACATCCAAATAGACTTTTCTGACTATTTCGAACCTTCCGGACGCAACGACGCAGTCGAAATGACTATTAGATCGATAGAAAATAAATTTCCTTTTTTAATTTAATAAACTAGTCCCGACACGTCCCATACCGCGTCTGACTAAAAATATAAATAACCGAATTTATATCATACAGTCATATCAATGACATCACATTCATGTATTACCTAAATATCTTTAAGTAATATTCAGAACCATCCATATTCATATCCACAGTCCGGATAAAACCCAAATGAATTAATTAATAATAAAATCCAATTAATCCATTTATTTAAAATATAACCCATTTTAAAAGTCATTTAAAATTACGGGGTATTACAGATATCTAATTAATCCAATTCGCTATCCCAAATGTCTCTCTCAATTTTATATTCTACCCTGGGAAGTTTATTGGGAATAAGATAATTCTATTTTAGCCGACAACATTTTAAAACCTTGATTTTAAATATTTTAAAAAATGTTTTCAAATGTTTAAAAAATTCCTAAAAGTATTTTAACACATGTACACACCCCCACACTATAATATGCACTAATTGTGTCCTAGAATGTGCTTAGTGCATCATATTACTTCCCTTTATGGGAGTGAGGATGTCTTGGATATGATCAATTATTGGTGAAGCTTTGCAATACGATGGAGAAGACTGCTCGAAAGAAATATATCATATTTTGTCACCATATCCAAACTAGTTGGAACTCCTATATGGTACAAGCCCAAGTAAGTCAATCATATAGTGTGTTCTCAATCTCCCCCTTTGGATATTAGAGACAAAATTTCCATAAGTAACTTGTACTCGTGGTTCAAAAAAATAAAAATCCTAGATTTCCTATATAAAAGAGCTAATCTACCTTTTCCCATCCTATAATCGAAAATAAGAGAGAAAAAAATACATTACTCAACTATTATACAAACCATTACCCTAAATACGAAAGGATGTACAACTAATTTGTAAAGTGAATGCCTGAAATATAAACACTTAATGGGAATATTAGTTGAATCAAAATGAAATAAGATATCAAAATCTAAAGCCAGTTACTCACGTTTTTCTCCCCCAATTTTTCTCAAATATACAACGGGGTAAAAGAGAGATATACAATAGGATATATAATGAATTATTCTACATGGGCGATGTCATAAACAAGGGTAGATTCAAGGGTCTCCTACATTAAACAGATTAAGGAGGAGTCTTTTGTCATTTGTGAAACGTCCGTGCCCTAAATCCTCAAAAAATAATTATTAGCGTGAAAATACCGAGGTTATAACACTTATGCAGAATCTATTAAGTGAGCACCATCATGCCTACGACTTTTCTAAGGGATCAAACCTAATGTTGTCCAATGGTTTAGTAAATATTTCAGCTAATTGCTTTCAGTGTTTAAATACTCGATATCAAGTTCTTTGGATTCAACAAAATCACGAATAAAGTGATACCTAATCTTATGTGCTTAGTGCGTGAGTGTTGTACTTGATTTTTAGATATGTTTATCGAACTTTGGTTATCACAATAAATAGTTAATTTTTCTTCAATGATAACATAATCACTAAGCATTTGCTTGATCCATAAAAGTTGGCCACAAAAACTACCCGCAACTATGTATTCAGATTCAACTGTTGAAAGGGATATGCAGTTTTTTTTTACGACTCCATCCTACAAGATTGTTTCCTACATAGTAACAGGGGCCAAACGTGCTTTTACTGTCATCTGAACGACCTTACCAATTGACATCAATGTATCTAACTATGGATCTAGTGGTATTTTTTGTGTACCATATACCAAAATTCAGTGTACCTTTAACATATTTAATTTTTCATTTCACACACAACATATGAGCTTCTTTAGGTGCACTTGGTATCGTGCACATACACACACAACAAAGGAAATGTCTTGTCTAGAAGAAGTAAGCTATAATAGACTCCCTATCATACTTATATATAAAGTTAGGTCAACGTATTTCCCATTTTCCTCAATAGATATTTTCGTGGATGTACTCATGGGTGTACGTGCTATTTTGGAATTTTCAAGCCCAAATTTTTTAACTAGATCATTAGCATATTTGGATTGTTTTATAAATAGGCCATCACTAAACTTTTTTACTTGTAATCCTAAGAAATACTATAATTCACCCATTAAAGACATTTGGAATTCAACGTGTATAATATCAGAGAAGTCCTTAACTTGATTAACTGAGGTGGAACTGAATATGATATCATCTATGTAAACTTATGCAATTAATCCATGGTGTTCTGTCTTCCTAACAAATACTATTTGGTCGTTTCCACCCCTCTCAAACCCTTTATTAACTAAAAAGGTAAAAAGGCGCTCGTACCAAGCCCTAGGAGCTTTCTTTAAGCCATATAAATCCTTCTTGAGTCTAAAGACATGGTTAGGGAAGGAAGGATATACAAAGACCTTAGGGTCCTCTATCAAAATACCATTAAAAAATGCAAACTTATCGTCCATTTGAAAAAGTTTGAATTGTAGATGATAAGATAGGGAAAGGAGGAGACAAACAGACTCAAATCTTGTGATAGAGGAAAAAGTCCGGTCAGAGTCTATTCCCTCAATCTGAGAATATCCTTGCGCTATTAACCTAGCCTGTTTCTAATTACAACCCCAACCTCATCAGTTTTGTTTTTAAAAATCCTTCGGGTTCCTATAACCTTCTTGTCTTGAGGCCGTGGGACGAGATAACCAAACGTGATGACTTTGAAACTTGACAAACTCTTCTTGCATAACATTGATCCAAAAAGATCCACACATGGCATCGTTTATAATTTTAGGTTCTATTAGAGAAACAAAATATCCAAAATGAGCCACTTATTGAAGTTGGGATATCGTTCACTAGCTCAGATGGGTTACTGATAACCTTTTCGATAGGGTGGTCTTTATAAACCCAGGTCGGTACCTCGGGGACCTCAATTGGCAGTGAATCAGCTATCTTAATGGAGTCAAAGGTAAAAATATTTCAGACTCATCCAGGACCACTCTTTAATGGTCACAACTCTCTGCACTAGTGTCATTTGCAATTATATTAATAGATTCCATAATAACCTTGGTATGAAGATTATAAATAGGAAAAGGTCGACTTGTTTTGGAGTAACCCAGAAAAATGGCTTTATCACCCCGGGTATCAGATTTTGAAAGGTTTTCTCTGTCTTTGCAGACGTAGCAAATACTCTTGAAGGTTAAAAAATATTTTAAGTTAGTCTTACTATTGTACCACAGTTCATATGAGGTCTCTTTGGTATTTTTCCTAAGGTATACATGGTTAATAATGTGACACGCAGTCTATACAGTCTCAACCCAAAAGTATTTTGGCAGAAGTTTTGCATGCAACATCACCCTATCAATCTCTTGTATGGTCCAATTTTCATGTTCAACAATGTCATTTACTGAGGTGTCTTAAGTGCACTAAACTCATATTTATATCCATTACCTACACAATATTCTATAACACCTGAGTCTTGAAGTCTCCACCTCTGTCACTTCTGATGCGAGATACTTTGGTATCCTTCTCGTCCTTAATTTTTAAAAGAATTTTTAAGAACTCACGCATGGTGTCATATTTATTTTTCATAAAGTGACCCAGGTAAATCGTGTGTAGTCATCCACCATAACTAAAATATAAATGTTACCACATCGACTGATAGCTATAGAGGGACTCATAAAGTCCACGTGGATAAGTTCAAGAGGCTTTGAGGTTAAAATGTCTTTAACTTTCTTATGAGTAGATTTACTCATCTTCCCCACTTGGCAGGAAGCGCAAACAGAGTTAATAGTATTTTTTATTTGGGGTAAACCTCTAACTATTTCTTGGGATCTTAATCTACAAAGGTTATCAATATTTATTTATCCCCATCTATTATGCCACAAATCAGAATCCTATAATCATGCAATCTTATAAGATTCAGTATTTAGAATCATTGTGTAACAGTTATTTGCAGTTCTGTTTTGTGAAACGATACAATTACCCTATTGGTTCAAAATTTTGCAGTTGGTTTTAGAGAAGGTAATAGTATGATTGGAATAAAAAAATTGTGATGTACTTAATAGGTTAGCCTTAAGACCTTTAACTAGTAAGACATCATCTAAAGTAGGGATCCTTTCTTCACAGAGTTTTCCCTTACCTATGATCTGAGATAAAATACCATCTCTAGATAAGACACTACCTCCAAGGAAGTCTGTCTTGTTCTTCAATTTTGTTTCATCTCCGGTCATATATTTGGAACATCCGTAATCCAAGTACCAACCAGCTAAGGCACGTTACGCCTTAAAAGTTGTTATCACCATATTACACTTGAGTTGGGGTAACAAGTCGTCTTTTCTCATCCAAACGGGCATGGTTTTAAAAATTTCTTACCCTTAGATTTGGAAAAGGAGTTAGGGGTCTTTCTAAATCATTTATTCTTAGTCTTAGGTTCCCCTTTCTTATATTTGTAGTTAGAGTTATGTATGGTCTGCTTTAGGAGAATATATGTATTCCTACTCTTCCTTGAATAGTTAAAGTTTTGATAAATAGGTGTATAGAGTCTTTTTGAAGACACTCAGTAATAAGGATCCCATAAACATCGCAATAAGAGAAATACTGATGCGAAGTAGGCTTTACTATATCACTTAAGTCCTTAAAGATAGTTTGGTCTTGTAAGAAACATTAGTCCAATTACCACAAGTCTTAGTGTTTTGTCTGAGGTCGCTTGCAGGCGGACATACATACTTATCTTTTCCATTAGGTTTCGGCTGCTGATTACACTTATTTTACATTGCTTTAGAGACTTTAACATTGTAACTTTCTTTCTGAGGTTTATCAAAATTATGGCCTTCTTTAACAAAAATAATATTTTCAGGAGATACAGTTGTTTTGTTAGTCCTAACTTTTTCTCCAAAACCTAAGCCAACTTTATCTTCAGAATCCATCTTACTTCCTACAATTATGTCTTTTTAGGTTTTAGCTTGAGTTTCAAAATGTAAGCATTTTTTAAAAACATTTAAAACCTTCTGTTTGGATTCATCTAATTCAATTAGAGTAGCTTTGTATCTTTTGTCTAAAACCTTTTCTCATACATGTATTTTAATTTTAAGGAAAACTATTTTGTCTCTTTCTCATGAGCAACACATTGTGCGGTGTAGTCTTCTGCATTCTTCCTAATAGTTTTACTAAGTTCTTCAACACGTTCAGTCAATAGCTTAACCATTTTGTCAAGTTTGGCACTCTTTTTGAGAGTTTTGGTGTATAATTCCTAAATATCACTAAGGTCATCATCGGACTCTCTAAGAGAGTTGTGTGCAGTGTCCCCTATCTATTCATTTGGTGCAGTGGGACTCACACACATGTTTAATTCATCAACAATGTTTAAAATTTGACTCACCCATAAACTAGGATTGTCTACTTTATTTTCAATAATAGTAGACACTGTAATATCACTAGTAGGGATGACATCAATATCAACAGGCATAATACAATCATCAATAGGTAAACATGCATTACCATCAGAATATATGATCTTGGCATAAAAGGACATGCATGATTCATCAAATATGGTTATATCGGTTTCATATTCATCAGCATCACTTGAGTCGTCCAAAGTCTTGCACATATTAGTCGTAATATTGTTATTGTTAAGTTTGACTCTACACTTATTGGAAAAATTTCCCATTTTTACCACAATATGACATTTGACATTTCCAATGTCAGTCTTGGGTGTATTATTATCATTGGTCTATTTGTCATCATTTCTTTCATGAGGCCTGTGATTTTGATGACTTTGATAACCAACTATGCCTTGTTTTGAAGCCATGGAGTTTTTAAACTTGATGATTTTCTTAAAATGTTTTCTCAGAAGATCTATTTGGTTATCCAAGTTATCCAAAACACAATCCTCACTTAGGTCAAGGTCAAAGACCAGTGGGTTCATTTTAGGGACAAACACTTGGGATGAAAAGACAACATTAGATCCAAAGGATCTTTTATTTTGGGCAGTCATTTTCTTTTTATATTCCAACTCCATTTCTACAATTCTTAATTTACTACTTAGTTTGGGTCATCCATGTCTTCTATGGCGTAACGTTTATTGTCAAATTTAAAAGCAAACGATCTTAGGATTTTCAGTACAATTTCCTTTATGTCACAGGTTATTCCATTTACATGAATTTTTTTGACAACGTATGTTAACTTTATATAAAAGTCATCAAATGACTCACTATCATCCATAATAAGAGTATTGTAATGATGGACTAACATCTGAGTCTTCCCATTCTTGATATGTTCATTACCCTCGTGGGCGGTAACTAGTGTGTCCTAGGCTTCCTGGGAAGTAGAGGAGATATATATACATTTGAATTCATGCTCGTTAATGGACATAAAAATGCAATTCTTTCCCTTATTATTACTAAGTGACATTTATTTTTCTTCTTTGGTAAACTCACTAAGATTTTTCTTAATTCTTATAGTGGTGGTTTTAGTCAAAGGTTTTGTTAAGTGTACATAACCATTTTTAATCATATCCCATATGTCATCACCCAGTGTCCCTTGGATGAATGCAACCATCCTTACTTTCCAGTAAGGGAAGTTGCATCCATCAAAGAGGGGTGGACGGGAAAGGTTACCTAGCTTATCAAATCTCTCATTCATTTTTAAGAAACGGATTTCAAAATAAGTTTTTGGAGTTTCAGGATCAAAAATATTTTGATAAACCTGCTCTGATACCACTTGAGAATCGTTCACTAAGTCTTTAACTAAAAGTTAAACATTAAGTAAAATCTAAAATAAACTCGTTTAATGAAACCCCTTTTAAAGCAAACCGCAAGATGTGTGAAACTGATAAAGTTGGATGTTTAGAGTTGGTAGCCTGATTACCTTAAGTTTTTAGAAATAAAAACCTATACTAATTCTTTGAATAGAAGCACAACATATAAGCAGTAAGAACAATAACAATAAGTTTGACATGACATTTTTAACGTGGTAAAATCCCAAAATTAGGATAAACATCCATGACTCCCTCATCGGAGTAAAACAAAATCCACTATAAATAAGTATACAAGATTTACAAGAACTTAAACATGCGACACAATATCTTAGGCTAAAGAATAAAAATATACCTAATTGAGAAAAAATCTCCTCTACGATTATTCTAATTCTGGCTTTGATCTCCCCGACCATTCCTTTGTGTTAATCCCTGCTCTTAGCATTGATGGACTCAGTTAACACAAAATCTCTCTTTGAAACCACACTTTTACTAGGTGTTTGTGTGAGAGTGTTTGTGACTGTGAAGTGTAGGTAAATGCAATATGCTACTCATATCTCTTAAGATATTTATACAGACAGTCCTATGAATCACAAATTTCTATATGAGATGTAGAGTTTCATTCATGAAGAAAATCAAACTTCTTGTTTCGAAAAATATTTCAGATCTGAAGTAAATCTTTCAAAAAATAAACCTAATGTTTCGAACATATATTTATACACAAAACTAATTTCACAAACTGTAAACTTACTTTTAGAAACAAATCTTTCAGATCTCAAATATGGACTGATTTGAAGTCTCTTTTTCAAGAAAAATAAAAACAGAGAATGGATCTAAAATGAATATACAAATACAAAACTAGATCCAAATAAGATAATGTAAATAAACCCTTGATATACGTGAAAATGTATCTCGAAGTATTTCTCACAATTTCTAGGAAGAAATGTGAGATATACAACGAGATTTGGGTTCCTAATAGAGATAAAGTACGGAGAGTTACTTCTAAACTACCAAATCCTCAAGTAAACCTAAGGAGACTAACACTCAAAGATGGTTTTCTGATCTGATATAACTAAGAAAGTGTTTGGGAGAAATAGTAAGGATTTTCTATCTCAGAACTCTGGTTTTCTCTCTCTCTAATCTTTATCTTTTCTCTCTCTACTCTCTGTTCTCTCTATTTTTTCTCTCAAACGGACGAACTATAAAAAATTCTCAAATGCCTTAGCTATGTGTTTTATTTATACTGAGTGAGGAACCTTCTAGACGTTTGAAGCAAACCAACGGTGGAGATTGAAACGCTTGTTCAAATGCAAATCTAATGGTGGTAAATGGACCGCTCAACTCCTCACTCCTATTGGTTATTTCTAATATCACTTGGATTCACTCAGATGACATGTAAAACATAGATTAGAATTGATCCAACGGTAAACAAACATCCTCAGTAATGTAAGACATAAGAAACACACATATAATGAACCAGAAGCCAACACGTGTAGCAATTTTAGCCGTTGCTAGACGCGCATTTTAGACATCTAATTAATCAAATTTGCTACCCCAAATTTCTCTGATAGTTTTATATTCTACCCTGGGAAGTTTATTAGGAATAAAATAATTCTATTTTAGCCCACAACATTTTAAAACCTTGATTTTAAATATTTTAAAAAATCATTTTAAATGTTTAAAAAATTCCTAAAAATATTTTAACACATGTAAACACACACCCACACTATAATATGCACGAATTATGTCCTAGAGTATGTTTAGTGCATCATATTACTTCCTTTTATGGCAGTGAGGCTATCTTGGACGTGGTCAATTGTTGGTGAAGCTTTGCAATACCACGGAGAAGATTGCTCAAAATAAATCTATCCTATTTTGTCACCATATTTAAACTAGTTAGAACTCCTATATGGTATAAACTCAAGTAAGTCAACCATGTATCGTCTTCTCAATAAATAGGTTGTAAGCATTATTACCCTAATGACCAAGCTGTGATGAAAGTTCCCAAAGTCTCTGAGCTTTGGATTTGGTTCCAAGTCGAATGTCATGCATATCGGTATCCTACCCTTAGGATTAATGAGAGTTAGATTCCTCCATATGTTGTTCCTTTTCAACTAGTGAATAATTATTTATTGTCTTATGATATTGACGATGAACTGCAACCTAACCCCAATGATAGTCATCAAGCATAAATCAGTAAGAAAGTGACATCTTAGAGATGGCGGCTATTTTCATGGAGTCCTTGTGTATATCCATTTTTTAATTTGGTCGATCTGACCCTTTTGTAAAAATGAATGTTTTATGAACGAAATGACAAGTTAATTTCATGTCTTTAATTTTTTTATTCTTTATGCCTAGAATGTTTGTTAGTAACCTTACCTTGTAGGACGTGTTGTCACACTACCTTAGGCTTGGAACAATTATGGTAAAAATACATCTGGTCACAGGGCAGTCCACCCATTCAGTATTTTAGCCAATCAAAGTCGTGACACTTAGTGACTAGGGATCCCCATACATGTCTTTATTTTCCCTTGGAATTTTTTTTATGTTTTTGTGTTTCTTAGTGATGAAAACATGTAACCTTGAGGTTTGATTTAGTGTAATCTCTCTAAGGCAATTAATTTGGCGGTCAGAGCTTGATCGGATAAATTAGAATGAATAAAAATTTGCAACAAACAAAGTTGGCCTACCATATGGAATGATAAGAAATCTAATTACAGTAATTGAAATTTAAATTAACCAAAAAACAAAAACTTAAAACTTGAGCAAATCGAAAAAGTTGAAAATAAAATTTCCTAAGATTGACTACAATCCAGGCCTTAGGAATCACCTTGCCCCCCATTGTTTCTAAATAGTAGACTTCTTGGAGGTTGTCTCTACTGACTTTGAAGGGTCCCTCCCAGTTAGGACATAACTTGACATCTGATGGATTCTTCATGTCATCAATTACCTTTTTGATAATGTAATCTCTAACATGGAACTTCCTCGAATTGACGCCTTTCTTGTACTTCTTAACCAAATGCTATTGGTAAGAAGCTATTTTGATTAACCCTTGCTCTTTCCTCTCTTTCGATTGAAGATCGGTCCTTATGATTTATTTATTCAAACCTTAATCGACAACAATTGTCTTCATGGTCGGTAAGCCGACTTTCAGCGGAATTTAGTTTTCATACCATAAGCTAAGGTGAAGGGTGTTTCACTAGTCAACCTCCTGCGCATTGTTTGATATGACTAAAGAATTTGGGGAAGCTCATCCACTAGAACACCTTTTCCTTAAATAACCACTTCTTCATCATGTTGACATTATTTTGATGGACTTTGTGACACCCCGCTTAAAATAATAATGGGTGGCCAGCCCTATACTAAATTAAATCAGGAATCTTAAGTGGATCATTCCCAGCATCTACTGTCGATACAAAAATAAACGCAGAAACCATAATAAGCGGATGCCAAAAATTTTAAAAACATATAATGAACATCATTCCCACTATAAAATAACTACCGAGTAAGATAAAAATGCACTCACGTACAACAATAAAATGATGTACTCATAGAAAATATAACAAGTATAAGAAAAAGAAGTATAACCGAATATGCTGTCGGGTAACAGATAATACAACAAACCAGAGGAACTAAATATAAAAATGCTATATTACTAAACCTTGGGTATAAACCCGATACACAAAATGAATCCTATCAAGATTTACAAATGGTAGGAAGCGACTATGACAAAATCCCGCAATAGTACGCATCTGCTACGGCTCCCATGACTCTGGATATGAAATCATCATCGGTATCCTTACGGTGGGACACCTGTAGTAAACAATATATATATATAGCAAGAGAGAAATATAAACGGGTCAGAACCCGAGGTGTGAAAAATGTTTATAGCAAGTGTATTAAAGTGCAAAATAATTATAAATGTACAATCTCATAATTAAAGTGGAGTCGCACTCTCGTGGAACTCAAACTCACCCCTCGACTAAAACGCGTACCTAAACGTAATGCATTTGAACCTTAATTAAACAACCCAACACCTCCAAGGGATAACCCGATATTAATCTACACGTAGAATACACACGCGTAACCTGCTAACTCGCGTATAACCCAAAATCTGCTTATTCTATCATACCCTAAGTTTATGCTCAAGATTATATTTTAACATAATAACGTATAGGTACACACCTATACCTTACTAGAGTCCATACGATTCTAATTATTAACATAAACAAGTCCTTAATAACAGAATAGGCACACATTAACTTCCTATTCTTATAAAACACTCTTTAACCATTCAACATACACCCGAGTACCAAGGACTAAACTTCTCCCCACTCCCAACATTGCGCTACGTTTCGTGCGTGGGATGTCTCACAAAGAGAAATCCAAATAAGGAACCCCCCCGATACACTACTCCTTGACAATGTTGATCGCCGGGATCCATTATGCCCTCAACACACATCCTATAACCTCAACTACTTATTTTGAGTAACATCTCTAAGTACACACGTAGGATCTCTCCTAAAATCTTTGAGGTCTATATAACAACCTTAGTCACTAAGTATGATCGTTTGACCCTAACAAACAAGTACACCTAATCACACAAAATGTACATCGTAGAATACTCATATCACATTCACCTATAGGATATATATGATTACTCTAGATATATAATACAATCATTCAATCCTATAACCATGTAGACATATCAACCATAATTCACACTTTAAAACACTCTAACATATACGGTTATCGAAAAAAAAATACTTCAGAATGCTATCATCTTCTAGTAATTTCTCACTTTATCCCGGGTTACCATATATCGGATTATTATCACAACGCCATGGTAATAAAATAAATCACAACGTATGGGAAGTGGTCATAGTTCCTAACCGAAAAGTGAGAACGAATCACACCCAATACTTCTCACCCCAAATAAAATCACACAAATAATAATGGACGACTATGACCTGGGGACTATATGCACCCTACTCCTCAAGCCAGGGGCCTCACCCATGTCGTGCAACCTTCCATGATAGCATGTGTTGGGTATGATCACACAATAAGTAAATATATAATTCACATTACAAATGTATATACATGCAATCATATCTTATGTATAAATCATCACACAAGGAATATACATTCGCGCCATATAACCACGCATTTATATATATACATACTATCTCCAATCCTTATGTATAAAGGAAAAGAATCTGGTGATATGTATACAACTCTCATTATACTAACCGTCGTTATAACGCATACCTACCCAATGCATTTCCTTACACGATCCCTCACTTGAAACACATACATCCAGTTCACCTGTAAATTGAATAGTATCCCATTATCCAACATTAAGGATACTATCTCAAAATAAAACGTATGTATCAATCCCTATACACACCATCTATATCCGGATGCCCACCGATATATAATAATTACCCCGGCTATAAGTATAAACCTAACTAGGAGTCAGTAATCTATTTAATCCTTTCAAACTAAGATTTTGGTTCAGTTAGTTCTATGAAACCTTAATAATATCGCATTTTCGATTTAATCCCCAAGTTCATCTTCACTAAGTACATTTGACCTCTCTATTTTTCTCATTTGGTCTACTAATCATATCTAATTAAAATCCTATCGCTAGAAGGATTCGACCCAAAAGCTGGCATAACAATCTTACATCATACCGTCACAACTTCCTCGAAGGGTCCTCAACCTTACATCATATATTAACTCACTTCTAATCTCCAAATAGGACTCCCATCCCTAATGAGGTTCCCCATTACATAGATGCGACAAACTCTAATACATACGTTTGTATGTTCCCCAAATAAGCTCGATACGTCTCCACGATCATATCATGTGAGAAGCCCCCAATAAATCTCCAAAATGTATCTCTCTCATCATATAACAATGTTTGAAATCGATAAACCCAATCGAAATGGATTAAAACTCTCCCTAGAAAAACCTTAGCAAAATAGCCCTGTTTTCGAATCGATTCGGTCTCAAGGGTGAATCAATTCCTCCCTTATGCGAATTGATTCGGTCCCAAGGATCTGTAAGCCTGTCTTAAGCCAAATCGATTCGGTTTGGGTCCGAATAGATTCGGTCACTCAGACCTGTAAGCCTACAACATTTCGAATCGATTCGGAAAGGGGGTCGAATCGATTCGACCTGTTCAACAGCTCGAAAATGGCTTCTTTTCTTCAAAACCAAAATTCCAAAAACCCAATTTATCATCACCTCACCATGATTATTCAACCCAAATATGTTTCTAGCATCAAAACCCATCCTACATCTCATCCCATCAAGTTATATATCCTAATACATAAACATCAAATTCAAGACTTTTACCCAAAAATCTAGGTTTTGACATATAATCAAAGGTCCAATTCTTTTGTCCACAAATTATGGAATAAATGATACATATAAATTATTTAGCAATATTAATCACTTGCCTCAAAGTGGTAGAGTCTGAATCGTCCTCGAGATCGCGTATTAGCCGGACTCTCCAAGCTTTCTCCTTTCTCTTCTCCCTTCCTCTTTTCTCTCTCTCTCTCTCTCTAGGGCTTTCTCTCTCTCTCTCTCTCTCTCTCTCAATCTCAAAATGAGATTTTAATCCCCCAAAGGCTTTATAAGCCTAATCTCCCAAAATACCCTACTTTAACTTATAATACACACTTTAAATGACTCATTTACTCCAATTCGAGTCAAACTAACTTAAATGAGTCCGAAACCGAAATAAAACCCAAGGCCAGTTATTTTGACTATCTTGACCCATCCGGAATCAATCGCGCACTCAGAATCGTCATCCGAATTACTTTATATCATCTTCAAATTTTGACCTCAATTGCCAAAATTTAAAATTCTCCGATTTAAATAAATTTTTTATTTCTCCCAAATAAATTAAATTCTAATTCCTAAAATCACGGGGTATTACAGACTTCCCCCTTACAAGAATTTCGTCCTCGAAATTAATATAAGCCTAAGACTCCGAACCTCAATTAGTTCCCACGCAAACTACCCTCTAGATTACCATACCTATTCCTACCACTTCTCATGACGAATTACTTTATTTAAAAATCGAATTAGTTAACCAGGGCGCCCATACACCCTGTACCTGAGCCCAATTACATAAACATGACTCGGCTCCACTTGCCTCGACTCGTAATATAACTCTCAACAAATTAACCTATAATAGCGTACTAAGCTTGTAATATTTTGACATTTCCAATGATTGAACTCTTCTCAATTCCTGACATTCACTACTTTCATGCGGGGGAGGTCTTGCAAGCGAAATCCAAATAAAGAACCCTCCCAATACACTACTGAATAGCTCTGTCGGGAATTGAGATCAGTTGAATCAGGACTAAGGTTTTAAATAAGATTTTCAAACCATAGATATTGCCCAAAGGCCTATAAAATAATATAATATAAAATAGTTTTGTGTCTTTCGACACACCAAATCAAACACCTCATGTTCAAGACACAAGGTATCAACAAATAGGATACTCTCATAAACACCTAGTGCTCAAGGATTGCACAACCATGAGTTAAATTCTTCGCTCAATAATGACCCCACTAAACCCTGAATCTTCTCAGAAATAAAAATTTCTTCACAACAAGTCCAAGCATCACCATAAGATAGGCCCATCCATAACTGGAACAATAAACTCACGCGCATCTAGCCTAACTATAAAAATAATAACCTTACCGATCCCTACCAAACACATCTTAACAATTCGCACTCCTAAGAACCAAAAACACAACTCTCTATTAGCCTGTCTCAAAACATCTATTCTTCCGAAGGATACCATATAAGTGATCCCCCTTGCTCACTACTCCCTTTAAGATAATCCTATACACCATTTGGTTATAACAACTAAGCACTCACTAAACCTTACTTGTGACGTTCCCAATACCATGCAAAGCATAACCTAAACACATTAGGAAAACAATTCACATACTACCTCCATACTTCAACTTCCTCGCTTTATCAATGGGTCCCTGTCCAGAGATCTCTTATCCAAACTGGCCTATGAATTGCTGTAGGGGTTGCACATCCAAAAATTCCTAAGAGAACTGCCCTCTACCTTTGTTTAGGACAATCCCTCTCCCTAGGGTCTAATTCTCCAAAAAGAAACGTTTCCCTGAAAGTCCTTCATGTCCATCCTGAGGGACAAAATGCTATTATGACCCTCGATAATCCAGCCTATAACCTTGTCGCGACGATGATCTTGATACACTAGTATCATCTCCTTTAGTCCTACTTGATGGACCCGAGTCTCCAAATTTCTTACTCCCTTTTTAAATGAAGGCAATACTCCTAACAACATGACAACGCCGTGTTCATCACATTAGTAAAGGTCAGTAACGTCGGGTTTCCAAAACAAAGGCTGACAAATTCACTAATCTCAATCCTCCCAAGAACTTCACTATTCTTCCTCGAACGTATATACCTCATCGAGCATAAAATTAACCATCTAAGTTATTTCTTCTTCGTACTCCACCATCGTTCGATCACCTTGATTTACATCCAATAATCTCCTTCTCATCTCCGTTTAAATCGCGAAAAGAAAATACTTCTAATCAAAACGTACCCGAAAATCTACCATGGGCATTTCATCCCTCTGCTCTGATGTGGTGACTAACTCCCACCATTAGAGAGATGCACCCGTTAGTTTAAAGGTGGCGAGTATTCGGTACTGCACTTCACTTTATTCAACCAATAAAATATACCTTTGTATATCCTTCTTCTACTGACTTGTCACAACAGTCACATCAACTCCCCCACGAAGATTCTGGAGGATGACATTTCCTAAAGTCTTCTCGTACTCTTTCCCACGCAGGTGACCCTGAGTGGTCTTAAGTTATCGGAACTGCAAGATGATGTGCCATCGCAGGAATGCCAACATTTACTGCTCGTGCCATAAAAATGGCAACTTCGACTACAGTTATAGTCCTTAGAGGCATTTGGTGTTACCTATTTTCAGCCCCTCGGGTTGCGCCGTCTGGGTGAATTCTTCTCAGCGATGTCTGAGAGGAAAGCAACTGTATCAGAACATCATTAAAGTGATTACACATCGCAGAAGATAATATAGGCATAGTGAACACAACAGTCCTAATAATAGGGCTCTACATCAAGAACGCTTATGGAAGAATGCAAAACACCCGCTCATATCCTAAAGACACTAAAAACTGATGATCTGATACTACCTGTGACACCCCACTTAAAATAATAATGGGTGGCCAGCCCTATACTAAATTAAATCAGGAATATCAAGTGGATCATTCTCAGCATCTACTATCGATACCAAAATAAACGCAGCAACCCACCCAAAACCATAATAAGCGGATGCCAAAAATTTTAAAAACATATAATGAACATCATTCCCAATATAAAATAACTACTGAGTAAGATAAAAATGCACCCACATACAACAATAAAAGGATGTACTCAGAGAAAATATAACAAGTACAAGAAAAAGAAGTAAACCCGAATATGCTGTCGGGTAACAGATAATACAACAAACCAGAGGAACTAAATATAAAAATGCTATATTACTAAACCTTGGGTATAAACCCGATACACAAAATGAATCCTATCAAGATTTACAAATGGTAGGAAGTGACTATGACAAAATCTCGCAATTGTACGCATCTGCTACGGCTCCCAAGACTCTGGATAGGAAATCATCATTGGTATCCTTACGTTGGGACACCTGTAGTAAATAAACGGGTCAGAGTCCAAGGTGTGAAAAACGTTTATAGCAAGTGTATTAAAGTGCATAATAATTATAAATGCACAATCTCATAATTAAAGTGGAGTCACACTCTCGTGGAACTCAAACTCACCCCTCGACTAAAGCGCGCACCTAAACGTAATGCATTTGAACCTTAATTAAACAACCCAACACCTCATAGGGATAAACCGATATTAATCTACACGTAGAATACACGCGCATAACCACCTAACTCACCTATAACCCAAAATTTACTTATTCTATCATACCCTATATGGGGGCAAGAAATATGCCTACATAATAGCATGACACGCGGCAAGCACCCCAGTCAAGATGGCTAGCAACAGACGCTCCAACAAGATAGGGACGACTAGAGTCCTTGATAAACTAGAAGACCGAGGAGCAGTACCCGATGAGAATAAAACTCCACGAAGATAGGACTCATCCATATTTGTAACCCTAATGAAACCCCTAACTCTATATAAAGGGGACACCCCCCATTGTGAAAGGGGGCTTAGAAGCTAGAGAAATACTCTCATGTAAAACTCTCTCATCACTCTAATGGAATACAGCAGCAGCCCCGTGGACGTAGGCCATTCATGGTCGAACCACGTAAATCTTTGTCTCTCCTTTATTTATTATTGTGCATACATCGTGGTAGATGGGCACCCCCCATTCCCCAGATTTTTTGACACCACAATTGGCGTCGTCGGTGGGAAACGACACAAAAAGTCTTTCCTTCTTATTGATGAGACGAAGATTTATGTTGCAACACAATGGTTTACATGCACAAAACCTCATAAAGAGCTAATTTTTCTTTTTCTATCTTGCATGAAGTATCATATATTTTATACAAATATCGTTTCATTGATACATTATTTTTCGTACAATTGTATTTACATATTTTAGATTCAATTTTTATCTGCAAATCTGCACAGGATTCTAAGAAATTGTCATTGTTTATTCATGATGGATTTAACTATCGGAGGTCTGCAACGACTCCCGAAATATTCGGAGTCCCTGGAAAAAATCCCTAGTCAAACACATTGTTTTTCTGGGTTACATCATTTGACTCCCTTATCAAAAATTTCTGGGGATGGAGAAATGGATTCCTATGATTGTCTCATGGTGGATTAATCATTGATCATAAAATCCAAACCCAACTGGGTGGAAGGGTTTTACCGTAAATTCACCAAGACCTGGGTGACATCGCGAGGAAACCCCCAAGTTTTCTCGTCGCATTTTTCGATCATCTCCAACCTACGACTTTGGGCTACCATTTAGCCAAGCACTAACGAGTTTTCAGCTGGTCGACGGCCACGATGAGGGCGACCTTTTAGTCATACAAATTTTCACACCTCACTTAATGATAATAGACTGCATACGAATCAGACCAAGCACAGACTTCGGGAGTGAAACCCGCGAACAGGGCCAAACAACATCTCAGTCCCCTCTATTTATTTTTTTGAATAACGAATCTGAGTAATGGACCTTATTACCAACCCATAAAGGTAGAGCTCAATCTGATTACAGAAATGAGACCCAATGTCAGGTCCTTGTTAGAAGACCTCAGAAAAATAATCGAGCATCAGCGAGCTCACCTCCTGTGGTCGAGCATCAGTGAGATCACCTATTTGTGGTTGAGGTCACCTCTGACCTACAACCTACCTGGTCGGGCAACCCTTGTGGTCGGCGACCCATTTGCGACTTACTGGCGACCTGTTTATGACCTACCAACGACAATACTCAAATAATTTTCTTTGATGTCGACCAGTAAGGCAACCCATAAGTTTCTTCTCACGATTTATGATCATCGGCATCATCGGCTCCGCCCCAGCTGGTCGGTGAGCAGGGACAAGCAACGACGAGAGCGATAACACACTCAGTGCGTGTTGATAAACACGAACACAGTAACTCTGGGGCTTAGGTTCCCAGATCTATTGAACTTCGTTAAATCCCAGCTTATAGTTTAGAGGATTTTAGTATACCTCCCTATACTTTCATGATTCACAGATTTTTGAGCAAACTTGTATTTGATTATTCACTATTGGACTTCAAATAATTTGCAAAAATCCCAAATTAACTCCTTGTCTTACACTTGGAATATATTTGACTACTTTTTGCATTTCTCAGTTCTCTCTAAAAATAAAATTATTTTAAGGGACCGTGTGATTTTATTACAACGATTTTAGTTGGCACTTTTTATGCGACCTTATTAAAAATTATTTTGATCACATAAATAGTGGGGCACACTTACAGAGCACTTGTCATTTATTCGATCAATTTAATTTTCAATATTGTCATCCAGCTACAACTATTTAATTTCAGCAAAAGGAGATTAATTGGCTATTTAGCCAGGCACGATGGATGCTCGGGCACAGTTATCTCAGTGGGATTTTTGTGACAAAAATCATTGGATTATTTATTTAATTCATACGCTACTATAAATTTTTTCCCCGAAAAATGGCCGGGCGGATGCATATCTTATATAATTTGTTGAACAGATCATTTTCGTGATAACTTCTATTTGATTTGGCCTCAACAGATGGTCGGGGAATTTACTAACTTCCACAGGTACAAGATTCAGTCCCGACGGATTCTCGGCAACAATCTTAAGTTCTTAGAAATCTCACCGATGTTTGGACAGATGCTCGAGCACGAATTACTCTCTATATCTACTCGGTATTGTAAAACTTAGCCCCCGCGGACTATCCAGGCACCATTCATTTCATTAATGCTCTGACAGATAGTCGAGCACACTATAGCACTTTAGCCCCAAAGAAATGCTTGGGCAAAAGTATTATTACTCCGACTAAAGCTCAGGTTCTCTGATTCTTAACCTGAAGAACGGCCAGGCACATTCAAGATTCATCTCAGCAAATGATCGGTAAAATATTTCTATATATTTAGTCCTGAAGATATCTACCGTACAAGTCTCATTTTAACCCCAATGGATGTTGGTCATGATAAACCTTATATTTAGCACAACCCCAATTGATGGATACACACATTTATTTGTGCGTTATTCGTTTTTATCTCATAATATTTTATTTGCTCACAAATTATGCTCACGATTTTTATCATCATAAATTTATGAGCAGGGGGCTATCTATACTGCATACTTCACAAAAGTCACTACACAAATTTTCTATGAAAACAATTTTTTGAAATCAACTCACAATTGAGTATTTGCTTAGAGCTATTTCCAAAAATTCCAAATTGACTCCTATGTCGCACATCTGGGTATATTTGATAAATTTTGCATCTTTCATTCAACTTTATTACAATTATTTTGTTCACATAAATATTGGGGCGCACTTATAGAGCACTAATGTCATTTATTCGTTCAATTAATTGTTAATATTGTCGTCTAGCTATTATTGGTTATACCAATGGATGGTCGGTGTAATATCTTTACTAATAATTAGAGTAGCCCCGACGGATGCTCGAGCACGGCCATCCTCGTGAGATTTTATCACAAAAATTATGGGATCATTTATGTCATTCATTTAATACTATGAATCTTTTCCTCGACACATGGTCGAGCAGATGCACATCATATTACATGATAAATTCTATTTGAATTAGCCTTGACAAATGGTCGAGCAACTTATTAACTTCCACAAGTACAAGATTCAGTCCCGACGAATGCTCGGCCACAATCTTAAGCTCTTGGAAGTCTTATTAATGCACCTATAGATGCTCGAGCACGGATCGCTCTCTATATCTACTCAGACGTGTCTAACTTTTCCCTGATAGACGACCCAGGCACCATTTGTTTCAATAATGCTCTGACGAATGGTCGAGCACGCTACACCACTTTGGACCTGACAAATGCTTGGGCAATATTATTTTTGATAATCGACGGATGCTTGGACATTGATATTTATTCAATTTTAGTATTGATGGCCTGGCTCTATGATTCTTGACCTGAAGGATGATCAGGCATATTCAAGGTTCATCTCATCAAATGATCGGCAAAATATTTCTACATATTTAGTCCCGAAGATATTTGCCACACACGTCTCATTTTATTCCTAATAAATGGTTGATCAGGATAATTCTTATATTCACTCCTGACAAATGGTTGGCACAGTCGATTAATGATCGATGTCACATTTATTATTGTTATTCAACCCTAATAAATGGTTTATAAATTTAGTTTTCACTAACACTGCAGGATCGCTCGTAATACTTGCTCGGTCCTTTTTGCCTGACGGATGCTCGAGCATGGATCACCCGCAATATCTACCAATTCCTCTACAATTTTTGCCTCGACAGGAATTCAGGCATCATTTATCTTATCAATGCCCCGACAGATGCTCGAGCATGGATCGTTTGCAAAATCTACTAGGTGCTTTACAATTTTGCCTCGACTGACCCTCAACTTCGATGGATAGTCGACATTATGTGATCATATCTCAAGATCCAATGGACAGTTGGGCAATACAATTCTTATTTAATTCAACCTCGGTGAATGAGAAGTTGGGCGATCTGTAGAACAAAGATCCAATAACACATAAAGCATCATGGAGAGCAGCGATCAGTCATATTTATCAACAAGGACGAATGCAACATGTAAAAAGTCACATATCCAGCAAAATCACAGTCAACAAACAGAACATGTGACCACCCTGAATGTATCAAGAAACAACGTCAGATAACCCACGGTGATCGGCGATCACCAAGCAATGAATTAATGCGTCATCAACACTAAAATATCCACTCCAGTGGAACAACGTTTCTTGAACGCCATATCAAATTAACGCATTTCTGCAAGAGGACGCTTTGAACTCATATCAATTTTTTTAGGTGCACGAGCTATATGGAGTCTTCCACATCCTCCTGGAACCACCATGCATGGTCAATGAACAAATGTGCCCCTAGAAACGATACATTACATGGAACTATATGAGCAAGATAATCCTTAATTATATCCAGCTCGACGAACGGTCAACGTGACACTCTTCAACACAATAAAGCCCCGAGGAATGATCGAGCACGCTTATCATCTCGATTGTATAGATCAAATAACTAAATGGGTGGTCAGGCAGTCTTCTCTTCAAAACCCGATTAGGGGCTCCATGGCAAGGATGACACGTGAATAGATTCACTGCAATATTTAAACCAAAATAGAAGAGGTCAACTCAGGATGGATGCCAATATGGTTAACACCAAAATTAGTCTTTCAAATGATGATCAAGACTAAGCTTGACTAATTACAACAACCTTATTGCTTGTTCCCATTAAATTAAGTAAGTCCACAGGCCTTTGCCATCTCCAAACACAAATGGCCTCATGAGTTTCCCCGGTAACAATAAAATCCCTACGGGGATCCCTAGGTAAAAAGCCAACTCAGGTTGGTCGCCAACTATGTTGGTCGGATAAAATCCTGAACGGGTGGATGACCCTTAAACTAGTTGCATTTTTTCCATCGTCTTTTAAGCTTAAGGAAGTGTGACGGCATAACCTAAAAGGTAAAATAGACGGATATTTACATGCGAGGCAATAGAAAATGGAAAAATGCTAACAAAATTGGTATTACATTGACTTGCGGGAAAGGCCTAAGTACAATAAGCGTACTGATTACATATAAAAAATTATAAACCTAATGCAGGGTCTTACCCCTACTCGGTACATGCTCGAGCACGGCTCGACACATAGGCCTGTGGTCAGCCTCACCAATTGGACCATACAAAAAACCTAATGCAAGGTCTTACCCCAACTAGGTACATGCCCGAGCAAGGCTCGGCACATAGGATTTTGGTCGGCCTCTCCAATTAGACCATACGAAAAACCTAATGCAGGGTCTTACCCCAACTAGGTACATGCCCGAGCAAGGCTCGACGTATAGGCTTTTGGTCGGCCTCTCTAATTGGACCATATGAAAAACCTAATGCAGGGTCTTACCCCTACTAGGTACATGCTCGAACAAGGCTCGGTGTATAGGATTTTGGTCGGCCTCTTCAATTGGACCATATGAAAAACCTAATATAGGGTCTTACCCCGACTACGTACATGCTCGAGCAAGGCTCGATGCATAGGCTTTTGGCCGGCCTCACCAATTGGACCATACGAAAAACCTAATGCATGGTATTACCCCAACTAGGTACATGCCTGAGCAAGGCTCAATACATAGGCTTTTGGTCGGCCTCCCTAATTGGACCATATGAAAAACCTAATGCAGGGTCTTACCCCTACTAGGTACATGCTCGAGCAAGGCTCGGCGCATAGGCTTTTGGTCGCCCTCTCCAATTGGACCATATGAAAACCTAATGCAGGTTCTTACCCCGACTAGGTATATGTTCGACTAAGGCTCGACACATAGGCCTGTGGTTGGCCTCAACAAATGGACCATACAGGATCAAAATACAGGGAGATGACCTAAAATTGATGCACGCTCGAGAAAGCCTTAGAAAATGAATTCTGAACAGGCCTGTGGTCAGCCTCACGAATTGGACCATGTAATAAAATAGAATAATGAACTACGTTCGACCTGATCCCAAAAGGGTACATAGGCAGCTCGACACTCTCGAGTCTGATTCCCATATCAATTGAACGTCTCTCAACTCAAGCCAAACATTCATCTAAAAACCTACAATAACAAGAATATCAACCAAAGAAGGCTTAAAAGTTGAACGACATCTCAAAGAACGCCAGTCCAGTTCACATCAAAAACTGCATACGTCTAAAGAGATTATAAACCAGCTCTCAGCTCATCTCATAATTAACTCAGCTGAACTGCGACCTGTGGGGCTATTGTGGGGGCAAAAAATATGCTTACATAATAGCATGACACATGGAGAGCACCCCGATCAAGATGGCGAGTAACAGACGCTCCAACAAGATAGGGACGACTAGAGTCCTTGATAAACTAGAAGACCGAGGAGCAGTACCCTATGAGAATAAAACTCCACGAAGATAGGAATCATCCATATTTGTAACCCTAATGTAACCCCTAACTCTATATAAAGGGGACACCCCCAATTATGAAAGGGGGCTTAGAAGATAGATAAATACTCTCATGTAAAAGTCTCTCATCATTCTAATGGAACACAGCAGCAACCTCGTGGACATAGGCCATTCATGGCCGAACCACGTAAATATTTATCTCTCCTTTATTTATTATTGTGCATACATCGTGGTAGATGGGCACCCCCCATACCCCAGATTTTTTGACACCACACCCTAAGTTTAATCTCAAGCTTATATTTTGACATAATAACGTATACGTACACACCTATACCTTACTAAAGTCCATCCGATTCTAATTATTAACATAAACAAGTCCTTAATAACAGAATAGGCACATAGTAACTTCCTATTCTTATAAAACACTCTTTCACCATTCAACATATACCTGAGTACCGAGGTCTAAACTTCTCCCCACTCCCAACATTGTGCTACGTTTCGTGCGTGGGACGTCTTGCAAAGAGAAATCCAAATAAGGAACCCCCCGATACACTACTCCTTGACAATGTTGATCGTCGGGATCCATTATGCCCTCAACACACATCCGATAACCTCGACTACTTATTTTTAGTACCATATCTAAGTACACACATAGGATCTCCTAAAATCTCTGAGGTCTATATAACAACCTTAGTCACTAAGTACGATCGTTTGACCCTAACAAGCTAGTACACCTAATCACACAAAATGTACATCTTAGAATACTCATATCACATTCACCTATAGGATATATATGATTGCTCTAGATATATAATAAAATCATTCAATCTTATAACCATGTACACATATTGTGGTGAAAATTGTTATTCAACACAAGGAGATAAGAGAAGCACAATCACCAAGCAAAATAAGGAATACAAAATGCCAATCACACAACAAGAGATGTACGTGGTTCGGAAAAAATGCCTACGTCCACGGTGGTGCAGTCAGTATTATTTTTATATACTCTAGAGAGCAATTACAGAGAATACAGTGCGTGTCCTATGCCCCGGACCTAGGGTTTATTATATACATGTCCATTTTCAGGGAGTGGGGGTGTTGGACTCCCCCACATTTTTCATCTTCTCCTAGAACCCCTCTTATCAAGATTATGGGAGAAGACTAAATCATAACCGATTAAGATATGGAGGGTCTGGACTTTGGGCCGCTATAATTTGGCTACTCGTCTAGGCCCATCATTCTAATTTCGGTTACCCACAATTGCCCCTAAGTTTGTTGGGCCACACTTTGGGCTCAATAAATTTAAATGATTTTTCATAATGGCTCCTTTGTACATCGTGCAACTCTTCTCAAAGTTTGAGGACTGATTTAGGCGGCACTTGCTTCGTGCTCTGTGCACTATGATTAGTAACACTCAAAAGTTATTCAGAGCAGTCGTTTCTTAATCGTCGTTTCAAGCTTCTCAGTACTCTTCCATTTTCTGCGAGTTCTAGCGATTCACGTTCTCTTCTCCCGCTCTTCATTATTATCGCTTTCGATCTTCCTCGTCATTTGGGCTTGTGATTCTTCATCGTTCAAGTTGAACTCTCATCTTGTAAGTCCCCTGTGCCTTCTCTTTGTATTTTCTCTTTAAATTTGTAGTTTTTTAGGGTTTTTCGATGGCAAAGATTGGTAATAGATCAATGACTGAGTTTATGAAGTTTTACAATATCCTAGAGTGGGTAGAGATTGAGTGTGCCTCTCCCCCTAGAAATGTTAGAGAGATAGAGGGTGCCCATTGGATCCATGTCCTGTTACTTTCCCAAGGGGGACCTACCTTTTGTCCCAACAATCTATTCTTGCACTTCTTTAGTTATTTTAATATTATTCCTGCATAGTGTTCGCCTAATGTGTTGAAGATAATCAATGGTATCCATAGAATAAACCAGCTCCATGGCACCAAATTAGGGCTCGCCGAAGTTTGCTTTTGTTATTCTTTTTCTCGAACTAGTTTTGGTGTCCTCTATCTCAAATCCAGGAGTCCTGATAGGGTATTGGTAGTAAACCTACCTGATTCCCATAAGGACTATTGGCAGGATGGCTTCCTTGCTAGAAATTGGCAGTTTTCCCCCAGACTGAGGGGTCGAGGTTTGATAGGTTCTCTGTTCCCTTTTATGGGGAAGAATATATAGGTAGTCTTTGCTATGTTCTTTCAATTTCTTTACTGATTTGTGATCTTTCTAACTCTTCCCTATTTTTTCTTCAGCGAGGTCGAAGAACTTGGAACCTACTCTCAGTGAGGTTTGTCTCTCTGAGTTGGTCAAAGATTAGAATATTAATGAGCCCCTAGCTGACGGCGAGCATCCCCGATCTGCTACTTTCTTGCTCGAGTATAAAAATGTTGGTTATAGTTTTATAGCGAGAACGTAGGTAGCATTCCCGAGTTAGATACCTCTGACGAGACTGCTGCTGATCCTATTCAGTTAGACAAGGAGGAGAGAAGTTCTGAGAGTGATATCATAGGAGGTGATGTAAGAAATTTTCACGATGGGAGTTCCAGTAGTAATAGTTCTTTTGATTCAGAAGAGGCTTCTGAAGCCCGAGAACCTTCCAGCACGTTTAGCAGCTCAAGCAAGGATATGGTTCCTCCAAGGAAAAATTTGATTCGAGACGACAATGATGATGATCATGTGCTCCTCGCTCAGAGGTCGAAGAAGCAGAAGTCCAGTACTGGGGCTGTTGCTACTGGCTCTCGGTCTACTGCTCAGAAGCAGGAGAGGAAGAGGAAAGAAGAAGAATAGATGAGAGAGAGAGAGGAAAAAGGAGGAGGAAAGAAAGAAGATGGAAGAGAAGAAAAGGATGCAGGAGAGGAAGAGAATGGAGAAGGAGAAGGAGGAAGAGAGGAGAAAAATGGAATCGAGGACGAAGGTTGGGCAGGCCTTAGTACCGGTGTCAGCATTGCCCGAGGGGGCCTCAATTGCCATTTCTCCTTAATTGGCCCCCGCGTTGCTCGAGAGGGCAGTTCTTCCTACAGATCGCCAAAGGGCTCTGGGGTCTGATCAATTGGCCCTACAAGCTAGTCAGAGGCTAGCCTTGGTAAGACCTTTTCCTTTCTCTAATGCTTAAATAAATTTTGGGTATTTCCTTTTTCTGATTTCCTCTTTTATTTACAGTTTGTGACTGACTTTGCCATGATCTATTATTCTCGTGATAAGTTGGTGAAGAAAATATCGAGCTGGAGCAGTAGAATGCTGCCTTAAAGTTAAAGGTTATGGAGCTCGAGGTTGGTTTGAAGGTTGCTGATATTGTTCGAGCTTCTTCTGACCTGGCCCTTGCTGAGGCCAATCGAGAGAGGGAGGCGACGGTTAAAGAGATGAACGAGCTGAGGCAAGCCTATGACCTGGTCTACTCGAGCAAGTTGGCTGTCATGGAGGAGAACAGGGTGCTGACCGAGCAGCTGAAAAAAAAGATTCTCAGGCAGCTACCATTAAGGAGGACTCTTATAACTCCGGGTGGGCTGCTGCATATGAAGATGCTGAGGTTCAAATAGGTTACATCAGCCATCTGAACTTCAAGAAAGGTTGGAATAAGTCCCTCATAGCTACTGGTGTCGATGTTGCCTCTCCTCTGTTCGACGAGCACGACCCGAGTCCAAAGCCAATTATGGAGGAAGCCCCTGCCCCAGCCACCGAAGGTGATGATTCTGTCTCCCAGATGGTTCTTGCTGATGCTCCACCTGCTCAGGTGATAGAGGTTATCCCGGCTGAGGGAGGCGCTTCTGCTGCCGCTGACAAGGGGAAGCAGCCAGCCTCTTTTGATCATCCTGAGGTTACTGGCTAATTTATCTTTAGGGTTGTACTTTATTTTTTCTGCTTGTAATTTTCCCTTTGACCCTTCAATGTATTCTGATTCTCTTCGTATTAATGAAATGAGAAGGTTTTTCATTCCCTTAGTGTACTGAATGATTTTGTTCTTCATTTCTCTTTTATTGCCTGTAGTCGATTGATGTTGATGATTATATACCAACCACTTCTCAATTGGGAAGAATGCTTGGACCTGATGTCAGCTCTGAAGTTCATCATACTTTTGTGAGGATTTGCAAATCTCTGCGATTGAGGAACAAGCGCTTTATAGAGCAGAATGAGCTCGTCATTAAACTGAAGGACATGCTCTAAGAGATGGAAGAGGTTGGTGCTTTAGTGCAAGGAGAGGTGAATACACTGCGAGCAAAACTTCTAGATGTTTTTGAGATCAACCAGGTTGGGGAAGTTCTTCATCAAGTGAATAAGGCTTTGAGGAGAGGGGTCTCACAACTTAGGGAGTATTCACCGAGCATCGCTCCTGCAATATTACGAGGTTCCTCCTCATCGCGAGCTAGAACTGGCCTGAGCGACGTTCCTCATGTGCTATGAGCCTCTACCCCTCTAACCGTTCTGCAAGCTGGCAGGAACACCAGGAGTTCAGCTAGGGAAATGGAAGAGCTTTCGTGGTGATGTCCAGCGAGCGTATGTGATTGCTGCTAGGCTCCAGAGGGATGTCACCCGGTTAAGTCATTTGTTTAAGAAAGGACCTCGATGAGTATGGGCCGATGGTTACAATCAGGGTTGGCTAGATGCTCCAATGAGGCTGATAGAGTTTGAAGAGCTCGCCTTCATCAGGGGGTGGTTGAGTGCCTTGAGGGAGTTGCAAGTCCCGAGGAACTCGATGCTCTGGTACCATCATGATATTTCTCCTTCCACCCTGATGCCTAACCCCTTTCGGAGAGATGATCAATGGATCCCCATCGATGCCATCCCTCGATAATTATTGGAGTCGGATGCGAATGAAATCGATGAGGAGCTAGTTCCTCATCCTGATGACGGTCGAAGAGCCCAAGTGGTTGATTATCTCACTCGGAGGCCTCACCCTCACTAAGATTCTATCAGTAGTAACTCCGTGTATTTTGTATTGAAGTGATGTAAAGTTGATGTTTTGGGCGAGCTCGTCGACTAAACATGTATTTTATTTGCTGTAAATGTGATGAATTAATATAAAATTTATGTTTTGGGCAAATTTGCCGACTAAATAAGTGTTTTATATTTTCCACATCTTTGCTCAAAAATCTTGAGCCGATCTTAGCTGACTAGATTTGTATGTTCGCATTATCAAGTAAGTGTCCTTTCAGTCCAGTATGCCAACGAGATACCATTTTGCCTCACTTTACCTTTTAGGTTATGTCATCACACTCCCTTAGGCCTAAGTGTGGCAATTGGTGAGGACACACCTCGTGTCGGATGCTCTATCCGATCAGGATTTTATTTAACCAAACATTATTTGGTGACCAATTTTAACTTGGCCATATTGCCTAAGGATCTCCTGTAGGGCTTCATATATTGCCAGGGGCAATGCTAAGAGGTCTTTCATATTTCATAACGAAAACCTGAGGAGGGTCATTTCCCTGCTATAGTGTAATGATCAGTGTGCCTGTTACTTGAAAAAGGTGTGTGGGTTATAAAGTTTATACATTGACACCTCAAAAAATGTAAATTAGTTAACTGATACTTCGTAGAATGCAACTGCCAAATAACTTTTTATTAATGATAGGTAAATGAACTTCCAGTTTCATAATTAAAGATCAAAAGAAGAATCTAGAAATAGAATTTCTTAAGGTTGGGGACATTCCACACTCGGGGTATCTCTCTGCCTTCCATCGTTTCTAAGTGATAGGATCCCTGCAGATCATCTCTAGTTATCTTGAATGGTCCTTCCCAGTTTGGCCCTAGCTTTCCGTCTGATGGTTTTACTGTGCTGCCCAGGACTTTCCTCAGGACATAGTCCCCAACTCGGAATGTCCTTGGATTGACCTTATTGTTGTAGTGCCTTGCGAGCTTCTGCTGATAGCTTGCTAGTTTTACTAGGGCCAGCTCACGACGTTCATCAGCTAGGTCGAGCTCGGCGAGCAATGCTGCATCATTATTTCCCTAATCGACAAGGTTGGACCTCATTGTTGGAAGCCTGCTTCTAAGGGGATGACTACTTCCATTCCATACGTAAATGAGAATGGGGTTTCCGCTATTACTCGTCGTGGAGTAGTATGATAAGCCCATAGAATATGTGGTAGCTCATTTACCCATGCGCCTTTGGCTCGCTCTAATCGTTTCTTTAATTCATCGATCACTATTTTGTTGGAAGCCTCGGATTGGTCATTACTCTGAGAAAAGGCCACTAAGCTAAAATGGTGTCTGATTCCATGCTCATCACAGAAACTCTGAAAAGAGTCTCTCTCGAATTGCGTTCCATTATCAGTGATGATGGTTCTGGGGATGCCAAAATGGGTGATTATATTTCTCCATATGAACCTTATCATATCTGCATCTCGGATGTTCGCTAGGGGTTCCGCCTCGATCCATTTGGTAAAGTAGTCAGTTGCGACCAACAAATACTTGCGATTGTCGATGGCGGTAGGAAGTGGTCCTACGATGTCCATTCCCCATTGGGCGAATGGCCATGGGCTGGATAGCGATTTTAGGTTGCTAGCCGGTTAGTGGACCATAGGAGCATGAAGTTGGCATTTCAGGCACTTGCGAACATACATCGCTGAGTCCCTTTGCATATATTCCCACCAATGGCCTTCCTTCATTGCTAAAAAAGCCAGAGACCTTCCTCCAATATGGCTTCCACATATTCCCTCGTGAAGATCATATCGAACTTACTCGACATCCTTTGGGTGAACGCATTGAAGGTAGGGACCGAAAAAGGATCTCTTATATAGCTTGCCCTCTAGAGATAAGTGAAAGCGAGCAGCTTTGACTCTTACCTGGTGAGCGATCTTCTTGTCATTTGGGAGCATGCCATCCTTCAAATAGTCCCTTAGAGGTTCCATCCAGCTGGGTGTTGACTCCATTTGGAGCAACTGCTCCATGCCTGGTGGCTTGCTGTTACGGCTAATGCTCGGATGAGCGAGGAAATCGATGGGGATTGTTCTTTTTAAGTCAAAATCGATTACTAAACTCAGGGCTGCTAGGGCGTTAGCATGGCTATTTTGTCCTCCGGGAAACTACTGGACATTGACTTCTTCGAAGCTAGCCATTAGTCTTTTTGCTAAGGCAAGGTAAGCTGTCATTCTTTCATCTTTTGCATTTTAGTCTCCACTTATCTGCTTGGAGACTAATTAAGAATCGCCGAACACCTGTACATGCTTTGCCCCAAAATGTGCGCTTTCTGGAGGCTGTCTATTAAAGCTTCGTATTTTGCTTCGTTGTTGGAGGCTAAAAATCCAAGCTTGATTCCTTGTTCAAGGATTGTATCCTCTGGAGTAATGAGGACAATGCCTATTCCTTCCCCCTTTGAGTTGGAGGCTCCATCAACGAATAATTTTCAGATTCCCTCCGTCGCGTGGTTCCCTCTTTGCTTTGCTGGTTGAGGTTGGTTATAAGGTTGTTCGCCTGTGAATTCGATAATGAAATCGGTAAGGACCTGCCCCTTGATTGCGTTCCTTGGTTGAAATTGGATATCAAATCAACCGTGCTTGACTGACCATTTAGATAGTCTGCCAGACAAATCCACCTTCCTTAGGATTGCTTTAAGTGGGTGCGATGTAAGGACGATGATAGTGTGGGCTTCGAAGTAGTGCTTCAGCTTTCTTGAAGCCACTACTAGTGTAAAGGCGAGCTTCTCCAGTGGAAGGTACCGCTGCTCGGCGTCTAGTAATGTCTTTCTCGTGTAATAAACGGGGTACTGGATTCCTGTAATTTCGCACACCAATGCAGATTTGACAGTATGGTTGGAAACGAAAAGGTATAAGTACAAGTAATTTGTTTCCTGTGGTATGACGAGCATTGGTGGGGAGCTGAGGTAAGCCTTGAGCTCATACAATATCCACGAGCAATCTGGGTTCCATTCTATCATTTTATTTCCCTTTAGAAGCTGGAAGAAAGGCTTGCACTTCTCGGAGGACTTAGAGATAAAGCGGTTTAAGGCATCGAGCATACCGGTGAGCTTCTGTATGCCCCAGATTGTTCGAGGAGGTTGTACCCTATTTATTGCATCGATCTGGTCTGGGTTAGCCTCGATGCCTCTCTTACTGACCAAGTACCCAAGAAATTTTCCTGACTGGACATCGAAAGAACACTTGCTTGTGTTAAGTTTCATTCGGTACTTGCTGAGGATTTCGAAGGTTCTTAATAGGTCCGAGAAGTGGTTTTATTTCTTCCTTCTTTTGATGAGCATATCATCGATGTAGACTTCCATGGTGTCTCCCATTTGGTCCTTGAACATTTTGGTGATCAGCCGCTAGATGGTTGCCCCTGCATTTTTGAGCCCGAAGGGCATGACCTTGTAACAGTACAATCCAACGGTGGTGATGAATGCTGTTTTGTCCTGGTCTGGGGCGTGCAAGGGGATCTGATGATACCCTGAGTATGCGTCTAGAAAACTCATTCTCTCGTGAGCTGCTGTGGCGTCCACTAGCTGATCAATTTTTGGAAGGGGGAAACTGTCTTTAGGGCACGCCTTGTTAAGGTCAGTGAAGTCAATGAAGACTCTCCACTTTCCGTTGCTCTTGGGAACTACTACTGGGTTGGATAACCATTTGGGTAATTGGACCTCCCGTATGGATCCTGCATCCAATAGTTTTTCAACCTCTTTCTCCATGGCTTTCGCTTTCTCGGGTGCAGTTCATCGTGCCTTCTGCATGATTGGTTTGAAGGTGGAATCGATGTGCAGCTGATGACAAACCATGATAGGATTAATTCTAGGAAGCTCGTATGGTTCCCACGTAAAGACGTGTATGTCGTTCCTTAGCAGGGTCGTAAATTCCTTATTCTCCTGATCTGTTAGAGAAGCTCCAATCAAGAGGATCCTGCTATCGCCGCTATCTCCAGTTGCGACTTCCTCCAGGTCCTCGATGACCCATTCGTAGGGGAGGAGCCTGGTCTCCTCTACTCCGGGCCTTCCGTACTTTACTTACTATTTCGAAGGTATCAGACCTTCTTGTTCTTCAAATTTCTCGCTATGCTTGTCAGCCTTCTTTTCTGGTCTTGGGTAGATGGCTGCTATGAAACATCTTCTTGCCATTGCTTGATCGCCATGAATCTCCATTACCCCTCGCTCGATCACATACTTGAGCTTCTGATGGTAGGTCGAGGAGACTACCTTCATTGCGTGCAGCCACCCTATGCCGAGGATAGCCTGGTATGGAAAATCAATGTTGACCACCAGAAACTCGATCATTTAGGAAACATTTCCTGCCCTTACTGGAAGCACGCTCTTTCCCAAGGGCATAGTCACTTTCCCAGCGAAGCCAACTAAAGGGACAGTAGCTTCCTTTAGGTCGACGATGCTTAACTTCAATTTTCTAAATAGGTCGAGGTACATTACTTCGGACGAGCTTCCTTGGTCGACGAGCAGCTTGTCGATGTCATAGTTAGCTATTCTGAGAGTAATGATAAAAACATCATGATGTGGGGTTCTTAATCCCACCAGATCTTCCTCTGTAAACACGATATGCTTACTATAGTCGACGTCATCTGCTCGCCGATATTTTCCTGACAGCATCTTCGCTGGATTGATCTGAAAAGCTTGCATAACCGCTGTAAACTTTTTTACCTCCATTCGAGCTGAATTTCCTTAGATCTGTTTCACGTCAGATCCCCCATGAATTATTACGAATTCATGGCCAGCATCGTCTTCGAGTACGTTGTCAGGCCTTGCTTCTCTATGGGCAACAACTTTCTCTACCATTTTTTCCACGAATTCGTTCAAATGTCCGGACTGGGCCAGCTCTTCGAGGTGGGACTTAAGAGCTTTGTAATGCTCAGTATTATGTCCTCCCTCTTTGTGAAAAGCACATCTCAGCGCGTTATTTCTCTTTGAGGGATCTCCTCCCATTTTCCTGGGCCACTTGATGAATGGCTCGTCTTTGATTTTTGCGAGAATTTTGTAAATTGGTTGTCTGAAGACTGTGTTGACCGCCTGAAATGATTTCGACACATCATTGTTACCTCCGTTCTTGGAGCCATTCTTGTCCCCATTCTTTCATCTTTTCTTCTGGTTCTCAGTTTTGTCATTGCCCTTGGCAGTGAGCTTAGCTCGACCATTTTCCCCTGTGCTGAGGCGGGTCACATCTTCCACCTTGGCATATTTCTCGATGCGGGCCATTAGGTCATCGATGGTCATGGCTTTTTTCTTTGTCAGGGACTAGTACAGAAGGGAAGAGCTGGGTAGCCTAATTTTGAAAGAGGCCACTACCACTTGATCCGAGCAGTCCTAGACCTCGTTGAATAACTCCCAGTACCTCTTCTCGTAGTATCGGAGGGTTTCTTAAGGAATTTTTTTCATTGTTAGCAAATCATCCATCCTTTTGGGATGGGAGCTACTAGTAATGAATCGGGCCGTAAAGATCTCGGCTAGGGACTTGAAACTCCTGATGGACCGGTGGGGGAGCCTTTCAAACCATTTCTGTGCCATGTCATGCAGGCTCGAGGGAAAAATTCGGCACATTAGTGCGTCTCGATGGTTCCAGAGGGTCATGGCCTGCCGGTACTGCCTGACGTGATCAATGGGATCAGTTTTACCATAATAAATTTTGAACCTTGGAATAGCAAACTTCTTGGGGGCTTCCTCTTCTTCTATTTCCCTCGAGAAAGGTGATTTCATCTGAGTTTTGAGAGCTCATCGAGCGAGTTCTAGGGTTGATCTGGTATCGTGATGTGCAGGGTGTTGGTCCATCTCCCTGCGGACCAGACTTCGTATGTTTTTGTTGCTGCGATCTGGGCTCATGTGATTACGAGCTAGTCGTAGTTGCTCGATTAGGTCATCCTCTAACTCGTTTCCCTCAGATTTCTGGGATCCGCGCCTGGGGCTCCTTCCTCGGCTGCGAGACTTGCTCGCCTGAGGGCTAGGAGTACGGTATGGATGTTTCCTAGTAGCACGATAGAGTTCTCTCTCTATTCTTTCTAATCTTCTTTTGAGGCCAGCATTCTCAGCTTCGTGCTTGAGAGAAGACTCCCTCTGCTCATGGAGCCTCGCCTCATATGCATTAATCAGCCTGGATATCTGTGTGGACCTAGCTGGTCCTTGGCTTTCCTCTGAGGCTGGCCTTTCTAAGAGAGCCCTCTGATCTGAACGCCGAACTTCAGATCTAATCCTACGAGGAGCAGGTGGTTCTTGGATATCTCCTGCCTGGGGAGCATTACTACTGTGACCAGACATTTCGAACTCTTTTCTTGGTGTGGGCTTTCTCAGGGAAGATAAATGCTTTCCACAGACGGCGCCAATTGTGGTGACAATTATTATTCAACACAAAAAGATAAGAGAAGCACAATCACCAAGCAAAATAAGGAATACAAAATGCCAATCACACAACAAGAGATATACGTGGTTCGGCAAAAATGCCTACGTCCACGGTGGTGCAGTCAGTATTATTTCTATATACTCCAGAGAGCAATTACAGAGAATACAGTGCGTGTTCTATGCCCCGAACCTAGGGTTTATTATATACATGTTCATTTTCAGGGAGTGGGGGTGTTGGACTCCCCCACGTTTTCCATCTTCTCCTAGAACCCTTCTTAACGAGATCATGGGAGAAGACTAAATCATAACCGATTAAGATATGGAGGGTCTGGACTTTGGGCCACTATAATTGGGCTACTCGTCTAGGCCCATCATTCTAATTTAGGGTACCCACACATATCACACATAATGCGCACTTTAAAATACTCATAACATATACCATTATAGGACATAAAAAAATACTTCACAATGCTATCATCTTCCAAGAATTTCTCACTTTATCCTGGGTTACCATATATCGGATTATTATCACACCGCCACGGTAATAAAATAAATCATAACGTATGGGAAGCGGTCATAGTTCCTAACCGAAAAGTGAGAAAAAATCATACCCAAGACTTCTCACCCCCAAATAAAATCACAAAAATAATAATGACGGCTATGACCTGGGGACTATACGCACCCTTCTCCTCAAGCCAGAGGACTCACCCACATCGCGCAACCTCCCATAATAGCATGTGCTGGGTATGCTCACACAATAAGTATATATATATATCATTCACACTACATATATATATACACGCAATCATATCATATGTAGAAATCATCATACAAGGAATATACATTCGCGCCATATAACCACACATTTATATATATATGTACTATCTCTAATCCTTATGTATAAAGGAAAAGAATCTGGCGATATTTATACAACTTTCATTATACTAACCGTCGTTATAACGCATACCTACCCAATGCATTTCCTTACATGACCCCTCACTTGAAACACATACATCTAGTTCACCTATGATATGAATAGTCTCCCATTATCCAACATTAAGGATACTATCTCAAAATCGAACGTATGTATCAATTCCTATACACACACCATCTATATCCAGATGCCCACCGATATATAATAATTACCCCGACTATAAGTACACGCCTAACTAGGAGTCGGTAATCTATTTAATCCTTTCAAACTGATATTTCGGTTCAGCTAGTCTTGTGAACCCTTAACAATATCGCATTTTCGATTTAATCCCAAAGTTCATCGTCACTAAGGACATTCGACATCTCTCTCTGATTTAGTCTACTAATCATATCTAATTAAAATTCTATCGCTAGAAGGATTTGACCCAAAAGTTGGCATAACAATCTTACGTTATACTGTCACAACTTCCTAACCTTACATTATATATTAACTCACTTCTAATCTCCAAATAGGAATCTCATCCCTATTGAGATTACCCATTACATCGATGCGACAAACTCCAATACATACGTATGTATGTTCCCCAAACAAGCTCGATACTTCTCCACGATCATATCATGTGAGAAGCCCGCAATAAATCTCCGAAACGTATCTCTCTCATCATATAAGAATGTTCCAAATCGATAAACCTAATCGAAATGGATTAAAACTCTCCCTAGAAAAACCTTAGCAAAATTGCCTTATTTTCGAATCGATTCGGCCTGGTCCAAATCGATTCGGTCTAAAGGGCGAATTGATTCACCCCTTATGCGAATAGATTCGATCCGAAGGACCTGTAAGTTTGTCTTAAGCTGAATCGATTTGGTTTGTGTCCGAATCAATTCAGTCACTCAGACCTGTAATGCTGCAACATTCCGAATCGATTCGGAAAGGGGGCCGAATCGATTCGACCTGTTCAGAAGCTACAAAAATGGCTTCTTTTCTTCAAAACCGAAATTACAAAAACCCAATTTATCATGACCTCACCATGATTATTCAACCCAAATATGTTTCTACCATCAAAACCTATCCTACATCTCATCCCATCAAGTTATATATCCTAATACATAAACATCAAATTCAAGACTTTTACCCAAAAATCTAGGTTTTGACATATAATCGAAGATCCAATTCTTTTGTCCACAAATTATGGAATAAATGATACATATAAATTATGTAGCAATATTAATCACTTGCCTCAAGTGGTAGAGGCTGAATCGTCCTCGAGATCGCGTGTTAGCCGGACTCTCCAAGCTTTCTCCTTTCTCTTCTCCCTTCCTCTTCTCTCTCTCTCTCTCTCTCTCTCTCTCTCTCTCTAGGGCTTTCTCTCCCTCTCTCTCTCAATCTCAAAATGAGATTTTAATCCCCCACAGGCTTTATAAGCCTAATCTCCCAAAATACTCGACTTTAACTTATAATACACACTTTAAATGACTCGTTTACTGCAATTCGAGTCAAACTAACTTAAATTAGTCCGAAACCGAAATAAAACCCAAGGATAATTATTTTCACTATCTTGACCCATCCGAAATCAACCGCGCACTTAGAATCATCATCCGAATTACTTTATATCATCTTCAAATTTTGACCTCAATCAAAATTTAAAATTTTTCGATTTAAATAAATTTTTTATTTCTCCAAATAAATTAAATTCTCACTCCTAAATTCTCGGGGTATTACAGACTCATCCTTCCCAATTCTATGGTTCTAGGCAGTCAAACTATAGTATTGCTTTATGATGTGGTTGTTGCAGAGGTCTTTAAATGGTCCGTTCTCAAATTGTGTCCCATTGTTGGTGATCATGGTTCTTATTATGCCAAAATGGGTCACGATGTTTCTCTAGATAAACTTGATCAATACCAGTGCCCCTTATATTTGCCAAAATTTTTAAGCCTTTATCCACTTGGTAAAATATTTCCTACTGACCAGGAGATAAACCCTAAAACCTAAACCCTAAACCTTTTCTTGGTTTTGTAGGTAATGATACCACAATGTACAGTTCCTACTGAGCAGGGGGACACAGAGTATTCAATGACTTTAGGTCGTTAGTTAGTTGGCGAAGCATGGACGAGAACTCTTGGCATTTATTATAAATTCGAAGATAAAAGATTGCGTCATTTTGCATGTAAGGCCACTAATATTCCTCTTAAAATGGATCTGAATGCCATAGATCGTCTCTGGATGTATCATGAACATCATGAATGCATTGGATGTATGGATCCGTAAAGGATTACTTATCGAGCTTATCTTCTGGTGATATGTAGAATGGGATGTCCTTTACCCTGATCAGATGGGCCTTCTACTTGTCGATCGGCATAATATCCTCTTATAAATAAGCTACGATCGGGTCTATCAAGATATAAGCCTTTTAGATGATGAAAACTTGTCTGATGACCTTTATCCTTATAATTCTTGGTTAGGCAAGGTATTCCACCTCAATGGGTTTTTTTAGATCAGAATCAATGGTTGACCCTATATGACAACTATTCCCCATGGGAAATTATTGAATATAAACCTTCTGAAACTTGGCGGTCAGATTCTGGATGACTTATATACATTGATCTCTAAAGTTATAGTCTCATGATACTTGTTTAGATACCATCCTTGAACCATTGAAAATGTCAAGGTGACTTGTGCCAAGAGATAGGTATTTCCTTCATCTAGCGATGAAAGCTTCGTACTCGACCTCATTATTGGATGATTCAAATCCATATTTGATCCCTTTCTCGATCATGATTTTTTATAGAGTAATCTATACAACTCCTACTCCTTCTTCTTTTAAATTGAATTCTCCATCAATATAGAGCATCCAGTTATTGAGCTGGTCAAACTTTTTATTAGTCGTTTGGTCGGTGAGTTCCCCTTCATCGGTATGTTTTCCTATGGTGAACTCAGTGATGAAGTCTAAAAACACCTTCCCTTTTATATCAGTCCTAAGTTGATAATGGATGTCAAAACTCCCCAAATCTATGAACTATTTGGACATCCTTCCATATAGGTCGACCTTTTTGAGGACTACCTTGGGAGGGAAATATGTGATAACTATAACAAAATGGGCTTTAAGATAGTGCTTTAACTTCCTTGATGTAATGATTAAAGAGTAATCTAGCATATCCAAAGGAAGGTAGTGTTTCTTGGCATTCAGTAGCATCTTGTTAACCTAATTGATTGGGGCTTGGTGCCCATTTTCACACATCAAAGTTAAACTAACTTCATGGTCGAACACCGCGTGATACGGATAGATTGAGTACCACAAATAGAGGTGGTCCGCTAAAATATGACTTAATTTTTTGAAGTGCCTTTGATAATTCTTCGTTTCAAGTTGGACCATTTTCTTTCTTCAGGAGATGAAAGAATGGTCGGTACTTCTCAAAAGATTTAGAGATGAAATGGTTGAGCGTGTCAAACATTTCGATAAACTTTTGAACATCTGAAGTCATTTTTATGGTTAAATATTATTGATCCCATCAATCTTATTGGGATTTTCTTCGATCCACGTATTACTAACCAAGTAGACTAGGAATTTTCCAAATTGTACTCCGAAAGAGCATTTAGCAGCGTTGAGTTTCATCATGTAATACTTGATAACTTCACATGTCTGCCATCAATATAAACTTCCATTCGTCTCCCTGATGATGTTTGAACCTCTTAGTGACCAACCATTAGTAAGTGTCCCCTGTATTATTGAGATCAAATTCCATGACTTTACAACAGTACAAGCCCAAGGGTTGTAATTAATAATGTTTTCTGCTAGTCGGGACTGAACATTGGGATCTAATGTTACCCTGAGTATGCGTAATGGAAACTAATGGCTTCATGGCTACCTATAGAGTCGACTAGGTGAAGTCCATGCAGACTCTCCATTTTCCATTACTCTTTTTGACAAACACTGGGTTAGAGAGTCACTTAGGGAATTCAACATCTTTAATGGATCTTGCCCCCAGAAGTTTTCCCACTTCTTTTTCTATAACCTTAGCCTTTTCAGGGGTTATTCAGTGCACCTTTTGTGTTATTGATGGGAATGTTAGGTCTATATGAAGTCGATGGTTCATGACTTCAGGATCAATCCCATGTATTTTGTACCAAGAAAAAACATCTTAATTCTCTTTGAGTATAGAAATCAATTCTTCTTTATTATGATCGGTAAGTGAGCTGTCAATAAGAAATTTCTTCTCCTGGTGTGATTCATCGAACATTACATATTATAATGTTCCATGACTCTATCTTCGAGGGCCATCCTTATTTCTTTTACCTCCGATTTGCCACACTTTAATTGTTACTTGGACGGAATAGCCCCATCCTTGGTTGCCTCATCTGCAACCGCTTTTACCTTCTTTTTTGCTTCTTTAGGCCTGATAGTAGTGATAAATAATTTTCAAGCAATGGCTTGATTTCCCCATGTCTCAATTATCCCTCGATCGGTGATGTATTTGAGCTTTTTGTGATAAGTGGGGGGTAGACTTCATGGTATCAATCCATCATTTCCCGAGAATAGCATTGTATGGGGAAGAAATGTCCATAATAAGGAACTTGATCAGCTTTGAAATATTTCTAGTTTGAATTGGTAGGACCACCTTCCCTAGTGGCATGGTCATTTTTTTAGCGAAGCCGACCGGTCGGATGGCCGCTTCCTTCAGATCTTATATTTTGAGGTTGAGTTTACTGAAAAGCTTCAGGTACATAACCTATGAGGAGCTTGTGACACCCCGCCTAATTAACCCCGGGTGATCAGTCCTAAATTAAATTAGAACAGGTTTCTCATTTGGTTCATTCTTAGCATCGCTGTCGCCTTTTTAATTACTAACCACCTAAGTGAGAAAATTAGACTAGTGACAAGTTTTATCTTTCATTAATTTAATGAAATACTCATGCGAAAATAAAATAATTTTAACAATCACAATTAACTGAAAACCACCATTCACATCTAAATAACTGGCCGAGTAAACCATCGGCTCAAAACCAACAAAAGTAAGGGCAAGTAATAAATCTCAACAAGTGTGACATAAGTACTGAATACAACAGTGAGCTATATGCTCGAGTAACTGATAGGAATTCTACACTAGAAATGAAAAGAACGAAGCGCTTATTAAACTCCTGCAACATCCACATGTGCTGTAGCAACGGATTCCTGGAATGAGTCAAGTCTGGCGTCCCTATGGCTGGACACCTAAAAGATTTTTAAAAGTTTTTATAGCAAGGGTTAGTACCCAAAACATTTGGAAAACATTTAGCAATTGATTAATTTGCAAAAATAAATGTGTATGCATGCTCTTCATATTTTAGTTAGTGTCGTACTCCCTTGAGAATATCCTCACCCCTCCTCTAATGTGCACTACTAACGCCTTAATTAATTTCCTTACTTATTTATCCCATAACTAGATAATCGAAATACCCCTTGCAACCACCCTACTCTAACCGAGTATGCCAAAACTATGATTTCTAAGTTACTGTTATCGTTAAATTAATTAATCATTTCCCTTTTTATATTCATATAACTTTCACATCCACGATATATGATACAACTCACAGCCTGTACTAATTAACTCGTATATAATTATTTATCTCATTATATACGTATAGTCATATTATAACATTGACAAATATGCTGAAATAATAATTAATAAATAACATCCTCCCGAGTTATAACTCACCGGATGTATATTCTCTAAAGTGCTATCCCACTAGGTATATTCACATAACCTAGTTACCGCAAGTCAGAATTTCTCATTAACTTGGTTAATACATAATTATTGGAGGCGGTCATATTCGTTCCCCAAAAGTGAGATGCCCCTCACCCATATAATGGATGCTATGACCTGGGACTATAATCGCCCTACTCCTCAAGCTAGGGGATTCATCATCTACACGCAACCTCCCCCTATAGCACTAGAATATATATAATAACAATATCTAGCCACTGATAGTAATGCACACACCATATATATATAAAATACCCCGGCTATACCGTGTACTAATTCCGTAACACAAGCCTGTACAATTTATTATGAGTTTATGGCCCCACTCTGATTATTAATTAATTGCACATTAATTAATTAAATTACTTTTGGTGTCGCTCCAACCAATATATTCGGACTCGCTCTCTTGGTCCGAAATAAAATAATATCCGAGTCTAAATCTCCGACTCCAAATTATTTAGCTCTCACTCTAAATTAATTCAACGCCTTGGTATCGCTCAACCAATATACTCGGACTCGCCCACTTTATCCGTATTTAATTATTTCGAAATTATCTTTCCAAAATTTAACCATATTGTGTCACACATAAATTTCCTCCAATCCCAATTGTTTTTCACTCATAATTAATTAGATTGTATGTCCAACATTTATTTCTCATTAAATAAGCTATGGAAATAAATTTTTAATTAAATTCACCTTATATATATAAACTGGCCGAATTGTCAAAAATCCTAAACCATCGATCGATCGATCGATCCCCAGCCATCGATCGGTCGATCGATCAGGTCTTCGTCTTCCCCAGGTCTCTGTTTCAGCTATGGATGAAAAACTCAAATCCCCAACTTCTTCTACAGTCTAACCCAAGTCCTCTTATCAATATAATACACCAAGAACCTCATAAGGAACCCCCATAAAGTCCCTAAACATAGTTTAATTTTTGTTCTCTACTGTTTTTCTAAATTGGGGAAAAACCTGTATTATTCATTAACCCATGTTAACATCAAATATTTATCTCAAATTCGGTCCTAACTCGTCTCGGTTTACACATCTTACCAGATATATACAAATCTCAGATTATACATAAATTCCTACTCAATTTCGAAATCAGGAGATTGATTTACAAAAACCCCATTTTTGTACCCCCTTAATACCAAAAACGAATTTTGATTGTTCACATCACATAAATATGAATCATATTGCAAATTAAATGCTATAGCAAGTTAACCACTTGCCTTATGGTTTCATAGGGTTTTATTTGAAGTTGTGAATCTCAAGGTTGAAGATGAAACCCCCCTTTGGCTCTTTCCTTTGTCTCCCAGATTACCTTTAACTGCTTCTTAGGGTTTCCTCTCCCATTAAGCGTTTTCTAATCTCACATCAGTCATTCCCCTTTTTCTTTTCATTAGGTAAATTGGCTAAATCCCTGTTTGTTCCTAATGGGCCAAGCCCAAGTGACCCAAATACCCCCGTGTGGGCCCGACTATGCCTAAAAATGTCCCGTGACCCGTTTACTACCCCTGGATAAACTTTTCGAACTATCTTGGCCCATCCGGACTCAACCGTACACTCGGAATTGGCATCCGAATTAATTTATAAAAATCCTTATCTCACACCCAAATTAGTCTATACCGACTCCCGACTGAGATAAGTTCATACCCCGTCACTAATACCCGAAATGACGTAAATAACTTATTACTATTCACTTAGTAATTAAATTTCCCGAAATATTAACCATTCACTCCCCGATTAATATTTAATTTAATATTACCATAATTAATTCAATTAAAATTACGACACACAAGTAATTTAGAATTCCCGAATTAATTAAATATTAAATGCATAAAATTTCGAGGTGTTATAGAGCTTCACTGGTTGAGTAATAGCTTATCTATGTCCCAATTAATGATTCTAAGGGTTATTAGTAGCCCATCATAATGCAAAGTTCTGACTCCAATCAGGTCTTTCTCTATAAAGACAATGTGTTTGTTACAGAAAATATGTTCTAGACATCGGCGCTTGCTTGGTGGAATATTGACAAGGTCATTCTAGAAGTCCTCTATCACCATAGTGACTTTCTATAATTACATCCGAATAACATTGCCTTGGATTTGGTTCGGACTCGAAGAACTTGGATGATTACGAACTCATGTACCATCTTATTATCGCATAGGACATTGTCAATCTTATACTCATTCTCCTTGATGGGCTTTATGCCCTTTTTCTCCACATAGTCATTCAGGTGGTCGACCTAGACTAACTTTTACAAATGAAACTTGAGAGCCTCACAATTCCCCGTCTTGTGCTCGTGCTCCTTATGATATGCACATATCAGGGCGATGTTCCTCTTTAATGGGTCTCTCGTCATCTTCCTCACCCACTTGAGGAACTGCTAATCTTTTTATCTTGTTCAAGATCTTATAGATAGGCTATTTGAAAATCATGTTGATCGTCTGGTAGGACCTTGTGAGTTCGCCTTATCATTGTTCTTGGATCCACTGTTCTGTTTATTTTCCCTTCTCTGGGATATTATCTTCATCACCCATTTTTAGTTCTTTTGGACCGACCATTATCATATGTGGTGCTAGCAGCCACATCTTCAACCTTGGAATACTTATATATCCTGGATATAAGATCATCAATAGTGTTGGACTTATTTTCAGTGAGGGATCAGAGTAACATAGAGTTTCACAGTAGGTTAATTTTGAATGAGATCATAATAATATGCTTGAAGTAATGCTCCACTTCATTATAATTTTTCCAGTATCGCCTGGAATATTCTCACAAGGTTTCCTGGTAATTCTTCGTTATAGTGAGTAGTGAGTTTATCCTCTTAGGATGAGCACTGCTAACGATGAATCTAATAATAACATATTATGAGAGTTTCTTAAAGCTATTATCAACCGTGTAAAAATATACTCGAACCCCTTTTGTGCAATATCCCCCAGACTAAAGGGAAATATACGACACATGAGAACTTCATCGCTGTTATAGAGGGTTATGGCCTACCGATACTGGCGAACATGATCGTTGGGAACAGTCTTTTCATCGTAGATCTTAAATCTAAATGTGGTGAACTTTCTAGAAGGCTTCAGTTCCATAATTTCTTTTCATAATGTAAGGGCCATCCAGGACAATTCCTTGGTGGATCTTCCCCTTTAATAAGGAGGTCATCATCCATATCTTTGCGGATAAGGTCGCGAAGATCTTTCTTGTAAGGTCAGAATGTCCGAGCTGAGGTTTGCTCTTAACCCATACTTTTAAGGCATCTTACAAGTGTTTATTTCCTCCTATTATAGGTGTGTGGCGTCCTTTGAATCATGAAGTTGTCGTTCATAGGCGTCCATGAGCCATGAGATCTGAGTGGATCGCCTTTGATCGATGCTCTCCATAGTATGTTCTTCCTGAAGATGATAACATGTGTTAGGAGTAATGTGACTCATGTTGGGGTGGACCTCAGACCCGACTTTAGACGTTGGGGGGCCTATTTTGATCATCTTATCACCCTTCATTGAACAACAAAGGTGCGTTGTATGGGTGAGACATAACCGCTCGTTGGCTCTAATTGGCTAAGAAATGGAAACTCGTTCCCAAAAATGTCATCAATTGTAGGTGGTAAAATCCTACTTTGAATAATTACAAATAAATAATGTCTAACAATAAAGGAAAATCACACAACACAACATAACACAAGATATACATGGCTCGATAATGCACCTATGTCCATGGGGTACTTCCTTCTCTTCTTATTAATCAACTCATAATATTATGAATTAAATGCCCCTTTTCCCAGGCGTGAGGGTTACATTTATAAACAACCAATAGAGAATCAGTCAAGTAGGACTCAATAGCCTTAGGATGCAGTTGCAATATGATTGAGAATATTTAAGATCGATATTTTCGCTAATCAGATCGTCCTTTGTCCTTATCTTCAAGTTGTGATCGTTTATTAAGACGCTTAGCCACGTTCACTCTTCTATTTTTACTGAATAATTCCCTCGCACAACATATATGATCCAGATATAATGATTTTGATAACAGATTATATGGATTCATATGTTAATTTTTCATTCAATAATCAATATGACATGTTAATCAATAATATAACTAGGGTTCTTAAATTAATTGGTTCTAATTATGATATTATGCTTGATTATGAACTAATATAAAATTACATGATTATATTTCCAGATTCCAACATATAATTACTACTATAGTACAAATTTAATCATATTTTTGTATAATCTAAACTAGCCTATAATATTTTATGAAATCAATCCCCATGTAACAACCCGTCCTTTTGGAGACAATTAAATTCCATACTTGGATATAAATTGGAAATTTGGAGACTTTCTCGAAATAGTGATTTTGGGGATTCTCGAGGATTTAATGAGTTTCGATGGGTGTTGTAATTTCTTTTGGGACTAAATAGGTCGAAGTATTTTAATTATATGTCGCCGTGGAGAAAAGTGACAAAAAGGTCAGATTTTAATTGGAAAACCCGTATTAAGTTATATTGGGTTAGAATAGTGATTTGGGGTCAAGTACATAGGATGGAAATTTCGACTATGCCATGAGTCTCGAAATGTCTGAGATAGTCAGAAAAGAGTGTCCGATTGTTGAAATTGAGTTTCAGGGAATTTTAGAGCTAAACGGGCTCGTAATTGAGTAAATGAGTCGTTTTTGGGTTTTAAAGGGTTAAACCCTTTTTCTTTCTTTATAAAGAGAGGGATAGGGAGAAAAGAGAAGATAAGAGAAAGAAAAGAGAGAGAAGAGAGAGAGAGGAAGAAGAAAGAGGAGGAGAAAATGGAGATTTCGGCCAAACTCCACGGGATTTGGCTCGAGGTCGTCAGATTTTATCCACGAGGCAAGTGTTTACTTGCTTTATTTACTTTTTTCATAAATATCTCATACCGTAGTTTGGTATAAACAAACCCTAAAGATTTTGGGTTGGGTTTTCGTGGATAAAACGGGTTTTTGGGAGTTAAAACAAATAAACCCCTAAAAAGTTTCATATTTGGAGAAACTTAGAAATTAATCGAAATAAATTGGTGGTTTAGGGTTCTAGGATGTTTAGAACCCTTAATATATGTGTATTTGTAGTTGGTTGAGGTTGTAGGACGTTGGGTGAGGCGGTAAAAAGATTGGGAGAAGCTTTAATGGCCGAAATCGTCTCGGGGAAGATGATGAATAGTAACCCCGTAAGCTTGTGGGGTTATTTCGACCAGGAAGAGAATTGATTTAGCTTCCGGTCGAAACACAAAAGTTGTAGATCTTTTCGATACGGTCGTGTGGCCTTTAATCGCGTATTTTTTCGATTTTCCTATGAATTGTTATGATTTTTATAAGATGACAGATCCGGGGTGAAATTATCAACTCGGGAATCAAATCGGAAAAATAAAGGCTATAATTAATTGTGTCGATGTTTGGGATGATTTTTGGTGTAGTTTTGAAACCCCGATAATGAATTTGAGTTGTTGGATAAGGAACTTGAGGAATTTAGTTTTGGAGACCTAGTGTGACCGGTCGACCGCGCCCCTATGGTCGGTCGATCGCGTCAAGGAAAAAGGGCCTAGTGCTTTATTTCGTAGGCTTATTTGCGAACCGCGGTCGACCGAGGGTCCAGGACCGGTAGACCGATACCCTTTTTTCAGCCCAATATTTTAGAGATTGTAATTCTTTCTCCTCTTTGAGTTTAAAGTTTAAGGGCCTTCTAAATTAGAGTATTTTAGAGGGTTATGTCCAAAAGGACTTGAGGAATTGGGAATATATATATATATATATATATATATATATATTAGTCATCAAAGTAAGAAAATACTTTGGGTTTAATATCATGCATATATGAAGGCATGATTATGATTCTTTGAGAAAATCTTTGGGATTATTGGTCATCGCTAGATGACATTGGCAAATATAGCCATTTAAATATATTATAGGAGGAATCTATGGTATATGTATATACTAGGTGATTAAATTATATATGTATGGTATGATGTAAATGATTTTGAAAATGTAAAAATGAATATTTTCAAAATGGAAAAAGAAATGATTTTCATGATTAATAAATTTATGGTTACACACCTCCCTAAATCGCTATCATAAGGGAAGTTGCGTGCGTATGGTGATGCCCCCTGGCTAATGAATGCATGGTGGATATAGTCCTATAGGCCATATGGGCGATTATTGTTACTGCGCTGGTTAGGAGATTCTCGGTGTGGTCTTGACTTTCCCGCGGGTATATGGCCGCTTCCCGACGTTTAGTAGGTTCCCAGGTTGTCTTGTTTGATAGGCCCTGGAAGATGATAGCCATTTAGAGGCGCGTCCAGTGGGGAAACTCGAAGCGGCGGTCTTAGTTCTATTAAAGCAATTTATGATAATAAATTGTCTTTAATTTACATTTCCTGGATATGAGAAGGGAAATGGGATAAAGGTTTTGGCTTCGGTAACACTCACGGGTGGAAGAAGGGATGTGGAAGCATATGGTATGATCAAAGCATTTTCATGATAATGAAAATGGCTTTGAATACATTTCCCAAGTATAAAAGGGGAAATGGGATGATATAAAACGTAAAAGCATTTTTATGATAATAAAAACTGGCTTTTAAAAGTATATGATTTGTTAAAGCGATTCATGATAATGAATTGGCTTTTATATTTACATTTCCTTGATATAAGAAAGGAAATGGGAAGTTTTGAGAAAAATGATAGTATTGATAAATACTTGATATATGAACCCTCAGTCCGGGAGATAGATCAGGATGTTTATGGTAATATGTAAATGTATATGGATAAATCGAGTACCGAGGGTCTAATGGATCCCGACGATCGACCGTGCCGCGTAGTAATGTATCGGGAGGGGGTTACTTGTTTGGATTTATCTTTGCGAGACACCCCACGCACGAATATGGCAATGTGTTGAGACTGGGGAGAAGTTTAATCCTTAGTGCTCTAATATTATAAGTTCTTATGCTATATATATTTATATATATCTTTCTGTATTGAGGGACTGGCGAATCTCGACGATCGACCGTGCCACGTAGTAGTGTATTGGGGGGGTTCTTTGTTTGGATTTCTCTTTGCGAGACCCCCCACGCACGAACATGGCATAGCGTTGAGACAGGGGTGAAGTTTAGCCCTTAGTACATTACTTGGACTATCTAGGGTTAATAGTGGCTGGGTGATAGAATAGTTTAGCAGGGTAGCTTAACTGGGATGTTTAGAGGGATGCGCTAGGAGTGCAATGTTAGTGGAGAGGCGAGGGGTATCTCATGGGAGTGCGATACCAAACTTAAATATGAGATAGAACCTTTTTATAAAAATAAGGCATTTATGCACTTGCTAAATATTTTTAAAACTCGGGCTCTGACCCGTTTATCTACTTTTCCTTTCTTGCTATATTATATGTATATAGGTGTCCAGACACAGGGACGCCTGGATGACACTACCTTCGAGTCAGACGTCCGCTGCAGCAGCTGTGGATGCGTACAGGTTCTCGGTAGACGCTTCTATCCTTGTAATCTAGATAGGAGGTACTGTATACACATTCGGGCCAATGGTCCAATGTCATTTATTTATTCTTGAGTACAACATTCGATATGGTTGTATATTTTGACCGAGTGTTCGGTTATTTTATTTTATTTCAGTTTCATTTCCTCATAAATTGTGTGGATGTTTTATTTATAGTCATTTAAAAAGAGTAGTTAAGTAAAATTTTGACACCGGCCTAATAGGTTATTAGTAATCAAATGGATTTTTCGACAGTGATGCTAAGAATGATCCATATGAGACTCTTGTTTTAATTTGATATAGGAGTGATCGCCCGGTATTTTATTCGGTGGGGTGTCACACCCCAATCTCAAAGTTTGGGTTCCTTCATCTTCTTTCTTAACAGCTAAGGTTCCTCCAAATTTTGTTATGTGTTTTAGGTTATGACAATTGCACTAACTAGCATACAACGCGATGATAAGTTACCATATTATATTATATTATAAAATTTTATCTTAAAACAACATAACAATATAATAAAAATGTAGTGACAAAAGGAATGTTGGAGGCTAAGAGTCTGTAAATATTGATCCAAAAAGTTATAATTGTAAGTGAGAATGAATCCATAAGCGATTCCAAAATTAATTTATAAGGTGGGAAAAATAGTATAAATTAATATTTTTACTATTATTATTGCTTTGTTTAACACTTTAAATGCTAACAAAAGAAGTATGTCTTGAGTATGAAAGAAATATATACCCAACTTAAAAGTTTCTATAAAAAATGTTGAAGATAAATTTATTAAAATTTTATAAATAGGGAAATTAGTATGAATCCTGTTAATTTTTGAATAGTTTAATTAATTTGTAGTTTTGAATCATCACATTATTATGTAGTTAAAGACTATAAACATGACTTCATGTTCTAAAAAAGAAATTACAGCTCTTAATTTAAGACAAAAAAGAGTACTTGTTATAATTAGATAATAAAATTGTTGTTATGGATTAGACCATTCTTGAAGCTACCAACTTTACAATAGTTAATAATTTTATAATTAAATAAAGAGATAAATTTTAATTATATTATATTTTTATTTATAATACTTAAATATATTGTGTGAAATATAAGGTGATGAAGCTTTGATTCATCTTGGAATAAGTATATAGCAATAAAGTACTGATTCTTTATTTTGAAAACCACTTACTGTAGAGCACAACATTTGTAAGCATAGATCTTACAATCTCTCAGTGTCATCTCGAAATTTTTGGTTAACATATCTTAACTAAGTGGCCCCGTTAGCCACAAGTGTAACAATTTCCTTTAAAGGAACCATTGAAACGACAACCCTACTGGCGACATTACGGCCCTAATGATGTGGTCGGTCCTGCTAGACATGGCCTTGTTGGGCCTGCCCTAATTCGTCATGTCCTACTGGCCTGGTGTTCTTGGACTTTCAGGCCATGGTACCCTTGACCCTGATGTTTCGAATCATCTGTTCCCTCGAACCTCTTAGGGGTTACTCCCCTTGTATCGCCATTTTTATTCCGTCTTATATTGTATGTGTTTGGACATTCGAGTTTTTCATTATTATTATAATATTTGTATGGTATTAGTGTATACCTATTTTTGTTTCACTTTAATGTTATTTCACATGCTTGTAATGTTATTAATAGTTTGACTCTTATAAATTGGTATTTAAGAATGGTCATCCCAAATATAAAATTTATGGGATGCCACAACTCTAGCATGTGAGTATAGGAAATAAGACACTGATATGATAAAACTTGAGAAACCATGGATGATTATATGTGCATTGACCACTAAACACGTTTTAGAGTGGTGCACTGGACAATGACAAAAAAATTGAAATTTATGCACTAATTTTTGGAAAAACTAGTTTGATCAATTAATTTTGGTAGAAAATCATTTTCCGTTCGTTAGATTTGAAATAAGATGACATGTGTGATGCTTTTTAACAATTAAGAAATTAATTTGATTACATATCAAATACACACTGAGAGTGCACTTTGTGCGTGGGATAATGGAGATATGCCAATTAAAATTGTTTTCAAATTTTAAAAGTGTTAATCCCCAAAACACCTTAAAAGTCTATATAATAACAGTTTTATCAAATTTAAAAACCAACCATATTTTATGTTCCCAATTAAGACAAGTGATTCAAACAATGAGTTAAGGTAAAAAATCACACAACATCGGATGAAAGAATAAAAACACAGAGCGAGAAAAAACCTTAGGCCAAAGTGAATGACAAATGTACTCTAACAGAGTATTATAAAAATAAGACAATGACTTACAATCACACAACGCATTGACCGACTATAAACTATTTCACACCATATTATTTGAGAAAAGTGTCAAAAGCTGGAGAAGAACGCTACACAACCACGACTGATTTTCGGACTCGTATAGTGTCTTCATATCTTATGCTAGAAAATCTTCTTTAAAGTTTGATTAAACTATTTATTCCAATAGAACAAGTGAAAAGCCACCAATGAATTTCTAACTTCCTAGAATATGAGATTCCTAAATTTTTATGGAAGTTTTAAAAGTGTTTGGCTGATCAAAATAAACTGACAAGTATTTTTTAGATAAAAACAAGGACCTCTAAAAAACAATCAAAGAATATTTAAGCAAAACTTTAATGAATAGTGATTTTTAGCATATGTTTTTCTCTCTTAAAAATCTAGACTTCGTTGAAAATAACCTCTCTTTTATTTGGAAAAGAACATGACGTTAAGTAGACAACAAGACTCAAATGATCATATGGACACAAGCTATCAAAAGCTAGGATGCTTTTTGCTCACGAAAAAAAGTAAAAAGTAAAAAAGCAAATCCACACAAAAGATTTGGCTGAAAAAGTGGTTTGCACAAAGTTCGTGGCCAAATGGTGCTTAAAAAGGTCACCAATTTTTGTTAGATTTAACGTTGGTCATCTCAGCGACCTATGAATGGTCATCAAAGTATTTTTTGTTGCGGCAAAGAATTCCTTTATTGTAATGAACAAGGTAGCGTCCATGGCTAAAAAAAATCATCATTTGAGTTTTGCATTATTTACGATCAACGAAGTTCTACTTCACTACAATGAACCAATATAAGTTTTTTTAACAATATATACAAGTTTTTTAAATACACAATATGATCTTTTCAAACATGTTTATATAAGAAACATAAATCGCATATGTATATGGCAAATCTTAAAAACCGCCTAAAATACACAGACTAGTTTAACACATTTTCCAAATTAAGAAAACTAAATTTTAGTTATGTTAAATCATGGGTGTTATAAGTCATCCAAGTCCTTTATATTTATCCTAAAGTGGCATTCTAATTGGTTATAGCCTAAGGTAGCTCTTAGATGAAAATGAAGAAGTCCATCTTGATATCTCGAATATGAAGCTTTTCAGAATAACCTATATTACAACTCAAAATGTTTTATTAACAGAATAAGACGATCTTAAAGCCTAAGCCACTTGAGAATACTTGTGATCTTATATACACAATAAAGTAATGAACTACTTAAGTCAATTAGGGTCATTTAACTAAGTTAAAACCATTGAATGGTGTAGTTACTTAAGAATTCACCATAAGATCCTAAATTTGTGATGAGTTAGTGTGTGATTTGATTTATTTACGCAACAAATACACAAAGAAATTCACTCGGATATACGAGGAAAAAACCCACTTGGGGTAAAAAAAACCTTGGGATACATAATATCTCTCATTAAATATAAAAGGAAAATTCAAAGTGCAAGTTAACAACTCTCACCTGAAGTCCTTTATAGATAGTTGCCTTCAACAGTTCAATTTTCCACGATCGAATGAGAATTAATTGTGAAGCTTCATTGTCAATTGAAAAAATTACATTATCTTCTAAGCATCACATTCACTAGATCAATCCTTCAATGAAAAATCTAATTATATTCTCTAGCTTTAGATCTAGTCTGAGTCTTATATGAGAAGTGAAGTTGATCTAGGTTTATGGGGTTTATAAAAACACTTAATTAAAATATCTCACAAACACTGTATGGAGTATAGATCTAGGTTAAATAAATTAAAATGGAGGCCACAGAGTAATGGTAGAAAAGTATGTCAAACCCCTATAAACAATGAGTCATGTGTTTATGTGTGTTCATCCATGTGTATAGGATTATATAGCAGCTCATGTGGAGTTCTAGTCAGATAAGTTGTTGGGGAGTTGGATGGAAGCTTTGTTTTAGGTCCTTGGCAAGTTTATTAGTATTATACAATACATTTTTCATGCTTTTAGAAAGTTTAGGGGCTAATATGCAATTTCTTAAATTAGGCACGGTAGTCTTAGGGTTTGGTTAATAATTTAGGATAGTTAGGAAGTCACATATGAAAGAAGTTTAGGGTTCATTACTCATTTAAGAGGTTTAAATGTTCTATAAAATGTTTAATGGTCATTTCATAATATTTAAAACTTTAGGACTATTTACTAATAGTTTCAAATGGTTTATGTAAGTAGTATTAAAGGTTTTTAATTCTAAGTGTTTTATACATGAGTATGGGGTACATAGTGGACACACACACACACACACACACACACACACACACACACACATATATATATATATATATATATATATATATATATATATATATATATACACACACACACACACACACACACATATATATATATATATATATATATATATATATATATATATAGAGAGAGAGAGAGAGAGAGAGAGAACAAGGAGTAGAAGTGTAGCCACTGTTCCATAAGATGATAAGATAATTAGAGTCTAGGATTTATCGTTTGAAAGTCGAATTCAGTGGTTGATGATTAAAGGTATTTTTGTAAACTCTCCTCAATCAATTATCCTCGCTTAATCCTAGCATACGTTCATTTTCTCCCCCTCACTCATCCTTCTTCTATCTTTTCTCTCTTTAGCTTATAATAGTATAGAACGTCACCCCTCCACCTGATGCCTCCCTCCACACAAGGCACCCCCATGCACCTCATCATTATCTATCTCCCGGCACTTTACAAACATGACTCACCCCTCCCATTCTCTTTCCCAGTTGATCTTCATCTTCTTCCAAGTGAGGGAGGTCAAACTTGCATGATTTCATTTTTAGATTTTTTAGTTTTGCATTCAATCTTCATTTGTAAATCTATTTGAGTGTGTGCATGTGTGTGTGTGTGTGTGTGTGCGCGCACATTTGTTCTAATTATATTTATTTTGCTCTTTGTTAATTCTCTCTCCTCCCACCATTAAAGGTATCCTCTCAACTCTCTTTACTAAAAAAATGGATCATAAATCCTAAACTAATAATTATATAACAATACTAATATTTATGTTATACTATTTGAGTTCTTTTTTAATCCAGTAATTATTTAAAAATTGCATGAACAAAACCTATACTAATGTATTACCTAATTTTGTTTTATTGATTTACCCTAATTTGACATGTTGTGATAAATTTGATATTTTTAGGTTATTTGAGTATTTTATTGAAGGCTGATATTTTGTGTATAAGATATTTTTGCTTGTTATTACGACTCTTAGTTTGTACGGATTATTTTGTTTGTTGTTACCGACTCTTAGTTTATGAAAATAGGTGAGTTGAATTGTTTAGGTTTTTAAATTTGTGAATTCTGATCAGGTATACTCTCTTAACAAATTTGATTTCATGAATGTTTTCTTAAGTTATATTTTCTTCCAGTGTTCTCATTTACTTCCTAGATGAAAGCCACCGATACTTTCTATACTCGCTTCAAAGTTTCTCTCTCATTCTTTGTGTTTATTTTTTTGTTGGTTTGTTACTAAATAATGATGTTATTCACAATTTCTCTCCATTCCATGTGTCTATCTTACTTTTGGTTTGTCAATGAATGGTGATGTTATTATTATTGGAGTTTGATAACTCATAATTCTAAGAATTTTTTAGTTTTTGTTTGTAATTTGAAGTTTTGGCTTTCATGTCAATTTTCTTTAATTCAAGTAAAAGAATTGCAATCAGAGGGAACATCTAGCGTGAAATGAGCTAAGTTCCAAAATATTGCGACTATATTTGAGACAATGTGAATGAATGAAGAAGAAATCTTTAATGACTTGTATACGCGGTGTGATACCAATTGATTTAATTCACAAATTCACTTATTTAATTAGGTAACTTAGATTTAACAAAACCAAATTAAAATTAAAATCAGCCCATGTGCATGCAAGTGTAAATAAAAATGGGCAAGCAAGTAACAGAGTAATTCAGGAAAAAATCCCCTCGGGGCAAAACCTTTTATATTCTAGAACTTTGATACGGTTACACGACCTTTGACTTACATATAACTTCCCTCAAGTGTAACGCACGATGTCTGTGTCAAACCTTCAAAGCTTCAGCTAGAACTTAGTAGTGGCTCATTCGCAACCGTACAAATTTGAACACGTAGCCCATACACGCAGTCTTGATTATTTGTAGGATCTCCCTCCACAATAGCTCTCGGCTCTCCAGTTGCAGATCTCTTCTCACAAAGGTTGAACTTTAGGCAAAGTATGGTTTGGGTTCCACAAAACAATTCATACAAAAAGAACTTTTTGGGATTTGTGAATTTTGAAAATAAATTTGAACCCTCAAAATTGTGTTGGAGAAAAGGTAAACTCTCAAAAACGTATTCTGATCAAAACAAAATTTTTTCCACACAAAATACATAACCCTGACACCTTATTTATAAAAACTTTTAAGGCGGTGACGTGTTAGGTAAAAATACTTCTCATTCGAACGAACTGTCATGTCGTTCGAACGACTTCTGGTCTCATTCGAATGAGATAAGATCTCATTCAAATGACTAGGTACAAATCTCGAGATTTATTTTACAGAGTTTTAAAACATTTGGAGACATAGAAACCAACACTCTTACGAATCTGAGAACATTTATCAAAAATCTTTTATGATAAAAATGTTTTTGAAAAGATAAAAATCCATTTAAAATAATTCAAAAATCATTTTTTCATAAAAGGAAAAATATTTTAATTTTTATAAAAAAATCCGAACACTTTTAATGTAAAATGTAAATGGAACTTGACCATATTTACCAAAGCCGTCCTTGTTGGGCATGATTGTTGAAGATGACTTGAAATTTAGATCGTTGATTGTAGATGTGCGCTTTCCATTGCTTCGACAAACTTGTAGCGGTATACGACATAGTAAGTGTGATGGACTATGTCCTTACAAATCTCCTCCTATGTTTATGATCGTGCAAATTACAATTAATCCGAATTATCAAACTCAAAAATAACCTATACAATTTTACCCTCCCATAAAATCAAAATGTGGAAAGATAAACTGAACAAGTCTTTAATCAAACTTAGCTTCAACAATCAACTTTTCAAATCTCCAATCTTTTCTCATCAGCGTGTGCAATCCAAAGAATCTTCAATTTTACCTACACACATGAGATAAAGCAAAAATCACGTGATGTATCCAGTTTGAAATGATTAAAAAATACCTATTAAATTAAAGCAATAATAAAATCTTCCCCATACAAAAACTCCCCCATAATATCATAATTCGTTCTCTCCCCTTTTATTTGTTCGAAATAGACAGGAAAAGAATAAGTTAAGCTAGTAAAAAACTGGGTGTCACGAAAAACCAATCAAACAAACTATTTTTGAAATTTTCAAATTTCTATATAAAAAAACACACACCATGAATTTTTACTATGACGACCAAATCATGGAAACGAAATGAATATGTGTGAACAACTTCGATAGGAAAATCAAGTAAATCGTATCATATGTGCAAGATGCATAAGTGTACTCCTAACAAATGAAAATGAAAAATAGTCATTTGGTGTAAAATTGTTGAATTTAGATGACATCGTCTTAAATCAAAATCAAAGTCAACATGATTTTCACACCAATAACGTCCAAAACGATTTCATGCTCTTTCAAGATTTTTAAGGACGTGCAAAGATGTTTTAAATCTCTAACCAAACTCCCTCATATATATTTTCTTTGCGAGGTGATCTAAATTTTCAAACATTGGAGAATTGGTTAATAAACCTGATGGCCCATAATTGGCATATATTTCTTTCTATTGCCATGTAATTTTTTCTCGGGTTCTTATAAACCTCTTTGGACCCCAGATAATTAAAATTCCTCAATTTTTTAGATCCAATTTAAACGGTGGCTTAATCGCAAAAGATAAATGTGTACCTTTCGTAGCCCTTCACCATTTATAAAATTCACACAAACTTACGGCAAACGGTAAAAATATGCACACCTTTTATTATCTTATTTTATCGCATTTGGTTCGTTTTAATAGACAGAATTGAGGTGAAAACACATGACCAACATGTGATTTGACAAGAACAAACGTCAAACAAAGTCGTGCATGTGTGCAATAAAGGACAAAATGAGTCAATCGTGTAGGTAGCAACACTATAGCAGCTCAAAGACTCCAAACTTTGTAATGCACATGAATGACATAACATATTGTCTTAAATCACTATCAAACAATCACATAGATATGGCATGAAGTTATGACTTGGTCATCCTAAGTGTGCATTCATATACGGTGCAAACAAAATACAAAACTCTTTTTGGATTTTTCAAAATTTTTTCAAAAAAAAAAAAATCTTTTTGTATTTTTGTAAACACTGTTCAAAAACAACCCAGCGGTCCCAATAACATATAGCAGGTAGAAAACAGGGATTGCAAACAAAAATCCAGGGGTCGTTCGAACGAGATGCCATGTCGTTCGAACGACAGGCGATCTCGTTCGAGCGAGATGCAATATCGTTAGAATGAGAATGCAGAAACTTCCCAGATTACTCAGAATGTCATTCAGTTTCGACCAGTGGGAAAATTTCTCAGAAATAGTTCCTCGAAAGGGCAGAAATTTCTAAATAATGCTAAAATGGTACAAAAAATAGGAAAAAATAAAAATACTATAAAATAAATGGTACATGCTAGCAATAGGCAAAAGTGTCATCATGTAAATCACCCTATGCTAGAAAACATGTCTCGACCTCAACCGAAAAATGCGGTGGAGTTTTCCAAAGACGGTGACATCTTTTGAACCAACTCCATTAGATCATGTGTAATCTTGTACAAAAACTTTACTTACCCGTGAATATATCAAACTCTCTATCACTATGTGCAAGGAAAGTATCATGAGTGGGTGTATGTACGTGAACATGTGAAGTGGCATGATGTGTCATGTAACCCAACTTAAAATAAAACTCCATAAGGTGTCCTCTCTTCTTGCAATGGGAGTGATAGGGGAGAAATGGTATCTAATCCTATTGTAATCTTATCTAAGTTTGGGAGATTTATCTTAGGGGGAGACGTCTTTCTAAGTAGGTCATTTGTTTGATAAAAAGGGAGAATTAATTTAGGGGGAGTATATATCTTAATTGCATTTAACATTCTTGATATTCCCTATGCGTTTGATAGTTTGCTTAAGTGTTCAGGAATTCTTCTCAATGGCAACTTTCATCGTCGGCAAAGATATTGATCCTTGGGTTGTTTTGAGTCAAGCTAGTTTATTTTTATTTTGGGTGGGATATTTTTTAGTTTAGTAGAGCTTGATGTCCCTTTAGGATTTCTGTTTAGTTTGTGTCCCGGAATAGCCAAAGGGGGAGATTTGTAAGGGCACAAATTTCCAATTGAGTCTTAATGTAGTTTTGGCTCAATTCCGGATAAAAACGTTTGAGTCATAGGATAGAGTTCTTGACCATCCTTCAAGCCTACGACATACTAAAGTTAAAGACGTAGTGGTCAAGTTTAAATCTTCATAAACAATGTCGAGTTTATTGTGCCTTATTTCTACGTCAACAACATTTGCTACCTTTACTCCTAAGGTATGAATGCATTACATATTTATATAGGATCTTGGAACACTTAGTATTGGGTGTATGTTTTGTTTTAACTGTTATTTATTTTCAAAAAGTTTCTTTAAAACTTTAACATAAAGTTTCAGGGCTAAAATTGAATTTTTAAGTTTTCTGGATTTTCGTTCAAAATTGTCGTTCAAACGATAATTTCGTTCGAACGAGGTTTGCCAACGACTTGCCACTAGAACTTCGTTCGATATTATCATTTGAATAAGTTAATTTGTTTGAATGAGAATGTTGTTCGAATGAGTTTGGCAACGAGATTTCCCATCAGACCACTAGAACTTCGTCAGAAGGGTCGTTCGAACGAGACTTCATTCGAACGAAAATCTCGTTCGAATGAGATTTCAGGCGGGAAATGTCTTTGGCAGTTTTGAACAGTTTTTCCCATGTTTCCCCTCACCTTTATCCACTAAATTTTGAACAGACTTAAGAGGTGCGGAAAATAACTTTTTCAACAAAACTTTTTCATATTATTACATCTCCTAGAGAGATTTTTGGAAGTTCAATTTTCCAAGAAAAATTTCATGTTTTTAGTGTTCGTTTCTTCAAGAAAAATCTTTTAAACACTTGTGTTACACCCACATTGTTTATTCCAAGTTTTAATATATATATATATATCATTACTTGGAGTGTTTGGCACCGGGTTTTACTCTACCATTTGAAGAGTTTGTTTGGGTTTCCTTCTACATCCCATAAAGAAGAAGTTCTTGTTTTGTTGTGGAATTCTCACACGGTAAAAGGCACCATGTGTGGTTGACGGTGTTCCTACAGTCTCATTGGTGGATTTCAAGGTTCCGAAGGAGTTCGGGATTGTCGACTAGGCAGAGGTAGTTACAAGAATACACATCGGGGTTTGAAGGCGTCGAGTCGAGTGTTGTAAGTCGTCTTGCTTGTAATTGTAAACTCCGTACTTAGTGGACTTAAGGCTAGGGCCATCCGAGGTTTTTTCCCGTTGTGGGTTTTTCCTTGTATATCGCGGCGTAGTGGTTTATTTGTTTATTTTATCATTTGCAAATTTCACCTTAGATGCATGCTTAGGTAAAATGATAAATTTTGGTTTAAATCACTACTTAATTAAATTATTGCTAATTTAAATTTGGGTATAAGTTAATTTAATTCAATTCGTCGTTTAATTTGTTAAAATTGGTTTGGCCTAATTTGCAATATTGAAAATATGACTTAATCAAATTTCTAGGACTTGGATTGAGTTAATTTGTTTAAGTAAAAAATTCATTTGTTAATTTATTTAATTTCACTTTGAGTTAAATTTAGTTTTAATTTGAAAGAAATTAAAATTTGGTACTTGTGTGTGTTTAATTGAACCATCTTTCGCTTCGCATCTTTAAAAAGAAAATTACTTTTTGTGGTAAGAATTTAAAATTGGGAGCCTCATGTTCCAACAAGTGGTATCAGAGCATTGATTGTGAAAAAGTATCCTTTTCAACAAGTGGTATCAGAGCAGGATCGCTAAATTATTGCGTTTAAGATCCTTTTAAATATTTTTGGCTAAAATGGAATTTTTCCCATTTTCAAAATTTCCTATTTTCGATGGTTCTAACTACGCGTATTGGAAGGCGGGAATGAAATCGGCACTAAAATATATCAACGAGAGAGTTTGATTATCTGTTGTTAACGGGTGGTCCCCACCCACATATTTAGTAGAAAATGAGCGTGTTCCCAAACCCGCCGATAGATGGACTGAGAATGAATTTAAACTATCTAATTTCAATTATCGAGGTTTAAATGCCTTGTTTAGCGCGGTCACACTAGATGAATTCCGACGTATTATGACATGTGAAACTGCTAAAGAAGCTTGGGATATTTTACAACTCACTCATGAAGGTACTAGTGTCGTTGAAGCTTCAAAACTCCGAAACCTCACCACTAAGTTTGAAATCATCAAATTTGAATGAAAAAGAAACTTTTGATGAATTTTATGCTAGACTTTTCGATATTGTTAATTCATCTTTTAATTTGGGAGGGAAAATACCCGACAACCGAGTCGTAAAGAAAATTTTAAGGTTCCTACCCGATAGATTTATTCCAAAATTGACCGTTTTAAATTATTTACCAACTTTAGCCTCTACGAAATTAGAAGAGCTCGTAGGTAATTTACAAACCTATGAACAGACATGTTTCCCTCTAAAACTGAAAAGAAAATAGAAAAGGGCGTTGCTTTAAAAGCTCGAAAAGAGGAAAAATAAGTAGTAGAGTGTGAATGTGATAGTGACTCGGAAGATATGACCTTGTTTGCTAGGAAATTACAAAAAATTCTTAAATTTAACAAAGATAAATTTAAAAATTATTTTAAGAAATTTGAAATTTCTAAGCATGACAATAACGAAAAGATCCCTAAAACTCATAAAGAAAATTTAAATAGGGACGAGTCAAATAGGTGTTTTGGTTGTGAGGTTATGGCCATAGGGATTTTGAGTTCCCCACTAAGCTAAGGAGAGAGGGTAAGCAACCTATTTCATATAATGCAACCCTTAGTGATAGTGATAAGGAAGAGGGACCTAATTCGCCCATTGAGCGCAACTTTACCGCGTTCATTGCTAGTTATGTAAGTGATAGTGAGAAATCATCCAATGATGACACCTTAATACATAACACTTCTGAGGTCAATGTTTATGATTCCCTTGTTTTTATGGTAGTGAGAGTGAAAAGGAGAGAGAGTGAAAATGAAGATGAGGTTAATGTGAGTGAACTTCAAAATGCTTTTCAAGGATTATATGAAGAATCTATTAAATTAAAAAGAGCAAATTTGAAGTTAGAAGCCACTTTAAAGGAGCGTGCCAAGGTCTTTGATAAGAGCGTGTTGGTTGGAGACCTTAATACACGAGAGAGAGCTCTTCAAGAGAAGATTGAGTATATATAAGGCGAGAGAGATAGCCTTAGAGGTCTAATGGAATCAATGAAAAAGGAGCTTCTCGAGTTTGAAGAGAGAAATATTTTGTCAAAGTCTAGAATTTTAGAATTAGAAGAAAAATTAAAAAAACTCTAGTAAAGTAAAATTTGATTTGGAGTGTAGGTCCGAAAAACTAGATAAAATATTAGGCACGATCCAAATAAAAAATGACACTTGTGGTTTAGGCTTCGATACTTGTAATGAATCAACTCATAAAGACAAAACCAATATTTTAGGAGAATCTCCTAAGAAAGCCTTTAAAGATCTTTCCTTAGGTAAGTCTTTTTGTCGAGTCTTTAGGTGCTCTCATTGTGGTCGAAAAGATCATCTTAGGAAATTCTATTTTGATCTTAAACGAGGTCCTAGAAAATCCCTCCGTAAGGCAATCGAGGTAGCCAAGATTCCTAATTCCCGAGATCGTCATTCATCATTAATTTGGGTTAGGAGATCTGACTTGGTAGCCTTACAAGATAGGGTCTTTGATTCTCATTGACTTTCACATGCTTCCTCCCTTGCAAAAGCTAAAGGTTGAATGTGTTAGTTTTGTTGGCATACTTTAGCTTTTGTACTTCATGCTATATTATCATGCTAAATGTATGCTTTTTTAATCATTTTCTAGTCTATGCTCCATGCTTAATCACATGCTAGAATTATGATTCTTGTTTATCTTTTGTATTCTATTTCTTTCATTTTAGTTTGCATTAAATGAAAAATACAAAAAGATTTTGTTTATCATTTGTGTTTCATCTTTTTATAATTTAGGCTTAATGAAAAACAAAAATGATTTTTGTTTATCTTTTGGAGTAAATATTTTTGTTTGGATTAAAAATTTTAAAAACTCAAAAAGATTTTTTTTGTGTGTGTGTGTATTTTAGTTTGACACATTCTATGTGGTTATACTTTTGTTTGAATCCCATCTTTTTTTGGTTTAGATTGTCAATCCTTATTATGTTCTTTACCATGCTTACATGGAGTAGTTGGATTTTGTTTTGATTAAATGGATTCTATTTTTATATGCCTCTATTCACACATGCACGAGCTCTTTTGAAATTTAATCGTCACATGTTATATTTGATCTTTGTTAGGTGTTCTCCTACCAATATTGTCATCTACATATTTGTGCCCTAGGAGGACTAGTGCATGTCAATATCCGTTGCACGAGAGATGTGTGTGAGATATAAAAATGATATATATGAATGTGCACGGGGAAGGGCTCCGAAAGGAATTATTATCCTTTACAAATAGTAAGCCACCATTTGAAATGGGCCTAAAAGAAATACGTGGTACAAAGGCCTGAAAGAAAATATGGCATTAAAAAGAAAAATAATTGCCAAGGCCTATTTTTATTGATATTTTCATTGAAAAATATATATGATAATTGAGGGAGATTGGATGGAATATCAATTGTTTGCACAATGTCCGTTTATCCTAGTTGTACTTTCAATGTCATGACTCTATTGGTTTGTAGAATCATCAAAAGTCTAGGCTTGTATGCATTGTGTATGTTTGTTCATTGAGTTCAATTTATATTGTCACATGAGGTTATGTTTATATGTGATAAAGTTTGCAATCAATTAAGAACTCCGTGAACATATTTTAAGTGATTGGGTCTAAATTTAATTGTTACTAGTTCACACCCAACACTTCTGTTTTCATATGACACATTTTCTCCATACGAGTGTGAAAAGCTTATTATATTTTGTGTTATGTGTGGGGTTTATACCTAGTATATGTGTGTGTGCGTTAATGATATTTATTATGTTCTCATACACGAGGTATTTTATTTGTCTTTGCCTTGATTTCTAGTCCACCTATGCTTCTACTTCATGATTGGCATCTATGTTATTTCATTCTTTATTGATATCACATGCTTAATACATTCTGTATCATATTGGTATCTTTTTCTTGCATCTTAGTTTGTATCCTTTACTATTTGTATGGATTAGTTATGCTTTCGTTGTCTATATGCTTTCATGCTCTTATCACTCTAAGATTCATCATGTTTAAATTAGTTTTATCCTTTGTCTATTCTTGAACAAAAAGGGGGAGAATGATAGGGGGAGAAATGGTATATAATCCTATTGTAATCCTATCTAAGAGTGGGAGATTTATCTTAGGGGGAGACGTCTTTCTAAGTAGGTCATTTGTTTGATAAAAATGGAGAATTAATTTGGGGGGAGCATTTATCTTAATTGCGTTTAACATTCTTGATATTCCCTATGCGTTTGATAGTTTGCTTAAGTGTGCATGAATTCTTCTAAATGGCAACTTTCATCGTCAGCAAATATATTGATCCTTGGGTTATTTTTGAGTCAAGCTAGTGTATTTTTATTTTGGGTGGGATATTTTTAGTTTAGTAGAGCTTGACAGCCCTTTAGGATTTTTATTTAGTTTTTGTCCCGAAATAGCCAAAGGGAGAGATTTGTAAGGACATAAATTTCCAATTGAGTCTTAATGTAGTTTTGGCTAAATTCCGGACAAAAATGTTTGAGTCATATGATAGAGTTCTTGACCATCCTTCACGTCTATGACACACTAAAGTTAAAGACATAGCAGTCAAGTTTAAAGCTTCATAAAAAATGCCGAGTCTATTGTGCCTCGTTTCTACGTCAACAACATTTGTTCCGTTTACTCCTAAGGTATGAATGCATTACATATTTATATAGGAGCTTGGAACAATTAGTATTGGGTGTAAGTTTTGTTCAAACTGTTGTTTATCTTCAAAAAGTTTCTTTAAAACTTTAACATAAAGTTTCTGGGCTAAAATCGAATTTTTAGGTTTTCTGGATTTTCGTTCGAAATTGTCGTTCGAACAAGTTTTTCGTTGGAACGAGGTTTGCCAATGACTTTCCACTGGAACTTCGTTCGATATTATCGTTCGAAAAAGTTGGTTTGTTCGAACGATAATGTCGTTCGAACGATAATGTGATTCGAACGAGTTTGGCAATGAGATTTCCCATCAGGCTACTGGAACTTCGTTAGAAGGGTCGTTCGAACGAGACTTCATTCAAACGGAAATCTCGTTCGAACGAGATTTCAGGCGGGAAATTTCTTTAGTATTTTTGAGCAGTTTTTCCCATGTTTCCATTCACCTTTATCCACTAACTTTTGAACACACTTAAGAGGTGCGGGAACCAACTTTTTCAACAAAACTTTTTCATATTACTCCGTCTCTTTGAGAGAGTTTTGGAAGTTCAATTTTCCAAGAAAAATTTCATGTTTTTAGTGTTTCTTTTTTCAAGAAAAATCTTTTAAACACTTGTGTTACACCCATATTGTTTCTTCCAATTTTCAATATATATATCATTACTTGGAGTGTTTGGCACTGGGTTTTACTCTACCATTTGAAGAGTTTGTTTGGGTTTCCTTCTACATCCAATAAAGAAGAAGTTCTTGTTTTTCTGTGGCATTCTCACATGGTGAAAGGCACCATGTGTGGTTGACGGTGTTCCTACAGTCTCATTGGTGGATTTCAAGGTTCCGAAGTAGTTCGGGATTATCGACTAGGCAGAGGTAGTTACAAGAATACACATCGGGGTTTGAAGGAGTCGAGTCGAGTGTTGTAAGTCATCTTTCTTATAATTGTAAACTTCGTACTTAGTGGACTTAAGGTTAGGGTCGTCTGAGGTTTTTTCTCGTTGTGGGTTTTTCCTCGTACATCGCGGCGTAGTGGTTTATTTGTTTATTTTATCATTTAAAAATTTTACCTTAGATGCATGCTTAGGTAAAATGATAAAATTTGGTTTAAATCACTACTTAATTAAATTGGTGCTAATTTAAATTTGGGTATAAGTTAATTTAATTCAAGTCGTCATTTAATTTGTTAAAATTGGTTTGGCCTAATTTGCAATATTGAAAATATGACTTAAGCAAATTTCTAGGACTTGGATTGAGTTAATTTGTTTTAAGTGAAAAATTCATTTGTTAATTTATTTAATTTCACTTTGAGTTAAGTTTAGTTTTAATTTGAAAGAAATTAAAATTTGGTGTTGTGTGTGTTTAATTGAACCATCTTTTGCTTCCGCATCTTTAAAAAGGAAATTACTTTTTGTGGTAAGATTTTAAAATTGGGGGTCTCGTGTTCCAACAGGGAACAAACATAAACCGATCTAGGAAGTAATTTACCATAAATTTTGGGATGAGTTTTCCTAGATGGACACCCATGAGAATCATTCCGCAAAATGGAAATAGGCTCAAGTGCATTAAAAGTAGTGGATGCACCATCATGACTTTTTCCAACATACTCACCATCATTCAAAATTGGATAGGGAACCATCTTATCAACCTTCTCAGATGCATTTTCTAAAGAGACTTAGACCTCCCGTGCTCGTTCAAGATCATCCTCGAGATGGGATACAGGTGTCGTCAAACTAGATATAGTATTAGTCAAGTCACATTTTTCTTTTTTTAGCTCATCATTTTCTTCCTCCAACTCATAAATCCGAAGACGTAGATCCATATTTGGCCTTTTTGTTTTCATGGTCTTGGTAAACAACTCTCTAAAGGATTTTTGAATTTCACTTTCATCACCATTCTCTCCCTCACTCTCATCTTCATTCGACTCATCATCGACGCTCTCGTGGATGCTATCATCGTGGGACAAAGCGGAGGTATTCACACCACTAGTAAAGGCAATAGTCATCCCTTATCCTAAAACTTTTTTGGACTCATCGTCCTCCTCTTTCTCTTCTTCCTCACTATCACTTAGGGTAGCGGGAATGGAAACTTTCTTGCCCTCTCTCCTAAGTCTAATGGGACACTCAAATGACTTGTGCCCTTTCCCATCACACTCAAAACATATTATCTTCTCAAGGTTCTTCTCATTCTCTTTTTCTTTCTCACCTCTTTCTTTGGCCTTGTCTTTCTTTTTGTATTTCTCCGAAAACTTTTTATTGGGATTTATTTGTTTTGAAAACTGGAGAAATTTTTGGAAATTTTCAGAAAGCAGGGTCATGTTAGGGTTGTCATCAGATTCTGATTCACATACACTCTCCTTCTTTTTGTTCTCTCTTCTTTTATCCTCACTGGATCTCGATTGTGTCCTAAGTGCAACCCCTTAAGGCTTAACGGTTTAGGGAGACATATCAAACTCGTAGGTCTAAATATCACCTACCAGCTCTTCTAACTTAAGTGTGCTCAAATTCCCCATCGAGTTTAAAATAGTGACTTTTGGAATAAAATATTTTTGAAGAAATCTCAAAATCTTTTTCACAACCGGTGTGTTATCAATTACCTCACCCAAATTAAAGATAGTGTTGACTATATCTGACAAACGTGCATAAAACATGTCAAAAGTCTCAGACTCTGACGTAGTGAGTGCCTCAAATTGGGTGTCAAGATTTTGCAACTTAGATTCTTTAACAGCAGTGGTACCCTCATGTGTCAATGTCAAAATATCCCATGCCTCTTTAGACATGGTGCACGTCATAATTCGGCAGAACTTCTCAGGAGTGACGGCTCTAGAGATAGTACTCAGACCACGTGAATTAAAATTGGATAATTTAAAATCGCCCTCAGTCCAATTTGACACAGGTTTTCAAGAGGTGATGTTCTCAATAGTAACAATGGGAGGAGACCAACCATTTTTAACCAATAATCAAACATGATCATCTATAGATTTTAAAGAAGATTTCATGCGAGCTTTTCAATAGGCAAAATTATTACCGTCAAAAGTAGGCACCCAATTATATAAGTGATCCATCAAAGTTTAAAATAATTGACATCACAAAAACTTTTACAAAAAGGAGGAATTCACAGTAAAATAGTGATACCTCCTCTGATACCAGTTTCTAAATGCGGTGTGATACCAATTAATTTAATTCACAAATTTACTTATTTAATTAGGTAACTTAGATTTAACAAAACGAAATTAAAATTAAAATCATCCCATGTGCGTGCAAGTGTAAATAAAAATAGGCAAGCAAGTGACAGAGTAATTTAGGAAAAAATCCCCTCAGGGAAAAACCTTATATATTCTAGAACTTTGACACGGTTACATGACCTTTGACTTACATACAACTTCCCTCAAACGTAATGAACGATGTCTGTGTCAAACCTTCAAAGCTTCAGCTAGAACTCAGCAGTGGCTCACTTGCAGCCGTACAAATTTGGACATGCAGCCCAGACACACAGTCTTGATTCTTTGTAGGATCTCCCTCCACAATAGCTTTAGTCTCTCTAGTTGCAAAGTTCTTCTCACAAAGGTTGAACTTTAGGCAAAGTATGGTTTGGGTTCCATAAAACAAAAAACACAAAAAAAAACTTTCTCGGATTTGTGAATTGTGAAAACAAATTTGAACCCTCAAAATTGTGTTGGAGAAAAGGTAAACTCTCAAAAATATATTTTGATCAAAACAAAACTTTCTCCACACAAAATACAGAGCCCTGACACCTTATTTATAAAAACGTTTAAGGCGGTGACGTGTGAGGTAAAAAGACTTCTCGTTCGAACAAACTGTCATGTCGTTCGAACGACTTCAGGTCTCGTTCGAACGAGATATGATCTCATTTGAACGACCAGGCATAAATCTCGAGATTCGTTTTACAGAGTTTTTAAACATTTGGAGATTTAGAAACCAACACTCTTACGAATCTGAGAACATTTATCAAAAAGATTTTATGATAAAAATGTTTTTGAAAAGATAAAAATCCATTTAAAAAAAATCAAAAATCATTTTTGATAAAAGGAAAAATATTTTAATTTTTATAAAAAAATCCCAACACTTTTAATGTAAAATGTAAATGGAACTTGACCATATTTACCAAAGTCGTCCTTATTGGGTATGATTGTTGAAGATGACTTAAAATTCGAATCCTCGATTATAGATGTACGCTTTCCAATGCTTCGACAAACTTGTAGCGGTATACGACATACTAAGTGTGACGGACTATGTCCTTACATGACTAATACACTAGGTTTATCGAAGTACTGAATGACTCGTTCAATATTGGTGAGAAAATTCTCGAGAAAAAAGTTTTCAAGAAGGAAGTTGTGTTTGTTCCTTCTAAGGATCTGGGAGATGCTTCACCCATTGCTACCTATGTGTAGTTTGATTAGGATACCTAGGATATTCTTGTTATATGTCTCCTTACTAGGTAATCCTTGATTTGTTAGGATCAAATCGTTTAGCCGAGAGGTTGAAATCAGTCATTTGGATCATTTTTCATATTTTAATGAGGAATTCTCATGCATTTTCTTATATGCTTCATTCCTTACAAGATATGAATGTTTATATTGCATCAGTTTATGTCAAAAAGATTTTGATTTTATTATTTTAGAGATTATGTGATTAAATTCTATGATTCATTATTTTGATAAGTTAACCTAACTTGAATGAAGATTAACGTAAATATTCTTAACCTTTTGATGCAAATATTAGTGATTAATGATAAGTTAAAATTCACTTGAAAAATTTTGAAAATCAAATTTTGTTGAGATCATTAGTTATGATTTCACTATATATATGCACTTACATATCACTTAATTCAAATGATTATAATTATGTGTGTTTCATTTGATTCTTAAAGTAATCATTAATAAATCTCGAGATCTCTTATTAGTTAATGAAACATTTTCATGGCCTATTTGAGAGTATGTTTGATTTCTTATTAGAGTAGATTGACGAGACATTTTCATAATAAAAAAGGGCTACCATTGTTTGAGATAGCATTGACTTGAATTTAAGTATCATCAATAGGTTTCTACCAAAGCGTATGTGAAAGTTACTATAGAAAAAGACAATATGTTGGAAATAACCAAAGATAAGTGGTAGAAAATCCAAAGGCAAAAAAAACAAGATGGACATTTTACATTTTCTTATAGTGAAAACTTGTGTATCTACTTTAATTATTTAACATCATTGAGGGAGATACATGGAAAGATACTACCATTTGTGAAATCTTCAAACGATATTTCCTATAATATAAACTTAAGCATAATTTATAATTATTATGACTTTACTATGTGAATTTGTTTTACGTTGTGACCCATAATTGTTCATGATTAAGACCCAAAATTTCTTGATTTGATTTGAAAGGAATTTTGAATTTGTTGTTATATCGATAATATTTGTTTTGAAGTGGTTGTCAAACTATGTCATTAATTAATATTACTAGGAAATTTGTTCATAAAGTCATATTTATCATATGTTTCCTAATCATTTTCATGCTTTCATATTAAAGTTGTATTTGTATGTATGTGTGTGTGTGTGTGTGTGAGAGAGAGAGAGAGAGAGAGAGAGAGAGATAGAGAGTTTATTTACACATTCTTATCTCAAAATTATGCTTAAAATGTCATATATGATTGTTTTCTCATGCATATGCATACATTCATATCATATAGATTTTGGAGATTTTCATACTAGTCTTTTCTTGATTTTCCCCTGACTCGGATTTTATGTTCAAAATCATTCGCAAAACTCCACATTGGACCACTTCGCATGACTTGTCGTATCAATTTAAATCGTGTGGATGGACTTTGTAGAGTTGCCTAGTTTAGCCTTTCAAGATGAAATTAGGATTCATTTTTTTCTCATTTCAAATACCACACATCCAAAACACAACCCTAGGAGATTTTGAAAGAAATTTTGGGTCATTCCATTATATGTTGTGATTATTGAGCTATTTTGGGCATATTTGGAGAATTGTTAAGTGTAACCCCAGATTTATGCATTGATTGGATTTTTTTTCTTAGTTTACACTAGTAAGTCATAATATCAAGTATTTTGGTTGATTTACTTGTATTTAGAGTTTATCTATGTTGATTCCTTTATTCTAGGTGTTTTTTTACAGATTTATGGTTGATTGTTGTGTATTTTTGGTTCTTATATCATTTTCATCCCATTTACTCTTTGGGTTTCATCCTATTTTTGTTTGTTCAAATTTTTCCACCATATTCCTACTATCGTGTTTGTGAAAAATCTGTCACGTGAAAGAAAGTAACTCCTAGACTCCCTAGTAGAGACGCCCTATTCTAGAGCATCAACACCTTCACCTTCATGGACTTCTCATGCTCGTACTTAGGATCTAGTGCCTCTATTCCATTCCCAAGATGACAGTTTTGAGTACCCCTCTTCAATCCAGTTTTTTAAGTTTAGATCCATGAGGACTGTGAGAGATGTTGCTTTAGATCATCTCACATGTAGTGAGGAAAGGTTTTTTTTACCATTCCCTTATTTCGTTCCTCTTTACTTCACAAATGCTTTGTCTGCATACATTGGCCAATGCTACTCTTGCTCAGGCATTTTATGGGAACATGATCATGATTACTACTAAGTCTTTTATTCTCACATCCTTTGTGTGTGTTTATGAGGTTGTTCTTACTGGGGATGTTCTTGCATCCCATATGAGTCTACTGCGAGTGGGTAGTGATATTATACCCCTTTATCTGAGAGACTTTATACTCATAATGAGATAACAACCATTGCATCCAGTCAAGAGAGGGCATGGTAGGTAGTGTGTTTCTCTAATTTGCCTTGAGGAATAATTATTTCATACTTCATTATGTGGTTATCTATAATCTCATGAATCGACCATGATCTCAAGATTTTCCATATGCCATTGGTAGGATGATGCATTTTATGGTCCTTGGTAGATTATCTTTCTCTGATGTTAAATGTCATGTGACATGCATGTATACATTATACTCAGGATGCATTGCCATATTCTTTTGGTGTTCCTGAAATAATATCGACCATTGAGCTTATATTTTATACTTTATTATGAGTGCCATCGCTTATAATTCTACTATAAACACTTCGAAGAAACTTCGTATGCATCCTATTTATTCAAAGGGAGAGTACCCAGTTAGAGGATGAGCACCAGTGCCCACCCTTGCTCCACGTGCTTATCATCCATCCCGAGAGTACTTTAAAACTTAATTTTATTTTATAAAATATTCCTAAGACATTATGGATACGAGGATGAATAATATGTTTGATCACTTTGAGTGTCGCTTCAATCAGGTTGATCGGGATATTTGATAGGTTCTACACTAGGACCTACTTCATTTCTTTCCCATGCCTCTAGTCCTGCACGTGTTACTGCTTGTTATGATGATGCTGATAATGACTATGGGGAAAAGAATGATATGATGGAGGGTTATACAGGTGAGGATTAGATATTTATTTTTATCTATATGTTGTTCGGTTAAAATTTTTTATACTTATTATTTACGAACACTTGGAGATATTTGTATTTATCTTGTAGTACTCCTATAATGTTTTGGAGTATTTTATTTTGTGAATGTTTGATGATACTTTTGAATATTTTTATGGATTTACTAATCATCCATATCTTTTAGAGATTTACCATTGTTATATATATTAATCATGTGATCTCTTTTGGTTACATATTCTTATATCACGTATCCCGCTTTATGCAATTTCATGCTTGATATATCATGTCTTCTAGTTCATGTTTGAGATTCACATGTATATTTCACTTTTTATCGTATTCATGTGTTTAGATGATGTTATATATTCATTGGTTATATGTGTTCCTCATACACATGATAATATCCACCTTCTTTATAGCATTGGCTATATGACATGTTTTCTCAATATTTCTTTTCTAGTGTTGCTTATACATTATGATATTGGTTAATTTTACCATGTTATACCTTTTACTATGTTTTTTTACCTTTTTTTTTTACTTTTCGTGTCAGAAGGGGGAGATACGTCAAAGATATGGGAAGTTATACCATTATTCCTTTATTGGCATATTCACATGTTTAAGGGGATAAACATCCATTTATGAGAGATGTTTCATTAAAGGAGATCCATTGCTCATTTGTTGGGATATTCACATGTTTATGGGGAGATACATCAATTTGGGAGATATGTCTCATAAAGGAGAGGCATGTACATGTTGTTCTTTATGATATTAATTCGATGGCCTTATATCACTGCATATCCTTTCGTTATTTTTTACCATCTTTATGTCTCATGTTGATTTATCGAAGGATTTCCAAAGTAGTGGGAGATACTCTTTGTTCATGCTTTACCTGCATAATATTATGTATTTAATTGATGTATTTTAGGTATAGTCACGTTAATTCGGCTCAATCGTAAGTTTCAGGCTCAACTTTGGATCTGTCACTTGTCTATAAATTTCATGAGCATTACATACTACTACACTCTTTATATGGCTAACGTGGAGTGGCTTTTGGTATGTGTAATCAAAATATTTTTTGGGTTTTGGGGTTTTTCCACGAAATAGAAAAAGGGGGAGATTGATAATGTAAACGTTTGTATAAAAATCTAAATTGGATTTATTATATTTTAATACATTCAAGTCTTGATTTATTCAATCCAAAAGGATTTAATTCTCATAGATATTTGGTGGAGAGATAGAGTCTATTTATTAGACTTCATGAACATTGAACTTTGAAGATTACACTCAACTTTTCTATATTTCAAAGACATACGTTTCTAAAATCATTGGAGATATATATTTTTGGTTTCAGATTATGATTGAAGGTTTATGGATATCCATAAACACACAAACATGTTTTAATTATATTTTGAGAAAACTGTGCTCTGACTGACCAAGTGATTTTATATTTTGAGAAAGTGATGTGTATAACCTTAGGAAAGACCTATGTTTTTCCAAATGCGGTTTTATTGAGGTAAAAAATATAATTTGGCTTGATCCCTTTTCACATTTACATATTGTAAGAGGAATATTTTATAACTTCTCATAGTTTAATTATTTTGATATATCCCATTACAAACCGAACCACATCCACATATGCTTCCATGATCGTTGAAGATAAGTTACTGACCAAGAAAAATTTCGAAGATAGAATGCGTTAGAGTCATCACCGTCATTATTTGGAGGTATATAGTATAAGGGTCTTTGATTTAAACTCATACAAATTTATTCTGCGATGTGTTTATTTTTACTCGAGGCATTTTTATAAAAAGAATTTTCAAACATATTTTTTGAGTTCATTAATGAAATCTGCATCTTATTAGAACAAGACCATGTTCTCGTTGAAATGAGGTTTGCAACTTATTGGAACAAAGTTCTTAGTTCATTGGAACGAACTCCTAACGAGCTTCAAATGGGGTCTCTTTGTCTAATAAAGTTGCACCCGTTGGTAGTTCGTTGCATACTCGTTAGAACGAACTAGTTTGTTCATTCGAAGATCAATAGTGTTTTCATTCAAATGAACTCTATTACCTCAAAAATTGTGATTTCTATAAGTGGAATCCTGTGGACTATTTTTCATAGAACTTTTGAAAAAAATGAATTTTGATACATGTGAGTACAAATTTACCACAATAAATATTTTCCAGAAATCAAGAAAATATAGAAGAAATATAAAATAATCACACGCACAACACTGAATATACATGGTTCGGTAACTTGCCCACATACATGAAGAGCTCACTATTTTTATTAAGTTTCTCTCAAATGTTTAAATTTGCATTCCTTTGACCCCGTGTGAGGGGTTTACATTTAAAGTAATGTTCAAGAGGCTGAGTTGTATATGTAACTCTCCCTTCTTGAGTGTAGCTCATAAGGTGTCCCTGAATATCTCTAAAAAAATATTGGTAACCTGATTCAAGCTTCACATATTGTATTTAAGTACATGTTAAATACAAGAACGTAATTATCTATTGGAGTTGGGAGGGCCAGTCCGAAAATGGGCCTAATGAATAATTTTGTCCCCAAAATACCTGTTCCTAATGTCCCATAAGTTTTTTTTAAGAGGAGCACTTTCTGATTTATATCCCAAGAATTATTTGTTGTGGATGGCAAACCCTAGTTCCATACATAACATCAAACCCTTGTAGAGTGTTACTATGTTCCTTATATTTATATAGATTCGATCTCTACTACTGAAGAAGAAAGGATTGCATATCCCGAGGCTGATCGATGGATACTGAGGGAAGAGCTGCTTCCTATGGATGACGTTGGAATGTGTTGTATCTGTTGACGATTTGAAGACTATTATCTCATTATACTTAGTGGATCTCTAAGTTGTTTATAATTCGGTACCTGTTTGTCAATTCTTATAGAATGCCGATAAAGAGGTTTTGCCCATAAGGGATTTTTTTTTTTTGCCAGCTTCTTCCTTTGTTTAGTGTGATCTTTGGTTTGGCATCTTTATTTTTGGACTTTATCTTGCATGTTCACCTAATTCTAATGAATACAAAACTTGTTTAAAATCTTTGTGTGTGTGTGACCTAAAATGCATGTGAGTCAGTATAACTCGTGCATTTTCACATATCGGCCCTATAAGGGCACAAATTTCCAAATTGAGTCCATATGTAGTTTTGGCTTAATTTAGGACAAATCCATTTGAGTCATAGGATATATGTTCTTGTGTATCCTTCCAAGCCTGTGACGAGTGTATGTTGAAGACGTGGCGGCCTAGATACTCAAGTTCATCCTTGTCGGGTTTTTGTGCCATGTTTCACGTCATCAACATTTGAGGATTCCAAGGCTCCAAAGGTCTGAATGATTTATATATATATAGGAGCTTTGAAATTTTGTTGGGCGTATTTCATAAAATACTTTTTATGAATTTTTATTTTCATAAAATCTCTTTAGAACTTTTTTCAAAAGTTTTTGGACTTAAATTGAAAAACAATTTTTTTTTAATTTTTGTTAAAAGGATATTATCGTTCGAATGAGAAATTGAACGAGTTTTCTAACGAGTTTAAACAACATTTCTCTGAATTGTCGTTAAAAACTCATTCGAACGAAGTCGTTGAAACGAACTCGTTTGAACGAGATATCAAACGAGTTTTGCCTCTAAAACTCTGAATTCTTGTTAGAAGACGTTTGAACGATGTCGCTCGAATGACCTAGGAAAGTCGTTCCAACGACCTAGGCGGGAACTTAAAAAATCGACAGTTTTTCATTTTGTGCCACTTTTCCACTACTTGGCCCACTAAATTTTTACCAGACTTATTTAGTGTGGGAAGAATTATTTTTCACGTAACTTTTGAGAGGTTTCTAACTTAGTTTGAGTGTAAAATATTTTCTCCAAAAGTTCCCTTTTCTTGTGTTTTAATTTTTAAGAGATGATCTTCGAAAACACATATCCACCCATATATTAGTTTAACTCCAAGTATATATATATATATATATATATATATATATATATATATATATATATATATATATATATATACATTTGTTTGGAGAGTTTTGGCACTGGATTTTCTCTACACCAACAAGAAGAGAAGTTTGGGTTAATTCTTTACCCATAAAGGAGAAGAATGGTTTGTGCTGCAGCTTTCTCACATGGTGAAAGGCCACATATGTGGTTGACGGTGGGTTGTGCCTCCATTAGTGGACTCCAAGATTCCGATGGACTCCGAAATTATCTACAAGGCAGGATTGAAGAGCGAAGGAAGCGTTGGGGCATGAAGGAGTCGAGTCGAGTGTTGTAAGTCTTCTTGTCGTTGTCTTTGTAAACATACCGCACCTAGTGGATTTGTTAGGCCAGGGCCATCTAATATTTTTCCCATTTGGTTTTTCCTCATACATCATCGCGTAGTGAGATTATTTATTTTATCTGGCAAAAATCACCTTAGATGCATGCTAGGATAATCAAGATAAAAATTGGTTTAAATCTCACACTTGTTTAATTTGGTGCTAATTTAAGTTTGGATAATTTGGGTATGCTTAATTTAATTCATGTCCATAATTTAGTTTGATAAAATTTGGTTTCGACTATATTGAAAATTAGAATAAATCATTGTTAGGCAAATTTTAGGACTTGGGTTGAATTAATTTTGTTTAAGTGGAAATTAATTTGTTTGAGTAGTTTAATTTCACTTTTAGTTGAACTTAATTTTAATTTTGAAGAAATTAAAATTTGAAGTTTGTTTTTTAATTGAAATTTTCGTTGGGAATTTTATTGAACCATCACAGTAATATTGAATTTTAAAATTTGGGGGCCTAGTTATTTAACAAGAGGTATCAGAGCTACAAGCGCTAAGTTATTGCGTTTAGGTACTTTTTATGTTTTGTTTAAAAATGGAATTTTCTCCATTTTCAAAATTTCCAGATTTGATGATTTTAATTACGCGTACTGGAAAGCACGTATGAAATCGGCACTAAAGTCCATAGATGAGAAGGTTTTGCTGTCTGTTGCTACCGGGTGGTCCCCACCTACATGTTTAGTAAAAAATAAACGTGTTCCTAAACCCATTGAGAGATGGACTGAGAATGAACTGAAATTAGCAAATTTTAATTCTCGAGGCTTGAATGCTTTGTTTAGTGCAGTCACACTAGATGAATTATGACGTATCATTGCGTGTGAAACCGCTGAAGAAGCTTGGGATATTTTGCAACTCACCCACGAGGGAACTAGTGTCGTAAAAGATTCGAAACTCTAAAACCTCACCACTCAATTCCAGACCATAAAAAATGGTTGAAAATAAAACTTTTGATGAATTTTATGTTAGACTTTTAGATATTGTTAATTCATCATTTAATTTGGGAGAAAAAAATACTCAATAATCGAGTAGTAAAGAAACTTTTAAGTTCCTTACCCGATAGACTCATTCCTAAAGTGATCATGTTGAATTCTTTACCCACTTTAGCCTCTACGAAACTAGAAGAGCTTGTAGTTAATTTACAAACCTATGGACTTGACATGTTTTCCTCTAAGACCCAAAAGAAAAAAGATAAGGGCATCATTTTGAAAGCCGAAAAGGAGGAAAAATAAGTTTCGGAAAAAGAGAGTGATTTTGACTCGAAAGATATGGCAATGATTGCTGGAAAATTTCTTAAGACTAATAAAGAGAGTCTAAAAAATGAATATAATAAATTTGATAAATCCAAGTATAACAAGCCCGAGAAGATCCCTAAAAATCATAATGAAGATCTTAATAGGGAAGAGTTAAATCGTTTCTTTGGTTGTGAAGGGTATGGCCATATGGCTTTTGAATGTGCCACTAAACTAAGGAGGAAGGGCAAGCAACCAATTTCATACAATTCTAACCTTAGTGGTAGTGATAAGTAAGAGGGATCCGATCCCCCCATTCAATGCAACTTTATTGCGTTCATGGAAAGTCGTGTGAGCACTGATAATGAATCTTCCCATGAAGATATACATTTACATGACCCTTCTGAGTCATTTGTTTGTGAATCCCAAAAATTTGATGGTTGTGAGAGTGGAAATGAAAGAGATAGTGAAAATGAAGAAGAGGTTGATGTGAGTGAACTTCAAGTAGCTTTTCAAGAATTGTATGTCGAATCAATTAAATTAAAAAGAGCTAATTTGAAGTTAGAAGCTTGTTTACAAGGGCTTGACAAGGTCATTGATGATAGCGCTTTAGTGGAAGACCTTAGGATACGTGAGAGAGCTCTTCGAGAGAAGCTTGCATACGTTCAAGGCAAGAGAGATAGCCTTAGAGGTTTGATGGAAATAATGAAGAAATAGCTTCTCATGTTTGAATAGAGAAAGGTTTTGCTAGAGTCTAGGATCTTAAAATTAGAAGAGAAATTTAGACACTCTAGTAAGGTCAAATTTTATTTGGAATGTAGGTCCGCTAAATTAGACAAAATATTAAGAACCGTCTAAGTAAAAAATGACACTTGTGAATAGGCTTCGATTCTTATAATGTTTCCGTTAATAAAGACAAAAACACTATCTTGAGAGAATCACCTAGGAACATTTCCAAAGGTCAATCCTTAGGTACTACTTTTTGCCGGGTCTTTACTTGCTCATATTGTGGCCGAAAAGGTCATCTTAGGAAATTTTATTTTAATATAAAAATGGATCCTAGAAAATCCAAAGGTCACTAAGGTAGCCAAGGGCACCCAATCCCGAGATTGTCACTCTTAACTTGTTTGGGTTAGGAGATCCGACTTGGTAACTTTACAAAATAGGGTTTATGATTCTCATTTGCTATCACGTGAAACCTCCCATGCTAAATCGAAAGGTTAAGTATGTTAGCTTTGTTTACATACTCTAGTGACTCTGTACTTCATGTTATATTTATGCTAGTTGTATGTATGTTTGTCATTTTCTAATCTATGCTCCATGATTAATCACATGTTAGAATTACGATTTGTGTATATCTTTTGTATTTACTTTTCATTATTTGTGTCTTATTGAGAAAATTAAAAAAAGATTTTCTTTATTTTTCTTTTGAGTTGAATTTTTTTGTTTGGTGAAAAGTTTTGAAAAACTCAAAAACATTTTTTTGTGTGTGTATTTTAGTTTGACACACTTTATGTGGCATATACTTTTGTTTGAATCCTTTCCCTTTTTGCTTCCATGTGGCTAGAACTTTTGGTTAATATTTTCAATCCTTAAAATGTTCTTTGTCATGCTTGCATGGAGTAGTTGAATTTTGTGTTGCTTAATGGATTTTATTTTTATATGCCTCATTTCACACATGCATGAGATCATTTGAAATTTAAACTTCACATGTATATTTGAGCTAAGTGAGATGTTCTCCTATCAATTTAGTCATCTACATTTTGATATGACTATGGAGGATTGGTGCATGTAATAATCATTTCTTGGATTTAAAAAAAGTATATACAGAAAAATATTTATCCGGTGTTGTAATTGTTTATCAATGGAATCGGGCTGCAAAAGACAAAATTACTTTGCGTGAAAAGCCACCATTGAATATTTGGCCTTTAAAAAAATATGGTATTATAAAAGAAAAATTAGCTAAGGCTTGTTTAGTTTATTTGATATGTTCAAAAGAAAAAAGGTAAAGAAAATTATGAGGAGTTTGGTTGGATTTTCACAATGACTTTGTGTCCTAGTTATGCTTTTATTGTCATGACTCTATTGGTTTATAGAATCATCAAAATTCTAGGCTAGTGTGCATTGTGTATGTTTGTTCATCGAGTTCAATTTATATTGTCACATGAGGCTATATCTAAATGTGATAAAGTTTTGCAATCAAATGAGAACTCCGTGAACATATTTTAGGTGATTGGGTTGATATTCCTTTAGTATCTAGTTCACACCCCTTCACTTCCATTTACCACATGTATTTGGACACGCTTTTTCCCTTCGAGTGTGAAAAGCTTAATGTATATTGTGTCATATGCATTGTTTATACCTATGTATATGTGCGTGTGCATTAGTGATATTCATTGTGTGTGTGTGTGTGTGTGTGTGTGTATATATATATATATATATATATATATATATATATATATATATATAAATAATTGGTATCTATTTTATTGTGAATTTTGGTTAATATCCCATGCTTATGTTTAGTACATTTTAGTTGGTATTAATTTTTGCCATCTCATCATAGTAAGTATCCATTAATATTTGTGTGAATTAGTTGCATTTTATTGTTGCTATATACTTTATTATTTCTGTTTATGCACCATTGAATGTTTATCATGTTTTTTCTTAATTCATATCCCTTTTTTAGACTTCAGGGGGAGAAATGGTCTTAGCTTTAATTGGGGGGGAAATAAGTTGGGTTTTATGATTCTTTAACCTTGGTCTATTCCTGAACAAAAAGGGAGAGAAATGGTATCTAATCCTTTGCATTTGGGGAGATCAATCTTAGGGGGAGAAGTCTTTCTAGGTAGATCATATTAAGATAAAAGGGTAGAATTAATTAAGGGGGAGTATTTATTTACATTGCATTTAATATTATCGTATTCTCTATATGTTTGATAGTTTGTTAAGTGTGCAAGATTTTCATCTTAAGTGGCATCTTTAAAGCGGCAAAGCGGTTTATCCTTAGGTCGAGTCATAGCATCTGTATTTTTATTTCTTTTGGGTGGGATCTTGTGTCTAGACGAGCTTGGCGGACCTTTAGGATTTTTGGTTGGGTTTTGTCCCGAAATAGCCAAAGGGGGAGATTTGTAAGGACACAAATTTCCAAATTGAGTCCATATGTAGTTTTGTCTTAATTACGGACAAAATCATTTGAGTCATAGGATACATGTTATTGTGTATCCCTCCAAGCCTATGACGAGTGTATATTGAAGACATAGCGGCCTAGATATTCAAGTTCATCCTTGCCGGGTTTTCGTGCCATATTTCACGTCATCAATAATTGAGGATTCCAAGGCTCTAAAGGTATGAATGCTTTTTATATATATAGGAGCTTGGAAATTTTGTTGGGTGTATTTCATAAAGTACTCTTTATGAATTTTTATTTTCAGAAATCTCTAGAACTTTTTTTTCAAAAGTTTTTGGGCTTAAAATTGAAAAATAAATTTTTTTGAATTTTCGTTCGAATTTTCGTTCGAACGAGATTGTTGTTCGAATGAGAAATCGAACGAGTTTTCTGGCGAGTTTAAACAATATTTCTCTGAATCCCCATTCGAACGAAGTCGTGTAATACCCCGTATTTTTGTGATATTTATTTATGGGATTAATTGAATTAAATGCGTATTAATTAGAAATTAATTCGGATAAAAATACTAGCGAGATGCGAGTTAGTATTTGATATTAATGAGTATATATGGCTATATATGAATATGGAATTATTGATTTGTCGTGAGATAGAAATACGGTAATTTGAAAATCTTGTTGAGACGCGTGTGACAGTCGCGTCATGGAATATAATTATGATAATTAAAAAGTGAATTTTATTTCTATAAACCGTATGGTCATTTTGAGTGCGCCAATGCGTCCGGAAGGGTCGAAATAGTCAGAAAACACTAGCCGGGGATTTAGTTTGGGTCCCGGGGCATTTTTAGGCCATACCGGCAACGTATAAGGGTAGTTTGGTAATTTTAGAATTTTGGGATTTTTGATTAACGAATTTTAGGAGTTTTAAATGGAAAATTAAAAGACCCACTAATCCATTACCAACCATTAACTGATTAGAGGGCTACGGGGGTTATTAGAATTAGCCCCAAAAGTTCCTAAGACAAACCCTAGCCTCCATTAGCACCTTGGAGAAGAAGGCTTGTAGAGAGAGAAGAGAGGAGAATTCTGCAGAGAGAGAGAGATAAACTCATCAATTCGTCATCAAATCCAGAGATACACATAAGGCAAGTGGTTTAATTACATATTTTGCAAAGAATGCTTCTTCCATGCGTAGGAAATTTTAGGAAATTTACAGAATTTCATTGTTCTTGGAGAATGATAAAAACCCATTGAATTTGATGTAGAGATTTATAATTTTATGAGGAGATTGAATGTAGAACAATGTTAGGATGATTAGTCAGTGAAAGATACATCTTTTGTACCATAAAAACGGATTTATTTATACATATGGATGAATTAAATTTTTAGGGTTCATGTTCTTGAGATTGGGGAAGAAGATGTGGAGATTTAATATTTAGATGGGATTTAGGATGAATTAATCCCACTAAATACGTTAATATATGACCTAAGTATATTTAGGATTGATTAGAACCCAAGTACAATTGTTGGTTTGATGTTTATAGGAGATTAGAGGTGTAGAAAAATTGGAAAAACAAGTTAAGGAATTTCTGGGCTCGAAACTGGTCCCTCGTTAGAAACCTACCCAGGTCGTTCGAACGAGCTCGTTCGAACGAGCTTCTAACGAGTGGACAGTTTGCCTTCTAACGAGTTGAATGTTCGTTCGATGCCTTTCGTTCGAACGAGATCTCGTTAGATACCCAGTTCGTTCGAACGAACTCTCGTTCGAACAGCCTCGTTCGAACGAGACTTCTAACGAGTTGACAGTTTAGGCTTTTTAGCCTGTTTTGATTTCGCATGTCCCGTAACCTTATTTAATGGTAGAGATAACCTTCCCTTGATGATAAATTAATGTAGTAGGTACATTTGAGATATAATGAGGAGCAAAACCTAGAAGTGTAGTTGAACCTAAGGGAAATTATGAAGTAGGACGTGAGTGTCTATTACGATGCGAGAACTATTGACGGCCTAAATTACTATATTAATCGGGAACATATAAATTGTGTAGAATTATATGTCGGTACGAGAATGAGAAGTGTACCACCAATAATTATGGTGATTACTAAGATGTGTGCTTACTTAGTATATGTATTGATTTTATGTGTATGACATACCTACCATACTTGCTATCACGGGAGGTTTGCGTTCGCTTAGGGCCCTCTAATCCTTGTGTTGCCCGGATTTAGACTGGTACTTCGATGAACATAGGTCAGAGAAGGACTTATTGGGATGTTAATAAGTCTGCTGATCGTGGGAGCGCAGGTATGTGCGTGACCCATGTGATGTGACTGTGTTCGCCTCCATTATTTGTGATGTTGTTATCTGAGAACGATTCCTGAGAGATTCGGAATGCGTGATCCTTATATACGTGATGTACCGGGATGGATAGCAGAGTATGTGTGCACCGCAGCTTAGTCTCGGGGTGCTTGTATTGTATATTTATGACGTGAATAATATACACTTAATTAATGGGAACTTTCATGTTAATATTGTGAATATAATTATGGTAATGTTTTGAGAAAACATAACGCGTTAATTGATAGTGAACTGTATTACTTATTGAGAATCCGAGTGTATGTAAAGCCCTCTATTTAATGGATAACGCTAGAATGTAATTTGGGAATCGAGTAGTAAGGGGTAGAATGTATTACAGTTTGGTTAGATATGTATGTTATTTAGATGGGTACGGTACGTTAGGAGTGCACATGTAGTCGAGAGGTGAGAATTTCATGTGAGTGCACGTCCTAACATGTATTTTGCATTTAATGTTTTAATGTTATTAAAACACTTGCTGTTTTTAAAATGATTTCCACTTTCGGGCTCTGACCCATTTGCTTTCAAATCTATTTTTGTAAAAACCATTTTAGGTGCCCAGCCACAAGGACACCATGCTTAGGATCCTCATTCAGGTGACAAGCTGTAGCTGTTTGTGGAAGTTACAGGACTTTGCTTGTAGACGCTTCATCTATCTTGACTCTATATTCAGCATTTATCAGTTGTAGGGCATGTCGCCCATTTCTTTTAGAGACATTTTTATTTATTTCAGTTATTCAGACTTCTGGCATGTAATTAATTCAGGATTCAGACTTGTCTTATTATTTTCAGTTGTTGGATTGTTGTGAGGAGTTTTCCTCCGGACTCTTATATTTATTTGTTGGTTATTTCATTACTTCGTTATGGTGAATGGATTATGTTGTTATTCCATTATTCTTTTATTGCATGTTAATCAGACTTAATTAAAATTTGGCAACTTACTTTTTAAATACTAGGTGGTTAGTAATTATTAAAAATGTTTTCGACAGTGATGCTATTAACTGAACCAACTTGGCATTTTGTATTGATTTAATAAAGGAGTAGCTACCCGGTATTTAATTAGTCGGGGTGTCACAGGTGGTATCAGAGCATCAGGTTCTAGTGTCCTTTAGGATCTGTACGACTCATTATGTTTTCGCTGAGCTTTCTTTGATGTAGAGCCCTATATTTTAGGACTGTTGTATTCTCTTGTTTATGCTACGTTCTTCAGCTATTTTAAGTTTATAACTGTGAACTTATAGACTTTATTCTTGTTTCAGAATGCCTCCACGACGTGCACAAAGGATTCCCAGGGATGCAACGCCAGAACCACAGCCCGCACCAGTTCAGGGCACGATGAATGCCGCCGAGGTTGCAGCCATTGTGGCCCAGGCGGTAAATGCCGCACTAGCAGTAGTCCAGCAGGCACCACCTCAAGCGCCAGTAGCCGCGCCAGTGAAGACACATGCATTCTCGTCTGCTTGGGAACGTGTACGTGATGCTTTCCAGAAAGCACACCCTCCGGAGTTCGCAGGTAGCTCCGATGTAGTAGTTTCGAGTCAGTGGAGGAAGGATATACAGCGGCACTTGAGGATGTATGAGTGCACCGATGTCCAGAAGCAGATACTAACTACCTTTAAGCTAGTGGGGTCTGCACTGCAGTGGTGGGAGTTTATTACCACCGTGGAGGAGAGAGATACTCTCACTATCCAGGAGTTTTGGGTGCGGTTTGACCGCAAGTACTTTCCGTCAGCTATTCACACGGAGATGAGGAGGAAGTTGATGAGCCTCAAGCAGGAGGGTAAGACTGTGGCCGAGTATGAGGCCAAATTCACTGATCTTCTGAACATTGTTCCGGATGAGATACCGACAGAGGAGAAGAAGATACAAAAATTTACAGACGGGTTGACTTGGAGGATCCGTCAGCATTTATTGGGGAACCTATCGTTGGCCACTTATTCTGATGTGGTTAACGCTGCACTATTACACTGCCAGGATCATCGCTTTCACATGGCTGAAGGCAAGAGCTCAGGAGAGTCCAGCCATCAGGGCAGGACTGGGGGAAATGGTGCTAGTGGGGCACATCCTGTTCAGGGGCAGAGACAGGGCGACCAAGGTTCCCAGCAGGGGGATCACAAGAGGTTCAGGTCAGGAAATTTCAGGCACGAACAGGGAGGTTTCCGGCAAGGCCATCAAGGTCCAAACGGCCATCAGAACCAGCAGGTTCAGAATGGTCAACAGCAGTTTCAGCAGGGCCAGTGGAGGAACGGTAAGGGCCACTAGGGCCGGGGGCAGCAGGGACAGAGAGGGGGGAACTTCTCGGGGAAGTGTTTCGTTTGTGGCAAGACTGGCCATAAATGCCAGGACTGTCCTGATAGGGGCAGGGCCCCGCAGTAGCAGCAGGGTGCTCGACATGAGCCACAGAGGCCACTTTTTCCACCTGCTCTCCCAGCTCCAGCCCAGGTGCCAGCGCTACCAGCCATTCCAGCAGTTCCTGTGCAGCAGGGACAGTTACAGTATGGACGTGTCTATAACGTCCACCAGGCAGCAGCTCTACAGGCACCACCCGCGATTGAGGGTATGTTTCCTATCCATGGTACTATGGGTCAGGTTTTGTTTGATACGGGGGCAACGCATTGTTTTATAGCTACACATTTTGCGAAAGCCTTAGGGTTGTTAGCCACAGCAGAGAGCACAGTGACGTGTGTAGACTCACCATTGGGGAGTGGGTCACTTATTTTCTTTATATGCCGGGGAGTGGGGGTAGAGATTGGTAGTTTGGTTTTACCTGCAGACATGTTGGTATTAGATATGCATGTCCACGATGTGATCATCGGTAGTTTGGTTTTACCTGCAGACATGTTGGTATTAGATATGCATGTCCACGATGTGATCATCGGTATGGATTTGATTGCTTCGGTGGGAGCATTATTTTTACCATTCCGGGGCAAGAGATGTTTGTAGTGGCGATGCATCGCCCAGAGGGAGGTTCGACCGCTCATTTGTACTACATAGAGGAGGATACCTCTAAGGAGGTTGTGATTCCTTTAGATTCGATCCCAGTTATCAGGGAGTATTCCGATGTGTTTCAGGAGATACCAGGCCTACCCCCCCGGTCGAGAGATAGACTTTGTCATAGACTTATTGCCGAATACGAGACATATAGCACGCGCATCGTACCGCATGGCTCCGGCAGAGATGAGGGAGTTACGGGATCAGATTGAGCAGTTGTTGGGTTAGGGGTTTATACGAAGGAGTACTTCGTCGTGGGGTGCCCCTGTGTTGTTCGTGAAGAAGAGATATGGTTCGCTGAGACTGTGTGTGGACTACCGAGATTTGAATAAGGTCACGATACGGAATAAGTATCTGTTGCCTTGAATCGATGACTTATTTGACCAGTTGAGAGGAGCTTCTTTCTTCTCAAAGATTGATTTGAGATCGCGATACCATCAGTTGCGTATCAGGGATGAGGATGTCTCAAAGACTGCGTTCTTAACGAGATATGGTTCTTACGAGTTTCAGGTTATGCCTTTTGGTTTGACCAATGCTCCAGCCGTATTTATGGACTTGATGAATAGGGTGTTCAGGGATTTCCTAGATCAGTTTGTCATTATCTTCATCGATGATATTCTGGTTTACTCCCAGACAGAGGAGGAGCACGCCGAGAATTTGAAGCAAGTTTTGCAGACTCTACGTCAGAACGAGCTGTATGCAAAATATGAGAAGTGCGGGTTTTGGCTGAAGGAGGTCCAGTTTTTGGGGCATATTATTTTCGATCGGGGGATATCTGTTGATCCGGGGAAAGTATCCGCGGTGGGGGAGTGGGGACAGCCCACGACACCAACGGAGATTCGTAGTTTCTTGGGCCTAGCAGGATACTACAGGAGGTTTATTCGGGATTTTCGAAGATAACAGGTCCTTTGACACATCTGACTTGTAAGGGTGTGCCATTCATCTGGAGTGATGCCTGTCAGTTGGCATTCGATGAGTTGAAGGATAAGTTGACCTCAGCACCTGTGTTAGCATTGCCGAGACCAGGAGTTGAGTATCTAGTCTACACCGATGCGTCCTTATAAGGACTTGGAGGTGTATTACAGCAGGAGAGTCAGGCCATAGCTTATGCTTCCCGTAAGCTTAAGCCTCACGAGAAGAATTACCCCACTCATGACTTGGAGTTGGCGGAAGTTGTATTTGCCCTTCAGATATGGAGACATTACCTTTTGGGGGATAAGTTTCGGTTGTTCACGGATCACAAGTCCCTACAGTACCTATTCACATAGAAGGAGTTGAATATGCGACAACGGAGGTGGCTTGAGTTCATGAAGGATTATCAGTTCGATATCCAGTATCACCCGGGGAAGGCTAACGTGGTAGCAGACGCGTTGAGCCGTAGGCCATTAGATGAGGTGGCAGGGGTGTGGAAGGCCAAGTGGAAGGAGTTGGTACACCAGGATGCAGTGGCCCGATCATTCATGTCTGTGATGACTGTTACGCTGCAGATTGTCACGAAGGTGGTAAAGGTACAGGCAAATGACTCGTTCTGTCAGGAGCAGATAGTTCGATTACTAGCAGAGGGATCCGAGTCCTATACCGTTAGCTCAGACGGGGGATTACGCTTCAATGGGAGATTGGTAGTTCCGAAAGGGGAGGAATTATGGAACGAGGTGATGGCAGAGTCGCACGGCTCACGGTTCGCGGTACATCCCGGTGGGGACAAAATGTACCAAGACATGAGACGACAGTATTGGTGGAGCGGGATGAAGAGAGATATTGCCGTGTTTGTTTCTATATGCGCCACTTGTCATCTAGTAAAAGTGGATCATCAGAGACCGGAAGGACTGCTACAGCCGTTGGAGGTCCCGATGTGGATGTAGGAGAGCATATCCATGGACTTTATCACGGGATTGCCTACGTCACAGAGAGGTCACGACTCCATTTGGGTAATTATGGACAGGTTGACCAAAGTCGCTCATTTTCTACCCGTAAGGACAGACTACACTACGGGACAGTATGCCCAGCTCTTTATCGCAGAGATAGTGAGACTTCACGGTGTGCCTCTAAATATCGTGTCTGACTAAGACAAGATATTTGTTTCACGGTTTTGGGAAAGTTTTCAGGAGGCCATGGGCACGGAGTTGCGGTTGAGTACGGCGTATCACCCGCAGACCGATGGACAAATCGAGCGTATAAACCAGATTTTGGAGGACATGTTGCGTATGTGCATCATTGATTTCGAGGGTGGATGGGAGCATTATCTTCCACTGGTGGAGTTTGCTTACAATAACTCCTACCAGTTCACCATTGGCATGGCTCCATTTGAGGCGTTGTACAGTAGACCTTGTCGTTCCCCAGCATGTTGGTTGGAGGTGGGGGACAACAAACTACTTGGGCCGGAAGTGATTCAGGATACTTCGGCGAGGATATAATTGATTCAGAGTCGCATTCGGGTAGCTCAGGATCGGCAGAAGAGCTATGCTGATGCGAAGAGGTTCTTCAGAGAGTTCCAAGTGGGGGATCAAGTTTTGCTCAGAGTATCTCCTATGAAGGGGATTATGCGTTTCGGAAAGAAAGGGAAGTTGGCACCAAGATATGTGGGACCATTTCCTATTATTGAGCGGATTGGACCGGTTGCGTATAGACTTGGGTTACCGGAGCATTTGCATCGGATTCACGATGTATTTCATATTTCCTCGCTAAGGAAATATCTTAGAGACGATTTGGCTCATTCTCATATTGCTTTGGAGGACATCGATCTCCATCCTGATAGCTCCTACAAGGAGGGGCCGATTGCTATTTTGGACCGAAGTGAGCGGAAACTACTGTCAAAGATTGTTCCGTTAGTGCGTGTTCAGTGGCGAAATCATAATGTCGAAGAGTCCACATGGGAGCGCGAGGATGAGATGCAAGAACGTTATCCAGAGTTGTTCTTACCAGGTACTTTCTAGTTCCGAATTTCGGGACGAAATTCAGTTATTAGGGGGGAAGTATGTAATACCCCGTATTTTTGTGATATTTATTTATGGGATTAATTGAATTAAATGCGTATTAATTGGAAATTAATCCGGATAAAAATACAAGCGAGATGCGAGTTAGTATTTGATATTAATGAGTATATATGGCTATATATGAATATGGAATTATTGATTTGTCGTGAGATAGAAATACGGCAATTTGGAAATCTTGTTGAGACGTGTGTGACAGTCGCGTCATGGAATATAATTATGATAATTAAAAAGTGAATTTTATTTCTATAAACCGTATAGTCATTTTGAGTGCGCCAACGCGTCCGGAAGGGTCGAAATCGTCAGAAAACACTAGCCGGGGGTTTAGTTTGGGTCATGGGGCATTTTTAGGCCATACCGGCAACGTATAAGGGTAGTTTGGAATTTTAGAATTTTGGGATTTTTGATTAACGAATTTTAGGAGTTTTAAATGGAAAATTAAAAGACCCACTAACCCATTACCAACCATTAACTGATTAGAGGGCTACGGGGGTTATTAGAATTAGCCCCAAAAGTTCCTAAGACAAACCCTAGCCTCCATTAGCACCTTGGAGAAGAAGGCTTGTAGAGAGAAAATAGAGGAGAATTCTGCAGAGAGAGAGAGAGAAACTCATCAATTCGTCATCAAATCCAGAGATACACATAAGGCAAGTGGTTTAATTACATATTTTGCAAAGAATGCTTCTTCCATGCGTAGGAAATTTTAGGAAATTTACAGAATTTCATTGTTCTTGGAGAATGATAAAAACCCATTGAATTTGATGTAGAGATTTATAATTTTATGAGGATATTGAATGTAGAACAATGTTAGGATGATTAGTCAGTGAAAGATACATCTTTTATACCATAAAAACGGATTTATTTATACCTATGGATGAATTAAATTTTTAGGGTTCATGTTCTTGAGATTGGGGAAGAAGATGTGGAGATTTAATATTTAGATGGGATTTAGGATGAATTAATCCCACTAAATACGTTAATATATGACCTAAGTATATTTAGGATTGATTATAACCCAAGTACAATTGTTGGTTTGATGTTTAGAGGAGATTAGAGGTGTAGAAAAATTAGAAAAACGAGTTAAGGAATTTCTGGGCTCGAAACTGGTCCCTCGTTAGAAGACCTACCCAGGTCGTTCGAACGAGCTCGTTCGAACGAGCTTCTAACGAGTGGACAGTTTGCCTTCTAACGAGTTGAATGTTCGTTCGATGCCTTTCGTTCGAACGAGATCTCGTTAGATACCCAGTTCGTTCGAACGAACTCTCGTTCGAACAGCCTCGTTCGAACGAGACTTCTAATGAGTTGACAGTTTAGGCTTTTTAGCCTGTTTTGATTTCGCGTGTCCCGTAACCTTATTTAATGGTAGAGATAACCTTCCCTTGATGATAAATTGATGTAGTAGGGACATTTGAGATATAATGAGGAGCAAAACCTAGAAGTGTAGTTGAACCTAAGGGAAATTATGAAGTAGGACGTGAGTGTCTATTACGATGCGAGAACTATTGACGGCCTAAATTACTATATTAATCGGGAATATATAAACTGTGTAGCATTATATGTCGGTACGAGAATGAGAAGTGTACCACCAATAATTATGGTGATTACTAAGATGTGTGCTTACTTAGTATATGTATTGATTTTATGTGTATGACATACCTACCATACTTGCTATCACGGGAGGTTTGCGTTCGCTTAGGGCCCTCTAATCCTTGTGTTGCCCGGATTTAGACTGGTACCTCGATGAACATAGGTCAGAGAAGGACTTATTGGGATGTTAGTAAGTCTGCTGATCGTGGGAGCGCAAGTATGTGCGTGACCCATGTGATGTGACTGTGTTCACCTCCATTATTTGTGATGTTGTTATCTGAGAACGATTCCTGAGAGATTCGGAATGCGTGATCCTTATGTACGTGATGTACCGGGATGGATAGCAGAGTATGTGTGCACCGCAGCTTAGTCTCGGGGTGCTTGTATTGTATATTTATGACGTGAATAATATACACTTAATTAATGGGAACTTTCATGTTAATATTGTGAATATAATTATGGTAATGTTTTGAGAAAACATAACGGGTTAATTGATAGTGAATTGTATTACTTATTGAGAATCCGAGTGTATGTAAAGCCCTCTATTTAATGGATAACGCTAGAATGTAATTTGGGAATCGAGTAGTAAGGGGTAGAATGTATTACAGTTTGGTTAGATATGTATGTTATTTAGATGGGTACGGTACGTTAGGAGTGCACATGTAGTCGAGAGGTGAGAATTTCATGTGAGTGCACGTCCTAACATGTATTTTGCATTTAATGTTTTAATGTTATTAAAACACTTGCTGTTTTTAAAATGATTTCCACTTTCGGGCTCTGACCCATTTGCTTTCAAATCTATTTTTGTAAAAACCATTTTAGGTGCCCAGCCACAAGGACACCATGCTTAGGATCCTCATTCAGGTGACAAGCTGTAGCTGTTTGTGGAAGTTACAGGACTTTGCTTGTAGATGCTTCATCTATCTTGACTCTATATTCAGCATTTATCAGTTGTAGGGCATGTCGCCCATTTCTTTTAGAGACATTTTCATTTATTTCAGTTATTCAGACTTCTGGCATGTAATTAATTCAGGATTCAGACTTGTCTTATTATTTTCAGTTGTTGGATTGTTGTGAGGAGTTTTCCTCCGGACTCTTATATTTATTTGTTGGTTATTTCATTACTTCGTTATGGTGAATGGATTATGTTGTTATTCCATTATTCTTTTATTGCATGTTAATCAGACTTAATTAAAATTTGGCAACTTACTTTTTAAATACTAGGTGGTTAGTAATTATTAAAAATGTTTTCGACAGTGATGCTATTAACTGAACCAACTTGGCATTTTGTATTGATTTAATAAAGGAGTATCTACCCGGTATTTAATTAGTCGGGGTGTCACAAGTCGTTCAGATATCAAACGAGGTTTGCCTCTAAAACCATGAATTCTCGTTAGAAAACATTCGAACGACCTGGGAAAGTCATTCGAACGACTTGGGCGGGAACTTAAAAAATCGGCAGTCTTTCATTTTGTCCCACTTTTCCACTACTTGCCCCACTAATTTTTTACCAGACTTATTTAGTGCGGGAAGAACTATCTTCCATGTAACTTTTTAGAGGTTTCTAACTTAGTTTGAGAGGAAAATATTTTCTCCAAAAGTTCCCTTTTTGTGTGTTTTAATTTTCAAGAGATGATATTCACAAACATATATACACCCATACATTAGTTTAATTCCATGTTTAAATATATATAATAAGTTACAATGGTGTTTTCACTATTCATAAGATGGGAAGACACTTCACGGTTAAGACCGAAGCCAACAAGACAACGATCCAATGGTTGAGATTAAAATACCCCTCTTACCATTTTTAACCCTTAAATATTTGAGTTCCCCCTCTTTTCTAACCCTTCATTTCCTTTTCTCTTCTTACCCAAAATTCAAATACATTGATAAAATAGGAAATTATCACTTTGGAACCTTTTTACACTACGGAGTACACTTCTCTCTCTATTAATCGTACTACAATCAGGGATGCACTCACTCAGCCACAAATCCTCTCTCTCTCTCTCTCTCACAGCCACGGAGGTGCGATCTTCTTTTTACCGGAATAAATGAGGTTCAGATTTTTCTTTACATCTTATAGTTTTTCAGGTTTCGATTGTGAACTTCCACGAAGGAAGACCACTAACGACCATAATCTGAAGCACAAGGTTTCTTTTTCTATTTAAGGCTTTAAATATTATGAAAATTCTACATATATTTGTTTTATGAAAATTTAGGAGGTGGTTCCTTAATGGCAGGTGAGGGGATGATCTTAAATTTAGTGTGCGTCCCATGTGGGTATACACACTTGGAAGAAATTGATGAAGTTGGTTCATTTTTGAAGGAGGTTAAGGGTTTTATTTAATGTTTTTTTGACATTTTTGTATTTAGATACACATTCTCTGAGGTATAAATCCCCTATCTCTGATTGGAACTTTGAGTATTTCATATTTGATGTAATTTCTTTCCATTTTCCCTGTTTTTCTAGCTCGAGCACTTTTTTGGTAATAATAGTCTTGAGTTCCATATAGATAGAGAATCACACATGGGTTTGAATTTTTTTTGTAAATCGAATTTTCTTTCAGATTGTGTACAAGATACCACATATAGGTTTTGTGATTTTACTAGCAAGTTTTTTATGCTTATGTTAATCAGTTGTAAATATGTGAAGCGAAGTGAAAGGAATCAACTTTAATTCTTATTTTTGTTCTACTCAAAATTATTTGAAACTCATTAATGATAATTGTTTGAATTTGACATTTCCATGCTTTTTGAGACCCATTTACAGATCCATCTAGAATCTGATCTTTACAGCTTGGAGTTTAGGCTTTTCAAGTTTCATTTAGAGACAATATGTAGTTGTGAGTATTGTGTATTGGTTATATTGTTGTTTACAATGGAACCTACAAGCTGATCAGGTTTGTACCCCGTCTCATATTTCCCCTTCTTTATGTTATGAGTTTGTTTTGTGGCTCTTTCTTTTCGTCCAATTACTTTCACCATTTCTTACTTATATTATTTATTCATGTTTTTGTATAGTTTTCTTCTTGAAAATTGAACGGGTATATATATACAACCTCATGATAAGGAAGTAACAAAGAGAGAGACCACAACATACTCGAAATTTTTTTGTTCAGTTAGATGTAAGTAATGTATGAATTAATATGTTCTTTTTGTTAAGCATTTTCCTTTTATATTTGGATTTATTTTGTGCATCTGCTTAAGGTGGAAGGAAAACGAGGGGAGATACACTGATTTTGTTTTTAAACTGATGCCTTAATGTTATGCAAACACTCCTTTTATGCATGTAACTGGCACAAGATGTGAGCTAAGCACAAGTCACTTACAGTTATGCTATTATTTTTTAGAACTATTGATTTAATGGATGAATGACACTTTATTCTCAATTGCCTTAATAATTCACGGTATATGTTATAGTCTTGAGTCATTAACCATAGTGTCATAGCTTGTTTCATTTTATTCACCCTTATTTTCTTGCAATCATGAATGCACATAAAATTATAATTTAGACCAACTGTGACATGCCAATAGAGACTTCAATGACCACTATAATAACCGTGTTGGTGGCGGCGTTGTGTAGGGCATAAGCGAACTGTGTGACCGTGGATTTCTCACCCGAATGGTAGCGATGGAGATTTTGACAAAATCGGTGCCAGTGATAAGCTACTTTGAGATTATTTGGGCAAAATATTTAGTTGCCTATGTTTTTTCATACATTTTCAGGGCATATCTTTTGATTTGATCGTATTCAAAATTTATTTGTGATCAATATATATTGTAATTAGAATTTGGGGGGATGTGGGGATTGACATATCTAAAAATTTAACATTATATTGTAGGTTTTGGTATCCTTACGGGAGTCGAACAATTCTATTGTATGAAATTTAATAGTACAATGAAATTTAACTTAGATTTATGGTTAATTTCTTTATTTTTTGTGTTTTCTTATTTGAAACGAACTACTATTAATTTTTACTCCTCATCTTTATAGATTTTCTTGGACGGCTATAACCTCTTTTGGAAATACCTTGATACATAATACTCAGACATTTAGAATGGTGATTAAGATGTATCAATGAAGTTAGGGATGATTACATTTCCTATTTTTGTTCATTCCATTCTTTCTTTTCGTATAACCTATCTTTTAATGTTTAAACTTCATGGTAAAATGTTCTGTTATTGCAGATATGGTGAGTACCTATATGCAGTTCATTGGATTTTGTAGTTCGATACTTGAGGTTTTGTGAGAGCATTTCGGTACTTGAGGTTTGGTGAGGGCATTGATGTGTGTTTTTTATCGATATTTAAATACCCCAACACTATATTTTATTTTTGAGGTTTTTTGCTTTTTTTCTTTCTAATAAGATGTGTGCGTCTACTAATGGTGTTGGGTTTTGAGGTTTGGTTTTGCTCAACTGAAGATCATTATCGTGTTCTTCCTTCTTCGGGTATTTTATTGTTCTATCTTTACACAGTTTTATGTGATATTTACGTCTGATAAAAATCAAATTAGGGGAATTTGCCTATGTTTTATTGCTATGTGTACGTGTTTATATGAAAACATACGATTTGTGCTCCGTATTTATATCTCTATTTTTTATAGTGGTTATCGTAATATGTATTGGTTTTTTTATCATGTTTTCTTTATACACCTTGCTTCCTATACTGATATACTCCTTTCTTTCACTATACACCTTCATTTCTATACTGATATACTCATTTCTTTCTATTTGGACACTCATCTTGAGATAATATGAATAATTTAGGTAGATAGATGGATTCCACACCCGTTTGACAAAATTTCCATCCGTGAATGGAATGTGGTGATATTTTTTATGATATTAGTAAAAGATTTTAGGAAAAGTCCTAATAAGTTTTCATTAGTCTGGTGCAGATATTTTTATTAGCCGTGATTTGAAAGGATTTTTTAAACATTCTTCAGCTTTTTTCTACATTTTTCTACATTTTTTTTAATGTATAAGATATTTTTATACATCACCATGAAAACATTTTTATGAAATGTATAAAGTTTTTGAAATGTATTGAATTGGGAACGGAATATTTTTTAAATGTATAAAGTTTTTAAACATTCTTCAACTTTTTTCCTTAAATACATATAAACATTCTTCAGTTCATGTATAAATCTTTATAGGAATTGGAATCAGTTCTGATTTCAGTTTGAGCCCTTAAATCATTTTTCCTAATCTTCAAACATTCTCATTTCCTCTGTTGTAACATTATGTTTCATAAATGAGTCATTCTCATTCTTTGTCGTGTTTGTGGAACCCACGAGATTAAAAAAAATGTGTTGATGATGATTTCATATTTCTTATAATTTGGAGGTACACACATATATACCAGTGTTTTGAAAAGTGCATTAGCATTTTGCGACGGGAAAAGGAAACGTAAATGGGTCTACTAACTGGGATGTTGCTGTTGCGTGTGCCATTGGGCGCAATTTGAAAAACGCAATGATGTTTCACTCAAGAATCCTATGGATACCTATCAAGGCTTATTAAGTTGAATAATTTCAAACATATACATTTTCATGTTTTCTTAATAGGTGTTTGATATAATGTCGAACTTATATTTTCACTTTGTCATAGTTTAATGATCCATTAGGATGACATTATTAGTGTTTTGAATGATCTTTTTTTAATTGGACAGACCGAAATGATGGTATATAAAAATGTGACTTCACTTCACTTATTTTATTTTTTTGTTATTTATACAATATTATAATTCTGGATTTTGCGGATTTAGATGTATCTTGCATTAGAATGAAATTATTTTTTTTATAAAGGTTAGGAAACTGAAAAAGAATCAACATAAGGCTCTGTGTTTTTCCACCTTCAACACCACTGTTCTATCATTGTTCTTCTGGCAGAAACACCTAAGGTATCTTTCAATTTCTCTACCCGAGTTTCTTCTTTATGTTTCTCTTTAATCTTCTTTAATATTTTCGTATATCATTTTGGTGTTTTTGTGAGATTTTCAGACTGATATGCTAAATATATATGATGTTAAAAAAATATATAGGATATACTTTAAATTGTTGCGTAGGTGTGAATCGATTCCCAAGGATTTAACTGGGTTTTGCAAACCACTTTCATGGACAAGGCTTTAGGTATATTCTCATGCCAAATTTTAGAACGACTTCTTGGAGATGCACGTCTACTGTCACAAATGGTTGAGACGACGGTGAATGAAGCTACGGAGGTATCTACTTTGCTTGCTCGATCATTTTTCATGCCATAGATGGTTGAGCCGATGATCACAGATGGTTTAGCATTTGCTAGTACGACTTCGAGTATGGTATTAGTTATGCTATATTTAGTTTTATTCATAAATTTTATTTAACCATAAAATGTTTTGAACGTACAGTCCACTTTATGGAAAACCTGTATTTGGATTAAATACTTCTTAAATTTGTATTGTGCACCACCACAAAAATCTTTCAAATGGACAATAAAAGTTACATGACATTTTTCTCCAATCTTGGTTGTTTAAAGTTACCTAACATTTTTCTTATTTTTTATGTTTGGACAGAAATATAGTGGAAAAGGGCGATCGAAGACTTGGCAAAAACGGTGCGTGAGGAGAATTTTTATGGGGAGCTTTCAACTTTCCTCTCCCGATTTTTATTTCATTTAATATTCATGATTTTTATGTGTTCTATATTGATGTTGAACTAGATTCTAAGAAGCAATCTTACAACAGTATATATAAGGTTCTCTACACCATTTATTTATGTTTTTCAATCTCAACAGGTAATTTAGACTATCATCACGGTGGAGATGTTTTGATCCAATAGATTTAGGTGTGCACAGCCGAATATGCGGGTTGGTTACTATCTCTCCCACCCCATTCCTTATTTTTTCATTAACTTATCCAATACCATGAACCTATTAGTACATTTGATTGGGCATATGAATATGTTTTTATTCATATGCCCAAGAAAATGTGCTAATTTATCACGTGCATTTGAAGCCTTAATACCTGTCGTCCTGGCTTTACTCATGAGCATTTGAGGCCTTCATACCTGTGTTTTGTGATGCTCATACATGTGTTTTGTGTTTATTGTGCTCACAGTTGGGCAACATGAACTGTTGAGATTCTTTGTTTTAGTTATTCTCTTACAGGATACAATGTACATACATGTGTTTTGTGTTTATTATGCTCACAGTTGGGCAACATGAACTGTTGAGATTCTTTGTTGTAGTGATTCTCTTACAGCACACAATGTACATACATATATATATATACTTCGAAACTAATTTTCTGTGAGCATCATAATCACATGAACTGAAAAATGATCCAATAAATTAAGTAACACTACACCATGTAGACTGATTTCTAATGGTTTTTTAATTGTTATATTTTTTTAATTAGCATACACCATTATGTCTTAGTTAAAAACCATTAATGATGGATCGAGCATGTCTGATGGATCGAGCAGGTCTTATGGATTGAGCAGGTCTGTGTAGATATTCCACTTAGGTTTGAATAATCAGGAATACATTCATTGTGTGTATATGTGTTTCTTTCTTCCTAAATATTTTGTGCATCTGCTTATGTGCATTCATGATTGCAAGAAAATAAGGGTGAATAAAATGAAACAAGCTATGACACTATGGTTAATGACTCAAGACTATGACATATACCGTGAATTATTAAGGAAATTGAGAATAAAGTGTCATTCATCCATTAAATCAATAGTTCTAAAAAATAATAGCATAACTGTAAGTGACTTGTGCTTAGCTCACATCTTGTGCCAGTTACATGCATAAAAGGAGTGTTTGCATAACATTGAGGCATTAGTTTAAAAACAAAATCAGTGTATCTCCCCTCGTTTTCCTTCCACCTTAAGCAGATGCACAAAATAAATCCAAATATAAAACGAAAATGCTTAACAAAAAGAACATATTAATTCATACATTACTTACATCTAACTGAACAAAAAATTTCGAGTATGTTGTGGTATCTCTCTTTGTTACTTCCTTATCATGAGGTTGTATATATATACCCGTTCAATTTTCAAGAAGAAAACTATACAAAAACATGAATAAACAATATAAGTAAGAAATGGTGAAAGGAGGTAGCATATGTGGTCGCTGCTAATGCATTAAAAACAACTTTTCACATTTATATTAACAAAGATAATGTTATAAACCGGATGACGACAATTAAGAAAGGCTATAGAAATATTGAACAAATGCTTAGCCAAAGCGATTTTACTTTTAACTATTCAACTAAAAAGGTCGAGTGTAGTGATGAGGTAAAAACATGAATAAATAATACAAGGGGTTTAAGGAGGTAGCATATGTGGTCGCTGCTAATGCATTAAAAACAACTTTTCACATTTATATTAACAAAGATAATGTTATAAACCGGATGACGACAATTAAGAAAGGCTATAGAAATATTGAACAAATGCTTAGCCAAAGCGATTTTACTTTTAACTATTCAACTAAAAAGGTCGAGTGTAGTGATGAGGTGTGGGAGACTTATGTTAAGGTAATATCATGCCTACAATTTTATTACTATTTGTTAAATTTCTTTAAAAATATTCATAAATTGAAATTCATTTTACAGGCACATCCAAAGATGAAGAGCTTAACATATAAACGTGTAGAAATGCTTGAAGAATTGGGAATAGTTTGTAGGAGTGATGGAGCAACTGGTGAATGGTGTCTAGGGGGCAGATATTAATGCTAGACAAGCGACCGAAGACAACTATATTAACTAATCTGATGCACCTATAGATGACACGAACCTTGATGAGGGTGGGGATACAATTGGTGAAGGAAATAATACTCAAACTACTGAATTTGGAGATCCAAATGCTGGGAGCAGTTGAGAAAATTTATCAGGACGATCAACTATTAGAAAACATAGTCGTCGCTCTAAAAATGTTGACACATATTTTGAGACTATGAATTTAGTGGCTTCGATCATTAATCAAATGTCGGAAGCAATGGAACGAAAAAGTGAATTTGAAGCCAAAAAAATAAAATTAGATGAACGTACAACTTCAACAGACCCCTCTATATTGTTACAGACACTGCAGGAACTTGAAGTATTGAGCCAAAATGATATTTATGTTGATTTTGAAGGTCTTTAAGCAGATGAAATCAATGTCAAGGCATTCATGGCATATCCTCCAGACATACGAATTACTTTTGTACAGAGGCATTATGGTGTTGGATTTTCAATATTCGGTGTTTACAGTTCTAGTAGCGGTTTTGAGTTCTTTGATGACTGATTAGTTTGTCGAGTTCTTCAATTTATTGATGTTAGGATGTTTATTATTTCATTTTGAATAATTTGTCGAGTGGATTTGAACCTCGATTTTAATATGTTTAATGCATCTTAATAAGCATCAACAGATTTTCGACCAGCGACCTCCTGTCGTCCCCGACCTTCCACCTGGGGGCTACACATCCAAAGGCCCAAATTTTTGTTTTGGTCCCCTCTCCGACCTGCAACCGGGCTCGCCCCTGTTTGTCGGCCTTCATATGCAACTAACGAAGAATATCGACAAACTCATATGGACCACTTTGGTGGTCGTCGATCAACGTGCAAGGATGAGCTCAGCACACTCAATCTCAGTGAGGCCGATCAAGTCTTTATCGGAACACCACCATCTGGTCGACGACAGGTATTTAAGGATAACAACAGAACCGCCTCTCCCGTGTACGCTCTTAGAAGGGGCATGGTTTGTGATGATTTTGAATTTGTTGGAACAAACCCTTGCTCTTGCTGTTGCCTTTGGTCTACAGTAACAACTCCCCTCTCTATACTTCACAGCTTAATGTAGCTTTGAGTGAAAAATAATTTTTTAAACCAACTTTCAATTGAGTATTTGCTTTGAGTTCGAACAATTTTGTAAAAATTCTGAATCAAACCCTATGACTTAATCTCGGATATATTTGACAACTTTTCATGATTCGGTTCTCTTTTTAAAAAATAAGAGGGGTCTCGTTATTCCATGATCTTCATTTAATGCACGATGATATTCATATATCCATTAAATATGCTCGTGATTTTTATTATCACAGATTTGATCCGACAATGATATAAGATGACACTTTTTATGTGATTTTATTACAATTATTTTGTTCACATAAATGGTGGGGCAAGATTACTTGTTATAATCGACGGATGCCCGAGTGTTTATTTTTCTTCAGCTTCAGTATTGATAATCTCTTTGATTCTTAACCTGAAGGACGATCATACATATTCAAGATTCATCTCGGTAGGTGTTCGGCAGAATATTTATTGTCATATGCTTTTTAGTCCCGAAGATATCTACCGCATGAGTCACATTTTATCCCCAACGGATCGTTGGTCAGGATAATTCTTATATTCAGTCCCGACAGATGCTCGGCATAGTCGATTAATAATCGACACTACATTTAATATTGTTATCCAACCCCTATTTATGATTTGGAAATCTATTTTTTTTCTAACCATGTAAGATCACTCGTAATATCTACTCGGTCCTTGAAAATTTTTGCCTCGACAGATGTTCGGGCATTATTTATTTTCCTCAAAATGCCCTCACGGATGGTTGACATTTATATTATGTAATCATCATAGTTTAACCCCAACAGATTATTGGGCATTATCATTATCATTATGAACCTTAACGGATAGCCTGGAAATTTAGTTTTCACTAATATTGCAAGATCGTCCATAATATTTGCTCGGTCCCTTAAAATCTTGCCTCAATGGATGCTCAGGCATCATTTATCTTATCAATGCTCTGACATATGCTCGAGCATGGATCGTTCGCAATATCTACTATATCCTTTACAATTCTACCTCGACGGACGCTCAGTCATCACTTATTTCCTTTAAAATCCTATTAATGCCCCTACCGACAGTCGACACTAATATTAGTTCTCTAAATTTCTTATCACTTTGATGGAAAGTTGACACTAGTTAGATTATGTGATAATTTATTAAGCCCCAACGGAGAATTGGGCAATACAATTCTTATTTAATTCAACCTCGGTCAAATGGGTGCAGGGTCTTTCATTAGCCAGTGTTATATTGTTGCAATCCAGTTCGTATGCCCAGACATATATTGGTTATATAAGCTCAATTATTAAGCCTCAATAAGAAGTTGGGCAAGATATTCCTATTTATGTCCAGCTCGACGAATGATCGAGAAGATATTCTTTGACACAACAAAGCCCCGAAGAATGGTTGGGCATACTTATTATCTCAGTTGTTCCAAATGATTAACATTAAACTGAATTAAAGACCCGATGGATGGTCAGGCGTTCTCATTAGTCGGTCTTCTCTTCACAGTCCGATTGGGGGATCTATGGCAATGTTGACATGTGAACAAATTCACAACAACATTAATCAAGCAAGAAAGACACAAGTGCTTCACAGGCCTGTGGTCATCCTCTCCAATTGGACCATATAAAAATCCTAATACAGGGTCATACCCTAGAGTAGGTGAACGCCCGAGTAAGCCTCGACACATAGGCTAGTGATTGGCCTCTCCAATTGAACCATATAGAAATCCTAATACAGGGTGATACCCCAACTAGGTGAATGCCAGAGTAAGTCTCGGTGCATAGGTCTGTGGTCGGCCTCTCCAATTGGACTATATAAAAATCATAATACAACATGATACCCTAACTAGGTAAACGCTCGAGTAAGTCTCGGCGCATAGGGCTGTGGTCGGCCTCTCCAATTGGATCATATAGAAATCCTAATACAGGGTGACACCCTAGATAGGTGCGTGCTCGAGTAAGCCTCGACGCATAGGCTTGTGGTCGACCTCTCCAATTGGACCATATACAAATCCTAATATATGGTGATACCCTATCTAAGTGCATGCCCGAGTAAGCCTCGACGTATAGGCCTGTGGTCGGCCTCTCCAATTGGACCATATAAAAATCCTAATACAAGGTTATACCCTAGCTAGGTGCATGTCTGAGTAAGCCTCAACGCATAGGCCTATGGTCGATCTCTCCAATTAGACCATGCGAAAACCTTAATACAAGGTCGTACCCTAGAGTAGATGCACTCCCGAGTGAGCCTCGACACACGATTTCTTCATAGGCCTTTAATCGGCCTCACCAATAGGACCATACAAAATCAAAATACAGGGTGATACCCTAAACTTGGTGCATGCCCGAGCAAGCTTCAACGCACGAATTCTTAACAGGCCTATGGTCGACCTCACTAATTGGACCATATGACAAAACAAGACAATGAACTATGATCGCCTGATCCCATGAGGTTACATAGGCAGCTCGACATGCTCGAGTCCGGTTCCCATATTGATTAAATATCTCTCAACTTAAGCCAAGAATTCATGTAAAACCTTACAAGGGTAAGCAAATCAACCAAAGAAGGCTTAAAAGTTGAACGACAACTCAAAGAACGCCAGTCCAATTCACATCGACAACTACACATGTTTGAACGAATTGCAGACCAACTCCAAGCTCATCTCCAAATCAACTTAGCTGAAATGTCACATGTGGGGATATTGTTAGGGGGGGGGGGGGGATACACATACATTAATATAGGGACACTTGGAGAACACACCAATCAAGATGGCGACCCATATCAACTATGGAAAGATAAGGATGACTAAGAGTCCTAGATAAAGTAAAAGACTGAGGAGAATTATTTGATATTAACTATAACTCTACGAGGATAGGGCTTATCCAACTGTAACCCCTAATTCTATATAAAGGGGATACCTCCTAATATGAAAGGGGGCTCGGAGGCTAGAGAAACACTCTCGTGTAAACTCTCCCGTTATTATAGTGAAACACTGTTGAAGCCCGGTGGACGTAGGCCATTGATGGTCGAACCACGTAAATCTTTATCTCATTCTCATTTATTATTATTCATGCATCGTGAACAATTAGCACCCCCTATTAGTGAGTTTTTTTTCTACCACATATACATATCTATCACTCTCTATATACGCATAATCACATCCCCAGAGCTGAGACCTCGCGGATGCATTCCTAAGAATGTTATCAAGCTCTAGGTACATCATGTACCATTCATTAAGTTACGGGTCAGGATTTTATCACCGAATCCAAATCGTAAACACATAACTATAAGAAGTCATAGACTTACATCCGTGGGTCATAACCATATTACATTACCCCACTAAAATCGAAACTCATATAAAGTGGTCATATGGCTATCTTATGACTTGGGGGAATTGAACCATCACTTGTTGGTCATGCTAGGGTTGATCGACCATTATGCGCAACCTCTAATGGTAAAATCCATAGAGTAGGTATGTTTACACATATCACACACACACACACACACACACACACACACACACACACACACACATATATATATATATATATATATATAACCGGCTAAACGTGCTTAAGTTACTCGTAGCACTAGCCCATAATTCCCGAGTCTACCCTTGACTCCTGAATACTCAAGTAGTCAATTACTTAATATATATTCATTACTATCATTATTCAAGCTACTATGCTATTCTACTCCATCTTGTAGCTTAATTCATTTCGAAATCCAAAACTGATTTCATTAATCATATCCCAAGTATATTTCAACCTAAAACACCCGTATTCTCGTACCCGAATTTTATTCCTAACTAACCCAAGGTAATTATAATTTCTCCCATATTTTTTAAAAGTCCTAAGTCACCAACCCCGTAACTTAATTCGAACCCTAAACGTTCCACGGAATAACCTAAACAAACAAAGTAGGCCAAAAATCAGGATCGAACTCTTTTCCTGCTGAATTGATTAAGCTACCAAGGGTGAATCGCTTCGATTGTGGGCAGGTGCTTATTCATCTTTGACGGGATTCATCATCTCCCTTTTAATCATATCAATACACGTAATGCCCCAAACCGGATTTATGGGTTACTCGTGGTCAACCCGGTGCAACTCGAGCGTCAGGTGTGAAGTGCAATGGGGTAACCAATGTAATGTTACTAATCCTCTTTTATTTCATTAATGTTTCACTTGTTTAGTATGCGATTCCAATTTGAATCAAACTACGCGAGGGACCCATGGGAAGCATCCACGGAGTCTAAACTTACAGAGGTACGTAGTCTAAGCTTACAGAGCTACTAACGTAAAATGAAAATAGAATACTTACATGTACAACACTCTCAAAAATACCAAACTGCACCCAACCTATCGTAACAAAGACGAGGGAATGAGCCAGATGCCTAGTGGAGAAAATATAATAATGCAATATAGAATCGAACGACGGAAAAGACGCTCTAACATGTTATATCTACATGCACATTAAACTACCTTATATATATATATATATATAACATATGTGTACTTTAATGGATGAAATTGTTTTTATTCCAAAAATATTATTGTGGGGGCTCGTTGATTCAAGCCCAATAATGCAGTCGACCTGCCCATCATGCACGAGGGACTTCCTGTCCCAACTCAGATATTTGAGTTAGAATCGTGTATTTAACCATTACTTAAATGCATGGAGATGTCCTCAAAGCGGTTACCAACAATCTCATAGGAGATATGCACAATTCAATCACTTATTTTTGCAACAATAAATTATAAACCCTGACTCGGGGCAAAGGTAAGTAACCTTAATCAATGGAGATATACTAATAGAAAAATAGTAACCTCTTCATGGACGTAAGCAAGTTATCGAACCACGTATATATTGTGTTGTGTGTATGATTGTTTGCTATCTTCTTGATATTATTTTCTTGATTTATTATTGTGATAATGCCTTCACTCAAAATTGGTGTCGTCTGTGGGAACGATTATTTTTCCTATGAAAGCAGTTATCAAAAGAAATTCTTTGATGTCTTACCACAACAACAATCTTACCTAAGTTGGCGATATGCAGGATGATCCAATCCTACGTAGGGTTAGGTCTGAGATTCACCAGCCACCAAATCCCTATTTCTCCATGAAAAGCAACCTTTTGTTGAAAGTCATGGACCACCTAGATCTATTCAAATCTACAGGCTACTCGACACTTATGAAGCTCGCCTTCATAAGCAGGAGGAGGCAACTTGCCTCCTGATGGAAGAGAATGCTCTTATGTAGAGGTTACTTGAAAGGGGGAAAAAGATCTCTATGAAAATACCAGGAAGTGTCGCGAAAGGTCTCCTAGTCCTCATGTGAGAAATACTCATAGTTGTGAAAGGAGCCCCAAACGTAACCAAGATCGATGTGAGCATGGTAAGTCAGAGAATGCCCAATTCGAGCGAGTCCGACCAGAGAGGCGCCACAAAGATAATGATCGTCAAGGAGAGGACATCAGAATCTTAGTCCGTAGAGAGATGGACCAACATCCAACCCATCGAGGGGCAAGGTCCGCCAGGGAGATAACCAGGATAGCTCTTAACACTCATATAAAATCCCCATTTTCAAGGTATATTAAATATGAGGATCCCCTGAAGTTCTCTATTCTCTTATTTAAGACCTACGATGGAAAGGTTGACCCTATAGACCATGTCAGGCAATACAAGCAGGATATGCTACTATGGAGCCGCAACGACGCTCTCATGTGTTAGATCTTCCTTTTCATCCTACACGACGTAGCATATAAGTGGTTCGAGAAGCTACTACACAGGTCGATCAAGAGCTTCAAGGCCCTCGATGAGCCCTTCACTGCTCGCTTCCTCACTAGCAACTCCTACCCTAAAAGAATAGATTCATTGCTCATGATGAAGAAGAAACCACAATAGAGCCATCACAACTAAACCAAACAGTACTGGGAGGTCTTCAATGAAGTGGATGATTACTCGGATCAGGTTTTCATACCATCCTTCAATATTGGGTTACTGACCACGTCTTTGCTGCACCAATCCCCGACGAAGAAAGAGGCAAACACCATTGATGACCTCATGGTGCGTATTTAAAAATACGCTAAGTTTGAGGAAGTGGTTCACTCTATTCTAGGGGATAATGACCACGTAAAAGCAGTCAATGTGATGGATAAGGACGACACTCTAAAGAAAGGGAGCAAGAACGGAGGAAAAAATGGCTAAAAAATGGGGGCAAGGTGGATCCAATACATGCTTTCTAAGCTATTAACACAGTCTTTAAGGAACCAATTTACCAAATCTTGAGCAAGATCAACGATCAGCCATTCGTCAAGTGGCCAAAGAAGATGGGCGGTGACTCGACAAAGAGGAATAATGCACTAAGATGTGTGTTCCATAAGGAAGGCGGCCACAAGACAGAGAATTGCAAGGCACTGAAGTCACACTTAGAGGAGTTGGCCTAAGATGGATACCTGAATGAGTATGTGGAAAAGAAAAATGACAAGGTCGTAGCCAATGGCGACCATAAGCCGAACAATGTACTTGATGATGATATGGGACATGAGTTCACAGTGATTCATAGTGCATTCATCCTAAAGCATATCTAAGGGAACACGTCCAAATGGAGCTAAAAAGGTTACAGTTGTCATGGAGGCATTTCAGATTGATCCTGCAAAGAGTCAGTCTGTCAAGCACCGACGATCAGAGGATGTCGAAGAAACTAAACACATCATCTTCTCAAAAGAAGATCTGATCGGAGTAATGACCCCACACCACGATGCACTCGTGATCACTCTCATAATCGCGAACTGGGATGTTAATAAATTACTGGTAGATCAGGTAATCTCATCAGAGAAGATGTACCTAGAGCTATTCCACAAGCTGAAACTCAATTTAACCAATCTTAAAGAAGTTACCGTCCCATTGGTCGGCTTTGTAGGGAAGATTATAATGCCAATGGGAAAGATAATCCTGCTAGTAAGGGCAGGAAACATTTAAAAACTAACTGAATTCATGGTGATGGATATTGAATCAATGTACAATACCATTTTAGGCAGAGGATGGCTACACACCATGAAAGCCATGCCATCTACATACCACCAGAAGGTCAAGTGTGTCACCGTCCGAGATGTGGTTGAGATTCATGGCGACTAGGACATTGTGAGGAAGTGCTTCATTGCCACCAGTTTCTCTTAAAATGAGAAGAAAGAGGAACTGAAGGTCCCTCAAGAGGAAGCCTAGGATGGGGCCACACCCACCATATAGAAACTACAATATGGTTGACCAGGGGGAGAAACTTGGATCCACATTGCTGATAGGGTTCTTGAAAGCTTGGAGGAAGTCGACGCTGATGATGACTTTCCTAGTAGGAAATTTCTGATCGGAACTACTCTTGTCAATCACAAAAAGAAAGAATTGATTACCTTTTTTAGAAGCAATCAGGACATTTTTACATGGGAGCCATACGATCTTCCTGGGATTTATCCTAACGCATCCTACCATCATCTCCACATTGACCCAATCTTGAAGTCGATCACTTAAAATGCACGTCGAGCAGTCCTAAAAATGGCTAAAGCAATGGAGAATGAAGTTGGGAAACTTCTGGATGCAGGCTCCATTAGGGAAGTTCAGTTCCCAAGTGGTTGTCTAACCCAATGGTAATACAGAAGAACAACAACACCTGAAGAGACTGTATTAATTTCACAAACCTCAATAGGGCATGCCTTAAGGACTAGTTTCCTTGTGTTAAAAAGTAATCAACTAGTTGATGCTATGTTGGCCCACGAGAGGATAAGCTTTCTGGATGCCTATTCGAGGTACCATAAAATCTCAATGTTTGACCATGACTAAGACAAAACATCCTTTATAACTCCAGTATGTTTGTAATATTACAAGGTCATGAAGTTCGGTCTAAAGAACACAGGGGCAACTTATCAGAGGTCGATCACAAAAATGCTCGAACTACAGATGGGGGACACCATGGAAGTCTACATTGATGACACGTTAGTTAAGAGTAAGGAGTAAAATGACCACCTTAAAGATTTGGCCATAACTTTTGAGATCCTTAGGAAGTACCGAATGAAACTCAATGCGAGCAAGTGTTCATTCGGTGTCCAGTCAGGAAAGTTTCTAGGTTACCTAGTCAGCGAGAGAGGGATTGAATCCAATTCAGATCAGATCGACACGATCAATAGGGTCCAACCACTAAGGACGTTGCGAGATATTCAGAAGATTACTGGAATGCTTGCAGCACTAAATCACTTCATCTCCAAGTCCTCAGAATGCTACCGACTATTTTTCCAGCTCCTAGAGAAGGATAAGAGCCTTGTCTGGAATGGCGACTGCTCAAAATATTTTGAGGAAATCAAGTCATACCTCAGTAAACCAACCCTAAGCCTCGCCTGGAATGATGACTGCTAGAAGATTTTGAGGAAATCAAGTCCTACCTCAGCAAACCACCCCTACTGGCAATTCCAGATGGCAGAGATTCCATTTACCTTTGCCTCTCAGTATCAGACCATGATGTTAGCTCGACATTGGAATGTGAGGAGGAGGGTAGATGGTATCATGTATACTACACCAGCAAGATAATCCTAGATGTAGAGCAACACTACTTGCCCCTGGAGAAGATAGCCTATGCACTAGTAATTGCCTCTAGGAAGCTGAAGCACTATTTCAAAGCCCACTCAATAATGGTGATCACTTCATTCCCCGTCAAAGTTGTCCTTCGAAAGGCCAACCTCTTTACACGATTGTCAAAGTGGTCAGTCGTTCTTGGAAGGTTCAATATTATCTTTAAGCCAAGGATAGTGATTAAAGGACGGTTCTTAGCTGACTTCATCACTGAATTCATGGGGGATATCCCAACTGTCCAAATGATTATAGATCAATCAACAAATAAGGAATAATAATCCAAGAACTGGACCCTATATATTGATGGAGCCTCCAATTCCAAAGGGGCATGAGTAAGGATTATCCTCGTTACACCAGAGGACGTTATCATCGAGCAAGGAATCATGTTGGGATTTGAAGCCTCCAATAATAAAGCCAAGTACTAAGCACTTATGGTTGGTCTGCGCAAAGACCAATTGATGGGGGCAAAGAATCTCAACGTGTTCAGTGACTCCAAACCGGTCTCTAAATAGGTGAGGGGAGATTTCAATGCAAAAGATGACTAAATGGCAGCCTACTTGCCATTGAGCGAGAGCTTATAGAGAGAGATTTGAGAAAGTCCATATTCATCAGTTCTCCCAGGGCCAAAATAGTCATGTTGACGTCTTAGCATCTTTAAGCTCAACGGTGGACTCTAACCTCAGAAGAACTATCCAGGTGGATTTCCTCACCCAGCCTAGCATTGACAAGGCAGTGGTCGCAAAGCAGATCCTCTCTATAGAAAGATCCCCTAGCTGGAGGTACCTAATGTCTACCTACTTGTAGAACAAAATGCTGTTAGGTGATAGAAAATTAGCTCACCAAGTAAGGGTAAAGGGAGCTTCGTTCCATCTCGATTCAAGAGGAAATCTCTATAGAAGATCTTTTACGGGCACTTACCTCTAATGCATCCACCCATAAGACACCAAGCAAGTTTTCAGTGAGCTTCATAATGGTATATACGGGAGTCACGGAGGAGGAAGATCCTTAGAATTCTGAGCAATTAAAGAAGGCTATTGGTGGCCACATAAGAAAAAATATGCAAGTATCTATGTTCAGAGATGTGAGAAGTGACAAAAATTCTCCCCCATGGTTCACCAACCATCCAGCGACCTAAAAACCTTGACCATCCCCAGGTCATTTTCCCAATAAAGGTTGGGCATTGTGCGACCACTACCTACTGCACCTGAAAATCGTACGTATCTACTAGTCGGCACAGATTACTTTACCAAGTAGTTAGAGGCAGAACCACTAGCCAATATCTGAGATGTCGATATGACAAGGTTCATCTGGAAGCATTGTAACACGCTTTGGGGTACCAAGAGTTGTCATTACTGACAACGGCACACCGTTTTAGAGTGGTTTCTTTAAAAAACTATGTGACGAATAGGGCATTAAACACCACTTCAGAGCATACCCCCAGATCAATGGTAAAGTAAAAGCTTCCAACAAAACTATGCTCGACGGTCTTAATAAGAGATTGGAAAGAGAAAAGGGTGCTTGGGTGGACGAACTCCCTCATGTCCCTTGGGTCTATTGTACTATTCCTAGAAGACCTATCGGGGAAACACCCTTCGTACTAACTTATGGAATGGAAGTTATCATCCTACTTAAAGTAGGTCTCCCCATAATGAGAACCAACTTGGTCGACCGTGGGCTAAACAACAATGCCTTATGCACTAAACTTGACTTAGTAGATAAACGAATAGAGCAGGCCATGATCAAGTTTACTTCATATCAGCATCAACCGGATAGATAGTGCAATAAGAAAGTCAACCTGAGAAAATTCGAGGTAGGAGATTATGTCCTAAGGAAAGTCCTCGGTAGTGTAGTAAGACCATGAGACGGCAAACTAGGACCAAACTGGGAAGGACCTTTCAAGGTAATTAGGGACAACCTTCAAGGATCTTATAACTTGAAAACGCTGGAGGGTAGAGAGATAACTAGAGTATGAAATGAAATTAACCTCAAGAAGTTCTTACTTTAGTCTTCCCTAGAACATTTAGTTTATGGAAATTTTTATTTGACACTTGTGTTGCTTTTGAGTTATTACTTAATAAATAAAGGCCCTTTCGCTCTTGTCTCTTTAAACGTCTCAATTTCATGTTATGCATTTTGGTTTTATACATCATTTCCAAGAAAGACCTCCATTCTTTAAATATTAGGCAGAGTTACACTTAGTTACACTGAGCTTCTCAGCATACTCTAACCGAGGAACTTCCTCACACATAACAAAATTCCTTTGGATTATAATGCATCATTCAACCTAATCCAATCAAGGAATCTCCTTGCGCCGATCAGGGTTCATACCGATTGCTATAAACTGTTAGGTTTGTTCCAATTAAAACAACCCTCATGTCTTTGTCATATCAAACACAAAGGGCCTCATGAGTTGCCTCAGCAGCACTAAAAGCCCTACAGGGGATCCTTAGTCAACAAAGGCAACTGAGGTTGTTCGCCAACTATATTGGTCGCTAATAACTTTGATCGAGTGGATGGCCCATTAACTAGGTGCATTATTGCCATCATCTCCCCTAGGCATAAGGGAGTGTGACGACACAACCTAAAAGGTAAGGCAAATGGAAGACTAAATGATTCACAACAAATGATTAACAATATTATTTGTCAGCAAGAGTCTTAAATGATTAACAATATTATTTGACAGTAAGAGTCTTAAATGATTAACAATATTATTTACATTCTTGCCATCATCTCCCCTAGAGCCTTATCATAGGATTGTTAACTACAAATGATTAACTACATTTGGTCAGCTCTTCTTGGTCGGTAAATGCCAAAAATTCAAAAATAATTATTAACTACATTTAGGCTACACACGGACAAAATACGCTTTAGTTGATAAGCAAAATTTATTCATTTTGTCCAAAGGCTGGAATGTATAAAAATAAAAAATAATCCAAATAATTTACAAAGACTCGGACCAACAATGGATGGAAAGCTAGGTAGTTATCTATGCGTGCTCTCTGACCATCATTTGGGTTGGCGGCAAACACGTCCTCCTCATCTTCTAGATAATGGTTCAACAGTTGGGCAGGGTTGGCATCGATTGGAATCCACTTCTCTTCCTTCGAGAAGTGGGTTGGAGGTAATCTAGGTAGAGTACCTAATACTTGTACAATATGGAAGAGTCTTGGGGGGTTTTAATCCCTCTAAGCGCTGTCAGCCACCCTCACTTATATGCCACTTCCTCAGAGTCCTTCAGCCTTGCAGGGGCATCAATCTAACCCTCATCATAGCCCGTCTCCCAGGCTTCCCTAGGACCCAATGTGAAGATATGCCTTAATCTCATCACATCTATCTAAAGACCAACTGCGATGGTATAACCTCGTTAGACATCTCCCTTCAGTTCGGCGACCTACTTCTTCAAGGTATCATTCTTGACCTTGATCATCTTGCTTACTTGGCTCACATCCTTTCTCCCTACGAGCTGGGCCCTAAGATCATTTATTTCCTCCTGCATCAAGGATCCAACTTCTTCTATAACTTGAAGTTCATCCTTTAGCTTCCACACCACCTCGGTCTGGTCCTTGCCCGTTATTGTTCTTAACATTAGTAGATTGGTCATCTTTATAAATGTCCGACTCATATTTGGGCCCAGGATCTTCCCCAAATTTGAAGAAGGGGGATATACTCCTCTACAAGGATGGGCTATAAGAAACAAACTCAATGACAAGTTCAACGAACATTAATAAAAAGACTAAGAGAACATCAGTGAAGGGGGAAACCTTTTTTTATTGATAATTAGAAAGGGTGGCAAAACCCCGTTCAATCAGGGAAGGAAAATACTATAATATAAGAACAATATAAAGGGGGAAAGTCCTAGAACTAAGTGACTTGACTCCTTCACCTGCTCAGAGGTCTCTAGTTCCTTCCCCTTCTTGGTGTCCTTCTTTTCCTAGTCTACAGAAGCCTTGACATCATCCGGCCCTTTATTGGCATGGTTGACAGGCTTACCAGTAGTAAGCTCCTCATCAGCAATTGGAAAAGGCACTAGAGGATGGAGTTAGTGCAAGTCAGACTCTAGAGGGACTCATGTTGCCCCCAAAGATTGATTACATACCTTCTTGAAGGATAACTTCTTGGAATAAGTTATCTGGATCTCAACATTGTCATAGGCCGCATTACAACCGTCCATGTAGTTGTTATCCTTTATGCCTAGGTTCTCACCCTCCATCTTCTAGACCTTCTCGACCAGGCCCAGGTTTTCCTCCACCACCTTCTCTTTTTTCGTGACCACTAGGTTATTGGCCCCCTAAAGGCCGACAAGAGACTTTGCAGATTTCTCCCTCTCCTACCTTAAAGAAGCCCGAGCATCAACTAAGTCTTACATGGAATTCTTCAGGGCTTCATTTAGCTCCTGGTTCTTCTTGGACTGATCGACCAAACCATCCAAAAGTGTAGTAAAATCTGATAGAAACTACAAGGATAAAAAATGAAGAATCCGTACTCAAAAGATGAACTCGGAGAAATGATGAGCAGAAGAGATTACTTACCAAAGTAAGTCCCTATGCGGACTTGAGTGCCAGCTAGTCTGACCGTATCCACGATGATCCCTTGAGGTCGTCCACGGGCATTGCCCCTTTAGCAAATCAGGGGAAAGTGTTGGAGTGTTGGCCACACTAGACCCCTAGTCAGCAAGAGAGATAAAAGATTCTGTTGGGGACTTGGAAGCCTACTTCGTTTTCCTCTCCTTCTCTCTTATCCTTTCTTTTTTCTCTCTTTTTATCTTATCTTCCTCCACATTCATCTTCTTATCTACCTCCTTCTCTTTCCCCTTGGTCCCCGGGCTGGAACCTTGACTTTAGGGGAATCGCCCTCAGTTCTTTTAAGACATTTTATCCTACAAGATAACTATGAAACCCCGCCTAATAAAATACCGGGTGATCAGTCCTATACCAAATTAAAACAGGAATCCCAGTTGGTTCATCCTTAGCATCACTGTCGAAAACCTTTTTAAAACTTACTAACCACCAAGTATTCCAAAAAGCTGGTGCCAATTTTTATCTTATCAATTAAACCAAACAGTAGATGTGGAAATAAGTATAAACCATTTACACAATTGAACAAATAATAAAGCGACATGCCGAATAAACCATCGGCCACCCAAGTAAACATAGTCCAATATAAATATTCAACACCTGAATAAAATAAATCTGAAAACTGAACTGAAAGTCTGGGCGACATGCCCTAAATAAAACTAAAACTGATAAATAATTCCTACTCTAGGAATAAAAGAACGATGTGTCTAATCCAAGCTCCTGCTAGCATCCACATATGCCGCAGCTCCGTGTCCCTGGAATAAAATATCGATCTTAGCGTTCCTGTGGCTGGACGCCTAAAAAGTTTTGAAAATAGTTTTATAGCAAGGGTTAGAACCCAAAACATTTTGAAAATATTTAGCAAGTGAATCAACTGCAGTAATTTAAAATATATGAATGCGCTCCATATTTAAGTTAGTGTCGCATTCTCTTGAGGACATTCTCACCTCTCCACTAATGTGCACACCTAACGATTACCTTAACCCCACCTAGTTGTACTACCCTGTCCAACTAGCCCTTGTAATCCTCCCTTGACTTTCCACTGTAAACCGAGTATTATTATCCACAGGTTGTAAGTTATCTCACTAATTAACTTAATTGATATCCTTTAAATAACATCATATAAATGTGAAACAAGTTATATAAAATAATTACACCACACACTGTATTATTACCCACATATAATATTTACTACCATTATATACGTACCTTTACCACAACATCCACACATATATCATATGTATATCCATCCCTCTGAGTATACCCTCACTGGATGATTCCGTCTAAAATGCTATCTCACTAGGTGTGCTCACATAACCTAGTTACCCAAGTTGGAATCTCTCACTAACTTGGCCCAAAATATAAACGTAATGGAGGCGGTCATAATCCTTTCTTGAAAGTGAGATAAATCCCTCACCCATATACCGGACGCTATGACTTGGGGATATACTCACCCTACTCCTCAAGATAGGGGATTCACCCACACCGCGAAACCTCCCTTGATAGCATTAGAGTATATAAATTAAATAAATATCTAGTCACTGATATTTAATAGCACACACCATATATACACATATATATACTCTCACTACACCGTATATATATAATATAAACCCCGGCTTTACAGTGTACTTAAAACCTGTAACACTAGCCTGAAATTTCTCGAGTCTCTGGCCCGACTCAACTTTATTAATTTTCTCACTTATTAATTTATCATCTTGTCGAGTCTATGGTCCGAATCTAATATAATTACCTTGCCCATTTATTTATATAATATTTACTCGAGTCTATGATTCGACTCTAATTTAATTAATTTACACATTAATTAATTTATTACCATATGTCACTCAAATAACATACCGGACTCGCTCACTTGGCCCATAACTTAATATTTTCCGAGTCTGTATTCCGACTCCAAATAAATTTGTTTATCTCCATAATTAATTTATCATCTTGGCGTCACTCAACCCATATTCCGGCACTTGCTCACTCAATCCGTATATAATTAATTTGGAGTCTAATTACCCAAAATTTATCTATAAGGTGTCACAAATCTTTTCTTTTCAAAACCCAATTATATTTGCCTATAATTGATAGAAAGTACCTCATAATTATTACTCACTAAATAATTCAACTTAATTATAAATCCAACAAAATCCACCCCTTATTTACCTAAACAAGCCGAACTGCCAGCGATTTTGGATCGTTGATCGATCGACCCAATTGATCGATCGATCGATCGATCAGTTCTCTTCCTCGTCGCTGCCTTGTTTCTCCATTGTTAACCTTTCAAGGTTTTTATCCCAAAATTCAAACGTCAATCAATTACCTTTCTCATATAATCTCTCCTAAGATGATTTTTAAATTCCCTTACTGATTTAGATTCATCCACGGAATTCATCAACAGTCAACAATTTCTAACTCGGAAATGGTTTACTATATACGATTACACCTCAAACTCATTTTTACTCAACAACAGTTAATGGGACAGAAATAGCATCCAGATTTATCACTATCAAATCATATACTAACATCAAATCTTGCCTAAAATTCATTCTCAAACTGATTTCCCTAAAACCCATTTCATCCGAAATTTATCCCCAAAACAGATGTTGATACACGTGCTATAATATAAATTGGATATCACAACTTTAAATTACAGCGAGTTAACCACTTGCCTGGAATCGTTTGTGGAGTCTGATTCGTTGATGTAGTTAAGGTGTTGATGAAGAACACCCCAATTAGTCCCTTGATTTGGCTCCAAAAATCCCCAATTGGCTCTTGATTTTCTTTCCTTTGTGTCTCTCTCAAATCCTAGGTTTAGAATTTGTTAACTGTCGTTCAACTTTTCCCCCCAATTAGGTTTAAAACCCCTAATTCCGTTTTAGGCCATACGGGCCTAATTAAAATGGCCCAAATCACCCCGTGTGGGCCCGGCTATGCCCAAAAAGCCTCGAGATCCGATTACTACCCCCGAGTACTCTTTTCTGAATATCTCGACCCATTCGGACTCAACCGCGCACTCATAATTGTCATCCAAAATACTTTATAACATTTCCAAATTTCGACCTCAAAATGCGACACACGAAATTTCGAACAATTAAACTTAAAGTCGCCAATTATAAATAATTCTTCCCACTCAAATAAATTCTCCAAATTATAAATTTAAGTTTCTCCAATTTAAATATTTTTATATCTCCCAAAAATAATTAAATAGTAACTCCTCAAAATTCGAGGTGTTACATACTCCCCCCCTTACAAAGGAATTTCGTCCTCGAAATTAAAATAAGCTTAGTACTCCAAGTCTCGAATATCACTCCCTATTCCTATGCCTCTAAGCTCTCTACATATATCTCTCCTGTTTCTAACTATGAGTTGCACAAATATACATTTTAATTAACTAGGGCACCCATACACCCTGTACCCATGCTTGACCGCACAAAAGCTGCCTTAATTAACCCGGGTGCCCATACACCCTATCCCCGTGCTTTACCGCACGAAAGTTACCCGACTATACTAGCCATGACCTGTAATATAACTTCCAACCCGTAGTCATATCACATATATATAATGGCCGGGGTACCCAACCCATGTACTAACGATCAAACATCTCCTCACTTCCAACGTTGCGCTAAGTTTCATGGGTGGGACGTCTCGCAAGCAAAATCCAAACAAGTAACCCCCCGATACACTACTACCTAACATTGTCGGTCGTTGAGATCTGTTAGACCCTCAGTCCATAGTATGTACCCTCAAATACTTGTCTATTAACACAAAAGCATACATGCCTACTCTTATGCTACAAAAGACAACATAAAATACCGTACCCTTACTATCACTTGCTTTTGCGCAAAATAAACCCTGAGTTATCTCTCCCTGCTCGAAAATAAATTTAGCCACCCTGATTCACTTCAGTAGACTCCCTTACTTACCGGGATAAAATATGAGAACACAAGACCTCATTATGTGTCAATCGTATCACACAATACAACATATATATATATATATATAGGCTACACGCCCCCATAGGTGATAACTAGTAAAAAATCATTCATACCCTGGTGTCGCGAACACCAAAACTTACCCCCACTATTCACAATAGTTCAAATCCATCGCTATGTAGCCGATATTAAATATCATCTACCCTACTTCCATAATTCTCGAAAGTAGTGACCCCTCGCATAATTCAAACATTCTCTCAGTGTGCACCTCCACTCTCTCGTGGTTAACACTAAAGGACTCCGCTACCCCACAAAATTTTTTATCTACATACTATGGTTACTACAGCCAGCGCACCCACTAAATTCGACTTACCCGCGAACTCTAGTGAAAATAATTCTATATTGTGACACCCTCACTATCACTCAAATCATACCCCATGCCCATAGGATAAAAGATAATTACCTCCATACTCTAGCTGCAATGGCTGATCCTCGGGTTCCTGAGCAGCTTCCCCCTTCCCGAACACACCCATGACTTGTTGTAGTGGCTGCACATCCAGGACCTCATCCTGTAGTTAACCCCTTCCTTGATGAGGATAATCTCTCTTTACGTGTCCCGCTTCCCCACAAACGAAACACCTCCTAATAAATTCATCCTACCACTGATCCCTTCCTTAATGGCCTTTTCGAAAGTCCTGGCCATCCTATCGATAGCCTCCAGACCTAAATCACTTGGCCTGATTCCCCCTGCCGAAAATCCTGCCCCTGATGTCCTCCTGTGTGCTGCTGGGATACCCCATTGGAACTGTTCGCACCTACTTTATTCAACTGGCTGGGTTCCCCTCCCGTCTAGCTTCCTCTCATGTGGAAGCGATATTCCTGATGGTGAAGGAGTGCTGCATTTACGACGTCCGTATAAGATACTAATGCGGGATTACCAATAAAATGTTGCCTGATCATCCAGACTAACCCATCCATGAACTTTGACTCCTTTCTTTCTTCATCGTGTACTTCATCTGGTACAAATTTTGCCAAACGAGTGAATTCTTCCTCGTAGTCGGCCACTGAACGGTCCCCCTGAGTCACCTCTCTGAATTATCTCCTCATTTCGGCCTCAACTGCTGGCAAAAAGTACTCGTGGTCGAACCTCACCCAAAACTTTGCAATTGCTAATGTATCCATTTCCTTAACAGTGGTGATCGAATCCCACCACTGTAGCGCTGCTCCCACTAACTTAAAAGTGGCTAGCATTTTCTTCTGCACCTCGTTGCAATATACCATGCGTAGGTGACGTTGGATATCCCTCTTCCACTGACACGCTAGCACCACATCTGAACCCCCTCGAAACTCCGATGGGTGGTCCTTTTGAAGGACCTCTCAAACTTGCTGCCACTCCGACTACCCCTGGTGGACCTGAACATCCAGTACCACTAACGCATGTGGCTGATCTCATGGCAAGCACCTTGCCATTGCGATCATCATCGTTCGAACTGCTTGTGCTATTAATTCATTTACCTGTGCAGCTGAAATCATCTCTGGTAGTCGCTGCGGTAACTCTGGCTCCCGATGAGCCTCCCTAGTCTCATCTCCTCCCGTTGCCCTAGCTGCTCTCTCTCTCCTAGGCGACATCTGAAATGATAATCGAAACGCATGAGTTCACCCTCCAATATAAAGTAATTGGCAGAAGAACGTAAATACGCATACGTATAAGAATACAACAATCCTATAATAAGGCTCTACATCAAAGGACGCTAAGTTGAAACGTGAAAAGTCGCACAGATCCTAAGGACACTAGAACCTGATGCTCTGATATCATCTGTGACACCCTGCCTGATAAAATACCGGGTGATCAGTCCTATACCAAATTAAAACAGGAATCCCATTTGGTTCATCCTTAGCATCACTGTCGAAAACCTTTTTAAAACTTACTAACCACCTAGTATTCCAAAAAGCTGGTGCCAAATTTTATCTTATCAATTAAACCAAACAGTACATGAGAAAATAAGTATAAACCATTCACACAACTGAATTAAATCAACTGAACAAATAATAAAGCGACATGCCGAATAAACCATCGGCCACCCAAGTAAACATAGTCCAATACAAATATTCAACACCTGAATAAAATAAATCTGAAAAATGAACTGAAAGTCTAGGCTACATGCCCTAAATAAAACTGAAACTAATAAATGATTCCTACTCTAGGAATGAACGAACGATGCGTCTAATCCAAGCTCCTGGTAGCATCCACATATGCCGCAGCTCCGTATCCCTAGAATAAAATATCAATCCTGCCATCCCTGTGGCTGGACACCTAAAAGGTTTTGAAAATAGTTTTATAGAAAGGGTTAGAACCCAAAACATTTTGAAAATATTTAGCAAGTGAATCATCTGCAGTAATTTAAAATATATGAATGCGCTCCATATTTAAGTTAGTGTCGCACTCTCTTGAGGACATTCTCACCCCTCCACTAATGTGCACACCTAACGATTACCTTAACCCCGCCTAGTTGTAGTACCCTATCCAACTAGCCCTTGTAATCCTCCCTTGACTTTCCACTCTAAACCGAGTATTATTATCCATGGGTTGTAAGTTATCTCACTAATTAACTTAATTAATTTCCTTTAAATAACATCATATAACTGTGAAACAAGTTCTATAAAATAATTACATCACACACTGTATTATTACCCACATATAATATTTACTACCATTATATACGCACCTTGGCCACAACATCCACACATATATCATATGTATATCCATCCCTCCGAGTATACCCTCACTAGATGATTCCCTCTAAAATGCTATCTCACTAGGTGTGCTCACATAACCTAGTTACCCAAGTTGGAATCTCTCACTAACTTGGCCCAAAATATAAACGTAATGGAGGCGGTCATATTCCTTTCCTGAAAGTGAGATAAATCTCTCACTCATATACCGGACACTATGACCTGAGGATATACTCACCCTACTCCTTAGGTTAGGGGATTCACCCACATCACGACACCTCCCTTGATAGCACTAGAGTATATAAATTAAATAAATATCTAGTAGCTGATATTTAATAGCACACACCATATATACACATATATATACTCTCACTACACCGTATATATATATATAATATAAACCCCGGCTTTACCGTGTACTCAAAACCCGTAACACTAGCCTGAAATTTCCCGAGTCTCTGGCCCAACTCAACTTTATTAATTTTCTGACTTATTAATTTATCATCTTCCCAAGTCTATGGTCCAACTCTAATATAATTACCTTGCACATTTATTTATATAATATTTACCCGAGTCTATGATTCGACTCTAATTTAATTAATTTATACATTAATTAATTTATTACCTTGTGTCACTCAAACAACATACCGGACTCGCTCACTTGGCCCATAACTTAATATTTCCCGAGTCTATATTCCAACTCCCAATAAATTTTTTTATCTCCATAATTAATTTAAAACATTGGCATCGCTCAACCAATATTCCTGCACTTGCTCACTCAATACGTATATAATTAATTTGGAGTCTAATTACCCAAATTAATCTATAAGGTGTCACAAATCTTTTCTTTTCAAAACCCAATTTTATTCGCCTATAATTGATAGAAAGTACCTCATAATTATTGTTCACTAAATAATTCAACTTAGTTACAATTCCAACAAAATCCACCCCTTATTTACCTAAACAAGCCGAACTGCCAGCGATTTTGGATTGTCGATCGATCAACCCAATTGATCGATCGATCAGTTCTCTTCCTCGCCGTTGCCTTGTTTCTCCATTGTTAACCTTTCAAGGTTTTTATCTCAAATTTCAAACCTCAATCAATTACCTTTCTCATATAATCTCTTCTAAAATGATTTTTAAATTCCCTTACTAATTTAGATTCAGCCACAGAATTCATCAACAGTTAACAATTTCTAACTCGAAAATGTTATGGTTTCTTATATACGATTACACCTCAAACTCATTTTTACTTAACAACAGTTAATGGGACTGAAATAGCATCTAGATTTATCACTATCAAATCAAATACTAACATCAAATCTTGCCTAAAATTCATTTTCAAACTGATTTCCCCAAAACCCATTTCATTCAAAATTTATCCCCAAAACATATGTTGATACACGTGCTATAATATGAATTGGATATCACAACTTAAAATTACAGCGAGTTAACTACTTGCCTGAAATCGTTCGTGGAGTCTAATCCGTTGATGTAGTTTAGGTGTTGATGATGAACACCCCAATTAGTCCCTTAATTTGGCTCCAAAAATTCCCAATTAGCTCTTGATTTGCTTTCCTCTGTGTCTCTGTCAAATACTAGGTTTAGAATTTGTTAAATGCCGTTTAACTTTTCCCCCAATTAGGTTTAAAACCCCTAATCCCGTTTTAGGCCATACGGACCTAATTAAAATGGCCCAAATCATCCCGTGTGGGCCCGGCTATGCTAAAAAATGCCCCAAGACCCGATGACTACCCCCGAGTACTCTTTTATGACTATCTCGGCCCTTCAAGACTCAACCGCGCACTCAGAATTGTCATCTGAAATACTTTATAACATTTCCAAGTTTCGACCTCAAAATGCGACGCACGAAATTTCAAACAATTAAACTTAAAGTCGCCAATTATAAATAATTCTTCCCACTCAAATAAATTCTCCAAATTATAAATTTAAGTTTCTCCAATTTAAATATTTTAATATCTCCCAAAAATAATTAAATAGTAACTCCTCAAAATTACTGGGTGTTACAATAACAAGGCCAGATCGTCGTCATTGGCGATCAACAATCTCCTTTTCAGGGGGCATATCTTCTTATTCTTTTCTTATTATCCTTCTTCTTCTTCTTCTTCTTCTTCTTCTTCTTCTTCTTCTTCTTCTTCCTTTACATCAAATGGACTAGAGGACTCTTCTTCATGAAGTTCTAAGGCAGGGATTTTTTTTACTGGCCTAGTAATGAAATTGGTAGTGATGTTTTTTACTGCAACAAGTAAGCTACAGCACGAGGGTGTTCATCGTCAAGCAATCTTTCTCGGACCCTCCAAGTCTTAAGAAAATCAACAACTCTTAGCTCGCGAAGGTCAGGTTCCTTGTTCTTATCACGATCTGCAAAATTGAGGATGAAACATGAATCAAAATACAAGAAAATAACAATAGGTAAAAACTCAGCAATCAAATGAAATAAAAATAGACAACAACCTATACGATCCTCCCCCCAATCAGGGATCTCAGAACCTCGATACTTCATGCCCTCGGGTAAGGTATGATGTTGCCAATTTTTGGCAACAAAACCTTGCTCCCAGTAACTCTTGTGGGAGTGGGGCATATTCACAACCAAGGCCCTATAAGCTTTCTTAACCTTCAGGTATAGAATACTGTCATTAGTGAGGGACCAGACATAGTAGTAATAAATTTCAAGGAGACCTAAGTTGGTCCCATATAGTTCATTAATTCTATTTACCCCATTTAATATTTTCCAAACATTGGTGGCACATTAGGCAGACACGACATTAAAATACTTGAAAAATCTCAGAAAAATAGGGTTTAGGGGAAAAGCTAATCCCCCTGTACGACAAGGAGAGTATGGATCCAATGTCCATCTTCTATTTCCCTCACATCTTTGGGTATATGGCAGAAGTCCAAAAACTAGCTGGAAGACCTTGATTTGAGGATCCTAAGACCATTATAGCCTCATTAATAGTGGAAACCTTACAATTTCTATACAGTGGAGTAGGCTATAAAGCTGCACCACTTATATCATCCTTTATGCTCTCATCATTTTCTTGCTTATTAACATTGTTGTGTTCATACATTTGAGTACTCCATTATTGTGATAGCTAGCTTTAACAGTCATACAAATTTAAGTGTTGAAATCTCGGTATCATCAATGATGTGTAGTAAAACATGGAATAATAAACACTACATTGAGTTAGGCGAACGGTCGCAAACTTTATCCGTGACCAGTCCCACTATACGCGGACCTAGGTCGTGACCATATCACGCATGACCAAATTTACGGGTTATGGACCAAATCTCTGACCAAAGGATGTGATCACGGAGAAAGACATGATGGATAATGGTCGCGAACAATGACCGTGCCAACTGGTCACGTACCAAATCTGTAACTCATACCTCACTAGCCTTGAAATTTGTTAACGGCCAAAAGTTGTGACCCAGACTTAAATTTCACAAACCTGTAATACCCCGTATTTTTATGCTATATTAATTTGGGAATTTATTAAATTTAATGTGAATTAATTATTTAATAAAAATCCGGAAATTAATTATTTTATAATTATTAACGTGACGAGAGTTAGTAATTATGGAAAATTTGTTGAATATTACTGATGAGCAAAGTAATATATAATATTGGTTATATTGAATGTCACGAGTGAATAAAATGATAATTTTTGGAAATTTGAGTCGGGACGCGCCCGTGTCGTGTCGGGATTAAATATTGATAAATAAAAGTGAATATTTTATAAATTGTTCGTATGTTCGTTTCGAGTGTGCCAAAGCATCCGGAAGGATCAAGATAGTCATAAAAGTGTACCCGGGAGTTTGATTTGGGTCTCGGGATGTTTTTAGGCTAAATTAGTACCCCGGGAGGGCATTTTAGTCATTTTGTATTTTTGGGTAATTAAACCCACGAAAATTAGTAATCTATATCAGCCATTTAGGTTAGTCATCTAGGGTTAGAAAACTCAAAACTCTAGAACGGCCATTGGAGAAGAGAAAAGAGAGCTCTCAAGGCAATTCAAGGCCAAAAAGTCATCCGTTTGCACCACCACCACCGCCAATGTGTAGATCGCGAGACGGGGAACACAACCACACGAAATTCGGCACCAAACCAGAACACCAAAAATCCTAGGCAAGTGTTTATCTTGCTTATTTCGTTGATGCATCTTCCATATTAGTTTAGGAATGATTAAGGATGAATTATAGGGAAGAAAAACCCAATTTGAGATAGGAAAGTTCATGTAGTTATGGTTTAAATGAAAATTCTGGAAACCCTTGTCATGTAGAGGATTAAACCACGAAATTATGATGTTTATAAGAAGAAATTTCTGGAAAATACTTGTTAGAACCATGTTTAAGAGATTTCTAGGGTTCTTGATAATTATATAAATTTTTGGGTTGTTAATCCATGTTTAGTGATAGAAATCTACATGCTTTACGTTGGAAATACCTAGTGTGATGATATAATGTTAGTAGTATAAATAATGGGACGTTTGGGATTGAAAAATATGGAATTGATTGAGGTTAGAAGATGAAACCCGTAACTGCAGAACTGCAGTTTTCGCATACCTGCTTGATCGATCGATCGAAGGTTCGATCGATCGAGCCCCAGACCTCGATCGATCGACCCCTCCTGGCAGACTCATATTTTCCCTTCTTAATTAGTTGAAATTCACATTAATGAAGAATAATTCATGGACACCCTTATAAATATGTTTTGGGAGATAAAGAGGACCAGTAGGGTATATGAATAAATTTTGGGACCCTTAAGGTAAGACGAAAGTTGTATTTTCGGGAGATTTAATATAAGAAACGATGAAACTACGTATTTAAGGTGAGAGATTATGTAAAATAGTTACGATAGAGAATAGATGAATACCTACTGAATTTTTATAACTGGGAGGATAAAGCCATGAGAGTTATGTGGTAAGTTGGAATAATACCGAATCAAGGTTAGATACGAACCGTTATAGTTGTTAACTAAAAATGAGATATGAGAAATAATGTCGTATCTATGGGATTTGAGATATACCTAATATTGATATGGTAATATTAGTGTAGTCATATGATTGTGTATACATATACTATCTATGTGTGAAAACATACCCACGCTACTTGCTATCCTTGAGGTTACCGCGCTGGGACGATCTTATCCTGTGCGCCTTATGGGGGATAATGACTCATGCCCTAGGAGATAGATATCCTTGGTACAGGCTATCGGAATGATAGTTCAGACGGTCCTAAGAGACGCGGGTATGTGCTTTCCTCTTAGAGACTTGGAATCTATGCTTCGCCTCAATATTTTTTGTGTATGTGTTAATACAATTCGAGAGTGATTCCGAATTTGTATTCCCCTTAATACGAGTGATATGGGATTTGGATAGGAGAGTATGCCTGCACCATAGTTTTTATTTGGGGTGCTGTTATAATATATATATATATATGAAATTCTGAAATTTAAAACTGCCTATTGTGATTTGGTAAGTAGGACATGGTTGATGACTCAAATTGTAAATACTTGTTTTGAGAAAGTATAATATGACACTGGAAAACTTTAGTGATTAATAAAGTTAAAATGAGAACTTTGGTTACTAATTGAAATCTTACTTTTTTTACGATTGTATTGTTCAGTTTTAAATCTTCCGAATAACCTAAGATAAGATAAATCGTTGGGGGAGATTAGTGCGATACATGATAGATAATCCGTTGAGAAGGTTAGTACGATAGGCGTGCACATTAGAAGAGAGGTGAGAATTTCTCAAGAGAGTGTCGCACTAATATGTTGTTGCATTGGCCTGTAATCAATTTAAATACTTGTTAAACGAATTTTTAAATCATTCACACTATCGGGCTCTGACCCGTTTCTATTTCTCTCTCTCTTTTGTATATATATGTATATATTACAGGTGCCCAGCCACAGGGGCGTCTTTCTTAGGATCCCTTGGAAGGAACGCGCTGCAGCTTAGGTGGGAGTTGCAGGCCACTTGCTTAGACGACTTCATTTACTTGATTCCACTCCTATCATTCTCAGTTATTGGGGCATGTGTCGCCCTTTCCACTATTTATCTGTTCATTGGGACATTTGTATTTCAGTTATTTCTAGTACTGTTACTTTGGGATTTATTCAGCATGAATGTTTTAATTTAAGTTTTAAATGTTGGGATTTTGAATGTTGAATTGTTAAATTAATTGGATTATGTTCCAGGATATTTGTGGTATGATTCTTACTTATTGGAAATGTTGTTAATAAATAATTTTCTTTAAAAATAATTTGGAAGGATATGAAAAAAAAATGTTTTTGACACTTAGCTTAATTAATTAGGGTGTTAAATTGGAAAATTTATTTTCGACAATGATGCTGAGAATGAACCAACTGTTCACCTTGATTTAATTTAATAAAGGAGTGATCGCCCGGTATTTAATTAGGCGGGGTGTCACAGGTGGTATCAGAGCATCAGGTTCTAGTGTCCATAGGATCTGTACGGTTCATTTCGCTTTCAGATTAACGTTTTTGCTATAGAGTCCTATTTTAGGATTGTTGTATTCCTGCTTTTACGTTTACGTCTTCAGCTATTTGAGATTTGATAATGACTGTAGACTAATAAAGTTTTTCACGTTTCAGATGCCTCTGAGACGTGCACCGAAGGATATGCATGCCCAAGCCGAGCAGCCAGCAGCCCCGACACAAGGCACTATGAATGCTAATGAGGTAGCCGCCATTGTTGCTCAGGCGGTGAATGCCGCGCTAGCGGTGGTTCAGCAGGCTCCACCCCAGGTTCAGGCAGTGGCGCCAGTACCAGCACAACTTCCATCTGCATGGGAGAGGGTTAGGGATGCTTTTCAGAAGGCGCATCCCCTTGAGTTCTCTAGTAGCTCAGATATCGTTACAGTCAGCCATTGGAAGAAAGACATCCAGCGGCATCTCTGTATGTATGAGTGCACCGACGTGCAAAAACAGTTGTTGGCTTCCTTTAAGCTGGTGGGGGCCGCTTTCCAGTGGTGGGAGTCCACTACCACCTTGGAGGAGAGGGATACAATCCCGATTCAGTCGTTCTGGGAGCGGTTTGATCGCAAGTATTTTCCACCCGCCGTGCAGACTGAGATGAGGCAAAAATTACGGAATTTGAAGTAGGAGAATTCTACCGTAGCTGAGTATGAGGAGGAGTTCACGAGACTTCTCACCATCGTGCCAGATGAGGCACCCACTGAGGGCAAGAAGATTATGTTATTTGTGGATGGGTTATCTTGGAGCATCCGTCAGCACCTAATAGGGAATTTGTCTCTGAGTACTTTCACTGATGTACTCAATGCTGCGTTACTACATTGCCAGGATCACCGCTTGCATCTTCAGGGAAGCAAGAGAGCAGGAGAGTCCAGCCAGCAGGGCAGGACCGGGGGTAATAGTGCTAGTGGGGCACCATCTCATGGACAGACTCGTCAGCATGAGCAGAGTTTCCATCAGGGGGACCCTGCTAAGCGATTCCGTTCAGGTGATTCCAGCCAGGGATTTGGGGGTTATAGGCAGGGCCAGCCTAATCAGCAGGGCCAGCAAGGCCAACACCGACAGCAGGGTCAGCAGCAGGGCCAACAGCGAACTCATTAGGGCCAACAGGGCCAGTGGCAGGGAGGTAACGGCCAGAAGGACCGTGGTCAGCAGGGTCAGAGGGGAGGCAACTTCAAAGGCCGATGTTTTGGGTGTGGTAAACACGGCTATAGGCGCCAGGATTGTCCGGAGGGAGATAGGGCCCCACATCAGCAGGGCGCCCATAATGAGCCATAGAGGCCACTTTTCCACCTGCCCTCCCAGCTCCAGCCCAGGTGCCAGCCCTACCAGCTGTTCCAGCAGCTCCAGTACAGCAGGGGCAGTTACAATATGGACGTGTATATAACGTTCACCAGGCAGCAGCTCCACAGGCACCACCCGCGATTGAGGGTATGTTTCCTATCCATGGTACTATGGGTCGGGTTTTGTTTGATACTGGGGCGATGCATTGTTTTATAGCTACACATTTTGCGAAGGCCTTAGGGTTGTTAGCCATAGCAGAGAGCACAGTGACATGTGTAGACTCACCACTGGGGAGTGGATCGCTTATTTTCTTTATATGCCGGGGAGTGGGGGTAGAGATTGGTAGCTTGGTATTCTTGCAGACATATTAGTCTTAGATATGCATGTGCACGATGTGATTATCGGTATGGATTGGCTCGCAGCCTACAGAGCCATGATTGATTGTTTCGGTGGGAGTATTGTCTTTGCCATTTCGGGGCAAGAGATGTTTGTAGTGGCGATGCCTCGCCCAGAGGGAGGCTCGACCTCTCATTTATATTATATCGAGGAGGATACCTCTAAGGAGGTTGTGATTCCTTTAGACTCGATCCCAATCGTTCGTGAGTATTCCGATGTATTCCAGGAGATACCGGGCCTACCCCCCAGTCGAGAGATAAACTTTGTCATAGACTTATTACCGGATACTAGACCGATAGCACGCGCTCAATACCGTATGGCTCCGACAGAGATGCGAGAGTTGCGAGATCAGATAGAGCAACTGTTAGGTCAGGGATTCATTCACAGGAGTACCTCACCTTGGGGCGCTCCAGTCTTATTTGTGAAGAAGAGAGATGGTTCACTAAGGTTGTGTGTGGACTACCGGGAGTTGAACAAGGTCACGATACGGAATAAGTATCCATTGCCTCGAATCGATGATCTGTTCGACCAGCTGACGGGAGCAACTTTCTTTTCGAAGATAGATCTCAGGTCGGGGTACCATCAGCTATGCATTAGAGAACAGGATGTTTCAAAGACTCCCTTCTTGACGAGATATGGGTCTTATGAGTTCAGGGTGATGCCATTCGGACTCACAAATGCTCCAACCGTTTTCATGGACTTGATGAACCGAGTATTCAGAGAGTTCTTGGATCAGTTCGTCATTATTTTCATAGATGACATTTTGATATATTCACACTCCGAGGAGGAGCATGCCGAGCACTTGAGGTAGGTTCTTCAGACTCTACGAGAGCATCAGTTCTATGCTAAGTACGAGAAGTGCGGATTTTGGTTGCGAGAGGTACAGTTCTTGGGACATGTTGTTTCTGAGCAGGGGATAACAGTTGACCCGAGTAAAGTGTCAGCGGTGAGGGAGTGGGGACAACCCACGACACCGACGGAAGTGCGTAGTTTCTTGGGGTTAGTCGGTTACTACAAGGGATTCATTCGAGGATTCTCCAAAATAGCGGGTCCATTGACGAATCTGACTCGCAAAGAGGTACCATATGTTTGAGATGATGCTTGTCAGTTGGCTTTCGACGAGTTGAAAGACAAGCTTACTTCAGCACCAGTCCTTGCGTTACCGAAGCCGGGTGTGGAGTACCTGGTTTACACCGATGCGTCTTTACAGGGACTTGGAGGAGTACTTCAGCAGGAGAAGAAGGCTATAGCTTTTGCCTCCCGCAAGCTTAAGCCGTATGAGAAGAATTACCCCACTCACGACCTGGAGTTAGCAGCGGTCGTCTTTGCATTAAGGATATGGAGGCACTATTTATTGGGGGAGAAATTCCGGTTATTCATAGACCACAAGTCACTACAGTACCTGTTCACTCAGCGAGAGCTGAATATGCGTTAGCACAAATGGTTAGAGTTTGTGAAAGACTATCAGTTCGATATACAGTATCATCCGGGGAAGGCCAACGTAGTTGCTGATGCGTTGAGTCATAGACCGGTAGACGAGGTAGCGGACGTGTGGAAGGCAAAGTGGAAGGAGTTGGGTCACCAGGACGCAGTAGCCCGTTCCTTCATATCTGTTAAGACAGTGACACCCGAGATTGTTACGAGGGTGATACATGCACAGACCACAGATCCGTTTTGCCAGGAGTAGAGTGTACGACTTTTAGCTGAGGGTGCTGAGTCTTATTCTGTTAGTTCTGATGGGGGTTTGAGGTTTAATGGGAGATTGGTGATTCCAGAAGGAGAAGAATTATGTCATGCAGTGATGACCCAGTCTCATGGGTCCCGATTTGCAGTGCATCCTGGAGGGGATAAGATGTATCAGGATATGAGGAGACAATACTGGTGGAGTGGGATAAAGAAGGACATTGCTGAGTTCGTGTCCAAGTGTTCTACCTGCCAGCTGGTAAAGGTGGACCATCAGAAATTGTCAGGATTGCTTCAGCTATTGGAAGTACCCGCGTGGAAGTAGGAGAGTATTTCCATGGATGTTATTACAGGGTTGCCTACATCACAGCGGGGCCACGACTCTATCTGGGTGATTGTAGACCGTTTGACCAAGGTGGCTCATTTTTTACCGGTGCGGACAGATTATACCACGGGTCAGTATGCTCAGTTGTTCATTGCTGAGATTGTCAGATTACATGGGGTGACCCTGAATATTGTGTCAGATAGAGACAAGATTTTCGTGTCACATTTCTGAGAAAGCTTTCAGGAGGCTATGGGTACTGAGTTGAGGTTGAGTTCAGCTTATCACCCACAGACAGATGGACAGACAGAGCGTACTAATCAGGTGTTGGAGGATATGCTACGCATGTGTGTTCTTGATTTTGGAGGAGGTTGGGAGCCACACCTTCCACTGGTAGAGTTTGCTCATAATAACTCTTACCCGTTCACGATTGGCATGGCTCCATTTGAGGCTTTGTATGGCAGGCCTTGTCGTTCCCCAACTTGTTGGCTCGAGGTGGGGGATAACAAGTTGCTAGGACCAGAGGTGATTCAGGAGACCTCCGCGAGGATTGAGATGATCAGGAGTTGCATTCGAGTAGCCCAGGACAGGCAGAAGAGCTACGCCGATGCGAAACGGTTCTTCCGGGAGTTTAATGTGGGGGACCAAGTGTTACTGCGTGTATCTCCTATGAAGGGAGTGATGAGGTTCAGGAAGAAGGGTAAATTGGCTCCGAGGTACGTAGGACCATTTCCCATCATCGAGAGGATTGGTCCGGTTGCATACAGGTTGGGACTGCCAGAGCATTTACATCGCATTCACGATGTATTCCACATCTCGTCGTTGAGACGATATCTTCGGGATGATATGGCCCATACTCACATCGCGATAGATGAGATAGACTTACAGCCTGACAACTCTTACAAGGAGAGACCGGTGGCTATCCTAGACTATAGTGAGAGGAGATTGAGGTCGAAGATAGTTCCACTTGTACGGGTCCAGTGAGAGCATCATAATGTGGAGGAAGCCACTTGGGAGCGCGAGGCAGATATGCGCGAAAGATATCCAGATTTGTTCTAACCAGGTATGCCTTATTTTCTGAATTTCGGGACGAAATTACGTTATTAGGGGGGAAGTATGTAATACCCCGTATTTTTATGCTATATTAATTTGGGAATTTATTAAATAAATGTGAATTAATTATTTAATAAAAATCCGGAAATTAATTATTTTATAATTATTAACGTGACGAGAGTTAGTAATTATGAGAAATTTGTTGAATATTACTGATGAGCAAAGTAATATATAATATTGGTTATATTGAATGTCACGAGTGAATAAAATGATAATTTTTGGAAATTTGAGTCGGGACGCGCCCGTGTCGGGTCGGGACTAAATATTGATAAATAAAAGTGAATATTTTATAAATTGTTCGTATGTTTGTTTCGAGTGTGCCAAAGCATCCGGAAGGATCGAGATAGTCATAAAAGTGTACCCGGGAGTTTGATTTGGGTCTCGGGACGTTTTTAGGCTAAATTAGTACCCCGGGAGGGCATTTTAGTCATTTTGTATTTTTGGGTAATTAAACCCACGAAAATTAGTAATCTATATCAGCCATTTAGGTTAGTCATCTAGGGTTAGAAAACTCAAAACTCTAGAATGGCCATTGGAGAAGAGAGGAGAGAGCTCTCAAGGCAATTCAAGGCCAAAAAATCATCCGTTTGCACCGCCACCACCGCCAACGCGTAGATCGCGAGACGGGGAACGCAACCACAACAAATTCGGCACCAAACCAGAACATCGAAAATCCCAGGCAAGTGTTTATCTTGCTTATTTCGTTGATGCATCTTCCATATTATTTTAGGAATGATTAAGAATGAATTATAGGGAAGAAAAACCCAATTTGAGATAGGAAAGTTCATGTAGTTATGGTTTAAATGAAAGTCTGGAAATCCTTGTGATGTAGAGGATTAAACCACGAAAGTATGATGTTTATAAGAAACAATTTCTGGAAAATACTTGTTAGAACCATGTTTTCTAGGATTCTTGATAATTATATAAATTTTTGGGCTGTTAATCCATGTTTAGTGATAGAAATCTACATGCTTTACGTTGGAAATACCTAGTGTGATGATATAATGTTAGTACTATAAATTTTGGGAAGTTTGGGATTGAAAAATATGGAATTGGTTGAGGTTAGAAGATGAAACCCGTAACTGCAGAACTGCAGTTTTTGCATACCTGCTTGATCGATCGATCGAAGGTTCGATCGATCGAGCCCCAGACCTCGATCGATCGACCCCTCCTGGCAGACTCATATTTTCCCTTCTTAATTAGTTGGAATTCTCATTAATGAAGAATAATTCATGGACACCCTTATAAATATGTTTTGGGAGATAAAGAGGACCAGTAGGGTATATGAATAGATTTTGTGACCCTTAAGGTAAGACGAAAGTTGTATTTTCGGGAGATTTCATATAAGAAATGATGAAACTACGTATTTAAAGTGAGAGATTACATAAAATAGTTACGATAGAGAATAGATGAATACCTACTGAATTTTTGTAATTGGGAGGATAAAGCCAGGAGAGTTATGTGGTAAGTTGGAATAATACCGAATCAAGGTTAGATACGAACCGTTATAGTTGTTAACTAAAAATGAGATATGAGAAATAATGTCGTATCTATGGGATTTGAGATATACCTAATATTGATATGGTAATATTAGTATAGTCATATGATTGTGTATACATATACTATCTATGTGTGAAAACATACCCACGCTACTTGCTATCCTTGAGGTTACCGCGCTGGGACGATCTTATCCTGTGTTCCTTATGGGGGATAATGACTCGTGCCCTAGGAGATAGATATCCTTGGTATAGGCTATCGGAATGATAGTTCAAATGGTCCTAAGAGACGCGGGTATGTGCTTTCCTTTTAGAGACTTGGAATCTATGCTTCGCCTCAATATTTTTTGTGTATGTGTTAATACAATTCGAGAGTGATTCCAAATTTGTATTCCCCTTAATACGAGTGATACGGGGTTTGGATAGTAGAGTATGCCCGCACCATAGTTTTTATTTGGGGTGTTGTTATAATATATATATTATACGAGTAGTTAATTTATATATGATATTCTAAAATTTGGAACTGCCTACTGTGATTTGGTAAGTAGGACATGGTTGATGACTCAAATTGTAAATACTTGTTTTGAGAAATTATATAATGTCACTGGAAAACTTTAGTGTATGTCACTGGAAAACTTTAGTGATTAATAAAGTTAAAATGAGAACTTTGGTTACTAATTGAAATCTTACTTTTTTTACGATTGTATTGTTCAGTTTTAAATCTTGCGAATAACCTAAGATAAGATAAATCGTTGGGGGAGATTAGTGCGATACATGATAGATAATCCGTTGGGAAGGTTAGTACGATAGGCGTGAACATTAGAAGAGAGGTGAGAATTTCTCAAGAGAGTGTCGCACTAATATGTTGTTGCATTGTCCTGTAATCAATTTAAATACTTGCTAAACGAATTTTTAAATCATACACACTATCGGGCTCTGACCCGTTTCTATTTCTCTCTCTTTTGTATATATATGTATATATTACAGGTGCCCAGCCATAGGGGCGTCTTGCTTAGGATCCCTTGGAAGGAAAACGCTGCAGCTTAGGTGGGAGTTGCAGGCCACTTTCTTAGACGATTTCATTTACTTGATTCCACTCCTATCATTCTCAGTTATTGGGGCATGTGTCGCCCTTTCCACGATTTATCTGTTCATTGGGACATTTGTATTTCAGTTATTTCTAGTACTGTTACTTTGGGATTTATTCAGCATGAATGTTTTAATTTAAGTTTTAAATGTTGGGATTTTGAATGTTGAATGGTTAAATTAATTGGATTATGTTCCAGGATATTTGTGGTATGATTCTTACTTATTGGAAATGTTGTTAATAAATGATTTTCTTTAAAAATAATTTGGAAGGATATGAAAAAAAAATGGTTTTGACACTTAGCTTAATTAATTAGGGTGTTAAATTGGAAAATTTATTTTCGACAATGATGCTGAGAATGAACCAACTGTTCACCTTGATTTAATTTAATAAAGGTGTGATCGCCCGATATTTAATTAGGCGGGGTGTCACAAAACCTAGTCACGACTCAAAGTCGTGAACCAGACTTAGAATTTCTTGAACCTGGTCACGGCCCGAAACCATGACTGATGTCTACACTTTCATGAACTTGTTCACAACTCAAAGTCGTGACCAACCATTTCCCCTTCAAATTCGGTCACGGTCTATATTCCTTACCATCTTTAACTTTGAAAAAATAGTCGGGACTAGAGTCGTGACCATATTTAACGGCAAAAAAATATGGGTTTTTTTGTTCCTATCCTCAAACCAGGTTATTTTCAAATTCACATTCAATTCTCAAACTGAGAGTCTCGTGACTATGCGACGAGTTGCCAAGTATTACGTTAGACGAGAATGAGGTGTTCCCACCACTTGCGGTGTTGTTTGGGTGGCATTGGAGGTTTCTTCCTCCTCGTGGCACGTTTATAAGCATAAGTATGCCTATTTTCAAATTCATGTCTTAGTGTCAAACTGAAAATCCTGCGACAATACACCAGGTCATTACGTCTTACGTTGGAAGCGCACGAGGTGTTTGTGATACTCACGTTATCGTTGGGGTTTAAGCTCCCTCGTGGACGTTTTCAAGCTTAAGTGTTCATGTTTTCAAATTTGTGTCCTATTCTCAAATCAAGAGTCTGATAACTATGCGGTAAGTTGTTACATGTTACGTCGTAGGTGCACGAGGTGTTCATGTCACTCACGGTGCCTTTGGAATCCTTTTGGGGTTTGGGGCCCATCGTGGCATGTTTTCAATCTTAAGTGTGCACGTTTTAAAATTTGTGTCCTATTTTCAAACAAAGAGTCCCATGACTACGCAACTAGTTTGTATGTGTTATGTTTGACGTGTATGAGGTGTTCGAGCCACTCAAGGTGCTATTTGGGGGCTATTGGGGGTGTCCGCCCCCTCACGAGTCATCCTATGTATGCCCATTTTCAAATTTGTGTCATATTTTCACACCGAGAGTCTCTTTACAATGCATCCGGTTTCTACATGTTACGTTGGACACACGCAAGGTGTTCATAACACTCAAGGTGCCGTTTGGGGGTCGTTTTGGGTTTCGGCCCCCTCATGGCATGTTTTCAAGCCAAAGTGTGCTTATTTTCAAATCCATTTCCTATTTTCAAATCAGACTTCCTGCAACTTCGTGACCAGTTTCTATGTGTTATATTGGACACGCGCGAGGTATTCGTGCCACTCGGGTGTCGTTTTGGGGCAGTTGGGCGTGTTCGCCCCCTCGCTGCACATTTTCAATTTTCAAGCCTAAGTGTGCTTGTTTTCAAATTTGTGCCCTATTCGCGAAATGAGAGTCCCATGACCATGCGTCCGGTGGCAACATGCTACGTTGGATGAACACAAGGTTTTCATGCCACTCGTGGTGCTAATTGGGGAACGTTGTGGGTGTCCACCCCCACGCGACACATTTTCAAGCCTAAGTGTGCCAATTTTTAAATTTGTGTTCTATTCTCAAATCGAGAGTCCCACGACTACGTGATCGATTGCTACATGTTAAATTGGAGGTGCATGGAGGTGTTCGTGCCACTCTATATTCCGTTTGGGGGACGTTAGGGATTTCTACCCCCTCGCGGCACGTTTTCAAGTCTAAGTGTGCCTGTTTTCAAATTCATTATTAATTATCAAACCAAAAATCCCGCGACTATGTGAATTATTCCTATGTATTATGTTGGATGTGCATGAGGTGTTCGTGCCACTCGTAATTCCGTTTGGGTACGATTGGTGGTGTTCTTCCCCTCGCGACACGTTTTCCATTTTCAAACCTAAATGTGCCTGTTTTTAAATTCATGTCATATTCTCAAATCGAGAGTCTTGGGACTATGATGTCGGTTGCTATGTATTACGTTAGATGTGCACGAGGTGTTCATGCCACTCACGGTACCATTTTGGGTGGTGTCCACCCTTCGTGGCACGTTGTTAATTTTTAAGCCTAAGTGTGCCTATTTAAAATTCGTGTCCTATTCTTGAACCGGGAGTCCTATAAATATGCAGTTGATTCTACATATTACGTTGGATGCGCACGAGGTGTTTTTTCCACTCACGGTGCCGTTTGGTGGCCTTTATGGATTTCGGTCCCCTCACGGCACATTTTCAAGGCTAAGTGATCATGTTTAAAAATTCGTATCCTATTCTCAAACTGGAAGTTCCGAACCAACGCGACCAGTTGGTACGTATTACGTTAGATGCACACGAGGCATTCGTGCCACTTGCGATGCCATTTGGGGTTTCAGCCCCTCACAGCACGTTTTCAAGCCTAAGTGCATATTTTTAAACCGTGCCCTATTCTCAAACCTAGAGTCTCGTGGCTATATGATCGATTGATACGTGTTATGTTGGACTACACGAGGTGTTCGTGCCACTTACAGTGCCGTTTGGGGACGGTTGGGCGTGTTCACCCCTCGTGGCACGTTGTGAAAATTTGAGCCTAAGTGTGTCTATTTTCAAATCTGTGTCCTATTCTCGAACCGAGAGTCCCGCAAATATACGATCAGTTGATATGTGTGTTGGATGTGCGTGAGGTGTTCGTGCCACTCACGATGCCATTTGGTGACCTTTAGGGATTTCGATCCCCTCGCGGCCCATTTTCAAGGCTAAGTGTGCATGTTTTCAGATTCGTATCCTATCCTCAAACTGGGAGCTCCAAACCAACGCGACCAGTTGGTACATATTACGTTAGACGCGCATGAGGTATTCGTGCCACTCGCGATGTCGTTTGGGGTTTTAGCCCCTCACGACACGTTTTCAAGTCTGAGAGCATATTTTTAAATTCGTGACCTATTCACAAACATAAAGTCTCATGATACGTGGCTGGTTGGTATGTGTTATGTTGGATTTACATGAGGTGTTCGTTCCATTTACGGTGACGTTTAGAAGTGGCTATGGGTGTCTACCCCCTCGTGTGTGCCTGTTTCAAATTACTTTCTTATTCTCAAACCTGCGGTCCAGCAACTGCGTGACCGATTACTACGTCTTATGTTGGATGCGCCCAAGGTGTTCATTCCACCCGTGGTGCCATTTGGGGGGTCATTGTTGGTTTCATCCCCCTCACAGAACATTTTCGAGACTTAGTATGCCTATTTTAAAATTCATGTTCTATTCTCAAATAGGGAGTCTCGCAACTACGCGGTCAGTTTTTACATGTTATGTTAGATGAGCATGAGGTGTTCATGCCACTCAAAGTGCCGTTTGGGGGCTTTTGGCGGTCTTTTTCCCCTCGTGGCACATTTTCAAGCCTAAGTGGGCTTGTTTTCAAATTTGTGTCCGATTCTCAAATCGAAAATTTCATGACTACTCGGCCGATTGCTACGTGTTACGTTGAATGCGCATTACGAGGTCGTGCCACTCGGAACGCCATTTGGGAGCCGTTGGGGGTTTCGATTCCCTCACGGCACGTTTTTAAGACTAAGTATGTGTTTCAAATACGTGTCCTATTCTCAAACAAGGAGTCCCACAACTATGCGATCGATTGACATATGTTACATTTCATGCACATGAGGTGTTTGTGCCATTTACGGTGTCGTTTAGGGGTGGTTAAGGGTGTATGCCTCCTCGCGGCAGGTTTTTAATTTTCAAGCCTAAGTGTGCTTGTTTTCAAATTTTTGCCCTACTCTCAAACCGCGAGTTCCCTGACTATCCGTTGGCTATGTGTTACGTTAGATGTGCATGAGGTGTTCGTTCCACTTACAGTGCCTTTTGGGGGCCGTTAGCTGTTTCGACCCCCTCCCGACATATTTTCAAGCCTAAATGTGCTTGTTTTCAAATTCGTATCCTATTCTTAAACTAAGACTCCCATGACTATGCGATCGGTTGCTACATGTTACATTGGATGTGCACGAGGTATTTGTGCCACTCACGGTGTCGTTTGGGGGCCTTGGTAGTTTTGGCTCCCTTGCGGCACATTTCAAAGCCTAAGTGTGCCTATTTTTAAATTCTTATCTTATTCTCAAACTGGGAATCGTGCACTATGCGGTTGGTTGCTACATGTTACGCTTAACGTACACAATGTATTCCTGCCACTCACGGTGCCATTTTGGGGCGATTGGGGGTGTTTGCCCCTAGCATCACGTTTTCAAGCCTAAGTGTGCCTACTTTCACATTTGTGTCCTATTCTCAAATAAGGAGTCCCGCAACTACACGATCGATTTTTACATTATACGTTGGACACGCATAAGGTGTTTGTGACACTCGTGTTGCCGATTGGGGGCCGTTGGGGGTTTTAGCCCCCTCGCGGAATGTTTTCAAGCCTAAGTGTGCCTATTTTTAAATTTTTTGTCTATTCTCAAACTGAGAGTCCCTTGACTATGTGGTTGGTTGCTTTGTGTTACGTTGGAGGCTCATGAGGTATTCATACAACTCGCGATGCCATTTGGGGTACACTGGGGTGTTTTCCCCCTCGCGACACATTTTCAAGCCTAAGTATGCGTGTTTTCAAATTCGTGTCCTATCCTCAATCTGGGAGCCCGCAACAAAGCAGTCGGTTGTTACATTTTATGGTAGATGTGCATGAGGTGTTCATGCCACTTTCAGTGTCATTTGGGGGCCGTTGGGGGGTTTCGGCCCCCTCGCAACACATTTTTTAGCCTAAGTGTACTTATTTTTAATTCGTGTCTTATTCTCAATAGGTGAGTCCCGCATCTATGTGGTCAGTTGCTACGATTTATGTTGGTCTCGCATGAGGTGTTTGTTCCACTCACGGTGCTATTTGTGGGTGGTTGGGGGTGTCCACCCCTCGCGACAAGTTTTTAATTTCAAGCTAAAAGTTTGCATGTTTTCATATTCGTGCCTTATTCTCAAACCGGGAGTGTCGTGACTACGCATTCGGTTGATACATGTTACGTAGGATGCACACGAGGTGTTCATGCCACTCGCGATTCTATTTGGGGGACGTTGGAAATTTTGTCCCCCTCGCGGTACATTTTCAAATTTGTGTCCTATTCTCAATCTGGGAGTCTTGCAACTACTCGACCGGTTTCTACATATTACGTTTGGACGTGCACAAGGTGTTTTTGCCACTCGTGGTGCCGTTTTGGATCCGTTTGGGGTTTTAGCCCCCTCGCGGCACGTTTTTAAGCCTAAGTGCGTGTGTTTTCAAATTCGTTTCCTATTCTCAAACTGGGAGTCTCTAGACTATGCGGTTGGTTGCTACGTGTTACGTTGACACGCACGAGGTGTTAATGCCACTCACGGTACCACTTGGGGGTGGTTGGGGGTGTCCACCCCCTCACGACATGTTTTCACATCTAAGTATGCCTATAGTCGACTTTTACGTGTTACATTGCGCGCGCACGAGGTGTGTATACCTGAATTGTAATAATTGAAGCTACATTGTGATGAAAATAAGGACTGATAAAACTCAAGCTTTACAGATATCTTCTCAGCCTCTCAAGCAATGTCCACACACTTTCACACATATAGTCATTTTTTAGAGTCCCACCGTGATAGATATAGTTTATGACTCGCCCATAGGTAGAAAATCGGGTTGAAGGAGATCATGTGAAATATTCCAATTTAGGGAGGGTATGATAATAGAGGTTCTGGTATGAAGGCCCAACAGTCAATGAACCAGATGGATTGCAAGCAATCTTAAGTTAGAAGTATTCAAACTTTGAATATGTTAGATCTCAAGAATTTTGAAACTTTTTAGATCTCAAGAGTTTTGAAACTTTTTAGATCTCCAGAGTTTTGTAACTTTTTAGAGCTCAAGAGTTTTGCAAACACGACATTAATAAGACAAATTTGGAAGACGAATCGACAAAGTTGATTAGGACAGAATCGTGAAATACAATCTTGCTGGGTACCCATGCATTATAAGAAATTTTCTTTTTTTTGAAATTTGAAAGGAGTTTTTTTTAAGGATAGAATTTCATTAATTTAAAAAATGCTCTTAAAACTTATTTTCAAAATTACAAAAACTATAATTGATGATACGATAAATAGGACACATGTCTCTCTCATACCAACAGGTCAAGTGTAAAATAGATATAAGCAAGTAAAGAGAGACAAAACACAAGATAAAGAGTGGTTCGGATATTAAAATGATCCTACGTCCACTTTGTTGCCCCACTCTCATTATATACATGTTGTAGTACAAATTAACATAGCCATGAAGGGCGTACAATAAAGTGAAGAGAGGTGAATACATGATTGTAATGGTTTCGAGCTGGCCGGGAAGAGATTTACAAGGTAAGCGTGTAGCCCCCAAGTTGTATTGGGGGTTATGTAAAGAGATTGATAGGGTTTTGCCAAGGGTGCTGTCTCGGATCCCAATCCTAATCTCGACCCCCCTATCTCGAGGTATGGACTTCTATTTATAGGAGGTATGTAATTTGTGTCATGTGCCCTGAACACGTGACATGTGCATTAAGTATGTAGATTAATCCTTTTGATGGGGCAGTGGCTGAGGCTTGTTTGAACCAAGGCAGCAACTATGAATAAGGGTTGCATCATGTTTGAACCCAGGCGACAACTAGTCTGAAGGTGTTATGGTTTAATAGGTAGACCGATCCTGCAAGTGCCGAAGCCTATATAGTACAAGGCAGTAACCAGTGGTAGATGAAAGCACAGCCAGATAAGTGTCAAGTCGCGGCATCCTTGTTCCAGTATAGCAGCCTACTGTCAGCAGTCCGCGGCAGGAGACCATATCGGTCATATCAATAAGCCCCTCAGCTGTAGTGCCAAGGGTTGATTATTTGGTTTTGCGGCTTCATATCATACTATCGCGGTGTGCTGTAATATCTCCAGTCACTTGCAAAGCGACGCTCGAACTTCCCATGCCATCTTATATAAATGGATCTGGTCATAGCCTTCACTAAGTTTTCCAAAACTTTGAGAGAAAATTGAGAGCCAACTTCTATCAGTGGTGGTTTTGAGGCGGCCTGAGGATGAGAAACCATCATTTCTTCATATTTCTTCGATTTCCAGGTAATCTTCTAAATAATTTCTCAGTTTCTTCCATATTTTTGCAAATTATAGATTCTAATTCATGCTTGTTAACCCAATTCCATATTTCAAACTGCAAACCCAACTGTTTGAATTGCATATTTTGAGTTTCTGTAATTATGATTCCACCACTTCTCAGCTTGAGTTAGGAACTAGGGTTTGATTCTTAATCTTGTGTAGAGCTAGGTTTGAAAAAAATTGCTTGGATGAATTTCTATAATTTCTCTGATATAAATTCCCAATATGAAATGTCGCTGCTATTTGTTGATTTAATACCCACTTGGATTTGGGTTTTTAGGTTTCTGGGTTTCTATTTGGGTTAGAAACTTAATTTTCTTAGGTTTAAACGATACCGTTTGTTGGCCTTATTCTTGATGTTCTTTGCCAGAATTTTTGAACTCTAGGTTTTTAATCTTTCGTGAATTCGTAATTCAATATGAACTTATTTTTACATTTGGCTGTGGCAGGTAGCAAGACTTGCACTGTCTGGATGCGACTGTGTCAACACTTATGATTATAATTCTCTTACTTGCAATCTTTGGTTCTGAACTGATTGGTTGTGACCCTTAATTCTTATTATGGGTTTAGGTTATTTAACTCCCGTTTGTACATTCTGTAGCTTTAGATTAATTCTTTGGTAGTTATAATTCCCCTAGCTAAAGTCTTTAGGCTTATAATTAGGATAATTGACTGCAGCCTTTCAAAGTCGATGTACTTGTATAATATATAATATACGATGTGACCTCTTTTTTAGACTTCTAACCATAGTGGTTGCGGCACCCTAACAGGGGAGACTTTCTTCTTTTTAGGTCCTGCTGCAACCTTATGATTTGGGATCATTCAAAATTTTTAGACGACTTCATACGAAAGAACTTTGGCGTTACTCCACCTAAAATTCCCTTGATAAAGCCTTTGAAGGCTATTAGGCCTTGTCTCTCGACGATTTCCCTAATTGCGTAATCTTTGATTTTGACTCCACGGACTCTATGAATTGTAGGAATACTATTGAGGCCGCAGCAATGGAAGAAGATACATACTCTAGCAACCATCAACCTGTCGATGTAGAGACCGCATGAGTTGGTCCCTCTGAGGCCAGAGATGCACCCTTCTGACAGAGTTCAAAGAGCTGCCACAACCTTAAACATTCGTTGCATAATGACTGAAGAGTGGGTTAACCAAGGAGCCACAACATTTGAATTTCCCAATGGGGTAATTTGTTCAGCCCCTTCCATGGAACAAAAATCATGTTCTACAGTCCCTAATAATGGGATCTTATTCCCTCTTCATGCCTTCATCTATGGGCTCCGGCTGCCTATACCTGTCCCCATTAGGAGGATTTTTAGTGCCATGAACTTGGACCCAGCCGAATTGGATCCAAATGGATGGAGATAAATTCTTGCCTTGCTAGTACTTTGGAAAGACAAGTTCAATAAAGATATCACGCCCGTAGAGTTCTTCCATTTCTACCGGTCAAAGGAGAACTCTGTTAAGTTCGTGTGGTACTATTACTTAGCCCTTCGAAATAACAAAGAGGTTTTGTATACTGGGAGACCTTCTAGTGTAAAAAACTTTAAAGGAAAATACTTTTACATATCTGGAGAGGGATGTGAAACTCATCTATAAGAACCGGAGAGAGAGAAAACTCAAAGAATACCGCGACAGTGGGGAGGACCTTCAATGTAGGTGAGTATATGTTGTAGCCTCTACATCATGTCGCAATTAGTTCTACAGTTTGAAATTTCTATAATATTGACACACTAGCATTAATCATTTGTGCAGCTCTTGATAATCTACCCCTCAACAACAGGCAAGAAAGAAGGCTTAGGAGGGTCGCGACTTTCATCACTTTGTTCACTTCCTCATCCGTCTTTGACCAAGGATACTTCCCCAACAAACATTTATCGAGAATAATGGTTGCGAAAGGTAACAATCCATACTTCAACCCAACAGTTATGCGGAAGTTATTTTTATATGATTCTTACTTTGTTATTTCTTTTTTTAGGAGAGGAAATAGACAGAGAACTCTTGGCCGCCCAGATGGTAGAAATGGATGAGGATGTCGTTATCCTCAATAATGCTGCCAAAAAAGGGAGGAAAAGGAAGAGGTCCAAGGCCAAGGGTATTGTATAAGGTGGCCCCACTGATGGCATTCTTAAGCCAAATGTTGTTGAGAGTACTGCAGCCAATTCACTAGTGGAGGACGTGGCAAGAGATGCCAATGTTGATAATGCCGCAGCCAACGAAAGGCAAGATGTCTTTGACGATAACATTGTCAATCAACTGGTTACAGCCAATCTTCTGCCCACAGAGATGGTCCATTCGGGTGGGCTCAATCCTATCCACGCTTCTCCTAATCCATATCCTCCTCTACCGAGGGTAATGGTTGTTAATGCCAACTTGCCCCTCCTCAAAGTCGCCAAAGTGTAAGTCCTGATGGTCGTTCGTAGCCTCAGTTGAGGACTCTAAACCCTCAGTCTTCCTAGGATAAAACTGTTAGGGTTTTCCATAAGATGCAGAGGGTAGCGAACAACATTGATTTGGATCGCCGTGTGGATGAAGACCATGAACACTTGGAGGAATATACCCTTTACAGTCTTCTCCGGGTAAGGATTATTTCATTTTCTTTCACTTCATTTTTTTACATACCATCTTTTTCTAACATCTACAATTTTTAGGCCGTCGACGTTGTCATGTCCTAGAGGCTAAAATATGAAGGCCTATACAAACTGAAGAAGGCCACGAAGAGAGTTCATGCGATTGATTTGGAGACAACCAGGACCACTTCTTTTGAGGCAAGAAAACAATCATCCGTCGCGGCACTCCAAGTTGCACAAATGAAATTGGAGACTGCCATCAAAGCTAAAGATGAGGCTGAATAGAATTTCACTACGGCTGCAACATCCCTTCAAGATACTGAGGCAAAGGCAATGGAGGCTTCCAGGCAGGCCTCCAACTTTGAGATCCAACTGAATGTCCTTTAATAAAAGTATTGACCAATTGGAGCAAATCAATACCTCCTTTCTAAGTGCGATAGGCCCCCAAATTTTAATTTAAAACCTTTTTATACTCCAAAAAGTAATAATTTCCTTTTTAGATATGTGGAAGCGAAGATGATGGTTCAATTAAAAAAAATTCACAAACTTTAATTTCTTTTCAAATTAAAATTAAACCAAGTGAAATAAGATTAAATCCACACAAGTTGATTTTTCACTTAAACCAAATATTTCAATCCAAGTCCTAGAAATTTGCCTAACAAGAATAATCCATTTTGCGAATTAGGCCAAACCAAAATTTACCAAAATAAATTATCTTTGAATTGAATTAATTTCAATTTCACCCAAATATATTTTAATACCAAAGAACATAAGTGTGATAATTAAATCAAATTTTATTTTGAATTACCTAAGAATGCATCTACGTGATTTAAGCAGGACAAAATTAAACAATATCACACGACGCGCCGATGTACGAGGAAAACATAAATGGGAAAAACCTCGGACGGCCCTAGCCACGAATTCACTAAGTATGGTAGTTTTTACAAAGACTCGACACAAGAGGACTTACACAAACTGACTTGAGTCCGTTCAAGCCTTGACGCGCTCCTTGGTCTTCAACCTCCGCCTAGTGAATAACCGTGGACTCCTCCACAGTCTCGAACTCCACCGATGGGGTTATGGTCACCGTCAACCCACACGCGAAGCCTTTCTTCGAGTGAGAACACCACAATAAACTTTTCTCCTTTTTGGGGTAGAGAAGAACCCAAACTCTCTTCTTGTTAGTGTAGAGAAAACCAGGTGCCAAAACTCTCCAAGCAATGATATATCAATAGGTACTTGAAATAAACTAAACAAATGGGTGTGTATGTGTTTTTTGATGAGTTTAATCCATAAAAATCAAGCACAAAACATGGAAATTTTTCTTAAAAGTTTTGCTCTCAAAAGACTCTTAGAATGTGAAAAAGTTATCTTAGAAAATGTCTTTCCCGCACTATGTAAAGGTGGTGAAAGTTAGTGGGCAAAGTGGGAAGTTATAAAAAAACTGTCAAAAAACTGCTCGAAACTAAAATTTTGTTAGAAGTTCGTTCGAACGAGTTTGAATTCGTTCGAACGAAACTTCTAACGAGAAAACAGAAACAATTTCTGAATCTCGTTAGAAGTTCATTCGAACGAGATCGTTCGAACGACTATTCTAACGAGATTGAAGGCCATGATTCTAGATAATTTCGATACGAATGCGTGGCCGCCAGTTTCGTATTTTTTTTATTTTTTTTGGATTTGATATGATTTTTCTACTGAAAGGTGTCCGAGAACAAAATCTTTAAAAATATGAATTAAAAAAAATAACAGAAAAATACTAACACCCAAAATAAATTTCCAAGCTCCTATATATATATTAATGCATTCATACCTTTAGGAGACATTGGAATCTACATGTTGATGACGTGAAACCTGGCACAAAAATCGGCAATGATGTTCTCTTGAAAAGTAATGCCGCAACGTCTTCAACTTCCACTTGTCATAGGCTTGAAGGATACACTTGAACAATATTATATGACTTAAATGTTTTTGTCTGAAATTGAGCCAACACTACATTAAGACTCAATCGGAGACTTTTGTCCTTACATCCTTGCTCCAGTAAAAGGTAAGTGATCATGCCGCACCCCTGAAGCAGATGGAAGAGTATCATGCTGCGACCTTTACTTAAGCTGCAGACGATGTCGTAGCTACGTACAAGAAATACAATGATTTCTTTTTGACAAATAACAAAGCATATCTCCGCGTCTTCCAAGAGCTCAGGCATAGGGTTGTTACGAATTTTCCTGAATCCAAGGATAAGATCCTTGACTGGAAGTTCGATGATGATCAGCATGATAAATGTGTGGAGGAAATTAGGGTCGCAGCAGAGGCAAGGGTCAAGCAGCATATGGAAGCAGTAGCTACGTCAGTGGAAGAAGAGATTGAGAGTATTAAGATGGTTAAGAAGGAGATGAAGAAGAAGACGCAGCCTCATAGTTTATTAATATTTCCCTTTAATCATTTTTAGGATGTAATGAACTATTTCTTGAAATAAACTTTATACATGGTTGCGACCATTCTTCTGACTTTGGAACTTGAATTCTCAAATAGGGTTGCGCCCTTTTTTGCAATCTGTAGCCATAATATATTTAAATTTTGTCTGCATGGTTCTTTTGCCTCTGCATCTTGACTACTTGAATGCTTTACTGCTGCCTTATTGTTTGACTTCTTGAATGAAATTAATTATTTCTTTTCAAAACTGAATATATGGAACATGGGGCCGCGACCACTTCTTATAAAAAATGATTCTTGAACAGGGTTGTGGCCATTTGTTTTTCTCATGATATTTCAATTCACACAATGAGCGCCCAAGTCGTGGTACCAAATAAAAATGACTTTATAGTTGCGGCTGAATTCTTTTGCCCTGCTTGATTTTTCTTTTCAAAAATGAATATATGGAACATGGGGCCACGACCACTTCTCATAAAAAAGGATTCCTGAACTTGAATGAGCCCCCAAGGCTTGGTACCAATGGCGACTTTGAAGATACGACTGGGTTGTATGCCTACCACAGCATCTGAGTTAAAATTTTAGTGTACTTTATGCTAGGTTGTGGCCATCTATTCTTTATAGCTTTAGTATGGTTCATGATGCCATTGCTGCAGCATCTCTTGGTCACTAATTACATTTAACTTCTTCCATAACATTTTTAGTCGCTTTAATTGCATATAGCTTCTTCCAAAGCTTCTTTTAGTCGCTTTAATTGCATGGAATTTCTTACACGGCTTCTTTTAGTCGCTTTAATTGCATGGAACTTCTTCCACTTCCTCTTTTAGTCGCTTTAATTGGGTTATTATCAGGCCTCCCCAGGATAGGTATTATGAAGCTTCCCCAAGATATAATTGGATATGTATCAAGCCATCCCTGGCTAACTGAATCATTTCAGAAGAAAATAACGGCCATTGTAAGCCCTCGTGGCTAATAGACGCATATCGATAGCTGAGAACGGGTATTGTAAGCCCTCGTGGATAAATGATGCATGCCGATAGCTGCGAACGGGCATTGTAAGCCCCCGTGGCTAAATGACGCGTTTCGATAGCTGAGAAGGACATTGTAATCCCCCGTGGCTAAATGACGCATGCCGACAGCTAAGAGGGTGCACTTTGGGACCTTGAAGTTGATAGAAGTATACCGAAAGATGGTCAGCCTTATGAATATGAGAATTCCCCGCTTCACCATGAGTGGCATTGTAAGCCAATTAAGTCTATCATTTTATATTCTTCATAGACTTCTTCTGATATTAATAACCTTCTGAGATGATTTTCCATTCATCCCTTGAAATCTGTTTAAAATGAATTCTTTTGTGAGATTAGAGATGATAAAAATCAGCAAGCAAAGTATGACTAAATATGTCATTCTTGTATTTATATATAATTTTGTAGTGGAAATACAAAATCATGTCAATATGATAAACACGTTTTTCTCTTACGATAGAAACAAAAATGGAAATGTTCTAAGGTAAGGTTAAGGATGCGATTGTCAGTTGTAGGTTGTGCCCTTTGTGAATCGCAAGAGCATCCCCTGCTTCACAATCCTTTAAATCTCATCCCTCAAGGCATGGAAATTGTTCATGTCATCGCCATGATCGCCATAGAAACTGCACCATTTGGCTTAGTCCCTCTTGTGAGGAGGGGTCTTCAGTTTACCAGGCCAGTGGAGGAATTTGTCTTCTTTGATGAGCTAAAAAATATCTTCAATTTTATAAATCAATGGGGTGTAGGCCTCAAAGCCTTTTTATGCCTTCTCCATATTCTTCTTTTGGTTCTTGTCTGCGGCCTCTGAGGCAGTGGCTTCTATAGCTGTAGCCATGATGGTTTGAACGAAAACCTTGGGTGCTGTAGCCTCTAACATAAGAACCCTTTGAGTCAGAAAGTTGACCTAAGCCTGAATTAAGGCATGGTTGTCGTACAGATGGTTGAGGTGGTTATACAACTGAGCAATCCTTTTATTTTGTTCTAAATTCGCTCCAGAGCTTCCCTCCATTTCTGCTTTGTTAGTCTTTTAAATATATATTTTCTGAGACAAAACTAAACAGAGGTGAGCAATGGAAGAATATAGAGAACGGACCGAGTATAAAGACCGAGATGTAGCATTCGGCAATCTGCTAGGTTATACTGCGATCGCGGACATTAGGAAAATTTCACCAAGGTTAAGCTTGAGGACACAATGACTAGTCCTTTTCCCCGGTGATCTGAATTTGTGCACTAGTTGCACAAGGATAGTTGCTGTTCTCGAGCAGCATAACTACTAGGCCACATCTTGCCTAAGGCAGATTAGGGTGAAATCCTAAGAATTGACCCAGGAACTGAGTTTTAGCGTGTAAAGAGTACAAATTATGCCTACCAGGAGTCTTCCAAGGGCTAAATAACCTTTTAAGTGCAAAGTATAACACAATCTTGGAAGTAGACCTTAGATTATGGGCTCAAAATAGCAGAATCAGGTAAACAAAACTCATCCCTAATTACCCAACTTTAGAAGGCAATAGCATTTGATGCTTTTCAGCATTATTTTTGTGGGAAAAAATCACAACGGTACATAAATACATATCTAAGGTCATAAAAAAGAGACCAGCGAGTAGACGTGGAAGTATGCAATACCCAACTAAGGAGGTGTGTGAAAAATACGAGTTTAATAACCAAACCTCATCTATGGGATAATGACTCGATGGGCCCCCATAAATGAAATAAGGTGCTAAGATCCCAAAATATAGAGAAACGAGATAAAATTACCTCATTCCCACAGACAACGCCAAATTGATGATATGAGAAATCGGACATATGTCGCTCTCATACCAACAAGTCAAGTGTAAAATAGAAATAAGAAAGTAAAAAGAGATAAAACACAAGATATAGAGTGGTTCGAATATTAAAATGAGCCTACATCCACTTTGTTGCCCCACTCTCGTTATATACATGTTGTAGTATAAATTAACATAGCCATGAAAGGCATACAATAGAGTGAAGATAGGTGAATACATGATTGTAGTGGTTCCGGGCTGGTTGGGAAGAGATTTACAAGGCAAATATATAACCCCCAAGTTGTATTGGGGGTTGTGTACAGAGTTTGAAAGGGCTTCACCAGGGGTGCTATCTCAGATCCCAATCCTAATCTCGAACCCCCTATCTCGAGGTATGGACTTCTATTTATAGGAGGTATGTAAGTTGTGTCTTATGCCCTGAGCACATGACATGTGAATTAAGTCTGTAGAGTAATCCTTTTGATGGGGTAGCAGCTGTGAGCAGTGGATGCGGACTGTTTGAACTAAGAGAGTAGCTATCAATAAGGGTTGTGTCCTGTTTAAACACAGGCGGCAGCTGGTCTGAAGGTATTGTTGCTTAATAAGCAGACCAATCCTGTAAGTGCCACGACCAGTCTAGTACAAGGCAGCGGCCAGTGGCAGATGAAAGCACAGTAAGATAAGTGTGAGGTCGCGGCATCCTTGTCCAGGATAGTAGCCTTATGTCAGTAATCCATTGTAAGAGACCATATTGGGAATATCAATAATCCCCCAAGCCGTAGGGCCAAGGGATGGTGATTTGGTGATGCGGTTTAGTATCATACTGTCGCAGTGTGCTATAATCTCTGCAATCACTTGTAAAGAAATGCTTCAACTTTCCGTACCCTCTTATATAAATGGATCTAGTCGTGGCCTTTACTACGTTTTCCAAACCTTTGAGATCAAATCGAGAGCCAACTTCTGTCAGTCCCTCCTTTGAGATTTTCGATGAGCTTTTAGTGGTGGTTTTGAGGGGGAGAAACCATCATTTCTCCTTCAACAATAATGTCCTTGTTGGTGATGCCAAGGTTATAATGGTTCCATTTGGGGGAGTTGGTGTCATCCGCCTCCTTGTGGTACGTTTTCAAGCCTAAGTGTTCCTACATTCAAATTCGGATCATATTCTCAAACCGGAGTCCCGTGACTACACGACCGGTTGCTAAGTGTTCCATTTTCAAACCGAAGTTCTACGACAACCAATAATTATTTAACATATTATCCAACAACCAAACTAATAAATATCTCATACTCATTTTAATTATCTCGTACTCCTTTTAACAAACTATCCAACAACAAACCAACAAACAATAATTATCCAACAACCAAACCAAACTAAGCCAACAATTATCCCGTACTTCTTCTATTAGCTAAAAGATTTAAAAGATAATGCGTACAATTATATAATACCAAGTTCCTATAATCCAAGAAGGTCATTAAATAGAGTCTACTGAATGCGTGATTAGACCAAATTGATCATGGAGCCCCCAGAGTATTCTTGTACATGTACATTTGCCTTTGATATAATTTTCATAAAATGAAGCTAATTTACCTTGATATTATGAAGAATGCATCAATGAAACTGATCAACAAATGTACATGTACAGGAACACTTGCAAATTGACTTGGGTCAATTATATCCAATCACAAACTCAAGAAACTCTATTCTCAAATCGAGTGTCTTATGAAAGGTATCCGTACCCCCAGTATTCGATTGAACAGGACATATTATTGAAAGTTAACTTCCATGGATTAAATAAGTAAAGTTTTAAAATGTCACAACTAAAAATACATAAATCATATTAAACATTTTTAACTTTAAGTAAACATACATACATCGAACTAAACATTGATACATCAAAGTAAAGCACTAATATAGTGTCAATATCATAATAGGATACAAATAAGATTGACAAGGATAAAATAATGTTTAAATACTCAACCTTCCTCTAAATCAACTAAAAGATTCTTTAAATTTTGGTTGTCATAAAGAGTTGACTGGAACTCCTTTGGATCATTTAATGTGCCTACTTGAGTAGTCATACCCTTTAGTGCATGCACAACAATAGACCAATTGTCATTGTTTATACACTTCGAGTAGAATACCTTCGTTACATTATAAAAGGCACAAATAGAAGGCTTGTCGACTATGCGATCTTTACTATTTAGCTTTGATAAATCTACCATAATAAGTTTGGAGTCAGTATCAAATTCACAAGCCTTCGTAATATCCTCCACCTTCATCCAATCACAATAGAATACGGTTTGTGAGAAATCTAAGTAATAGACTTCTAGTATTTGTTGGATTATCCCATAATAGGTTAGCACCGTATCCTTTAAATTTTTTTCACTTTTGCTAGTGATACAGTTTGTCAAGGTAGAAATTAAAATTCCATTGCTTTGCATCAAATGCTTTTCCTCATATGGATATGAAACGAAATCAAAATTGTTGGTGCGTATTTTCTTAAACTCTTTTGCGTGAAATCTGGAACCTTTTGTAAGCGTGCAAGCCTGGAAAAGACATCACCTCCTTTTAGAAGATGCATTTATTAATGAATTTGTATTAGGGCATTTTTTACCACACATGAATAAATAATCGCATACATAAGATGTGAAAATTACCTTTTTTGATACCCATGCTCTAAAATAAGTTGTCGTGCAATTTCTCTTTTGATTTTGCAAAATTTCGTTCTTGTACTTTCTACAGATAAATTGTAGAGTTTAGATCATAAAATATATACATATAATCAAAGAAGAATATTTCAATAGATACTCACTCTCTCGAGTCTCCGACTTCATCTTATGATTCGAAGACAAAACGAGTTGCTTGCTCATATTATAGATTTATGAGTTTTACCTCTTTAGGGTTCCCAAATGATAATTCATCCTCAAATTCATCAGGTTACTCGATCACTCATTCTCCATGATGATTAAACCTCCTCACCTCTTGTTCTGTCATATATTCCCTAGCATATAGCGTTGATTCCACAGTTACGTATTCTTTTGAAATTGACTCTCCAATATACCGTGTATTCTTTATGTAATCTTTGAAGTTTTTCATCAAGCGCTCAAAAGGATGCAACCAACCTACCTAACGGGACCACAAAATAAAGCTTCATCGGATAAATGCACAAGAATGTGATGTTGATGTAGAAGTACAACAGAGGAAAGTATTTCTCTAATACACAGATTGCCTCGGCTAAAGTTGATTTCATAGCTTTAATATACCTTATGTGCCAAATTCGATAAAGTAGGGTAAAATATAAACTGATTTCATAATTTCCCCACAGAGATCTTTGGGTTCAGAGAAGAAATGCCGAAATAGCAAAGGGATTAATTGGATGAAAACGTTCCAATCGTGAGACTTGCACTATTTTAAGTCATTTTCTTGGTAGCTTACTACCCTACGTAAGTTATCAAAATAAGAAGTTGGAGTCTTCCAATTGAACAATGTACCCAAGAAGATCTTCTTCTCACCAGCTGGGGGTAAAAATTCTTCCATTGTGAGATAGTTTTTTAGACAGAGTTTCTTCTTTATTTTCATATCCTCTAGATCGCTTCGGGCGTGCTCTCCATCTTTGGAATGATATCCTCCCATGCATGTTCCTATCAGATGTCCTACAATTTTCTTCTCTGTGTGCATCACATCAACTATATGGCTTACACAGTGATATTTTTAATACGAAAAGTCAAAAAATATTGATCATCTGGACCATGGCTTTGCTTTACTAGGGTCATTCAGATACTCTTAGCTTTACGCTTCAGGTTTACAAACTGAGGGTGTTTGCATATGTACTTATTCCCCGCAGTCGAGCTATCGCCTTCTCCTCGATCTGCTGACCAAAAAGTTGAGCAAGTGGCATTCTGGGCTTGTGAACGACAGGATAAAAGTTAGATTGTTCCCTCCTTAAAGGGTGACTAGTCACTCGAAATCTACAATGACACGTGTAACTCATCATACTACTATGATGTAACCAACTGGCTTCAGCTTCCTCCCCACATATAGGACATCCACAATAATAATGAACATTATAATCGGACAAGGTCCATTAAACAGTAAGGTCATGGATCGCCCACATCACCATTGCTTTAAGTGTGAACTCTTCACCATTAAGATAGTCAAACGTCGTCACGCCTTTATCTGATAACTCTTTAAGTTCTTTAGTTAATAGGGATAAGAATATATTAATATCATCATCGGCAGCCTTATCTCCGATTATTAATAAAGATAACAATGTGAACTCCATTTTCGTGCACAGTGTTGGGTGGAGACCTAATGGCGCCACGAGAACTGGCCAATAACTCTGACTAGTACATAAATTATCGAAAGGGTTAAACCCATCAATTGAGATTGCAAGACGAACGTTGTGCGATTCCTTTGCAAATTCATGGTGTCATGTGTTTTAAATTTTCTAGATGAATGAATCAATCGAATGGCACATCAGATTCAACCCACCTCGCATCGAGCGTGCCATCTTATGGCCTCCGCTATCCACGTACAGTGAAAAATGATTTTAACCATGGCGTAAGTGGAAAATACTTAAAAACCTTTTGTGGGCACTTGCGATATTTTTCATCCATGTCCTTCCCATTCTCACAAACCACATATCTAGGCATATTGTATACAGGACATCCATCCTTCTCTACGTGATCATTGTGGTACAATAAGACATCATAATTGCATGCAAGGATATATTTGTATTTCAAACTAAAACCCTTTAAGCTCTTCTTCGTGGCAAGATAATTGTCTGGTAACGTGTTCTCTTTTGGAAGAATTTTTTTAACCCTCTTAAGAATTTCGATTACGATGTTTCCAGGCAAACCAAATTGACTCTTTAAATTATGCAAACCAATCATTGCATATAATACCGAGTGATCATCATTGTAATCTTTATACAATGGTTTAGTCGCATCGACTTTCAACCGTAAGTATTCCCGATCTCCTGGTAGTTTAGCTTCAAAATTTTCATTTACTTGGTCATAATGCGCACTATATGTATCAATAGGTTGGTGGTGTTGATGGTTATGGACTCCGTAAGCATCATCGATTAGGTCGGTCAATGGATGATGTGTTGGTGAATTGTGTACCACTTCCACTCGCTGGGGTTCCTTATGCGATCGAGTACCGATAATTCTTTCGAAACATAAGGTATATTCTTTTCACCATGACATGTCCATATTTTATAGTTTTGTTAGATTCCCTACTTTATCAAATGCAACTCAATGTCTTCCAATGACTTATATTTTATGTTCATATAATAGGTTCACGGACACGGAATCTCATCACTTTTAAGATTTTTGGAAGCGTATTTAACAAATTCTTGAACGCCCTTTACATGATTATTTGTTATCCGGTTAATCTCTTCCATCCACTATTTGTATTATGGGAAATCCATTTAATAATCTTCAAATTTCAGTCTTGTGTTAATAGGTTGAAACAAATGTCATGTTGCATACAAGAAATTGATATGATTACAGAAATGTGACAACATAAACTCAAATAAATATTATTACAACTGAAACCAACAAAAAATATTATAAGTGAAATAAAACAATGTTCTTACAATTGAAAAAAAAAATATTATTACGACTGAAACAAAAGAAAATATTATTAGAACTTGACCAACAGATAAACTAGCCAAGTGGTAAAAGAATTCGTATAATTCCTCTATTATATCCCTTACTCACTATCAACGTACACAGGTACATCTTTAAAACCGTTGTCTATTTCATCAACTATTATTTTAGCCTTGCCCTTCTGCAGAGCTCGGACGTGTACCCGAGTTTCAACAACTATGGAGATGAGTGTGCACACGCCCATAATCCTCTTTTTGTCCACTTCCTTGTAATAGTACTATTCACCATGGTCACCATGAGTTGTTTATGATGATCTAAGACCCGTGACAGGCGGAGGAAAGGGGAAGGGTAATATTGAAGGGGGAGGCATTTGGGAGGGGAATGTTGAAGGAGGAGGCATTGGGGAAGGTAAACTTTAAGGGGGAGGATAGGTGAAACCTTGATAAGGCATTTAGGTCCTATAACCTTCAGTAAAAAGAGTCATAAGCTTTCCAATTTATTTCATCAAGAGTCCCAAGTTATTTTTAATCTCCTGGATATCCCCAGCGGTCTTGGACTGTTGTTCCTCTTGGGTTGAGATACTATCCCTGATCAAAGAAAGCTCCTCCACGAGAGGTGTGGTGTGTTTTAAATTAGTTTCTAGCATATGTGAGACAACACCTCTCGTCCTCCCCCTTTTGTCCTTTCCAAAGGTCTGGGCCAGGGCATCATCTTCAAAGTCATCAAAAGGCTCGAACTTGACTGACTGTTGATGACCTCTATTGAGTTTAGAGTCTTAGCTAAGTGCGGTGAGAAGTTATTATCTTTGTCTTATCGAGCATTAACATATAAGTTGGTCCATTTTGGTTATTTACCAGCATCTGGACCATCCTTCGTCCTACTCGCCCATTCATTCTTCAAATCCTAATAAGATTTGGAGCTCAAACTATGGACATTAGTTTTTTTGCCCTATTTTGTTTGTTTTTCTCCCTTTGAACTAGCTTTTTCTCATTTTCCTCATTCTCCAAAAAACTATTCCACTGTCATTTCAGAATTAGAAGGCACTCTGTCTTTCAGAGCTAAAATATCAGAGCTTATTGCCTCCTTCGGGAAATATGTCTTCCAAATGTTTATCCTATATGTCATCAGTAGTTTAGCAACCAAAGAAAGAACCTTATTCTTATAACGATCGGGAAAGGATAAATTCTTGCAGAGCTGATCATATATGTCATCTTTGATTGATTGATAAATAAGTATCTAGTTGTTTGGTCCCTCGACTCCCACGTTCATTTTTCCCAGTGACAAACATTGGGCTTTAAATCTCAACAGGTCATTACTATCACCTGTGGGGTTATTATAGAGAAGGAGAACCTAATGGGCTTCTTTTCATTTAAGTGGGAGGTGTCGAGGGTGCTAGATGGGGAATTGGAGCACTTGGATTTGGACTTTGTGTAGTGGAATGAACCATTGGTGGAGTTGTGAATTACTCAGCCATTGGTGTTGAGAATTCGGGTTGTTATGCACGAGATGAGGAACCTCCTCGAGGTTTCACCTCGTAACTTGGTACATTTATGTGGTTTCCTCCCGGCATTATCTACAAAAATGAAAAACCATAAGCAACTAAATAATTATAATAATATGAAATTATAACTACTTAATCAAGTTTATGACTATATATATACACCTTTTTAGAGTAATACTTTAGAATATGTTCAAGATGTCTGATCTCCATCCATTCGATATTAGTTTTTCCTTGCCTATGAATTTTGTATGTGGCCAACTAGGAGGAAGCGTATCTATAATTGATGTGTATATATCCATGACATGAACTAAAAATCCCATTTTTTCAACTTATTGGCAAGATTCGATTTTATGTGCATATGGCGCGACATATCACAATTTACATCAATGCTCTATGTACGTAGTTGTATCCATAATGGGTGGATTTTTTTCTGCCTTCTCTAATAACGTAAGAAAGGTCAAGGCTACATCGGGATTATGTGTGTGAAATATATTTTGTATAGCGTCATCCCAGCTTTCTGGTAGGGAAAATAGTATATGATCAAATAAGTAATCTTGCCACAAATCAGCTCCACGATTTGCAAGGTAATTAAATTGTTCGATCATCTTATTTCCATACCTATAAATTGAAGTACCCTATATATGGCGCGCACTAGTAAAAGAGTTATATGTGCGATTTGCGACTTTTTGTACTCTTGTTGCCAGTTATTATAACCGTGCCTCATTTTGCCTGAGAAAAATATATGGGGTATATTAGACTATATCTATCCTACAACAATTTGATACTTATGAGAGTTTTCTAATTTTATCCTAACACTTTATAATAAATTATAAGAGATCAATCCTTTGACTATATATATCCTACAACAAGATTTGGTTCTTTTTCTTCTTCATTACTCCACGCATTAGTTTATTTATTGCTTTACCCGCAAAAGGATTTGTCGTTTGACTTGAATTAAAAGGAATCTTTTATTTAAATTAGGGATATAAATTTAAAACATGATACGATATGTCTTGTTTGTGTTAAAAAATTAGTTTAAGTCATAGTGTACTAAGTTCATATCAAATGACTCACGTTAGTCGTTTCATCATGGTGTGTCATGTTACTCGTATTTTCATGTATTATCTTTTATAATTAGGTGTAGAATTCATTATGTGTGTCATTCGTATTTTCTTGTGTTTGAAATGACGTTTATTCCAATATGTATTGAAAGAAATTAAATAAAAAATCAATTTAATGGATCTTAGGATATATATCAAATCAATTTAGTATATAAGATATATAGTCTGTGACCGACTCGCGTGACCACATTGGAATGGTCACGGCTCAAAGTCGTGACCCTATTAAATGGAATTTTGGCATTGGCCATGGACATGGACATGGTCACGGCCTTAGTCCATGACCACACTTGGAGGGAAATTTGGCACGAATTTGGCACCATGATGGTCACGTCGTGGTCACGGCTAAGGTCTGTGACCCATAATTTTAATTAGGGTTAAAATAAATATTTTAACCCTAATACTTGTGTATTTTTTTCCAGTTTTTATTGAGCTTGATGCAACTATATGCACAAACTATTATCAGATTATCATGCAAAAAAACTGGAAATAAAAGTTTGGGTTCTTGAAATTGAATAATGCTTTATATTTTAAATGATGTTTATTCAAATATGTATTGAAAGAAACTAATAAAAAAATCAATTTAATAGATATTAGGCCATCTATCAAAAACACACATATACACATAATACACACACAAAGTATACACATACAAAGTATACACACAGTAAACACACGCACATACACAAAGTATACACACAGTAAACACACACACACACATACACATAGTACACATGCATACACGTACACATACAAATATGTAAATACACCCATGTATACACATACACATGAATATAAATGTACAAATACACACATGCATACATACACAAATACAAAAATGCACACATATAAATACACAAATATAAAAATGTTACATTTTGAGAGTTAGCTTTGAGATTGAGAGAGAGATTGAGCCGAAAAATTGAGATTGAGAGAGAGATTGAGCCAAAAATGAGATTGAGAGAGAGATTGAGTTGAATAGTTAGGGTTTGAGAAATTTAGCGAGAGGAAATTTTTGTGTGAAATGAAAAAATGGTTATACGATTTAATATGAAGACGCTGGTTAGGGTTCTGGGTCGTGACCCAAACTCGTGATAATATTTTTGCCATATCACCAGCCATGACTAGGTCTTTCAAATAGCTATCGTTACAGCCTTAGTGCATGACCACACATGCGAGCATTTTAAAATGGTCATGACCCAAATTCGTGACCCTATTTGATGGATTTTTGGCATTGATCAAGGACATGGTCATGGACTTAGTTTGTGACCACACTTGGAAGGAAATTTAGCATGAATTTGGCACCATGTTAGTCACACCATGGTCAGGTTTAAGGACCGTGACCCATAATAGTCAGGGGTGAAGGCCATGACCAACTCCAAAAGCATCCATGCCCACATTTGATCATGGAACTGTTCATGCCTATGTTGTACATGGTCACATCTTTAGGTTATGACCACCTGCTCAGGGGTCGAATTCATGAACCCCCTGTCATGACTAATCGCCTAATTTGGTGTAGTGAAACAACTCGACAACACAAGTACAAATAATCCAAAGAGTGATCAGTTAATACCAAATTTGATCCAAATATGTTACCATCTTAAACACATAGCGGATCATTAGATAACAATATAAACAAGCAACAAGATATACAAATATGATCATATAGCATCCCAATGTGAAACCACTTGAAACATAAGAAATAACTATAATACCCCGTATTTTTATACTATATTAATTTGGGGATTTATTAAATTTTTGTGAATTAATTATTTAATAAAATTCTGAAATTTATTATGTTATAATTATTAACGTGACGAGAGTTAGTAATTATGAAAAATTTGTTGAATATTACTGATGAGCAAAGTAATATATAATATTGGTTATATTGAATGTCACGAGTGAATAAAATGACAATTTTGGAAATTTGAGTCGGGACGCGCCCGTATCGTGTCGGGACTAAATATTGATAAATTAAAGTGAATATTTTATAAGTTGTTCGTATGGTCGTTTTGAGTGCGCCAACGCGTCCGAAAGGGTCGAGATAGTCAGAAAAGTGTACCTGGGGGTTTAGTTTGGGTCTCGGGGCATTTTTAGGCCTAATTAGTACCCCGGGAGGGCATTTTGGACATTTCACATTTTTGGGTAATTAAACCCACGAAAATTAAAGGGATATATCAGATTTCTAAGGTTGTCTTCTAGGGTTAGAACAACCAAAGACAAGTGACGGCCATAGGAGAGGAAAGGAGAGAGTTCTCAAGGCATTTCAAGGCTCAAAACCCATCCGTTTGCACCGCCACCACCGCCAACGCGTAGATCGTGAGACGGGGAACGCAACCACACCAAATTCGGCACCAAACCAGAACACAAAAAATCCCAGGCAAGTGTTTATCTTGCTTATTTCGTTGATGCATCTTTCATATTAGTTTAGGAATGATTAGAATGAATTGAATGGAAGAAAAACCCAATTTGAGATAGGAAATTGCATGTAGTGATGACTTAAATGATATTCTGGAAACCCTTTTTGATGTAGAGGATTAAACCATGAAATTTTGATGTTGTATAAGAAGGAAATTCTGGGAAAAACTTATTAGAACCATGATTAAGAGATTTCGAGGGTTCTTGAGTTTTAAATGAATTTTGGCTTGTTAATTCATGTTTAGTGACAGAAATTGACATGTTTTACGTAGGAAATGCATAATATTATGTTAGGATGTTAGTAGTATAAATTTTTGGACGTTTGGGCATGCAAAACTTAAATTTGGATGGAGATATGTGTTAGAACACGTAACTGCAAAACTGCAGAAATCGCAATACCTGCTTGATCGATCGATCGAGCCCAGAGCTTCGATCGATCGAAGGTTCGATCGATCGAGCCCCAGACCTCGATCGATCGACCCCTCCTGGCAGACTCCTATTTCCCTTTTTAAATTAGTTAAATTCAATTTAATGCGAAATAATTCTTGGACACACGTAATAAAATGTGTTTGGAGATATGGAAGACCAGTAGGACATATGAATAATTTTGGGACCTTTAATGTCTGGCAAGAATTGTATTTTTGGGATAATTACATAAGGGTCGATGAATTTATGTATTAAAGGGAGAGGCGCGTAAGAGAGTTACGTTGGAACATAAAAAGGACACCTACTGAATTTATACTTAGGAGGATAGAGTCCATGAGTGTTACATAATAAGTTGGAAAAATCCTTCGAATTAAGGTTAGAGACGAACCCTTACACGCGATACTAATAATGTGAAAATAAGGATAAATGTCGTAACTATGGGATTTGAAATATACCTAACATTGATATGGTAATATTAGTATAGTTATATGATTGTGTATGCATATACTATCTATGTGTGAAAAACATGCCCACGCTATTTGCTATCCCTGAGGTTACCGCGCTGGGATGATCTTATCTCGTGTGCCTTATGGGGGATATTGACTCGTACCCTAGAAGATATATATCCTTGGTACAGGCTATCGAAGTGATAGTTCAGACGGTCCTAAGAGACGCGGGTATGTGCTTTCTTCTTAGAGACTTGGAATCTATGCTTCGCCTCAATATTTTTGTGTATGTGTTAATACAATTCGAGAGTGATTCCGAATTTGTATTCCCCTTAATACGAGTGATATGGGGTTTGGATAGTAAAGTTAGTTCTTATGTGGGGTGCTGTTATAATATATATATTATGTGAGTAGTTAATATATTTATATATGAAATTCTGAAATTTGGAACTGCCTACTGTGATTTGGTAAGTAGGACATGGTTGATGACTCAAATTGTAAATACTTGTTTTGAAAAGGTATAATATGACACTGGAAAACTTTATTGATTAATAAAGTTAAAATGAGAACTTTGTTTACTAATTGAAATCTTACTTTTTAAACAATTTTATTGTTCAGTTTTAAATCTTGCGAATAACCTAAGATAAGATAAATCGTTGGGGAAGATTAGTGCGATATATGATAGAAAATTCGTTGGGAAGGTTAGTACGATAGGCGTGCACATTAGAAGAGAGGTGAGAATTTCTCAAGAGAGTGTCGCACTAATATGTTGTTGCATTGGCCTCTAATCAATTTAAATACTTGCTAAACGAATTTTTAAATCATACACTATCGGGCTCTGACCCGTTTCTATTTCTCTTTTTCTCTTGTATATGTATGTATATATTACAGGTGCCCAGCCATAGGGGCGTCTTGCTTAGGATCCCTTGGAAGGAACGTGCAGCAGCTTAGGTGGGAGTTGCAGGCCACTTGCTTAGACGATTTCATTTACTTGATTCCACTTCTATCATTCTCAGTTATTGGGGCATGTGTCGCCCTTTCCACTATTTATCTGTTTTATTGGGACATTTGTATTTCAGTTATTTCTAGTACTGTTACTATGGGATTTATTCAGTATGGATGTTTTTCTTTAAGTTTAAAGGTTGGGATTTTGGATGTTGAATGTTTAAATTAATTGGATTATGTTCCAGGATATTTGTGGTATGATTCTTACTTATTGGAAATGTTGTTAATAAATAAATAAATAATTTTTCTAAAAAATAATAATAATAATTTGGAAATGAAATGTTAAAAATGGTTTTAACACTTAGCTTAATTAATTAGGGTGTTTAAATTGGAAAAGTTATTTTTCGACAGTGATGCTGAGAATGAACAAACTGTTCACCTTGATTTAATATAATAAAGGAGTGATCGCCCGGTATTTAATTAGGCGGGGTGTCACAATAACGAATGGCATATGGGGACTAGATGCAAAGACAAAGACTCAAAACAAAAGATACCACGAAAGACATTAAACACAATAGTCTTTCCACACTCGTATGGAATAAATGTCTCTAAACAACGTGTGATAAATCGAGTGAAGGGGTGTGAACTACAAAAACAAAATAAATATGACCCCAACACTTAAAAATGTCCAAATAGTTCAATTTAGCCGCAATAACTCTTGCAAATAAATATCTAGCCTCATAGTGACAAGTAAATGGAACTCGTAAATGGACAACTAAGCACAATGTACACTAGTTTAAAAAATATTGATAATTTTAAAATCAATATCATCAAACATGGATTAACTTTAACTCTTTCTGCAAACCCATTGATCTTCAACTTATAACACCCCCAAAATATTATATATTCAATATTTTGTCGCTTTTATTTTGAATAAACACATTTAATTGAAGAATCAAGGTAAACAAATTTTGGCCTTAACAATTTTTCTTTTTTTTTCCTCTTAATGTTTTTAGGGGCTTATCAACGGTGTCCTATCATGGAAGGAAGATTTCTCCCTTCGTAGCCCTTTCCCATGCACACTCATATTTTTTTATAAAAATAGTGAACTCATGGGCAGTGGTTCCTACATGAACAAATCCCCCATAGTTAAACAGATATGTACAATGAAAAGATCGTATGGAGAAAAACTCACTTACCTCATGTGACATTTGAAGTTAAAATTCAAATGGTATTGTGCATTTTGTGCGAAGGCATATGCAAAGTGAATCCGTCAAGCAGATCAAAGTCGAACAATTCCATATAAGCATGATTAATAACAATCCAATCATTGGAAATCATAATCAAATGACCTAGACACATGGATACACGGAACGAATGGGATTCAAACACACCGATATGTCATAAAAAATGTATAAAACCAAACTTAGCATAAACAAAACAAAAATATTTTTGCGTTTTAAACATATTTAAAAAAATATACAAATTTAACAAAAACAACTCAAAATACAAACAAACAAAATATTTTTTTTTTCAATAAGACTCATAAAAGAAAATTCGAAATGAAAAAGACTCAAACATCACACAACTATAAATAACATATAACATAAACCACACAAGCTAATGTATGAAAACATGACAACACACTCAACCATTAGATTTAGCATGAGAAGTATAATGTGTAAGCATTCGAAAATCAACAAGTAATGCCTCCAAATCCGATTTCGTAATCCACATAGGTGTGATGTGACACTCTTGAGTTTGAGGAAACTTAGTGACACTAGACTTAAGACTTTTTAGTTCCTTTTCTAAGATCAAAATAAAAACACCTATGATGACCCTTCTTGCCGTGCAATGTATTTAGACCGAATTTATCGCATATTTAAGCTACTAACCCTTTTGGGGGAGTATATCATGTTTTGTGTATTTCTCTCTTATTTTGAAGTAATTATTACAAGTGGATACGAGAGGAAAACCAAAACGGTGAAAGACTCAAATGAAATGGAATTCAAGGGAATATTAGTAATTTCCCAACCGAAACCCGGAGTAGGAGCCAACTAAAAAGTCAAAGAATTCAAAGTCATGAGCACGCTGGAAGAAATGGCATCCCAATCCGGGCTACAAGTGGTTATTAGCATTTGAAGTTGGAATGAAATTCTAGGTGAAGAAAGTGTAATTAAGAGAATCTTGAGCAAAGAATGCACACTTGGACAGAGCTGAGAGATCGGTTTGCTAGGCAAAGGGATTTGGTTGACCTATTGCGGTATTTTTAAGGTGAGCCTATCTTTTAACCTAAGGAGTTTTAGAGAGTAGGGACTCTTCTAAATTACTTCTATCAATATTTAGATATTAGGAGTCTTTTAGTATGAATATAATTCATTAGAAGGCTAAAGAACATAAAGGAACAATAAGGAATAAATCTATTACTTTTCTTGCATGCAAATTTCAATCAAGCTTGTGAATTTTCAATTTTCATTTGAAGCTTATTCTCATGCATATTCTACTTTATCTACATCTTTGGTAATATTTTTTTATGCTTTGTTTTTATTATTTAATCATCATGGCTTCATGAAATTTCATTACCGCGTGCGTAGTTAATATAAACATGTCCGGTTAAATCATTAAAGAGTTGGGGAACATGAACTTAACCTAAGTATATGGGTTAGATATAAAATCGGATGTAATTAAATATATAATTATTAGGTTTGATATTTTGTCGAGACTAATGTTATAAGTCTCTTAACTCCATTTGTCATAGGCAACCGGAGTGTTTGAGAATATAATATATGTGTCGGCACTCTCGTCATTAACGTTAATTTAATTATTGACTAAATATTGTGCGGAGTAAAATTCTCACATATCTAGTGATTTGATGAAATTAATATTTTCTTCTAATTAAATATATAACCATTGAAAAAATTATATCTAACGAAAATACCTACGGTTCGGGGGATTGGATCCCAACTCTATTTTTCTCAAATAGTTTTATAAAATTCAAATTTTGAATTTTGTTTTCTTTTAAATTAAAATTGCACTTGTTAGTTAGATTTCCTTAGTTAAGTTGAGATGTTTCCAAAAATAAATGACCTTTTCTTTATTTCTTCGAGATTGGATACCCGAGTTTTAGAAGCCTACCTTGTAGTTGTCTTCATAATTTTTCCCCTATTCAATAAGGGCCCGACTTACCGAGTATTAATTGAGCGACCGGATTGCACTTGAGCTGTAGGTACACGCATAGCACACGCATTCTATGTCGCGTCATGTTTTTGGCATCATTGTGGGGATTAAGTAGACACACTAGGTTAGGCGAAATTAATTTAATAATTTGACTCAAAATTTTAAAACCCCAAAAAAAATCATGAATCCCAAAAATTCCAAAAAAAATAGAAAAATAAAAATTAAAAATAATCTCTCGAGCCTTAAATAAAAAATACACAGTCCAATACCAATACCAATCCTCCTACGATACATGAAAATCCTATAGTTGAACTCACCCCTGCTAGCCCTCGCACTCTAAACTCTCCAAAATTTTGGGTACCACCTCCTACATTGCGTAGTCACACCACAAATTGTACGTCTAGGATGTCTGGTTAGGAAAGTGATCCTATTAGTGTGAGTGTGATTTCGGATAACACTAGTTTCTAAACAGGTGAGGGAGTGATGTTGTATCTTCCCAAAAGACACCTCGTATACCCCAAGCGAACCATTGGTCCTGGATGTATTATATTCTCGTATAATGCGGGCAATTCCTCTTTAGGAATGGGATGATTCAAATTCTCCCTCAATTTCATGGTATGGAGTCGCAGAAGCCTTACATCCCCATTAGTGAGTTCGAGGAGGCATACGATACGTTTGACAATCAAGCTTGCACCCAAGACGTAGTGCATCTCAAGATTTTCCCTTTTTCACTTAACGACATAGCCAAGCCTTGACTTTGATCAGTAGCACCGACTTGATAGACACATGGAGAGACATGCAAGCTACATTTCTCCATAAATTATTTCCCGCACATAGGACCAATTATATTAGGGCTCAAATTTAAACTTTTAGGATAAACGATAACAAGCCCTTTGATAGATATTGGAAGAGGTTTAACGAGTTACTAAATTTGTGCCCCCATCATGGATTTGAGAAGTGAAGACTCATCTCCTACTTCCATCATGGGCTTATTCCAAGCTCAAAACAACTAATTGAAACTATGTTCCCAGGAGAGTTCTTAGGGTTAGATGTAGACGATGCGGAGGTCCACTTTAAGTATGTTATTGAGACTACTCAAGCGTGGGACACATTAGATCTGAATGCCTAACCCAAAGATAGTGTAACAACCCGCTTAAAATAATAACGGGTGGCCAGCCCTATACTACATTAAATCAGGAGTTTCAGATGGTCCAGTCTCAACACCAACTATCGGTACTATATAATATAGGACTAACTACCCGATATCATATAAGCGAGATGTTAAAATAATTTAAAACATGCAACATACCACGACACAACACTATAACACTACGAATAAAGGGAAGAAAGATGCAGGAAAGAACTATGATAAACGAAATGCCATAATAAAACGGTATAAATAACTACAACTGAATATGCCATAAGGAAATAAACTCGAATAAGCTGTCGGGTCACAGACAATACAGTGACTGAATGAAATAAATATACTCATCTATAAATATCCCTTGGGTGTAAACCCGATATACAACATGAATCCTACCTAGATTTTTAAAGAAGTAGGAAGCGACTACAAGATACATCCCGCAACAGTCTGCACCTATCACGGCTCCCAAGACACTGGATAGAAGGTCATCCGGCATCCATGCGGTAGGACACCTGTAATAGGATATATATGTATACAGGCAGGAGAGAGAAATAAACGGGTCAGAGCCCGAGTGTGAAAAATATTTAGCAAGTGTGTTAACCGTGCATAATAAATATCGGTGCACATATTTCATAATTAAGGTGGAATCGAACTCTCGTGGAATCCCAACTCACCTCTCATCTAAAGGAGCGCACCTATTCACGTCCTCAATTTTATTAGTTAAATTACCCCCCATATATAAGGACAACCTAACTTGTCATAGGCCTAGCCTACACCCACAAGATTTACCTTCCTATTATAACCCCAAGAACCCACTCTTTCTAAATACACTTAATGATTTTTGCTAACATATATGCCATATTAGGCTTAATGAATTTCGGTTTATAATTTAACCAATTATAATCTTAATAAATTACCCTTATGTATTTAGGTAGAACCATATGATTTAATTTAGAATTAACATGCATACAAGATTATTATTGACAAAACTTCCCTCCAATTTCAATGTTGCGCCACGTTTCGTGCGTGGGGTGTCTCGCAAAGCGAAATCCAAACAAGGAACCACCCCATTACATTACTCCATGTCAACGTCGATCCTGGAGATCCATTATGCCACACATAAATATTGACAGAACTTCTCTCTAATCTCAACAATGCACTACATTTCGTGCGTGGGGTGTCTCGCAGAGCGAAATCCAAACAAGGAACCACCCCGTTACACTACTCCTTGATAATGTCGATCCTAGAGATCCATAATGCCATACATACCGTATACTACTACTACTACTAATACTACTAAATTTTTTACTACAATATGAAAACAACTACCATTTCCAATAATGTCCTTGGGATGATATAACCGAAATATTCCTTAAACGCGATACATCAATCCCCCAATCATCTAGTACACCATAATCATTCAAGATGTACTCCATAAAAGTCCATATCCTTTTATCTATAGGATATATAAATATATATATATATATATATATATATATATATATATATATATATAGGCATTTTATTCTAACCATATATATATATACATACCATCATCCAATCCCATGACCATGTATACATACCATATATGATGTACCAAGGCCATGCACAAATAAATACCCGGCTATATATAGCGCCGATAAAACTGCATCAATGCTATCATCTTCCCAGTGCTCGGCTCACGTAGCAATACTGGGGCCACCATGGTGGGACTAAACAACACCCATCTCGTGGTAAACTCACGCACACGACGTCCCGGGAAGCGGTCATAGCTCCAAACCGGCAATGAGACGAAACGTACCCACCACGTCTCATCCCCAAAATAAAAATGTAAATCACATAATAACACACGGGACGACTATGACCTGGGGAATATCCACACCCTGCTTTTCTAGCCAGGATGCTCACCCTCTACGCGCGCAACTTCCCAATGATAGCATGAATGGGGTATGCTTAACCAAATAAGTATATATATCATTCACATGCACAATATAGATACATCCATATGATCCAATCATATGATCAAATATTAAACCATCATATAAGGTTTAAATATCCATAACATAAATATATCCATATATTCATATCTATATAGATATATATACATATATTCACATATCCTTATATACAACTAATTCTCGTTCATAAGTATGAGATATATAAACTCGGCTATAAGTATATATAATCCTCGATGTACAAGCCGTCACCACAATTTCCATTAAATTTTACCTCGATATGTGAATACAATCTCTCACTTGAAACATATTCAATCATTTTTCCTATGATGAATAGTCTCCCAAACATCATATGTATATATATACTTATATATATACCACATTAAGGTTATCACCCAAAATTTTGTGTAGGAAACCATTACTACACATACCATCTATATCCGAGAGCAAATCAATACCTCAATACAAATTTTGACTAAAGGTATACACCTAACCAAAAGTCTACAAACCTCAACTTATTCCACTTTGTTTCAAGTGTTGGAATCCCAAGTGATTATTTCCACCAAATTATGTGTAAACTATCCTAACTAGAATTATACTACTGTCTATTCTAGTTGATAGTACGATCCCAAGCCGTTCCCAATTTTACCTATGGTTCAATTAATTTCATGAACCCTTACCCCTATCGGGTTACCTATTGTTCCTTTATTTAAACGTTTCTAAGGATATGAGGCCCCTCACTCTCTAAGAGTTCTTAACCTCACATCATATTTACACCTTTATATCTATAATTGGTATTCCCAACCTCTATGAGGTTTCCCCACAATCACCATATGTAACTCCAATACACACCTGGATACATTTCTCCCAAACTACCCTAAGGAGTCCCCAAAATCCTAATATGTGGGAAACTCCTTATATGTCTCCAAGAAAATATCTCTTACATCATAAGAGAAGGCCCCCAAATCAATAAATCCAACCAAAGAGGGTTTGAATTCACTAAAGAGAAAATTCCTCAAAATGCTCTGTTTTCGAATCGATTCGGCCCAACAGCGAATCGATTCGGCCCATCCGAATAGATTCGGTCCAAGGGACCTGAGATTATGTAACCTTCCAAATCGATTCGCTAGGGTCAAATCGATTCGGTCCTAAAGACCTGAGGCTTCTGCAATCTAGCGAATCGATTCGGTGGGGCCGAATCGATTCGGCCAGTTCAGAAAGCCACGAAAATGGCTGTTTTTCTACAAACCCAAAGTTTCCAAATTTTGTTTTATACCACCTCCAACACTTAATATTCAACCCCAACCTGTTTTTAGACATCAAAACCCATCCTATATCTAATACCATCAATTTATATCCCTTAAACCCAATTAGAATCTTCAATTTCAAGATTTAAACCAAAATTTAGGTTTTGATATTAATACCCAAAAACGAATCCTTTAACCCACAAATTATGAAATCAAATACATAAATAACTTATTTAGCAAGATTAAACACTTGCCTCAGATTTGTAGAGGTTGAATCATCCACGGGATCGCGTTTGGGCCGGAATCTCCAAGCTTTCTTCCTCTCTCTCTCTCTTCCTTCTTCTTTTTCTTCTTCCTTTCTCTTTTCTTTCTATTTCTCTCTTTTTCTAATTGAGAGCTTAATCCGTAAGCCTCTAAATCCTTTAAAACAATAAACCCAATTTTAAATGTTAATACACACTTTAAATGACTCGTTTACTCTAATTCGAGCCAAACTGACTTAAAAATAATCCAGAACCGAAATAAAACCCAATGACAGTCATTTTGACTATCTCGGCCCTTTTGGGATTGATGGTACACTCAAAATCATCATCCGGAATACTTTGAAATATTTTATATTTTCGGACCTCAATTCCCAAATTCTAAAATTCTCCAATTTAATTAAATTTTATTTTCCCAAAAATTTAATTTCTCAGTCTCAAAATCATGGGGTGTTACAGCTAGACATACGTTCACAACTCCTTCCCTCATCTGGGATTTATCAATTGGACAAGGAAGCAGAGTTGAAGCTCCAAATTAACCAATTAGCCAAGAGGTTAGAGGACATGGTAGAATCTAGGGGGAGATGTATCCGGCTCATCTCGAGCAACTAAGGAGGATATTTTCGCTATTTGTGATGTGGACATTTAATGAAGGAATGTCCGATGATACCCGCCTACAAAGTTATGCTTTAAGATCAAGACGAGACGATGGGATCGTTTAAGGGTAATTTTGATGTCCCTCATGGGAATTATTTTAATCCATTGTGGAGAAACCATCCCGATTTTAGTTATGGGAAACCAAATGTGGCGATGAACCCAAATCCACACGTTGCCCAACAACCTTCACCGCTCCCTCCTTATCCCTTAGTGCCACCCATACAAGTGCCTCCTCCTGCGCCTTATGTGATAACACGGGGGAAGATTCTCGAGGACACTCTCGCCCAATTTATGGAAACTCACTCTGCGATAAATGATCAAAATACTTAAACTTTTGCCTACTCAAAGGCATCTCTTTCTAAGTTGCAACCTTCCCTAAGTGTCCAAGAGAAGGGAAGGTTTCCCGCACAAGGACAATGACCTCCCCAAGGTCAAAACTGAGTTAGCTCTACTCCCAAAGGAAATCAACAGCAATGTAATGCGGTAACCACTCTACATAGTGGAAGAGTTATTGACTTATCACCTTCTCCACATGATGTGTAAAAAGACAAGGATGTTTTGCCCAGCACACAAGAGGCCAAAGATGCCCCCTTCGAAAAGAGTGAAAAGGAAGGCATGGTTAGGACCGAATTGGTAATAAACCCCCTGTAGTCGAACCATAACCTCAATGGTTGGTCCTTTCCCCTAAAGGGGCCGCCCATGATGACATTTTAGAGGTGTTTAAGCAAGTGAAGTGTAATACCCCGTATTTTTGTTGATTTTAATAATTATGAGATTAATTAAATTAAATGTGAGAAATTAATTAATAATTAATCCAGTTTAAAATAAATATTAACTAGCGTGCCAAGGGTTAATACTTATTGTTGAAAATTATTGAATATTACAGTGTGAGTAAGTAATATGGGATTATGATATTATATATTTGTTGTGAGTGTGAAATATGACGGTCTGGTAAATTAAATTGGGACGCGCGCGTGAGTCATATCGGGACAATTTAATGATTTAAAAAGGAAATTATTTGTAAGTTACTCATATGGTAATTTTGAGTGCGCCAATGAGTCCAAAAGTGTCGAGATGGTCAGCAAACTCTACCCGGGTGTTTTATTTGGATTCCGGGGTAATTTAGGCCAAATCGACACCCCGGAGGGGTATTTTGTTCATTTGAGATTTTGGAGAATTAAAATGGATGAAAATCAGTTAATTAAAATGAAATGTATGTAGGTTAGATGGAGTTTGTCAGTTTCTAAACCTAAGAGAGAGAGAGAGAGAGAGAGAGAGAGAGAGAGAGAGAGAACCAAAGAGGAAGACGAAGAGCTCCATTGGTGTTCTTGGTGCAAAACTCAAGTTCTCACACCACAAATCCCACCACTGTGTAGATCGTGAACAAGGTATCATTCCAGCATCAAATTTGTTCAAAAATTCAGACTTCCATTTCTAAGGCAAGTGTTTATCTTGCTTAATTTTGGGCATATATTACCCATGTTAGACTAGGATGTTGAATCATCCATGAGATAATGAATTTGATGATTAACTTGATTTCAAATGTTGAATTTGGGTAGGAATTTCATGTAGATTTAGAAACCCTATTTAGATATGTAAACTATGAGATTGATGCATGATTAAATACGAATTTAATTTGGGTTTAGATTAGACATTAATGGTGATTATAGAAATCTAGGGCTTTCAAAGATTTCTCGAATTAATGCACCCATATTTGAGATTTAATGGGATTTTGACGTTAAACCATGTTGAAAGACATCCTATTAGGTGTTGAAATGTTTTAGGATGATTTATTTTGTGTTGGGTGAAATTACACATGAATTGGGTGGACAAAAATGGAAGAAAAACGCAGGAATTCAAAGGTAGGGGATGATCTGGGTCAAAGTAGTTTGAATGACCTGGGGAACTGGAATGTTGTTCGAACGAACACGTTCGAACAAGAATTACAATAACAATTCCAATGAGAATTCGGACTAAGGTTTGTTAGAAATAGGTTCAAACATACTCGTTCGAACGAGATTTCCAACGAGAATTCAGATTCCCAATTCGTTCGAAGTTTCGTTCGAACGAGATTTCGAGCACTCTTAATGAGATTTCAAAAAATTGTAAAATTTCCCAGATGAGTAAAAATCTTACGAGGATAGTCCGAGAGTGAGGGAATACTCGTAATGGACCAATACAATGAGTAGTAGAGAATATTATGCTACATATATTAGGGAAGAATTGGGTTACCTAAGGTTTATATTGGGTTGTGTGAATACCTAAGATTATTATAGGTTGTGTGTATACCTATGGATTATTTATTATGTGTATGACATACCTACGCTGCTTGCTATCAGGTGGAGGTTGCGCGCTTGGGCAGTCTTATCCTGATGAGCCTTCGGGGGGAGCTTTAGACTTGCACCATAGAACATAGAACCTTGGACACGTGTGGTCCGAGATATGATAATTCGATGGTTTAATGGGAACGTAGGTATGTGCGTGACCCATAGAGCTACGGACTATGTTTGCCTCCGATATGTGTCATTGTATTTTGATGGTTCATGGGAGATTACCCGAACCTTTATCCCCTTTCAGTGGGAGATGTACCGGGATATGATAGTAGAGTATGCATTGTGCCAAGAGGTCTTAACCTAGGGGTTATATATATATATATATATATATATATATATATATATATATATACTTGAGAACAATTCTAATGTACGAATTAGTAGAAATGGTAATAATGATAAGTTAATTAATCTTAGTGAGTAAAAGATTAACCACACGAATGGTGAAAATGTAAATTATCTATTTGGGATAAAATATGTTAATAACGTATTGTATGGGCGATACGGGTATACTATGAGTGAACGTATGTAGTGATAATGTGGCTTCAAACTAGTTAGGTTGGGTAGCATAACTATTATGGGTTAGAAGATGCGTTAGGCATGCACATTAGCTGAGAAGTGAGCATCTCAAGTGAGAGCATGAATTTCAAACATGTATACAATAGGTGCTAAATTATATTTATGCACTCGACGGTTTAAAACTATTCTTACTCGGGTTCTGACCCGTTTCTTGCACATCTTCTCTCCTGTCTATATATATGTATTATAACAGTGACACCAGATCTAGACACTTGGATTATTTGACGAGCTGCATCGATTGTAGAAGGTGTAGGTCTTTGAGATTAGACGCATCTATAATTTCTTTCAGTTTATTCAGACTTCATATTCAGGGGTGTCTCCATTCTCAAACCGTGTTTATTTCGAGAGATTTTTATATTTCTGATCAGTATTTCAGTTTCAGTTTAACTTGGTATTTTATGTTGGTGATTGTAGACATTTTAACTGGGATGTTCATCCCAATATTTATTATTCTGTTATTTAGTTCAGTGGATGGTATTTGACTATTTGTGTAGTTCATTTAGTTAATGAAGTGGGTTATTTAATGAAAGAAACTGAATGGGTGTGTTACGAGTAAATGTTTTTACACTAGCTTAATTAAATGTTAGGTAATTAATCGAATTAAAGTTTTTCGACAGTGATGCTAAGAATGAACCAACCGAACATTCTATTTTAATTTAATAAAGGACTGATCACCCGATATTTAATTGGGCGGGGTGTCACATGAAGTTAAACCTATTTTTCTTGATACGATAAAGCACATTCTTGCATACGCTAAGTTTTCAAAGGACTTGCCCACGGTGAAACGAAAGTTAAGGGTGAAGAAGAAGGTTTTTCTTGCACAAAATGTGAGTTCGATACTTTCATGTCGCCTCCCACCAAAGTATAAAGATCTGGGTGCCCCCACAATTTCGTGTATTATTAGAGATAATAAAATTGAGAGAGCTTTATTAAATTTAGGGGTGAGTGTCAACATTCTACCAAACTCCATGTATAAAATCTTGATTTGTGATATCTTAATCCCACCAAAATTACTCTCTAATTATAGATGTTCTGTGTAGGCACCTCGTGGGATAATTGAGGACAAGATCGTCTAAGTTGACACCTTCTACTTCCCGAGAGATTTTAGCATTTGGGACATGGATCCCTCCTCCTCATTGTGTCAGCATGTTTCTATTCTTCTTCGTTGCCCCTTCTTAGACATGGCTAACGTGTTGATTAATATGCGTAATGGGAAAATGTAACTCACGTTCGGGAACATGATACTCGAAATGAATATCTTCAACATCACCAAGAAAATGGGAGATGAGGACGATTTACATGACATGGATCTTAATGAGGAGTTAGTACATAAATAATTTGAGAATAATAATTTTAAGGATCCACGTTAGGCGTGTTTAGTGATGGCTATCGAGAGCAAGAGAAATTATTCATAAATTGATCAAGAGATGCTCTGACAACAAAGATTATAGGATAGAATGAAGTTAGTGATGTAACCAATCTATGTGTTTGGCCACCTAATTTGTCTTTAGATATGAGCTTAGAAAATTTTGAGAAAGAATTCGGATCGGTGGATGAGAACCTCACGGTGGAAGCCCAATCATTATTGGAATCTTTTCTTCACTTAGATGAAAGTAACTGGAAATAGAGGATGTATCAATTCCTTCTTTGTGAATGTCCACCCATGCAACTAGAGTTTTCGAATGTGATCGAGGACATGGCTAGAGTATCATCTGATTTATAGCATGATCAATGCATTCTCGTGTTTAAGGGAAATCTAGGCATAACATGCCATTCCAAATTTCACTATGACACTCTCTCCATGTATTACCCCTCCCCGATAAATTATTTAAATTATGTATGGAGTATATATGACGAGGAATTAATTATAATTACAAAAGAAATTATTCAATCAAGGGGTTATTTAGATTATGGAACGAATAGTTATAAAAAATTAAATAACCCATTTATGGTATTCTAAGACTTTAGAAGTGTTAAGGGCATTAATGAAAATAAGGAATATATATATATACTAGGTGAAAACCCGCGCGATGCGCCGGATCATCGTAGGCATTCATACTAATAAATGTATGCATAAACAATATGAAAGTTAAGACCGTAAATTGTAGAAAACGGCCACAAAGTGGATCTAAGCATATTTCCTGACAATAATTGGAAAAACAGTTTCAAAATCAATGTGAAAAAAACATTGAATTGAATCCTCAGAATGAAAATGAAGTTTCTAAACCTTTAACCCCATCAATGTAGATAAGAGTTGTCTGAAATGATAAGTGTGCAAGATCCCCTACCTTTTTAGTCTGGGTAGTAGAGAAAAGAGATGTTTTTTATTTACCTTTGGCAAAATTTTAATAATTTGCTTCATTTCTTCCTCAAAGTTTGTAATATCCTATCAGCTTCATCAATTATAAGGCACTTTAGATTTTTGTATATGAATCTCTTGGTGTTCAGAAGATGGCCAAGAAGTTGTCCAGGGGTTTCTACTAATAGATTTACTCCTTTTGCAATACATTCTGCCTCTCCTCTCCGTGTTGCAGCATCGATAACAAACCCAACAGTCTATATGTGATACTTGAGAAGGTCATTTTCCACTGTATGAGTCTATATGTGCATGAGTCTATATCCACACATCACAATGTTCATAAAGATGTTTAGACACATCTCCAAGTTCATAAAGATGAGCACAGGGGCATGACTTGAATAAAATAAAAATAACAGGTATGGCTCAAGTAAAATAAAAATGTGGGTCTGTGAGTTGTGTCTAATAAGCATAGGGGTATGATTTGAGTAAAATAAAAGTAACAAATAAAGATGTAGAATATATATTCGGAGACGTGCGAATGTAGGACTGTACATCCATGGTTAATCTTTCTTTCAAATTCAGATTCCCATGGTGAGTCTCTTCTTGATGTCCATGGTGATTTACTTTATACACAGTTGAATATCTATGGTGACTTGGTTTTGGGATTACGGAAGTTGATTCGACCATGAAAATGTTTAGCACTTAGCAACAATCAGAGAGCTAAGGATATATGTGAGAAAAAGGTAGCATGAAGTGAGAAAAAAATTGAAGAAAAACAACAGGATACTTTAAATAAGTGCACACTAACCGGGGATAGATGTGTAGAATTCTTAAGAACTTGCATCGACTTCCATTTCAATCTTTGAACATCAAATCTGGAGAAACGATCAATAAGAAAAGCATGCCACCCAACCTGAAATGAATTAAAAATTAAAACCCAAATATGAGTTGAAATATTAACTTTATAGGTGATGATAAACAACCAGATAAACATATAAATATACAAAATATGTTAGCTCAACATATCAAAATGTTGTGTGGTTTCACAGTTTTTTGCTGCCTATATATTTATGTTAGAGCATCAGATGAATTAGTCACAAAGTGCTCTCAACTCCAATAAAATACTAAGATTGTATCTCGATGATATAGGAACAGAACAAAGAGATTTCACATAAAATGTTACAATGTGTTCTACACCATGCCCTAGCTGTTAAATAAGAAATCAATCAAACTGATTTTAACGAAAAATTCAAAAATTTAAAAACCCCAAATAAGGGAAAGAGTTTACCTGAGAAGTGATGGAGCAGAGATTACCACCTTCTTTGCACCACCCTTTTAAAGATAGAAAAAGACATACACAAACATACTACAGAATAATAGTTCGAGTGGGCTACTTCCTAGCACCACGACTCACGATTCAATCATCATTGTCCTTGAGGGTCTCAATCTCTACAGAGAGATCAATTCGTGATAGGAGTCAAGGGGCTAGGATGGCGAATTTTTCTGCGAAAACATGATATTTGACAACTTGTTCCTCAACATCCATCATAAACTCTATACTACTCTGGATCAATGTTGAGGAAAAACTCCACTTATCTCACTATACATGAGACTAAGCAATCTAAGACTTTTCAACTCAGAAAAACTCTATGTGATTGGTCCAGAGAGATGATTATCATAAAGATCCAAATTTGTGAGAGGTTTAATCTTTCCAATCTCCCATGGGATTATCCCAGAGAGATCGTTTCTAAAGAGAAAAAGTGTGTGAAGCTGTGAGGTTACTTAGTTGACTCAATATTGACCCAAACAGATTTGCACCAGCAATATCAAGATATTGAAGCTGACCCATTTCACCAATAGAAAAGGGATTTCGGAATTGTAATTATTGTAATCAATCTCTATACGGCTAACTGATTTTAAGTTACCCAATTATTTTGGTAACTCACCAGTGAGAAAATTATCGGCTAAGTGAATAAACTCGAGGCTAGTAAGATTCCCATAAGTTGAAGGGATTGGTCCACTGAAATAACTTCCTGCAAAGTTCAAAACTTCGAGTTTGTTCAGCTCAGAAACTCCATTTGGTAAATTGCAAGAAAAGGTGTTACTAAAAGCATAAAAAACGATCAAATTTTGAAAGTCATCACTCTGTATAACTCCGTGGTGTATATTTTTTTTTAATTTGAGGATTTGCTTGCTACACCATTAAATAAGATCACCCTACATCACCATCAAATCCATCATCAAAAATTTAGGCCATAATATAAACTCATTACAGGAAAGATAAGAATTAAACCTCCAATACGAATGGATAAAAAAAATCACAACTTTGTTTAAAAAATCAACAAAGTGATAAAACAAACATTGTTTACTTAATACAATGGGCTTTACAGGTTTTTCAACAGAGGATAGCATACAAATAGGTCATGAGATATAAATAATAAATTCTTGGTGGCCCTATGTCTATAATAATACAAACACCATGCTCTAGCCAAAAGCATTAAACTTCGACCAAGTGTTAACACACCTATAAATGTACGTAGACATCAAATATTTTATTCAAAAATCTGAACTAACTAAAATAAAAAATCTGAACTAACTAACTATAGTGAGAGTATTAAATGTGAACTCAATAACCTGATCTAAAATAGGAATGAGATGCAATGTGTTTTAAAAAGTCCCAAAACAGAAAAATAGGTACTCAATGTTTGAGTATTAAAGAAAAGTTGAAAATAACACAAATAAAAGATATTTTGGAAACACCAACCAACTATAACAAAGTTCGAATAAAAAGGAGAGTGGTACCTCAACTTCAATGGATATATGGAAACCCGAATAACCTGAAACATGAAAAAAAATCAAAATTAGAAATAATATGCATATTTAGAATGACAATAATGAACATCGGGTGTGCCTAGGAAAATAAGATCAGATAAGTTTTCTTTTACTCATTTCATAGAACATGTAATGGACAATATTTATATATCCCATATTCTTACATCTTCTCAAATAGACAACATATTCCATCATTTAAAAATTTAAACATTGAAACACATAGACTAAAAATTGGATATTTCTAGATGTTGGTCTTAAAATAAAGAAAAATAAAAGAGTAAGAGTATAAGTATACCCTGATCTTCAAAACAAAGATAAACCCCAAAACACAAACAAAAAAACATCAACGCACAAAACATATATTAAATAATATTGATTTGAAATTGTAAATAGAGAGGTAGAGAACCTGACCTGGAGAGTAGATGTTGGTCTTAAAATAAAGAAAAATAAAAAAGTAAGAGTATAAGTATACCCTGATCTTCAAAACAAAGATAAACCCCAAAACACAAACAAAAAACATCAACGCACAAAACATAGATTAAATAATATTGATTTGAAATTGTAAATAGAGAGGTAGAGAACCTGACCTGGAGAGTAGATGTTGGTCTTAAAATAAAGAAAAATAAAAAAGTAAGAGTATAAGTATACCCTTATCATCAAACAAAGATAAACCCCAAAACACAAACAAAAAACATCAACGCACAAAACATAGATTAAATAATATTGATTTGAAATTGTAAATAGAGAGGTAGAGAACCTGACCTGGAGAGGATATAGATAGAGAGAGGGAGTTGAGAGATTGAATGAAAGAGAACGGGAAGCCATCTGTAAAATACGTTGCTGCATATTTTTTGGGTTAAAATTTTTGTTGATAAGGGAGATGAAGCTCAACTTTCTAGGTTAAGGAATCGTCGAAGGATGGAGGTGATTTCGTTCAAGGAGAGAGAGAGAGAGACATGTATTATAATTCATTTCAATTTATTGCCCACGTGGACATGTCGGTTGCAAAGCAAAATTAAATGCTTGTCTACGTGGAAAATTGTAAATCTTCATCTTTAAATATAAATATAAAATGTCCCATATCACCAAATATATTACACACATAAATCTTTGTATATTATCAATATATATATATATATATGAGTTTGCCTACTATGAATGGGGATAACATGGAAGTATATCTCCGAGTAGCTCAGATTGTCACTTCGTCATCCAGCCGTATGAAGCGGATGTGAGCAATCTTATTCCAATATTGGCCTTTATCCTTTAAGAAACATGGTATGAGCAATGGATTTCACGGCCAAAACAACAAAAATATCGTCAAAAAATAGATCTCTATTAAATTGAAAATCCAAAACATTGATGTCTTTAGTCTTGACAAAAATAGATGGAAAAAAACAATGAAAGTAAATCTCCACAAAAAACTGAACTACGCCTAGTTGTCCATTGGTAGCCATTGTGAAACCGTCATTTAACAACCATATATGCTCCACAGGCAATTCAAATCAACATTACAACATCATAAAACACAATGAATCTACATAGTGCAAAAAGTAGGGTGCCGAATCCAAGCCACTTGTTTGTGAAAGTATGAATACTTTTGACACTGACCTTCGATTGCCTAGGAAAGATAATTCAGAAATCTAAACTTTTGTGTTTTACATCATGGGCCAAAATCAACCTAGTAACAGTTGCTTGCTTAGCTCATACTTGCAAAGATATTCCCTGAATATGTATTACGTATGTTATAGGTTCTTAGGGATCTCAGATAAGAGTTATCATAGCTCGTCCTCCTTGGGTTTTAAGAGAAGAAAAATGGGGTTTCTACATAAAAAAGATTCACAATTTCCAGTGTTTACAATAAATGTATACTCAGATTGAAAAAAATGATAACATATCTATATAATACTATCCAATTAAATAAAACAAAAACAAAAAACATAGCACGACACAGCCAGATCTTTCCATTTAAGTAACCAAAAGTGCCTTTTGCCCATAAACTTCCAATACTTAACGCAAAAAGCATATTTATTTGTAGCAGAATATCAGATCAACCTCTCATAAACAACGCAATACAACTTTTTATGATAAAGTAAATAACTTTAGGAATGAATCAAATTAAAAAGTTCAGAGTGAAGCACCAACCTCGGGTATATGACCACCAAAATAAAGTTTTAGATCTGAAGGTTAGGTAACAGTGGTGAAATCAAGAGGCGAAAATTGGACAAAATCCATAACCCATCTCATACAACTTGACCCAAACTCGATTTTAACCCAACCTATCGCTAGCAACCACCCATCTGACCCCCTACCCATATTCACACCTACACTCCGGCCAACCCTCACCCCAGTCTCGTTTCACCCCAGCCCATCTCAATACATAGATCTCAACCAACACCTAACCCATCCTCCAAATGAGACCCAGTAGACCCGAGATTCGATTTTACTCTTTGTGTGGGTATCTAGTAAAGAAATTGGAGGTGAGGGTGTTTATTTGGGTGAGGAATATAGAAGGGCTAATGACTGTGGGAAGATTGAAAGATTAAGCAAAAGTAGAGAGAGACGTAGTCTACTGGTGTGTTGGTGAGAGAGGATAGTGGAAATGACTAATGTTGAGAGAGAAATAGAATATTGAGTTGGAAATAATGGCAGCGCTTATATATATAAAAGGAAGGGGAATCGCCCCTAAGAGAGAGGTTGGAAGGTAAAGAGCGGGGGAGATAAAATGCAGGGACACTGGGTAATGAAGGGTGGGGCGGAGAGAACGACAGAGAGAGAGAGAGAATTGTGGAGAGGAGGAGTGAAGGGTAACAAACTTAGGTGGAGAGAATTGTGGAATAAAAAATCGAGTGGATTAAGATATGATGCCACGTGGAAGGCTATATGAGAAGAAGCATTAATGTCTTGTTTTGCATTTTATAGTATATAGAGATAGAGATATACATATGTGTCCATGGGCGGAGCTACACTAAGACGAGTGGGTGCGGAGGCACCCACTGAAATTCTTAGATTTCTGATTTTTTTTATACCTTTGTGTAATAACTTAATTGTTGAGGTGAAACTGTTAATTTCTGAAACCTTAATCATTTATATGAAAGAGACCTGCATTTCTTTAATAGCCAGCCGACCCTATTTTCCAAGAGAACTCTTCTTCTTTCTCTCCCTCGAAGAACAAAGCTTCTTAACCTCCTTAACCATCCATTATCCAGATCTTGCTCACCATTATCTACATAAAAGGTAAGTTAACTTTTATATTTCTGATTTTTTTTTCCAGCCGGCCATTAGATTTGTTAGACTAATAATTTTTTTTCTACGGGCCATTAGATTTCATTTCTTAATTTTGTTATACTAATAATGTTAGACCATTATGTTAGATTTGTTAGGCTGATTTATTTGATTTTTCCAGTTTGGAACTTTAGACTTTTATAATTTGGAACAAAGCTTAAGATTAATTTTTTTAATATACATATTTATTAGCTGATTTATGTTAGATTAAATTTATTAGACTTTTTATTGATTTATGTTAGCTGATTTATGAATATTAATGCATGATTTTTTTTGTTGAAATTTTCTTTAGTACTAGATTTATGCCCAAAAAAGTAAAAATAGCTTCAAAAAATTCGCCTCGGGGGCTCCCGCCCCCGAACCCCCGGAAATCGTCACACAATTTCGCACCCACTAACTAATAATCCTGGCTCCGCCACTGTATGTGTCTATGGGGTCAAACTAGGAAAAATGGAGAATGTTCATACGAATCTAATTGTTTTGTGTGCTATTTTCTTATAACCCATGAACAGCATATGTCGTACCTTTGTTGAGAAATTAGAAGGTTGCTAGATCTTAGTTATAAAACAAATGAGAAAACGAGGGTTAAGGATCAAAGCCCCATCCGCCCATTTATTCTTCTACCTTTCGCATTAATAAAGGGGATGTAAAGGTATATATCTTGTGGGAACGGGATGTAAAAGGGAAGAAACCAACTACTGTTGCTACTATCGCTCAAACGATAGATAGCGTCATTCAAGCGACGAGGACTCTCGCTCGAACGACTATAAGAACTGTTCGAACGACGACGGTCAATGTCAGCCCTCTAACTTGCTGTCAAGCTCTCATTCACAGATTAAAAATTGAGGTCAGCACACGGACGAACCCTTGGTGAGTTACGAGACTTGAGAGTTATAGAATATTAGAGAGAGAGAGAAGGATGTGAACTGTGATTAGCGTGACACAATGCTGTCAGTAAATCTCAATCGTTAGTTGTATGTGCTGTCGAGTGGAGGTCGAATTTATACTTGGTATGGAAAGATTTTTGGAAGATATTAATAATTTTGTAGCTTAAATATATGAGGGAAATCGTGTGCGTTGGGAGAACTCTATCAGATGTTAAGGGTTTTATTTGTGTGTAGTATGGGAAGAGAAGATACTAACTTCTCCTCTCTCTCTAAACATATTTCCCATCACTCCTAATTTATAACATATGCACTCACACAAGTAAACATTTATTTGAACCCGGTGATTAAAGGATGGAGTTGAGAAATATTAGATGATTATTAAGGGTTTTAATGGGTATTAAAGGGGGTATTATGGGAAGAAGATGAGTATGGTGTTGGAGGTATTGTAGAGGGACTTTAATGGTGTTTTTCTCGGAGACTAACCTAAAGGTGTTGGACAACCCCTTTAATGTCACCTTAGGAGGAGGGCGGTTGTCATCTTCATTGATTTTTTCATGCCTTCCACTGATTTGGATTTCATTTGAGGTGAAAAACACTAACTTGATTTAAGTTCAAGGAATAGTATATTTCGACATGTTATTTATACACATATTAGGTTTATGTATGTATGTAGAATATTGGCTTGCATATTAGTGTTGATTATTGACTGTCTTGGCATTTGTATGTAATGAGTAGCAAAAGATGAATTAAAATGGATCTTGAAAATAAAATGATATTTCAGAATAATAAGTAGACATTTTCATGGATAAAAATAGTAGAAAATATTATTGTGGATGTTTCCCAGTAAAATCTGAAAATGGGCATTTTTATGGAAATAAAAATATAGGAGAATATTGTTTGTGTATATTTTCTAGTAAAACTGGAAAAATGGGCATTTTATAGAATAAAAATGCAAGAAATGTTATTTGGTGTATTTCTAATGTAAAAAAAATAATAAATATTTTTGTGGAATAAAAATATAAGAAAATACCAGTTGTGTGTATTTTAGTGAAAGAAAATAATTGACATATTTATGAAATAAAAATGTGGAATGATGTTAATGTTGTCAAAATATTTATAAAATAAATAATTTTAAGTTTCTTGCAGAAAGGGGGATTTGGGTGCTTAAATGTAAATGGTGTTAATTTATGTGTTAAAGGTGTTAAAGTAGCAAGTGTGATATTAATTAAGTATTAAAATGCCTAAAGTGTTAAGTTGGAGACTTAATGACCATCTTCAGAAAAATACACTTTTTAAAGGACTAAATTGCAAGTTTCGAAAATAAAGAGTAATTTGGTAATTTACTTAAGTGGAACATTTTTATGGAATAAAAATGTTAAAGAATATCTTTACACTAATGTGTGTGTGAAAGTGAATTAGGTCCTAAGCGTGAATGAATTTAGTACAAATCACGTGTGTGTGAATAAGTGACTTAAAGAATAAAAGAAATAATTTTTCAAGTGTTAAGGAAAAAACAGACAGTTAAGTCTGGGTTTTGGCTTCAGACGGGTAAAAGTAAGAGGTGGAATAATGTGGACATTTTGTAAAAATGTTAAAACACACGAAAAGAACTCGAATGACACCGGGATAAAGCAAGAAGAGCCTGGAGCCCTTGGGTGAAAAGCTCTAAATTATTGGTCAGAGCATATGGTGCGCATAGCCATCAGTTTAGAGCCCGTGTAAGTATGCTATCAATTGGAAGATTATGAGAAAAGATAAAGAGAATAAGGAACATGTCAAGAATTGGGTTGTGTGGTAAAATGTGTTAATACAACCTAACTTGAATGAAAGTAATAAATATTCCGGTAAAGCTGAAATGGATAAGTCAATGCGTAAATCTATTAATATCCATAAGATAAGGTAAAATGGGGTAAAATAATTGGATAAATGGGTGATTAAACAACCGAGTTGTTAAACCCGTAATTTCATAAGTAAGTGTTGAAAAGGGTTTTCAAGTAACAAATAACTATTTTCTAACATGATGAATGCATGAGTTGAAATGGAAATTTTCAATGAAAATACTAAAGTGTATAGAAATGAGTTAAAAGGAGTAATTCCAGTAAAATAATGTATTTGGGTAAGTCAAGTATAATGGTTTCAAGTGTTGAACTGGTTGTGTTAAATAGCGTGAAAAATGCTAAGCGTAGTGCAAAAAAGTATTTTACAAGATTAAGGTAAATTAATATGGGCAAGTATGGTTTTCGAAAGTAAAACGGTTAATGCATTGAATATGTATTTTCAAAAGTGTATGTATGTAGATATATATAATTTTTCATGCATTTATTATAGCGTGTGAGTATTCCTTTCTGTCGTTCGTTTCTATGCTGCTTGTATATTTTCACTGGTCATAGGCTCACACCCTATCTTTGTTACAGCAGGTTAGGTGAGGGTTCGTATTTTGAAGGTGTTCTACAGGAAAGTGTACTTTATTTGTTTACGTTAGTAGCTCTATTTATTTAGACTTCGGGGTGCTCCCCGTAGGACCCACACGTAGTTTATCTTGAAACTGGTTTCGCATACTAAACAAGTGAAACGTTAATTAAAATAAAACTGGACTGGCAACATTATTTAGGTTGTTTCATTGCACTTCAAACCTAATGACTCGATTCGAATCGGGATAACTCATGGGTAACCCATAAATCCGGGTCGAGGCGTTATACCCCAAGTCTGACCATTTATGCTATGAGGTAATTGGGCACCTCGATGATTTCAATCACCTCATTCATCATGTGCCTCCAGGTGTCCAATATTTCTATTGGGTCGATTCCCAATTGTTTAAGTTTTTGATTTATGATTTGGGGGAGACAGAGATGATTTTATCGAACCCCGTGCACGAGGTTGAGTAATTTATGAGAGAGGTCATTGCATCCCAGACTCGTATGGGTCAATTTTTGGTGTACTTTTGAGTCGTGTGTTTGAGCTTATTAGTGCTTATTGTATTTTAATATTTGTTCGTTTTATTTTCACGCTATTTGATATGCCCCAAATGTGCCACCTCGGCTCAGAGACATCAACCTCGGCCAAGGACATGACCGACGTTGGAAGGTCCTAGGATCAGTAAACAAGCGGCCTCGGCCACAGCAAGGTCGGTCGTGGCCGACACTACTACTAACCTCGTCAAGGGGTGTTTTCATGACTCAGGGGAATAGCAGTTCATCAGGTCACCCAGGTATGGCAACCTCGGCTAGGGGTAGACCAAGGTAACAAGGAGATATACTTCTACCAAGGCCAACCCCAGCAGTTAATCAGTCGATGTTCCTGGCATATTCCAGCTTAATCTTGGCCCGAGCCGACCTTAATACCTTACCTTGGCTTCACTTAAGCCGAGACCATGATGGCTCATCTCGGATTGGATAGGAAGCTAGACCTTACCAACCTCGGACTCTTCCAGGCCAAGGTTATGACCAAGCACGGAGGCCGAGCACTTATTGACATATGTGTGGACAAGGACACGTGGACACAAATCAGTTATAACAAATTATTCCCCCCAACGTAGGGGGAATATTTCATCATCATTCTCTACACGTGACAGGGACAGATGTCTTCATCATATTGGCTAGATCAACACATACATGCTCTTTACATGCATGGGGTGTACACTACACCCCCCAGGCACTATAAATACTTATCTTCTCCTTGTTAGAAAGGGATCCGAAGTTGGCAACCCTAGCTGAAACTCTGTCCAAATATACAGTAGAGAGAGAAAGCTTGAGAGATTGTATCCATGGCCATTAGTGCCTTCATAAAGTGATATTGATCACACACTTGCACAGTGGACGTAGGCCGGATTGGCTGAACCACCTATATTCCGGTGTGAATCATCTTCTCCTCACCTCCATCTACTATATGTGTATGTACTCTTATGCTGTCATTGTTAACATTGAATTGATCTTACAAACACCTTGAAGGGTGGTGCAGTTTCTTGCATCATCATTTTGGCGCCGTCTGTGGGAAAAGAAGTTGTCTCTTCCTCTTCTTTCGCTTAGCCTCACCGGAGACTCTAGTGGTGAACTAGGTCTCACCCCTTGCGTGGAGCTGTTTCACCATTGAAAGAGGTCTTGTAAGGTATTAAGCTTATCTACTACACCAGCTCTTTTGTATTGACATATGGCACCAGAGTTACCACCGCCTCTTTCGCCGCTTGGAGCGGGAGGACCTAGTTCCATCCAGGCACCACCCCAGTCCGAAATGGCAGAGGTGGCCGCAACCTTGAGGTCTTTGGCTGCAACGCAACAAGAAATGCAGGAGCAATTTGCATAACTCAGTCAAAACATCATGAGACCACCTGGGGTCTCACCGGAGATGATTACTCCAGCGGTGGTTCAGCCCCATCCTGAGGCCAGGGGACCACCCCTGGAACCATAAAAAGACCAACCTACACCCCAGCGGAGGAGGGACTTTGCTGACCCTAGGCGTCTACGCCTGGGGAGGCAAGGAAACCCTTACCCTGAGGATAGGTATGATGATCTAGAGGCAAAAGATGTGTCGGAAGAATGTTGGGAGCCGTATGAGGTTTCGAATAATACTGTACGTCCTCTTCAGTAGAGCCGAGGTTATGGCGGCCAAAGAGGTGAAGAGGCCTAACAACGAGGATCAGCTTTTGATCAATTGAGCAGAGGGTCAGCCTTTGAGAGGTTGGGCCCAGTAAATGACCTAAGATAGAGGTTATCAAGGTCTAGAAGTGAAGCCGGCTCACAAAGAGGAGACAGATAAGGTCGGCCTCACCAAGGCCGATCCCGTGCAGGAAGGGGTAGAGACCAGGAAAAGGTCAACAGCCGACGTTGTGCTGCGGCCGGGGAACCCTCAGTTCACCCCTTAGAGGTGGCTGGGGACAACCTCAACCAGGCCGACATAGCAAGACCATGGAATGACTCCATCCAACGTCTTGAGGACAAGATAGGAGACCTCATTAAGAGCCAAGACCCATTGCAAAGAGGTTTCTCGAAGGGCTCCACCTTTGTGGCAAAGATAGTGAGCTTCCCAACCCCTGCTAAGTTCAAACCACCCGTGGTGTCTCCCAAGTATGACAGTAGCACCAACCCTGTACATCACATTGAGATGTATTAGTCAGCAGCGGACATCTACTCGATACCTGATGAGATGAGGTGTAGGGCCTTATCTGGGACTTTGATAGGGGCAGCACACAACTGGTTTACTTATCTTCTGAAGAATTCAATTGAGAACTTCAAGGGCTTGGCTGAACGATTCATTCACAACTTCTGCTTTGGGATAATACCTCAAAAGAATACCACTCATCTACTGTATGTTAAGCAAGGCAAGGACGAGAGCCTAAGAGACTACATCGCCAGGTTCAACAAAGAAAAACTTGAGGTTGAAGATTACGAAGAGAATATAGCCATGACCGCCCTCATAGGAGGTCTTCAGAAAGGGAAGTTGTTGTGAAAACTCGCGGAAGACCCTCCCAGGTCTATGGCAGAGCTACTGGAAACTGCGGGAAAATTCATGAATGCCGAAGAGGCAATGGCCACCAAGTATGAGGATGAGAACCGCGGTAGTAGTGAGAAGTCCTAAAGAAAGAAAGAAGAAAAGAAGAGGACAACCGATGACAAGTTCGCTCACTATACTCCTCTAACTGTGAGCTGTGAGCATATCCTCAATGAGATCAAGAATGACAGGACTCTAAGATGGCCGGAGAAACTGAAGGCCCCTCCACATAAAAGGAACAAAAACTTATGGTGCGAGTTCCACCAGGACCATGGCCATGTTACAGACAGATGCTTCGCCTTGAAGGATGAGATTGAAAAGATGCTAAAGTCCGGAAAGTTGAGGAAGTATGTTGATGGAAAGGCTCCTAAAGGCGGAATAGATGACCCTAAAAAAAGGAGAAACGACAGATGTCGTGACGATGCCCCAGCTAGAAGATACAATGATTCGGAAGGTGATGATGAAGACGATCCGAACCTTCCGCCGAAATATGACAACACCCCGGTGAAGAGGGTTGGCATGATCTCCTTTGGTGTTGACACCATATGCGGAGGACTTGAGGGAGGTGGCTCTGAAGTGGCTGACAGAAAAGCTCATGTGGAAGAGGCCAAGTCAGTGGCCAAACTTCAAATTTATAAATCTAACGTCTTCCGATACAGCGCAGAAGAGAAAGAAGGTGGACTTGGACACCCTTATAATTGGGTTCTCCTGACTCGACTTCAAAGGTATCTTAGCACCACATGATGACCCTTTGGTAATAACAACAAGAGTGCATGTATGCGAGGTGCAGAGAATCCTCGTGGATGGCGGGAGTTCAGCAGACGTGATGTGTTGGCCCTGCTTTAAGAGCCTAGGTCTTAGCAGAGCTGGGCTGGTACCCTATCATCATCCTTTAATGGGCTTCAGCAGTGAAAAAGTACACCCATTGGGCATGTACGAGATGGACGTACGGATGGGTGATGTGTGACCTAAGAGGTTGACTCGGAAGATCAATTTTTTCGTTATGTACGAAAACATCTTCTCAACCTATAACCTCATCATAGGAAGAGTATCCCTTAAGGAGTTTGAGGTTGTGCCGCCGACGGTCCACCAGATGCTAAAATTCCCGACCCCCTATGGTGTAGGGGAAGTGCAAGGTGACCAGACCATAGCACGAGAATGTTACTTCAACTCGGTCGAAGAGAGAGAAGCCCATAAGAGGGCAACCACCACCTATAACATTGATACACTTAATTCAAGAGATGAAACAAAGTTGAAGAAGGGAGAGGCTGCGGAAGAGGTAGAATCCATCGTCCTCAGTGAGGACAAATCGGAAAAAACCATCCAAGTCGGCAAAGCCTTAAAAATATAAATCAAGGAAGAGATGATAAAATTATTGAGAAAGAGGCAGAGTGTCTTCGTTTGGAGTCACGGAGACATGACCGGCATCAACCCTGAGGTTATGTATCACAATCTTAATGTAAGCAAAGATGCCAGGCCTATCAAATAAAGATGAAGAGTTTACTCTAGGGAGAAGTACGACGTCATCCGGGAAGAGGTTAAAAATTGGAAGAGGCTGAGTTTATTAGAGAAGTCATATATTCGGAGTGGTTATCGAATGCGGTCATCGTCCCCAAAGCCAATGGAAAGTGGAGAATGTGCATTGATTTCATTGACCTGAACAAGTTTTGCCCAAAAGACAGCTATCCCTTACCTCGGATAGATCAGATGGTAGATGCTATCGCAGGAGATTCATGGACGCATATTCAGGCTATAATCAGATCTTCATAGATGCGAAAGACTCATAAAAGATAGCCTTCATTATCGACAAAGGGACATACTTCTACAAGGTTATGCCCTTTGGTTTGAAAAATGCGGGGGCAACATACCAACGTCTTATGAATAAGATGTTCGAAGACCAAATAGGCAAGACTATGGAGGTGTATGTAGATGACATACTGAAGAAGAGCTTAAAGGTCTGCACTCATATGGCAGACCTTGAAAAAACCTTCGATACTATGGACCTGAACATGATGAAACTCAACCCAGCAAAGTGTGTCTTCGGGGTAAGAGCTGGGAAGTTTCTTGGATTTATTGTCAATTAAAGAGGATTCGAAGAAAACCCTGGGAAAATCAAGGCTTTGCTTGACATGAAAATGCCAAGGAGTATCAAGGACGTCCAAAGACTCACGGGGAGAGTGGTCGCACTTAACAGGTTTGTTTCCAGAGCAACGGACAAGTGTCTTCCATTCTTTAAAGTGCTTAGAAAGGCCTTCTAGTGGGACGAAGAGTGCGAAGAAGCTTTTAACCAACTCAAGTCTTACCTTGGGTCTCCCTTGTTATTATCTCGACCCATAGTAGGAGAGAAATTATATGTTTATCTAGAAGTCTCTGAATCGGTTATAAGTGCAGCCATAGTACGGGAAGACGTTGGAATCCAAAGTCCTGTGTATTTCAACAGTAAATCCCTTCAAGGGTCTGAGAAAAATTATCCTTGTATGGAAAAGTTAGCCTACGCCCTGATACATGCTTCAAGGAAGATGAAGCCCTAATTCCAAGCCCACTCTATGGTCGTCCTCACTGATTCCCCACTAAGACATGTCCTCCATAAACCCAAGAAGTTTGGAAGATTGATGACCTGGCCATTGAGTTGGGAGAGTATGACCTTACTTATCAACCTACGCAGCCATCAAAGGGCAGGCCCTCGCAAACTTTGTTGCTGAGTTCACATGGGAAGAGGCCAAGGTAGAGAATGACCTAGTGGATGATGAATGGTCAAACAACAATGTCTTCCGAGAATAGGAAAAGGTTGCACCAAACGTCTACAGAGAACAGGAAGAGGTTGCACCAAACGTCTTCCGAGAACAGGAAGAGGTCGCACCAAACGTCTTCCGAAACCAGGAAGAGGTAGTATCCAAGAAAATCAGGAGCGGAGTAGTGGAGAATGAAGAGGATCGGTACCTCTTTAAGCAAGGAATCATGTCAGAAGGGGCCTTCTCATCGGATACAGACATTTGGAATCTCTTCGTTGATGGTTCTTCCTGTGACAGTGGAAACAGTGCAGGGCTAATACTTTCAGCTCTAGATGGTGCCAACATTGAATACGCTTTGAGGTTCAACTTCAAGGCATCTAACAACGAGTCAGAATATGAGGCCATGATAGCAGGTCTCTCATTGGCAAAGACTCTAGGAGTAAGACGACTCCTACTTCATAGCGACTCAAGGTTAGTTGTTAATCAAGTATTGGGGGTCTATGAGACCAAAGATGAAAGGATGGCTAAGTATCTGAAGAGGGTGAGAATGATGTTAGAATACTTCGAAGAGATAAAATTGAAGAGAGTACCTCGACAAAGCAACAACCACGCAGATGCATTGGCAAGGTTGGCTTCAGCTATGAGGACAGACATCAGAAGGACAGTTTCGGTCGAGGTCTTATCGAAAGCGACCATTGAGGAAGAAGAGGTTAGCAACCCTTATCTCAATTTGAATCTAGGAGATTCATGGATGGACCCCCTCGCCAGATATATCAAAGAGGGAGAGCTACCGGAATCCAAGCTAGAAAGGAGGAAACTAAGATACAGGGCTGCGAAATTCTCCATAGTAGGAGACATCCTATATAAGAAGGGGTTCCTATTGCCTCTCCTCAGATGTGTCCATCCCACAGAAGTTAATCGCGTCTTACAGGAGGTACATGAGGGCTTTTGCTCCAATCAAATAGGAGGAAGACCCTTGGCCAAGAGAATTATTACACAGGGATACTGGTGGCCAATCTTGACCAAAGATGCTGCAGCTTACGTGAAGAGGTGCGATAAATGTCAGAAATTCTCCACTATTCCTCACCAACCTCATTAACCTATGACGTCAATCACTTCCCCATGGCCATTTGCAGTATGGGGAATTGACTTAGTAGGACCCCTACCAAGAGCTTCCAATAATTATCGGTTTTTGATAGTTTCCATTGACTACTTCTCAAAGTGGGTGAAGGCAGAGCCGATGATAACAATCATAGAATTGAAGACCTTCTAATTTATTTGGAAGAACATCATATGCAAACATGTCCTCCCAAACACTCTCATCTCAGATAATAGAACCCAGTTCAAGAACTCCTCTTTAGAAAAGTATTGCGAAAGAGTTTGGATAAAGCAGTTCTTCTCATCTCCTAGACGACCTCAGGCAAACGGTCAGATGGAAGTCACAAATAGAACAATCCTCTACAGAATCAAGAAGAGGTTAGAAGAAGCGAAAGGGAGATGGACTGGAGAGGTTTATGTTGTGTTGTGGGCCTACAGGACAACGACAAGAACACCGGCAGGAGAAACCCCGTTCATGCTAACACGTGGCTCAGAGGCCTTCATACTAACGGCAGTGGGACACCCTAATCATAGGGTTCAGATTTATGACCCTGGTAAAAATAGGGAAGAAAGGAGACTAGACCTAGATCTGATTGAAGAGAGAAGGGAAGACGCAAAAATCAGGCAAGCAGCTTACCAGCAGAGAGCAACAAAATTCTGCAATCAGAGGGTGAAATCAAGACCCATTGTCGTGGGAGACTTATTACTAAAAACGACGTTACATAAAACAAACAAACTCCACCCAAACTAGCATGGTCCCTACAAAGTGACAGAAGAAGTTGTGCCCGGGACCTATAGGCTAGAAAACCTAGAAGGGGAACCTTTTGCCAACCCCTGGAATGCTGATCACCTAAAGAAGTATTATATATGATATTGCAAAAAGTTATGTATATGTACCATCTCATGAAGAGGTTATTAATGAGAGATCAATTTCCATGTCAATTCTTGCTTCATTATGCTCTAATGGCAGAATGTATGGGGATAACGTCTTAGTTGATGACCTCAGACCTTATAACATCATTATTTGGTGACAACGTCTGAGGTCAGACATCATACTTGGATGACCTCAAACCCTTAACATCATTAATTTGGTGAAATTATTTGTGAGGATAACGTCTTAGTTGATAACCTCAGACCTTATAACATCATAATGTGGTGACAAGATCTGAGGTCAGACATCATGCTTGGATGACCTCAGACCCTTAACATCATTAATTTGGTGAAATTATTTATGAGGATAACGGCTTAGTTGATGACCTCAGACCTTATAACCATTATTTGGTGACAAGGTCTGAGGTCAGACATCATACTTGGATGACCTCAGACCTTTAACATCATTAATTTGGTGAAATTATTTATGGGGATAACGTCTTAGTTGATGACCTCGGGCCATAACATCATTATTTGGTGACAAGGTCTATGTCAGACATTATACTTGGATGACCTCAGACCTTTAACATCATTAATTTGATGAAATTATTTATGGGGATAACGTCTTAGTTGATGACCTCAAACCTTATAACATCATTATTTGGTGACAAGGTCTGAGGTCAGACATCATACTTGGATGACCTCAGACCTTTAACATCATTAATTTGGTGAAATTATTTATAGGGATAACGTCTTAGTTTATGACCTCAGACCTTATAACATCATTATTTAGTGACAAGGTCTGAGGTCATACATCATACTTAGATGACCTCAGACCCGTAACATCATTAATTTGGTGAAATTATTTATGGGGATAACGTCTTAGTTGATGACCTCAGACCTTATAACATCATTATTTGGTGACAAGGTCTGAGGTCAGACATCATACTTGGATGACCTCATACCCTTAACATCATTAGTTTGGTGAAATTATTTATGAGGGTAACGTCTTAGTTGATAACCTCGGACCTTATAACATCATAATGTGGTGACAAGATCTGAGGTCAGACATCATGCTTGGATGACCTCAGACCCTTAACATCATTAATTTGGTGAAATTATTTGTGAGGGTAACGTTTTAGTTGATAACCTCAGACCTTATAACATCATAATGTGGTGACAAGTTCTGAGGTAAGACTATTAATTTAGTTCAAGCAGACATCATTGCACCAAGACTTCAGAGCTGAACATCACATGGCAAAGAAGCATTCAACAAACAAATAAACAAACCTCAATCATAAAATTCAAAAATATAAGTTGACGATGTTCTTCAGAGGTTACAACTAATCAGGGTTTACAAAGTACAAAAGCTTCACAAAATAGCCTAAGGATTCGAAGAAAGAGTGCTGGCATCCTCGACCTGATTCCCTTGGACGACGTTGGTCACCTCGACCCCATCGTCTCCGGGGTTAGCTCCCTTTATCTCTGTAACGTCCAATGGATCAGTCTCTACAGGGGCAGCATCCTCCTCTTCAACCTCTTGAAGGGCTTGGGCAAGCTGAGGGTTAGAAAAACCCAGACCTATGAATTCAGAGGACTTCAAGCTCCCTACCTCCTTCTCCTTAGTAACCGCCCATTTAACAGTAGCCTTAATACCTCTTTCAAGGTACTCAAAGCCGAAGTTGATGAATTCATCGGAGACTTTGTAATCAACCAAAATCCCCTCAGAAGCATCCTCAAGGGCTGCCTTTACTACAGAGTCAACCTTTTGATGGAGAACGTCGTCCTTGGCCTTCAGAGCAACAGCGTGGTCCTTTTTAAGCTTGGAGATCTCTTTCTCCAGCTCCTTAACCTTCTTCTCAGACCCCTCAAAGGCAGACTTCAGACGGTTTACCTCTGCATTCAAAGACCTTTGCAGCTTCTCGGTCTCTTGGCCTTTCTGGATGAGGGGTAACTTCCTCAGAGTCCAATTAGCAAGATGATGCATAGCAGCCAGGCCCTGCAAATCATGTGGTCGTGTATATAAGTTGAAATTCAAAACAGAGGTTACACTTTGAAGTTATACTGAAATTTGAAGTCATACCTGAATAGACCTATGGAGGCCAAACTTAACCAGCAGAGGTGTGTCCATGGACCGACAAAAGCATTTATTAGCATCGGTTATGGCAGAGCCGATGGCATCCAGCGCTTACAAACTGTGGCCTATGATGCTATCATTAATTTTTAGTTGCTCTATACGAGTATCCAATGCATCTGCAGAGGATATAGGGATGGCATGATCCCCACCTTTCTTCTTCTGCCTCTGATCCTCAGGGGAAGGGTCGATAGCGTTTCTCTTCTTTATGGCCTGAGCCCTCGAGGTTGAGGGAGGGGGAGGAAGAGCATTCAGACCTGCCTTCTTAGCAAGCTTTGTTAAACTTGGTGCTACCATCTCCCACAACTCGTCAGATATCCCCTTCATACGCTCTGCAAGATGTAAAGGTCTGAGTTAGAGAGTCAGACATGCATAAATTTATAGGTATAACTTGGCATAAAAAGCACTTACCAAGCTTGGCCATTGGACTTCCCCCAAGACTAGTCTCAGAGAGGTAATAGGGGGTCATCGGGTATTCAAATCTTACGAGCAAACCATGCTCCCCCTGATCCTAAAGGTCCTTGACCTTCTGAAGATTTTGCTGGCTTAGACCAGGGTCGGCCTTAGTAGACATTGTAACTTTTCCCCATCTTATAGGCATCCTCGGCTCTAAGGAGGAAGAGGGGGCAGATGGGCTAAATTCCCATGGCCTTAAGACGAAGAAATAGCGTGGCTTCCAGTTATGGTTTGAAGTTTAGGTTATCTGAAGCATTTTCTTTTTAGGCTTCCGAGCTACAAAATGATAATAGCTCGAGTGATTTATAGCAGATGAAGGGACATGGCATCCTGTAAAGACTTGGACAGGAAGGTCTGAATGATGAACAACCCTCCATAATACAATGGCACCAATTATCACCCTCCAAGCATTGGGTAATAACTGGGAATGGGCCAAGTTGATATAGGCCAATATAGACCTGATGATGGGATGGATGGGCAGATGAAAGCCCAACTTAAACATCTCCTCATATAGCAGATCTCACCATCCCGGTCGTCATAAGCCCTCTCTTCCCTCATAGGTCTCCTGAGTCGTATGGAGGGGCTTATGGAGTATAAGTATTTGAAGACAAGGAGGTTGACCTCACTGACTGTACTCTCAATCTCGGCCGCCTCAGAGGTATCGACATCACTCTCGGCACCATCGTCATCATCTAACTCAACGTCGGCCTGAGCAGACGATGGGGCACCACTTAGAAACCTCTGAGCAAACTCATCCCCTATGACACCAGACAAGGGTATGGCTTTAATAATTGGTGGCACCGCCACACTCGATCCAACAATTTCAACCTCAGAGGAAGAGGTTGATGTGCTTGAACTTTTGTGGGACGACGCTCGACTAGAAACCTCTGCTTGATCAGGGGCCAGATCTTTTCGAGTTGTGAAATCCATGGCCTCTTGAAAATAGTCCACAGACATAGGATCTGAGGAGGACGACTCAGACTCAGACATTGGTGAAGGTTCAGCAGGGACCTCTGCTTGGTTAGCTGGTTCGGAGGGTTCAGGATATACGACCCTTAGAGGTGGTGGAAAGATAGGTTTGAGGGGGAATTCCTCTGACCTACGAGCTTCCTCATGCACTCTCTCTATTTGCCTAATTTTCTCTAAAGTCTTCTCTCTGAGAGAGGGGAACTCCTCCAAGAGCTGATAAAGGGGTCTGAGCATAAGAGGCAGACCCTACGCTACACTTACAACTCTCTTAAACAACAAACAGGATTTACAAATGAGATTAAAGATCAAACTATCAAACCTAGAGCAACAACTACCAAGAATAACAAGAACAGTCTGGCCGGAAACTAATCAAAAACCTCTTGAAGGTCACCGAAAAATGCAAAAGCAAGAAGAAGACAGGAAAAATAAAGAAGAAAGAAGGGTAGAAGATACCTGAAGATAAAGTGGTAAGGGATAAGGAAGAGATTTCAAGAAATCACCACCAAATGCAACTTCAAACCAGAGCTTTTCTAGAGAGAGAGCTGCAAAAGCAAGTCGAACCAAGAGAAGGAGAGAAGTTGGAGGAAAGAAGGAAAATAGGGTTTAAACCCTATTTTATGAATGCACACTTCCCAAGGCCCATCATTACCTTGGGAGCCCCAAAGGACAGCTGACATCACATGCTTGCCAGACACGCCTCACACTTCAGCAATGGACAAGTGTCAAATGAACATTGGCACAAGGAAGAAAGACCTCGGAGATGTAGACCCCACAGTCACTTGCTCTCGCATGCAACTAAGGGCTGGGGGTGATTGATATACCCCAAATGTGCCACCTCGGCTCATAGACATCAACCTCGGCCAAGGACATAGCCAACGTTGGTAGAGCCTTGGATCAGTAACCAAGCTGACTCGGCCACAGCAAGGTCGGCCGTGTCCGACACTACTACCAACCTCATCAAGGGGTGTTTTCATGACTCAGGGTAACAACAGTTCATCAGGTCACCTAGGTATGACAACCTCGTCTAGGGTAGGTCGAGGTTATAAGGATCTATACTTCTACCAAGGCCAACCCCAGCATTTAATCAGCCGATGTTCCTAGAATATTCCAGCTTAACCTCGGCCCGGGCCGACCTTAATACCTTACCTCGGCTTCACTTAAGCCGAGACCATGATGGCTCATCTCGGATTGGATAGGCAGCTAGACCTTACCAGCCTCGGACTCTTCCAGGCCGAGGTTATGACCAAGAACGGAGGCCGAGCACTTATTGACATATGTGTGGACAAGGACACGTGGACACAAATCAGTTATAACAAATCATTCCCCCCAACGTAGGGGGAATATTTCATCATCATTCTCTACACGTGACAAGGACAGATGTCTTCATCATATTGGCTAGATCAACACATACATGCTCTTTACATGCATGGGGTGTACACTACACCCCCCAGGCACTATAAATACTTGTCTTCTCCTTGTTAGAAAGGGATCCGAAATTGGCAACCCTAGCTGAAACTCTGTCCAAATATACAGTAGAGAGAGAAAGCTTGAGAGATTGTATCCAAGGCCATTAGTGCCTTCATACAATGATATTGATCACACACTTGCACAGTGGACGTAGGCCGGATTGGCTGAACCACCTATATTCCGGTGTGAATCCTCTTCTCCTCACGTCCATCTACTATATGTGTATGTACTATTATGCTGCCATTGTTAACATTGAATTGAGCTTACAAACACCTTGAAGGGTGGTGCAGTTTCTTGCATCATCACTATTCATTTCTTATCTAGATTTTATTCATTTTGATTGAGGACAATGCAAAAGTCAAAGTTCGAGGGTATAGCTGCTTCTTTAAACTTCAAAAATTATAAAATTCCCAAAAAATTGAAAATTTTCAAAAAATTCAAAAAAAAATGAAAATTTCGAAAAGCTCAAAAAAATATTTCTCTTTAAAATAAATAACAAGTTTTAAAACCTTCAAAAATATCACAAAACGTTTGTTTGATGTCTCAATTTGTAAAAATTTAATGCCCTAAGCCAAAATTGACCAAAAACGAAAATTGAGCGAAAATTGATGACTTGATAAATAAATGTGGAGTTTTAACTTGGTGATATTTTTTAGCCTATCATTTCTTCCGAGTAGTTAAATCAATCCGAGTTCAAAGTTAACTCAAAAGTTATTTTTAGTGTTAAAAATCGTTGAGGATCTTTAAGTCATTGCTTGATTGGTTACGAAAAATGAGTGAAATATTATTTTAAAAACGCGCCAAAAATGTCTCAAAATAAAGATTCACCCTGAGACGCATGTGATAATGTGATTAGTAATTCAGATAAATGAAGTTAGGTTATCGTTTGTTTACTCAAATATATTATCCCTAAAAAGTCGTAAAAAATTATCCCTTTTCAAGACAATTTGGGCCAAATAATTTATACCTTTTTCATTTGTTAACCCGAAAAACCCAATTAGACCGAAGTTGTGAAAATTGAAAATTTATCATTTAAGTTCTTCCGGTACATAAAAAGGGGAAAGAAAATAGAAAAAAAATGCTCAAACAAAAATAGAAATGAAAAATAAGAAAATAGAAATCGCGAAAAAAATATATGAAACTTAGAAGGAAAAAGAAAAGAAAATGAGAAAATGCCCAAAAAAGGTACAAACGGACATCGTAAGAAAAAATTTAACTCCAAAATTCCCAAACATTCGTATTTTAACCCAAAACACCTTTATTCGAAAAAATCCTAATCGTGTGTGAATAACGAAATTAATTACTGCGTGGAGAGGTAAAACATGAAAATATAATAAAGAGACAAAACGATGCGAATAAAGAATTATGTCTTCCGTTTTCCAATGACCATATTTCGTTCATGAGATGTTTTCACCATAAAATTGTCGTCTTTAAACTTGTGTGTGTGAAGTCGTATCCATTACAATAACTCTAAGTACCACACACATCAAGAGAAAATAGCCATAAGTCAAGAGATTCTTTTGTGACTACATTCCTTGATAAATTAAATCAAAGAGAATTTTCCTAAAGTAATGTAATGATCAATCGGTGGAAGTTAGTGGATTAATTTTTTGGCTTCGCGCACACATACTATGAATTGAGATTTATCGAATAAAATTTTGAAGTGATTGTTTTTTTATATTAAATTGTGCGGTTTTTAATTATTTTAATATTTTCTTTGAGTCTTGAAAAATAAATTTTGTGGCTAAATTCATTACAAACCCTCACGAGACATCACTCATCCTGCAAGGATAACCTATTGGTTTAACAGAGTGTTACATCTTCTAAATGCAATTGCTTGCCCACAAAAGAGGTATCATATACCATCAGATGTTTAAAAGTTCATTTAAACTCATGCTCTTATTCTCTTACATTGCTCGGGACGAGCACAAGTCTAAGTTGGGGGGGGGGGGTTGATTAGGCATTAATATTTCATATTTATCCCCTAAATTTTGGTATTTTTATGGTCTGTTCAGTGTATTTAGACCGTTTTTATCCATTATTTATGCTATTAACCCTTTCTTGCGAGTATTTCATGTTTTATGTTTTTATCTCTTGTTTTACAGGTAATTAGTGAAAGTGGATGGGAGAGGAAAACTGAAAGGGTCAAAGAATAATAAGAAATGGAAGTCAAGGGCATATTTGTAATTTTATAACCAAAATCTAGAGGAGGAGCCACTGAAAAATTGAAGAATTCAAATTCAGTAGCCTTTTATCATTTTGATTTTTTTAGTTGAACGTATCTTTTTCCCTAAGGAGTTTTAGACATTAGGGACTCTTCTAATCGACTTCTATTATTTGTATTCAATTATTAAGAGTCTTTTATCATCGGGATCATTAATTAGATTGCTATAGGACATAAAGGAACAACAAGGAACAAATTTATTTCTTTTCTTGCATGCAAATTTCAATCAAGAGCTTGTTAATTTCGATTTTCATTTGAATCTTATTCTCGTGCATGTTCTACTTTCTCTACATATTTGGTAATCTTATTTTTATACTTTGTTCTTATTATTCAATCATCATTACTTCATACAATTTCATTATCGCATGCGTAATTCTAATAAATATGTTCGGTTAAATCATTAGAGAGTTAGGGAACATGAACCCAACCTGGGTAGATGAGTTAGATATAAAATTGAATATAATTAGATAAATAATTATTAGTTTTGATGTTTTATCGAGATTAATATTATATGTCTCTTAACTACGTCTGTCATAGGCAACCGTAGTGTTTGAGAATATAATATATGTGTCGGCAATCTTATCATTCACGTTAATTTAATAATTGACTAAATATTGTGCAGAGTAAAATTGTCACGCATATAGTGCATTGATGAAATTAATGTTTTCTTCTAATTAAATATCCAATCATTAAAAATTTTATATCTAACAAAAATACCTATGATTCAGGGGATTAGATCACAACTCTATTTTTCTCAAATAGTTTTCTAAAATTCAAATTTTAGTTTTTATTTTTTTTTTAAATTAAAAATTCACTTGTTAGTTAGATTTCCTTAATAAAGTAGAGATATTTTCAAAAATAAATCACATTTTCTTTCTTTTTTGAGAGTGGATATCTATGTTCTAGAATTCTACCCTGTAGTTGTCGTCATAAATTTTATTTTATTCCCTGCGGATTCAACCTCGAGTTAGTGGGTATTACTTAAGCAATCGGCTTGAACTTGAGTTTTAGGTACATGCATAGCACATAAATTTCATGTCATGCCATGTTATCCTTGGTCTTACCTTTTTTAGCATCCCTAGTAGTGGTTGACCCTCTCAAAATATTGACATTGGTTTTATTAGTGAAAGAAATTGGATTATCGAAGCCAATTCCACAATTGTCATGTTTGATTTGGACGATGCCTAAATTCTTATCCATTTTCTCCGACCTAGATTCCAAATCAAACTTAACATGACTAAAGTATCTTCATTTATCTTCTAACTCTTTAATCCTACACTCGTACAAAATCTTAGACTCTTCAAACTCAGTAAGACCTGTCTTTAAAATATCCATTAAACCATGAAGGTTATCTCTCTCGCCCTCAACATACTCAAGGTTGTCTCTAATAGTTTTCTCATGTACCCTAACATTCTAATCAAGTTAGCATCATAATTTGCCTATGACACGTTTTTTAACTTATCTTCCAACATTAATTTAGCCTTTTGAAATTTCATCATCTCCACATACAACTCACATAATTTAACTTGAAGTTGACTATCTTCTTCCACTTATTCTTCTTCTTCACTAGCACTCACATGGGATTCACACTTGGCCTCGAAACCATCATGAACATATTTATCTTCATCGGAAGATTTTTTAATTAAGTCTCGTATGACTAGCCATGAATATGGTGATCAGTGGGGAATCGAGCCCGTCTTCTGGTTCACTATCACTAGGGTGGTATTGCATGCTTTCGGGTTTTTTCCCTCTTCCTTTTTTAGTGGGACACTCAGCTGCTGTATGGCTATAACCCTCACATCCAAAATATCTATTTGAATCATCCCTCTTAAAATTATCATTACAAATTTAGGAAATTTTACAGTCTTATTAAACTTGTTTTTCTCAAACCTGTTTTCAAATTTTTACATTCTTCAAACATGATAAATTTCTTAAACATCTTTACAACATGGAGATATCATCATAATTGATGTTAGACTCATCATCCGAAACTGGTGTTTCCTCCTTTCGAGCTTTGAATGTAATGCCTTTTTCTCTCTTATTTTGTTTAGAAGGAAACATGTCGAGCTCATAAGTTTGAAGGTCACTTACAAGCTCCTCGTGTTTCACAAGAGTCAAGAGGACTAAGGAATTCAAAATAGTCACTTTGAAATTAAATGTTTTAGGCAAGGACCTCAAGATTTTCTTGACTACTCGAGTTTTCGATATTCTTTCTCCCAAGTTAAATGATGAGTTTACAATATCAAAGAGTCTCATATAAAGCTCATAAATGGTTCTCTCTACTTGATCCTAATGGTTTTGAACTTAATGGTGAGGTTTTGGAAGCCTTAACATCATTAGTTACCTCATGGGTTAGTGAAGTATGTCCCAAGCCACTTTTGACATTCATAATACGGTAATAATTTTCAGGCGTGACCTCACAAAACAAAGAATTTTGACCTCGAGAATTAAAATTATACAATTTATTCTCACCCTCACTCCAACTTTCTACGGGCATAGGGACTCTAAGTTAACTTACTAAAGTGGTACCACCCCTCAATAACCACTAACCATATTCGCTCGTATATAGCTGTAACACCCTGCGCATCTGGCAAGTGAGGTTCCCAACTGCTGCTGTCAAACTACGTTGGACACCACTAAATAAGTTATCATTCTTAACATGTGACAGATATATGAGACATTTAAAAAAAATCGTAGATAATAATCAAATTGACCTAATAAATATAACCATTCATGCAATATTAAATCCATCACCATGTTAATCTCCAAAATAAATCCGACTCCAAATATAAAATTAAACCAAAATGAAACAATCCAACTATAAATATTTAACTCAAATCATAAACAACTTTGGAACCGATTGACCCGCCAAATCTATAAATAAAAATTTCATAATAAAAGCGACGAAATAGAAAGCAGTCCTCAACTACTAACGCATCTAAAATAAAACTCCAGTTGCATATCCAAAAATATCTCTAATCACTCCTATGCAGCTACTCTAGCATTATACCTGAAATGTTAGTCAACGCAATGGGTCAAAGCACACCGCATGAATACTAGGTACTCTTCCCAATTAATGCCCGTGAACCTAAACATTAGCATTATACATAATAAACATCACAATAGAGTATTTTAAACTAAACGATATATATATAAACATGTGAGTAAAAGTAAACTGCCACTATCTACCCATATAACTAATCCATCATAAAGTGTAAGTCCAACTATTCCATTAGCACTATAATTTAAACGTGAGCTCTTATCCTTACTTAATTTACTTATCCAATTAGTTTTATTCGTGCGATACTATTATGCCATGCCGACCTCTTATCGATCTTGCACACACTCTTGGTGTGCTTAAAGTTCCATACATCACACTCATTCCCCTCACTATAGCCAATCAATCCGATTTATGTCAGCTCTGCACATACTCGTAAGGTTCCACATACGACATGTCACTATAGCCAGTCCGCCCGTATTCTATCAATACCACACATAGTCGTGACACCAACACACACCCACATTAGTCAGTCGGCCCGTATTCTGTCAGTCCTGCACATACTCGCGCCGTAAATTCATTTTAATACCCATTTATTTTCTTAGGAATTAATTCTCAATTTTCACAAGTTCTCATTATTTTCTATTAGCCCCACCCTTTTATCACGTATAATTTCCTCAAACAACCTCTAGTCCCATACTTAGAAGTCTCCAAAACACAAATATATCCAAACCTATCATTTAGGAAGTATACTTACCCAAATAATTACCTACCATAACACTTAAGCTAACGATCCAATGGAAAAAACGTAAAAATCAGCCCCAACCCAGACTCGTCGCTCCTTAAAAATCTACACTAATAAGTCACATACCTAGAAAGTTGTAATACCCCGTATTTCTACGTAATTATGATTTAATTAATTCAAAAATTAATTGGTTAAATACGTTTTAGTTAAATTACATGTGTGAAGTAATTTAATGTGATTAAATAATAAAAGTGATTATTAAATACTAATCAAGAGATAGAGACTGATTAATATTATGTTATGAGATTTACTATATGCGTGAATAGTAAATAATGGTGGATTTTTTATATACGGCATAGCGAGTGATATGTGCGTATTTTATTTTATTTCATCGGGAGTTGCGTGACGACTATTTTGATGTAAGAAATGAAAAATATATTTTAAATGACTCGAAAGATAATTTAGAGGTCACGAATGATTTCGGATGGGTCGAAATAGTCAGAATAGTGTGCCTGGGGGTATAGTTTGTGTCCCGGGTCAATTTTAGACCAAACCGGCACCTTTTGAGGGAAATTTGGTCATTTTAAAAATAAGGGTTAAAATACCTACGAAAATTAGCACCCTATATCTGGTAATTACAATTGGAGTTTAGGGTTAATAACTCACAAAACTTAGAGAGACCATTAGAGAGAAGGGGGAAACAAATTCCAAAGCTTAAGAAGGGATTCTTGAAGAATTGGACTTGAATCTTGCACCCAAATCATTTAAGGAAGAAGGATGGATGGAGATCATAAATACACCATCAAAAACATAAAATCAGACCCTAAAAATAGTAGGCAAGTGTTTATTGCAAATCAAAGCCAAGTTATAATACCATGTGTAGGGAGTTTTAAGAATTAGTTTATTCTATGGAAAAACCTTGAATTAAATGTATGAATTGATCAAATGTTTGGGTAGGATTGCATGTATAATTAATCCCTAAGTAAAGATAAAATGAAATTTGAATATATTTGATGATTAACATGGAATCTTTATGAGTTCTTAGCTAAAGACCATTAATCTTGAATGACTTAGGGTTTGTCAATCTGCCAGAATTTTTGACATAAATTTAAACATAAGCCACTTAAATTGTACAACGAATTAGAGTGTCAAACATATATTCCTGAAAAGTTTTATCTCTTAGCTATCCAATGAAGTTGGAATCAAGTCAATCGGAGTTCTGTATAGGGAGTAATCAACATGTTACTATAGGGTGTTTGATGTGCCAGCATAGTAATCTGCCAGAATTTTAATGTGACATTAAACTTGTACAATTTAAATTGTACTTCAAAATAGAGTATGAATTATAGACTTATGGAAATTTCTATCTCTTATGTTTCCCATGAACTTTGAATCAGATCAATCGGAGTTCTGTAGAGGGAGAAATCAAAATTTTATTAGAGGGTGTTTAATTTAAAATTTTATGATTCGTTTCGGCTGCCAGAAAATGTGAGATCTTTCTTTTGAAGTATCAAATGCCTAAAATTTTATCGGGGAAGTGTTTGGGACATTGATGAAATATATTTCTAGAAAAATGATATGGCAGTTGGTCTATGATTGAGTGTTGGACTTTAATTTTGTGAGAGAATTAAAGTGGAGATTCATAGGCTTGATTGTGACGTATTCTAATTCAAGATGATAAGAATATAATTATGGAAAAGAGTGATCGAGATTAAATTTGTTGGGTTAGTACGTTAACAAGGGTAACTACTGAATTGATATAACAAGGGATAACTAGGACCCTTAGAGTTGTGTGAACACTTTTATATATACGATAGTGAGATCAATTGTAAGGTAAATAGTATGACAAATATATGAGAGATATATACTACGTACTAATGCATATTATCAGGTTGAGTGAACACTTACTGATGCATAGTAATATATAGGTTGTGTGAATACCTATATTATACTAAATAAAAAAAATTAGTGATCGAAGTATGAGTTCGTGCCAATAAAGAGTAGAGAGAATACTCGAAAAAATACGAAAGTGAAATAAATTCGTAAAGCAAACAAGTACGGTGAATATTAGAGAGAAATATATTACGTACAAGTATGAATAATTTGGTTGTGTGAATACCCTTAAATTTTGTACTTAGGTTGGGTGAATACCTACAGTGCCTATATGATATTGGAGTCGAGGATTAGACCGAGCCAATATTCTATTATTTCATTTACATTTGGAGTCGAGGATTAGACCGGGCCAATGTAAATGATAGGAGAATTGGAGTCGATGATTAAACTGGGCCAATACTCCTTATAATATATATTGTGTGTGAAATATATACTATATAAATAATCTACTTGGGTAGAATGGTAGATGATTATTTGATGTGCATACATCTAAAAAACAAATAAATTGGGATAATTTGATCTATGATTAGGCCGGGTCAATTATCCTTGTAGTCTATATTGTGTGTGAAATATATACTATATGAATAATCTACTAGGAGGAAGTAGTAGATAATTAGATGACGTGAATACATCTAACTATTAACTTAAGCGGAGAAAGTTTAATGGGAAAAATATGATATTAGATTGTGAGCATCTAATGAATAAGATTAAATGGTCAGACTTAACTTTCAAATAAGAAACTAACATATGTTAATTGTTACTTGGAAATTTATTAACAGTATGAGAGGTATTAATGAATCTTAGTACTGTATGGACGGTACGGGAACTTAGACGTGTAGAAAAGTTCAGACGAGTACTATAGTCTAAATAGCTTGGGTAGTTGTAGGTACAATAGACTAAGTATAGAACGTTAGGCGTGCACTATAGATGAGAGGTGAGGAGAACTCAAGAGAGAGTGTACGTGAACATGTGTAATCAATAACTGAATTTTATTGTGGTAAATGCTTGCTAAATATTTTATAAATGTTTTGAGTACTAACTCTTGCTATAAAATATTTTCAAAACCTTTTAGGTGTCCAGCCACAGGGACGCCATACTTGAGGATTTCATTCCAGGGACTTGGAGCTGTAGCACTGTGGATGCTGACAAGATTTTGATTAGACAATTCTACCTTTATAATCTAGTGTAGGATCTTATTTTATTTTCCTTGTATGAACATGTTGTCCTTTGACGGTTTATAGTTATTGAGTTCTTTTGAGTATTGTGGATTGTGGTTTTGAACTTTTAGTCGATTTTTCATCGGTAACTCTTTCATTCATATATATTGTGTTGGATTGAACTCTAGTATACTATGAATATTTTATTTTCTTTTCTCATGGTACATTTATTGTGTTAACAAAAAACAAAATTTGGCACCAGTCTAATTTCACTTAGGTGGTTAGTAATTAAAAAGTTTTCGACAGTGATGCTAAGAATGAACCATATGAGAAACTTGTTTTAATTTAATAAAGGCCTGATCACCCGATATTTAATTAGGCGGGGTGTCACAGATGGTATCAGAGCATCAGGTTCTAGTGTCCTTAGAATCTATACAGCTTACTACGTTTCCAGCGTATCGTTTGATTAATATAAAGCCCTATCATTGGATTGTTGAATTCCTCTATGTACGTGTGACACACCGCCTAATTAAATACCGGGTGATCACTCCTTTATTAAATTAAAATCAAAGTTTCCGGTTGGTTCATTCTCAGCATCACTATTAAAAATATTTTTTTTTATGAATCACCTAATAATTAATTAAGCTAAGTGTCAAAACATTTCCTCAATTTAATTATGCCCAATTAATCCATTAATAAATTCCATGCTTTAATATATAATCCAATTCCATTCCACAAGAATAAATACTGAACATGAATTAAATACTAAAATAGTGAGACTGGATAAAACATTCCAGATCAAAGTCTAAAACCAATAGAATCATAATACTCAATCCAACAGGAAAAGAAAAGCTAATTTCTAAAATAACTAAGCTGGAAACTGGCGACACATGCCCTAACTGAAATGTCTGAACTAAGAACTGAACGAAAAGAGAGAAGCATCTAATATCAATAACCTACATCTTCCACAACAGCTGCAGCTCGTCGAATGATCCATGCGTCTAAGTCTGGTGGTGATCCTCTGGCTGGACACTTGGTATAATATATATATATATATATATATATATATATATATATATATATATATATATATATATACTAGGGTATGCCCGTGCCTGAAGGCACGACAAAAAATTCAAAAAAATACGCAATCGCAAAACGACGAAAATTTTAGAAGTACATAATTTCAAAACAAAAAAGTTCATTCCCCCAACAAAACAAAGCATAATTTAAAATAAATAAAAAAATTGATCATATTCTCCTTTTTTATTACACTATCCACCCTCCTTAACAAATAAGAAATAATCTAACAACATTCAAATAGTGGTGCATTATTCAGCTATAAAACTTTTACTGCACACTACATTTATCTTATGTAGCATACTAATTACATGGACGTGAAATAAAAAAGACATCATAGTTATACCCTATTGTGTAGAAAAAGGAGAAGATAAAGTCCCGTCTGTGATGAATTCAAACTGTTTGTTGTTGACTATTTACTCATGAATTCCGTACCCGTATTGTGGATAAAGCGTTTGATAGTTGATTTTCTACATACATTAAGTAATTAGAGATAAATCCAACTGTTAGCAAATATTATGACCACATAATTTGACAGTCAATTTGAATCATGTGAAATGCTCATCAAATTGAGAAAAAACAAATAAATGAAAGTTTATGTATAAAGTGACCCCATATTGCATTCCTTTGCAATGGCATTGTAACAGTAACATAAAATATGTAAATGATCATCAATAATTATGACATAGAAAAAATATGTAACCAAAACGTCAATTGAAAATACACATGTATTCTTCTACAAAAACCTCATATTAATGAGGGGTCTAAGATATCAATAACATAAGTCCATACAAATGTATTATTCTGCACATCCAAACAGCTCCTAGGTGTGACTTAATTCCAATATCTTGAGTATTCTTCTATAACATCTACCTGCAATGGAAGTGTCCATATTTAAATCAACACGTGTAAAATACATAAATAAAAAATTAAAACAGGGGTATGTACCTCGTGCCTACTACTTGATTTCCTTTTCCCACCACTATCTCCAACAAATACACCTATACTTTCCTGCATCAAATAAAAAATGTCAATGATTTACCAAAACCCAAGAATTAGTATACAAAATAGAAAAAAATTTAATTCAAACCTTTGTTCACTTGAGGGATGAAATGGCAACTAACTCAATAGTTTTTAAGCACTCTCGGATGTGATTTTTATCTACAAAAGAATGAGAAACTGCAATTAAAAATTTGGCGCATGGTTATTAATAAATGCACGATTTTACATTTGTAGTTCGCATTATGTTATTAATCCACTTCATTACTCGTGTATGTGGGGGGGGTTGGGGGGGGGGGTCAGTTTAAGATACTTCCTGTCCTCATTTTTTATTCAGGTGGAGCAACTTCGATCCTAGTTTTACTCAGCCCCTTAAAAAACAACATGTTCGGATATCCAGGTATAAAGGCAAGTAATTTTGTAATAAAATTGGGAATGTATTCGTGCATTTAACTTTTGGAATAAGCACGATTAAGTGCTCGAGCATCCCAGAATGAGGCCCATACCACCAAAGAAATCGTTCATTGCCTTAACCACGTCATGCTTAATAATCCCTACGAAAAAAATGAAAGAAATCTTCCGAGAAACCATTTGTACCTAATGAGATTTGGGCACTTGAGTAAAAAACTGCCTTGGCTGTTTCCTCTTCCTCATGAATTATGTCGAGTGCTAAATTTTCTTCTCTTGAAATGAGGGAAGCAATGTGGAATGAAACTGCTGTAGATGGCATCTCTTCTGAAGCTAACCAAGTCATATTTATCTGTCACTGTGGAATGAAAAAAATAAACTAAACCTCTAAGGAGATTTCTCCTGGCCATCTGCAACTAAACATCTGAGCAGAATCAACCCGAGCAATCAGACATGAGCATTCAAGTATGAAACAAAAATTGAAATTCAGAACAATATTTCCAAACTCGAAATGTGTGTTACTTGTACATATCAAGCTTTATTACCAGCGTGGCAACAGATACGGAGGTTGCTTTCATATGAACAAACAACATGGCCATGATAAAGTAATGTACAAAAATGAGCCTCCATTAAACATCCCAATTAATTACCTTGGACAACAACGTGATTAATTACCTTTTCCAGCTTTAACTGTTGCCTTGACAATCTGTAAAACAATAACTAAATGGAAACCACACGTGTTACTCAACATTCTCAAGAGATAATTTCAATAGGTGCTAAATTAAAGTGGAACTAAAATTATGAAAACAAACCTTGTATCAAACAAAAAGAGGAAATTATCCAAAAACTAACAAAACAAACACACAATGAAAAATAATTATTGACAGACCTGTAACCCAAAAATCTCAAAAGTCTTACCTTATAGTGTGATGTTCAGTCAACAGTGATGGCTCGAATTGCTTAACAATTTTCCGTCATTGCTTGAATTAGTGTAGAATTGGCTCTTGTTTTGAAGATGATGAAAGTGAGCACAGAAGTTCATAACTAATTTCATATGACATTTAAGGTGAATTGTATTCAACACATTTTACATGTGAAAACTCTCTAGCATCAGCTAAACTTTTCAGGAACATCACATGAGAGACTGAATCTCTTTTAATGTATGTTCAATGACAGAGTAAAGAAGAAGCAAGAAAACGACCTGCTTTACATAGGTGGAGTATAAATGTATCCAATACAGTCATTGAAAGCATGGTGTTCTGTTCTATAGACTTGTTGAAGACTTGAATGGTTGTTTCAAGATCTTTTTGTTGACAAATCCCTTCAAGGATGGAAGTGTATGTTGTAGTATTAGGTGGTACAACTCTCTCCAACATGTGGCAAAACAGCCTATAAGCTTCTCCAACCTGACCTATTACTGAAAATTTCCCGATAAGGATATTGTAGGTCTTTAAATTGCCACCACATCCATTGGCAAAATTTTCATCCAACATACGTTTTGCAGGACGAAGAAAATATTCTCTACAGCAAGCTTCCATTAAAAAATATGAGCATAAGTAAAATAGTAATATAAAATTAGATTCAATATAGTAGAACATAATGAAACAAAAGAAATAAACCATGACCAAAATCCAATAAAATATAAATATCCTTAATTAGTCATTTCGGCTAAAGAGGAATGATATTATGAAATTACCTCGGAGGGTTGAGGAAGTTGTTTAAAATTTTGACTTGATTGTATCCTTATAAGTTTTGCAGTTAATGCTCCTCCCGAAGGAGATGAACCATCAACGGTGGACGTGGGGAGAGTTGAGATATTCCACATTGTTCATTACCTCATATGCACGTCTCGTAGTCATATCACCATCGCCTATTACTGAAATTATGTGATTGGCATTACCTAACAAATCCCTCATAACAACCATTCCCAAATTAGCTGGAATGCTAGTAGAACTATGGCCAACTCCACTCGTTTTATCTTCGCTCTCATCTCTTTTCGGGAACCTGCAAGACCACTTGTTTGTCATATTATAGCCAATTACAATATTTTTCTGGTCAAAATCTTATGTCGGTAGGCCTGTAGTAAATAAACTCTTTAAATAATGTAAGAAGCTATACATCCAATTGTATAGGTGGTAAAATAATCAAGTGACATTAATGTTATGTATGATGGTTCACCTAAAAACTAAAATCTTTTTAGGTGTTTTAAAAACACGGTGAAGTGAAATGGTTAGCTCATCTACTCCATGTCTTGAACTTAGATGCCCTCCTATTTTGGACACTGTACGAACAATCTCTTGTCGCAGTTCATCTGCCAACTTTTTAAGTTCCTAATTCATCATAAAACAGAACAATTTAACATTTATATGTGGATATTCGGATTTGTTTGTGGAAGAGATTTTAGTTATGTTCTCAAAATAGGATAAAAAGCAAAAAAGAAGAATACACCTGAATCAAAAGTAATTTTACCTGAATTGAATAATTTGTCATGTGAGTTGGATATATATTAGCATCCAAGATTGGAGTAGTAGACTTCTCCCCCGGGAATTTTAGTTCATTCAATCCCCCTGGTGGCCTGCCTTTACTACGATGTAAGAGATACATGTGTATACATAAGTGTTAATTAGACATCTTTACTCCACTTTGAGAATAGTACAAAGGACCTTAAACCATAAAATGAATCAAAGCATAAATAGTAGAGAATCCAAATCAGAGTGAGATGAATAGAAAAGAATTTGAGTTTTCAAAAATAGAGTTTTGGGAGAATAAAGTTTTTTTTACTCATATGCACACTAATCCATACAACATTTTATCCGCATGAATCTAGAAACATATAGAGATCAAACATATAGTAGCGGCTTGGCAACTATATGAAAATGTGAAAATGTTTGATCAGTATAAGGCCAAACATATGCTGATTATGTGGCCAAACATATACTGATCATTTATATCAAACATATGGCCAAACATATACTGATCAGTATATGGCCAAACATCTTGAACATATAACAGTCTCCAACATAAACTTCTATCAAACACATGGTCACCTAGCTGCTGTATATGGCCATTTCACATGTGTTCAGTTTTGTTATCTGGTGGCCTGCCTTTACTACGATGTAAGAGATACATGTGTATACTTAAGTGTTAATTAGATTCAACACTAAAAGGGTTTTAATAAACATTTACATCAGCAAAAGAACATAGAGCTGCAAGCATTCTGCAATTTAGGCAGTTCCGGCATAGGGAAGTGCCAACAAAAGTAAAATCTCTATGGCTTGAAGATATGTCTGACATAGCTTCAAACATAAGAAATGTCAAAATCCGGGTGGCTGCCCGGTGGGCGAGCTAATGTGCTGAATCCACTATTGAATTTGAAGCCGATGGTTGTTGAAAAATGTAGGTGGGAGTAATTAAAAGAATTGTAGTTCAAATGATGATAACATGAACGATGGACTCGTAGAGAAGTTGATTCAAATCTCCAACTGATATTCATTGATAAAAAAGGATAAATTCTAACAAAACATCAAAACTCGATACCTAATCAATCAGCAGTAGGATATCACATCTGGAATGAAGAATTGACTCTGAATTACCAAAACTTTGTGATCAAAATAGTGCTTCGAATCTACTCCGAATTATCAAAACTTTGCTCCGAATCTACTCGAAATCATCACAATTAAAGATCTCGTGAGAAATAAAACATAACATCATTGATTTAGAATTTATAGATGATTTAGAAATAAGCAAGAAATGATGTCTTGTTAGAGAGAATCACCACTAATATTCAATAAAAACAGTATAATCAAACATACAGATTCAAGCAAATTCGATAAAATTGAATACCTAAACATCGTTGGGTGTGGTTGTGACACCATCGGATCGCGTAAACTTCTCTAAACTCCCTTCCAAAATTTAAAACTAAATCCATCTCGATAATTTCTATTCAGCATATAGAATCAGAAACTTTAAAACTTTTATGTCAGTCATTTGGCCTCTTATGTCCGTCATTATAGATTATAAATGAAGGGGATGGCCTCTTATTTTGAAACCAAAAAATAGAAAAAAATAAATACAGTGAGAGAGAGATTACCAGAAAAAAATAAATTTGGCACCAATAACCAAAGATGAAATCCAGAAAATTTGAACATCAAAACTCTATCCCACCAAGACCAAAGTTCAAGTACCTTTACCCGTAACCTCGTGATTTCTTCACCTAACCTCTCACCTACAAATAAATACAATTTTTTCTCTAATCTCGTACTACAGACTCCATCTTCAAGTCCTGTGACATGAGCATAGAATGATCAACATAAATATTAAGCAGTATGATAAGTTGAAACCATGAAAGGTAAGTGATTTTTTCAATTTAATCATCATACTACAAAAAAAAATATTAGAGACCATCGATGACATAAAACCCACAATTCGACTACATGAAAATCTAGACACATCTACCCATTTTATGGTCAATATGGTAACACAAATTTCTACGATGCTTACAAATGTAGAGCAATATACAAAATCTGAATATAAAAAGGGACACCCGAAAAACACTTCGACATAACAATATGATTTTTTCTTCAAATTTTGATTTTGGGTTAACAATATGATTGTTTCTTCAAGTTTCACTCTAGTCTCCTTTAAAATTAAAACATCTCCAAGAAGCTGCCTAAAGCGCGACTCTTTTTATAGAGGTAACTTTGGTTTCCAAGAGTTAGTTGGTTGCAAAGTGGAATAACTGGTAAAAAAGAGAGATCTAACCTTGGGGAGTTTACCCAAAAATAACAAATCTGAAATCCCAAATCGTAATCTGAAATCATAGGAAAAATCTCAAATCATTAGTGTATCTATATCCATAAATGCATCGGTTCAGTTGTAAGTGAATCAAATCCAAAATGCATCTGAAGTAAAGTTCGAAAATGCATCAATTTGTCTATCACTGCATCAGTTCAATTATAAATGAATCAACTCCAAATAGGGCCTAAATATTTCCTAAAAAGGTATTTAGGCCCCATTTGGTTTGGGTATAATGAACTATTATTCAATATCTGAGTATACCAAATCAGCAGCAGAGTCAAATCATAAATTAAGAACCTATATCAGTTGTACCAAGAAACATAAATGTTGTTCTAGCTAGGTAGAAATGCGGCAGCATTACCCATGAGTCAAGTAGCAAGCCTACAACAAAAATGAACTATACAACCTACCAAAAAGAACTATATAACCTTCTAAGCAGCAAGCCTACTGCAAAAAGTTGTTGTTGAAAATTTGTCATAATCCCCCTGAAGTTCATCAACAACATTCTTGCAATCCCCAATTCAATGCAAATTGATTAGTCGCCACCATTGATTCTTCGATCACAGGTTCAACTGGTTGTTGCACTACTTTGGACATAATAGAATATAAGTCCCCCAAGTCGTTTCAAATTATTATACCACTTCCCACACTATTAGTCCCCCAAGTCCCCCGATGCCAACGGCTTCAATATTTTAGAGGATACCTCTCCCAGGTTGCTTGGAGCTTCAACAATAAATTTTGGTGGATTCCACCCTTTTTCTCCATCCATTACCTTGTTCCTGTTCGATCATTTACACCAACAAACCATATATTACCCTCATTACCGGTCAATTCCAATACAGATTTAGAAACTAAAGAAATTACAAATAACCCTTATTACCTGGGAGAACATAATTCTAATCAGATAGGAATGTATACCTGGGAGAACTCGTGTCCCTGTGAATCCTTCGATTTAGATCTGCAAAATCAAACAAATAATCAAATCTCTAATTGGAAACATTCATAACACCGTTATTGAAATTTATAGATCTAACACAAAATAGAAACACTATATCACTTCCACACTATAATTTCAACACAAAAATAATTGCGCACCCACCAAATCTCAAAAGTTATGCAGGGTACGAAAATTAAATATCAAAAGAAAAACTTTCGAAAAAGCCCTAAATTCATAGCCCTAAAAATTTGTACAACCACAGCCCTAAAATCCAATCAAGTTTACAATACCCAATCAAGTTTAAAAAGCCCTAAAATCCAATCAAGTTTACAATACCCAATCAAGTTTACAAAGCCCTAAAATCTACGCAATCAAGTTTACAACAATCAAGTTTACAATCAAGTTTACAAAATATGTGTAAGTGCGTGTATGAGATCAGAAATAAAAAAGATCACACACGCACACGCAGAAATCATAAATCTAAAATCGATATGAATGTGTGTATGTGTGTGTGTGAGAGTGAGTGTGAGTGTGCGTGTGAGGCATAGGAGGGGAAAAAGTTGTGTGTGTGTATGCGTGTATGTGCGTGCGTGTTTAAGAGGGTGAGTAAACAAATCGCATGATTATTAGAAGTTATTTCAGTGTCGTCATAATGCAAGTAACCCATATGCCTATAGCATAATAATCCCTAGTTAGTTCTTAAACTGTTGGGGGTGTAAGTACAACAAATCTCATGATTAAGCTAAAGCCCTTTGTTTTACTCTTGAGCTCCCAGAAATATAAGTTTATCTTAGAATTATTAAAAATATCAGTGTACCAGAAATATAACAAAACAATATCATCTTTTTCTTTGACCAAACATATAATCAACACACACACACACACATACTCATATTAAAATATGTACATATATATACCCATTGTAGTCCTCCAAGGTTGGTACATTATTTGATAAATGTAATGAAAGAATTTAAACCAATATGAAACATAAGAAAAATTAAATTCCAAATTGCAGTCTTTCAAAACAATAAAGCTACCCGTTTTGATCATTAAATAGAGAGATGTGTATGAAAAAGGAAATATTTTCAATCAAACACCCCATATATAAAAGGGAAAAACTATATACAACCCTAGGATTAAAAAAATCCAACTTGGAGTTTTTCAAAACAATAAAGCTACCTATTTAGGTCATTAATTAGTAGACAGATATGTATGAAAAGGAAAGATTTCTAATCAAACAACCCGGATATAAAGGGGAAAAAACTCATTATAGCCCAAGAATTCATATAAGAGAATGTAATTGATTTTGCAAAGTAGAATTGTGAGAGAACAAAGAATATACCTGAGAGAAGCACAATCATTAAACATATATTATGCCTGCAAAATAGAAGAAAAAAAACCTAATGACAGCAAATTAACCATTTTCAAACCAATAGAAAAAACTAAACATAATACAACAAAACAAAAAGAATCTAACCTTTTAAGAAAGGGTCAATAGAATATAGGAAGGATACCTGCAAATCCATCAAATTAGAATGAACTAACCTTTTAAGAAATTAGTAGCAGAAATTAGAAGAATTTTGAAGAAAACCCAAATCAAACTGCAAAAGAATATTTCATAAAAAAATCAAATCAAATCCCCCAAACCTGTAAATTATACCCATACATCAAACTCAAATGAGGCACCAAATTAGTACCTAAAAAACAAAACAAACTAATAAATGAGGCGCTTAAAATTTGAATCGAAAATAATTAAAACCGATTTAAACTCCAAATAAGAAAATTATGGATATATTTATCTGTGGCCAAGCCAAAAAAATTAAACATTGGTGCCAAATTTGGAACGAAGAACCGTGTAAAAAACTTTGTGAACTAAAAACCCCCAAAAATTTGTAAGATCTGAAAAATAGCCCTAAAAAAAGATCTAAAAATATTTAAACTCGAAATAAGAAAATTATGAATATATTTATCTGTGGCCAAGCCAAAAAAATTAAACATTGGTGCCAAATTTGGTTAAAGAACCGTGTAAAAAACTTTGTGAACTAAAAACCCCCAAAAATTTGTAAGATCTGAAAAATAGCCCTAAAAAAAGATCTAAATATACCTAGTGGTTGCTAGCACTGGTTGGAGAGTTGAAGATCTTGGTTAAATACCTCTTAATCCATGATCAAACCTAGAAAATCAAACAAAAAAAACCCTTGCTTGAAAATCAAACAAAGCGCGGAAGGAGAGAGAGAGAGATTACCTTTAGGAACCTAATGTGGGAGGCTTTTTGTTCCGGCTGCATTGGATCGTAGTGTGGGAAGGATGAGGGCTTGGGAGGGTGGTTATGTTGAAGTTGAAGAGAGAGTAGAGAGTGTCCTGGGAAAAAGTGAGATGAGAAAGTGAGAGAGGAGTGTGTACTCGGTAGTGTGTAAAACTTTGTTAGTGTTAATTTCCAATTTTATCCTTGTATTTGAATTTTGGGTAAAAGGAGGAAAGGAAATGAAGGGTAAAAAAGATGGGGAACTCAAATATGTAAAGGACAAACTTGTCTTCCAAATTTGTGAATAGTGAAAACACCATCCTACTTTATTATATATATATATATATATATATATAGCAAAAGAGAAGAGAAATAACAAGAAACGGGCCAGAGCCAGATTTGTAAAAATATTTATTTGAGCAAGTATTTAAAACTGCAAAGATGTAATTATTATGTACATGTTAGTTCCGAACTCTCACTTGAGATTCTCACCGCTCCTCTAATGTGCACACCTAGGGCACGTCTACCCCAACCTAATCGTTTATAATATTCCCAACTAGGTTATTGACATGAACTCCTAAATATATCTCAAGGGAGTAATTCGTATCGCCCACACAATACGTTAATAATATTCTTTTATCCCAGTTACCCATTTTATATTCACTATTTTGATAGGAATTCTTTTATCCTCTGGAATTACTTTACTTATCCATATTTATACATTTTCTAATTTCACACATTAGAATCATTCATTCTCAAGTATATTTATATATATACATATAGTCACATCATCCCTATATATATAACCTGCGCCCCTTAGTTAGGACCACTTGGTGCAATGCATACTCTGCTATTGTGTCCCGGTGCATCACTTGCTGCTAAAAGGACAATTGGCTAGGCGTCTTTCACGAACCGTAAATCTCATAACACAAATATTGGAGGCGAACATACTCACCAGCTAAATGGGTTACGTACAGATCTGGGCTCCCATTCAACCGTAGAAACTATCCTACGTAACAGATAGCACATATCCAAGTTCATACGCTCTAGGTAGAAGTCAATATCCCCGCATCAGGTCACCCAGGATAAGACCGTCCACTGCACGAAACCTCTGCTCGATAGCAAGCAGCGTAGGTATGATATACACATAATAAATCAATACATAGGTATGCACACAACCTATTATAATCTCTAGGTATTTACACAACTAAGTATCATCCTATTCGTCGTATTACTTTCACTTAATACTCTCGACGAATTATTAATTATGATTATGATCCCCCTCCTAATTTTCGAAGGGTTATTCATCCCACTTATGCCCAAGTCTTAAATCAAACTTGTCTTAGTATATCATCACTTAAAATCTCAGTGTAATTCATTACAGTTCTTGCATTTCAAGTACCGAAGGATGTCCTAGAGGTCCACAATTCAATTCTGGAAAATACAGCGGGGAGGTCCGAACCTATTAAGGAAAACGATCAAGGCCCGTTTTATATGAAAAACGGTTCGGTACTTTTAATGAAAAGCAATCCAGACCTTTTAATGAAAAAAAGATCTGAACCTTTTTATGAAAATGGTCCGGACCTATTATTAAGGAAAACGATCCGGACCTATTAAAAAGCGGTCTGGACCTCTACCTATAAAAAGGTAGCTCTACCTAGATATGTTCTCTTCGCCATTTCAACACCTCTAACCTCTATGAATCATTCCCAATCACCAATCAACCATTATAAATCATCTTCCTAGCATGAATGTATGATTTTCACTAATATAACATCTGTAAATCATCACCCATCATTATTATAATTCAAAATCCCCAAATTTCGATCATAAGAACCCTAGTTTCCCAATTTTCAATTAAAGAACCTAACCAACCCAGATTTGTTCATCGATATAATTTCCAATTTTGTGATTAATCCTCTACATACATGAAGAAATTGAACTACTAATCAAATCAGTCCATAATCATAAATGAAACCTCCAATTTTCACTCAATTTCATATGTAATTCCTGATCAAATTCACCTACACTAACATGAGAATGATTACTGCTAAAAGAAAGCAAGTAATAGACACTTGCCTCAAATCTGAATGTCTTATCCGCTGGTGATGTTGGTATAGATGCATTCCTCACGCTTCGATCTATACGATGGTAGTGGTGGTTGTGCAAGGTGGTGTTAATTGGCCTTCCTCCTTTGGGATTTTCCCTCCCTCACCCTTTGTGGTTCTCTCTTGATTTATGTGTAAATTAAACCTAATAGAACTCCCGTAATTGATATACTAATTATCTCATTTTTTCCCATTTTAATTCCCCAAATTTCCAAATGACAAAACTACCCCTACGGGGTGTCGGTTAGGCCTAAAATTACCCCGGAGTTTAAATAAAATGCACGGGTAGAGTTTTTCGACTATCTCGACCCTTACGGACTCAATGGCGCACTCAAAATTACCATACGAGCTATAAAAAAATAATTTATCTTTTTATCCCATATAATTAGTCCCGACAAGACTCACACGCGCGTCCTGACTTAAAATACCAAACGGTCATATTTCGCACTCCGACAATTTATAAAGATTATATAATTGCATATTACATATACCCACAGTAATAATCAATGATTTTAATCAATAAGTATTAACTCTTGGCAGCTAGTTAATAATTATTTTAAATTTGAATTAATTAATAATTAAATTTCCTGACCTTTTTAATTCAATTAATCCAACAATAATAATTAATCCCATAATTATTTAATATCATAAAAATATGGGGTATCACAGTACGTGGCTTACGTTCTACTGATATTAAGTATAGTTGATGTGATTCATATACAAGTTCGATTGGGTATGGTACATCGAACACTGTAAAGGAGGCCAACGAAGGGAGTTAGAAGGACTGCAGGAGGGAAGGGCTCAGCATAAGTCTTGGAGTGTCCAGGAAATAGTAATTGCGCTAGAGATCATCATAATGTTATTCGAGTAGATGACGAGCATGATATTCTTTCGGGGATGGAAATTTCCCAAACGTCATTGTAGAAAATAGTGGTACAACTTCAGACTCACCCAACATTATAAGTAGGGAGGTAAGGATTGGCCTTGTGAACTTCGTAACCGGCGAAGGGATACGGAAACTTGATAAAGGGATCCGTAGGTTGAGATTTGAACCTCGGGAAGAATAACTGGGAGTGAATGAGAAAGTCGGTTTAGGATGACCAGTGTGATGTCGTCAAGATCCTTGGTTTGCAAGCTTACATAAATGCTAGGGACCCATTGAAATATTTCAGATCAATGGAATTTACTACCAAGTGACGGTAGGTTTAGTCAGGACAGGCAAGGCAAACACCGAGTACCATAGGACAAGTGGGGCCCAAGGAACACCAAAGGTAGCAGCCTGGGTTAAGACTACTAAGTCTGTGAGAAGGACCGCCATGTAATACCCAGTAGAGATAGAGGAATGGGAATGCCACGGAGATGTGTCTTACTTTTAAATAGTAGGGACACATGTGTGAGCCCAGTCCACCTTAAGTTAGGGGAAAAGAGTGTTAGGCCTACTGGGGCAACGATTTACAGTAATTTTGGTTCGGATGGGACGAGGGTGTTATGCCGAAGAACCATTTGAGCCACTAGCATTATTGACTATTGGAAGTATGAGTTTTATACTCAAGTTGTAGGATAAGTTTTATGTGACACGAGCGAGTCACATTATTCTATTAGCACTAGATTTGCGTGTGAGACGAGTTTAGTGGGTATATCGTTGATAGCACTATAATGTGTATATAGTTGCCTTTGTATAGCGGGAATCTCTTTTGTACTAATCGCAAGAGGGTAGGTGCAGACACAGGGAGTATATGGATGTTGGAATTACTCATTCTATTGAGGTGTCATTCGAGTATAATATTACTCTGGGTATGGACTGATTAGCGATGTAGGTGGAACAATAGAGGGCAATGGTAGCAAGGCCATCGTGTTTAATGTTCCAGGGCAGGATGTGTTGTTTGACGAGGCCTCACCTGAAAGATGGTCGATCTCGCATTAATATTATATTATGGTGGATACTTCGTAGAGCATAGATGTCTCATTGTAGTTGATCCCGGTACGTAGGGACTTTGTGATAGGATTCAAGGAATATTGGGTCTATTATCGAATGGATAGATAAAGCTCATTATTATGATTAGCGCTAATGCCTAGTGATAGTGATAGTGATAGCACAGTGTTATTTAACTACTTTAGAGATACGGGAATTAGGATTTATAAGTATATGGTTGGGGGTAACATCTGAGTGTCCCTATTATGTGTTTGAGGCATACGAAACTCAATCACCACCAATACTAAGTGATAACGTATTGGGGAAAGTTCCTTGTCTAAGTGATGATGCGAGATGAAATTCGCATGAACTTTTATAAATGTCGGGAGTAGAGGGACGTTGATGGATGCCAAGGCATCAATTTTGAATGCAAATCCTCGAACATGTCGAGGAAACACTTTGAGCTAAGAGTTATAATACAGTGTAAAGACAGTAGAGCCGGTAGTGCTGGGAAAAAGCACTAAAGCCTTATTCTCACCATGAGTCGAAGGTTGGGAAAATCTCAAGAGGAATTAAATTACGTTTAATGGGATGATTGAGAAGACCCATGCTTTATAACTCGATCGAGAACATGAGGAAAATCTTGAGAAAAGTTTATGACGTTTGCAATGGTTGTGCAGATATGTGCGATTTATAGGGTGTATGGGCACCCTGGTTAGTTGGTTTATAAATCGTCCGAGATAGAGGGGCATGGAAATTAATGCGTGTAAAGTATACATATGGGGCAGTTATCAATTAAGCTAAAATGGTATGATGGCTTCAACATCGTATGAGAAGGACGATGATCCAAGTATATATGTGCTAAGAGAGATAGCACACTCTAAATAGGTTAAAAGGTTATTGGAAGCCATTCAAAAGATATCTCTTGATAAAGATGAGTTCCAACTGTTGTGGGAAAATAGAGCGAAGCTTTGCTCAATCAATTAATGAGAGTGGCTTGCGTGCACATAGAATATTGATGACTATATGGTAAGAAGACCCAAAAAGTGTGTCAGTTGCGAAAAGTGCACGGACCGTGACTATTGGTATACCCCAGGGGAAGAAGGGGAGTATAAATCACAACTTAAATCTAAGATATTATAAGTGGAAATTTGTGAGGGGTGAGACATAGTGAGACTGTCTCCGGATGCACGACTCATAGATGGAAAAAAGGTTGGCTCGAGATGATCAACCGGAATTTGATAGCAAGCGTACGGTTCCAGTGACGGAATGGGTAGGTAGACTGCTAAAATGCATTGATGGGCTTCCAACATCGTGACTAGGGTAAGAATTCCTCCGAGTTTCTAGAATGGATTAGCTGAGATGAAGTGATTGTTATGATCTCTATGAAATAAGGATTGCACCGGTGCAAGGTGCCTCCCAATATTGTTATGAATCAAGATGAGATACTCCAATCCCACCTCTGATGGGGATTATCAGGAAGCGATGGGGAAAGATTTTTTTCTCGGGCATATGGTAGCACCTATAGGTCGAAGGTTAGACGAGAGGTGGTTTATTATGCTAGCTAATGCGAGTAGTGCGTGTGGTGCCTTACAAGGTAATTGCGGGTAGAAAATACCGTTGGTAGAGTGTGTGTAAGATATTTTACCGGTTTATTAGGCACCCGGTACTTTTTGAGGTTTGGCGTGGAAAGCCTTATCGTCCACCCTCTAGTTGATTAGAGGTGAGGGGATAACTAGATTTTTGGACTGACCGTGATTTGGAGTTCGTTGTTAAGAGTGGAGTGAATTACAAACTATTTTGGGTGACTTTTAAATTTCGTAAGAGCTACGCCACCGTGAACCGAAGTTCTAAATACTCACTGTAACACCCCGTGTTTTTATTAATTAATTTAATTAGTTAATTGGAATATTCGAGAAAAATAAATTTTTGAATTTAATAATTTTTATTGACTAAATATGTTTGTAATGATTTTAGAAGAATAAAACTTCAAGCGGAATTGAAATCGGAGTTAAAACGGATTTTATACGAATTTTTAAATATTTGTCCCTTATATTTTTTAAGCAAAACTGCCAGTTTTTCTGGGCGATCGATCGATCGACGCCTGGGCATCGATCGATTGATGCCTTCAGAAAACGTATGCTGAAGTTGTTTTTAATTGAGTTTTTATAGGATTAGGACTCCTAATCACTATATAACCTTGTTAATCCGTAGGGGGACTTCTCAAAATCAATTTTTCTCCAGTTTTTCACCAGAGAACACTTCCAAATATTTTTCCTCTCACTCATAATCATCAACCTTCTTCATAATCAAGATTTTGTCACAAGTTTTGGGAGGCTTAAGTGGGGCTTAATCAAGTTTGTTTAAGAACACTTCTTTGCTAATTTTTCGAGAGGAATCCAGATTTCTAATCAAATTTTCAACACAATCTTCACAGGCATGAATACTCTATTCTTATCTTTTAGTATTATGCGTTTTAAGTGTCGCCTAAACACTTAATTACATGCTTTCTTAAAAATCATTAGTAACTTAATTAGAAAAAGTGGACACTAATTATGGGATTGTTTTTATAAAATCCTTTAAGATGAATAATATTCAAAACCCTTTGGGTACGTAGGATTCGTGAGTGATTTTGGATTTTATTGGTGTAGGTTGCATGTAGAAAAATTCTAGTTTTAAAATAAATGGATTTGGGGGCGTATAGCTCATGTAATTTGTGTTGAAACAATGAAATTATAAGTTTGATGTTTTAAAAGATGAAATAACGGTATATTTAATTTAAATAATTAAATGAGATTAATTAGAGGTTTATGACGAGGTGATAATTAAATTAAGGTTTAATTGAATTGGACTATAATGCATAGTTTTATACGTTGATTAATTATGCTTGTTTGTGTGACTTGTTGGTATTACTATATTGCCTTTGTGACGATGGGTTGTGGGTAATTTTTGCTCTCCCTGTATTTTAGGATGCCTTCTAGGTATGGGACTAGTGGGTAGGCCTTTTAATGATTTACGCCTTCTAGATATGAGACTAGTGAGGGTAGATTACCGCATTTTTATCATCTTGGGGGTGGGCTGATTTTTGGTACTTTTTCATCGTTACGCTAGCATAGGCATGAGACTAGGTCGAAGTTCAGGATATAAATTCTTCCTATACATAGGGCAGGACGTAATAATAACTTGGGGACCCTTAGTTATGGTACTAAGGGGTATTTTGAGGATCTCACATCGATTAAAAGGGTGGGGTGATTATAAATTGTGAAATTGAGAATTAATGCTTAAGATAAAAACGGGTATTAAATTTGTGGGGACATAATGTGTCTGGGCCGACAGTTTAAACGGGTCAGAGGGCGATTTATGTCTTATCGTGTGTGGAACCTTGTCATGTGTCGGGGTCGACAGTTTAAACGGGTCAGAGGGCGAGTGACAAGAGGAAGTGTGACACTTTAATAAAAAGTGAGAACTATAATAAAATTGGGTTAATTAAATAAAATTAACTCCGTGGGGATTGGGAATTTAAAATTATATTGGTGTGTTATTCTAAAATGGGGATCTCTCGGGTAGTTAGTGATTTATATTTATCGCGGTAAATTATTCCGTTTAATTTAAAATATTCTATTGTGATATTTATTGCGTATAATGTTATTGTCTGGATTCAAGGATCCTATATGAGGGGAGTAGTGTGTATTCTTACTCGCGGCTTTGGCCCTGACCCATGCGTTGACTAATCTTTTTCAGGATTAGAATTGGAGAAGCTGCATAAGTTTATAGGAGTTATCATTTGGAGGTGTAGCTAGAGCTAATTTACTTTATCGCTTTGTTTTAGTTTAGACTTTCTTTTCAGTCGTATTTAATTATGAGACTTCATTTGAGTTTTATTGGGCCATTCGGTTCCAAAGTTATTTAGAGAATTTCTTTTAGGATTATTTCAGATTTTATTTAATCATTCTTGGAGAATGGATATTTGGAGTCAGCATGTGATGGATCTTTTATCGCTTAGTTGTTTACGATCATTTGAGATTGATTCAATTATTTATCTTATGGACTGATTTATTTATGTCTAATATCTGTCTCATGCTAAGAATGGTATTTATTTAGTTCACGCCTGACATAGTTCGACGGCGGTGGCTGGACACCCCGTCTGTCGAATTTTGCGGGGTGTGACATTCACATGAGTCGTCAGAAGTTATCGTGATTCCTCCTATAAAGGAAGTATTTATTTGTGGTGGGTAAAGGGAATTGGCGCATTGGGAGGTGTGGACTTTCTCAGTATGGAGACAATATAGCCAGTATTGAGATCATATGGCTATTAGAGCGTATCACTACGTAGTGAATTGAGCAAGTTTGTTGAAATTTGAGTCTACAGTGATTACGCCTTTTCATAGGTAAGTACCACTAGTGGGTGTATAGTGGAGTAACCCTTATGTTATTATGATTTGGATTTGAGTACTAGAGGATGTCGTGATTTTAAAAATTCTAAGTTTTAGTGCTGGCCTTGTCCTAATTTTGAGGATGAAATTACTTTGTAATGAGGGAAGTATGCAATACCCGATATTTTTACGTATTTATAATTTAATTAATTCAAAAATTAATTGGATAAATACATTTTAGTTAAATTACATGCATGACGTAGTTTAATGTGATTAAATAATAAAAGTGATTATTAAATATTAACCGAGAGATAGAGATTGATTAATATTATGTTATGAAATTTACTATCTGTGTGAATAGTAAATAATGGTGGATTTTTTATATATGGCATAGTGAGTGATATGTGGGTATTTTAAGTTATCTCACTGGGAGTCGCGTGTAAACCATTTTGAGGTGAGAAATGAGAAATGTACTTTAAGTGACTCGAAAGATAATTTAGAGGTCATGAATAATATTAGAAGGGTCTAAATAGTCAGAATAGTGTATCCGGGGGTATAGTTTGGGTCCTGGGTCAGTTTTAGACCAAACCGACACCTTTTGAGGGTAATTTGGTCATTTTAAAAATAAGGGTTAAAAGACCTACGAAAATTAGCACCCTATATCTGGTAATTAGAATTGGGGGTTAGGGTTACTCACAAAACTTAGAGAGGTTATTAGAGAGAAGAGGGAAACCAATTCCAAAGATAAAAAAGGGATTCTTAAATAATTAGACTTGAATCTTGCACCCAAATCATCCAAGGAAGAAGGATGGAGGAAGAAGAAAATCAATACACCATCAACAACATAAAATCAGACCCTACAAACTAGTAGGCAAGTGTTTATTGCAAATTAAATTCAAGTTATAATACCATGTGTAGGGATTTTTAAGAATTGGTTGATTCTATTAAAAAAAACCTTGAATTAAATGTATGAATTGATCACATGTTTGGGTAGAATTGCATGTAGAATGAATTCCTAAGTAAAGATAAAATTAAATTTGAATATATTTGATGATTAACATGGAATCTTTATGAGTTCTTGGTCGAAGAACATGAATCTTGAACAACTTAGGGTTTAATTGAAGAACACAAGATGTCAATCTACTAGAATTTTTTACATAACTTTAAACGTATTCCATTTGAATTTTACTTCGAATTAGAGTGTGAACCATACATTCCTGGAAAGGTCTATCGCTTAGCTATCCAATTAACTTGTAATCAAGTCAATCGGAGTTGAGGGAGTAATCGACATGTTACTACAGGATGTTTGATCTGCTAGCATAGTATCAACCAAAATTTTAACGTGACTTTAAACGCGTACGATTTGAATTTTACTTCGAATTAGAGTGTAAATCATAAATGTATGGACAGGTCTATCTATTAGCTTTCCAATGAACTTGGAATTAGGTCAATCAGAGTTCTGTAGAGGGAGAAATCGAACTTTTACTAGAGGGTGTTTAATCTGCCAGAAAATTTATGATTCGTTTCGGTTGCCAGAAAATGTGAGATCTTTCTTTTTAAGCCTCAAATGCCTAAAATTTTATCGGGGAAGTAATTACGACCTTGATGAAATATATTGCTGGAATAATGATACGACAATAGTCTATGATTGAGTGTTGGACTTTAATTTTGTGAGAGAATTAAAGTGGAGATTCATAGGCTTGATTGTGATGTATTTTAATTCAAGATGATAAGAATATAATTACGAAAAAGCGTGATCGCGCTTAAATTTATTGGGTTAGTAGTTTAATACGGGTAACTACCGAATTGATATAACAAAGGGTAACTAGGACCCTTAGAGTTGTGTGAAAACTCTTATATCGTAAGGTAAATAGTACGACAAATATCTGAGAGAGATATACTACGTACTAATGCATATTATCGGGTTGAGTGAACACCTATTGATGCATATTAATATATAGGTTGTGTGAATACCTATAGTATACTAAATAAAAAAATTGGTGATCGAAGTATGAGTCCGATCTAATAACGAGTAGAGAGAATACTCGAATAATTACGAAAAGTGAAATAAATTCATAAAGCAAACAAGTACAGTGAATATTGGAGAGAAATATATTACATACAAGTATGAATAATTTGGTTGTGTGAATACCTATATATTTTTTACTTAGGTTGGGTGAATACCTGCAGAGCCTATATGATATTAGAGTTGAGGATTATACCGAGCCAATATTCTATTATTTCATTTAAATTTGAAGTCGAGGATTAGACCGGGTCAATGTAAAGGATAGGAGAAATGGAGTCGATGATTAGACCGGGCCAATACTCCTTATAGTATATATTGTGCGTGAAATATATACTATATAAATAATCTACTTGGGTAGAATGGTAGATGATTATTTGATGTGCATACATCTAAACGATAAATAAATTGGGATAATTGGAGTCGATGATTAGACCGGGCCAATTATCCTTATAGTCTATATTGTGTATGAAATATATACTATATGAATAATCTACTAGGATGAAGTAGTAGATATTTAGATGACGTGAATACATCTAACTATTAACTTAAGCGGAGAAAGCTTAATGGGAAAAACATAATATTAGATAGTGAGCATCTAATGAATAAGATTAAATGGTCAGACTTAACTTTCAAATAAGAAGCTAATATATGTGACATGTTACTTGGAAATTTATTAACAATATGAGAGGTGTTAATGAAACTTAGTACTGTATGGGCGGTACGGGAACTTAGATGTGTAGATAAGTTCAGACGAGTATTATAGTCTAAATAGCTTGGGTAGTTGTAGCTATAATAGACTAAGTATAAAACGTTAGGCATGCATTATAGATGAGAGGTGAGGAGAACTGAAGAGAGAGTGTACGTGAACATGTGTAATCAAGAACTAAATTTTATTGTGATAAATGCTTGCTAAATATTTTCAAAATGTTTTGAGTATTAACTCTTGCTATAAAATATTTTCAAAACCTTTTAGGTGTCCAGCCACAGGGACGCCAGGATTGAAGATTTCATTCCAGGGACTAGGAGTTGTAGCACTGTGGATGCTGACAGGATCTTGATTCGACGATTATACCCTTCTGATCTAGTGTAGGATCTTATTTTATATTCCTTGTATGAACATGTTTTCCTTTGACGGTTTAAAGTTATTGAGTTCTTTTGAGTATTGTGGATTGTAGTTTTGAACTTTTAGTCGATGGTTTATCGACAATTCTTTCATTCATATATATTGTGTTGGATTAAACTCTAGTATACTCTGAATATTTTATTTAGATTTTCGTATGGTACATTTTATTGTGTTAACGAAAGATAAAATTTGGCACTGGTCTAATTTCACTTAGGTGGTTAGTAATTAAAAAAATTTCGACAGTGATGCTAAGAATGAACCATATGGGAAACCTGTTTTAATTTAATAAAGGCCTGATCACCCGATCTTTAATTAAGCGAGGTGTCACAAAAGTGTTAACCACTGCTAAGACATCCTTACTAGACCTATACCCAACAAGCACTCTTAAAATTATGGTGAGAGCATAACTACCTGAAAACCACGTCGTTTCCGCGGTGTCAAATATAATTAAATTAATAAGTCGCATAAGACATTATATGAACAATGCTACCAATTTCTCATAAGATCACAAATAAATTTAATTTCATTCGTTCTCTCAATTTTTGTAATTAAACAACTTATTTTATGAAACTAATATAATTTCATCATCAGGCAAGTTCATGGTGCACACAATAATAATTTCTCTTTTATTCACCTACATAATTTTATATGAATTCATAAGTCCCTTTTAATTAATAAGGGTACTAATATTTTCTAACATGCAAACCTACATCCATTAGCGAAAATCCATCATCTACCCTAAGCACACAAGGGTTATAAGTCTTAATTCATATTAACATTTTTCATAAAAATAGTCCCAATCTAGATTTCACTTTCCCTATTTAAGGTTTCTTGTTTATTTTAATAAAAACATGTAAATTATTGTTTAGGCGATATTTAAAATGCATAATACTAAAGAGAAAGAATAGAAGTATCCATTACTTAGAAAAATCGATTGAAAATTCGGATTAGATGGTTGTGTTCCTCCTGAAAAATCAATAAAGACTCTTTCTTGAACAATCTTGAGAAAACCTAATTTAGATCTTCAAAACTTGGATTGAAAGTTGTGTTCAATGGGGTTTAGGTTTTGTAGATGAGAGGGAAGTAAATTATGGGAGGCACTGATTTTTTAGATAGCTAAAATGTGTTTTAAAAGTCCTAAACCTGTCACTTTATGTTTATATACCAAAAAGAATTTGAGTCCTAATCATACACAAACACTATTTTCCCAAATTATAATCTCGATTTAAATTCCACTTAAAACCTTGTTTTTTTTTATAAAAATCAACATTTTTACATACCAAAATTAAATAGACTTCAAAATATTATTTTACTAAAATTTTTAAATTCCTAACAGATTTCATGTTCCAAAAAGACGGGGTGTTACAATAGCCTTTAGCATTGATTTCTTGTGTGCTTTCCAATACGTGTAATTAAACCCATCAAACATCGATGGCCTAGAAGGTTATATAAAAAAATGTCTGGATTCATACCTAAACAAATTATAGATACCTGCTCTGATCCCACTTAAAAAGGTGATAACTTACTTATAACACTAAAAGGTTCTAATATAGAGATGGTGCAACAAACACACAAACTAGTTTTATATTTTTCAAAATTAATTCAAAGTTAAACAATTTACCCAATTAAACTTAGCACCAATTGAAATTCTGTTACTAAAGTCGATTAATAAAATTAAACTATATAAGTAACTCGGAACAGTTTTTGAAGAAACTCTTTTCTTAAAAACCAAAACTATTTGAACACAAGATGTGTTTAATAAAAGTATGTACGAGATCTATTCAAGATTTGATCAACAGGTTTATAAAACAGTTTAAACAAACTTTCAACTCAGCACAACCAAGAATGAGATGAGAAGATGTAGGAAGATTAAGAACAAGATTTTTACGTGGTAAAACCTCACCCAACTGAGGAAACATCCACGACTCCCTCTACGGAGTAAAACAAAAATTCCACTATAAACAAATTTTAACAGTTACAAACTATATAACAAACATGCATACAACTCATACCTATATAAGTTTACGAATGTACCCTCTGGTGTCCTTATAACTTCTCTGCAGTTCTGATTGTTGATGTTGTTCCCCCAGTTTGTTAACTTCTAAATTGTTCAAGTTCTTTACGTCGACTCTTGTTCACAAGATCTTATTACCAATACTTTTCGTGTGGTAGGGTGAAAGTGTTTGTGGAGGTGCTCTCTAACACATGCATGCACACACACACACACTTATTATGTACAAACAGTCCTAACAAATTACATATAAGACTATATGCAATGACTTTTCTTTTTCTCTCTTCTCACAAGACTTAACATTTTTTACCTTTAAAGCAATCCCAGAATCCACGACTATCTTGCTCAGAAGACGTATCAAGATCTTAATCAATCTCTATTTTTGAAAAGATTTTTGAGATTGAAAACCACCAAGTGCGATTCCAAACTAGGTCAAAGGTCTTGTTTCAAGAGAACTAGAAACAGAAAACATTATTGTTGATTTCAAAGTTAAAGACATTTACAGAAAGAAAATCAACAATATATTTCTCAAGCTGAGAAATAAAAAATGCAAACTAAGTGTAATATACCATGAAGAACTCAGATCTGAAATTTCTATATACCAGAAAAATAGATCTAAGAAAATGATTAAGTTGGAAACAAGATCTAAAGAACAAAGAGGTTACAGCAACAAACCAACTCTCAAATCACCTCGCAAACACTCAAATACTCAAGGTTGTGTTTGCGAAAATACAGGGGTTTGAAGGTTTATTTTTGGTTTGAACTATTTGGACGATTTAGGGTTAGGGTTAGGTTTTCTAACTCTTTCTCTCTCTTCTGGTTTCTCTCTTTCTCTCTCTTTTCTCTCTTCTCTCTCTACTCCCTTTTTTTCTCTCAAAGGACGAAATGGCAAAAAGTCTCTGAAGGCTGAGAGTAGAAGACTTTTTATAAGAGGCTGAGAAGGTTCAAGAATAAGGATTGAAATCAAGGGATCAGATTTAGTCAAGATCAATTGACTTGGATCCAATGGTTCACGTTAAGCGATGATTAAAGTTCACCTGATTGGTTCTTAAGGGATTCACAGGGATCATAAAAGGGCACATGCAGATCATTGATAAAAACGATCCAAGGGTTGAAAAACAGACGCTAGTTTACTCTCTATCAACAAACACACTTATCACCAATCAGAAGGCACCGAGTGTTGGACAATTAGAGGAGATGAAATGCGCGTCTAAAGTAATTAAAATCACACCCTGAATTCTCTTCTGCTTTCGGATTCTACCCAAAGTAACTTTAGGCCAATTAAACCAACAATATGAAATAGCAGATTAACCCCACAAACTTTTAAAGCCAAGTTTTAATTAATAAAACCTTATTTTAAAAAGTTAATAAAATCCCCAAAAAATATTTAAAAACCAATATTAGGGATTTAAACGCACTCAACATATGTACACACATTATTATGCAATATGAGATGTATATGATCCATTCTACTGTGTGTGAGTGTTGGTAATGAGGTCTAGATCACTTCAATCAATGATGAATAGTAGTGCAAGCTCTGGGGTTCTTTGGATTCTAGGTTAGACATAATTTTGTCACAATTTCCAAACTAGATGAACACTTATACAATATAGACTCAAGTGAGTCAAAAGTATAAGGTGCTTCACCAATTAACCAATTATTGTGTTAAAATAGATTAACCAATTTTATCTTTATCCTAAATTATGCATATAGGTTATAGCAAGATAAAATAAATCAATCCACACAACACATTGATGTATGAGGAAAACCCACAACTAAAAAAATCTCGTATGGACCAACCACACAAATTCCTTATGGACCACGAGTAAGACTTACATAACCTAATTTATACCCTCTAAAGCCTTCATGTTCCCCGTTACTTTAACATTCTGGCATCCATGTGCAGGAGTCCACCCATGGAACTACCACAATGTGTGAGTTGGTACACGTCTCGATATCCACCGAACAAGCTCAACAACCGTATACGGATCTGAACATGGAATCCACCTATTCTTCACCGTAACTCTACAACACGCTACCCTCATGTGTAAACAGAAAACCAAATACGAATTCCACTACACGAAACATGTTCTCAACAAGATAAAGAAAATAAAAATTCTTGGTGCTCACAAACAAGATCTCAAAGTATATACGACAATACAACTTGGATCTAAAAATATAAGGTGTAGAAGTAGGGTTTAGGAGACTTTGTATATGAATAGGAAATAAATTTTACTAAAAACTCTCATTAAAAATTGATAACATGACCCCTTTATATAGAAAACACATTTTTTAGGTCGCACAAATTTTGAGTGCTCTTTCAAATGAAAATGGGGGTTCGTTTAAATAAAATTGTATATCTCGTTTGAACCAAAACAAAACTCGTTCAAATGAACAATCAATCTCGTTTGAACCAACTTTGGATGAGATTCAAAAAAAATTTATGATGGAAAGAGATAAACCTCATTTTATTTTCTGAACCTCGTTTGAACTACAGGAACGCCTCATTTGAACGAATTGCCTAAAGTCATTCGAACGACTTAAATAAAAATAATTGTTTCTTTTAAAAATTTCATCGAAACACCCCTTAAACAATATTTTATAAAACACTTTAAAAAACACCCAAAACTAAAAATCCAGGAATCAAATATATATTCATTCACACCTGAGAGGTTCCGATACGATGATGAGAAAACGAGGCACGAAACATGACACGATGATGCAACCGATCTAACTTGGTGGTATCGTGTTCAATCAAACACATCTTAGGCTTGAAAGGAAAACTCACTCAAGTCCCAATCTATGGCTCAAAGGTTTGGACCGAACACAAAATTAAGCCAAAAAATGCATACAAATTGACTCTATAAAAAATTTATCTTAAAAATCCCTTCAAAAGTCTATTTATAAATGATCAGTACAAGAGACATTTATGTTGGTATCTTAAAACTACATACTTTTCAATTAATTAACGATAAGTCCAAACAATATTGTTGCACTTATTAATATAAATGCAATTGCAACTGTAATTGTATTCATCATTATAACTCTATCTACATATGTGTAATTGTATCGATATTAATTAATGTAACTATATATATATATATATATATATATATATATATATATATATATATAATTGTAAAGCGACGTTATTTGCACTCTAAACAATTACTAAAGGACTTCATTTTACCCTCAAATTTGGAACATGAACAAATATACTTCAAGCATCAGACTTAATCATTCATTTCTCTCAAAATTAGATCTAATTATCTTTTTTTAGGAAATTTTACTAATATTTATTTATAAATAATAGCTCAATAAGCTTTATTTTAGATAATTAATATTTAGTTCTTAAAATGGTGATACTATTTTATTTTTAATAAATAAAAAATTTGTAAGGGAAAATTTTTTAATCGAGTCAATTTGTATATTTTTTACTTAATTCCTATTGGACAAAACCGGTTAGAATTTGAGTGTTTATCCTTCAAAAGCCTGATATGTGTTCGATTGAACACTATAGCGGTCAAGTTAAAGTGTTTACATCATTGTGTTGTACATGAACTATTCAACATTAACGGATCTCATAAGGAATGAATGTATATATATATATATATATATATATATATATATATTGATCCTTGAATTTTATATTGGGTGTTGTGTTTATAAAATATTGTTTGAGGGAAGTTTAAATATTTTTTTAAAGGAAAAATAAATTAAATTTTAAATCCTTCAAATGACTTTGTTATGACTGTTAGAACAAGGTGTTATATGTCGTTCAAACGAGAAAGTTATCATTCCCATAAAAATATCATTTAAATCCCGTTCAAAGTATGTTCAACAAGATTGGCGTGTTCACTGGAACGAGAAATGCCAATTAATTCGACCGAGAAGTGCCAATTCGTTCGAATGGCCCTTTATTTTCATTTGAACGAGCTCTAAAAAAATGTGTCGCCTCAAAAAATATTTTTCCATATAGAGGAGTGTTGGCATTGGCTTTTAATGAGAGATTTTGGTGAAAATGTTTCCAATACATATCCAAGAGCCTCCCAAACCCTCATTTTACCGAAATAATTTAAGATCCAAGTTTCATCTTAATATAAGATTTGAGATCTTGTTTTCTGCACCAAAGTTTACTCTTCATCCTTGATTGAGTATTTGTTTCATACGGTGGATTCCATACATGTTGTTTGTTTATGCGCGGTGGACTCCGTGTTCAATTCGTTGATGGTTACTGAGTCTGGATAAATGGATACTTAGGCTAGTGTGGAATCACACATTGTGGTAGTGCGTGGGTGGACTACTTCATGTTGTTATGGTGAAGGTTGAAGAAACAAAGACACGTCAAGGCTTGAAGGGAGCCAAGTTATTTGTGTAAGTATTTTTTCGTGGCCTTTTCTAATTCTGTACATAGTGAATTTGAGTAGTTTGGTCATTCGAAGTTTTTCCCATTGTGGATTTTCCTCGTACATCGATCATTGGGGTTTGTTGCTTCATTTTATCATTGTTCTCGTCTAAATGCATGTTTTAGGGTAAGATATAACTTGATGAATCGTTTAACACGACACTACGTTTAATTGGTTATAAGTTTCATTATGTTAACTTGTTTAAGAAACATTAAATTTTGAAATTTGGTGTGTTTTGACTCTCCATATAACCTTTAGTTGCAGTTGCACTTTAAAATTGGTATCAGAGCATGAGCCTATAATTTGTTTAGGCATGAATGTGTGCGATTTTTATATGGAGGGTCAGTCATTTCCTAAACCACCTATGTTTGATGGGTCTATTATAGGTAATGGAAAGCGCGCATGAAACCGACACTTAAGTCTATAGATGTGTGGGCTTGGTTAATTGTTCTTAAGAGGTGAACCCCACCCATTACTTTAGTAGGAGAAATTTGTGCTCCTAAACGCATAAAAAGTTGGAGTGAGGATGAGCATAAATTGTTTAATTATAATTCCTAAGGTCTAAATGCTTTGTTTTGTGTGGTCACTGCTGAGGAGTTTCGTCGTATTACGGCGTGTGAGGCGCCAAAAGGGGATTATGATATACTTCAACTAACCTATGAGGTAACTAGTATTATTAAGCCTTCTAAACTCATAAATTTCACCATACAGTTTCAAATCATTAGTGTGGAGGAGACTTAAACCTTCAATGAATTTTATATTAGACTATCTAATATTATTAACTCATGATTTAACTTGGTAGAAATAATACCTGATAGCATAGTAGTCAAGAAAAGCTTGAGGTCTTTGCCAGAAAGATTTAATTCAGAGGTGAGTGGTTCTATTTCCTTGGATACTCTTGACTCTACGAAACTTTAGGAACTTATAGGTGACCTTTAAACCTATGAGCTCAACATGTTTCCTTCTAAACAGAAGAAGGAAGAAAAGGACATTTATTTTAATGCCCGAAAAGAAGAAACACTGGTTTTAGATAACGGGTCTTGATAACTAGACTTTTGCGTGTATGTCGTTGTTTCAAGACAAGTTAATCAAAACCTTCAAATATCTACAAAATATAATAATCTAAAGTGTAGAGGTAAGTAAGGGATCAATCCAAATCTAAGGGTGAAACATGCAAGAGAGGAAATATGTAATTCATTTTTTATTTATTTAATTTCTTTTTGGACTTTTTGCATTTTCTATTTTTTTTAGCTTTTTCAATATTAAAACAGTTTTTTGGAGTGGTGAAATAAGACTAAACTAAATCCAAATATCAAAATACTAACTAAAAAGTAAGAGAAGAAACTAAGTAAATCTAACTAAATAAAAATCTAAAATATAAGATGAATGAGGAAATAAAAGTGTGGACTAACAAGGGATAGGATGACACCATATATTCTATTTATCAAAATTAATTATCTCAAGTTAGTATCAAAATCACAAATCAACTCTCATTGCAAATGTAATTTTGACAATAACATTTTAGAAAATTAAATTTAACACTCCTATAACTCCAGAAAAATGGATTTAAACACCATTTAACAAATCACCCGCTAGGATCGATTTATCAAATTAGTTTAAATCATAAAAGGTATAATAGAGTTTAATTTTAAGAAATAAATTCACATTTTAGAAAAACATATCTCTAGTTCGATTCTAAAATGGAAAATAAGACTAGAAATTCGATTTTCTCTCGAAAATCAATACCCTCTCTCGAGGCATAAATCAAAATGTAAGAGTGCAAAATTAATCATCAAATGGACATTTAATTTAAATAAACTAATTAAAATGGGATTAACATCAAATAATGAGATCACCCCACCCCTTGAAAGCGGTTTCTAGCCTAACATGGTGATAAACATAAAATACACAAATGCAATATTACCAATAAACTAAGTAAGAAAAAAAGTAGAGATAAGAGAACGAATCTTAGAATCAAGTCTCCTTGAATTGCAAGTTGAACTACAAACTCTTCAATACAATCCAAACTCTCACACTTTAATCCTCACAAAATCTCTAAAGAAAAATAAAAGATATAAAAAAAAATTATTTACAAAGATGCTTTTCTCTCTATTTTATTTTTCTACTCTAAACTATCTCTCTACAAAAAAATAACTTCTCTCAAATGGTCTTCTCTTTGCTTTTATATTGGGCACATTAGGGCAAGGGGCATAATGGACAAGGAAGGTGCACGTGGTTTAATGAGGTAATGATAGGGCAGTTGGGTGAGGTAAAAATCTTATATGTTAAAAGGGTATTGGGGTAAAAGGAGTTAGTTGGGGGTAATTTTGGAATGTGGGGTAAAATGGTTTTAAGACATATAGGGCTTTGTTTGTTTTAGTTTTGGGTCTTTATTTTTTAGTTTGGTTTGTTTGGCTTTGACAGGTGAGAAATCGATTTTGGATAAGAGGTTAAAATGGGTCAAATTGGAAATGGGTTTAAGGGTAATGGGTATGGCATGGAGGTTTGAGTCATGGGTTAAAGGTGGTAGTGGGTGGAGTTCGTGTGTTAAGAGGTCGAGCAGGTCTTGGGTCTAGTTGAGTTATGGCAGCAGGTTTCAGGCGGGTTTTTTGTTGGCCAGAGAAGGGGTCGAGAGGGTCGCGGGTTGAGTTGTGGACGTGGGATTCAGGTAGCTGGGAGCAGAGTGGTTCGTGATGGGGGCTCCGAGGCAAGGGGCTATGGAAGTTGAGTATAGGAGATGGGATTTCCGGTTTCGATTGGGCGGTGGTGTTGGGTTCGAGATTGGAAAGTGGGAATATAGCGGTGGGCATGGGTTAAGGTGGAAGTGAGGTTGAGGGAAATGGGTATTGTGGTTTAGGAGGTGTTTGATAATGGAATATGTAGAGAGGAGAGAGAGTGTGGGTGTTTAGTGGAGAAAAAGGTGAATAGTGGAGGGGTTGTTTGGGTGTGGTAGGGTGTAGGAAAGTTAGGATGTGGGTGAGTGAGTATGATTTGGTGTAAATGGTGTGTAGAATAAGTTAGTGTGTGTGTATTTAATTTGTACCCTAAATAAAATAAAATAAGAAAATAAAATAAAAATAAACCTAATAAACCTAATAAACTAAAAACAAAAAGTAAACTAAACTAAAAATAAAACTCACTAAATAAACTAAAAAAATAAAAATAACACGACACACAATACAAACTCTAAAAAGTAAACACGACTCAAATAAAAGCTAGTAAAATAAAATAAAATAAAACAATAATAATAATAATAATAATAAACTAAGTAAAAACTAAAAGAAAACAAAAATAAAGGAAAACAAATACTCGACGCACTAAGATAAAAAATAAATCCTCTAAAAATAAATAAAATCTATTCAATTCCTAATCTATAAAATAAAATTCAAATAATAATAATAATAATAATAATAACTACAAATCAAATAAAAATAAAACCTAAAGTCCTAAAAATATAAAATCTAGCAAAACAAAAAATAAGTACTAAAATTCAAAACAATTAAAAAGAAATAGAAAACTATTTCTAGAAAATTCTAAACAAAAATAAAATAACTCCTAAAAATAAAAACGACTCAAACTAAAAATCGAAATCTAAAAGGCACAAACTAAACACACATGGGGTTCGGGTCGGCTTAGGCTTGGTTAAGGTATGGGACTGGGGAATTAGCTCCATAAATCGCACATTTTCCTTGAAATAAGCATTTAAACTCCGCAAACGGCGATCAAGCCTGCACATTAACATTTATGCATATAAGACCCAATTTGCTGAGAATTAGCAACTAAAATACGTCTATTCGGGGTATAAAATTTGTACTTTTGGGTGCTTATCAAGTCTGATATCAATTATGATGATATGGCCATGTTTACTAAGAAGTTTAAGAAAATTCTCAAGCTTAATAAACTGAAAGATAAATTACAAGAAAAGAAATTTTAGAAGAATTAGTATAATAAGGTTGAAAAATTCTCTAACAATCATGATGATAATTTTAATAGGGATTAGTGATAGATATTTTGGATGTGAGGGTTATGACCATAAGGAAGCTTATTATCCGATTCAACTAAGGAAGGGGGATAATAAGCAAAAGGTATATAATGATACCCATAGTGATAGTTAATCGAACGAGGAACCTAATTCCCATATTGAGCATAATTACACCGTGTTTACGGCTAGTCATGCGAGTCTAAATTAAAATTCATTTGAAGAGGATAATTATATGCATGATAATTCTGAGGCCATGGTATGTGATACCCAAGTGAGTGGTGGTGGTGAAGAAGAAGAAGAAGAAGATGAGGATGATGAATAATAAAAGGGGGAGAGTTTACACACCTTAACCTAGTTACTTATAATAAAGTTTGAAGGTCAAAGTGAGTCAAACCATAATTAAATTAACCAACCCAAAAACACGAGCCTTAATTCTAGAGTCAGTAATAAAAATCCATTAAACTAAAAACTTTTCACAATGTTAAAGTACTTATGCTTATACAAACCTTCTTGAAGGATAAGTAGACTTAAATTACATCATTTATATTAAATAAAATCATTGTTTAACGCATCACTTGCTAACCCAACCCGACCTCCTATATTTGGCAGTGAAATCACGATACTTGAAAAAAATAAACATAAGAACTGTGAGCAAAATAGCTCGATGAATGTATAACTACTACACTATAGTGATGTATAAAATTATCCGGTCCATTCATAATGAATAGCCTAACTTTTTGAATCATGTCTGCAATAGACAATTCACCCTTGTTCTTGGTCGAGGAGTAACCCATTGTCTGTAATAGACAATCCTCCCTCGTTATGGGTCGTGGAGTAACCTCCCATTTTTGTAAACAAAAATGAACAATTTCATAATATTCTGATCATATCCATAACATTGTACAAATACAACTTTCCAGTGAGTACACTCACCTTGGGTTCTCAACTACATGTTTGTGTTTCCCTTGGGTGGAACTAAACTTAGTAAATTAGACCTTAAACCAGTAATGAATTCCAATCATGAGTATCATATTAATAAATTTATTTAACTTTCAATGACTATATAACCACAATCCATGAAACTTGAGTAAGGATGATGGAATGGTATTTATGTTGATAAAGTTATAAACATTCAACCCTAAAAAATACTTCGTAAGGAATTTATAAATAAAACCAAATAAATATAAAATTATACTTCTAATATATATACACATGGAACGTGTACTTAAAATGACCTTTGGAAGGAGGAGAACATCCTTTCGTTGGACATCTAGGCTGTTGTGTCGCCTCGTATAGGGAGAACACCTCGAGGCTGCTTTTAGATTTTTTGATTATTGGATAAATGGTGCACATCACAAATAATAACTTCAAATTATTTCTATTACATGACTTCATAGGTTGACCTGTCACTTGTCCCAGTACTATGGTAGCTTTTAGGTGGCTCGGGATGGTCAGATCTGCAGTAGTGTGGTCGATGACGTCTGAGGGGAGACACGTATATCAGGAAACCAATTGAACATTAAGTGGTCGATAATGAGTGAAACTGTGGAGCCTTAAGTGATTGAACAAAGAGGTTAATAATCCCTCTGAATAACTCTTTTAATGAATTCGAAGAAAATGGAAGGCAACCCTAACTGTTTTTTTGGAGTTCTCTCCCATTACTTTATTCCAAAATTCTTGTTGGGATTTTCCCTAATTAGAGTTATTTCTTTATTGAATTTTGTGGATGTTAATGGAGATAGATTAATTAAAGAAGGGGCATATATCGAATAGTTTGTCAGATAATTTTTAATACACGTTTAATCCAAGCCTTTTTATTTTGTTCTGAAAAGTCCCTCACCACATAAAAACACTAATGAGAAGGGACACACACAAACCCATTTACCCACCTCTAACGTAAATTGATTATTTTAATAACATGACTCGGAATGGGAATGCAATTTGCCACAATCATAGATGTGGTATGATAAGGGTAGACATATATAGATCACGTTGGTTGAACGAGTTGAGCTAGTTCCAAAATACTAGAGAGATCAACATCATATAATATTTTGTTAAAACACAAACGTCTTCAGTTCATATTTATATATCTTTTTATATTGGGATTATAAATCTAAACACGCCAATATTAGGATGTCCAAAGTTTGATTCCGATACGTTTGTTTCCAAAAATTTCTAGTAAGATCAAGGTTCTAAAAGGCACGAGATCAAGCCTCAAGACTTAGGAGCCTAGGCGTGCCTCCCCCCCTTTTTTAATATTTTTTTAATTATACTAAGGCTAGTAAAATAATAAAATAATACATGCCTTGAAATTTGAAAATATATTCGTATATTTGGTAACCCTTTTTTTCCAAATGCATACTTCATAATACAATCAAATACAATATATTAGAAGTTAGTAAAAAATATATTTCAACATAAGTTAAACAATATATTTCAAATATAATATAAATCAAATCAAATATAATATAATATAATATAACATAATATAACATAATATAATATAATATAATATAATATAATATAATATAATATAATATAATATAATATAATATAATATAATATAATATAAGTTGGTAAACATTAAATTTCAAATATAAGAGAAGAAAAAAATACATAAGTAAAACCAAAAAAATAAACATAAACATCCACCTCTCTAACATAATAAGAAAAAAATGCAAGTAAAATCAAAAAACTTTAACAGAATATGAAAAAAAAAACAAGCAAAAACATCAAGAAGTAAAATAAAATTATAAGCAAAAACATCTCGAAACAATTATAAGCACAAGCAAAAACATCTTTGGGTGGTTGAATGATTGAGAGACTGTGATCCCATCATCGCTGTCATTATTAAATATGATTGAGGGGTTGTGATCTTTATTTGACTATATGCCGTTACTTTTGTTTTGTTCATGTTTCCATCAATTTACTCGCACACTTTGGATCAGTCGGATTTTAACTTGGTTAGGAAAGATAGCGTGAGAGGTCCCATTTGAAATTGTTTTGCAAATGACACGTCCGTGACTCTTTTATGTCTAAAAATAAATTATTTTCTAAAAGCACATGTATTATTAGCTTCTTTAAAGACAAGCTATGTATCTAAGCTAGGTGTCACGTATCGGGAATTTACTATAACTTTCTAGCATAGAGGCTCCATCCCTGCACCATTTTTCTCCGGAATATTCTAGAGTTATCTAGTATTATCTAGTAATGTCTAGCATGTTATGGAGTAGTGTAGGATTTGCTAGAGTAATCTAGAATATACTTGTATTGTATAGAATATTTTAGAATCATTAGGAGGTGTGTAGATTTCTAGAATATTCCCATAAGGAGGTGGGAACATTCTGGATAACTAATATGGACCATTAATGAATTTTGATCTCCACCGTCCATTAAGAAGGTGGGATGCCTATAAATAGGTGGGGATGTCATTTGTCCAAACCATTCAAGCCAAGCATTATAATCTCTTACCAAGTAATACAAATAGTTTCCTTTGTGTTCTACTTGTTCCAATCCTCTCCCTTCTCTAGCACTTGTGTTACAACTTTGCTATATTGCTAGGCTTACTTAGTTAACTCATTGGTCATTGGAGTGCTAAGTGCCGCACGGGGTAGTAGCTAGAGTCTAACCTCGTGACATGGGGGTGAATTGCGAGGCGGGTAGTGGCCTATGAGTTATCTAGGTATGCTTTTGGGAGCAAAAAATGCTTTGGACCTTGGGGACCGGTTGTAAGACTTTTTTCCATGTGGAAAGACGGGTGAAAAATAAGTGTTTGTTCTTATGAGATACCCATAGAATTGATTTGTTTTTGTAAATATTCCCACTCATTGAAAATATTTGAAATCCCAATTAAACTAGCCCATATAATTGTATAATTAATGCAAACCTATGTTAGGGTGGTGGGGAAGGTAATAAAATCATTAATAATTGCGTTAAGCAAGAGAATCAAAAACTAAACAATCCCCAATAAATAATAACAAATGAGTTAACCTGGTTGTTCATTGGTGCTCCACTCTCAATGACAATGTCTGTCCCGGTGTGAACAGTATAAATCTCTGGATTTTCTTTCTGGCCTCCTTTCTTAATCTACATTACCAAGAATTAGAATTTTAAATAATTTAATTGCCAGACTTTGGATGAAAATAACAAGTACAAAAAGGTGAATAACATTAAAAAAAATAATGAGTAATTGTAGAACTCACGTAAGTTAATCTAGATTGGCCTCCACAGGAGTTCGACCACGGACAAGCTAAATTGATTGCCTGTAAAATAATAACCTTAAACCAAATAATATTAATTTAGTGATTGTTGTGGGCATTTTCATGATAAAAGCTAAATGTAAAAATTGTAATAATTGTTTACACACCTTTGCTTCGTCGTTGTTTATGTTTTCAAACAACACTTTATCTTTTATGTAGCACTTTTTGTCCTAATCCTGAAAAAATATTGTAGTTTGAAAAATATTATAGACTTCAATTGGGTTAGTGCGTCCATACAACTCTAATTCTGATAGGACATAATGAGGTCATTATTGTAAAGTGTGAATCGAGTGATTATGTAGTGAGGTCATTATTGTAAAGTGTATGTAAATTGTGAGAGTAATGATGTAATTTGTCATATGATGTAAACATTACTTTAGTTATATATATATATATGATGATATGTGGGTGTAGAGGGTATCAGAGAATACTCTTGCTCTTTCTTTTTTGTTTATCTCCATTTCATTTGTTTTTGTATTGCCACAAGAAAGAATTCCTGTTTGGATATAGGATTAATGTGTCTCACCTAATTGTGGAGATGGTCTCAGTTACAAGGTGAACCACCACTAGATTGGTTGATTGCATAGTGACAACTGGTAAGATTGTGAAGTTTGCTACTTGCACAATCGTTAAACTATACTGTTGCAATTTTGACATTTTGGTACAACATCTTATATGGTTGAGAGTGACAACTTCGGGTTTCTTTCAAGACATTGTGCAATATATATATACTAGCGAATATCCGTGCCTGAAGGCACGGCAAAAATTTCCAAAGTACATAATCGCGAAACGAAAAAAATTTCAAAAGTACGTAATCGCAAAACTACAAAAATATCGTTCCCCCAACAAAACATTTATATATCACCGCCCAATATATATAAGTGTATAATTGTTACATGTAACTTGACTCTTTTACCCCATACATCCAATTGTGGTACTTAATATAACTGTTACATGATGTTAATTTTACACGATGCTAATTTTCAAAAGTGTAAACAATTTACAACACAACTAAGTGTAAACAATTTACAAAATTTGGGTAGAATTCCTTCTGTTTATAGGACTATCCACCCTGTTTAACAAATAAAAATTACTCAAACAACAATAGTAATAACCCATCCTGGACCTCGTATAAACAACATAATCAATTCCACAAAATCGTCTTTCATATATAACATTTTCAAATATAAACATGGTTGGACACAATAAAAAATTTAATCTCTTCGACACCATGTCTTCTTGAAATCCAATGGTCCTGCAACACGGAACAACCAAGAACAACAAAGAATTAGTGTGCAAGTATGAAACAATAGTATATAGTTAGAAAAGTATTATAGAACAAAACATAGTAGGCAATCCATAGTGTGAAAATTAAAAGGCCTTGAACTTTAGAGGGTGGGGGATAAAAAAAAATAAGCTCAAATCAATATAGTTTCACGTTCCTAGGTGATAAACCTAAACTCCAACAATATAAGCCAAACGGTACATTGTCAAAATCAAACTAATCAAGTCACAAATGTTTGAGTAAAGTCTTGCACTAAAGCTATCATAACTAATAGAAACCGCTATTCATAATTATAGTGTAGTAAATGCTACTTATTTAAAAAAAACTTTACCTATATTATTCACCAAGTCAAAAAAATATCACCTCGTCTCTAGACTTTTCCTACTTCCATTGGTTTTGATATTTCTAAAATATCATAATAAAAATGCTCTCCAGATCAATTGGCAACATTTTCTAATAAATAAGAAAAGGCATCCAAAGACCTATTATTGGTATTTTACACAGGGTTAAGTGTCAAAAAAGAGGCACAGACACAAACGAATACATCCGCATTCTATTAATTCCAAATTGGCCAATTTATGCAACCAAACTGGCCCTAAATACAAATACGCGTATCATATAAATGAAGTGAAAATATAAACACCTACTGAGATACAAAGTTGAGTTGCTGCTCGAGATCACGCAACCTCTCCTTTTCCAAAAATTCATAGTCTTCTTCTTCCACCACGTGCTCCAAACCTCCCCAATCATTACTCATTGACTGCCTCAACTCCTTAAACACCCTCAACCAATCCCTCCCACCCTTTTCCAGCCACACTCCCTGAATCAACAAACAACTGTTGTGGCAGCCTCACATTATTCATTGGCAATTGAGATAAATCCCTACCCTGAGCCTGCAAAAATAAAGGAATCAAGCCTCTGTGAACACATGTTTAGAATGAAGGCAAGAAACATACAAAGCCTCTGTGAACTCCTTCAAAAATATTGATGTTTATAGTATTATAGGTATAAACTGTGCATAAAACACACTACAATGATACCTATAGTACTATATGCTGGTTTTGTGAAACCATTTTAAGTCAAATTTAACATATTTGTATTAACAATTGATTGTATTCACAATTGAATAAATATTTGGCTTAAATGTCTCCATTTCTAAGAAGAGTTCCATTTGATCCAAAACTAATGCCCTTAGTTAAAAGCATAATTACATAGCCTAGTTTAAAAAAAATATACAACTCAATTGTATCCTTCATAAAAGAAAGTGAAACCAATGCCTTGATCGGAATCAAAATACATGTAATAACAACTTCACAAAAGACATCCAACACAATGTCAGTTAGAATTTTAAAGAAGCATGTTTGTCACCCCAAATAACTTTGTGCAGACTTTAAGTAACCCAACAACTCTCGAAAGCTAAATAAAAAGGAATCCACAATGATTCAACAAAAATGTACCTGATTTGTTTTATATAAACACCATTAAGGATTAACCTGCAGAATAAAATCAATAAAGACTAAATATTACTTTCATAAAATAGAATGAATATTGGAAAAATATTTAGCATACCTGATATTAAAACCCATGGAACATTGGCATCTGATTAACAACCTTATTTTCCTGTTATTCTTCTATACAAAAAGTACATCAAACATTTGGTAAACAACCGCAAAGTAGTTCAAACAAATTACATTAACACCAAATAGTTTTAAAATGTTAACACATACTGTCATAAGATGATCATGGAGCTTTGAAGTTAACACTGAAGATGATAGAAAAAATATAATTTTGGGTTAGGATAAACAACCATTGAAGTTGAAATCAAGTATAGAAAAATGAATAATAAAATATAAAATGTATATGTGTAAATGGGGGAAAATGGACAAACCACAGTATAACTGCTTGTAAATCAAAGCACAAAAATGAAAGTTCCTAAAATCAATTTTTAGTTTAAAAAAATGTAAAGATATTAGAATGCTCATTCAATTATTGAACACAAAGTGAGATAAAGAAGGAGTATACCTGAGACATGTTGAACACCAAAAGTCCAAACCGAAATTTTTTTTGGAGTCACCTACTTGGCAACTACAAAATCAAAACAAACATTAATGAAATTCATAAATTTAAACCCCAAAACATAAAAATCGAAACTTAGAACCATGAACCACGAACTTAAAACCAAAACCCCAAACTTTTAAAACCCTAAAAAACAAAAATTCCGAAGTGGTGATCAGGTCGTCTCTAGGACAGAATCCAAAAAAAAGATCCATATATCAAAAAGTTTGAGATTACACAGAAAAATAAACTTTTATTGAAACCCTCCATCACCAAACAATAAAAGGGGTAATTGGAACCTTTATTTGAATCTAAAACTCCTTATTTTGAACCTTGATTCTCAAATACTAACTTGAAACAAAAAAAAAGGTAATTGGAAAAACTGATTTTGAACCCAAATAAAAAAAAAATCTAATGGAAAAGAGAACTTGCAAATAAAAACGATTGTCATTTTCGAACCACATTTTGAGTTGACAACCCCAAACATTTCAGATAAAGAAAGACCTAAGAATGAGAAATATAGAGCGACAATACCTGGAAGAAATTTGGTATATGGTGGCGTCGTAGTGGCATGCTAGTTTGAGAGGTGTGAGGAGAGTTCTTCAGTGGGCGTGAGATAAAAGAGATGATACTAAATGAACCTTGATGTAAATAGTAGTTCGTTTGAAATAAAATAAAATTGGTAGGCGGGATAATGAATTAGAGCATCTCTTCTAGGCGGGACAATGAAATTTTAGAGTTGATCACAGCCCCTCATTTTTTTTCCAAGAGCATCTCAGCGCTTATTGTGCTTTTACATTTTTTGAATTCAAAAACCATTTCATCTTATTATATGGATATATATATATATATATTAGGATGTACCCATGCCGATGGCATAGTGATAAATTTACTCCCGAGTATTTGTCGTTATAACACTCTTACGGTTACCTTCCTCCCGAGTATTTGTGGTTATAGAAGACTCACTCTCTCATGTATGGTATTATTCATTTGACACTTTTGTAACACTACACATTCTAGCTACATGTCTTTGTAACACTACATATTCAACCAAAAAGTTGGTTTAAACAATTTATATCACTTATATCACTATAGTCACAATTCATGCAATAAATCCCATAAAAACTAATCAAGGCACCTTAAAATTTCATATTAGTAAGCATCACTTTTTATGTTGGTTGAGAGAATAGTGAACTAAAATATCCTGTTTCCTTTTTCTCAAACATGTAGTTCAAAGAAACTAAGCATGACAAATATTATTAAAAATATTTTTCTCAGAGTTTTACTTTGTAATAAATGTCAAATATTTTTAAAAATGAGTAATTTTATATGTCTCGTCTCCAAACCTCATCTTTCATTTTTTTTTAAATTTCTTATTTTTTTGTTTTTAACAATTTATATAAAAACATTTTTTGATATAAAAAAACAGTTGTCTTTTAATATAAAAAAAAAATTAAATTAAAAGCAAACAACTTTTCTTAATTAAAAGCAAACACTTTTTTTATTAAAATTTAAATTAGAAAACATTTTTTTCATAACTAAAAAAACTATATTTATTGACACGATATCGCGATTGATTAGTGAAGTTGGCGCGAACCCAAATTCCCGGACCCTCGTCATCATTTGTTAAATGTGGGTATGTATCAGCGGCACTAATCAATCGCGAATCTAAGACATCAAATTAAATAATTTTTTTATTAAAATTAAAAAATTATTTTTTTCATAAATAAAAAAAGCTATACTTACTAATATGTCGCTGGCGCGAACCCATAATCAATAAATGATGAATGTTCGAAATTATAGATTCGCATCAACAGTACTAATTAATCGCGATATCATGTCAATAAACCTAATTTTTTATATATGAAAAGAATATTTTTTTTTAATTTTAATAAAAACTATTAACTTCCAATAAAAAACTATTTTTTTATATTAATAGAAAAACGTTTTTTTTATATAAAAGACTTTTTATATCAATTGTTAAAAATAAAAAAATAAGAAACTTATTTTAAAAAATGAGAGATACAATTTGGAGGCGATTTGGAGAGACGGTTCATTTAGAGTTTCTACAAAAATATATGGTATGATGTATTTTTCTCGACCCAGACATGTTTTCAGGCAGACATTAATTACCTGTCTCCACAAAGATCTCATATGGGCAGTTAGAATCTGGAGCCCATAAATTTTTAGTGCTGACGGCCACACATTTTCTTTTGCCTTGCATGCCTTTAATAGCAGCCGAGTGTACATACGTAATTCAACTTTCTTGGTTTATCCCGTTTGAAAAGTGAGGAATTTTTGTTCATATTAATTCTTTTGAAGATGTTATTATACATGTGATCAACGTCTGACGCTCCATTTGATAACCTTAGCCACAAATATTTTTTTTAAAACCCACGCTCCTTTAGCTGTCTTTACCCTCTTGCCTTGGGTAGTGGAAAGACATATGGGATAATTATATTTAGGTCCCATATGTTAGGTCAACAACTTATAAGTCCTATTGACTTTTCAACAATCACATAGGTCCTATTCCAACTTTTTAAAATTTTTTTTACAATTTTACCCTTTTAAAACCAACCATCCGTAACTTCCTTGAGGAAGTTACATAAGTGGTTGAACTTTTTTTTTAATCTTTAAATGATCATAACTTTTGATTCACAAATCCGTTTTTTGCAAAATTACTATTTTTGAAATCTGTTCGACAAAATCTATCGAACAAGATCCATGAAGGCTATAAAATTCCAAAGAAAAAAATTTACACAAACAGTAAACTTTAATGTATACACTAGAACATGAAATAGTTTTATATATGTGATATTTTCATAAACAGACAGTAACATTTATTGTGGTAATACTACACAGTATATATATATATATATATATATATATATCAAAACCCTCTTTTTTTAAAAATACCTTATATTTAAAGGTTCACGCTAACTGCATTCAATCCTTACCACCATTGTTGGAGCTTCAATGACCTTCGTCAGAGCTCCGATTTGGGGTAGGTAAGGGTGGCATGTGGTGCCGCTGGCGCGGAACTTCGAAAATAAAAGACTTTTGAATAAATGAATTTTGGATCCATCGGATTATCATGGGGTGCCGCAGGCGCGGACCTTCGAAAATAAGATTGGATAAATGTGATCGAGATCATCTGGAGCGTCAATTTGGGGTGAATAGAAGTGGCACAGAACATTAAAAATAGGAACATTATATATATATATATATATATATATATATAGTTTGTAAAAATGTCATAAATATTAAACTTTATTGTATACACTAGAAAATGAAATAGTTTTATATTTTTGACATTTTCACAAACAATAACATTTACTGTAATAATATATTTATGAAATAGTTTTATATATATAATATTTTCACAAACAGTAACATTTACAGAGTTAATATTACATAATATAATATATATATATATATATATATATATATATATATATATATATATATATATATATATTTTAAAATTACCATATTTTTAAATGTTTACGCTAGCGACATTAATCCCCATCACTACCCACCCACATTGTCGAAGCTTCAACGACTTTCATCAGATCTATGATTTGGATTGGTAGTAGTGGCATAGGATGCCGATGATGCGGCGCTCTGAAATTAAAAGAATATTAGATAAATGAGTTTTGAATCCACCGGAGCTCCGATTTGGGATGAGTAGGGGTAGCATTGAGTAGATTTATATCTATAACATTTTCACAAGCATTAACATTTACAGTGTTCATATAACACAGTATATATATATATACATATCCAAACCTCTTTTTCTGATATTATCTTATTTTTAACGGTCCGCGCCAGCGATATCCAATCCCCACCACCACCCACCCCCTTTATCAGAGCTCCAACAACCTTCATCAGAGCTCTGATTTGAAGTGACATGAGATACCGTTGTAACATTTTCACAAACAGTAACATTTATTATTTGTGAAAATATTACATATATAAACCTAATCCAATGCTACCCCTACTCACCTCAAACTGGAGCGCCGGTGTATCCAAACCCCATCTATCCAATATTCCCTTATTTCCTAAGGTCCACGCCAGCAGCACTCCATGTCACCCCAAATCAGAACTCTGATGAAGGTTGTTGGAGCTCCGACAATTGGGGTTGGTGGTGGTCGGGATTAGATATCGCTAGCGCGGGCCGTTAAAAATAAGACTATCAGAAAAAAGAAGTTTAGATCCACCGTATATATATATATATATATATATATATATATATATATACGGTGTTATAACATAGTAAATGTTAACGTTTGTAAAAATGTTATATAAACATAACCCAATGTCACCCCTTCTCACCCCAAATCGGAGCGCTAGTGGATCCAAACTCCATTTATCTAATATTCTCTTAATTTCAGAGGTCCGCGCCAGCGGCACCTATGCCACTATTACCCACCTAAATCATAGCTCTTATGAAAGTTGTTGAAGCTTCGACAATTAGAGTGGGTAGTGGTGGAGATTGAATGTCGCTAGCGTAAACCTTTAAAAATATGATAATTTAAAAAAAAAAAGGTTTGGATCTACTGTGTGTGTGTGTATATATATTAACTCAGTAAATGTTACTGTTTGTGAAAATATTACATATATAAAACTATTTCATAATTATTGTTTGTGAAAATGTCATAAATATAAAACTATTTCATTTTCTGATATATACAATAAAGTTTAATATCTATGACATTTTTACAAACTATATATATATATATATATATATATATATATATATATATATATATATATATATATATATATATATATATATATATATATATATATATATATATATCCAATATGCTCCTATTTTTAACGTTTTGTGTCACCCCTATTCACCCCAAATTGGCGCTCCAAATGATCTCGATCCCATTTATCCAATCTTATTTTCAAAGGTCCGCGCCAGCGGCCCCCCATGATACTTCGGTGGATCCGAAGCCCATTTATTCAAAAGCCTCTTATTTTCAAAGCTCTCTTATTTTCAAAGGTCCGCGCCATCGGCACCACATGCCACCTTTACCCACCCCAAATCGGAGCTCTGACGAAGGTCGTTGAAGCTCCAATAATGGTGATAAGGATTGGATACCGCTAGCGCGAACCGTCAAATACAAGGTAATTTTTTTAAAAAAAGGGTTTGAATCCACCGTATATATATATATATATATATATATATATATATATATATATATATATATATATATATATATATATATACTGTGTAGTATTAGCACAGTAAATGTTACTGTCTGTTTGTGAAAATGTCACATATATAAAACTATTTCATATTCTAGTACATACAGTAAAGTTTACTGTTTGTGTAAATTTTTTTCTGTGAAATTTTATAGCCTTCATGGATCTTGTTTGATAGATATCGTCGAGCAGATTTCAAAAATAGTAATTTTGTGAAAAACGGATTAGTGAATCAAAAGTTATGATCATTTGAAGATTAAAAAAAAAGTTCAACCACTTATGTAACTTCCTCAATGAAGTTACGGATTGTTGGTTTTAAAAGGGTAAAATTGAAAAAAAAAAAGTTCCAAAAAATCAGGAATAGGACTTATATGTATGGAAAAAACATGATGGGGCTAGAATGTATATAAGAAAGTCTAATAGGATCTAAACGTAAATGTCCCAAGGCATATTAATTGGGCTATTTTAACGGCCTTGGACACTCGGGCAAGTGAGTATACAACAACATATTCGTTATATATTATAAATATACATATATATAAATAAATATATAAATTACTATCACTAAAGTAGAACTCAACTTCTCTCAATAATGAAACAAAATATATAAATAAATAAAAGGTTTGATTTTTTTTCAAATAAGTGCAACAGCATATGAAAACAAAAGGTTTTGGAACCTACTGCCTTGGGCAGTTCCAGAGTACCTGGTTTAGAACCTACAGCCTTGGGTAACAAATAGCATACGAATTGCTGCTAGAAATTTAAAACGTGAAGAAATCATTGGTAAGGTATTAGTTAATCATACAAATTACAATCAAACCACTGCGAAAGTATAGGTCTCAAAACAACTAATTCATAATTTATGAGATATCTACATATATGCTAAATTGATGAACTTGGATCTCTAGTTGGTTCTGAAGCAAATATCAACACATAAACATGAGAGATTAATATCAACAAAACGATTAATATAAGAAACACCGAATACGCACAAATTAACGAGAGATTAGTAATAATTATATATAATCTCAAAACATGAATCAACTTCATTAAAAGAGCACAGAAAATCAACAACAGTACTAAAAGAATCAATATTTACCCATGGTACCTGACAGTTGCCCCATGAACTATTTACCCATTGTACTATAGCAATTTGATTCATCCCCAAGAATCAAAAAAAAAAAAAAAAAACTTCTTATTATGAATAAATTCAACTCACTAACCAAACACCTTAAAAGCTCTTAATCTAATAAAAATAAATCAAAAACTAAATAAAACCTCCGTAGAAAGATAAAACCTCTATAGAACAAAGATAAAACCTCTGTAGAAAGAAAAAAATAAGAACAAAGATAAAACCTCTAGATGAAGGTTGGATTTTTACTGAATCCATCCAAAGATAAAACTCCTCTCTACATGCTCTCAGATCTACACAGGGAAAACGGAGAGTATACAAACAGAAGTAAAAAAGCACGAAATGATATTAATTTCGGGAGACCCATACCTTCCCTGTAAAAATGTCCTCCAGCTGTTGTGTTAGAAGAAGAGGAAAATATAATAATCAAATTGTTGTTTTCATTTCAGACCTATACAAAGAAAGAACGAAATGTCAGATCTACAAAAAAAACTAGTTAAACCAAAACTTACCTTTCAAGTTGTGAAACGCTTAATATGTTGGGCGGAAGAGAGAGAAGTAGAATGAGCTCTTGCATTAGAAGTATGGTTCAAATTTTGGGAAATTGGATATTAGGCATGTGTTTGAGAGGCTTGAGGTAGGGGTTATTTTGAGAGGCTCGAGGTAATTCTGAAACGCAGCATGGGTTGAAATATTGAGCGTGGCAAAGTCTGTCAAGCACCAATTACACTTAACACATGGCTCCTGAGCCTGACCAATCTCAATCAATCTGAGCTATGAGTTAATAAACACCAAACCCGCCAATTTTTAATCTCAATCATCAATTGGGTGAGACAAAAAAATCCCCCTCCTTTATTATATATATATACACACATACTCATGTTACGAAGCACAAACACTAGTGTCGTGTCTAGTGATATATAAAAGACTATAAAAAGGGGCCTACCTTTCATTTGTAATCATCGATCAATCAATAGATCACTCTCTCTCACTTGCAATATATCTCTTAAAAATTCTCTTATAATGTAATTTGATAGGTTTTCCTATCTAGTGATATATAAAAGACTATCCTATTTTCCGTTCAAAATCTGCGCATTCCGATAAGTGATATCAGAGCCATTTCATCAAGTATTATATATTTGTAAGTCATTTTATCTTATTTTATGCTTGTTTATCATCATGAATATTAAGGAAGTAACTAGATTCATATATCATTCATCATATAAAAAAGGAGAAAACTTTGACATTAAACATAAGACTATGTATAAAAAATGTCGTAATATGTGTTGTGTAAAAATTATCCATTTTATTATCTTCTATAAAAAAAGATTAGATATAATCTTGTTAGTCTTTTCCAAAAAGTTATAATATTAAAATTCCAACAAAATTATTGTTTAAATTCCGGCATTATTTTCATAAAACCCATATGCCTGTTTAGGTTGTAAAGCTCATATGTCTTTTTGACCATTTTGCCCAAAAGAGGCATTCTAAGGCTATTATTAGACATCGGTTTTAAGCACCATCAATCAGAAATAGGAGGTCTTAGGTACCCTTGGATATAAAAATAGAAGAAGAACAAAATTTAAGAGGAATTTTAAAATGTATAGCTCCATGGATAGAAAAACAAGAATTTATGTTTAATCATAATATGCATATAGATAAGAAATCTGAAAACCAGATTGCTTATATAAGTGCTACCTTAAATACTATAATAGACATGATATTTGGATGGTCTAAAACAGTTGAAGATCATCAAAAAATTAATGAGGAAAGACTCATTAAACTTCAAGTAGACTTAAAAAATGTCGAAAGAAAATTAGAAGAATATGATAATATGATAAACTTGGATCTAAAACAAGAAACCAAGGAAAAAATAAGTGCTCTAATAAACAAATTAGACACTATAGGCATTCCTAATAGTATGGGAATGAATGCTCTAGGTACTAGAGAAAATCCTCTGTTATACTATGGATCTGAAGATTTTAAAGTTCTTCATACAGATACAAAACAAAAATATAATTATGAAGAATATGTTAATATCAAATAAGTTATTGAATATTGGAGACAGTTATATAAAGACCCAAATCTTAATATAACTAAAAGAAACCAGTTAATCCAACAAATTCAGTCAACATATACTGAATATGAAGGACTTTTTACTCACTTCAATTTTGAGTTGAACAAACCATCAATGATTAGGCACAATCAATGTCCATCTTGATAACAAATTATAAAAATACTTGGTCTAAAGAAAAATTCTTAGACTATCTTGCTGTAACACTACAAGGTGACTGCCTTATGTGGTTACAGCAATGGGAAAAATCTACAGATGGGAAAGCAGAAAAAGATGCACTTTTAGCTATAGGCAATTCTTTTGACAACATATTAAAAGATTTTGCCAATATAATAAAAGAACATCTTATAGGTTTTACTGGTGATCCACGCCTACAAGAAGACGCTAGATACATACTTGCTAAACTAGAATTGTGTGATATCTGTCGTTTTGAAGAATTTGCAAACCTTTATAAAAAAATATTATTTTCTGGTAAACCCTCCAGAAAATAAATTCTGGTTAGAGCAATTCTTTCACAAACTCCCACCACAATGGGATGAAGAATCTATAAAAACCTATGATGACTATCTACATAGTATAAATAAAACAGATAATATTGGCCACAAAATAAATTGGGTAATGCGTTGCATAAATAAAAAATGTCTTGACATTAAGGCCAAAAAACAAATCCAAAATGATATATCTGCTAACCGTGCAGGATATCTTTGTTGTAATAAAATATTAAAATAAGAATGGAAAATTGGATGTAACCCACTTCCAAAAACCCATAAATCGTCAAAGAAAAACAAGAAGAAATTAAAATCAAAACCTTGACGTAAAAAGAAATTTAATACTTCTAAACATAAAAAATATGTGAAGAAGAAGAAAAAATCTCCTAAAAAGGGAGATATCGCAGCTAAAAAATGCAAATGTTATATTTGCAATGAAGAAGGTCACTATGCACCTGAATACCCCATCAAAGGGAAAAGCTCATGGAAAATGATCAAGTTTCTTGAAGAACAAGAACTTGAGATATCATTTGGAGAGGAACTATCATACGTCTCAGATGATGAAATATTGTATGAGATAGAATCTGAATCAGAGTAAGATGATTCTGATACTGAAATGATTTTCATGTTTAATACAATGGAAATCAAATCAAGTGATCCGACTGAAACACAGTCCATCACTTTAAAAGATATAGTTGGAGAAGAAATCACTTTTACCAACGAACAATTAATGGAAATAGAAAACCAAAAATAATTGGTTAAAAAAGAAGATGTCTATAAATTGTCCAAATTTAATTTCTTATCTACAAGAATATTTGAACAATTTGTAGGCAACACTACAGCAGGATCCACTGATAATGACACTACTGAAATTACAGTCTTGGATTTAAAAAAAAATCAAAAGATGGAAAAAGAAACATCCACATATTAAATATGTTCATATAGGTTTAATCCAAATCTGCATAACAACTTTATTTAGACAAGGTATGGACACCCCAATTGCCATACTTGTACTAGATAAAAGATTTAATAATCATGTTCATGCCATAATTGGAGGAATCCAATCCAATTTGGTAAATGGAATTATTTGGTTTAACATAAAACCAAATTTCTTCATATCTATCGATGACCCCAATATTACAGATACTGTAAAAATCAAAATTCAAACAAAGGGGGTAGGTATTAAAGATACTTCACATAACTTGGTTGTTCATTGGAAAATAATCCATGAACTAACCAATCTACCTAAAACAAATATTCACAATCTTGATAAAAATATTATTGAGATTTTTGAACCAAGACCTTATGAGACGGCAATTCAGCCTAGACTCATAAATTGGAGAGATTTGGAGATTCCAAAATAATGGATAATTCCCCAAATCACAAAACATCCACAAAGGAAACAACCTGAAGTGGAAATACAAGTATCGGGAAGTAATGTTTATTTTAAACATAAAGATACAAACTAGCAAACTAATTTCCCTGAAAATGACTGGGAAAAATTCAAATGCACTAAATCCTTACACGAAGGAAGTAGTAGAAATGAAAGTAAGGCTAACAAGGCTATTGCTATGAAAAACATTCCAATACCTATTATGCCAGGTACTTCGTACCTGAAAAATAATGATGTATCATCTTCAAATCGGTAATGAAGATATCATCTTTCCCCTAGCCATGGGAAAAAGAGATATACCTATGTATTAGGATACTTTAATTTTGCAGGCTATAAACAATATAGTCTTCGCACTTTAATTGATACTGGAGCCACAGTCTGCTCTTGTAGACCTAATGCTTTGCCTCCAGAAAAATGGATTGCAATCAAAAACCTCATTGCAGTTACAGGAATTAGTGGCACACAAAGCCTAATTCAATTAAAAGCTAAAAAAGTTGCAATTTGGTTTAATGATAAAAAATTCATTATAACAAGAATCTTATGTTTCCCTGAGATGCATGGTGATTTTATTCTAGGTAATAATTTTATCTCAGAATAATTACCACTATCTGTCAATGAAGGAACCATAAGTCTCACATTGAAAAAAGAGGTAGTAGAAATCCCACTACTTCAACAACATAAATATAAACGTGAGAAAAATTTTCATCCAGTAAAAAAGGAAATAAATAATATGAAAGTGTTAGCTGAAACACATTGTCTACACACAATATTAAAAGATAATTTTAGCGAAAACCCGTTAAAATTATGGGACAAAAGTCCACGATATTGCTCATTAAAACTTCAAAATCCTGATGTAATTATTAGAGTAAAAGCTATGGTTTACACTATAAAAGATATTGAAGAATTTGATAAGCAAATAAAAGAATTATTGGATCTAAAGTTAATCTCGGAAACTTTTAGTCCACATTCTAGTCCATCTTTCATTGTGAACAAACACAGTGAAGTAATAAGAGGAAAAGCCCGAATGGTAATCAACTATAAAAGGCTTAATGAACAAATTGAATTCGATGGATATTTTATTCCTCGAAAAGATGTTTTAATAAATCATACTAAAGGTAAAACCATCTTTAGTAAATTTGATTACAAGCCAGGATTTTGGCAATTAAAACTAACTGAAGAATCAAAACCATTGACTGCATTCAGTACACCAAAAGGTCACTACCAATGGAATGTGATGCCCTTTGACTCAATGTAGCACCACAAGTTTTTCAGAGATGGATGGATAATATATTCAGAGATCTCAAAGATTTTTGTATTGTTTATATTGATGATATTTTACTGTTCTAAAAAAATATTGAGTAACACAGAAAACATTTAAAAATCTTTAGTGAGAAAGTACTAAAACATGGTATTATTCTCTCTTCAAAGAAAATTGTAACTGAAAAATAGAAATTAATTTTCTAGGTCTAATCCTTACTAAAGAAGGATTACAACTCCAAGATCATATTATTGCAAAAATAAAAGATTTTGATGAAAATATCTTGGCACAAGATAGGAAAATCTATCAAATTACATTATAAGAGAATTTTAAGAGATATATTACAAGTGAGAGAGAGTGATCTATTGATTGAGCGATGATTACAAATGAAAGGTAGGCCCCTTTTTATAGCCTCCGGATTCCAAACTCTTATACATTATAATAAATTAACTGATAGAAAGGAAATGTAAATAATTGAAACAAACAAAACGTGCGTAGGAAAAAAGTAAATATTCCAATTCACTTTTTGTTTTTTCAAAAAGTGAATAGTACTTGCATAGTAACCTCTTCGTCTTTTTTTTACAAAGAGGTAAAAAATGGCACAGTGTCTGAGAAAGATGTTTTGTCTTCAATAGTCATGCGTCACTATGTGCGTCATATTTACCCTCCAATTTCTATTCTCCCATTGCATTGGCTAGGTTAGCGAATGCAACCTCATCAAAAGCATAATCATTATTTGAATCTCCAAGGTGTGGGTTTAAACTATTTTCCTCATACATTTCAGAACTAGTTAATAATTCATAAGGAATATCCAGATTATTCTTCCTCCTTAGATTATCCAGAAAAGTTTCTGCTTCAGCTTTCTGGTCATCAGTTAGCAGATAATTAACAGGCAGAGAAGTAGCGTATAGTCGTTTACCATCCGTTACCATGACCTTGAAATCTTTTTCCGCATACAAACTCTGGGCCTTATTTGTAACAAAAAGGAATGACTTAATCCAATATGACTCAATATCCATATAGGGAATATAAGCCATATTATATTGATCTTGCTTTTCCATTACATCCCAATCCCATGGTTTAGTATTTCTAAGGTAATAAATTTGGTAAGGAGAATAAAATCTTTCGCGGAGTCTCCATCCTACCCCACCAGTAATTTCCAGAGTGAAAGTGCGGTTCCAACGCATCACTAAGTCCATTACATGAGTGATCATTATTTTGATCATCATGGGCAAAGCTGTGAATTTAGATCCCAAATGAAATTGATAAATGATTTTGTTGCACAATTCCCAATTGAGAATTTCTAGTTCCTAATCGTCATCAATATGCATATGAAGTTTAGGTATTTCATTAAGAACATTTAAAAATTCACCATGGTTGATCAATAGTCTTTTTACCTTCTGACCAAGATTTTGAATTTTTGGTAGAATTTCCTCCTTGAAAATGGTATCTGGTAGAATTTGTTTTGCTTTTTCAAAGAGACAAATTCTTCTAATTTTGTTAAAAATTTTATCAGAAAAATCATTCTGCAGGAGTTTTGCAGTAGATAAAAAGATATTGATTTTTTGTAAAGAAAAATCTTCATCTTCAAAATTAATGTTTTTCAATATTTGAAGGGCTTAAGATTTTAATTGGTCTAGCTCTGCTGTTTGTTTAGCAATGCGAGTAGTAAGAAGGCTTAGGTTTTTTCGAAAATCTTTTTTCTTGCCTTCTAAATGTGATTTTTTGGAATCATTTAATGGTTTGTAAATATGAAAAGGTATTCCTGGATTTATAAAATCAGTTAGTTCAGAGACAACAGTGGTTTCCTTGCTCTGTAATTTTGAAAATTGATAAATCTGATTGGGTGGGTTAAATTTTTTCAAGAATTCTTCCTAGTCTGATATTGCTTCTACTTTATTAGTATATTTTTTGTAACATGCTCCAGGGAAGCCGTTTGTTTGTTCTTGGCACTCGTACCAAGAATAGTAAAAGTTTTGTTTTCTATCACAAAATACCACATACACATGGCGCTTTTTAGGCTGTGTATTGGATGTTGAAGCAACAGCTGATTTAACTGAAGCTTCTGGGATTCTTCTTGAACTACAAGCCTTTTTAGCTATTGTAATACAAGGTCCTTGCTCCTCTTTAGGGATGTTTTATCCCTTTTTTTCTTCCTCCATACCTGAAACAGTTAATATCCTCCTCGTTAGAGTGTATTAACTTCCTAGGTCTACTCATATGCTGTTTACACTGAGTAGTCTATTTTTAATCCACTGGTTTAGTGGGGTTTTCACAAATTCTCCACTTGTTTAGAGGGTTTTAACAATTTTCCCTACTTAAAAAGTCTGCAAGGTAATTGTTTGTGCCCTTAAGGTGTTCTACCTCAAAGGTGTAGTTTAATCTGCGTCCTTCTAAATATTTCTTTTGTTGGTTGAAAAATCACGGACAGCTTGATTATCGGTTCTTATAATGAAATCTTCTGGTGCTAAAAATATGTGAAAATTTTTAATAGCTAATTTGATGGCTAATAATTCTTTTTCCAAAATTATATAATTGAGTTCACTAGGCTTAAATTTGCCTGAATTGTAACCACAAATTAACTCATGTTTAGCAACAGATTTTAGAATAGTAGATTTTCTACTCCTTATACCTACTACATTATTGGTTTGTGGTTCAAACCAATATTGTTGTGGTATTGCTTTGAGTACACACCCCCAACATAAGTCAGAAGCGTCTGTTTCTAGGATAAGTTTATCTCTTAGGTTAGGAAAGTAAACTTTGGGACAATGTTCATGAATATAAAATTTAATGTTTCGGACAATTTCAGAGTCCTTTTTAGACCATGAAAAATTGTTTTTCTTGAGTTTCTCAAGAAGAGGTAATTCTTTCTGGGATAAATGTGGAATGAAATTCCTGTCATAATTTAAAATTCTCAAAAAACTTTGTAATTGTTTTTTATCCAAGATATTTTCATCAAAATCTTTTATTTTTGCAATAATATGATCTTGGAGTTGTAATCCTTCTTTAATAAGGATTAGACCTAGAAAATTGATTTCTATTTTTTCAGTTATAATTTTCTTTGAAGAGAGAATAATACCATGTTTTAGTACTTTCTCACTAAAGATTTTTAAATGTTTTTTGTGTTCCTCGATGTTTTTTGAGAACACTAAAATATCATCAATATAGAAAATACAAAAATCTTTGAGATATCTGAATATATTATCCATCCATCTCTGAAAAACTTGTGGTGCTACATTGAGTCCAAAGGGCATTACATTCCATTGGTAGTGACATTTTGGTGTACTGAATGCAGTCAATGGTTTTGATTCTTCAGTTAGTTTTAATTGTCAAAATCCTGACTTGCAATCAAATTTACTAAAGATGGTTTTACCTTTAGTATGATTTATTAAAACATTTTTGCGAGGAATAAAATATCCATTGAAATCAATTTGTTCATTAAGCCTTTTATAATTGATTACCATTCGGGCTTTTCCTCTTATTACGTCACTGTGTTTGTTCACAATGAAAGCTGGACTAGAATGTGGACTAAAAGTTTCTGAGATTAACTTTAGATCTAATAATTCTTTTATCTGCATATCAAATTCTTCAATATCCTTTCTAATGTAAACCATAGCTTTTACTCCAATAATTACATTAGGATTTTGACGTTTTAATGAGCAATATTGTGGACTTTTGTCCCATAATTTTAACGGGTTTTCGCTAAAATTATCTTCTAATATTGTGTATAGCCAATGTGTTTCAGCTAACACTTTCATATTATTTATTTTCATTTTTACTGGATGAAATTTTTTCTCACATTTATATTTATGTTGTTGAAGTAGTGGCATTTCTACTACCTCTTTAATCAATGTGAGACTTATGGTTCCTTCATTGACAGATAGTGGTAAATATTCTGAGATAAAATTATTACGTAGAATAAAATCACCATGCATCTCAGGGAAACATAATATTTTTGGTATAATGAATTTTTTATCATTAAACCAAATTGCAACTTTTTTAGCTTTTAATTGAATTAGGCTTTGTGTGCCCCTAAATCCTCTGACTGCAATGGGATTTTTCATTGCAATCCATTTTTCTGAAGGCAAAGCATTAGGTCTACAAGAGCAGACGGTGGCTCCAGTATCAATTAAAGTGCAAAGACTATATTGTTTATAGCCTGCAAAATTAAAGTATCCTAATACATAGGTATATCTCTTTTTCCCATGGATAGGGGAAAAGATGATATCTTCATTACCGATTTGAAGATGATACATCATTATTTTTCAGGTATGAACTACCTGGCATAATAGGTACTTGAATGTTTTTCATAGCAATAGCTAGGGGTGCACACGGTTTTGTTTGGATCGGTTTTGGTACTAATCCGAGAATCGAACCGACCTGGGTCGGTTCTAATTTTTTGGAACCGGAACCGAACCGACATTTATACAGAACCGAACCAAACGAACCAGCGGTTCCCGGATCGGATCGGATCGATTTTCGGTTCCAAAATCATATTTCATAACTAATTTTTTTTAAGATTAATGTGTTTCATAACTAATCTTTTTAAGGTCAAAAATAATTTTGACCTCAATAACTTAAGTTAGAAACTCAAATAATCACAAAAATATAAATTACAAGTGTTAAATATATTAAATAAATATATATATGTAATTATAAATCGGTTCAGTCCCGGATTGGTTCGGATCGGATCGGTTTTCGGACCGGATTGAGTTTTTTTTACCTTGGAACGGAGAACCGAACTGATGTATTAGTTTTTTTTTCAAATCGGAACCGAACCATTGAGCAAAAAAACCGATCCAAACTGAACCAATGCAGTCATTTTGGTTCTGTTTATCGGATTTACAGTTTCGTTGTGCACCCCTATAAATACCCTTGTTAGCCTTGCTTTCATTGCTACTACTTCCTTCGTGTAAGGATTTAGTGCGTTTGAATTTTTCCCAGTCCTTTTCAGGGAAATTAATTTGCCAGTTTGTATCATTATGTTTAAAATGAACATTACTTACCGATACTTGTATTTCCACTTCTGGTTGTTTCCTTTGTGGATTTTCTGTGATTTGGGGAATTATTTATTGTTTTGGAATCTCCAAATCTCTCCAATTTATGAGTCTAGATTGAATTGCCGTCTCATAAGGTCTGGGTTCAAAAATCTCAATAATGTTTTTATCAAGATTGTGAATATTTGTTTTAGGTAGATTGGTTAGTTCATGTATTGTTTTCTAATGAACACCCAAGTTATGTGAAGTATCTTTCATACCTACCCCCTTTGTTTGAATTTTGATTTTTACAGTATCTGTAATATTGGGGTCATCGATAGATATGAAGAAATTTGGTTTTATGTTAAACCAAATAATTTCATTTACCAAATTGGATTGGATTCCTCAAATTATGGCATTAACATGATTATTAAATCTTTTATCTAGTACAACTATGGCAATTGGGGTGTTCATACCTTGTCTAAATAAAGCTGTTATGCAGATTTGGATTAAAGCTATATGAATATATTGAATATGGGGATGTTTCTTTTTCCATCTTTTGATTTTGTTTAAATCGAAGATTGTAATTTCACTAGTATCATTATTAGTGGATCCTACTGTAATATTGCCTGCAAATTGTTCAAATATTCTTGTAGATAAGAAATTAAATTTGGACAATTTATAGACATCTTCATTTTTAACCAATTGTTTTTGGTTTTCTATTTCCATTAATTGTTCGTTGGTAAAAGTGATTTATTCTCCAACTATATCTTTTAAAGTGATGGAATGTGTTTCAGTCGGATCACTTGATTTGATTTCCATTGTATTAAACATGAAAATCATTTCAGTATCAGAATCATCTGACTCTGATTCAGATTCTATCTCATACAATATTTCATCACTTGAGACGTCTGATAGTTCGCCTCCAAATGATATCTCAAGTTCTTGTTCTTCAAGAAACTTGATCATTTTCCTTGCGCTTTTCCCTTTGTTGGGGCATTCAGGCGCATAGTGACCTTCTTCATTGCAAATATAACATTTGCATTTTTCAGCTGCGACATCTCCCTTTTTAGGAGATGTTTTCTTCTTCTTCACATATTTTTTATGTTTAGAAGTATAAAATTTCTTTTTACGCCAAGGTTTACATTTGAATTTCATCTTATTTTTCTTTGACGATTTATGGGTTTTTGGAAGTGGGTTACATCCAATTTTCCATTCTTCTTTTAATATTTTATTGCAACAAAGATATCCTGCACGGTTAGCAGATATATCATTTTTGATTTATTTTTTGGCCTTAATGTCAAGACATTTTTGAGTTAAGCAACGCATTACCCAATTTATTATGTGGCCGATTTATTTGTTTTATTTATACTATGTAGATAGTCATCATTGGTTTTTATAGATTCTTCATCCCATGGTGGTGGGAGTTTGTGAAAGAATTGCTCTAAGCAGAATTTATTTTCTGGAGGGTTTACCAAAAAATATTATTTTTTTATAAAGGTTTGTAAATTCTTCAAAACGACAGATATCACACAATTCTAATTTAGCAAGTATTTATCTAGCCTCTTCTTGTAGGCATGGATCACCAGTAAAACCTATAAGATGTTCTTTTATTATATTGGCAAAATCTTTTAATATGTTGTCAAAAGAATTGCTTATAGCTAGAAGTGCATCTTTTTCTGCTTTTTCAGCTGTAGACTTTTCCCATTGTTGTAACCACATCAGGCAGTCACCTTGTAGTGTTGCAGCAAGATAGTCTAAGAATTTTTCTTTAGACCAAGTATTTTTACAATTTGTTATCAAGATGGACATTGATTGTGCCAAATCATTGATGGTTTGTTCTTGATCTTTAAAAGGAACATTTTGGAGATTTAAATAAATACCGCCAGTAGCGACTTTGCATTTATTTAAAACATATCTCCTGGAGAAGTGCACATTTGGCTCTTCTTCCTTGACACCACTGGTAGAAGCTTGACTTGTAGATGTATTGATATAATCATGATGTGATTCTTTTTTCAAACACTCTGGATGTGCTTGGGATTATTCTTCCCAATTAAAATATTCCTCCAGGGGTTCTTGAGATTTTCTTTTTCCTTCCCTACTGATTATAGTGTAAGGAGTTTCTTCTTAATTATTTGAGTCGTAGTTCAACTCAAAATTGAAGTGAGTTAAAGGTCCTTCATATTTAGTATATGTCGACTGAATTTATTGGATTAACTAATTTCTTTCAGTTATATTAACATTTGGGTCTTTATATAACTGTCTCCAATATTCAATAACTTCTTTGATAGTAACATATTCTTCATAATTATATTTTTGTTTTGTATCTGTATGAAGAATTTAATATCTTCAGATCCATAGTATAAGCGAGGATTTTCGCTAGTACCTGGAGCATTTATTCCCATATTATCACGAATGGCTATAGTGCCTAATTTGTTTATTAGAGCACTTATTTTTTCCTTGATTTCTTGTTTTAGATCCAAGTTTATCATTTTATCATATTCTTCTAATTTTCTTTCGACTTTGTTTAAGTCTACTTGAAGTTTAATGAGTCTTTCCTCATTAATTTTTTGATGATCTTCAACTGTTTTAGACCATCGAAATATCATGTCTATTATAGTATTTAAGGTAGCACTTATATAAGCAATCTGGTTTTCAGATTTCTTATCTATATGCATATTATGATTAAACATAAATTCTTTTTTTTCCTTCCACGGAGCTATACATTTTAAAATTCCTCTTAAATTTTGTTCTTCTACCATTTTTATATCCAAGGGTACCTAAGACCTCCTATTTCTTGTTTATGGTGCTTAAAACCGATGTCTAACAATAGCCTTCGAAAGCCTCTTTTGGGCAAAATGGCCAAAAAGACATATGAGCTTTACAACCTAAATAGGCATATGGGTTTTACGGAAATAATGCCGAAATTTAAACAATAATTTTGTAAGAATTCTGATAGTATAACTTTTTGGAAAAGACTAACAAGATTATATCTAATCTTTTTTATAGAAGATAATAAAATGGATAATTTTTACACAACACATATTACGACATTTTTTATACACAGTCTTATGCTTAATTTCAATGTTTTCTCCTTTTTTATATGATGGATGATATATGAATCTACTTACTTCCTTAATAGTCATGATGATAAACAAGCATAAAATAAGATAAAATGACTTACAGATATATAATACTTGATTAAATGGCTCTGACACCACTTATCGGAGTGCGCAGATTTTGAACGGAAAACAGGATAGTCTTTTATATATCACAAGATAAGAAATCCTATCAAATTACATTATAAGAGAAGTTTTTAAGAGATATATTACAAGTGAGAGAGAGAGTGATCTATTGATTGATCGATGATTACAAATGAAATGTAGGCCCCTTTTTATAGCCTCCGGATTCCAAACTCTTTTACATTATAATAAATTAACTGATAGAAGGGAAATGTAAATAATTGAAACAAACAAAACATGCGTAGGAAAAAAGTAAAGATTCCAATTCATCTTTTATTATTTTCAAAAAGTGAATAATACTTGCATAGTAACCTCTTTGTCTTTTTGTTACAAAGAGGTCAAAAATCGCACAATGTCTGAGGAAGATGTTTTGTCTTCAACAGTCATGCGTCACTATGTGCGTCATCTATACCCGCTAATTGCTATTCTCCCATTGCATTGGCTAGGTTAGCGAATGCAACCTCTTCAAAAGAATAATCATTATCTGAATCTCCAAGGTGTGGGTTTAAACTGTTTTCCTCATACATTTTAGCACTAGTTAATAATTCATAAGGAACATCCAGATTATTCTTCCTCCTTAGATTATCCAGAAAGGTTTCTGCTTCTGCTTTCTGGTCATCAGTTAGAGGATACTTGCTTTTCCATTTCATCTCGATCTCATGGTTCAGTATTTCGGAGGTAATAAATTTGGTAAGTAGAATAAAATCTTTCGTGTAGTCTCCATCCTACACTGCCAGTAATTTCTAGAGTGAAAGTGCGGTTCCAACGCATCACTAAGTCCATTACATAAGTGATCATTGTTTTGATCATCATGGGCAAAGCTGGGAATTTAGATCCCAAATGAACTTGATAAATGATTTTGTTGCACAATCCCCAATCGAGAATTTCTGGTTCCCAATCGTCATCAATATGCATATGAAGTTTAGGTATTTCATCAAGAACATTTAAAAATTCACCATGGTTGATCAATTGGATTTTTACCTTCTGACCGTGATTTTCAATTTTTGGTAGAATTTTCTCCTTGAAAATGGTATCGGGTAGAATTTGTTTTGCTTTTTCAAAGAGACAAATTCTTTTAATTTTGTTAAAAATTTTATCAGAAAAATCATTCTGCAGGAGTTCTGCAGTAGATAAAAAGATATTGATTTTTTGTAAAGAAATATCTTCATCTTCAAAATTGATATTTTCAATATTTGAATGGCTAAAGATTTTAATTGGTCTAACTCTGCTGTTTGTTCAGCAATGCTAGTAGCAAGAAGGCATAAGTTTTTTCGAAAATCTTTTTTCTTGCCTTCTAAAAGTGATTTCCAGGAATTATTTAATGGTTTGTAAATATGAAAAGGTAGTCCTGGATTTATAACATCAGTTAGTTCAGAGACAATAGTGGTTTCCTTGCTCTGTAATTTTGAAAATTAATAAATCAGATTGGGTGGGTTAAATTTTTTCAAGAATTCTTCCCAGTCTGATATTGCTTATACTTCATTAGTATATTTTTTGTAAAATGCTCCAGGGAAGACATTTGTTTGTTCTTGTCACTCATACCAAGAATAGTAAAAGATTGGTTTTCTACACAAAATACAATATACACATGACCCTTTTTAGGCTGTGTATTGGATGTTGAAGCAATAACTGGTTTAACTGAAGCTTCTGGGATTCTTCTTGAACTACTAGCCTTTTTAGCTATTGTAATCCAAGGTCCTTGCTCTTCTCTAGGCATGTTTTGTCCCTTTTATTCTTGCTCCATACCTGAAACTGTTAATATCCTCCTGGTTAGAGTGTATTAACTTCCTAGATATACTCATATGCTGTTTACACTGAGTAGTCTATTTTTAATCCACTGGTTTAGTTGGGTTTTCACAAATTCTCCCCTTGTTTAGTGGGTTTTAATAATTTTCCCTACTTAAAAAGTCTACAAGGAAATTGTTTGTGCCCTTAAGGTGTTTTACCTCAAAGGTGTAGAGAGAAACCTGATAAAACCATTTTAATCTGCGTCCTTCTAAATATTGCTTTTGTTGGTTAAAAAATCACGGACAACTTGATTATCGGTTCTTATAATGAAATCTTCTGGTGCTAAAAATATGTGAAACTCTTTAATAGTTAATTTGATGGCTAATAATTCTTTTTCAAAAATTATATAATTGAGTTCATTAGGCTTAAATTTGCCTTAATTGTAACCTCAAATTAACTCATGTCTACCTACAAATTTTGGAATAGTAGATTTTCTACTCCTTATACCTATTACATTATTGGTTTGAGGTTCGGACCAATATTGTTGTGGTATTGCTTTGAGTACACACCCCCAACATAAGTCAAAAGCATGTGTTTCAAGGATAAGTTTATCTCCTGGGTTAGGAAAGTAAACTTTGGGACAATGTTCATGAATATAAAATTTAATGTTTCAGACAATTTTCGAGTCATTTTTAGACCATGAAAAATTGTTTTTCTTGAGTTTCTCAAGAAGAGGTAATTCTTTCTTGGATAAATGTGGAATGAAATTCTTGCCATAATTTAAAATTCCCAAAAAACTTTTTAATTTTTTTTATCCAAGATATTTGCATCCAAATCTTTTAGTTTTGTAATAATACTATCTTGGAGTTGTAATCCTTCTTTGGTAAGGATTAGACCTAGAAAATTGATTTCTGTTTTTTCAGTTTCAAATTTCTTCGAAGAGAAAATAATACCATGTTTTAGTACTTTCTCACTAAAGATTTTTAAATGTTTTCCGTGTTCCTCAATGTTTTTTGAGAACACTAAAATATCATCAATATAGACAATACAAAAATCTTTGAGATATCTGCATATATTATCCATCCATTTCTGAAAAACTTGTGGTGCTATATTGAGTCCAAAGGGCATCACATTCCATTTGTAGTGACCTTTTGGTGTACTGAATGCAGTCAATAGTTTTGATTCTTCAGTTAGTTTTAATTTCCAAATCCCGACTTGCAATCAAATTTACTAAAGATGGTTTCACCGTTAGTATGATTTATTAAAACATCTTTTCGAGGAATAAAATATCCATCGAAATCAATTTGTTCATTAAATTTTTTATTGTTGATTACCATTCGGGCTTTTCCTATTATTACTTCACTGTGTTTTTTCACAATAAAAGTTGGACAAGATTGTGGACTAAAAGTTTCTGAGATTAACTTTAGATCCAATAATTCTTTTATTTGCTTATCAAATTCTTCAATATCCTTTCTAGTGTAAACCATAGGTTTTACTCTAATAATTACATCAGGATTTCGAAGTTTTAATGACCAATATCGTGGACTTTTGTCCCATAATTTTAACAGGTTTTCGCTAAAATTTTCTTCTAATATTATGTATAGCCAATGTGTTTTAGCTAACACTTTCATATTATCTATTTCCTTTTTTACTGGATGACAATTTTTGTCACATTTATATTTATGTTGTTGAAGTAGTGGGATTTCTACTACCTCTTTTTCCAATGTGAGACTTATGGTTCCTTCATTGACAGAAAGTGGTAAATATTCCGAGATAAAATTATTTCCTAGAATAAAATCACCATGCATCTGAGGGAAAGATAAGATTTTTGGTATAATGATTTTTTTATCATTAAACCAAATTGCAACTTTTTAAGCTTTTAATTGAATTAGGCTTTGTGTGCCACTAATTCCTGTGACTGCAATGGGGTTTTTCATTGCAATCCATTTTTCTGGAGGCAAAGCATTAGGTCTACAAGAGAAAACTGTGGCTCCAGTATCAATTAAAGTGCAAAGACTATATTATTTATAGCCTGCAAAATTAAAATATCCAAATTCATAGGTATATCTCTTTTTCCCATAGCTAGGGGAAAAGATGATATCTTTATTACCCATTTGAAGATGATACATCATTATTTTTCAGGTATGAACTACCTGGCATAATAGGTACTGGAATGTTTTTCATATCAATAGCCATGTTAGCCTTGCTTTCATTGCTACTACGGAAAACAGGATAGTCTTTTATATATCACAAGATAAGAAATCCTATCAAATTACATTATAAGAGAAGTTTTTAAGAGATATATTACAAGTGAGAGAGAGAGTGATCTATTGATTGATCGATGATTACAAAAGAAATGTAGGCCCCTTTTTATAGCCTCCGGATTCCAAACTCTTATACATTATAATAAATTAACTGATAGAAGGAAAATGTAAATAATTGAAACAAACAAAACATGAATAGGAAAAAAGTAAAGATTCCAATTCACTTTTTATTTTTTCAAAAAGTGAATAATACTTGCACAGTAACCTCTTTGTCTTTTTGTTACAAAGAGGTCAAAAATCGCACAATGTCTGAGGAAGATGTTTTGTCTTCAACAGTCATGCGTCACTATGTGCGTCATCTATACCCGCTAATTGCTATTCTCCCATTGCATTGGCTTGGTTAGCGAATGCAACCTCTTCAAAAGAATAATCATTATCTGAATCTCCAAGGTGTGGGTTTAAACTGTTTTCCTCATACATTCCAGCACTAGTTAATAATTCATAAGGAACATCCAAATTATTCTTCCTACTTAGATTATCCAGAAAGGTTTCTGCTTCTGCTTTCTGGTCATCAGTTAGAGGATACTTGCTTTTCCATTTCATCTCGATCTCATGGTTCAGTATTTTGGAGGTAATAAATTTGGTAAGTAGAATAAAATCTTTCGCGTAGTCTCCATCCTACACTGCCAGTAATTTCTAGAGTGAAAGTGCGGTTCCAACGCATCACTAAGTCCATTACATAAGTGATCATTGTTTTGATCATCATGGGCAAAGCTGGGAAATTAGATCCCAAATGAACTTGATAAATGATTTTGTTGCACAATCCCCAATCGAGAATTTCTGGTACCCAATCGTCATCAATATGCATATGAAGTTTAGGTATTTCATCAAAAACATTTAAAAATTCACCATGGTTGATCAATTGGATTTTTACCTTCTGACCGTGATTTTCAATTTTTGGTAGAATTTTCTCCTTGAAAATGGTATCGGGTAGAATTTGTTTTGCTTTTTCAAAGAGACAAATTCTTTTAATTTTGTTAAAAATTTTATCAGAAAAATCATTCTGCAGGAGTTCTGCAGTAGATAAAAAGATATTGATTTTTTGTAAAGAAATATCTTCATCTTCAAAATTGATATTTTCAATATTTGAATGGCTAAAGATTTTAATTGGTCTAGCTCTGCTGTTTGTTCAACAATGCTAGTAGCAAGAAGGCATAAGTTTTTTCGAAAATCTTTTTTCTTGCCTTCTAAAAGTGATTTCCAGGAATTATTTAATGGTTTGTAAATATGAAAAGGTATTCCTGGATTTATAACATCAGTTAGTTCAGAGACAATAGTGGTTTCCTTGCTCTGTAATTTTGAAAATTAATAAATCAGATTGGGTGGGTTAAATTTTTTCAAGAATTCTTCCCAGTCTGATATTGCTTCTACTTCATTAGTATATTTTTTGTAAAATGCTCCAGGGAAGACATTTGTTTGTTCTTGTCACTCATACCAAGAATAGTAAAAGATTGGTTTTCTACACAAAATACAATATACACATGACCCTTTTTAGGCTGTGTATTGGATGTTGAAGCAATAACTGGTTTAACTGAAGCTTCTGGGATTCTTCTTGAACTACTAGCCTTTTTAGCTATTGTAATCCAAGGTCCTTGCTCTTCTCTAGGCATGTTTTTGCCCTTTTGTTCTTGCTCGATATCTGAAACTGTTAATATCCTCCTGGTTAGAGTGTATTAACTTCCTAAATCTACTCATATGCTGTTTACACTGAGTAGTCTATTTTTAATCCATTGGTTTAGTTGGGTTTTCACAAATTCTCCACTTGTTTAGTGGGTTTTAATAATTTTCCCTACTTAAAAAGTCTGCAAGGAAATTGTTTGTGCCCTTAAGGTGTTTTACCTCAAAGGTGTAGAGAGAAACCTGATTAAACCATTTTAATCTGCGCCCTTCTAAATATTGCTTTTGTTGGTTAAAAAATCACGGACAACTTGATTATCGGTTCTTATAATGAAATCTTCTGGTGCTAAAAATATGTGAAACTCTTTAATAGTTAATTTGATGGCTAATAATTCTTTTTCAAAAATTATATAATTGAGTTCATTAGGCTTAAATTTGCCTTAATTGTAACCTCAAATTAACTCATGTTTAGCTACAAATTTTGGAATAGTAGATTTTCTACTCCTTATACCTATTACATTATTGGTTTGAGGTTCAGACCAATATTGTTGTGGTATTGCTTTGAGTACACACCCCCAACATAAGTCAAAAGCATGTGTTTCAAGGATAAGTTTATCTCCTGGGTTAGGAAAGTAAACTTTGGGACAATGTTCATGAATATAAAATTTAATGTTTCGGACAATTTTCGAGTCGTTTTTAGACCATGAAAAATTGTTTTTCTTGAGTTTCTCAAGAAGAGGTAATTCTTTCTTGGATAAATGTGGAATGAAATTCCTGCCATAATTTAAAATTCTCAAAAAACTTTTTAATTTTTTTTATCCAAGATATTTGCATCCAAATCTTTTAGTTTTGTAATAATACTATCTTGGAGTTGTAATCCTTCTTTGGTAAGGATTAGACCTAGAAAATTGATTTCTGTTTTTTCAGTTTCAAATTTCTTCGAAGAGAAAATAATACCATGTTTTAGTACTTTCTCACTAAAGATTTTTAAATGTTTTCCGTGTTCCTCAATGTTTTTTGAGAACACTAAAATATCATCAATATAGACAATACAAAAATCTTTGAGATATCTGAATATATTATCCATCCATCTCTGAAAAACTTGTGGTGCTATATTGAGTCCAAAGGGCATCACATTTCATTTGTAGTGACCTTTTGGTGTACTGAATGCAGTCAATAGTTTTGATTCTTCAGTTAGTTTTAATTTCCAAATCCTGACTTGCAATCAAATTTACAAAAGATGGTTTTACCGTTAGTATGATTTATTAAAACATCTTTTCGAGGAATAAAATATCCATCGAAATCAATTTGTTCATTAAACTTTTTATTGTTGATTACCATTCGGGCTTTTCCTATTATTACTTCACTGTGTTTTTTCACAATGAAAGCTGGACTAGATTGTGGACTAAAAGTTTCTGAGATTTACTTTAGATTCAATAATTCTTTTATTTGCTTATCAAATTCTTCAATATCCTTTCTAGTGTAAACCATAGGTTTTACTCTAATAATTACATCAGGATTTCGAAGTTTTAATGACCAATATCGTGGACTTTTGTCCCATAATTTTAACAGGTTTTCGCTAAAATTTTCTTCTAATATTATGTATAGCCAATGTGTTTTAGCTAACACTTTCATATTATTTATTTCCTTTTTTACTGGATGACAATTTTTCTCACATTTATATTTATGTTGTTGAAGTAGTGGGATTTCTACTACCTCTTTTTCCAATGTGAGACTTATGGTTCCTTCATTGACAAAAAGTGGTAAATATTCCGAGATAAAATTATTTCCTAGAATAAAATCACCATGCATCTGAGGGAAAGATAAGATTTTTGGTATAATGATTTTTTTATCATTAAACCAAATTGCAACTTTTTAAGCTTTTAATTGAATTAGGCTTTGTGTGCCACTAATTCCTGTGACTGCAATGGGGTTTTTCATTGCAATCCATTTTTCTGGAGGCAAAGCATTAGGTCTACAAGAGAAAACTGTGGCTCCAGTATCAATTAAAGTGCAAAGACTATATTATTTATAGCCTGCAAAATTAAAATATCCAAATTCATAGGTATATCTCTTTTTCCCATAGCTAGGGGAAAAGATGATATCTTTATTACCCATTTGAAGATGATACATCATTATTTTTCAAGTATGAACTACCTGGCATAATAGGTACTTGAATGTTTTTCATAGCAATAGCCATGTTAGCCTTGCTTTCATTGCTACTACTTCCTTTGTGTAAGGATTTAGTGCGTTTGAATTTTTCCCAGTCATTTTCTGGGAAATTTGTTTGCCAGTTTGTATCTTTATGTTTAAAATAAACATTACTTCCCGATACTTGTATTTCCACTTCATGTTTTTTCCTTTGTGTATTTTCTATGATTTGGGGAATTATCCATTGTTTTGGAATCTCCAAATCTCTCCAATTTATGAGTCTAGGCTGAATTCCCGTCTCATAAGGTCTTGGTTCAAAAATCTCAATAATTTTTTTTATCAAGATTGTGAATATTTGTTTTAGGTAGATTGGTTAGTTCATGGATTGTTTTCCAATGAACAGCCAAGTTATGTGAAGTATCTTTCATACCTACCCCCTTTGTTTGAATTTTGATTTTTACAGTATCTGTAATATTGGGGTCATCGATAGATAAGAAGAAATTTAATTTTATGTCAAACCAAATAATTTTACTTACCAAATTGGATTGGATTCCTCCAATTATGGCATTAATAGGATTATTAAATCTTTTATCTAGTATAAATATGGCAATTGGGGTGTCCATACCTTGTCTAAATAAAGCAGTTATGCAGATTTGAAGTAAATCTATATGAATATATTTAATATGTGGATGTTTCTTTCTCCATCTTTTGATTTTTTTTAAATCAGAGATTGTAATTTTAGTAGTATCATTATTAGTGGATCCTGATGTAGCATTGCCTACAAATTGTTCAAGTATTCTTGTAGACAAGAAATTAAATTTGGACAATTTATAGACATCTTCTTTTTTAACCAATTGTTTTTGGTTTTCTATTTCCATTAATTGTTCATTGGTAAAAGTGATTTCTTTTCCAACTATATTTTTTAAAGTGATGGATTGTGTTTCAGTCGGATCACTTAATTTGATTTCCATTGTATTAAACATGAAAATCATTTCAGTATCAGAATCATCTGACTTTGATTCAGATTCTATCTCATACAATATTTCATCATTTGAGACGTCTGATATTTCGTCTCCAAATGATATCTCAAGTTCTTGTTCTTCAAGAAACTTGATCATTTTCCTTACGCTTTTCCCTTTGTTGTGGCATTCAGGCGCATAGTGACCTTCTTCATTGCAAATATAGCATTTGCATTTTTTAGCTGCGACATCTCCCTTTTTAGGAGATTTTTTCTTCTTCTTCACATATTTTTTATGTTTAGAAGTATTAAATTTCTTTTTACGCCAAGGTTTCCATTTGAATTTCTTCTTGTTTTTCTTTGACGATTTACGGGTTTTCGGAAGTGGGTTACATCCAATTTTCCCTTCTTCTTTTAATATTTTATTGCAACAAAGATATCCTGCACGGTTAGCAGATATATCATTCTTGATTTATTTTTTGGCCTTAATGTCAAGACATTTTTTAGTTATGCAACGCAATACCCAATTTATTATGTGGCCAATATTTTCTGTTTTATTTATACTATGTAAATAGTCATCATAGGTTTTTATAGATTCTTCATCCCATGGTGGTGGGAGTTTGTGAAAGAATTGCTCTAACCAGAATTTATTTTCTGGAGGGTTTACCAGAAAATAATATTTTTTATAAAGGTTTGCAAATTCTTCAAAACGACATATATCACACAATTCTAGTTTAGCAAGTATTTATCTAGCGTCTTCTTGTAGGCGTGGATCACCAGTAAAACCTATAAGATGTTCTTTTATTATATTGGCAAAATCTTTTAATATGTTGTCAAAAGAATTGCCTATAGCTAGATGTGCATCTTTTTCTACTTTTCCAGCTATAGATTTTTCCCATTGCTGTAACCACATAAGGCAGTCACGTTGTAGTGTTGCAGCAAGATAGTCTAAGAATTTTTCTTTAGACCAAGTATTTTCATAATTTGTTATCAAGGTGGACATTGATTGTGCCCAATCATTGATGGTTTGTTCCTGATCTTAAAACGAAACATTTTGGATATTTAAATAAATACCGCCAATAGCGACATTGCATTTATTGAAATCATCTCTCCTGGAGAAGTGCACAGTTGGCTCTTCTTCCTTGACACCACTGGTATAAGCTTGACTTGTAGATGTATTGGTATAATCATGATGTGATTTTTTTTTTCAAATGCTCTTCTGCTTCTTCAGGATGTGCTTGGGAGTATTCTTCCCCATTAAAATGTTACTCAAGGGGTTCTTGAGATTTTCTTTTTCCTTCACTACTGATTATAGTGTAAGGAGTTTATTCTTCATTATCTGAGTCGTAGTTTAACTCAAAATTGAAGTGAGTTAAAAGTCATTCATATTCAATGTATATTGACTGAATTTATTGGATTAACTAGTTTCTTTCAGTTATATTAAGATTTGGGTCTTTATATAACTGTCTCCAATATTTAATAACTTCTTTGATATTAATATATTCTTCATACTTATATTTTTGTTTTGTATCTGTATGTAGAACTTTAATACCTTCAGATCCTTAGTATAAGCGATGATTTTTGCTAGTACCTGGAGCATTCATTCCCATATTATCAGGAATGGCTATAGTGTCTAATTTGTTTATTAGAGCTCTTATTTTTAACTTGGTTTCTTGTTTTAGATCCAAGTTTATCATATTATCATAATCTTCTGATTTTCTTTTGACTTTGTTTAAGTCTACTTAAAGTTTAAAGAGTCTTTCCTCATTAATTTTTTGAGTATCTTCAACTCTTTTAGACCATCCAAATATCATGTCTATTATAGTATTTAAGTTAGCACTTATATAAGCAATCTGGTTTTCAGATTTCTTATCTATATACATATTATGATTAAACATAAATTCTTGTTTTTCTACCCACGGAGATATACATTTTAAAATTCCTCTTAAATTTTGTTCTTCTTCCATTTTTTTTATCCAAGGGTACCTAAGACCTCCTATTTTGGGTTGATGGTGCTTAAAACCGATGTCTAACAATAGCCTTAGAAAGTCTCTTTTGGGCAAAATAGCCAAAGAGACATATGAGCTTTACAACCGAAACAGGCATATGCGTTTTATGGAAATAATGCCGGAATTTAAATAGTAATTTTGTCATAATTTTAAAAGTATAACTTTTTGGAAGAGACTAACAAGATTATATCTAATCTTTCTTATAGAAGATAATAAAATGGATAGTTTTTACACAACACATATTACGACATTTTTTATACATAGTCTTATGGTTAATTTCAAAGTTTTCTCCTTTTTTATATGATGGATGATATATGAATCTACTTACTTCCTTAATATTCATGATGATAAAGAAGCGTAAAATAAGATAAAATGACTTACAGATATATAATACTTGATGAAATGGCTCTGATACCACTTATCGGAGTGCGCATATTTTGAACGTAAAACAGGATAGACTTTTATATATCATAAGATAGGAAAACCTATCAAATTACATTATAAGAGAATTTTTAAGGGATATATTACAACTGAGAGAGATTGATCTATTGATTGATTGATGATTACAAATGAAAGGTAGGCCCCTTTTTATAGCCTCCGGATTCCAAACTCTTATACATTATAATACATTAACTGATAGAAAGGAAATGTAAATAATTGAAACAAACAAAATGTGCGTAAGAAAAAAGTAAAGATTCCAATTAACTTTTTGTTTTTTCAAAAAGTGAATAGTAATTGCATAGTAACCTCTTCGTCTTTTTTTTACAAAGAGGTCAAAAATGGCACAGTGTCTGAGAAAGATGTTTCTTCTTCAACAATCATGCATCACTAGGTGCGTCATCTATACCCTCCAATTGCTATTCTCCCATTGCATTGGCTAGGTTAGCGAATGTGACCTCATCAAAATCATAATCATTATATGAATCTCCAAGGTGTGGGTTTAAACTATTTTCCTCATACATTTAAGCACTAGTTAATAATTCATGAGGAACATATAGATTATTCTTCATCCGTAAATTATCCAGAAAAGTTTTTGCTTCAGCTTTCTGGTCATTAGTTAGCTGATAATTAACAGGCAGAGAAGTAGTGAATTGTCGTTTACCATCCGTTCCCATGAACTTGAAATCTTTTTTCGCATACAAACTCTGGGCCTTATTTGTAACAGAAAGGAATGACTTAATCCAATATGACTCAATATCCATATAGAGAATATAAGACATATTATATTGATCTTGCTTTTCCATTTCATCCCAATCCCATGGTTCAGTATTTCGGAGGTAATAAATTTGATAAGGAGAATAAAAATATTTTGCGTAGTCTCCTATCCAAGTTATGTGAGGTATCTTTCATACTGACCCCCTTTGTCTGAATTTTTATTTTTACAGTATCTGTAATATTGGGGACATCGATGGATATGAAGAAATTTGGTTTTATGTTAAACCAAATAATTTTATTTACCAAATTGGATTGGATTCCTCCAATTATGGCATTAACAGGATTATTAAATCTTTTATCTAGTACAAGTATGGTAATTGGGGTGTCCATAACTTGTCTAAATAAAGCTGTTATGAAGATTTGGATTAAACCTATATGAACATATTTAATATGTGGATGTTTCTTTTTCCATCTTTTGATTTTGTTTAAATCAAAGATTGTAATATCAGTAGTATCATTATCAGTGGATCCTTCTGTAGTGTTGCCTGCAAATTGTTCAAATATTCTTGTAGCCAAGAAATTAAATTTGGATAATTTATAAACATCTTCTTTTTTAACCTATTATTTTTGGTTTTGTGTTTCCATTAATTGTTCGTTGGTAAAACTGATTTCTTCTCCAACTATATCTTTTAAAGTGATGGACTGTGTTTCAGTCGGATCACTTGATTTGATTTCCATTGTATTAAACATGAAAATCATTTCAGTATCAGAATCATCTTACTCTGATTTAGATTCTATCTCATACAATATTTCATCATCTGACATGTCTAATAGTTTGTCTCCAAATGATATCTCAAGTTCTTGTTCTTCAAGAAACTTCATCATTTTCCTTTCGTTTTTCCCTTTGTTGGGGCATTCAGGCGCATAGTGACCTTTTTCATTGCAAATATAACATTTGCATTTTTTAGCTGCGACATCTCCCTTTTTAGGAGATTTTTTCTTCTTCTTCTGCACATATTTTTTATGTTTAGAAGTATTAAATTTCGTTTTACGCCAAGGTTTCCATTTAATTTTTCTTCTTGTTTTTCTTTGACGATTTATGGGTTTTTGGAAGTGGGTTACATCCAATTTTCCATTCTTTTTTTAATATTTTATTACAACAAAGATATCCCGTACGATTAGCAGATATATAATTTTTGATTTTTTTTTGCCTTAATGTCAAGACATTTTTGAGTTATGCAACACCTTACTCAATTTATTCTGTGGCCAATATTATCTATTTTATTTATATTATATAGATAGTCATCATAGGTTTTTATAGATTCTTCATCCCATGGTGGTGGGAGTTTGTGAAAGAATTGCTCTAACCAGAATTTATTTTCTGGAGGGTTTACCAGAAAATAATATTTTTTATAAAGGTTTACAAATTCTTCAAAACGATAGATATCACACAATTCCAGTTTAGAAAGTATGTATCTAACGTCTTCTTGTAGGCGTGGATCACCAGTAAAACCTATAAGATGTTCTTTTATTATATTGTCAAAATCTTTTAATATGTTGTCAAAAGAATTGCCTATTGCTAGAAGTGCATCTTTTTCTGCTTGTCCAGCTGTAGATGTTTCCCATTGTTGTAACCACATAAGGCAGTCACCTTGTAGTGTTGCAGCAAGATAGTCTAAGAATTTTTATTTAGACCAAGTATTTTTATAATTTGTTATCAATTTGGACATTCATTGTACCCAATCATTGATGGTTTGTTCCTGATCTTTAAAAGGAACATTTTGGAGATTTAAATAAATACCGCCAGTAGCAACATTGCATTTATTTAAATCATCTCTCCTGGAGAAGTGCACAGTTGGCTCTTCTTCCTTGACACCACTGGTAGAAGCTTGACTTGTAGATGTATTGAAATAATCATGATGTGATTCTTTTTTCAAATACTCTTCTGCTTCTTGAGGATGTGCTTGGGAGTATTCTTCCCAATTAAAATATTCCTCAAGGGGTTCTTGAGATTATCTTTTTCCTTCATTACTGATTATAGTGTAAGGAGTTTCTTCTTCATTATCCGAGTCGTAGTTCAACTCAAAATTGAAGTGAGTTAAAAGTCCTTCATATTCAGTATATGTTGACTAAATTTGTTGGACTGGTTTTTTTCAGTTATATTAAGATTTGGGTCTTTATATAACTGTCTCCAATATTCAATAACTTCTTTGATATTAACATATTCTTTATAATTATATTTTTGTTTTGTATCTGTATGAAGAACTTTAATATCTTCAGATCCATAGTATAAGTGAGGATTTTTGCTAGTACCTGGAGCATTCATTCCCATATTATCAGGAATAGCTATAGTGTCTAATTTGTTTATTAGAGCACTTATTTTTTCCTTGCTTTCTTGTTTTAGATCCAAGTTTATCATATTATCATGTTCTTCTAATTTTCTTTCGACTTTGTTTAAGTCTACTTGAAGTTTAGTGAGTCTTTCCTCATTAATTTTTTGATGATCTTCAACTGTTTTAGACCATCGAGAGATCATGTCTATTATAGTATTTAAGGTAGCACTTATATAAGCAAACTGGTTTTCAGATTTCTTATCTATATGCATATTATGATTAAACATAAATTCTTGTTTTCCTATCTATGGAGCATTACATTTTAAAATTACTCTTAAATTTTATTCTTCTTCCATTTTTATATCCAAGGGTACTTAAGACCTCCTATTTCTGGTTGATGGTGCTTAAAATCGATGTCTAACAATAGCCTTAGATAGCCTCTTTTGGGGAAAATGGCCAAAAAGACATATGAGCTTTACAACCTGAACAGGCATATGGGTTTTATGGAAATAATGTCGGAATTTAAACAGTAATTTTGTCGGAATTTTAATAGTATAACTTTTTGGAAAAGACTAACAAGATTATATCTAATCGTTTTTATAGAAGATAATAAAATGGATAATTTTTACACTACACATATTACGACATTTTTTATACACAGTCTTATGCTTAATTTCAAAGTTTTCTCCTTTTTTATATGATGGATGATATATGAATCTACTTACTTCCTTAATAGTCATGATGATAAACAAGCATAAAATAAGATAAAATGACTTACAGATATATAATACTTGATTAAATGGCTCTGACACCACTTATCAGCGTGCCCAAATTTTGAACGAAAAACAGGATAGTCTTTTATATATCACAAGATAGGAAAACCTATCAAATTACATTATAAGAGAATTTTTAAGAGATATATTACAAGTGAGAGAGAGAGAGAGAGTGATCTATTATTTGATCGAAGATTACAAATGAAAGGTAGGCCCCTTTTTATAGCCTCCAGATTCCATACTCTTATACATTATAATACATTAACTGAGAGAAAAGAAATGTAAATAATTGAAACAAACAAAACATGCGTAGGAAAAAAGTAAAGATTCCAATTCACTTTTTGTTTTCTCAAAAAGTGAATAGTACTTGCATAGTAACCTCATCGTCTTGTTTTTTCAAAGAGGTCAAAAATGGCACAATGTCTGAGAAAGATGTTTTGTCTTCAACAGTCATGCGTCACTATGTGCGTCATCTATACCCTCCAATTTCTATTTTCCCATTGCATTGGCTAGGTTAGAGAATCCAACCTCATCAAAAGCATAATCATTATCTGAATCTCCAAGGTGTGGGTTTAAACTGTTTTCCTCATACATTTCAGCACTAGTTAATAATTCATAAGGAACATCCAGATTATTCTTCCTCCTTAGATTATCCAGAAAGTTTTTGCTTCAGCTTTCTGGTCATCAGTTAGCTGATAATTAACAGGCAGAGAAGTAGCGAATAGTCGTATACCATCCGTTACAATTGAACTTGAAATCTTTTTTCGCATACAAACTCTGCGCCTTATTTGTAACAGAAAGGAATGACTTAATCCAATATGACTCAATATCCATATAGGGAATATAAGACATATTATATTGATCTTGCTTTTCCATTTCATCCCAATCCCATGGTTCAGTATTTGGGAGGTAATAAATTTAGTAAGGAGAATAAAATCTTTCGCGTAGTCTCCTAGCCAAGTTATGTGAAGTATCTTTCATACCTACCCCCTTTGTTTGAATTTTGATTTTTACAGTATCTGTAATATTTGGGACATCGATAGATATGAAGAAATTTGGTTTTATGTTAAACCAAATAATTCCATTTACCAAATTGGATCGTATTCCTCTATTTATGGCATTAACAGGATTATTAAATCTTTTATCTAGTACAAGTATGGCAATTGGGGTGTCCATACCTTGTCTAAATAAATCTGTTATGCAGATTTGGATTAAACCTATATGAATATTTAATATATGGATGTTTCTTTTTCCATCTTTTTATCTTGTTTAAATCAAAGATTGTAATTTCAGTAGTATCCTTATCAGTGGACCCTGCTATAGTGTTGCCTGCAAATTGTTCAAATATTCTTGCAGACAAGAAATTAAATTTGGACAATTTGTAGACATCTTCTTTTTTAACCAATTGTTTTTGGTTTTCTATTTACATTAATTATTCGTTGGTAAAACTGATTTCTTCTCCAACTATATCTTTTAAAGTGATGGACTGTGTTTCAGTTGGATCACTTGATTTGATTTCCATTGTATTAAACATGAAAATCATTTCAGTATCAGAATCATCTGACTCTGATTCAGATTCTATCTCATACAATATTTCATCATTTGAGACGTCTGATATCACACAATTCTAGTTTAGAAAGTATGTATCTAGCGTCTTCTTGTAGGCGTGGATCACTAGTAAAACTTATAAGATGTTCTTTTATTATATTGGCAAAATCTTTTAATATGTTGTCAAAAGAATTGCCTATAGCTAGAAGTGCATCTTTTTCTGTTTTTCCAGCTGTAGATTTTTCCCATTGCTGTAACCACATAAGGCAGTCACCTTGTAGTGTTGCAGCAAGATAGTCTAAGAATTTTTCTTTAGACCAAGTATTTTTATAATTTGTTATCAAGATGGACATTGATTGTGCCCAATCATTGATGGTTTGTTCCTGATCTTTAAAAGGAACATTTTGGAGATTTAAATAAATACCGCCAGTAGCGACATTGCATTTATTTAAATCATCTCTCCTGGAGAAGTCCACAGTTGGCTCTTCTTCCTTGAAATTAGTGGTAGAAGCTTGACTTGTAGATGGATTAATATATTCAAGATGTGATTCCTCTTTCAAATACTCTTCTGATTCTTCAGGATGTGCTTGGGAGTATTCTTCCCAATTAAAATATTCCTCAAGGGGATCTTGAATTTTCTTTTTCCTTCACTACTGATTATAGTGTAAGGAGTTTCTTCTTATTCTCTGAGTCGTAGTTCAACTCAAAATTGTAGTGAGTTAAAAGTCCTTCATATTCAGCATATATTGACTGAATTTGTTGGATTAACTTGTTTTTTCAATTATATTAAGATTTGGGTCTTTATATAACTGTCTCTAATATTCAATAACTTCTTTGATATTAACATATTCTTCATAATTATATTTTTTTTTGTATCTGTATGAAGAACTTTAATATTTTCAGATCCATAGTATAAGCGGGGATTTTTGCTAGTACCTGGAGCATTCATTCCCATATTATCACGAATGGCTATGGTGTTTAATTTGTTTATTAGAGCACTTATTTTTTCCAGGGTTTCTTGTTTTAGATCCAAGTTTATCATATTATCACATTCTTCTAATTTTCTTTCGACTTTGTTTAAGTCTACTTGAAGTTTAATGAGCCTTTCCTTATTAATTTTTTGATGATCTTCAACTGTTTTAAACCATCCAAATATCATGTCTATTATTGTATTTAACGTAGCACTTATATAAGCAATCTGGTTTTCAGATTTCTTATCTATATGCATATTATGATTAAACATAAATTCTTATTCTTCTATCCATGGAGCTATACATTTTAAAATTCCTCTTAAATTTTGTTCTTCTTCCATTTTTATGTCCAAGGGTACCTAAGACCTCCTATTTCTGGTTGATGGTGCTTAAAACCGATGTCTAACAATAGCCTTGGAAAGCCTCTTTTGGGTAAAATGGCCAAAAAGACATATGAGCTTTACGACCTAAACAGGCATATAGGTTTTATGGAAATAATGCCGGAATTTAAACAGTAATTTTTTTCGGAATTTTAATAGTATAACTTTTTGGAAAAGACTAATAATATTATATCTAATCTTTTTTATAGAAAATAATAAAATGGATAATTTTTACGCAACACATATTACGACATTTTTTATACATAGTCTTATGCTTAATTTCAAAGTTTTCTCCTTTTTTATATTATGGATGATATATGAATCTAGTTACTTCCTTAATATTCATGATGATAAACAAGCATAAAATAAGATAAAATGACTTACATATATATATAATACTTGATGAAATGGCTCTAACACCACTTATCGGAGTGCGCAGATTTTGAACGGAAAAACAGGATAGTCTTTTATATATCACAAGATGGGAAAACCTATCAAATTACATTATAAGAGAATTTTTAAGAGATATATTACAAGTTAGAGAGAGTGATCTATTGATTGATCGTTGATTACAAATGAAAGGTAGGCCCATTTTTATAGCCTCCGGATTCCAAACTCTTATACATTATAATACATTAACTGATAGAAAGGAAATGTAAATGATTAAAACAAACAAAACGTGTGTAGGAAAAAAGTAAAGATTCCAATTCACTTTTTGTTATTTCAAAAAGTGAATAGTACTTGCATAGTAACCTCTTCGTCTTTTTTTTACAAAGAGGTAAAAAATGGCACAATGTCTAAGAAAGATGTTTTGTCTTCAACTGTCATGCGTCACTATGTGCGTCATCTATACCCTCCAATTGCTATTCTCCCCTTGCATTGACTAGGTTAGCGAATGTGACCTCATCAAAAGCATAATCATTATCTGAATCTCGAGGGTGTGGGTTTAAACTGTTTTCCTCATACATTTCAGCACTAGTTAATAATTTATAAGGAATATCGAGATTATTCTTCCTCCTTAGATTATCCAAAAAAGTTTCTGCTTCAGCTTTCTGGTCATCAGTTAACTGATAATTAACAGGTAGAGAAGTAGCGAATAGTCGTTTACCATCCGTTACCATGAACTTGAAATCTTTTTTCGCATACAAACTCTGGGCCTTATTTGTAACAGAAAGGAATGACTTAATCCAATATGACTCAATATCCATATAGGGAATATAAGCCATATTATATTGATCTTGCTTTTCCATTTCATCCCAATCCCATGGTTCAGTATTTCGGAGGTAATAAATTTGGTAAGGAGAATAAAATATTTCGTGCAGTCTCCCTCCTACCCCGCCAGTAATTTCCAGAGTGAAAGTGCGGTTCCAACACATCACTAAGTCCATTACAAGAGTGATCATTATTTTGATCATCATGGGAAAAGCAGTGAATTTAGATCTCAAATGAACTTGATAAATGATTTTGTTGCACAATCCCCAATCGAGAATTTCTGGTTCCCAATCGTCATCAATATGCATATGAAGTTTAGGTATTTCATCAAGAACATTTAAAAATTCACCATGGTTGATCAATAGGCTTTTTACCTTCTGACCATGATTTTCAATTTTTGGTAGAATTTCCTCCTTGAAAATGGTATCTCGTAGAATTTGTTTTGCTTTTTCAAAGAGACAAATTCTTCTAATTTTGCTAAAAAATTTATCAGAAAAATCATTCTGCAGGAGTTCTGTAGTAGATAAAAAGATATTGATTTTTTGTAAAGAAAAATCGTCATCTTCAAAATTGATGTTTTTCAAAATTTCAAGGGCTAAAGATTTTATTTGGTCTAGCTCTGCTGTTTGTTCAGCAGTGCTAGTAGCATGAAGGCTTAGGTTTTTTTGAAAATCTTTTTTCTTGCCTTCTAAATGTGATTTTCAGGAATCATTTAATGGTTTGTAAATATGAAAAGGTATTCCTGGATTTATAGAATCAGTTAGTTCATAGACAACAGTGGTTTCCTTGCTCTGTAATTTTGAAAAATGATAAATCAGATTGGGTGGGTTAAATTTTTTCAAAAATTCTTTAGAGTCTGATATTGCTTCTACTTCATTAGTATATTTTTTATAACATGCTCTGGGGAATCCATTTGTTTGTTCTTGGCACTGTTACCAAGAATAGTAAAAGCCTGGTTTTCTACCATAAAATACAACATACACATGGCCCTTTTTACGCTGTGTATTGGATGTTGAAGCAACAGCTGGTTTAACTGAAGCTTCTGGGATTCTTCTTGAACTATTAGCCTTTTTAGCTATTGTAATCCAAGGTCCTTGATCCTCTCTAGGGATGCTTTGTCCCTTTTGTTCTTCCTCCATACCTGAAACAGTTAATATCCTCCTCGTTAGAGTGTATTAACTTCATAGGTCTACTCATATGATGTTTACACTGAGTAGTCTATTTTTAATCCACTGGTTTAGTGGGGTTTTCACAAATTCTCCACTTGTTTAGAGGGTTTTAACAATTTTCCCTACTTAAAAAGTCTGCATGAAAATTGTTTGTGCCCTTAAGGTGTTCTACCTCAAAGGTGTAGAGAGCAACCTGATTAAACCATTTTAATCTGCGTCCTTCTAAAATATTTCTTTTGTTTATTAAAAAATCACGGGCAACTTGATTTTCGGTTCTTATAATGAAATCTTCTGGTGCTAAAAATATGTGAAACTTTTTAATAGCTAATTTGATGGCTAATAATTCTTTTTCAAAAATTATATAATTGAGTTCACTAGGCTTAAATTTTGCCTGAATTATAACCACAAATTAACTCATATTTAGCAACAGATTTTGGAATTGTAGATTTTCTACTCCTTATACCAACTACACTATTGGTTTGCGGTTCAGACCAATATTGTTGTGGTATTGCTTTGAGTACACACCCCCAACATAAGTCAGAAGCGTCTGTTTCAAGGATAAGTTTATCTCCTGGGTTAGGAAACTGAACTTTGGGATAATGTTCATGAAAATAAAATTTAATGTTTCGGACAATTTAAAGTCCTTTTTAGACCATGAAAAATTATTTTTCTTGAGTTTCTCAAGAAGAGGTAATTTTTTCTGGGATAAATGTGCAATGAAATTCCTGCCATAATTTAAAATTCCCAAAAAACTTTGTAATTTTTTTTATCCAAGATATTTTCATCAAAATCTTTTATTTTTGCAATAATATGATCTTGGAGTTGTAATCCTTCTTTAGTAAGGATTAGACCTAGAAAATTGATTTTTTTTCTCAGTTTCAATTTTCTTTGAAGAGAGAATAATACCATGTTTTAGTACTTTCTCACTAAAGATTTTTAAATGTTTTCTGTGTTCCTCAATGTTTTTTGAGAACACTAAGATATCATCAATATAGACAATACAAAAATCTTTTAGATCTCTGAATATATTATCCATCCATCTCTGAAAAACTTGTGGTGCTATATTGAGTCCAAATGGCATCACATTCCATTAGTAGTGACCTTTTGGTGTACTGAATGCAGTCAATGGATTTGATTCTCCAGTTAGTTTTAATTGCCAAAATCCTGACTTGCAATCAAATTTAATAAAGATGGATTTACCTTTCGTATGATTTATTAAAAAATCTTTTTGAGGAATTAAATATCAATCGAAATCAATTTGTTCATTAAGCCTTTTATAGTTGATTACCATTCGGGCTTTTCCTCTTATTACTTCACTGTGTTTGTTCACAATGAAAGCTGGACTAGAATGTGGACTAAAAGTTTCTAAGATTAACTTTAGATCCAGTAATTCTTTTTTTTGCTTATCAAATTCTTCAATATCCTTTCTAGTGTAAACCATAGGTTTTACTCTAATAATTACATCTGTAGTTCGAAGTTTTAATGAGCAATATCATGGACTTTTGTCCCATAATTTTAACGGGTTTTCGCTAAAATTATTTTCTAATATTGTGTATAGCCAATGTGTTTCAGCTAACACTTTCACATTATTTATTTCCTTTTTTACTTGGATGAAATTTTTTCTCACATTTATATTTATGTTGTTGAAGTAGTGGGATTTCTACTACCTCTTTTTTCAATGTGAGACTTATGGTTCCTTCATTGACAGATAGTGGTAAATATTCTGAGATCAAATTATTACCTAGAATAAAATCACCATGCATCTCAGGGAATAATAAGATTTTTGGTATAATGAATTTTTTATCATTAAACCAAATTGCAATTTTTTTAGCTTTTAATTGAATTAGGCTTTGTGTGCCACTAATTCCTGTGACTACAATGGGGTTTTTCATTGCAATCCATTTTTCTAAAGGCAAAACATTAGGTCTACAAGAGCAGACTGTGGCTCTCATATCAATTAAAGTGCAAAGACTATATTGTTTATAGCCTACAAAATTAAAATATCCTAATACATAAGTATATTTCTTTTTTACATGGCTAGGGGAAAAGATGATATCTTCATTACCGATTTGAAGATGATACATCATTATTTTTCAGGTATGAAGTACCTGGCATAATAGGTACTTGAATGTTTTTAATAGCAATAGCCTTGTTAACCTTGCTTTCATTGCTACTATTTCCTTCGTGTAAGAATTTAGTGCGTTTGAATTTTTTCCAGTCATTTTCAGGGAAATTAGTTTGCCAGTTTGTATCTTTATCTTTAAAATAAACATTACTTCCCGATACTTTTATTTCCACTTCAGGTAGTTTCTTTTATGGATTTTCTATGATTTGGGGAATTATCCATTGTTTTGGAATCTATAAATCTCTCCAATTTATGAGTTTAGGCTAAATTGCCGTCTCATAAGGTCTTGGTTCAAAAATCTCAATAAAGTTTTTATCAAGATTGTGAATATTTGTTTTAGGTAGATTGGTTAGTTCATGGATTGTTTTCCAATGAACAGTGCGGTTCCAACGCGTCACTAAGTCCATTACATGAGTGATCATTGTTTTGATCATCATGGGCAAAGCTGTGAATTTAGATCCCAAATGAACTTGATAAATGATTTTGTTGCACAATCCCCAATCGAGAATTTCTGGTTCCCAATCGTCATCAATATGCATATAAAGTTTAGGTATTTCATCAAGACCATTTAAAAATTCACCATGGTTGATCAATAGGCTTTTTACCTTCTGACCATATTTGGTAGAATTCCCTCCTTGAAAATGGTATCTGGTAGAATTTGTTTTGCTTTTTCAAAGAGACAAATTCTTCTAATTTTGTTAAAAATTTTATCAGAAAAATCATTCGACAAGAGTTCTGCTGTAGATAAAAAGATATTGATTTTTTGTAAAGAAAAATCTTCATCTTCAAAATTGATGTTTTTTAATATATGAAGGGCTAAAGATTATAATTGGTCTAGCTCTGCTGTTTATTCAACAATGCTAGTAGCAAGAAGGCTTAGGTTTTTTCGAAAATCTTTTTTCTTGCCTTCTAAATGTGATTTCCAGGAATCATTTAATTATTTGTAAATATGAAATGGTATTCCTGGATTTATAAAATCAGTTAGTTCAGAGGCAACAGTGGTTTCCTTGCTCTGTAATTTTAAAAATTGATAAATCAGATTGGGTGGGTTAAATTTTTTCAAGAATTCTTCCTAGTCTGATATTGCTTCTACTTCATTAGTATATTTTTTGTAACATGCTCCGAGGAAGTCATTTGTTTGTTCTTGGCACTGGTACCAAGAATAGTAAAAGCCTGGTTTTTCACCACAAAATACAACATACACATGGCCCTTTTTAGGCTGTGTATTGGATGTTGAAGCAACAACTGGTTTAACTGAAGCTTCTGGGATTCTTCTTGAACTATTAGCCTTTTTAGCTATTGTAATCCAAGGTCCTTGATCCTCTCTAGGGATGTTTTGTCCCTTTTGTTCTTCCTCCATACCTGAAATTGTTAATATCCTCGTAGTTAGAGTGTAATAACTTCCTAGGTCAATTCATATGTTGTTTACACTAAGTAGTCTATTTTTAATCCACAGGTTTAGTGGAGTTTTCACAAATTCTCCACTTGTTTAGTGGGTTTTAACAATTTTCCCTACTTAAAAAGTCTGCAAGGAAATTATTTGTGCCCTTAAGGTGTTCTACCTCAAAGGTGTAGAGAGAAACCTGATTAAACTATTTCAATCCGAGTCCTTCTAAAATATTTCTTTTGTTGGTTAAAAAATCACGGACAACTTGATTATCGGTTCTTATAATGAAATCTTCCAGTGCTAAAAATTTGTGAAACTTTTTAATAGCTAATTTGATGGGTAATAATTCTTTTTCAAAAATTATATAATTGAGTTCATTAGGCTTAAATTTGCCTGAATTGTAACCACAAATTAACTCATGTTTAGCAACAGATTTTGGAATAGTAGATTTTCTACTCCTTATACCTACTACATTATTGGTTTGTGGTTCAGACCAATATTGTTGTGGTATTGCTTTGAGTACACACCCCCAACATAAGTCAGAAGCGTCTGTGTCAAGGATAAGTTGATCTCCTAGGTTAGGAATGTAAACTTTGGGAAAATGTTCATGAATATAAAATTTAATGTTTCGGACAATTTCAGAGTCCTTTTTAGACCATGAATTTTTTTTTCTTGAGTTTCTCAAGAAGAGGTAATTCTTTCTGGGATAAATATGGAATGAAATTCGTGCCATTATTTAAAATTCCCAAAAAACTTTGTAATTGTTTTTTAACCAAGATATTTTCATCAAAATCTTTTATTTTTGCAATAATATGATCTCAGAGTTGTAATCCTTCTTTAGTAAGGATTAGACCTAGAAAATTGATTTCTATTTTTTCAGTTTCAATTTTCTTTGAAGAGAGAATAATACCATATTTTAGTACTTTCTCGCTAAAGATTTTTAAATGTTTTCTGCGTTCCTCAATGTTTTTTGAGAACACTAAAATATAATCAATATAGACAATACAAAAATCTTTGAGAGCTCTGAATATATTATCCATCCATCTCTGAAAAACTTGTGGTGCTATATTGAGTCCAAAAGGCACCACATTCCATTGGTAGTGACCTTTTGGTGTACTGAATGCAGTCAATGATTTTGATTCTTCAGTTAGTTTTAATTGCTAAAATCCTGACTTGCAATCAAATTTACTAAAGATGGTTTTACCTTTATTACGAATTATTAAAACATCTTTTCGAGGAATAAAATATCCATCGAAATCAATTTGTTCATTAAGCCTTTTATAGTTGATTACCATTCGGGCTTTTCCTCTTATTACTTCATTGTGTTTGTTCACGATGAAAGCTGGACTTGAATGTGGACTAAAAGTTTCTAAGATTAACTTTAGATCCAATAATTCTTTTATTTGCTTATCAAATTCATCAATATCCTTTCTAGTGTAAACCATAGGTTTTACTCTAATAATTACATTAGGATTTCGAAGTTTTAATGAGCAATATCGTGGAGTTTTGTCCCATAATTTTAATAGGTTTTCGCTAAAATTATCTTCTAATATTGTGTATGGCCAATGTGTTTCAGCTAACACTTTCATATTATTTATTTCCTTTTTTACTTGGATGAAAATTTTTCTCACATTTATATTTATGTTGTTGAAATAGTTGGATTTCTACTACCTCTTATTTCAATGTGAGACTTATGGTTCCTTCATTGACAGATAGTGGTAAATATTCTGAGATAAAATTATTACCTAGAATAAAATCACCATGCATCTCAAGGAAACATAAGATTTTTCGTATAATGAATTTTTTATCATTAAACCAAATTGCAACTTTTTTAGATTTTAATTGAATTAGGTTTTGTGTGCCACTAATTCCTGTGACTGCAGTGGGGTTTTTCATTGCAATCCATTTTTCTAGAGGCAAAGCATTAGGTCTACAAGAGCATACTGTGGCTCAAATATCAATTAAAGTGCAAAGACTATATTGTTTATAGCCTGTAAAATTAAAATATCCTAATACATAGGTATATCTCTTTTTCACATGGCTAGGGGAAAAGATGATATCTTCATTACCTATTTGAAGATGATACATCATCATTTTTCAGGTATGAAGTACCTGGAATAATAGGTACTTGAATGTTTTTCATAGCAATAGCCTTGTTAGCCTTGCTTTCATTGCTACTATTTCCTTCGTGTAAGAATTTAGTGCATTTGAATTTTTCCCAGTCATTTTCAGGGAAATTAGTTTGCCAGTTTGTATCTTTATGTTTAAAATAAACATTACTTCCTGATACTTGTATTCCCACTTCTGGTTGTTTCCTTTGTGGATTTTCTGTGATTTGGGAAATTATCCATTGTTTTGGAATCAACAAATCTCTCCAATTTATGAGTCTAGGCTGAATTGTCGTCTCATAAGGTCTTCGTTCAAAAATCTCTATAATGTTCTTATCAAGATTGTGAATATTTATTTTAGGTAGATTGTTTAATTCATGGATTGTTTTCCAATGAACAACCAAGTTATGTGAAGTATCTTTCATACCTACCCCCTTTGTTTGAATGTTGATTTTTACAGTATCTGTTATACTGGGGTCATTGATAGATATGAAGAAATTTGGTTTTATGTTAAACCAAATAATTCCATTTACCAAATTGGATTGGATTCCTCCAATTATGGCATTAACAGTATTATTAAATCTTTTATCTAGTATAAGTATGGCAATTGGGGTGTCCATAACTTGTCTAAATAAAGATGTTATGAAGATTTGGATTAAACCTATATGAACATATTTAATATGTGGATGTTTCTTTTTCCATCTTTTGATTTTGTTTAAATCAAAGATTGTAATATCAGTAGTATCATTATCAGTGGATCCTTCTGTAGTGTTGCCTGCAAATTGTTCAAATATTCTTGTAGCCAAGAACTTAAATTTGGATAATTTATAGACATCTTCTTTTTTAACCTATTATTTTTGGTTTTGTGTTTCCATTAATTGTTCGTTGGTAAAACTGATTTCTTCTCCAACTATATCTTTTAAAGTGATGGACTGTGTTTCAGTCGGATCACTTGATTTGATTTCCATTATATTAAACATAAAAATCATTTCAGTATCAGAATCATCTTACTCTGATTTAGATTCTATCTCATACAATATTTCATCATCTGACATGTCTAATAGTTTGTCTCCAAATGATATCTCAAGTTCTTGTTCTTCAAGAAACTTGATCATTTTCCTTTCGCTTTTCCCTTTGTTGGGGCATTCAGGCGCATAGTGACCTTTTTCATTGCAAATATAACATTTGCATTTTTTAGCTGCGACATCTCCCTTTTTAGGAGATTTTTTCTTATTCTTCTGCACATATTTTTTATGTTTAGAAGTATTAAATTTCGTTTTACGCCAAGGTTTCCATTTAATTTTTCTTCTTGTTTTTCTTTGACGATTTATGGGTTTTTGGAAGTGGGTTACATCCAATTTTCCATTCTTTTTTTAATATTTTATTACAACAAAGATATCCTGTACGATTAGCAGATATATAATTTTTGATTTTTTTTTGCCTTAATGTCAAGACATTTTTGAGTTATGCAACGCCTTACTCAATTTATTCTGTGGCCAATATTATCTATTTTATTTATACTATATAGATAGTCATCATAGGTTTTTATAGATTCTTCATCCCATGGTGGTGGGAGTTTGTGAAAGAATTGCTCTAACCAGAATTTATTTTCTGGAGGGTTTACCAGAAAATAATATTTTTTATAAAGGTTTGCAAATTCTTCAAAACGACAGATATCACACAATTCCAGTTTAGAAAGTATGTATCTAGCGTCTTCTTGTAGGCGTGGATCACCAGTAAAACCTATAAGATGTTCTTTTATTATATTGTCAAAATCTTTTAATATGTTGTCAAAAGAATTGCCTATTGCTAGAAGTGCATCTTTTTCTGCTTGTCCAGCTGTAGATGTTTCCCATTGTTGTAACCACATAAGGCAGTCACCTTGTAGTGTTGCAGCAAGATAGTCTAAGAATTTTTATTTAGACCAAGTATTTTTATAATTTGTTATCAATTTGGACATTCATTGTACCCAATCATTGATGGTTTGTTCCTGATCTTTAAAAGGAACATTTTGGAGATTTAAATAAATACCGCCAGTAGCAACATTGCATTTATTTAAATCATCTCTCCTGGAGAAGTGCACAGTTGGCTCTTCTTCCTTGACACCACTGGTAGAAGCTTGACTTGTAGATGTATTGAAATAATCATGATGTGATTCTTTTTTCAAATACTCTTCTGCTTCTTGAGGATGTGCTTGGGAGTATTCTTCCCAATTAAAATATTCCTCAAGGGGTTCTTGAGATTATCTTTTTCCTTCATTACTGATTATAGTGTAAGGAGTTTCTTCTTCATTATCTGAGTCGTAGTTCAACTCAAAATTGAAGTGAGTTAAAAGTCCTTCATATTCAGTATATGTTGACTAAATTTGTTGGACTGGTTTTTTTCAGTTATATTCAGAATTGGGTCTTTATATAACTGTCTCCAATATTCAATAACTTCTTTGATATTAACATATTCTTTATAATTATATTTTTGTTTTGTATCTGTATGAAGAACTTTAATATCTTTAGATCCATAGTATAAGTGAGGATTTTTGCTAGTACCTGGATCATTCATTCCCATATTATCAGGAATAGCTATAGTGTCTAATTTGTTTATTAGAGCACTTATTTTTTCCTTGCTTTCTTGTTTTAGATCCAAGTTTATCATATTATCATGTTCTTCTAATTTTCTTTCGACTTTGTTTAAGTCTACTAGAAGTTTAATGAGTCTTTCCTCATTACTTTTTTTGACGATCTTCAACTGTTTTAGACCATCCAAATATCATGTCTATTATAGTATTTAAGGTGGCACTTATATAAGCAATTTGGTTTTCAGATTTCTTATCTATATGCATATTATGATTAAACATAAATTCTTGTTATTCTATCCATGGAGCTATACATTTTAAAATTCCTCTTAAATTTTATTCTTCTTCCATTTTTATATCCAAGGGTACCTAAGACCTCCTATTTCTGGTTGATGGTGCTTAAAACCGATGTCTAACGATAGCCTTAGAAAGCCTCTTTTGGGCAAAATGGCCAAAAACACATATGAGCTTTACAACCTAAACAGGCATATGGGTTTTATGGAAATAATGTCGGAATTTAAACTGTAATTTTGTCGGAATTTTAATAGTATAACTTTTTGGAAAAGACTAACAAGATTATATCTAATCTTTTTTATAGAAGATAATAAAATGGATAATTTTTACACAACACATATTACGACATTTTTTATATAGTCTTATGCTTAATTTCAAAGTTTTCTCCTTTTTTATATGATGGATGATATATGAATCTAGTTACTTCCTTAATATTCATGATGATAAACAAGCATAAAATATGATAAAATGACTTACAGATATATAATACTTGATGAAATGGCTCTGATACCACTTATCGGAGTGCGCAGATTTTGAACGAAAAAGGATAGTCTTTTATATATCATAGGATAGGAAAACCTATCAAATTACATTATAAGAGAATTTTTAAGACATATATTACAAGTGAGAGAGAGTGATCTATTCAATAATCAATGATTACAAATGAAAGGTAGGCCCTTTTTTATAGCCTCCGGAATCCAAACTCTTATACATTATAATACATTAACTGATAGAAAGGAAATGTAAATAATTGAAACAAACAAAACATGCGTAGGAAAAAAGTAAAGATTCCAATTCACTTTTTTGTTTCTTCAAAAAGTGAATAGTACTTGCATAGTAACCTCTTCGTCTTTATTTTACAAAGAGGTAAAAAATGGAACAGTGATGTTTTGTCTTCAACAGTCATGCGTCAGTATGTGCGTCATCTATACCCTCCAATTGCTATTCTCCCATTGCATTGGCTAGGTTAGCGAATGCAACCTCATCAGAAGCATAATCATTATCTGAATCTCCAAGGTGTGGGTTTAAACTGTTTTCCTCATACATTTCAGCACTAGTTAATAATTCATAAGGAGCATCCAAATTATTCTTCCTCCTTTGATTATCCAGAAAAGTTTCTGCTTCAGCTTTTTGGTCATCAGTTAGCTGATAATTAATAGGCAGAGAAGTAGCGAATAGTCGTTTACCATCCGTTACCATGAACTTGAAATCTTTTTTCGCATACAAACTCTGAACCTTATTTGTAACATAAAGGAATGACTTAATCCAATATGACTCAATATCCATATAGGGAATATAATCCATATTATATTTATCTTGCTTTTCCATTTCATATTAATCCCATGGTTCAGTATTTCGGAGGTAATAAATTTGGTAAGGAGAATAAAATCCTTCGCGTAGTCTCCATCCTACCCCGCCAGTAATTTCCAGAGTGAAAGTGCGGTTCCAATGCATCACTAAGTTCATTACATGAGTGATCATTATTTTGATCATCATGGGCAATGATGTGAATTTAGATCCCTAATGAACTTGATAAATGATTTTGTTGCATAATCCCCAATCAAGAATTTCTGGTTCCCATATATATATATATAATTTTCATATGGATGATTATCTCACGTGGGTCCTATTTTTTACTATCTTGAGCTTTGTTCAAACAACCGTTAAAGCTTTGCGATAACCTCTCAGTGCATCCAAAGTTTTTTTTGTTTGTGCATTTTCTTTTGGGAGATTTTTTGTGTAGAAAATTTTAGCTCCTGTTTTTGCTGCAAAGTTTTATCATGCCAAAAGAAAGGACATTGGGTTGTTAGCTTTAAGAACTAACTGTTTTACTAGTATGATTTGTTTCTACTTTCATGTGGTTCTCTTTGTTCATCTTAGTTTGTGATTTTCATCAACATGTGTCAACCATAGCCCCTCCTTGTTGCTACTTTGTGTCATGTTTGGCCTTATGACTTGTTTGGTAGCTATTTATTCTTTGGAGCTTCCCAACATTGACTAAGTTTATTTTTGGTAGTCATATACACCCCCTTTGTTTATAGTTATTTTATCCTCCTTTATTTATAGGATTTCATCTGTCATTTGTTTTTATAGGTGTGGTCTCATCACTCATTTGTTATGCATGTTTATCATCCCTATGTTAATTGTGGTAATCACCTCTTGTTTATGGGCCAATGTTGGACCCTTTTATCAGTAAGTGATGAATCAATTCCTTTGTTGGTAAGTGTTTAAAAGTCTACCTCTTGCTAATGTTTTTTTTACTCCTTTGTTGGTAAGTATTGATCACCTCTTGTTTATGATCCAACATAGACCTGGAAAAATGATGCACGACATGATAACATGACACGAATCGACACAAAGTTATAAGTTAATGGGTGGACCCTTAATGGGTTAAGGTCATATCAGTGCCAATCCGATAAGACATGATAGTTAACATGTCGGGTTAGTGTTGACCCCCTTCACCTGTTAATGCCCCATCAGACCCGTCATGACCTATTAATTTAAGTAAATAAATAATGCTTTTGGAACTTATAAATAATTTATGTAGAATAATGTTAATTTAATCATAATGAATTTTACTAAACGGGAGATTTAGTAATGTTAATGAATTAATGGATCTACTTGGGTTAAAAAATGAGATAATATGTCAACTTGTATACAATTCAAAATAATTCATTAACACGACACGACACGCTAACATAACGGGTCGGGTTTGGGTATGATTTTTGCACACGATAAAAAAGTCACCCGTTTAGACACGAACCCAATAGGACCCGAATACGATAAAAAATGACACGAACACAAATCGACACAATCCATTGGCATGTCTACTCCAACATCAGTGCAAAGTGAATGTATATTGTTATTAGGGCTTTTTTGACTTATCCCTACAATAATAGCTTATTTTGACTTTAACCCCCTGAAATATGAAAAATTAGACATAACCCCCTAGATTCTAACACCGTTACTTTTATGTTAAAAAATCTCTCTAATTCATATTTCGACTTCACCCCTATATTTTATGGGTAGAAATGTCATCTTCTTTTATTTTTCATCTTGGGGAAGAACCCCAAACCCAATCCGGAGGACCTCTGGTTGAGCGATTGTAATCTGGTGGGTTATATTCCCAATAACTTAGCTTGCCTCGCTAACTCGAGAACCTGGATATGGCACACAACAACCTCATCATCTCCATACTTTTTTTCATCATAAACACATCATCACACGCTAGATTAAAGGTCGGATGCTTAATTTCTAAGTTAATTTTCTCAAAAGGATAATAAATAATTTCTTAAAAGTTAATGTTAATCTGATTTAACCAATTTATATGATTCAAACCGATTTTCAAAATTTGGAGTTTCGAGACAAATGGTTTATTATATAAATAGCTCCCAAATAGTATTATATGTAGAATGAGCTTACGAAATATTGAATGCAAAAAAATCCACTAATTGGTTCAATGTTCTGGCCTTTTGTGTGATTAGATGGGAAGATGGGACTATGTGCGGAGGTGGCAGTGGTGATATTTGTTAGTTGGCAAGAGTCATTAGTGAGATTGAACATGCTTTGGGAATGAGTTAGTCTCCGTGATAGAGGTTGACTATTCCAATATAGGCCTGGTGTGTCTCTGTGTGTGATGATATAGAGTTGTAATTTTAAGCATTTGACAGGAAGGTGTTTAGGGGTTTGTTGGAGAAGGGTTGACAAGGGGTTATTGGGGAAGATGAAAAAGGGAGAGGACATTTTTGTTCATAAAATATAAGGGGTTAAGTCAAAAATATGAATTACAATTTCTTAACAGAAAAGTGACAGTGTTAGAATGTGGGGGGTTATTTTTATTTTTTTATTTTCCAGGGGGTTAGGTCAAAATACGCTATTATTACAGGGGGTTAAGTAAAAGAAGCCATTGTTATTATTGAGTGATTTTGTTGGGCATTAATGTAAAGTGTTAGGGTTAAGTGACGTGATTTGTTATATGGTGTAAACCATATTATAGTTTTATAATATACATATCATAATATGTGGATGTAGAGTGTATATTAAAATACTGCCCCACTCTTGCTCTCTCTTTATTGTTTTATCTCAATTTCACCATTTTAAATCCCAACTCATAATAATTAAGATATAAAAATATAAAATGAAAAACTTTGACATACCAATGAATGCAAAAAAAAATGGGGGACCATACCATGCACATTTACTGTGAATATCTGAATCCCATCGTACTTGTCCCACCCTGCCACTAGGAATGCAGCTTCCTGTCAAATTCAACACACATTGATATATTAGATTTGACGTAAGAAGAAGATTTAACTATCATCTCAATTCTCTCTTAAAATATCAAAATGATATAATGCCTCAAATGAGGCTACAAGAAGTGTATTTATAGTGAAAAGTATAAGGTTCTAACTCGAACTACAAGAAAAGGTCCATATTACAATTATGCCCTTATTAGCCTTTAGTACTTCCACTTATAATACCAAACAAAACAACTATGAAAAGAAAAGTACATCAAAATGAGGAAAATAACAAACATGTCGCTAATGACTAAAAATGACAAAAAAATTGTGTGTCTCCTCCTTCACATAATTATTCTCTCCATGAAAAAGAGTTTTTCCTTGAACTCAAAGGGGAATGACATTGGTGTCACCCTCCAGAATGGTGATTAGAGCGTGTTGTGGTGCGCTCAGGCCTTCCCAAAGCAAGCAAAGCACAAAATGAGGCAAAGAGCACTCTGAAGCCTTGTGGCCCACTAGCTCATAATTGTAACATTTAAATGTCACTGTATGGGAAGAAGATGGATACATGATAGTTGTGGCTAGTACCACTATCGTAGTAATTAGAGAGAGAACCAGTGGGAATGGGTATGCAAAAGTAATAATGCGCAAACGAGTAGGGAGAGATGTCTCGTGACATGCCTCAACCTTCGTGGCATACTCCACCACCTTTGCAAAAGTGGAATGTCACATAAGGCCATGTCTCGCTGAATATATCCCTATAGCCCATGGATGTAATGGTTGATTCTTTGCCTCTCACCCTCTCCAAGGCGAACTTGTGTGCATAAAATCTGGAACCTCTTGGTATGGTCCAAAATAGACTTATCCTGTCTGAGGGATTGGACGTAGAGAAATAGATCTTGTTCGTATGTGGCGGCAACGAAGGAAGTCATCATTGTTGCATGAACTCTGCTCAAGATTGAATAGGGGGTTGTCCCTCAATCACCCGACACTGGTCTAAATCATGCCACCATATACTCGCATAGCCTTATAATTGTTGTCGCAAGGACACAACGTTGGCCACTCAACCTCTTGTACTAAAAAATGCGCTCCATACTAGCATGCCAATCAATCACCGCATCAGCCTCGAGGTGACCATCAAACATCGACACATCAATCAAATATCTCCCTATATGATCTGAGAAATCATTCGTAAAGTCATGCAATTAATGGGGTCACCGCCCTAAAAATCTAGATCATTCGCATCACACTCGTCCTCACCTAGCGGAGGATCCACAACTGGGAGTTGGTAGGGCTGCCTCCGTGGCGGTGGATGAGTAGGAACTAGTGCGAGAGGTGGTGTCTCGATTGGAACTGGAGGAATATATAGAGGGTTCATTGTCACTGTTGGTGTGGGTGGTGGAGATGCTACTATTAGTTGTCGATGTGGGTGCTGATCCATCAAGTACCCTTTTTGGAAGCATAAGAACACTTTCAATCAGAAATAGGCACGAACAAGATGACCTTTGGACTCAAAGAGTCAAAAAGTGACATGTCCGTGTGCCACTCTGTTGAGGAAGGAGACTATAAATCTGGTATTAAATGAGGACTAAGGTAAGGAGGTCCATACTCTAACCAACTCTGAACTTGGTTAAAGGTATCAACAGGAGCGGAGTATGTTGAACGGGTATCCCAGACACACTGATGATGATGAATAAAACCCTGTGGAAAAGTGGAGGTAATGAGGTATGAAGTAGGGGCAGGGCGGAAGCATGGATAAAGTATTATGTGCGTGGGGGCGGGGGTCAATGTACGTAGGTAGGGTTGGGGAATGGATGGAAAAGAATGGGCATGGTAGGACTTGTGATGTCTCTAGGGGTGGTGGCTGGGGTATTTAGAAACATGGAGAAGGTGGGAGTCATAGTCGGAGGCAAGAAGGTGGGGTTTTGGGTTTGTGGAGTAAAAGTGGTGGGGAGGAGGATTTGGGGTGGTGATAGGTGGGGAGATGGTGGTTGGTTGGTTGGTGATCACATAAATTTGAATCGAGTGTTGGTGGAGGAATTTTGTTAGGTTGGAGGCTACGGTTTGTAAATTGTGTATTGGATTGTGAAATGGGCAATGAAACCCTAGAATTGGGTTGTCTTGGATGGGAGATTTGTGAAATTTTGTTGAATTTTGAGGCAAATTAGGATTTAAGAATTGAGTTGGATTGATCGGGGAAGGAAGAGGGTGAGTTACGTACCTCGGGAGGAGGGCGGCACTGCCGTAACACGTGGGTAGGGCTAGATGGGAGATACGACTGCCATCTGGGCTGATAAGGTGTGTTCCGATGGGCTCAAGAGGGATTCGATCACCGGTTGGGATGATTTGGGGTTTTTTGGTGACCCCAACTGGATTTTTGCGGTGTCGCTCCTTCAACAACGTGTCCGAACACAACTGGATTAATAGGTGTGGCGGTGGTGCTTGGTTAATTAATTAATTTTTTTTTTTGGGGGGGGGGGGTAGAGGGGTGGAATGAGCGGAATTAGAGGCATGTATATTAGGTCTTGAGCAGGGATGGGGCGGAATGAGGGCAGCTCGTGGTGAAAGGAGTTTATCAAGAGAGTTAAATCATGCCATAAGGAGGTCCAAACCTTCTCAAGTCGATCGGTGCATGAGTCCACGGGAAAAATCTCTTCTTAGGTCTCATTTGGCATCGTCTACGATTTTTTTATTCTTTACATACGAGGCTCCGATACCAATTAACGTAAATGAGCGTCAAATGGAAAATAAGAAGAAGATTTAACTCTCATCTCAACTCTCTCTTAAAATCTCAAAATGATAGAATGCCTCGAATGAGGCTACAAAAGTGTTATTTATAGGGGGAGTTGAAGGTTCTAACTTGGTTTACAAGAAAAGATCTTAGTTAGAATTATACCCTTATTAGCATTTAGTACTTCCACATATAATACCAAGTAAAACATATAATAAAATAAAAGTACATCAAAATAAGAAAAATACAAAAATGCCACTAATTATTAAAAAAATAGTGTGTTTCCTCCTTCACATCAAAATTTGTTTTACAGAGCTCTAACATATCATAAGAAGCATAACCTAGTTTTAGTGATATATTGTAAGAGTATCCTGCATTCCTTTGATGTGATATTTATGAAACATTGGTTATCTAGAATTCAAACATCTCACAAGAAGTACAACTTAATTAAAATGATATATTCTAATAGTTTTTTGAATTCGATTGATGTGATATATGTGGGCCCCAAACCATGAAGGCTCAATTTTTGGAGACCCGAGCAGTCTCAACCCTACACGGTAGACCCACCCCAACATGTGGACCCATTTAAATTTTGTGTCGCATGAATAATTACAAATGCTTTTCATGTGTATAATTACAAATGCTTATCACGTGGATGATGAAATAAACAGGATTCACCACACGAGTTAATACGGAATAAGAGAGTTCATTATTCCCCCTAACTAATTTATCACTGTTATACATACAATCCTAACCCCGGGAAAATGGGGAATGTAATTTTAAACTTTTGAGAAATTAATAAATAACCCTCTCCGTGGACGTAGGCAGTTGTCGAACCACATAAATTCTTGTGTTGTGACCATTTTATTATTTTATTCTCCATGTAAGAAATATTTAATTATGATTTCTTGTACTAATAATATCTACAAAGCATTGATGTGGACATAAAATTCGGGTACGACATTCAAATTAACATGCTAGATTCTTAAAATGAAGGTCGTAGGCTCGTAGAGGACACAATAATTTATGGATTATCTCCAATTTGAAACTCTATTAGCCGAAAACCTTCACCTTTTAATTTTAGTTTTACTTTCCATTAGCCTCGTATAACTGCTTTAAGTCGCAATTTTAAATTTTTACATACAATCGTCATTTATGAGATTTTTTTTATTTTTAATATTACCCACTTTCACCCTCCAACCATTGTATTCACTTTACATTCTGAGAGATGAATTAAAATAATTTCTTGGGCCATTGGCATCCAAACATTATATTGTTGTTGTGTAGTAGTTATTTACGCTTTCGCCTTTTAATTTTACGTTAAATTGGTATCAAAGCCTCGTTTGCTCCTGATGTGGTTGTTGTAAAGCCATGGATAATGCTCAAGGTAATCGACAAGTTATTCCTCCCAAATGCACCCCCGTCAGGGGTCGAGTGACATCATAATTTCCTCGACCATCATAGACTCAAAATCCTAGATTTGCAAACATAATTTTAGATACTCCACATATCTAAAAAACCAATACACTAGCCTTCATTTCGGTCAAATCTGCCTCCAAACATTAAATCCAGCAACTATCGGAGTTCGACTCTGTTGGAGCCTCATTTTGTACGATCGATAAGGGCGGGATGGGGTCGTCACTACTTCGGAGTTTGCAGTCTGCTATTATAGTAGAAAACTAGGGCTAAAACCATAGATCTATTAACACGACATTTATGACCCCTCCGAAGCCATTTATGTACCTCCAACGAGCCTTCACGACACCTTACGAAGATCGACGACCCTCCGTAATGGCTGGAGGAACAAATAACTATTCATAATGATCGACTTCCTCTTCTGGACTCCTGGCCACCCTAAACCCTATATTTGACGTGAATTAAGGTCACAGTGGTATCAACGTCAATTCATGGTCAACTCTTCAGCCTCCGTAGCAATCTTTCGTGAGGATTAGCCATGGATGAACTGTTGACTAGTTTGGTTCCTCTTTTGGAAAGGGGTAACATATATACTAGGGCTTGCAAAAAGGTGGACCAGTTGTTGCCCTAACTATTTACTAAATTTTTAATTATATCCCTCATCCTTATAATTATTATTCTGTCTCACATGTTTTTATATACAAGGGAGACTTAATGTTACTCCATTAACCCAAAAAAATTTCAAACAACACAAACCTCCTCCCCTTAACTCCTGAAAATCATTTGGAGCCCCTCCTAACTTCTGTAATTTCTTCGAGCTTTTTAAAATTTCCAAATCTTCCGTAAAAGCATTTGGTAATTATATTTTTGCCCCCACTTTTTAGAAAATATGATTCACCCCCAAAATTTTCCAAACCCCCCGATTCAAGACCTTTTCATTCCACGACGCATATATCCGTTTCGATATGCTGTGGAATGGGAATGGTGATGTTGATTATGAGGATGATATGGACGTTTGTGCTTAATTTGAGTGGTTGAGCCATACCATCATCGAAGAACTCCAAGACCACATCGACAAGTTGTACTGAGTGGATGATGCATTACATAAAGAGCTTCAGGGCTTTTAATTCAATGCCATCTCCATCATTGGGTACATGAGAGGCCAAGATGTTTGAATCGGTATTTTGACTTTTTGTTTGACTCCAATCCCAATAAACTGCAGAACCACCCCCAATGAGTTTCCTCCGCATAACCCCCACCTCACTAAACTGATGTAAGCCATCACCCAACCCTCCCTCTAGTCCATGACCACTACCCAAGGCCTTGTCGACTAATGCCCACCTGAGGCCCCCTCTTCATGCTGTCATTATTCAACAACGTTCTCATAACCAACCTCTACCAGAACCTCTATGGGACACCTACATTACTATCACCACCCTTGTTGATCCCGATGAGACCATTAATTACAATATAAAGGTTAAATGCCATATTTAATTCGGTCATTATGTTAGAGGTGAAGAATTTCTTACAACACATGCTTCACTTTAGGTAGTCCATCTCGTATCAATCAAAGGTCATATTTTCTTCTTATCCTATGAGAAGAGTCACCAAATGAACTTTTTCCCCTTTAGGCAACTAGAAGAAGGCGACACACCTCCGTTGGATGCAATACCTCCTCTTATGAGCCTCCATCCACGACTATTATTCCCAAAGCACGCGCCCCCCACTTGATGATTTTGAGGATGAAGATGATGATGCCATAGATCCACCATCGAGAAATGACCATCTCGCATATACGTTGCAGCTATTCTTTAAGAGCCTAAATGGATACATTATGGTGGATATCTCTATGTTTAATGGTGAACTTAAGTTTGATAACTTCATCAATTACTTGATTGGAATGAATAAAGTTTTTAACTATAAACATCTATTGAGGCATAAATGTGTTCAGTTGGCGGTAACTAAATTTTAGGGTTTTTTGTGTTTAGTGGAATGACTCGGTTTAGAGACACGTTTTAATTGCCTTTTGGTCTAAGATGAATGATGAGATATGTTCATTGTTCTTTTCCCCAACATATTAGAGGATGTGTTTTCACGGGTTCAGTGCCTCCATTGAGGAACATTGTTAATCACCACCTATAGGGAGCAATTCCACTTGATATGCACCCGAGCACGTTTGGGTGAGAGTGAAGCAACTAATCAACTACTTTATTCATGGTTTGAAACCCTATATCAGCTAAGATTCAAGCCTCAGATAGATTCCAACATTTATGAAAGTCGTTGAGTACGCCATCAAGATGGAATAGTACTACCGGAGTTCAATTATTCTCCCCCATCCTCCACCCACCACTCCTATACCTTGAGCACTGGATTCCACACCCTCCGCTATGAAATGCTTTACATATAAAGTAGTTGGCTATCGATCATCTGAGTTCCCCAAAGGGAAGAAGGGCCCCCCCTCACGAAAGAAGAGTTTGAGCCACCAGACGATGGAGAGTTTGAGCACCGTGACGCCTTGATTGCGCTTGTCATTCAGATTGATTTTTGTCTCCAATCGTGTTCCCATTTGAGTTTGTGGACGAACTCTTTTCATGGCGGGGAGAGTGATGTATTCCATGAGGAATGGACATTTTCATCATTTCTATTGTTATTGAGTGTTATTTCGTATTTGTCTATTTTTGTCTTTTGTGGTTTTTCCTTGTTAATTGATAGTAGTTAATTGGATAAGTGAAGGACATAATAATTAATCTATAATGGGAAAGTTCTATTCCTGACATCACATGTGACCTAAGCATTCACTCCTAAGTAACGGGTCCTTTTTAAAACCTTCTCTTATATTTTAGATAGCGTATTACCCCGTTGAGGCCAATCATTCAAGTAATAAATAATTTGAGTATTACTGTTTATTATTTGAATGTAATTTCTTTATGTGCTATTGACAACGTTTATATTAATATACTAAATTTGAATTATGCAAATTCATGTTTTTTGGTGAAATTGGCTAATTTAAATTTTATGAATTAACTCAAATTGCTTTATTTTTTAAACCATTCATTCTTGCAAGAAAAAAGTAATAATAAAGACATTCATGAATGGGCCAATTTAAAATTTTAGGGACAACCAAATGAGCCCCGAATAACTACAGAAGTGATGCAATCCAAGTTGAGAAATAAATACTAGTAGGGAAAATCCCTTAAAGAAGAGGCCTAAAACAATGCCACAAATGTAATTTATATTATTTATAGCCATGAGAAAACTAGTGTTAGATGTGAGTTTCTAACATGGACACTTCGCCCGTTATGTCTAATGCGACATTAGATACTTATAAAATCGCATGAATACTTGGATTTTCATTCTATAAATGTACCTTCTCCTTTCCATGTTACGTAGATTTTGCATCATATAGCTTTGGGGTAGGATGGCGAAATCTACGAGCTTTCGAATACAAGTAGCTTGCGCTTTGGGGTCATTTTTTATAAGTTCTAAACCTGGTCACGGCCTACATCCGTGACCCACCATGTGCCACCAATAAATGAAGTTAAGGTGTTGCTCCATTGAACCTGGTCACGGCCTAGGGTCGTGACCTACCGTGCATGACCAACAAAACCATCATAGCACTATTCGAATGAGGGATGGTCATGACCCTAATCCGTGACCCACACCAAGACATTGCCACGGTCCCCAGACGTGACCCTCAGTGTGTGTGTGGTGCTTCTTCATGCCTACCATCCGTGACCAAGCTTGGAGGGAATTTTGGCGAGAATTTAGCACGAAGATGGTCACGACCTGGTCACTTAGTTTAAAAAGTTATATTAAACATGTTTAGTAAAAAAATTTTAAAGAAAATGTTTTATAAAAATATTTTGTCATAATTTTTTTAATACCGATTGGTTAGTGCCGCTGACGCGGACCCACATCCATTAAATGACGTGGGTTCGCACCAACGAAACTAACCAATCATTAATCTAAGATATGTAAAAATATCTTTAACCAAAAAAATCATACCACAAAATAGTTATTATAAAAAAAATTAAAAATATAATTTGAGAAATAATTGTAACCATTGTTAATATTTGAACATACAATACTCATTTGTAAATATAACTGTCATTTTTTTAAATAACGAAAATATTTTTTTAAATAAGTTATATCCAACTGTTTTTTTAAATATGTTCATTTTAAAAAAATAATGATTTTTTAAAAAAAAAAACTATTTTACAATTTATTTTTTTAAAAAATGTCCAATTATATTTAATAAAAACTCTATTTTTTTAATTTTATAATAAAATAATTTTGTAATTATTTAATTAAAAAATTATTGAGAATATTTGGAATTTGTTTGATGTTAGGGTAAAGGTTAATTATGTCTTTTAAAAAATATTTGGAGTGTTTAAAGAATTGGGGCAGTGCCATTAGTTGTACCCGGATAATTTTCTATATCTTTAATCCCATCCACGTCTTCCTACCAGCTCTTCCAAAAAGTTAAAAGAAAAAGTGAGAGATCCTCAGGGCATGTTGAACTATGCCTACTAGTCAATACAACCCTTATTTGTAGGGTTTAACACAACTTTCAGCCAAAAAGTCCATCTACAACCCATCCGGTAAATTATACCGCCATTGACTCAATAAGTTTAATCAACTTATTACCTGTAGCTTATTCAGATGCTTGATCTCCCAAAATTCATTTAACTGAAGAGGTGCGGGGACAGAGATTGAATGTTGAAAATCTAATCGTATACCATGTGGACGGCTCCTATTTAATATGGGAGTGCAAATAGAAGACGATTAATTAATACAAACGGTAGGGGCCTAATAAACACACCAAAAAATATCTTCAAAACACCCTTTTGTCGAAAACACCACATAAGTACCCAATATTTGTCCAAAACACCAAAAACACACAACACCACATTAACCTTTTACCCATATAAAAACACAAAAAAATTTAAACCTCTCTCTCTCTCTCTCTCTCTCTCTCTCTCTCTCTCTCTCTAACTTCTCTCCCAAACCTTTCAACCTTCCAACTTACTTCAAATTTTCTCTTAAATCCTAGTAATTACCCTCAAGCTTCATTTCTGGTATGTTACACCATTAAGCTTTACTCCCATTACTGGCATGCTCTCATTTTGTGCTCTCATTTGGTGTATTAAACCCTAGCATGCAAACTATATATAAAAAATCCATTATAAACTCATTAAAATGTAACCCTACTTAATCTAACTGGACATATATTCCATTTGCACGTTAACAGTTAGGGTTTAACACGGTTTGAAAAAACAAGGGTTTACCGATTTGAAAAAAGGAAAAAAAGTGATCTCCGCATCTACGTGTAATACCCTGTATTTTCACAAATTTTATTTTAATTATGGGATTAATTAATTTAAATGGGAAATGATTTACAATTAATCCGAATTTAAGTAAATAATTAATAGTGTGATGAGAGTTAGTTTTTATTGGTGAGAATTATGTTTAATATTACTTAGTGAGTAAAGTAATACACGATTATGAAAATATTAAAGTTACCGTGAGTGAAAAATACGACAGTTACAATAAACTTAGTTCGTACGTGCGTGTGAGACGTGTCGGGACTTAAATAAGGAATAATAATGTAATTTTATTTTTAGTTATTCAGATGGCTATTTTGAGTACGCCAATGTGTCCATAAGGGTCAAGATAGTCAGAAAAGTCTACTCGGGTGTTTAGTTTGGAGTCTGGGGCAACTTTAGGCCAACCCGACACCACGGAGGGGTATTTTTATCTTTTCAAAAATAGGGATTTATTAATGGACGAAAATTGGAGAAATATATTTGCATCTACATGGGAGAGTTAGGGTAAATAACTGGTAAACCCAAGAGAGAGTCCAAGAGGAAGAATGAGAAGAGGTTCCTAGGAGTTTCAAGGAAAAACTCAGTCACCTTTCACCAAAAACATCATCAACGTGTATATCGGGAAGAGGAACACATCTGTACCAATTTCAAGCGACGAATCAGACCTTCATGAAAAGGCAAGTGTTTATCTTGCTTGATTTTAGAGCATATAATTTCCATGTTAATTTGGTTGATGGTTTATTCATGATATTATCAAATTTGGGACTGAAATTGGGTATTGATCTATGATTGTGGTATAGGGATTACATGTAGTTGAATAACCATAGATTGGGGATAAGAAATATGGGTTGTATATGTTGAAATCAGGAAATTTATTCGGGTTTAGTTGGTCATAAATAGTGTTTATATGAACCTATGGATTTTTGGAGGATTTAAGGGATTAATATGAATTTGTGATGAAATTATAAAGTTTTGATGTTAAAATGGTGTTAGTAAACATTAAATTACTAGGGGTTATGATTTAGAATTGTTGGATTTGAGTTAAGTAAAGTTTTATGTCATTTAGGTGATGAAAAGTTTGAAAAATGTTGTTTTTAGAGGATAGTGACGAACTGCAGAATTCTCGTTCGAACGAACTCGTTCGAATGAGAATTCCAACGACATATCAAACGAGATTTCAGAGAGCAGTTCGTTCAAAGTGGTTGATCTCGTTCGAACGAGCTTCTAACGAAAATCCAGTTCCCAGTTCGTTCGAAGTTTCGTTCAAACAAGAGTCTTCCCATCTTCTAATGCGATTTCAGAAGTTCAAATTTTTTGTCTGGAGAAGTTAAAACCTTATAAGGTTGATTCAAGTGAGATAAAATGACCTACGCTATTCTTGAGTGATTTCACTACATTGTCTAGTGGTGAGATGCTTGTGTAAATACAAAGGGAATATGTTGGAATTGGAGGGCCTTATTGAATATATACACGATAGAGGGATTTAATCGTACGACTAGAGTAACGTGAGTATTAGGGATAATAATACTACGTATAAATTTGGGGATTTGGGTTGCGTGAATACCTAATGATTATTATAAGTTATGTGTATACCTATTGACTGAATTATTATGTGTATAACATACCTATGCTGCTCGTTATCGAGTGGAGGTTGCGTGTTGTGGACGATCATATCTTGAGAAGCCTTTGAGAGGATTTTAATTCGCATCACTAGAACATAGAACCTTTGTATGGGCTATCAGTGAGAACGATAGTGTTAACGGTCATATGGGTGCGTAGGTATGTGCGTATCCCATGGGCTTGGAACAATGTTTGCCTCCAATATGTGTGTTTACTTTTAACGATTTGGGAGAGATTGAACCTATAGTCCTTCATGTAATGAGCGATACATCATACAAAATAGTAGAGTATGAATTGCACCAAGGGGGCCTTAACCTAGGGGTGATGGAATAGTACATATATATAGAGAGAAATAAATATATGTATACTTGTTACTTATTCTATTTTGCGTGTTTAGTAGATATGTAAATAATGATATTAAAAAATATTCTTAGTGAGAAAGAGAATATCTATGATAATAACGGTTGTGTACGTGAATCACTATCCTTGAACATATGGAGTTACGTGATATGGGTGATATGGGTAAACGCATGAGGTTATTGGTGTGATAATAGTCATCTTCGGACTAGTTAGGTAGGCTAGCATAACTAGGATCGGTTAAATATACGCGTTAGGTGTGCACATTAGATGAGAGGTGGGGATCTCAAGTGAGAGCACGAGAATCTAACATGTACACTATATGTGCTATTGTTTTTATTTAAGCACTTGCTGATTTTTAAACTATTTTGAACTCAGGCTCTGACCCGTTTATTGAAAATCTCTTTTCTTTTGTCAAATTATATTAGGTGCCCCGCCACAGGGACACCAAGTATAGGAGTTCTATTCATTTGACGAGCTATAGCTATTGAGGAAGTTATAAGACTTGGTAGTAAATGCCTCTATAATTCTCATTCCTGTGTTTTGAGTTATCTATTTCAGTTAGAGAATGTTACCCTTTTTCACTTATTCAGACAGTGAGAGATTTGTGGATCTAATTATTAACTCCTTTCAGCTGTTTGTTTATTTTGTTGAATTATTGTATTTGGGATTTAGGTTGAAAGAATTTACTCCAGTCACATTTATTACCTTAGTTATTTTATTTCATATGATATTCGTTTGAATGGTGTATGATTAGTAATTGGTTAATTTAATTTTTCGTTAATTAAAAGATAAAATTTTGACACCAACCTTTTTAAATATTAGGTGGTTAGTGTTAATAATAATGTTTTTGATAGTGATGCATATTCTGAACCAACTGGATATTCTGAATTAATTTAATAAATGACTCATCACCTGGTATTTAATTAGGTGGGGTGTCACATGTGGTATCAGAGCATCAGGTTCTAGAGTCTTTTAGGCTATGTGCGGCTTATTACGTTTCAGCTTAGCGTTCTTTAATATAGAGCCCTATTATAGGATTGTTGTATTCCCCTAGGCATACGACCTAAGTTCTCCTTCTATTAATATTAATTGATGTGATTCATATATGAGTTTGGGTGGTCTTGGTACACCGAACAATATGGGACAACTTGCAAAGGTCTATTAGAAGGGTTACATGATGAGAGGCTCAGTAATCCTTAGAGTATTCGGGGAACGCTGATCACGAAAGGAGTTACTGAAATTATAGTCTAGGAAGATGATAAAAAGGGACAAGCAATCGGGAGTAATGAATTCCCAAACACTTTAGTAGATAAGAGTAGTGCAAATTCAGACTCACCCAGCGTAGTCGACAAAGGAGAGAGTTGGGGAGACTCTTTCAAAGAATCACCTATAAGGATTTGAGGAAGAGATGAAGTGTGATAGGCCAATGGAAGAAGAGAATCCAAAGGCAATGGTGTGGGGTGGAGTGCGGTGACACTTAGAATTAAATTTTGGGCAAAATTTTTAGCTCATACGAGCAGCATAGAGCAACAATGATAGACAGTTGTCGCATATAAAGTAGTATATGTGGAATTAAATGCAAGATTGGGTGCAGTTTGACTGTAAGATCTTCCATTTACTGTTCAGACAGAGATGCGATTAGGATTACAAACGTATCACAAGTAGGTCAAGTAGAGACTGACCATGAAAGTTAAGTTAACTTGGTTAATGAACTTCGTAGCCAAATAAATGGGATACAAAAAATAACAAGGTTCAGTGAGTTGAGAATGGACTCGTGGGTGATATACCCAAGCATGAATGAGAGATGCGACTAAGGTGACTAGTGTCGGTGTCATCAAAGCCATACGTTTATAATAGTACACCAACACTTCCAGGAGGAGGGAGCCAAGAGTATTAGAGGATATAATCAAAGAACAACACTGAAATTAATGGTACCAGTGAGTTACCACAAGAGTTTATACCCGAAAAGGGAATCACTTAAGTGCTTTAGATCATTTGAATGCTTACCAAGTGACAGTATATTAGTCAGGGCTACCGAGGCTAACAATGAGTTCCATAAGGACCATCGGAGCTAAAGGGACAATGAGGGTATCAATCAAGGTTAAAACTACTAGGTCCGAGAGGGGGACACACCGACATGGCTCGTGGGGGCCAGATATAGAGGATGGGCACATGAAGGTGTCCTATGGGTGATGAGTAGGACCACCGGTACTAAACGTATACACGATGAGAAAGTGAGAATAGTCGAACTAGGAAAGTAAATAAAAACGATGCCAGTGGAGCATAGTAATAGTATGAGAGAAATTTCCAAGAGGAGAATCAATCGAAGAGATTCACACCCATAGGTTATCAACCTGAGAAATCACTGAGTTCAGGAAAGACTAACCAGGTCCCTAACAGTAATAACAACATTCCCATTCCTCAAACTCGTCAGGACTGAGGAGATGGCGAGGAAGGCCAGAAGGGCTAGGGACAGAAGTAAGAGAATTCATCTGGCAAGTTTTTATAGTCATAAAGTGATGGGCCGCATAAAGAAGGATTGCCCAAAGTGGGACAGAGGACAACCGCAAGATGAGATCTTGGATATGTAACCGTTACAATTGAACAAGGGGCCAGTTTCGGCATGATATTTATGCTTAGGGATCCGTTGACCATGAAAGGTAGATGGAAAATGGAGATAGAATAGTTTCCTTACCCTTATAAGTAAGGGATGACATTTCGGGTGACGTGAGTGAGTCACAATAATTGATTAGTAACACTACAATTCGAGTGTGCAATGAGTTTAGTGGGTGCGCCGGCGACAGTAGCCTTATTATGTATATGATTACCATTGGGTAGCGAGAATTTTGTGCCACTTGCGGGGAGGAGCAGGTGTGGACACTAAGATTTTTTTTTATATTACGTAGTGATTTTTTCTCCTTTTGGGTGTTATAATAGTAGAGAATATTATTATTATAATTATTATTATTATTATTATTATTATTATTATTATTGTTATTATTATTATTATTATTATTATTATTATTATTATTATTATTATTATTATTATTATTATTATTATTATTATTATTATTATATTGTGTACGGACTGGATATCGAGGGTTTGATAGATAGTAAATTGTGTGATGAGACTATCGTACTCGTTATTTCAGGGTTAAATATATTGTGTTGCGAGTTATCACCTGAAAGACGGTTGATCCTACATATATATTGTATTGTATCGTAGACTTCGGTGAATATGTTGTCTTACTATATTCGAACCCAGTGAGTAGGGAAATTTACTGATGTGATTCATAGTATATTGATTTATTGTCAAGCGGAGAGATATAGCTCGTTAATTATGTATAGCGCTGAGAACTTTGTGATAGTGAGGGCGCCGTGTTAGAAGTCGTCTTATAGACATGAGAGTGGATGAGTAAACTTTTTGTGTCCGCAGAAGAAAATTCGGGGGTACATGTTATGGACTAATGGCTTAACAGATCTCGACGACCAACAATGTTAAATAGTAATGTATCGGGGAGTTCCTTGTTTGGATTTCTCTTTGCGAGAAATCCCGAACATGAAACTTAGCGAACGTAGGAAGTTAGGAGATGTTCTATCTTTAGTACATGGGTTTGGTACCGTAGTGATTACACGTATATGTAGTTATAACTATGAGTTAATAGTTATATTACGAATTAAGTCCAGTAGAGACGTATTATGATAATATGTGAGAATGTTATTAATCATTGACACCACAAGTAAACCGGTGGGACAACATAAATATAATTATGTGGAAATGTAGGGTGGTTGAGTATGACCTTACTACATAGTTATGCCAAGTATATGAGGCATAATTTGAGATGAATGTAACATGTCTAGTACGGTTGTGCATAAATGTACAAAGTTAGGGTGTATGGGCGCCCTAGTTAAGCATATCTTCAATAACATTTATGGGGAGAAGATATGGAAATGTGAGAATACATGTAGACGTATATATAGATTTGAGGTAGAATTAGAATGAGGCAAAGGGGAACGAAAATGCTTAGTGGGCAAGGGAATCACTAGAGACCGGAGATTAGAAGGATAACGAATGTTATAGTGGTGTGAAGTGCAATAAATGTACGATGTATAGATTCTTGAGATTAATCAACAGTCGCCCGGTACATAGGAGTAATATGATGAGAGTTATGTCATAACAAATTTAGAAGATTCTGAAGTCTGTCACGAGTAGTCGGGTATGATTGAAAATATCTCCCACGAACATATGTATCACTAGTTTGAATGGTAGTGTGTAGACCATCAGACTAAAAAGTACCATTAATGAAGAGATACGAGGAACAAGTAATGTTCCAAAAATGTAAAGAGAAATGGAAAATATATGTGTGATGAGCACTAATGACTAATGATTCGACACATGGAGGTGTTGGAAATTTTTTTATAGAGGAAATACTTTGGCCGTTCATAAAGAGACTCATATTAGTGACAAAATGGAAACAAAGTTGCAAAGTGTCGTATAAGCACCAAGGTGAATTGTTAGATTTAAATAATGGAATGTTTTTATATGTGATGACTAAAGCAAATTAGTCACTAGAATGGAATGGTAAGGGAAGACCGTTCGACTGAAGGGTGCCGTTAGTAGAGTTACACTGAGATAATGGAAATTTCATGGGGTGCCACTAGATAGTGTGTCCAGTCGGGACAAGATTTTCATATCGTGATTTTTGGGAGAGTTTCAAAGAGGTTATGGGTACTGAGTTGCGATTGAATATAACGTATCAGCCGCAGATGAACGAGCAGGCAGAGAGGACCAATCAGATGTTAGAGGACATGTGCGGAGATGTATCCTTAATTTTGGAGGAGGTTGGGAGCAGTACCTCCCACTGGTGGAGTTTGCTTATAATAACTCCTACCAGTTCACTATCGGCAAAGCTCCATTTGAATCTCTATATGGTAGGCCATGTCGTTCTCCCATGTGTTGGCTCAAGGTGGGGGACAACAAGTTATTTAGGCCGCAGGTGATCCAGGACACCTCAGATAAGATCGAGATGATTCGGAGCCGTATTCAGGTTGATTAGGATAGACAGAAGAGCTACATCGATGCCAAGAGGGTCTTCAGGGAGTTTAATATGGGGAACCGGTTGTTGTTATGAATATTTCCTATGAATGCGATAGTGCAATTTTGGAAGAAATGGAAGTTGAAGCCGAGGTACGTAGGGCCATTCCCTATTATTGAGCGGATTGGGCCAATAGCTTACAGACTTGGGTTATCGGAGAACTTGCATAAGATTCATGACGTGTTCCACATTTCTTTGCTGAGGATATATCTTCGGGATGACATGGCCCACACTCATATTGCCTTAGAGGAGATTTACCTATAGTTCGATAGTTTCAACGATAAGGGGACAATTTCTATCCTAGACCGAGCGAGAGGAAATTGAGGTCAAAGATACTGCTATTAGTACGTGTTCATTGGCGACATTATAATGTCGAGGAGTCTACCTAGGAGTGCGAGGATGAGATGCGTGACAAGTATCCAGAGTTGTTCCTACTAGGTATATCATTATTTTTAATCTTTTCAGAATTTTGGGATGAAATTCTGTTATTAAGGGGGAAGTATGTAACCCCATATTTTTTAAAGGATTTATTTTAATTATGAGATTAATTAATTTAAATGGAAAATTATTTAAAATTAATCCGGATTTAAGTAAATAATTACTAGCGTGATGCGAGTTAGTATTTATTGGTGAGAATTATGTTGAATATTACTTAGTGAGTAAAGTAATATATGATTATGAAAATATTAAAGTTGTCGTGAGTGAAAAATATGGCAGTCATAGTAAATTTAGTTGGGACGCGCATGTGAGACGTGCCGAGACTTAAATGAGGAATAATAATGTAATTTTATTTTTGGTTATTTGGATGGCTGTTTTGAGTACTCCAATGTGTTCAAAAGGGTCGAGATAGTGAGAAAAGTCTACTCGGGTGTTTAGTTTGGAGTCCAGGGCAACTTTAGGCCAACCCGACACCCCGGAGGGGTATTTTTGTCTTTTGAAAAATTAGGATTTATTAATGGAAGAAAATTGGAGAAATATATTTGCATGTATATAGGAGAGTTAGGGTAAATAAATGGTAAACCCAAGAGAGAATCCCAGAGGAAGAAGGAGAAAAGGTTCCTAGGAGTTCCCAGGCCAACCCACCTTTCACCAAAAGCATCATCAACATGTAGATCAGGAAGAGAGGAACGCATCTATACCGATTTGAAGCGACGAATCAGACCTTCTTGAAAAGGCAAGTGCTTATCTTGCTTAATTTTAGAGCATATAGTGTCCATGTTAATTTGGATGATGGTTTATTCATGATATTATGAAACTTGGGACTGAAATTGGGTATTAATCTATGATTGTGGTATAGGTATTGCATGTAGTTGAATAACCATAGATTGGGGATAAGAAACTGGGTTGTATATGCTGAAATCACGAAATTTAATCGGGTTTAGATGGTCATAAATAGTGTTTATGTGAACCTAGGGCTTTTTGGAGGATTTAAGGGATTAATCTGAATTTGTGATGAAATTATAAAGTTTTGATGTTAAAAAGGTGTTAGAAAACATTAAATTACTAGGGGTTATGATTTAGAATCGTTGGTTTTGAGTTAGGTAAAGTTTTATGTGATTTGGGTGATGAAAAAGGTGGAAAAATGCATTTTTTAGAGGACATGAATGAACTGCGAAATTCTCATTCGAACGACCTGAATCGTTCGAACGACCTCGTTCCAATGAAATATCCAACGAGATTTCATAGAGTAGTTCATTCAAAGTGGTTGATCTCATTCAAATGAGCTTCTAATGAAAATTTAGCGCCCAGTTCATTCGAAGATTCGTTCGAACGAGAGTCTTCGCAACTTCTAATGAGATTTCAGAACTTCAATTTTTTATCCCGGACAAGTTAAAACCTTACATGGTTGATTCAAGTGAGAAAAAATGACCTACGCTATTCTTGAGTGATTTCATTACATTGTCTAGTGGTGAGATGATTGTGTAACTACTAAGGGAATATGTTGGAATATGATGGCCTTATTGAATATATACACGATAGAGGGATTTAATAGTATGAATAGAGTAACGTGAGTATTAAGGATAATAATAGTACGTGTAAATTTGGGGATTTGGGATGCGCGAATACCTAATGATTATTATAAGTTATGTGTATACCTATTGATTGAATTATTGTGTGTATAACATACCTACGATGCTTGCTATCGGGTGGAGGTTACGCGTTGTGGACGATCATATCTTGAGGATCCTTCAGGGGGATTTTGATTCGTATCACTAGAACATAGAACCTTGGTATGGGCTATCAGTGAGAAAGATAGTGTTAACGGTCATATGGGTGCATATATATGTGCGTAACCCTTGGGCTTAAAACTATGTTTGCTTCCAATATGTGTGTTTATTTTTTATGGTTCATGAGAGATTAAACCTATAGTCCTTCATACAATAAGCAATGCACTGAGAAAAGATAGAAAAGTATCCATTGCACCAAGGGGGCCTTAACCCAAGGGTGATGGAATAGTATATATATATAGAGAGAGATAAATATACGTATACCTATTACTTATTCTATTGTGTGTGTTTAGTAGATATGGAAATAATGATAAATAAAAATATTCTTAGTGAGAAAGTGAATATCTACGAGAATAACGGTTGTGTATGTGAATCACTATCCTTGAACATAAGGAATTACGTGATACGGGTGATATGGGTAAACACATGAGGTTATTGGTGTGATAATAGTCACCCTCAGACTAGTTAGGCAAGGTAGCATAACTAGGATGGGTTAAATATACGCGTTAGGTGTGCACATTAGATGGGAGGTGAGTATCTCAAGTGAGAACATGAGAATCTAACATGTACACTATATGTGCTATTGTTTTCATTTAAGCACTTGCTGATTTTTAAACTATTTTCAACCCGGGCTCTGACCCATTTATTAAAAATATCTTTTCTTTTGTCAAATTATTTTAGGTGCTAGCCACAGGGATACCATCTATAGGAGTTCTATTCATTTGACGAGTTGTAGCTGCTGTGGAAGTTACAGGACTTGGTAGTATATGCCTCCATAATTCTCATTCCTGTATTCTGAGTTATCTATTTCAGTTAGGGCATGTTACCCCTTTTCACTTATTCAAACAATTAGAGATTTGTGGATCTATTTATTTACTCCTTTCAGTTGTTGATTTATTTTATTGAATTATTGTATTTGGGATTTAGGCTGGAAGTGTTTACTCCAGTCACATTTATTACCTTGGTTATTTTATGTCATATGAGATTCGTTTGAATAGTGTATGTTTAGTAATTGATTAATTTGATTTACTGTTTATTAAAAGATAAAATTTTGACATCAACCTTTTTAAATATTAGGTGGTTAGTGTTAATAATAAAAATTTTGACAGTGATGCATATTCTGAACCAACTAGATATTTTGAATTAATTTAATAAATGACTGATCACCCGGTATTTAATTAGGCGGGGTGTCACACTATGGTTGCCCGACGCCGAAGATGCCAATAGAATTCGGTCTTATCCAATTGTGATTCACCAAATACGTCCATATATGACCGTGATTATAGGTTTCACGACCATACAGAACCGTTGGTTTATTTTCACGGCCATACACAATCGTGGGTCAACTTTTCACTGCCATACACAACCGTGTAATAGTTTTTCACGTCCAATTCTTACCATAAGTACCAATGTATTTCCTATTTCATATATTCATGTATTTTTAGTAATTATTGTTTCTAATAAATAAGTTTTACTAATTAGGTTTTAGTAATTAGGTGTTCTTGGTGGTTTTAGTAATTAGGTTTTAGTAATTATATTTTTAATTTATGCATGTATCCCTTTCACCAATCATTGTTTCTTCGTTAGTTCCAATGTTAATTTGCTAATATAATTTGTTAATTTCTTATGTAGGTCATATAAATGTTGAGAAGCAAAAATTCTCCTACCACATTCGAGCGAAAGAGGTGGTTGGAGGAGGTGAAGGAAGTACGACCACCCGTATCTTCCTCTAGTAGTAGTAGTGATAGTGAGGCCACTAGTACGAGTAAAGGATATTATCCTACGAGTTCGTTGGATAAAGTACTCAACCAAGTGGTAGGAGTTTTACTTAATGTTGATGAGGGTGATACAACGAAGCCAATTGAACAAGTTGCGGAGGCGGTTGTAGGTGATTTGATTGAGGTTGGTGAAGGGGTGAGGTAGGAGCGGGAGATAAAGAGGAAGAGAAGGAAGAAGATAAATCACGAGAGGAAGAAAGAGAGGAAGAGAAAGATGAATAAGAAGAGGTAGGATAGGATTATGGAGAGAGAGTAGGAGAGGATGAGTCTTCTTCATCAAAAGATGAAATCCTACCGTCCACATTTAAAGCGTCCGAGAAGAAAACTCGTAAAAAAATAAGCCACTCTAAAACCTAACCGCTTGAGGGTTGCACGCCAAATAACACTGATCTCCTGAAAAATTATCATAACTATATTGGTTATTCTATTTGGAATAGATATGAGGAGAGGGGAATAATAAGGTGCGTGTACCACTATAAGAAATTCACTGAGTGGGACGTGGACACAAAAGATGAGCGAGTTATAGAGTTGTTGAGGAACTCAGGACTGTACGATCTGATTAAACACTTGTATAGGTATTATGTATCGGTGTTGGCATTAATCGAATGGTGGCAGTCGGAGACGAATTCATTTCATATGTCGTTCGGTGAGATGACCATCACACTAAATGATGTGTGCCATCTCCTCCAAATTCCGAGAGTTGGTAAATCGATGTACGGCATTGTTTTGAAGAAATCCGAGGAGAAGGCGGCCCAAATCAAATGGATTACTAAATATTTGGGTTGTACCAAGGAGGAGGTAAAGGAGGAGTGCAAGTCTATCTATGCCATTCATTTTGACTGGATAATGAATTTGTGTAAGGGGAGGGTTAAGAAGTTGGGGAAAAGTGTCACAAAGAGGCAGATTGAGAAGGCTTCTAGGTGTACTTTTTTTTCATGCTCGGTTTCTTGTTGTTCCCGAACAAATCGAGCAACCGAGTCCTAGTGTACTAACTGTAGTCTTTGCAAAAGGTCATCAAATGCAAAGGCTATGCTTAGGGGATGGGTGTATTGGCCCATTTATATCGACAGTTAGGGATTGTCTCGCGGGTAAACGTTTGGTAGGAGGCCGGATATCTTCCCCTTCTCGTGGTACATATTTTAAATTTAACACGTGCTTTTAATTTTGTTTTGTAATATAATAATTTCCTAATTAATATTTCTATATTGAAATTTCATTTTATTTTGACTGTAGGGGTGGATATACGACCACTTCAATTTGGTGAGGGTGTTGGAAATCTCGATTTTTAGCATAGTAAGTCGTGTCTATACAAATGGAGGGCGCAAACGGTGTCAGAGAATACCTTTGCACAAATACTAGAGCTAAACGAAAAGCTTCAGACATAAGTATTATTTTTTTTTTAAGTCAGTATTTTTTATTTATGTACCTGCTAACATTTGGAAATAAGTTTAGGTTGTATGGGATCCCTACTCCGAAAAATGTGAGGCCTACCCATTTCAGGAGGTCTCATGGTTCAACGGCCTCGTTGTTTACTATGATGTCGGGGAGCCCTACTACCCGGATAGGTCCCTATGCCATGATAGACTAGTTCAAATAATTCCTAAACCGCCAATGCACCTTTTATCATAGGAGAGGGGGAAAACCCAGGCCCGATACAAATTAAAGTTTGATTTCGAGAAATGGTATCAGCTTAACTGGGTCAACCATGTTCTGTCCAATTCTAGGCATTCGATCGTGGTGAGGTTAGTGCCTTGGGAATGTGTGGATGGGTACAAGTCTTGGTACCCAGAAAGATCCCATCCATACATTCAAAATCTCGAGCATAGAATACGTAAGTCGAAGCTAAAGCACTAGGATAAAATTGTAAATATTTAGAAATTTATTCGTAACTTGATTTCCTTTGTTCAAGAATTATCTAACACATTTGATGATAATTTATATATAGGCTAAGGGGATATATGTAGCCATTAGCCTACTCCGGAAAGCTATTAACGGAGGCTCGAACTAGGAGGTTACGGATGTCCTTGAACTATCACGTGTAGCACTTGACGCCCTGCTTGAGGCCAAGGGAATGTACGTGCATACAGAAAAGGAAAAGTAACCGGTGCGTCAAGAAACTCGGACCAAGGCACGACACGATCTAGCCCCCAAGAAAAAATATCCCAAACAAAAGTCCCCCCCAAGCAAAAACCCCCTGAAGAAGTGTTTAAAGAGAAAATAAATAGAATTTGTTAGAACAATTTCAATGTAATTGTATTTTTTTAAAAATTATTTGTAAAGTATCACAATTTTGAATGATCATATGTTTAAAAAACTTTGAAATAATTGTGTTATGTGTGTGAATGTTATGTGCTTGAATGTAAACGAAATTGTGTTATGTTCTTGAATGTAAACAATGTTGTCTTCGAATAGGGATAATCCCTTTAATTATTCTTGGTTGAATGTAAACAAGTACCATGATTAATTATAAATAAATACTTGGTCCAATGTAAACAAGTACCATGATTAATTATAATGAAAATTACATTGTAATATATTATAAATAAATACTTGGTTATGCATAGAAGATTACGGTGGGATTCAATCGTGGATTATTTGTGTAGGGTGGGGTGTGACTGTCTGTGTCCTACTTACGATGTGGTGTCACCGTGATATGAATACCCACGATGTGGTGTCACCGCCATATAAATAACCATGATCTCCAGTGACCGTTATATTTGGGTTAAATAGTTCTTAAACTTTCTGCATAAACCATACAGTGAGATCAAACCGTGGAGTGTAAACATACGGCTACTTCTCACCATACCTATACCTTTCATGGTTTCATTTGACCGTGTTAGTTGGGGTGAAAAATACCCCAAGTCTCTGTATATATATGGACGATGAGAACAAACTGTGGGATATATTTATACGGCTACTTCTCATTGCCCCTCCATCTTTCCCGATAACATTGGACCATGTTAGTTGGGGTAAAAAATAGCCCAAGTCTCTGCATATATGGAACGGTGATACTACACCGTGGCCTATATTGTTACGGCTAGTTCCTACCGTGGTGATGCTTGACATGGTTAAATTGGACTGTGTTGGTAGGCCTGAAAAATAACCCAAATCTCTGCATATATGGGACAGTGAGAATAAACTATGGGGTATATTTATACGGCTACCTCTCATCGTACATATACCTTTCATGGTTGCAGTGGACCGTGTTAGTTGGTATGAAAAAAATCTCAAGTCTCTGTATATATGGGATGGTGAGAACAAACCGTGGAAGGTATAAGTATGGCTAGTCCCCACCGTGGTAATGATCGACACGGTTACAATCGACCATATTAGTTGGCTTGAACAATAGACAAACTTTATGCATATATGGGGCGGTGAGAACAAATCATGGGATATATTTTTACGGCTTGTTCTCACCGTGGTTATTCCTTCAATGGTTACATTGGACCGTATTAGTTGGGGTGAAAAATAGCCTAAATCTTTGCATATATGGGAAGGTTAGAACAAACCGTGAGGTATATATATGGATACCTCTCACTATACCTATACCTTTCACGGTTTCATTGGATCGTGTTAGTTAGGTTGAAAATTAGCCTAAATCTCTACATGTATGGGATGGTGAGAAAAAACCGTGGAAGGTATAAGTACGGCTAGTCCCCACCGTGGTGATGGTTGGCACGGTTACAATCGAACGTGTTGGTTGGCTTGACAAATAAACAAACTCTTGCATATATGGGATGGTGAGAACAAACCGTGGGATATATTTTTACGGCTAGCTCTCACCGTGGTTATTCGTTCAACGGTTGCATTGGACTATGTTGGATGGGGTGAAAAATATCCCAAGTCTCTGCATATATTGGACAGTGAGAAAAAATCGTGGTTATTCTTACAACGGTTTTAGTAGACTGTATGTATTTTATTCACGGTGTGGTGTCACCGTAGATGGTGCAGGAACAGTGTGGTGTCACAGTGTGTACATATATGCAGTGTTAAGGGACCGTAAGTTTCTTACAATACCCCAACATTTCCAATAATCTTGTATAACCAATTTATATTATCACATATAACCAATTTATCACATACAACCAATTTATATTATAATAATGATTTCAAAAAGATACAAAAAGTTACAATCAATAATTGTTAATAACCATAAGACTTTACATATAATAAATGGTTGCAAAAAGATACAATCAATAATTATTAAGAACCATAAGACTTTATATATAATAAATGACTGTGAAAAGATACAAAAAGTTACAATCAATAATTGTTAAGAACCGTAAGACTTTACATATAATAAATGATTGCAAAAAGATACAAGAAGATAAAATCCATTTACATATAATCAATGATTGCAAAAAATTATAAAAAGTTACAATCATTAGCCCTAGACTTTCCCCAACAACCAATTTACATATAACTAAAATTTATAATCCTCATAATTATAAAAGGTTACAATCGACCCTAAGACTTTCACCACTGAATTTAAGACACCTTCAAGTCCTCATCCTCATCCGACGATATCAAGCACGGTTCGTCTCTCATCGCAATGTCTTTGGGACATAGATTCGAAAACATTTGTAAGAAGGACTTAAACAAATTAGGCCACTGAAGGGCATCTTCACTAGCCCCCGATCTCCGGTGAGAGGTAATTAGTGGTAGGGAGACAAAATCTTATGTATTTCAAACTCACCGAATGAATATTTGATACGTTCAGGATATAGATGATGTGATTCTCTTCCATCATTGGTTTTGTCCCAACGTCGAATGGAACAAAAGTTAAGCATTGATATTTGGATATTAACACAACCATTAGCTTAAGTGCATTCGCCGCAAGGTAGCCAAACTATGGAATTATAAACCATTGCTCGCCTGTGCATGAGTGTATAAAATAGTCCAATCTCCTTGTTACTCACCCATTGTCCATGGTATTCACTATCTTTGGATTACTTGTATCAGTGTGCAGTCGCTACCCTTTCACTCTCCCCTACTCCCTCAAAATATCTACGTCTCTCTCTCTCTCTCTCTCTCTCTCTCTCTATATATATATATATATATATATATATATATATATATATATATATATATATGTGTGTGTGTGTGTGTGTGTGTGTGTGTGTGTGTGTGTGTGTGTGTGTGTATCTTTACTTAATGAAGTTCATATATTTTTTGCACTGTCTATTTGTTCACTCCGATCCACATAAGAAGAAGCCAAAAGGGTTGATTTAAAGTCAGTTTCAACTTTCAAGCTTCTGCCGCTTATTACGTCTTATTTAACAGGTTCGTCTTTAAGATTTATTTTTAACAGTTCATATTATATTCCTCTTATTCTTTTTATTCTTTGTGTTTTTAATAAATGTAAAATATCTACTTTAAATGTGACACCCCGCCTATTAAGTAATGGGTGGCCAACCCTCTACCAAAATAAAATGTTGGTGTCATATTAGGGCTCATTCTTAGCATTACCGTTGAAACATGCTTAATAACAAATCACCTAATTACTTTAGCAAGCAGTGTCAAATTTTATCTTTCATTAACATAGAAAAATAACAATGAGTCCATACACAGTGACAATGTAAATGAAACACCGGATAAAGTCTAAAGCTGAGATAAATAATTAAGGTTCCCGAATAATCCATCGGGTAAGAATCCAATACAGTAAATCGAACCAACTAAGAAAACTCTGAAAACATGCGTCTGAATAAAAGGGAGACATGCCCAACAATACTAGAATAGAGAACCTATACTAGAATATTAAGAATGAAATCGGCTACTAATGAGTGCATTATTTTGTATTAATTATACCCAAATCTATGCCTTGTTAGTTCCATTGCACCTTCAATAAAATATTTTCAGAGCCATTTTTATTATTTTAAAGAAAAATACAAATTTAAGAATAAATGGGGTTAATAATGCAATTTTGCAAAATTTATGCTCACATATTTAATTAATGACCTTAAATATTTATTTCTAATCTCTTGTGCAAGGTTGTTTTGAGTATTAACGGGATTAAAAGGCAAGCGGCGAGGACAGGACATCATTCGAGCATGAAACGGGCACCTACGCAACTTCAGGGGCTAAATTGTAAATTCAAATGACTGGTTTTGGACACAAACCAACCATGGAAATTGAAAGCCTTGAATCAAGGGACACCTGGGTTCAAATGGCATGACAATCGGAGTTGAAACGAAGAAGTTATGGCCGTGCAAAGTTCTAATTCAAATGAAAGTCAAAGTCAAAGCCACGAGTCAATGCCCGAATCGACTCCACCCCTGTCTAGGAAATATGATCTTGGAGATCTAAGCCTGAACCCCTCTCTCTCTCTGCATCACCAATTCCTCCCTCCATTGAAACAGCCCCCGAGCTTGAATTGAAGACATTACCAGAATCACTCGAGTATAGGTTCTTAGGACCTTCTTATACCTTGCTTGTTATCATCGCATCTGACCTAGACAAAGAACAGGAAGGTAAGTTGTTGTGTGTTCTCAGCGAACCCAAAGAATCCCTCGGTTGGACCATAACCGACATTAAAGGGATAAGTCCGTCAGTATGCATGCACATAATACACTTAGAAGAAAATGCTAAAAATTCTCGTGAAGCACAACATCGACTTAACCCTATACTAAAAGAAGTCATCCGAGGCGAGGTGATGAAGTTGTTAGATGCGAGTATTATTTATCCCATCTCTGATAGCCAATGGGTCAGCCCCATTCAGGTTGTTTCAAAGAAATTCAGTGTTACAGTGGTGAGAAATGATAATGATGAGTTAGTCCCCACTAGGATTCCAACCGGTTTGCGTGTCTGTACAGACTATAGGAAGTTGAACGCTGTCTCACGAAAGGATCACTTTCCCCTTCCTTTCATAGACCAAATGCTTGAGAGATTACCCGGTAACCCCTATTACCTATTTTCTCGACGGTTATTCCGATTATAATCAAATTCCAATCACTCCCGAGGATCAAGAGAAAACCACATTCACTTGTCCATTTGGTACTTTTGCTTATCAATGCATGCCCTTCGGGCTACGTAACTTACCCGTTACCTTTCAGCGGTGCATGATGAGTATCTTTTCAGACATGGTCGAAAGGTTTTTTGAAGTTTTTATGGATGATTTCTCTGTGTTTGGGTATAATTTTGATGAGTGCCTTCACCACCTTACCCTCGTTCTGAAGAGGTGTAAGGAAAAGAACTTTGTACTCAATTGGGAGAAGTGTCACTTCATGGTTAAACAAGGCATAGTATTAGGTCATATCATCTCTGAAAAGGGTATCGAGGTTGATAAGTCTAAAATTGATCTCATTTCTATTCTCCCACCCTCAAAAACTGTGTGTGAAATTCGATCATTCTTAGGACACGCCGTTTTTTATCGGAGATTCATTAAGGATTTTAGTAAAATCTCTCGGTTTTATGCAATCTTCTATCGAAAGACACACCCTTTGAGTTCACCGATGATTGCCTTCAAGCCTTTGAGAGGCTAAAGAAGGAATTGACCTCAGCACCTATTATGCGACCCCCAAATGGGGTCAACCTTTCAAAATCATGTGTGACGCTTCCTACTACTCACTAGGTGTGGTTCTGGGTTAGCGAGACGAGAAACTTCCTCATGTCATATACTATGCCAGCAGAACTCTTAACGACGCTCAATTGAATTATTACACGACTGAGAAAGAGTTCTTGGTTGCCGTATTCACGCTAAAAAAGTTTAGGTCTGACTTGATTGGATCCAAAGTCATCATTTCCACCGATCACGCGGCCTTGTGACACCTTTTATCTAAAAAGGACGCAAAGGCCCAACTCATCCGGTGGATCCTATTACTGCAAGAGTTTGACCTCGAGATAAGAAAGGATGTGAGAATGTAGTGGCAGATCATTTGTCTAGGTTAACTATTGAATCATCTAATGATTTGTTGCCACTAAATGAGTCTTTCCCCGATGAGCAACTGTTGCTTGTCAACCAACTTTCGTGGTTTGCCGATATTGTGAATTATCTTGCGACGGGTGAAATGCCCACACATTGGCCTAAGCAATATCGTTCCAAATTTCTTAAGGAACCTAAGCATTTATTTTGGGACGATCCATACCTCTTCAAGTATTGTCCCAATAAAATCATTTGAAAGTGTGTCCCTGATCACAAAATTCAGAGCATAATATCTTTTTGCCATGACCAAGCTTGTGGATGTCATTTCAGTACTAAGAAAACCGTTGCCAAAATTTTGTAGTGTCGATTCTATTGGCCCATAATTTTTCTTGATTTAAATGACTATTGTAGAAGTTGTGACCAATGCCAAAGGTTAGGAAATATCACTCGTAGGAATGTGATGCCCTTAAATTCCATATTGATTATTGAGGTTTTTGACTGTTGGGGCATCGATTTCATGGGTTCATTCTCGAAATCCTACGATAATATTTACATACTTTTGGCAGTCGATTATGTGTCTAAATGGGTTGAAGCTAGACCGAGACAGACGAATAACCGTCATGTGGTGGTCAAATTTATTCAAGAAAATATTTTTTCCCGCTTCAGTACACCTCGAGTCATTATTAGCGATCAAGGAAGCCATTTTTGTAATCGGTCATTTGAGAGTCTCGTGAAAAAGTATTCAGTCACGCATAAGGTAGGATGCTCTTATCATCCTCAAACCAGTGGACAAGTCGAAGTGTCTAATAGGCAAATCAATCTAATCATCGAGAAAATAGTGAATCCAAATCAAAAGGACTGGTCCTTACGGTTATTAGATGCACTATGGGCTTATCGCATTGCCTATAAAACCCACTTGGTATGTCCCCATATAGGCTTGTCTACGAAAAAGCTTTCCATCTTCCGGTAGAGTTAGATCATAAAGCCTACTGGGCCATTAAAACCTTCAATTTTGATTTACCCACTGCAGGAGAGGTCTGAAATCTCCAACTCAATGAGTTAGAGGAGATTCGGAATGATGCGTACGAAAATGCAAAATTATATAAGGAGAAAACAAAAATGTTCCATGATAAGTCCATCCTACTGAATTCATTCGAGCCTAGACAAAAAGTTCTCTTGTACAACTCTAGACTGCATCTCTTTCCCGATAAATTGAGATCTAGATGGTCTGGTCCCTTTGTTGTTAAGACAGTCTACCCACATGGGACAGTTGAGATAAAGAATCCTAAAAATGATGAAATCTTCAAGGTTAATGGTCAAAGGCTGAAACCGTATCTGGAATTGCGAGATCGAGAAGTGGAGGACATTCTCCTTCAAGACCAGTGTACCACGAGTAAACATAACTTGGGTCATGTTTTTGTATCATAGTTTTTTTCTTTTTTGTAATTATTTTTCTTCCAGGAAACATGTGTTGCAAAGAGTCCCTCATTACGGTAATATCTTTCATATCTTTCCCGCCTTTTCAATTTTTGTCTTGTACATTGAGGATAATGTAGAAATTAGGGTTGTGGGTAATGAGATCATTTTTCTCAGCTTTGAAAAAATAATTAAAAAAAAACTTAATTTTTTTTTTAGTATAAGTAAGTTTTGAAACAATTTCTTAATATAGAATTAATTCACAAATCTCTCAACTTATAAAAATTTTAACACTTAGCCACAGAATATGATCGAAACTGGACATTGAGGCGAAAGTTAATATGCTTAATGAATGAATTTGGAGATTTTAACCCGGTGAGATTTTGTGCTATTCATTATTTTTTGATATAATTAAATCAATCCGAGTTAAAATAACTCAAACTTTCCTTCAGTGCCTAATTCGTCGATGATATCAAAATTCTTATTTTGTTTGATTACTGAAAACTGAAAGTCAAAATGTGAATCGTATGCACTAAATGCCTTAGTAAGTTAACTTGAGACACAAAATTGACTAAATGGAACTTGAGAAATGATATTAGGCCATCGTTATGAAAGCCCCAAAATAAAGCTTAAATCGACCTTTTTCTATTATTCCATTGGAAGCCCATTTGTGCCAAAATGAAAACGAGCCTTTTATTGAAAGCCCAAAAATTCATACCCATTTTCTGAGAATATTAGGGTAAAAATATGGTAAAAGGTCAAAAGAAGAATGTTTTCTAGAATAATATGTGAAGAGAAAAGAAAGAAGAAAAGGAGAGATAGAAAGAATGAAATGGAAAAATAAAAAAAAATAAAAAAAGAAGAAGAAGAAGAAGAGAAAATGGAGGTTGGAAAGTGCCTTAAAAGTCAAAATCCCGATAATCTTTATATTCTCAGAAAATTTTTGAAACTCCAAAATATGTTCTTTCTAGCCAAAATCGAGCCTACAATACAACCGAATAAAATTCTTAATTGATCGCAAGTGAAGTTAGTTATAATGGGATATATGGTGTGATTCAATATTTTCAAAATGCAATCGATTTTCCATTCATGAGATCATAAGCATCCATTATAAAATGTCCGTCTTTCATGATATATATGTGAAGTTGCTCATTAAATTTACTCTTTTATTCACATATATCAAGAGAAACTGTCCATTTTCGAGTGTTCGATTGTGAATTCATTCTATGAGATTTTGAAATCAAAATGAACTTTCGAATAAGAAATGTAATGATCAAATCTTTTGAAATGGACGGTTATATTGGCTATGCACACATACACGCTAAGTTGAGATTGAAAAGTGAAGTTCTACTATATTTATGAAGTTTACATTCAAACTTGGTTATATTACATTTGTGTCTTTTGTAAATAAAGTCAACTCTTTGAATTTTGTGGGTACATTCACTACAAACCCTCACGAGACAAAACTCGTCCACTAGGGTAACCTAAGGGTTTAACGGCTTATTGCACATGCTAAGTGTAACCGTGATTCCTACGAAAGTGAGTTAGATTTTAATTTGTGGTCGAGGACTAGCAAAGTTTTGGTTTGGGGGTATTTGATGATTGCATTATTTTTTATTAATTATACCCAAATCTAGGCCTTGTTAGTTCCATTGCACCTCCAATAAAATATTTTTAGAGCGATTTTTATTATTTTAAAGAAAAATACAAATTTAAGAATAAATGGGGTTAAAAATGCAATTTTACAAACTCTATGCTCACATATTTAATTCATGACCTTAAATATTTATTTCTAATCTCTTGTGCAAGGTTGTTTTGAGTATTAACAAGATTAAAAGGCAAGCGGCGATGACAGGACATCATTCGGGAATGAAACGGGCACCTACGCAACTTCAGGGGCTAAATTGTAAATTCAAATGGCTGATTTCGGACTCGAACCAACCATGGAAATTGAAGTCCTTGAATCGAGGGACGCCTCTGTTCAAACGGCATGACAATCGGAGTCGAAACGAAGAAGTTATGGCCGTGCAAAGTTCGAATTCAAATGAAAGTCAAAGTCAAATCCTTGAGTCAATGCCCAAAGTCAACCTCAAGACCCGAGCACTATTGAAATTTATTGGTACCGAAATGAGGGTCACGTCGGTTCAAACGGCAAGTCAATCGAACTCCGAATGAAGAAGTTATGGTGATTTGGGTATTGTGCAAATTATGAGATTTGTGTTTTAATATGTCGTTAAATACAATTGGGTGTATATTTATATCAGAAAGAGTTGTTGGGTGAGCTGGTTGGGAGAAAGAGAGAGTTGTGTGAGTTCAGGTGTTCAAACCTTACCTCCCCCATTTCTTTTTTTTTTTTGGCGAAAATCCACTTGCCCACTTGCCCACTAAACCTATTACCCCACCTGCCCATATTAAAACCCATTTTCCCCCTTCTTTTCTTGCCAAGATCAGATGTCCACCACCCCACTTTTCTTCCCACAATTTCTATCCATTGTTCCCAAGATTTATACCCCCACTTTATCCTATTTTGTTTCTTTCTTTTTTGGTATAAATTATGGGTAATATAGAGACTTTGGGAGACACTTTACTTTTGGATAGAAAAAAAAGACACACTTTGAGAGATAAAAAAATCTGTGTAGAGAGTATTTTTGAGGTACACTTTGGAGGAGCATATTGTGTATTGTAATTCAAGTCTTGGACCCGAAATTTTGTAAGTTGACATTTATTTATGAAAATTATTTTTTCATCTTGCAATATTTGTGTGTCAAATATGTTGTGTGAGTAGTTTAATTACTAGGACTTAGGTGATGTTTGTCATGACTAATTAAACCACGCATGTTAATTTAATTTCGTACATATTCCGACGTGTTCTAATTTGAAATAAAAAAATTCGGTATTCGCTTAAAATTATACGATAGTGTATTTTTAAACCTCAACGAATTAATTATAAATTCATGCTTTAAAAAATTTAAAGTTGTCATTTTTGATGGGTTATGCTTGCACTTAGATGTTTTGATACCTCATGCTTAAATACACGTTAAAAATTTTAAACATGATATTTTCGAGGGAATAGGGATTTATGGTGTCCAATTGAAGAGACGGTAAAATATTTTGAGAGCATGTAATGTTTTATTCTCCGAAATGTACGTGACGAGAGTCGGTATATTTTATGTTATAAATTCGGAACAATGAAATTAAATTGATGTGTTAATTTAATTAAAATTGACAAATGGAACCGACGTCCTAGTTTCTTTCTCATTTAATATTATCTCTTGTACTTGTTCGTTTATCCCGTTTTCATTTTTATTTTAGAAACTTAATCATTTTTATACACTCATATGTCTAGTTGGACAATCAATATTTTATAAAGATCGACGAAATCTCTGTGGGTTCGAACCGTACTTACACCCGCTATATTTCAATATCCCGTGCACTTGTGGTAATTTTAACCTTTAAAATTTGACAACAGCTACTCAAAAATCCTGCAAGCTTCTATATTAACCTTCTATATGACAGTCCACTACCGCTCAAACCCTCGCTAACTAGTCACTAATCAGGATAATAATATTCTCTACACTCAAAACTCTCAAAAGGAGCAGAACTAACACAAAATATAAACATCCTCTTGGTGTCCACACCCACTCCCCCGCAGGCGGCACAGAAGAGCCCTGCTACCCAATGGTAAATATATGCATAATAATAAGTCTGATACTGTCAACGCACCCAATAAACCCGACTCACACGCGAATTTTAGTGTTAATAATCATATATTGAGACGCACCCATGTCACCCGAAACTTATCCCATACTCATAAGGATAAAACAAAAATTTTTCCTCCGTTTGCTAACTGCCTTGCCTGGCCGACGGGTTCCTAAATGCGATCCTTGCATCGGAATTGACCTCATGATTTCCTATAATGGTTATACCTCTAGGATACCATCATGTAATTTCTCCCTGCCTCCCTTTGGGCAATCTCTCTTCTTGTGTCCTGTCTCTCCACAATCGAAACAACTGCCAAAAAACTTTCCTGCTTTGGGCCTGCTAGCCTCCCCCGCCATTACCTTGGACCTGGCAGCCTTGTTTAATGGGATGCTACTACTGATGTGAATGAGGGCCCTATTGGCCCTATCTGAACCCTCCTCTCTCGGGTCTGAAACCACCTGATCTAAATCTCTTAGCCGAATCCCCTTGTCGGGAATCCCGATCTTGTTGTTGTTGCGCCCTAGTGGAACCATTCCCACCTACCTTCCCAGCATTTTCTCTCGTCTAACGGATTCTCTTTGGCGGCATCTTAAATGAGATTGAAGTTTGTACAAGCTCACAATCAAATACAGAATAATTAGCAGAAGAACGTAAATGCGCGTATGTAAGGAGGAATGCAACAATCCTACAATAAGGTTCTATATCAAAGAACGCTAAGTTGAAACGTAAAAAAGTCAAACAGATTGTAAGGACACTAGAACCTGATGCTCTGATACCATTTGTGACACCCCGCCTATTAAAATGATATGGGGCCAACCCTCTACGAAATTAAAACATTGGTGACATATTGCTCATTCTTAGCATCACTATCGAAACATGATTAATTACTAACCACCTAATTACTTTTAGCAGCAGTGTCAAATTTTATATTTCATTAACATTCAAAAAGAACAATAAGTCCATACACGGTGACAATATAAGTGAAACAACGGATAAATTCTAAAGCTGAGATAAATAATTAAGGTTCTCGAATAAACCATCGAGTAAGAATCCAATAAAATGGACTTCTTGTATTGGATACCATCGTGGTGGGATTTATTGTATTGGATTCTTACCCAATGGTTTATTTGGGAACCTTAATTATTTATCTCGTCTTTAGACTTTATCCGGTGTTTCATTATATTATTTCTATGTATGGACTTATTGTTCTTTTTATATGTTAATGAGAGACAAAATTTGACACTACTTGTTAAAGTAATTAGGTGGTTAATAATTAATCATGTTTCGACAGTGATACTAAGATTGAGTCATATGAGACCAACGTTTTATTTTGGTAGAGGGATGACCACACATTATTTTAATAGGCGGGGTGTCACATAAAATATGAATGTGGATTGAAAAATGTAAAAAAGTTAAAGTTAAATTTTAACAAAATAGCCAGGGGAGATTTTCTAGGACTAGGGGTGTGCAAGAGCCCGAATAGACCGAATGGACCGAAAAAATCGAACCGAACCGAACACGCTTTTGCGAATTCTTTTTAATTCGGTCTAAAAATATTCAGGACCGCATAATTCGGTTCGGTTTCGATCTTGGCTCGTAAAATTCGGGTTTGGAATGGGCTGGACCGCTTTCATTATATATATATATTTTTTAATTTCTTAACCACACGCACAGCGTACCACAACCACATACGTCCCCAACACGAGTTCATAACATAAGTTACCTAAACTAATTTCCTTATCTCTCTCTCTATCTCTCTCTAAGTTCTACGAACAGCAGCAACAGCCACACACACCTCATCTTCTCTAAGTTCCTTATCTCTCTCTCTATCTCTCTCTAAGTTATAGAGATCCGGCCACAGCCACACAGAACGCTCTACTACGGAGATCCGGCCACACACGGTACAACCCCTCTCCACTATGGAGATCCGACCACACACGGTACATATCCATTTTTTATGTATATAACTACTAAAAGATTTCTTAAATTGTTTCTGCTAAAAGTTCAGGTTATGGTAACTTATAATACTAGCTTCAACACATACCATGTTAAAAAAAACTTATATAAAGGGCTTCTCTTTAATCTTTCAAAGATCTGGTGACTGCAGATGTATATAAAAGGTCATAACTCTGATATATGTCTCTCGGCTTTCTAAGAATTACTGGAAGATATTGGTAATTTTCGATAATCAAAGAGAGACAGAGGTGTAGACTTTGTGTGCTCTATTAAAAGATTTCTGGGTTTTTCTCCTCTGTTTTTTATCTTGCCAAATCAGAGAGAAATGTGCATTCATAAAACCACCCAGATCAATAGACTTGATGAGGCAGCATTGGAGACAATGTCCCCTCCAGAAAATTCATAAGCTAAACTTCATATAATTAGTGATATGAATATTTAATAAGAGAAGTTATTCCTTATCTAAGAAATGATGCCATTGACCATAAGAGACATTTTTTTTACCGAATTATGCAATATCTTCATGGACAATATGATATCCATTTTATTTTATTTGAAGATCATAATTAGTGACATGCATATTTAAAAATGACTTAGACTTTACCCAACTAAGAATGTGATATTGAATGTGATATTAGATGTTTTTTAAGGAGAAGTGTTATTTTTCAAACAAATGTGCTTTTTTAATTTGAAAAAATATGTTGTTTTCAATTAAAAAAAATATATATGCTATTTTATATGGGTTGGACCGAATAAGACCGAAACCGAACACGGACCGCTTGAAAATTGAATAGTACCGAAACCGATTATTCCGGTCCGGTCTCGATCCATAATTTTTTAGGATCGATTAATGTGATTCGGTCCTAAAAATATTCCAAAACTGGATCGAATCGGACCGCGAACACCCCTATCTAGGACTGGACCTCGAATTACGCTCGTGATAGTAACAACCACAAATCCCACAACTGAACAAGTCACACGGTCCTTGTGAATCCTAATAATTTCTAAGGTTTTAATTAGAATACCGGTCTACAAAGTTGATGGTGGTATCTTTTCAAAAACACTATTGACCTCTGCAATAATTGTCTCTTCAAGTACGTGCCACCCTTATCTGAGGCTTTAAAACCCCATAGATTGAGTATCAACCATGGACCTCCCACTCTGGAATGTTTTTCTTCAACATTAAAAATATTCTTGGATAATGTCCTTGATGAGGGCTCGCAGCCCTGCCCCATTTTTATCCTTTAGGTAAATGGTGTACTTGGTAGTACACCGATTATATTCTCACTTTAGACAATTTAATACTAGAAATCTAGCTCAACAACTCTCGTAGATCTTCCATCGTGGTGTAAATTCATTTCCTAGGATTAAAATACCATAGATTCCCTTTAGCTCTAATACCGTAAATCTAAATCCTTAAATGCAGAAATTGTGACTAGATCAGAAAAACTCGACCTCAAGATGGAAATAGCGGATTGGGAGCAACACCATAGGATGAAACACTTTAGTGTCATAGTAGTTAATCAGATGGCGAACATTAAACACAATAATACTATTCAAATTTTCAAGGTAGTTCCACCATTTTGTATTGTCATTAATGTATTCTAAGATTCTACAGGGTCTTCTTTGTGATATTTGAGTTTGGTATACAAGATAGCTATGTAGACAACAAATGCCTTGTGTAGATGTTGGCATATCTTCAGCTCTACAGTTAGTCACGACACTGGAATGCATGCATATAGAAAATATTATTGAAAAGAGAGGATAAGTTGCTACCTATATGGTGGATCAGTTTCATTGCTACATGTCAGAATGCAATAAAATAAAAAATTGAGGTCATCAACTTTTAATAAAAAGAAATCATTCATACTAACTCTCCCAAAAAAAACGGACCTCACCTTACCTTATCAAATGAAGTCGGCCATATGAATCTCTTTTCCCATTCCCTTCTATTTTGCAATGTTATCTTACACACTCTGTTGTGCACATATTCACCATTGGATATTGATCATGCATGCCAAGAACACAAATGACATGTTCAAAAGATAATCAATAAATCCAGTTGCAATGAAGTAGAGAATGAGAAACTACCACAAACACAAAAGACGATACATATATATATGGCCGACATTGCCTTAGTGTGTGCGGACCAAAATATCTAAGGGCATCATTAACTTGTTATTGCCTCGAACATCCGTGCTGACAGACGTTCGACAACACCGTATATCGTTAATTGGCTTTCGGCATCCTTTGAACCACATTTCCTTGACTTGACTTGGTTTTGAGCATCATTCGACATTGATAAACCTTTGTCGGCACTTCAAGCATTTGGGGTGACTTGGTGGCTACTTTGGGGGCCTTCTTTAGGCATTGAACAATCGACTCAGAACTCGTTCGAAAAAGGAGGATTCGACTGTTCAATGGGGGTATTATGACAAGCTTGGTTCTTTTAAATGCTTAAAAATGTGCGTGGCAAGGTGTAAGCCTCACAAAAAAATAGAGAAAACAATATATAAAGTGTAATAAATTTATACAAAAATAATCTAACAAATTAAATAATGCCAAAAGGTCCATAATAATTAAATTCAAACAACCAAAAAAAACATAAAGTGCAGAGTCATTAGTAATTAGTGTATCGTCATTAGGTAATTGATTATAAATGTAATTAATTAATTAATTAGTATGTGTATATAATCAGAATGTGTGTGCGTGTGCGTGTGTATTACATATATTAACCAATTTATTTATATAAGTTGATATATATATATATATAACATAGTTTTATGTCCAAAAACTATGATTTTTTTATCAATTCTTGATCAAGTTAGTACATATATTGTATTTATTCAAAGTACAAATTGAATAATTGTAAAAGAAAGTACAAAAGCTTCTTAAAATACCACTAGAATAGGGAGACAACCTACTGTTTAGTGTATTTCAGAGGCTTTAAAGCCCTTTTATTTACCCTTTGGCTTGTAAAATATACGTTAACACTAATTTAATTTAGTATAATTATAAAACTATTGTTGCACTATCTTTAAAGTATGTATATATACCATTTCTTGACATATATTAAAATAAAATAAAAAACAGAGTTTGTGATGGATGTTTTTTTTTTCACGGGTGGGGGCGTATCGATGTGTAAGCGTCAAATTCAACTTTGAGGCTTAAGCCTCAAGGCGATGTATAGTTCTTGTGATTTTTAGAACATTGGTTTTTGTCATATGGATAACACATTTGATATCACAATGCACCTTCTCTCAATCCGGTGCTACACCCGAATCACATTGATCACCCTTTATCATGAAGTCTCCTCAACACCTCTGTCGCCTCTATAGTAGATAAAGAAATGATTACCTACAATATCGACCTCCGTTGAACCAAATCACAAGCTAATGTAAACACACCTTGTAATGAAAAACAACTTACTCAAATCAGTTGAATAGGAGACTGGTATGCTAGTCCTGTGAAGTATCAAGAATCCACTTCTTAGCAAGCAAATGTTGTTTCCCTAGATTTCTCACATACCTACGAACCATGCTCAACTCAAGAGAAATCTGATGTTGAATGTAAAACATGGTGTACACTAAAATACCCAAAACACAAGCATACGAAACTTATGCCATTTACTTGACCTCCTCCCTTGTGCTAAAAGACAACATCAATAAGAGGTTGAAGTGTGAAGTTAATGAGTTATTCATATATTAGAGTGCTTCGTCCCAAACACATGCAATTTTCTTGCTTAAAGTGAGGCTCAATCATTCTTTTTTCCCCTTGTGCAATCTTCATGACTAAAATCTTCTTCGATCCACCCAAGTCTTTGGTCTCAAAATTGCTCAGTTGAGCCTTTACCATGTCATTTTGCATCTCGATGAAACAATGATCAAATTGTTAAGAGATAAGAGTAGTGGATGAATGTGCTCTCATTGAGTTGCTTGAATTAAAATACTTTGAATATCTCAACCACAATAAATTTGTTGCACCGCTTGTACATTTTTGAGGAGATTGCTACAACCGATACATGGACTTCTTAAGTATATACAAATGATCTTCTTTAGCTAACAATCTTGTAACCTTCACGTTGAGAGATAAATATCCTCCTCTAACTTTTCATGCTAAAACAAAATCTTGATGTTGAGGATTTCAAGCTCTATGACAAACTATGCCAACACATCCAATAGTAATTCAATACAAAGAGTGGTCACGATCGGGAACATACCTCCCTTATTGCATACCGTTGGATACTAACCTTGCTTTATATAGATAATCAAAATTTAAAGCCTCATCTTGCTTAGAGAATACCCTTATACAACAAATGAAATTCTCCACGAGCAACATACCAAGTTCCTAAGCTTGATTTTGGTGAAGAAAATCAATATCATCTACATGTGTTCCAGTCATGACAATGAGTCACTCATTGCCTCTTGCTCGATAAATAAATTGTTCATACTATGTAGACCAAGTTCTTATGACATTATCCTCCAACTCAAGTCTTTGTGGTGAAATTTAAAGCACCAAATAATTTAAATTTCTCTTTAACTCCGGAACATGTTTGACATCTGCACCTTAAGAGAGTGCATATTGCTTCGTAAGGATTTTCAAATTCTTGTGCTAATAACTTATGACTAACGAATTTCACCGCTCTTTATGAATTACTCATGTCTTATGTTTGGCCAAATGTCGTTTAGTTGAAGGAGGAACCTTCATAACTGCTTTCCCCATAAGAGATACACAATTGTTTCACACCCAACGCCCCTCAAGTTAATATTGTTGTCACAAACGTTACTAATTACTCAGTACCAGGGTTCCATATCTCGCATATCCTTTTAAAGTGATTTAATGTTACATGTCTCCAAATCTTATGTTCTACTATTTGTAGGAGAAGTGAATATGAAAAAAAAACATTTATAATACGAATTACTCTCAATTTTTTCTCGAGAAAATCTTCAAAAACCTAGGTACTCCAATATTAAGTTCTTACTAAATGTATAAAAAATGAGTATCTATGTGTTCTGGTGGACTAAATTTATATTTATGGATATATATACTATGGTAAACTCGAGTAAGGTGCACAAACACACAACGTTTGCAAACATAATAATTGAATGAAAATTCTATAAATCTCACTTCTCTCACAAATCATTAATAATCTGATTCAAAGTTAAATGGTTACGAAGAGGAGACTAATGGACTTATTATAAGCTAAATAACTTGGGTCCCAAATTAACCAAGTAACCAATATACAATGGCCTAATGTATTTAGGGGATTAATCCCCCCCGAGTTAAATATTTTAGGGATTAATCCCCAAGTTAGAGTTCATAAACTAAATCATTGCCTTGCATCGGGGGACCGACTTTGCCCATTTTTGGGTATCACCTTGTTGCTAGGCCTCACCTTGTCGACATTGCCTTATTGCTAGTCCTCACCCTGTCGACATTGCCTTGCTGCTAGGCATCACCCGACCGATATTGCCTTGTTTCCAGGTATCCTTTGCTGACCTTGCATTGTTTCCAGGCATCACCCTGTCGACATTGCCTTGCTGCTAGATCGACTGATTTTTTCGTCGGTCGATCGACGTGCGAGGTTCTGGTGGAGTAGAATTCGAGTAGATCCAGAATTATTTTTTCCAAAGAGATATTGTTGTTCGGGTAGGCGGTTTGGACTCAGTGACACCTCCGATGATGAAGTTGAAATAATGGATATCGAAAAAGTGAGGTTTCATTAGGAATACTAAGGTCAGGTCTCTTCATTATTCTTTTTTCCTGGTAGTGTTTGCATCTGAACTGTTGACTAAGAGAGTTTTAGAGAAAAAGAGCTGATCATTTTATGAGGATGTGTTATGGGTTCACAAGTGGCATCCATTGGAAGGTTATTCAAGGGTTACGAACATGGATGAATATCGTTGGATTAGAGTCATGGAACTACCTCTTCATTTATGGGGGGTTGAAGCATTCGAAGCCATTGGGGAGAAATGTGGAGGTTTTTTGAAAACTGACGAAGAAACTATGGCGAGTGAAGAGTTGAGATGGGCGCGGATTCTGGTTAAGCAGAATAAAAAACTACCAGTTAGAATCAAAGTTGGGGGGGAGACTGGGCTTACGAGCTAGATGTATGGGATGAGACCCATATTTGTTACCCTCTAGGCACTGTCAGTGGGTCGTTGGTGATTAAAGAGAATGTGGCTGAACAGGCCGCCCCAAAGGCGACGGCGTTGACGGAGCCTCAGTCGGATGCTGCCACAGAAGGAAAGATAGAGGTTCAAGAACATCAGGTGTTAGTGGCGGAAATCAATTCCACTGAGTTTATGAATTACCGTGGAGACAAGGAGGAATACACCGCCGACGGCGACGCTGAGGCGCAGCCGTGGACTGCCCTGGAATGGGTGGAACCCCAATTGATAGAGTTGATGCAGCCGTTATGCCAGTTCTGGGAATGTGGATATATTCCACTGTCGGCGAAAGAAATATCCAAGCGTGCGCATGGGGGTGAGGGTTATGTTATTAATAGGCAGAATGCAGAACTTTTAATTAGTGAGGAAAAGGCATGTGAGTCCCCAGCTAGTGATATGTATTTGCGAGCAGATGTAGTAGGTAGTCCTTTAATGGATATCGCGGAAATTAAGGAAGTGGGAGACCATGTTATGGTGTCGTCATAAGTGGCAGAGGTCAACTTAAATAAAGACAAGGCTAGTCCCCTTTTTAAGGTTGGCACGAGGGGAAAGGATGCCAGTGCAACTTCGGTGAGAGGAAATGAGCCATTGGTAGCAGGTGGGTATGAAGAAGGGATGGACCCCACCTTGACGAGTGTCAGGGTAGTAAGACATCCTATATCGGGAGAAGTTGGTACGGAAGAATAAGGTGTTCTGATGCTGCAGACGGCGTGTCTAGGGACGGGTTCATACCCCGATTTTCCCCTGACAAACAGAACCCATGAATATAAGGTAGTGGGTCAACCTCTTGTCACAATCCCCCAGGTGGCAAGTATTTCTTTAAATAGAGACAAGAATGGTCTCTCTTCTGTTGTAGACAAAATAGCAAGGGAAGGAGTTAAAAAAAGAATGGTAATTAGAGAGTGGTCCGTGTATGATAAAGTTGGGCCTAAAAGTAATGAGTTTTCATTTATTTGTGGTACCTCTTTTTCTTCAAAAGAAGACTTAGATAATATCAAAAGGAATGTTAGTCTTGAAGCGGATATTAATGAAGAATCCAAGGCCACACATGATGTCAAATGGATGGCCTTGTCAGTTCAGACAAGGGTACAAGGTGTGAGGAAAACAAAGGTTTATTATATGAAAAACGTGGTGGTAACGAGAATAATTTGCCCAGTAAAAGTGTGGGGGCCCACCCAACTTGCAAGAGAAAAGAGTTTGTTTCTAAGTGGAATCAGGTTAGGGGCAAAGAAATCAGGGAGGGGAAAGAATCGTCTAAATTGAAGGATAAATCAGTAACTTTAAATCTTGGGGGGGGGGGGGGGGGGGGGGGGGGGGGGGGGAGAATAAGTCAAAAGAGTTAATAGAAACAAAGATGGGGATAGGTATGACCAGTGGAAAACATATAGGAAAAAATGATATTTACCTCGGTTCGTCCTTTTTAGGCCTCAAACATTTTAAGGCATTCAGAAATGTGGAGAACTATGGCAATAAAGGAAAAGCGGTGGGGAAGAATAAAGGGAAAAAAGTGGCACTACCGGATAGGCTAATAGAGGACAACGAAGCAAGTGTAAAGACTTCAATGGTAGAAAATAATTGCAAAACAGTTGAGGTGTCCAGTGAAATGACTACGAGGGCGTGTAAGGGTGGTGGTACGCTGCTTCAGGAGCTAAACGATTCTAGGTTATGGGTAGATTTAGTGATCCCAAATCAAGATGGAATTGTTAATATTAGCGAGGAAGAAGGATGGAACAAAGACCGGGTGAGTTGGAGGGAAGACTTGTTAGGCTCTTTTAGCAATGATGTGGGAGTTTTTTTTCAGGGAAGCGAGAGGGAGGCTTGGGCTCTGTTCGAGAAGAATAATAGGTTTGGGGAAGGAGGAGTGGGGGTTGAGGAGGGAAAATGAGGGGAGTTTTAAATTATTGTTATAAGTGATGAAGTTAAGAATTATCTCATGGAACGTGAGAGGGATGAATGACATCAACAAAAGTGGTATTATCGGAGGATAGATTACTAGATGGAAGCCCGATATCTTATGTCTTCAAGAGACGAAGATGTCTAGCATGGAGGAGGGTACGATTAGATCTTTATAGGCAGGGCGCGGAATAAAGTGGGTGTGTATGGATGCTCTGGGAGTGTCAGGCGGGGTGGTTATTATGTGGAATTCTAATGTGGTCGATTTAGTTGAGAGCTTGGAGGGGAGGTGGTCCTTATCGTTTAAGTTTAAAAACAAGGAAGACGATTTTATTTGGAGTTACTCGGGTATCTACGGCCCGGTGGAGGATAGGAATAGGTGGGAGTTGTGGGAGGAATTAGCGGGAGTGGTTACTATATGGGATATTCCTTTTTGCTTGGGAGGCGACTTTAATGTGGTGCTATTTGGAATGGAGAGAAGCAATGACGATAGAACTGATAGATATATGAGAGACTTCTCTGAATTTATAGACGAGATGGAGCTAATGGACTTTCCACTAGAAGGGGGCTTGTTTACTTGGTCGAGCCTTAGGAGCTTGCCGTCTTTGTCTCGGATTGATAGATTCTTTATTTCTTAGGGGTGGGAGGAGCATTTTCCTGGGGTCATTCTGTCTTGCTTACCCAGGGTGACCTCGGACCATTGTCCTATTCTTTTGGAGTGTGGGGGTTGGAGGGAAGGGAGGATTCTTTTTAAATTCGAGAATATGTGGCTCAAGGAGTCGAATTTTGAGGAAAGAGTTAGGACTTGGTGGTTAGGGTACGAGGTAGAGGGGGAAGCCAATTTTAGACTAGTCCTTAAGCTATCCTTGCTCAGGGAAGATATAAGGAAGTGGAATAGAGAAGTTTTCAATAATATTCATTTCATTACAACAAGGTTATGGAGGCAATAAGGAGACTAGACGAGAAAGAAGGGAGGGATGGGCTATCGGAGGAGGAGAGAAGAGATAGATAGATTAAAAAAGGGGAGTTAGGAAATAGGTTAATCCAGGAAGAAATAAGCTGGAGGCAGAAATCTAGGGCTCTATAGTTGAGGGAAGGAAACTCGAATACAAAGGTATTTCATAAAGTTTCTAATTCTCATCGGTGCGAGAACTATATTAGTAAAATCAAAGTAGGAGGTGAGGTGTTCGAAGAAGCTAGTGATGTGAGAGGGTCCATAACTCACTATTATGTGGAGCTTTTAAGGGAAGAGGAAGTGTGGCGACCCTCACTTGATGGGGATGAGTTCGGGAGTATTCCGGATAGCGAGGCAAAAGGGGTCGAGGGGATTTTCACTGAGGAGGAAGTAGTCCAAGCCCTCAAGTCTTTGGGTGGGGATAAGGCGCCGGGACCCGAAGGGTTTTCGATTGCTTTCTTTCAACATAATTCGGAGGCGATCAGGGGTGATGTGATGGCATTCTTCGAGGAATTTCATGATAGGGGTTACTTTGTGCCCAGGTTAAATGCTACTTTTATCACGTTGATTTTTAAGAAAGGGGGGTCCGTTGATATCAGAGACTTCAGACCGATTACCGATTAGTCTTATTGGGAGTGTGTATAAACTTTTGTCCAAAGTATTGTCATTCAGACAGAGGAAGGTTACGACCCCCTCATTTCGAAATCGCAAAATGTATTCGTTGGTGGTAGGCAGATTCTCGACGCAGTTTTAGTGGCCAATGAATGCGTGGAGTCGAGGGTGTGCAGTGGGGTTCCAGGTATTGCGTGTAAGCTAGATATAGAGAAGGCATATGATCATGTTAATTGGGAGTTTCTGCTCTACCTTCTGAAGAGGATGGGTTTTGGGGAACGGTGGTGTCGGTGGATGCAAAGGTGTGTCTCTACGGTGAAATTCTCAGTTATGATTAATGGGGTTCCTAAAGGATTTTTCTCGACTTCTTACGGTTTGAGGAAGGGTGAACCATTGTCTCCCTTTTTATTCAGCTTGGTCATGGAGGCATTTAGTCGAATGACGGACAGGGTGGTCGAGACGGGGTGGATTAGGGGTTTTAACTTTGGGACCCCAAACTCTCAGGTGATAACAGTGTCCCATCTCCTATTTGTTGATGATGCGATTATCTTTTGTGATGCTAAACGAAGCCAAATTCTCTCCCTTAAGCTCCTGTTGATCTGCTCTGAGGTTGTTTCGGGGCTACGGATAAACGGGGGGAAGCGTGAGATGATTCCGATAGGGGGAAGGGGTGGTGGAGGGTTTAGAAGGCACTATTGGGTCCTTCCCTAACACGTATCTGGGGATGCCTCTAAGTGCCAAATATAAGTCCAAGATAATATGGGACCCGGTGTTGGAGAGAATGAGAAAGATATTGGCAGGGTGGAAGAATGGTTATTTATCAAAAGGTGGGAGGCTGAGGAGCTGCTTGTCTAGTTTGCCCACCTATTACATGTCCATATTGCCTCTTCCTATGGCGGTGCGCGATAAAATGGAGAACCTCATGAGAAACTTTTTATGGAAGGGCACAGAAGATAGCTTTGAACACAACCTTGTTAGATGAGAGGAGGTATGTAAGCCCATCAAAGGGGGGGGGGGGGGGGTGAGAAACTTGGGTAAATGTAACAGGGCTCTTTTAGGAAAGTGGCTATGGAGATTTCCTCTGGAGACCACCAGATTATGGAGAAGAATTGTTGAAGCTAGATGGGGGTCTACGCAAATGGGGTGGAGACCGTCTTGGGGATCTTTACCTCATGGAGTGGGCATGTGGAAACATATTGCGAAAGGTTGGGAGGATTACTCAGGTCACATTGATTTCTAATTAGGTAAAGGAGATAAGATAAGGTTCTGGAAAGATAAATGGGGCGCAAATAGAACTATTCAGGAGCTTTTTTTGAGGATGTTCAACTTAGGGAGGAATCTAGATGGTCTGGTGGCTGATCATGTGACTGTTAGAGGAAACATCGTATTGTGGAGGCCTCGGCTTAGGAGAAGGCTGTGGGATTGGGAACTTCTGGAGGAAGAATTATTTGTGGAGTGGTTAAAAGTGGCTCCTAGGCCGATGATGAGAGATGATTTGCTGAGGTGGAAGGGGGAAAGATCGGGTGTCTTTTTGGTACACAGTTTCTATGGTTTTTTGACGGCCAGTGGGAATTCTACGATTGGTTTCCCCTGGAAGAAGATTTGGAAAGTTAAAGCACCTTCGAAGGTCAAGTTCTTTGTATGGACGGCAGCTAGACATGTCATTTTGACTCTAGAGGGTTTGCAGAAGAGAAGCTATTGTTTGGCTAGTCGATGTTGGTTATGCTATGAGGAAGAAGAAAAGACTAATCATTTGGTATTACACGGTAGGGTGTCTAGAGGTTTATGGGACACTTTTCTCGCTTTGACGAAGACAGTTTGGGTTATGCCAGAGTCTGTGAGGGAGCTTTTAGATACGTGAAAGCCTCCGTGGAGCTGGTTGGGTGACAAGAAGATATGGAACTTGGTTCCGCACTGCATATTTTGGAGGATTTGGTTGGAAAGGAATTCGAGATATTTTGATGGCATCGAAACGCCTCCATCGAGAATTCGTTATAATTTTCTCAGCACGCTGCTTAGTTGGTCCAAGGAGAGGATCACAGTTACAACACATAATTTTTTGGACTTCGTGGAGGAGATACACCCAGCTATGTAATTGAAGAGTTTGTTAGTTGGATATCTTTGTATTTCTTTTATTTAGTTTTTTCAATCGTCTTTGTATACTTCCTGTATACGGGTTCTCCCCCTAAGTGTTGGTTTTTATACAATCTTTTATTTATCAAAAAAAAATAAAAGACAAAAGCTTCAAGATAATCTCACACCTAAAATCAAGATTTCCAGAGTATACGCACTTTATAAGGTACCCAACACGATCCAATTATTAGTTCCAAATGATCAATGAAACAAAACATTGTCCGACTTAAGCCTACTCTAAAAATGTATGCATAAGGGGTACAACCGCGTACATGTACTCGTACCACGCAGCAAAGCGATCCAGATTATTTTTCATAATTACTATGAATTGAGATGAGAGTATTTTTACCAAACCTACTAGCCTCCATAAGAAATCCCATATTACTTGTATCATTCCTTTTATCCGACAAAGGAATATTAAAAGAAAAAAATAAGTGGGAATGCACATGTGGATCAATTAATTCTCATACTATGACCATTTATCCACCTAATTATATTATCCATTAGCGACACCTAAGAGCATTTGGTCCTCGAATTTTCACCCAAAGCCACAAGAAAATAATTTAATATCCAAGAAGCCCCCCACACCCACCTTATTTGCTAATCTAGTCGGTCTTTATCATTCGTGCCAATCAAAAGTCTTTTCTCACTTTAACTTTGATATTTATAATCTTTTCCAAAAGTGCCATAGCCTTCACAAAATTTTTATATTCTCTTATTTCCCAACAAATTATAAATGAGAAAATTCAACTTTATGCATCCACTTCTCATATGCCAAATTTTTCTTTACAAGAATGGAAACTTGTGATGATGATACAAAATTATAAAATCCACACAACGTAGGGAGGATAAGGTGGAGAAGATTACACAATATGAAAGAGAGGAAGGGGATTTCTGAATAGGTTGAGGGTTCTTGCATGAGATGAAGTGTTGTTTTCATTTTCATTTTGCGATGACACCATCTTATTTTGGCAGGTAAGAACATGGTAGTGAAAATTGAAAGGGATTCATAAATCTTTTTTATGCCATATATGGTTACTAATGGGAATATATATTTAGATGATGATGATTGCCATTTACAGGTCAGAGGTAGGGTGTGAGGTGGATTAATGGGAATAAAGCTTTAGTGGCCTTCACTGGGAGGCAAACCCTTCCCCCGTTGAGTTTTGGAATTTCGTTGTGGACAAAATGGAAAAGAAATTATAAGGACGGAAGAAGAGTTATGTCTAAATGGGATAAATTTACGCGTATTCACTTAGTTTAGTGTATCCATCGAATCTACTTCTTTTTTGTGTTCAAATTTCCAAGTTAATAAAAGCTTATGAGAATATATTATGGGATCAAGTGTAAGTAGATGAAAAGAATTATCTTGTTATTTGGGATGTGTATTACACGGGAAAAACTGGGAAGGTATGGGGATGGAAATCTATTAAACAAAAGTTCGGATGGAAATCTCTTGGAATTCGAGGTGGCTAAAAGAGTTGGCCATAAAACCCCATGGACTTCTATCTTTAAGGTTGACCTTTGTGGTCTTTTAAGGTGGGCGGAGGGATTCAATTATATTTTGGGAGGACGGGTAGAAGAGATGGACTCCTTTGAAAATACTTTTTCCATGTCTCTGCTACGTAAAAACTTCTTCCAATCATTTGTAGCTCTTTACTTTAAACAATGTATCTTTGTCTTGGAACCTCACCTTTTTGAAAAATCTCAAAGGTGATGAACTTAGTTATTTTTCCTAACAAAGTAACATAAGTTGGTTGATGATTTAATAACATGAGGGGTTAGAAATGTTATAAGATGAAAATGGGGGAAGGGCCTCTTACTAATCATACTCCACTTTCCTTCTTGATTCTTCATCTCGTACTTTGCACCATTGAATATATTTAGAAAATCGAAACTCCTTATAATCTAGTTTTTCTCGTAGTTGGTCATTCATGGTAAGGTTTATTGTATTTTGATGCAAAAGAAGTGCCCTAATTGTTGCCTTTCACCCAATTGGCGAATGTTATATTGCAAAGTGTATGAGGGCACTGATCACCTCCGTATTCATTGTTCTTTTACAATATTCATTTGATTTAAGGTGTTAAATTAATTAGTGATTATGGGTCCTCTCTCACTGAATGTGGAAGACATGTTTTATACATATGTGACACATGTTCACCAAGAGAATATGAGACGTTTATGGAGATTAATCATGATGGTTATTTTTAAGATGATTTGGCGTGAAAAGAACTAGTGGATATTTGTACTGACAAGGGGAAAAAAAGCACTATGAGCATAAGCCTCATGCATGCCACTTGGACTCACTCTTTAAGAGCTTCATTAATTGTTTTCTTTATTGTTTACAGGAAGATAGTGTTGCAGTGAGCTTTGCATAGATTTATCTGGGTTTAATCATTGTTTGTACATTACCTTTAGGATTTAAGTATGTAATCTTTTGGTGTTAATGAAAAAATGTATTTTTTTTAAAAGAAGGGGACAAGGAATAAATAGGAAAAGAGCATGCTTTAAATGATGATTTTTCAGTATAGATCCGAAACCCGAGCCCTACATCCGTCCATCCTTCCTCGGGACAAAACCAACTCATGTTGATATATCTTTAGAAATCTTATTGAATAATGACGCTCTAATTTAGCATGGAAATTTAAAGAGAAAATATCTGAAATATTTTCAATAAAGAGGGATATGCTAACTTTAGTCCGCATGATTTTAGGAAGTTTACCAACATACTTCCTTTCCCTTTTCAAAATCCCCATTTGCATTATGAAGATATTGTAAAGGTTATTGTGGAATTTTCTTTGGGAAGAAAGAGTTATGTAAATGGCCCCCATTTTAGGATTTTATTGTATTTTATTTTATTTTATTTTATTTTGTCATTGTATTTTCTTTTGTTTTAGTATTTAGGGAAATAAATAGCAAAAGGCTTATAAGGGCATTTTTGTAATTAAAATATTAGTTTTGAGCCTAAGTTACTCCTTCCCTTTAAATATCCCATTGTGTTCGTCATTTGAGGACACTCGATCTTGAAATATAAGAAATCTCTTGATTTTCTATATAAAAGTTAGGGTTTGTTAATCCGATCATGTGGGTGAGCCTCCAATGTCAGGATACCAACTGGGGTCATAGGAAGGCCGTGGAGGTTTGACTATCTAAAGTCCAACAAGGGAAGATTTGAGGGAGCAATGCACTAATGATTGGGTAAAGATGGAGAGGCGGGAGGAAGTGCGAGCTGAGTGACCAAAGTCAGAGAAGAGTTGATATTAGGCCATGGGTTGCTGTGTAAGACCACATCCAGGAGCGCCAAGCTAAGGGTAACGAGTGTTGGTATAAAAGCGGTAGTCGTCGTTCCGATAAGTGGTATGAGAAGGAGGGGCATGGTGAGAGTCTAGGAGGGCAACATGTGAGGTGATGGAAGTGGACTAGTGGAGGGCCTCATAGGTCAGTAAATAAGACAAGAGTTTGGGAAAATCACGGAAAGAGTTAAAGCTCTCAATCGCAGTGACAAGAATCTTGAACTTCGGGCTCATGTCGTTTAGAACAGAACTAACAAGATCCGTGTTGGGGACATGTTCACTAATGGTGGAAAGAGCATCAACAATTGGACTTGGCTTCTTGAAGGTAACCCGTAATGGAGCGGGTGCGGCGAGTGAGATTTAACAACCCGGATTTTTTAAATGGGTATTTTTTAAACTAATTTTGAAAAATTGGAGAAAAAATAAATTCTGGATTTAATTATTTTTAATAATTAAATATGTTGGTTTTTATATTTGACATTCGGAAAGCTATCTTAAAAGACTCATAATATGAGTATATACAAGTCTTGTGACGTTTAGAAGAGTCCTTAAAACATAAAACTCTCTAGGAGTCCTCAAAACATAAAACTCTCTAGAAAAAAAATATTTAAAAAATAGTGACCTTCCGATCGAGCTGAAATTTTTTGTACAACTTCCTCTCCTCTTCAGATACTATGCCCCCATATTTCATCTAATTCCAACGACCCGATCGCCATGAATGATTTTTTTAGTGTTTGTATCCGATTAGAACTCTTTTCTTAATCAAACTCTTAATCCTTTATATATCACAACAAATTTGTGGCTTGGCTTTTCAAATCACTTTTTCATCAACTTTTCAATCAGAAGACCTCTCCAAAATTATTCCCTTTCATCTACAAACTTAACCCCAAAACTTAATCAAATGTTGACTCAATATGTGAAGGCTTATTTGGTGTTTTCTCGAGTTTAGGCTAAAACGAGTTTTGATTATTTTCACGAGGGGAACGTGATGGTGCGATTAGATTTTGAGACTGAAATTTATGTGAAAATTCATGTGATGATTTTGAGGTACGAAACTTACACAATATGCTCCTAAACTCTCTCGAGAGTATTCCGTTTGTTTTCGGTGTCGATTGTACTCATGTTGAATTGTGATATTCATTGGAAATCTAAAAATTGTTGGAATCTATTATATTGATTCATTAAGATGTATTATATTGTTGATTTGAGCATCGTGTCATGAGGTTTTAATATGGTATGGATAATGGGCACCCACCAATAGCCCACAAACCGATATATGGCTTTGATATGCCTAGGGGAGGTGAGGTGAGGCTGGTGACCCATTGATGTGTTGTTGAGAAATTAATATTGATATAATGCTTGAGTATTGCATTTGATTTGTATATACAAATTCGTATTGTTGTGATTTATTCATCGTGCTAATTATTTTTTAGCATCTATTCTTGTCATATTGTGTACTTCCCCATATTTTCTTTTAGTGGCAGGTTAGCGTGGATTTAGACGCTATGGACTATTTTGGAGAAATATTTTAGAGCACTGTATAGATTGATTGTGTAGATATAGTTGGAGAATTGTGCATTTGGGAGAAACATTATCGTAATCATTATAGTAAAAATAGAAGAATTGTAGATTTGTTATTTTTAAATTGTATAAAATAGGTTCTCTATAATTATTATGGATGGTTTTAGTTTAGTTTTATCGCAGTAACATGCCACGTGTATTTTCGGGCGCGCAGGGTGTTACAGATTGTATCAGAGCTTAGGTATATGACAAACCTCGGATCTTGGGTTTTGGGTCTAGCATGCGCATTAGACAAGTTTCCTTTAGAATTAAATTTTTTTTGAAGACGTGTTAGGTATCGTGGTGAGGATGTTTAGAATTGATTGGAGGATTTTAGTATTGTAATTTTTGGGAAATCGAATCAAGTAGTATTTTAATGCAAGCGTTAGGTTTCGTCGAATTTCGAGGGCGAAATTCCTTATTAATGGTAAAGTATATAACAACCCGAATTTTTAAATGGGTTTATTTTTTAAACTAATTTTGGAAAATTCAAGAAAAACAAATTTGGATTTAATTATTTTTAATAATTAAATATGTTGATTTTTATATTCAAAATTCGGAAAGTTATCTTGAAAGACTCCTAATATGAGTATATACAAGTCTTGATCCCTTTAGAAGAATCCTTAAAACATAAAACTCTCTAGAAAAAAAATATATAAAAATATTCTACTGTCCGATCGAGCTGAATTATTTTGTGCAGCTTCCTGTTCCCTTCAGCTACTACGCCCCCAAATTTCAGTCAATTCCAATGGTCCGATCGCCAGGAATAGTTTTTTTTGGGGTTTGTATCTGATTAGAACTTTTTCCTTAATCAAACTCTTAATCCTTTATATTTTGCGGCTTGGCTTTTCAAATCACTTTTTCATCAACTTTTCAATCAGAACACCTCCCCAAAATTATTCCATTTCATCTACAAACTTTAGCCCCAAACTTAATCAAGTGTTTAACTCAATATTTGAAGGCTTATTTAGTGTTTTCTCGAGTTTTGGCTCAAACGGATTTTGATTATTTTTGCGAGAGGAGCGTGATGGTGCGATTAGATTTTGAGGTTGAAATTTATGTGACAATTCATGTGATGATTTTGAGGTACGGGACTTACACAATATGCTCCTAAACTCTCTCGAAAGTATTCTATTTGTTTTCTGTGTCGATTGTACTCATGTTGAATTGTGATATTCATTGGAAATCTGAAAATTATTGGAATCTATTATATTGATTCATTGATATATATTATATTGTTGATTTGAGCATCGTTTCATGAGATTTTAATATGACCTGGAGAATGAGCACCCGCCAATAGCCCAAAAACCGGTATATGGCTTTAAGATGCCTAGGGGAGGTCAGGTGAGGCCTGGTGACCATTGATGTGTTATTGAGAAATTAATATTTATATAATGCTTGAGTATTGCATTTGATTTGTATATGCGGATTCGTATTTTTGCGATTTATTCATCGTGCTAATTATTTTTTAGCATCTATTCATGTCATATTGTGTACTTCCTCGTATTTTCTTTTAGTGGCAGATTAGCATGGATTTGGACGCTATGGAATATTTTGAAGAATTATTTTAGAGTATGGATTGGAAGATTTATTTTGATGTATAGATTGATAGTGTAGTTATAGTTGGAGAATTGTGTATTTTGGAATAAACACTATTGTAATCATTATTGTGGAAATAGATGAATTGTGGATCTGTTATTTTTAAATTATCGAAAATAGATGCTCTATAATCCTTTATTCCTCAAAATTTTTCCCTTTCATCTACAAACTTTATTCCCAAATTTATTCAAGTGTTTGACTCAATATTTGAAGGCTTATTTGGTGTTTTCTCGAGTTTAGGCTGAAACGAGTTTTAATTATTTTCACGAAGGGAACGTGATGGTGCGATCAGATTTGGAGGCTAAAATTTATATGACAATTCATGTGATGATTTTGAGGTACGAAACAAACACAATATTCTCATAAACTCTCGAGAGAGTATTCCGTTTATTTTCTATGTCGATTGTACTCATGTTGAATTGTGATATTCATTAGAAATCTGAAAATTATTGGAATCTATTATATTGATTCATTGAGATATATTATATTGTTGATTGGAGCCTCCTGTCATGAGATTTTAGTATGGCACGGAGAATGGGCACCCACCAATATCCAACAAACCGTTATATGTCTTTGAGATGCCTAGGGGAGGTGAAAGAGGCCTGGTGATCCATTAATGTGTTGTTGAGAAATTAATATTGATATAATGCTTCAGTATTGTATTTTATTTGTATAGGTGAATTTGTATTATTGGGATTTATTCATCATGCTAATTATTTTGAAACATCTATTCCCGTCATATTGTGTACTTCCCCGTATTTTCTTTTCGTGCCAGGTTAGCGTGGATTTGGACTCTATGGACTATTTTGGAGAATTATTTTAGATCATAGATTGGAAGATTTATTTTGATGTATCGATTGATAGTGTAGTTATAGTTGGAGAATTGTGCATTTTGGGAGAAACATTATTGTAATCATTATTGTGAAAATAGAAGAATTGTGGATTTGTTATTTTTAAATTGTCGAAAATAGATGCTCTATACTTATTGTGGATGGTTTTAGTTTAGTTTTATCGCAGTAGCACGCCGCTTGTCTTTTCGGGCGCACGGTGTGTTACAGATGGTATCAGAGCTTAGGTATACGACAAACCTCGGGTCTTGGGTTTTGGGTCTAGCATGCGCGTTAGACGAGTTTTCTTTAGAAATAGAAAATTTTTGAAGACGTGTTAGGTAATTTGGTGAGGATGTTTAGAATTGATTGGAGGATTTTAGTATTATAATTTTTGGGAAATAGAATCAAGTAGTATTTTATTTCGAGCATTAGGTTTCGTCGAATTTCGAGGGCGAAATTTCTTGTTAGTGGAGAAGTATGTAACAACCCGAATTTTTAAATGTGTATTTTTATTAAAACTAATTTTGCAAAATTAGAAAAAAATTGGATTTAATTATTTTTAATAATTAAATATGTTGGTTTTTATATTTGAAATTCGGAAAGTTGTCTTAAAAAACTCATAATATGAGTATATACAAGTCTTGGGCCCTTTAGAAGAGTCCTTAAAACATAAAACTCTCTAAAGAGTCCTTAAAACATAAAACTCTCTCGAAAAAAAATATATAAAAATATTCGAGTGTCCGAGCGAGTTGAATTTTTTTGTGCAGCTTCCTCTCGTCTTCAGCTACTATGCCCCCAAATTTCAGCCAATTCCGATGGTCCGATCGCCAGGAATGGTTTTTTTTAGTGTTTGTATCTGATTATAAGTCTTTTCTTAATCAAACTCTTAATCCTTTATATATCACAACAAATTCGTGACTTGGCTTTCCAAATCACTTTTTCATAAACATTTCAATCATAAGAACTCATCACAATTATTACCTTTTATCCATAAACTTTAGCACCAAACTTAATCAAGTGACTCAATATTTGAAGGCTTATTTGGTGTTTTCTCGAGTTTGGGCTAGAACGAGTTTTGATTATTTTTGTAAGAGAAAAGTGACGGTGAGATAAGATTTTGAGGCTGAAATTTATGTGACAATTCATGTGATGATTTTGAGGTACGGGACGTACACAATATGCTTCTAAACTCTCTCGAGAGTATTCCGTTTTTTTTCTGTGTCGATTGTACTCATGTTGAATTGTGATATTCATTAGAAATCTTAAAATTATTAGAATCTATTATATTGATTCATTGAGATATATTATATTGTTGATTTGAGCATCATGTCATGACATTTAATTATGGCATGGATAATGGGCACTTGCCAATAGCCCACAAACAGGTATATGGCTTTGAGATGCCTAGGGGAGGTCAGGTGAGGCCTGGTGACCCATTGATGTGTTGTTGAGAAATTAATATTGATATAATGCTTGAGTATTGCATTTGATTTGTATATGAAGATTCGTATTTTATGATTTATTCATCGTGCTAACTATTTTTGAGCATATATTGATGTCATATTGTGTACTTCCTCGTATTTTCTTTTAGTGGCAGGTTAGTGTGAATTTGGACGCTATGGACTATTTTGGAGAATTATTTTAGAGCACGGATTGGAAGATTTATTTTTATGTATAGATTGATAGTGTAGTTATAGTTGGAGAATTGTGTATTTTGGGAGAAACATTATTGTAATCATTATTGTGGAAATAGAGGAATTGTGGATTTGTTAATTTTAAATTTTCGAAAATAGATGCTCTATACTTATTGTGGATGGTTTTAATTTAGTTTTATTGCAGTAGCACGTCGCGTGTCTTTCGGGCGCACGGGGTGTTACGCATGGTTTTAGAGCTTAGATATACGACAAACCTCGGGTCTTGGGTTTTAGGTCTAGCATGCGTGTTAGACGAGTTTTCTTTAGAAATAGAATTTTTTTGAAGATTTATTAGGTATCGTGGTGAGGATGTTTAGAATTGATTGGAGGATTTTAGTATTGTAATCACTACACCAAATCTGTCGAATTGTCACAGTCATTGACCTTGACAAGTTGGACTTGTCAAGGTCAATGACCGTGATAATTCTGGGGGTGATAACTTTTTTTGTCGCGGACTTATCACGATCCTTGACCTTGACAAGTTTTTTCACGGTTATGGACCATGACAAACCCGTGGCATTTAATAAAAAATTATCACGATCAATGACCGTGACAATTCTGAGCAGAATTGGAAAAAAATTTGCTGGGCAGTATGACCACTGCCACTGCCCAGCAGTATATATGTACATTTTATAGCAACGTTGTACGTGTTCAAACATTATATATCCAAATAAAATAGAGATAGTGCAAATATACATTAAAAATAGAGACAATATGCATCATGATATAATCCAAATATAATTCAAATATACCAACTTAAAAACAATTCAAATGTACCAACTTAGAAACAATACAATTCAATTCAAATAATGTCACTACATGCCTTGGGTAAAGTTAAATCTGAGGATAGGAGTAGGCCACACGATATACGAAATGACACACCCATTGATATACATCATGCCGCATTGTTCGCACAACCACAACGGGGAGTTCTCCTTCCCGGGTATCATATGCGTGACGAGCACTTTGGACTCGATGTCTTGAAGCTCACATCCATGAACTAGTCCACCCTGGATGATATTCGGGTCCCTCAACCCCTTCCCTATCCGCTGGCCATCAAATATGTCCAGTATAAACACGCTCGTCCAACCAAGTGTCGACATCGGTCGGTCGAAGGGAGCCATATAGGGAAGTGGATCATCAAAGTTTGCACGTGTCGGTGATGAAGCAGCGAGGTCCACATCCTCGTCATCCTGCACCTCATCCTCCCGCACCTCCTCACCCACCACCTTCTCCTTCCCTTTTGTAACACCCCACGACTTTGGAGACTGAGGAATTTAAATTTTTGGGAAGATAAAATATAATTAAATTGGAGAATTTTAGAATTTGGGAAATGAGGTCCAAAAATAGAAAATATTTTAAAGTATTCCGGATGATGATTTCGAGGGTACCATCGATCCCGGAAGGGTCGAGATAGTCAAAATTATTGTCATTGGGTTTTATTTCGGCTCCGGAATATTTTTAAGTCAGTTTGACTCTAATTGGTCTAAACGAGTCATTTAAAGTGTGTATTAACATTTAAAATTGGGTTTGTTGTTTTAAAGGATTGGAGGCTTACGGATGAAGCCTTCTCAAATAGAGAAAGAGAGAAAGAAAAAGGAAGAAAGAAAGAAGAAGGAAAAGAAGAGAGAGAGGAAGAAAAAGCTTGGGATTTTCGGTCCAACCGCGACATCGAGGACGATCGAACCTCTACAAATCTGAGGCAAGTGTTTAATCTTGCTAAATAGCTATTTGTGTATTTCATTTCAAAATTTGTGGGTTAAAGAAATGGATTTTTGGGTATTAATACCAAAACCTAGATTTTTAGGTTTAATCTTGAAATCAATGTTAAATAGGGATTTAATGGATTAGAAGTGGTTGGGATCAACTTTGGGTTGACTTATGGGGTTAAAATCATAAATTGATGAAGGTTTAATTGTTAAATATGAAAATTTAGGGTTTAGAATTCGTGGGTTTTGATGATGAAGAAGAAACCTTCAAAAATTGCAGGCCCGAATCGATTCGCCCCCTCAAGCGAATCGATTCGGTTTAGTGAAATTGGCAGGTCTGCATTGACCGAATCGATTCGGATCCAAGCCGAATCGATTCGGCCTATTGCAGAAGCCCAGGTCTTTGGACCCGAATCGATTCGCCTTGGGAGCCGAATCGATTCGCTGGGCCGAATCGATTCGGAATAGGGCCGAATCGATTCGGAAGCAGGGCATTTTGAGGTATTTTCTCCATAGTGATTTCAAACCCTTTTTGGTTGGGTTTATTGATTTGGGGGCTTTCTCTTAGGATGTAAAAGATATATTCTTGGAGTCACATAAGGAGTTTCTCACATATTGGGATTTGGGGACTCCTTAGGGTAACTTGGGAGAAATGTACCCATGTACGTATTGGAGTTACATATGGATATCGGGGAAACCTCTTTGAGGTTGGAATTACCAATTATAGATAAAGGATATATATATGTTTGAGGTGGAGAACTCTTAGAGAGTGAGGGGTATCCTATCCTTAGAAATATTTAGACTAAGGAACAAATGATAAACCGATAGGAGTAAGGGTTCATATAATAAATTGAACCATAGGTAAAAATGGGAAACAACTTGGGGGTGTACTATCGACTAGGATAAGCGGTAGCGTAAATTCTAGTTAGGATAGTTTATACGCAATTATGGGGATATGGCCATTGAGATTTCCAATACTTGAAATGATGTCGAAATAAATTGAGGTTTTAGACTATTAAGTCATGTTTATGCCTATGGTTAGATAGTACTAAAGATAATTATGTACTTTCACATTTAGAGGTGAAAGGTGTAGTGATGGATCCCTACACAAATTCTTGGGTGATAACCCTAATGTTGAATGTATATGTATAGATATATACATATGGTTTTGGGAGACTACTCATCATAAGAAGATGATTGAATATGTTTCAAGTGAGGGATTGTATTCACATATCGAGGTAAATTTAATGGAAATTGTGGTGACGGCTTGTGTATTGAGTATTATGTATACTTATAACCGAGTTTATATATCTTGTACATATGAACGATACATAGTTTATATATATAGATATAAGGATATGTGAATATGTGTTGATATATATATATATATATATATATATCTGTATGTATATAGATATATGGATATCTTCATGTTGTGGACATACATGGTATGGATATTTAAACCGTATACGATGGTTTATTATTTGATCATATGATTGGATCATATGGATTATATATATTATGCATGTAAATGATATATATACTTAATTGGTTAAGCATACCCCGCTCATGCTATCATTGGGAAGTTGCGCGCGTAGTGGGTGAGCATCCTGGCTAGAAAAGTAGGGTGTGGATATTCCCCAGGCCATAGTCGTCCCGTGTGTTATCATATGATATATATATTTATTTTGGGATGAGACGTGATGGGTATGTTTCGTCTCATTGCCGGTTTGGAGCTATGACCGCTTCCCGGGACGTCGTGTGCGTGAGTTTACCACGAGATGGGTGTCGTTTAGTCCCACCATGGTGGCCCCAGTTTTGCTACGTGAGCCGGGCACTGGGAAGATGATAGCATTGATGCAGTTTATCGGCAATATATATAGCCGGGTATATTATGTGCATGGCCTTGTACATCATATGTAGTATGTACACTTGGCTATTGGATTGATGACATATATACGGTTAGAAATAAATACCTATATATATATATATATATATATATATCCTATAGATGAAAGGATATGGACTTTTATGGAGTACATCTTAGATGATTATGGTGTACTAGATCGATGGGGGTTGATGTATCGCACATAAGGTATTATTCGGTTACATCATCCCAAGGATATTATTGGAGATTCTTTTATTTTATTTTATTTGTTTTCTTTTTCTTTTCTTCTTTCTTTCTTTAGTAGTTATAGTTAGTAGTAATGGTAGTATTAACTTGTATGTTGAGGATTATGGATCTCTAGGATCGGCATCGCCCAGGAGTAGTGTAACGAGGTGGTTCCTTGTTTGGATTTCGCTTTGCGAGACACCTCACGCACGAAACACAGTGCCATGTCGAGATTTGAGAGAAGTAATTCCATAGGTGGCATCTCGGATCTCTGGTCTTGACCTTGTCAGGAGTAGTGTAACGGGGCGGTTCCTTGTTTGGATTTCGCTTTGCGAGACTCCCCACGCACGAAACGTAGTACAATTTTGGGATTAGAGAGAAGTCTTGCCAATATTCCATTTGCATGTTATCAAGTATATTAATTCTTACGTTTTTAGCCTATATAGGTATATATATATATATGTATATGTATATGTATAGGGGAAATGTTTTAGGAATTATGATGATTATAATTCATAAGATTTTTAATAGGAATTCACTAAGCCTATTATGGCATAATTGTTGTAATCATAATCTAGTAAGATTAGAAACAGGGTGGATTCTTGGGCTATGTTAGGAAGGCAAATTCTCGTGGGGATAAGCTAGGCCTATATTAAGTTAGGTTGTCCTAATAATGTGGGGGTAATTTAACTAAAACTTGAGGACGCGAATAGGTGCGCGCCTTTAGATGAGAGGTGAGTTGGGGTTTCGTGAGAGTGCGGTCTCACTTTAATTATGAAATAAAGTGCACCGATATTTATTATGCACGGTTAACACACTTGCTAAATATTTTACACATTCGGGGCTCTGACCCGTTTACTTTTCTCTCCTCCTTGTATATATATATATGTTACCACAGGTATCCTACCGCATGGATGCCAGATGACCTTCTATCCTGAGTCTTGGGAGTCGTGACAGGTGCGGACTGTTGCGGGATGTTTCATGTAGCCGCTTCCTACTTCTTTAAAATTCTAGGTAGGATTCATGTTGTATATTGGGTTTGTACCCAAGGGATATTTACATACATGTTTATATTTATTCCATTCAATTATTTTATTGGCTGTGACCCGACAGCTTATTCGGGCCTACTTTTGTATATTCAGTTGTAGTTATTTATTTTGTTTTATTATAGCATTTCGTTTATCATAGTTATTTCTTGCATCTTTCTCTTATTTATTAGTAGTTTTATAGTGTTGGGTTGTTGTATGTTGCAAGTTTTAATTTTTATAACATCTCGCTTATATGATTTCGGGTAGTTAGTCCTATATTATATAGTACCGTTAGTTGATGTTGAGACTGGACCATCTGGAATTCCTGATTTAATATAGTATAGGGCTGGCCACCTGTTATTATTTTAGGCGGGTTGTTACACCTTTACCCTTGCATTTTCTACCGCCCAACAAATGCTTTATGAATGAGAACATATCTTGGACCATCGCCTCTAAATGGGACAACTTCGCGTTATGCGAGTCCACCGTTCGAGCCAACCCGGTGTCGTTTATCTCCAATCCGATGATCCTAGATTTGGCCACCTGCGAGGTCACCCCCTTGTCCTCCCCTTGCGATCAGAGCCATGCACTTGGTTGAGTGCGTATGTGGACCAAGATGCCTTGTCGGCATCAGACTGCGACTCATGCACTTCCTTAAGCTTTGCCTGAAACGACAAAAAGCACATGATTAGTAAAATAAGTAAATTAAAAAATTATAACGTAATTAACAAAAAGTAAACTGTCAGATTACTTACAATCATGGTCGCGACGCTCGGGGACACCTCCTTGTCCTTCCCCTTCTTCGTTCGAAGATCCACATAAGTATCGAGCCTATGTGGCCTACCCCCAGGGCCATTCCTTCTCCCTTGAAATAAAATAAAGTAAAATTAGTATCGGCCCCGTAAAGTAAAACATTGCAGAATAATATATTTCTGTGGTTATAGAAAAATTAAATCTTACCATCATCCTATGCTCTACCTCGGCATAAGGCGTACGGACGGAGTAGTGCACGTCCATCTTTTTTTCCCATTTTCCCCTCCCTGATTGGCGAGATGCCAATTGTCGCTCCCCGATCTCATTGTCAACGAACTTTTACCATTGTGCCAATGAGATCGGCTCCTTAGGCGGGATGGATTCACGCCTTTGGATAATGAACTCTCGTTTCTTCCCAAAGTATCGGGTCCGCATATTTTTCTTCCACGTCTTATGTTGCTCCCTTAACTGCTCCAAGATGGAATCGCGTAACTTTGTATCCAGGCTGAATTATTCCTATCCAACAAATACAATGTTGGTTGCATATAAATATAAATATAAATATAAATATAAAATGAAATTGAAATTGAAATTGAAATTGAAATTGAAATTGAAATTGAAACTGAAATATTCATATGAATATAAATATAAATATAAATATAAATATAAATATAAATACATTACCTGTAGCGCCACCCAAATAGCTAACTTGAGCTCATATGGAACCTCCTTTCAACTAATGTACCCCGGGCCGATGATCGTCTTTATCAGCTCGAGGGATCTCGCTAATAGCCCCGACTTGTTCTCGATGACCATCTCCAATTTGCCATATTTGGGGAGCCTAGGGGCCGAGGATCTCTTGTCGCCTCCGCTACCACCGAGCCCAGATGACATCATCATAACAAGCATCATCATCCTCGCTTTAATAACTGAAGGAGACATTTGCTGTAAAAAAAATGTTATTAGTACATATCAAAATGAATTAAAAGAAGACATGCAAATATGTACAATTACTACAAATAAAAATGATTTTTTACTGTCAAACACCTCAATTCTGAATGCCAAAACAACAACATCTAGCTCATAATATGTACAATTACTAAAAATCTGAAACATCCCCACCCCCACCCCTACTGTCGACACACACGCACACTACACAAGAGTGAAAATGATAAAGTGAAAATCAATTAAAAGCATTAAAAATGGATGTTTCGATACAAATTGGAATATTTATTACAAATTGAAAAATTGTTTAAAATTCGAGTTATCATAAAAATGGATTCATATTCGGTAGGAGCAGCCAAGTCATCCACACTACTATTTAGACGTTTTGGCGCGTGTTGGACTATTGACCACGACTCGTTGTTGATATACTCCAAGTAAAACACTTGGTTAACCTTTTGAAATGCACAAACAAACGGCTCATCGCTCACGTGGTCGTTGCTCTTCAACTTGGACAAATCAATCATGATCAAATTGGTGATAGGATCAACTTTACAAGCATTTTTATCCTCAACTCTTACCCAGTCACAGTAAAATACAACCTCTTTGAAGCTTATATAATCCAATTCAAATATATTTCGGATTACACCATAGTAAGTCATTTCACCTTCAACGGGTAATAAACCCTTCACCCATTTCAGAATTCCTGTCACGCTATTTCCAGACAAACCGTATTGCGTCTTCAAACTGTGAAAACCAACCATGGCATGTAAAGTTGTTTGATCTTTCTCACAGCCAGAGTATAACGGTTGGGTCACCTTAAATTTTAAACTTTGGTAGTCATCGTCAAGTTTTATCGTGATATCTTCACGAGCACTTGAACCTTCTACAACATCAGTAATTTCATTCTCTTCTGCTTCATAAACTCCGTACGCATCATCAACTAAATCCTCTAACATATTATGATCTACGTTGTCCCCTTCTACATCTATCCTACTTGTTGAAGGTTGTTGTGAAGGTTGGTCGGGGACAAAAGGAACTTTCAATTCACCGTGAAAACTCCAAAATCGATAACTATCTTGCATACCCGATCTTAACAAATGTAGTTTAACTGTTTTCCACTCAAACACCTTACCATTCTTACACCTAGCACACAGACACGGAAACTCTTCATCATTATGACATCTCTTTGCATATTTCACAAATTCGTTAGCACCTCTGCGAAACACATCTCCCATTCTATTTGTCTCACCCATCCACTATTTGTGTTTCGGATATCCCATCACAGCTACCACAACTAATCACCTATTAAAGGTATGAAGCGTATATTCATGAATTAGTATAAACAAAACTTATATTTATAGTATGTTTCATTTAATTATATCTTATTTATACTCAAATATAATTTATAATAGAAATTTCTATTTCCTCCATCTCCTCTAAAGGGTGAGTGGTCCTATCCCATTCAAGACTGCATTTTTCTGTAATATACTTAACAGCTCATGCACATTGTTATGATTTGAAAAAAATTCGACAGCATATCCCCGTAGTTCTCCAAGTACACAACGTAGATTGACAAGTGTGAGTGTTATTTCAATTGATCAATTGAAATAACAGTCACACTTATCAATCTAGTATGTATCCAGAGAACATTAGGATACAACTACAGAACTTCCTCCAAAAGTAATAACTTTAAGCCACTAGGAATATTATACAGAAATTATGCAGTCAGAAACTGTCCAAACGGGACAATTCGAGAGATCTCATTACAGGAGTAATGAATCTCGAACGGGTCTAAGGGTTATTGAATGTGTACGGATAAGAACTAAAAGGCTAGTATCTATGCGCACTATATGTAATTTCAAGTATGTTTCATTTAATTATCATACTATATATATATATTGTTCGATATACAAAGTAATTTTTAAAAAAGTTGAAAAATCCTATCCTCATATGGACAATAATTCAGTGGTCATGCCACTTTTAAAACTAACCAACCCAACATCGATCCACTATAATCCAACAGCAATGTCAACAACAAATGTGTATCCCGTACTCCTTCTAATTCATCTACTCAATTAATTATTTTCATCAATTAAGTATACAATTATTAATTTACTAATTTACAATGAGGGGCAATCCTACTTTCATAATTAATCATATATTAATTTACTAATTTACAATGAGAGGCAATCATATATTAATTTACTAAAAAACATAAAAACGAATCAATTCTTTTACAAGGGACATTACGCACAAATAAGCACATACACGCACACTACACACATATACACACACGCACATTCACACACACACGCACTCAACCCCCCATAGCTACCCCACCACCCACCCACCCATCCCTGCCCCCTCCCCTCCCCCCACCCTGCCCCACGCCCTTCCCCCACCACACACACACATGCACACACGCCACTACACACACGCACACACACCACTACGCACATGCACACACACACAAACAGCCCCCCATCCCTACCCCCTCCTCCCCACCCCTTCCCCCACCCTGCCCCACCCCCTCCCCACCCACCACACACACACACACACACACACACACACACACACATGCACATATATATACACACACATATATATATAAATGGAAGAGAGAGAGAGATAAAGTAACCTGAAAGTAGAGAGAGACAGAGGGAGAGCAGCATAGAGAGAGAGAGAGAGAGAGAGAGAGAGAGAGAGAGAGAGAGAGAGAGAGAGAGAGAGAAGGAGGGAAGAATCGACGGGAGAAAAAAAGAAGGGGAAAGGGTTTTTACTCGGACATTTATCACGGACGTGTCACGGTCCTTGACCGTGGAAATATTATAAGAATTGTCACGGTCTTTGACCGTGACAAGTCCGTGACAAATATAGTTATCACGGTCAATGACCGTGATAATACGTTGTCACGTACTTGTCACGGTCAATGATCGTGATAAAAAATGCGTATTTTTTTGACATGGTCAATAACCGTGACAAGGCTAGCCACTGAAAGGGTGTCAATTTACCCATTTTGGTGTAGTGAATTTTTGGGAAATAGAATCAAGTAGTATTTTATTTCCAGAGTTAGGTTTTGTCGAATTTCGAGGGAGAAATTCCTTGTTAGTGGAGAAGTATGTAACAACCCGGATTTTTTAAATGGGTATTTTTAAAACTAATTTTGGAAAATTCGAGAAAAAGAAATTTGGTTTTAATTATTTTTAATAATTAAATATGTGGGTTTTTATATTCGAAATTCGGATTGCTATCTTAAAAGACTCCTAATATGAGTATATACAAGTCATGGGAACTTTAGAAGAGTCCTTAACACATAAAACTCTCTAAGAGTTCTCAAAACATGAAACTCTCTAGAAAAAATATAAAAATATTCGACTGTCCGATTGAGTTGAAATTTTTTATGCAGTTTCCTCCCGTCTTCAGCTACTATTCCCCCAATTTTCAGCTAATTCCAATGGTCCAATCGTACGAAATGGTTTTTCTAGTGTTTGTATCTGATTAAAACTATTTTCTGAATCAAACTCTTAATCCATTATATATCACAACAAATTCGTGGATTGACTTTTCAAATCACTTTTTCATTAACTTTTCACTCAGAAGACCTCTCCAAAATTATTTCATTTAATGTACAAACTTTAGCTCCAAACTTAATCAAGTGTTTGACTCAATATTTGAAGGCTTATTTGGTATTTTCTTGAGTTTGGGCTAGAATGGGTTTTGATTATTTTTGCGAGAGGAACGTGATGGTGCGATCAGATTTTAAGGCTAAAATTTATGAGACAATTCATGTGATGATTTTGAGGTACATGACTTACATAATATGCTCCTAAACTCTCTCGAGAGTACTCCGTTTATTTTCTATGTCGATTGTACTCATGTTGAATTGTGATATTCATTGGAAATCTGAAAATTTTTGGAATCTATTATATTGATTCATTGAGATATATTATATTGTTAATTTGAGCATCCTGTCATGAGATTTTAGTATGTCATGGAGAATGGGCACCCACCAATAGCCCACAAATCGGTATATGTCTTTGAGATGCCTAGGGGAGGGGAGGGGAGGGGAGGCCTGGTGAGCCATTGATGTATTGTTGAGAAATTAATATTGATATAATGCTTCAGTATTGCATTTTATTTGTATATGCTAATTCATATTATTGCAATTTATTCATCATGCTAATTATTTTTAAACATCTATTCCCGTCATATTGTGTACTTCCCCGTATTTTCTTTTCGTGCCAGGTTAGCATGGATTTGGACTCTATGGACTATTTTGAAGAATTATTTTAGATCATTGATTGGAAGATTTATTTTGATGTATCGATTGATAGTGTAGTTATAGTTGGAGAATTTTGCATTTTGGGAGAATCACTATTGTGGAAATAAAAGAATTGTGGATTTGTTATTTTTAATTTGTCGAAAATAGATGTTCTATACTTATTAAGGATGATTTTACTTCAATTTTATCGCAGTAGCACGTCACGTGTCTTTTCGGACGCCGGGGGTGTTACAGATGGTATCAGAGCTTAGGTATACGACAAACCTCGGGTTTTGTGTTTTGGGTCTAGCATGCGCATTAGACGAGTTTTCTTTAGATATAGAAATTTTTTGAATGCGTGTTAGGTATCATGGTGAGGATGTTTATATTAGATTGGAGGATTTTAGTATTGTAATTTTTGGGAAACAGAATCAGGTAGTATTTTATTTCGAGCATTATGTTTCGTCGAATTTCGAGGGCGAAATTCCTTGTTAGTGGATAAGTATGCAACAACCCGGATTTTTTAAATGGGTATTTTTTAAACTAATTTTGGAAAATTGGAGAAAAAAAATTTAGATTTAATTATTTTTAATAATTAAATATGTTGCTTTTTATATTCAAAATTCAGAAATTTATCTTGAAAGACTCCTAATATGAGTATATACAAGTCTTGGGCCCTTTAGAAGAGTCCTTAAAACATAAAACTCTCTAAGAGTCTTCAAAACATAAAACTCTCTAGAAAAAATGCATAAAAATATTCGACTCTCCGATAGAGCTGAATTGTTTTGTACAGCTTCCTCTCGTCTTCAGCTACTATGTCCCCGAATTTCAGCCAATTCCAATGATCAGATCGTCAGGAATTGTGTTTTTAGTGTTTGCATATGATTAGAACTCTTTTCTTAATCAAACTCTTAATCTTTTATATATCACAACAAATTTGTGGCTTGGCTTTTCAAATCACTTTTTCATCAACTGTCAATCAGAAAATGTCTTCAAAATTATTCCCTTTTATCTACTAACTCTAGCCGCAAACTTAATCATGTGTTTAACTCAATATTTGAAGGCTTATTTGGTGTTTTCTCCAGTTTGTGCTAGAACGAGTTTTGATTATTTTCACTGGAGGAACGTGATGGTTGATCAAATTTTGAGGCTAAATTTTTTTTGATGATTCCTATGATGATTTTGAGGTATGGGACTTACTTAATATGCTCCTAAATTTTCTCGAGAGTATTCCGTTTATTTTCTTTGTCGATTGCACTCATGTTGAATTGTAATAGTCATTGAAAATTTGAAAATTGTTGGAATATATTATATTAATTAATTGAGATATATTATATTATTAATTTGAGCATCCTGTCATGAGATTTTAGTATGGCACGGAGAATGGGAATCCATAAATAGCCTACAAATCCGTATATGTCTTTGAGATGCCTAGGGGAGGTGAGGTGAGGCCTGGTGACCCATTGATGTGTTGTTGAGAAATTAATATTGGTATAATGCTTGAGTATTGCATTTGATTTGTATATGCGGATTCGTATTGTTGCGATATATTCATCGTGCTAATTATTTGTGAGCATCTATTCCCGTCATATTGTGTACTTCCCCGTATTGTCTTTTAGTCGTAGGTTAGCATGGATTTGGATGCTATGGACTATTTTTGAGAATTATTTTAGAGCATGGATTGGAAGATTTATTTTGATGTATAGATTGATAGTGTAGTTATAGTTGGAGAATTGTGTATTTTAGGAGAAACATTATTGTAATCATTATTGTCGAAATTAAAGAGTTGTGGATTTGTTATTTTTAAATTATGGAAAATAAATGCTCTATACTTATTGTGGATGGTTTTCGTTTAGTTTTATCGTAGTAGCACGCCACATGTCTTTTCGGGCGTGCGCGTTGTTACATCAGACTTGTGAGCCTTTTTAGGTAGAGAGGCATTTGTAATTGACTCGTACGAGAAGTGTGAGTCTTAATCAAAGTTCGACTGAGGTTGAGCATCACATCGATGTGGCCAATAGAGATTCACAAAGAGTAGCAACGATTATACTAACCAGAGTTTTTTCAGCACGGATCCAGGTAATGCATTTCGATTCAGAGGTGGGGCGGGGATAAGAGCCATCAACGAAACGAAAACAATCTTTCCAATAGAGAAATACTTCAATTTGGTAGGACTGCAAAAATAAATTGTCCTCCGTTAGTTTGACTGTGACAACATGAGTAATGTAACAGCCTAATACGGATTTTGACTACCATTGGGCTAACCACACTAGACTTGAGGTGTTAAAAGGGGAGGGGGTATGCCCAATTTTATTATTTAAGAAAATACTCTAATCTGCACCATTTTATAAGGAACGAAATTTAATTAAACAGGTTTTAGTTTAACACATAGGTTATTGCTTTAAGTAATTAAGTTAATTAAGAAGATTTATTAAGAAAAATTCCCTTAAATCTAACAATGCTAATAATAAGAAAAATAAACCATTAAACTCTTGTATTATTACAATAAATGGCCCAAGGCCCGAATAAAATATTGTTTAAAGTGCCATGAATTGAAATATTTCGAAACACTTTTTTTTTAAATGCCATGGTAAAACTCTAATGGCGACCAATACCCTTTGGATCCTTATCAATGTCGTTTCCCACGTCCCTACCGGAGGTACCTATAGTTGGGGTTTTTAACCTAAAAGTAAGGGGATGAGCGAATTTCTCAGTAGGGTGGGTAATACTAAGCTATATATTTTTAAAAGAATATACCATACATATAAAGTTTATTTTAATAATTTCAAAAATGTTGTCATTTAACGAGTATAAATACAACTATCATGTAATTCAACCCATGTTATGTTCTCATACCCACGGTTGTCCATTTTACACAACTTTTCACATAATTAGAGACCATTTAATCATCTATATCCACTAGTATCCATTTAATATTTTCATTTCAATCATTTCATTATCAACATTATTTTTTTCTCGAAATTTATCAAATAATCATGTACTTTAATGGGCTCCACATCGCAGGCTACACTACCATATACTTGTGACAACCCGCTCACCAAAATAAGGGGTGGCCAGCCCAATACTCCAATATAACGGAATCATGGATGGAATCATTCTCAGCATCATAACAAAATATAGAGTATCCAGGATAACCACCCAATATTTCAGAAAACGGGTTGCCAAAAATTTTGATTTGAAAGTAAATAAATGAAAACAAACAACCCGATTCCTGAAAGATAAGGGAAACCCCAAGACATATATATAAATAATACAACAAGAATACGATAAAGAGACCGAATATGTAACCGGTCACTTAAACTGATACACCAATAATACACAAGTACAATAAGTTACTTATTACATTACATTAGACATTTACAAAAGCTTGGGCCTCTCGCCCGAATAACAGACTTGATCTTAACTAGAATGAAAATGAAAGCGTCTATACCAAATGTATCCCGTAATACCCGCAATGCATCACGGCTCGTCGAAAACATCGGAGTAGGAATTTAAATCAGGCATCCTTGCGGCGGAGTACCTGAGCAGAGACAAGAAGGATATGCAACAGGAAAATGTAACCGGTCAGGGCCCGGTTCTATATGATTACCAGATGAATAAAGAGTATGACAGTTATGTAAGATAAATCATGAAGAAAGAGAAATAAGCAGCAACCTATACAATTTAAAACATAAGCTAAGCAGGAATAACAATAAGAAGCATTAAACTAAAACTTCATCAAATGTGCCAGTTATTTTATATATCTTTTCCTTAGCAGGAAATATATTTATAAACACAATCTTTTGCTCTTTAAGGCCATTATATCTCAATTTTACCCTTTGTGAAAATCCTTTCCTTATTAGGAAAATAATCATTTTCAAATGCTCTTTGTGGCATTTACATGTGCTCTTTGTGGCACTCCATCATGATCTTATGGCATATCAAATACATCAAGTCCCACTTGATTATGAACTGTTATAATTATATACATATAACGAATTCTAAGACCGCCCGTCCGGGTTTCCCCACTGTGCGCGCCCCTAAATGACCATCATCTTCCAAGGCCTATCATTAGACAACCTGGGCACCTATATCGCAAGACGTCGGGAAGCGGCCATGAGCCTGCGGGGTAGTCAAGACCACACCCGGAATCTCCTACCCATCGCAAAAAAAATATACAACAATAAGTGCTCCCATGGCCTAGGACTATATCCACCCTGCATTCATTAGCCAGGGGGCTTCACCTCACGTGCGGACTTCCCTTATGATGTCATTTAGAGAGGTGTGTTTAAACCATTTTATTTATCATATCGAAAATTAAGTAAACCATTATTTACCGGTTTCAGGGTTAAGTAAATTATCATTTACTAATATCAATACCATTACCATTTATATGTTTCATTTTATTCGAAACCATTACTGTTTACTTCTAGTAATAGATAGAACTTATTATCCGGAGCCATACGATAACTATTATCAACACTACAACCTCAAAGGAGTAAATAAACTCTTCATTATCTCCAAGCATTCTAGGAGGTTATTTTAGAACCCCAAGGTTATCATCTTTCGAAGGAATGAAATGACTTTCAATTTATTCTCCAAACTCACCTTTATGGCGTTATTATGAACTACCAAGGTTAACATAGTTCAATCGAACTTTTAAAGTCTCCCAACATTCTTTTGGGGTGGTAATATAAACCATCAAAACTCGTATAGCTTAATTAAGCTCCTAAGGTCTCCCGAACATAACACTACATCTCCTAGTTTTATAATAATAATTAACTAGAAGAAAGAATGCCTTATCATTAATAGGCCTAACCCCGAAAAATCCCCACATAACCCATTCCTAATGTAGGGTAGACCTCTAACTCATCTCACACTCTAGGACTCTAAGTTTACTTCATTCAAGAAGGTTCCTAGTCCCTATATTAAAGAAAAGGATTAAAATTGAGTTATAAAAATTAACTCAAAACAGCAGGAAAACGAATCGATTCGCCCAAGGGCCGAATCGGTTCAGACAACCAAACCAACCTTCTGCAATTGACCGAATCGATTCGGCCTTAACCCCGAATCGATTCGGGTTATGCAGACCTGCCAATTTCCCCTTAGCGAATCGATTCGCCCAAAGGGCCGAATCGATTCGGACCTGCAAAATTGCCAAAAATGGCTACGAAGGGTTATGAACCCTAATTCCTCCAAACTCCAAATCTCTTCCTTTTCATACACAACCAACCACGAAAATCTACCCCAAACTAATCTACATGATTATTAACCATCAAAACCCACAATTTCTTCAACATAAATCAAGACTAGGGTTTAAATCCCACAAATTCTACATTTAAACCATAAATGGAAACACACAATTATCATACAATTTATGCATCTTAAATCACATATTAGCAAGTAGAAAACTTGCCTTAAGGTTGATATCTCAGATTTATTTGGAGAAGAAGCAATCCCAAATCCTCCATCTTCAATCTCTCTCTAATTTCTCCATTTCTCTTCCTCTTTCTTTCTCTCCTTTCTCTCTATGTTCAAGACATAAAATGAGGGAATGAAATAAGGGGCAAGACCAAAAATCGTGGCTTAACATAATTCTCCCAACTTAAATGGTTAATACTACATTAAAATGACTCGCAAATACGCATATAAGCTAAAACCAGGTAAAAGTGCCCGAAATACAAAAATACAATATGGCACTTATTTTGACTGTCTCGCACCTTCCGAGACTAACTACACCCTCTAAACTGGCATCCGGAATTGTATAAATTATTTCGAGTTCCAAAAATCATTTTAACTAAAAGGCCATTTAAAATACATGACACTACAGACATGCAACCTGATGTTATTTACTTTCACATGCAGTAAATATGCATCAATCTAGTAAATATTAACTTTCAATTCATTAAATTAATATTTACTCCAGTCCCCACATTTTATATAATTACCTTATGCGGTAAAATTAGTATAAAATGAGTCTCCCAGAATCGAGGGTTGTTACAATACTCTGGCCAGTGATTTTAGGTCTTTCACCCTAGCGCTCGATGCTCTTTTTATTTTTTTTCCAGTTGCATATAGATTCGTATCAATGTATTTTAACATTTTATCAAATGTCCACATGATTCCACCATTCTTATAGTTCGCATTTACGTTTCACACCATTTTTATGCTACTTTATATTCGTTTCACCCATTTTCACAAAACCAACCAATAAGGTCAAATGAGGAAGTCCAACCATTAGGACCCTTTAGTTTACCCAAATTACCCCTTTGCTCGTCATTTTCCCAATACTTTGTGAAAAAACACATTTTCATCATTATGACATAAAAAGTCCTCATTTTATGTCCAAAAACCATGCTTCATTATTTTTCTTCAGGAAAATCCCATTTCTTCATATTTTTTTAACACCAAATACGTTTAATATTTTGGAGACTATTTTACCAAAATATCCATTTTAGCTTTATAATCATATGTTGTCTTAAATATCATTATTCCTCATTCTATCAACATTTTACAACACATTTAGGGTATGGATTTGTTAAATTTCATATTTCATCTTGAAACTCAATTTTAATCTTCATTTATTATTCTTGTATGTCATCTACTAACATATTAAAATACTACAAAATTTTACACATGTGAGGATGAATTTAAACCAAGAAATTCCATAAATACGGGTCTAAACATGATAATAACACGAAATCATATTTTATGTGCATATTCATCATATTTCAATATTAAAATGATGCTTATCCCTCAAAAATCCATTTAAGTTTAGTTTTCTTTAAAACTTACATTTTTCATAAGAAAACTTTAAATAATCATACTAGAATATAACTTTGCAAGATTGTCTACATTCTAGCATGCATCTTAACATATATCTTAGGTTTTAATCATAAAAACATAGTGAGAAAAACCCTAATTTGAGTTTGAAGAGGAGAGATTAAGAAATGATGACATGAAAGCTCCTAAAACTCTAAGAAAGCTCCTAGTTACTCCAAAGGTCCCAATAAATACACCCACTCTTCTTGAAAACTCCAAGAATAGTTCTTCAACCCAACTCCTTCCTTGGACAAGGCTTGAAATTGGTCCTATAAGCTTGAAAATAGCTCGAATAATCCTTGGAATGAAGGAAAAAGTTTTGGAAATGGGTGGAGAAAGGTTGGAAATGGAGGGAGGGACCTAAAAATGGAGAGAGAGAGAGAGAGAGAGGGGGCTTAACAATATGATGAAGAAGTGATGGAATGGCTCCCAAAACTCTCTCTCTCTCTCTCTCTCTCTCTCTCTCTCTCTATCTATCTATCTCTCTATCTCTCTTATATTTATACTCCAAAACCTCCTAGACCTTTAGCCTTTGGTCCACCAAGAAACCTTGCCTTGTTTGATTTGCTCCATTGGGAGCTTAACAGATCAAATGATCTAATGGTTCTCATTACCACAGCACATTTGGACTGCAAAGATCTGAATTTTTTGCAGTCTCATTCGAGCAAGACTATACCTCATTCGAATGACACCATATCTCGTTTGAACGGGGTTCCAATGGGAATCTAACGAGGCTGGTAAAGAGAACTAGTGATTTTCGTTTGATGGTTATTTGAATAGTTGTTCAAATGACGGAGGTTTCTCATTTGAACCACCCAACTTCGTTATAAAGAGATTTAAATCTCGTTCAAACGACCTAGCATACTTTTCTAATGACCCAAAGTTTTTCTTACGTAAATATAGGCCATTTAATCCTATTTTAATTTCACAAATCCTACAAGAACAATTTAAAATAGACAACCATCTATTATATTAAGTCCATGGCCAATAGGCATGCATATTACAAGGGAGGGAGGTACAATCTCGGGTACAGGCATCATAACTAAAATTGGGGATTTGGATATGAGTATGAGGGTTTTGGGCGGAAGAGAATGTTATAATATTAGTTGAGATGATTGGGACTGAAATTGCAAAAGAATGGTTTTTTTTCCGAGATAATGGGATGTCTTATGAACAGTGTTGTGAAAAATAATAACCCTCATAGAATCTTCATAGCTTGGTTATGTCCAAGTGGGGTATTTACAGGATACTCCTCATAGAAATAGCCTATGTGGTTGTGCAAGGCCGCTTCTGTGGGAATCGAAAAGGTTACAATTCTCTTAAAACACTCACAGAACCAAGTGGTGTTCAGGTCTAAAACAAACACAAACGTGAGAACTAAATTATATTAAAAAATATCCTTGTGGTGTTTTTCATCCTGGTTTACACAAACGACTAACAATCTAAGACATCACGCCCACTAATAAGCCAAGTAAACCATATAAACTCAAACTAAGATAAGTTAAAAGCTAAAAACTAATTATCACGATGAAGATGTTTCTCGCCCGTACTCTCTCAATTATTTTTCTGTAAGTTAGTCATCATTTTATCTGTAATTTTCACTTGTATGGGGGATTCTTGAAAATTACTAATAATTTTAATAAAGTGAAAATTATATTTAAAATATTGTAATTTTTTAAATGGACAATGATTTAAATGTTGTATCATTTTGTAGAAAGCCACGACTATTTATGAATGAGTGCCTATCTTTCAATAAATAGACTACTTTTACTTCATTCTAGAAAATAATTTTTAGAGAGTTGAATCTCAGCCACTTTTTCTTCAATTCATGAGAGTTTACAATATAGAATTTGGATTCTCCAGAGCTTTATAGATTGAAGTGTCGTAACTATAAAGTCAGAAATTTTCCCCAAACCTCCTACCCCACACTGTAGGAGGGTGACCATTGGACCAGAGTTAGTTTCGTCATTGTTTAAATTTACATTCATATGAACTTTCACATATTTGATCCCCTAAAACACAAAAGAACGCATATTTTAACTAATAATCTTAAGACCAATTTTGGTGTTTTTATGTTTATGTGCTTCACATACAATTTTCTTGTGATAAATTGACACATTTTAGCCTTTATAATTCGTACAAGAAAACTAATTGTTTTTACACATGTATACAAATATAAAATTTTGTTCATATATACTTGGTGAATTGTAACACTTTGTTGCCGATCATATAAAAAGAAAATAATAACGACGAAGATAATAATTGATGTAAGAATTGTGATCATCACTGCATTTGAATTTATTCTTTGTGGATTTTTTTCCTCACTCATGTGGGTTTTGTGTTTCTGTGCATGAATTTACTTATTCCCTTGATTAAGTTAAAGTTATATTTTATAGATTATACACATTGTAGGATGTATATCTTTCTTTATAGAGTTTCGGGAAAATGATGTTGTTTCTCTGGATTTAGTTGTTATTATAGTGTCGTTATAAGGAGTGGTTTGCTGTGACAAAATTTTTGGATTTCTACCTTGATATTTTGTATTTTTAGTTTTGTTTTCTCTGTTTTCTATTTACGCTTTTGTATTTAGTAACTACTGATTTACTTCCCACAATACTTCTCCAATATATATTAAAAATATTTTGTTTATGATAAACACACACACACACACACACTCGTTAATTCCGAGCTCTCATTACAAAATTCTCTTTGAGGTGATAATTTACCTGAGAACACTCTAAATAGTACTTCTAGTATGCTTAGGATGATTGAGGGGATGTTTAATTTTTGTTATTGTTTGAGACAGCCCTACAGAACTGTCTCACTAAAGTCAGTCTTTATTTTATCAGGAATTAGCCATATATATATATATATATATATATATATAAGTGTGTGTGTGTAAAAATCTCAAATATACATATAAAGATTGTACCATAAGTCTACTAAAAAATAGTTAGTAAAGTGAATCAAAAATAATTAATTCAGACTCGTTCGGTTCCAATATAAGGTCAGTTTAGGTGTGGTTCCATAACCGTAGAACCTTGGTTTTGATTCTGGTACAACAATGGAGTTGAACCTAACAAACTCATCTACACTCCTAACTTCATCACAATTAACAAATATGGCGTTTCCATTCCTCTAATATGTGCAGATATATCTAACTACGGCCCTTTAAGTACAACTTCTTTCCTTTAACTCCTTTAATAGTGGAAGTGTGCATTAAAGCTATTTTTACTTGAACCTATACTAGAGTTCTTTTGACATATAAAGTAGCCTCTAATGGGGGTAAAAACAAGCAACAAATCCAAGTGATTTAAGGATCTATCAGAGTCCTTATATTTTTTTTATTTCTTAAGAAATAATATCTTGTCTGTTTAGACAGTTTTCAAATCTATTCAGAATTATAAGAAGAAAAGAACATATAAAACGATCTTTTTTAGGTATCTCCAAGATCACTCTAACAATTCTCTTGAGCAACAAGTCGGCAACCTCTCGAACTGTAATTTTTTATTTTATCCTGCACGAAGACAAGGAAAGTTAGTTGGGGCGAAAGAGAGGAGGACGATCTATATGGTATAAAAGTAAGTTAATCTCACCTCTTGATTACTCCTGCCACTGATTGTATCATTGGTTTAGTATATTTTGGTTGCAATATAAATATAAATAAAATTGAAAGGGTCAATAGGCAATATCAACTTTTGATATTTAAAAAAAATATGAAATATAACTGAATTTTGAACTTTTGCAAAGGGTTCGACTTTTCGAAGTTTTCTAATCATTCTATAGCTAAAACTAATTAAAATTTCCCCATGACGGCGCTTGCTATCACACCAAGGCATGACCCCTTATATTTGGCATGATAAGATCTTTTTAAAATTTGCCTTGTACTTTTTTTTTCAACACCACCTATTATAGCAGTGTTTTAGAAGTTATCAACACACGAGACATTACCATTCCATATCGGCTCACAATAATGTTTGGTGTGAACACACTTATTTTTACTTCTACTTCTTTCTTTATCCTCTCCTTTCCTGATAACAGAAGAAACAACATTTGAGATATAATCCTAATGAACTTGAGATCAAATTAAAGAAAAATAATATGTAAAATTATATACTTGTTGTTTCATTTATTAGTGTAACCCTTGAATCGAAAGCAAGGTACACCCTGTTGGCGCATCTAATAGCCACAAGAATTGTTCCATAATTAGTTGGCCCTGACAGCACAAAAGAACACGCATGTGCTATCCCATCATCATTCAATAATTTATTGAGATAAACTTATAATATCCTATAAACAAGGGTTTCACTTGAATTCCATAACAAAATAAAAGTTACTCTGCCACCAATCACATCTTGAGACAAAAATACATCACTTTTTTAGCAAATCCAAAATCACTTATTTTGAGCATTTGAACTTACTAAAGCCCTTATGGTAGCCACTTCCATAATTAGACCCATATAATGACATTATTAACCTATACCTGCAAGAGATAAAAAAATTGAATTTCAAAATTTAATTGTTCTCGTAAATTAAATAATCATCTGAGTTAATCCACAATAATAAAACAAATGGAGGAAAAAAGCGGGAAAGTTAACAAACAAGGTGGTGAGTATAATAGATATATAAGAAATAAACACTTCCTAAATGCACAGAACAATTCTGTGATTTGATAGTTTACCAGTTGGGAGCCAATAAATGTATTTATACTAAAAACATTAAAATTCTAAAAGGTTCCAAAACTAGACCCATATAATGACAATATTGAGTTATGCATGCTAGGGATGAAAAATATTGGAACTAATTAAATTTCATAAATTAATTATTCTCATAAATTAAAAATCATCCGAGTTAATCCACTAAAATAAAATAATGGGAGGAAAAAACGAGCAATGTTTCCATCTCGTTGCTCCCAACACTTTAGGTTATTCAAGATGATTGAAGTGGGGGATTTGAAATCACCAAAATCTTAAGTCAACAAATAATTCAGGGACTATAGTAGACAAAGAAGCAATAAACACTTGGCGTGTTTTGTTTTTTAACCTCTAAATGCGCAGAAGAATTTTTTGATTTGATGGCTTACTAGTTGGGATCCCAATAAATATATTTATACTAAAAATATGAAAATTATAAAAGGTCCTAGAAACTACAAAGCTTAGACTGTACAATTAAATACCTAACCACAAAGAGTCAATACAAAATGAAAAATACTAAAATAACAAGAAATTCAACATTCCCCCTCAAGTTGGAGTGAAGTGTCAATTATGTTTTTGCTCCATCTTAAGAGGTCCATATTGATTTAGTGAAAGAAGTCGACATATGATTGATTTCGGGGAAAAAGTTGGGTGAATAATTATAGAAATCACCTTTTCTCGAATAAAATGAACATCAACTGTCAAGTTAAATCAGATGCAAGCATTATAATCGGATTATAATTGTAAAATAACTTCGATGATTCTAATTCTAAATAACCCAATTGTCCTAAAATTGATCGAAGCTGTAAAATTTCACAAGTTCCCCGAGCCATCGGACGATATTTAGTCTCGACTGAAGAGCATGAAACCTTTTTTCTCTTCCACGAGATATGCCGAGAACGGTAAATAGTACAAAATTCTTAAGTGGAGCATCTCTGATGGGAATCCATTATTATTTTCCTTTTATTTCTATTTTTAGTAATTTTTAGGTATTTTCTCTCCTTAATTATCATCCAAGCATGTTTGGAACTAATTAGGCCTTTTTTTTAGTTAGTACTTTTGAGTCATTTTTAGGCTATTACTTCATTATCAAGTAATAACCCACCTATAAATAGCTTTATAGTCTTCATTTGAAGATAGCTTCAATAATTTGAAATATAAGAAATTCTTTGTTTCTCTCTTTAGAAATCAAATTATCTTGATTTTCAGGTCATTGACGTGTAGTTCACGTCAAATTGGTATTAAAGCGAATGTCACTCCAAAAATTGGTGTATTTATGTGTTAGTTTGTATCGGTGAGTGTAGATTATCAAATCGTGCTCTACATTCTCAATGGCCCCGAATCAGACAATGCAAATTCAAGATGAGATTAATGAAGATTTAAGAAAAAGTAATCAAGAATTAACATGATGAATGGATGAATTGATACAGAAAAATCAAGAATAATTTGAAGCCCTAATGTTTGAATTCTTCAAATTTCATAACCCTAGCCCCTCAATTAAAACCCTAGTACCAAATCACTATCGAGAAGTAACCCGAAGATCTAGGAAGCAACCCGAAGGCAACCCGAAGCCACCACAACCAGAAAATCCCCTTACTGAAAAAAAATTGGCCGAAGCCAAATGGAGGACTTACAGATTCTTGTCACTACCAGTCATCAACATGCCACTGTTGATCTGGCCATAATGAACTTTCGACATCTTGCTTGCACCACTGATCTAAATTCGGCACGAAATGAATATAATACTACTCAAGAACAGGCCGATAACCTATTTCTACTGCCTACAACATCCACAAGGGTCCGGACCACCCATCCACAAGGGTTGATACCACCCTCTTAACCCTAGACCTCCCCTACCCCGATACTTACACCTCATATCTCTACTAAAAACAACCTCTAAACCTTCAAATCCCTTATTACTCCCCAACAAAATCCAAATAAAAACCATATACCTACTGTCCCAATAGAAATCCTAGTTTAAGAACCACATTGGGTTCATTCTAACCCCGGAAAGCCTCGCAATACCGCCTATCATCCTACCGAAAAGATGCCCTATTTTTTTAGCCTCAAGAAACCCCCCCCAAAAAATTCAAGAACTAGGATTTGACATCCAAAATTTGGCTTTTGACCCGGGTGGATAATATTTTCCTTGGTTGACATGAGAGGCAAGAGGAAGATGATGATCCTTGATGTAAGAATTGAAGAATGAACTCTTTCTCAAATTTTCAGAAAATATTTTTGACCTTACAAGTTTTTGCGTCTCTTTTTAAGCACATTTTTGGAACTTCTCATGCGATTCTCTAATTTTTCAAGTTCAAGGATGAACTTTTTGAAGACGAGGAGAGTGATGGGAATCCATTGTTATTTTCCTTTTATTTTTAATTTTATTTATGTTTTTAGTTCTTTTTAGGTATTTTCTCTCCTTAATTATCCTCCAAGCATGTTTGGGACTATTTAGACATTTTTTTAATTTTAGTTTGTCATTTTTGGGTTATTACTTGATTAGCAAGTAATAACCCACCTATAAATAGCTTTGTAGTCTTCATTTGAAGATAGCTTCAATTATTGAAATATAAGAAATTCTATGTCCCTCTCTAGAAATGATATTATCTTGATTTTTAGGTCGTTGATGTGTAGTTCACGGCAATCTCTCTGTCTTAGACCCGTATAGTTTATATCAGTAGAACATGAGAGGCATGTCTGACTTCTCGAGGCATAAAATAACTTAAATATTGGACATGACTTAAGGTATCTCAAAATATGTTCACAACATCTAACTGTGCATGAAGCATGTATAAACTCGCTAATCATACTTGCATCAAATACAAAATCCTTCCTTTCTTCATCAACTAAATGATGATACTAACAATTGATTAACTAAAGGGTCAGGAATTGCAGTAGCAGTCTCGCCCAAAAACTTCAGTTGGCGTTCAAAAGTGTAGAAGTCGAAAGAAACTCAAGATCCTAGTATTCTAAAGATCGGAACTATAATTAGAATAGGATAAAATAACTATATCGAGTCATCTCAATCCTAAGAAAATAATGGAGATAAGCTTCACATCAAACACCTTTTAATATTTTTTCTTCACTTGAGCAGTCCTATCGGAATTATCACCTGTAATAATAATATCAAGATAAATCCTTTACCACCAGCCTAACGAAGAATAAGACATATACGATCGAAGTGACACCGAGTAAACCCCTTGCATATAACCACCTCACTATATTTGTTGAACCATGCCCGAGGTGTTTGCTTAAAGCATTAAAGCGACTTTCGAAGATGAGATCCTTTTTCGGTATCTTCCCCTTCGCCCAAAAACTCTAAGAAATGTCCTATAGATGGTCTCGAAGAGATCCTCATGTAGAGGTATTCTTGACATCTAACTGATATAGATGATAAGAACAGGAAGTTGCAAGAGAAACCAATAATCTTTCGAAAGTAAGTTGGGCAAATTGGGGAAAATGTAGCACTCAAATTATATGGGACTTATAAATTCCTTAACCACCGACCGCCCTTATAGCATTTAATATTTCCATCGGCTAAATACTTCACACTGAATACCCATTTACATTCCTAGGAGTTAGATAAATAACCTCCCACGCCCTGTTTTGGTCTAAAGTATCCATTTTTACTGTAATTGCTTCCACCTCTTAGGATTCCTGAGAACCTCAACTATTGATTAGGAAGTAGAGATGAAGTTAAGTTGACCAACAGATGCTCAATATGGACCTAAAAGACTATCAGAAGAAAGATGTTGGGAAATAGGATTATTGAAACTAGCAATGAAACCATAATGTGAATTGGGGATGCCAAATACGGTAAAGATAAGTCTTTCATAAGAAATATGCTGGGAAATAGGATGATTGAAACCATTAACAAAATCATTGCGTGAAGGGGGACGTCGAATAAGGGAAGGATAACGAGAATGAAAATCAGAAGTAAGAGGTGGCAAAGGAGTACCCAAGTTTTTAGAAGGAGTGGGCTAGGGTAGAGGGAGCCAAGGGCGATGAGAGGACACATGTAATGTTGACTCAAATGATGCAAAATGAGGTGCCTCATCAGCCCGAGTAATACATCAAGCAAGTGATGAAGCCTCACGCATAATAGATGGTTTGATAAGAACATCAAGAGAGTGATGCATGCATTTTTAGTGAGTCATTTTAGCAATAGAAATTAAATTTTTTTATTTTTCAAGAAATTATAATGTATTATAATAAAATGGTGAATATGTGTAAAATTATCTATAAAGCTAGGATGAAAATTTTAGTAATGATAGGAAAACTAGAGGCAGAACGACATGAAATCGACAAGATACATCATGTCGTGTTCGTGTCAAAACAGTGAGTCATGTTATCGTGTTGTAGTCTTTTTGTGTCTTGTCGAGTTAGTCGTCTTTTTATTTCATTTTTTCATGTCTATCTATGGTTAATTGAGTGTAAAATTTTAAAAAAAAATTATTCGTGTCTTGTCATGTTGTTTTAGGGTCGTGTCCGTGTCAGCTAAAAGAAATGCATTCGCATCGTGTCGTGTCGAGGATGTCTCCCCTAATAAAACCATCTAAAAACAAAATTATTTCTTTGAATAATTTAATACCACAATAAACATATACTTACTAATGTAGCATTACTATATCATTCATCTTTAATGGAGAGATCATCCAGAGCCACCTAAGGTAGGCAATGTTTTCTTGATTTAATTCATGATGTCATTCTTCATTCACTCTGTAATTGAATTTGCCAATTTTTTTCTCTCGAATATGATCTCTCTCAAATATGAAAATTTAGGCCCATTGAACATGGGTTTCGTAAACTATAAGCGTGCGCATATATATTATATATCTAAATCTTATGATTTTTTTAGCTTGATGACTTAACGTTTCTGGTTTGTATGGATTTGATTTGATGAGAGGCAATAAAAATTGGTTACCGGTAATGGCCTCTCGCTTTATAATTTAGGCACTCGAGTTTATGTAGAGATTTATTTTTTATTATTTACATTAAGGTAGCTTTTTTTCAAATTTAAAGTAACCCTCAAACGTGTATTCAACCTTCTTGCCGAAGGTGTGTGGTGGTAGGCCTCTACTTGGGTAGTGTATTCAACCGTCTTGACAAAATACGATATCTCACGCAACCTCAAGTACTACTGAATGTATGGCTAAAGTCGTTGAATATAGCACAGACCCGAGTGCAAAGAAGCTGGAACTAATACATATAAGTGGGGACATAGGAGGTGCCTTCTTAAGGCTCTATACCCAAGTGTACAGGTCACGCTCGTAGGTCGACTTCATGAAGAAAGCTCTCAACTATGAAGGAAATTAGATGAAGCTCCATGATTATTTTAGTATTTTTGTCCTTTTTATTGTTATTAGTCATCTTTTATTTTATCAAATTTTTGTTTTTTTGTATTTTAGGGTTAAGGAATGGTTTTCTAGAAGGGACATTCTAAGAAACGAATGTAAATAGGGTGCTCTTAAGTTCTACAACATCCCATGGGCCTGTGCCATTTATTTATTAGATATGGATGACCTAATTCTAGATCATTTTTAGTGAAATATTCTAAATTTATCTAATTTGGGTATTACTCTTTTTCTTAAGTTCTAGGGGTGGAAATTTGGGTTATAGGGTCGGGCTACCGGCTAACACGACACGAAATTTTTTGGGGGGCATATACCAAATAGTCCCTCGAACATTTTTTAATACACATTTAGTCTAAGCATTTTTTTCGTTTCAAAAAGTCCCTCACTACATAAAAACACTAAAAAAAAAGAGCTCCGGTGAGGGTTGCTAGAGTTTCGACAGTGGGGGGGAGATGGGTCAGGAGTGCCGATAGCGCGAACCTTTAAAAATAAAAGAATATTATTTAAATGGGTGTTTGAGGGACTTTTTCGAAGAAAATAAAAATGCCTAGACTAAATGTGTATTAAAAACATTTGAGGGTTAGTTAAAAGTTAAAAAAACATACCTTAATGGAAATAATAAAAAATAAATCTCTACATAAACTTGAGTGCCTAAATTAAAAAGTGAGAGGCCATTACCGACAGCCAATTTTTATTGCCTCTCATCAAATCCATACAAACCAGAAACGTTAAGTCATCAAGCTAACAAAATCATAAGATCTAGATGTATAATATATATATGAACGCCTATAGTTTACGAAACCCATGTTTAATGGGCCTAAATTATCAACTATCGAGAGAGATCATATTCTAGAGAAAAAGTTGGCAAACTCAATTCTAGAGTGAATAAAGAATGACATCATGAATAAAATCAGGAACACATTACCTGCCTTAGGTGGCTCTGGATGATCTCTCAGTTAAATATGAATGATACAATAATGGTACATTAGTAAGTATATGTTTATTAAGAGGTAAAATTATTCAAAGAAATAATTTCGTTTTTAGATGATTTTATTAGGGGAGACATCCTATTTATGGTCGTATTCGGCCGACACAAAATGACAATGTTTTTTTGGACACAACATGACACGACACGAATGCATTTATTTTAGCTGACACGGACACGACCCTATAGAACATGACACGACATGAATAGAATGATTTTTTTAATTTTACATTAAATTAACCATATATAGACACGAAAAACAGGAATAAAAAGACGACTAACTCGACAAGACACAAAAATACTACCAACACGATAACATGACTCGCTATTTTGACACAAACACGACATGATTTATCTTGTCGATTTCGTGTCGTTCCGCCTCTAGTTTTCCTATCATTACTAAAATTTCCATCCTAGATTTTATAGATAATTTTACACATATTTTAACCATTTTATTAAAATACATTGTAATTTCTTGAAAAAAAACAATTTAATTTCTATTGGTATATTTTTTGTGACTACTGATGTATCTAGCTCCATTTTAAGTAAAATGGTGGCTTGATTTTTTTGCGTCATTACATTAGATATCAAACCTTTCTACAACCACCGGGGCTTGGAGTTTCGGTATTAGGTGTTAATTTTTATATTTCATTAAGTATTTCTATTTCTATTTTTGATGAGTAGGAGAACCAACTTGGGAAGAAGGACAAGACTTACGCTTAACTCAACCAGAAAGTTGTTGCGAGTCGAAAACGATTCATTTGGTACTCGTGGAACACAAAATTCGAGAGGGTGGGTTCTAAAATTCTAATATTTTGTAAAATTAAAATAGTTTAATTTTAGGAATAATTAATGTTTAGTCCCTAGGAGCTAAACATATTTTGTATTTAGTCCACCGTGTTTTTTTTTTATTTTGCAAGAAGTCCCTTGTCTATTTTTTTGATAAGTTTTTCTTGAAGTTTAGGGTAAGGAAAAAAAATGTTTGCGAGTCTTTTATATGGTGAAGGGATTTTTGGAACAAAATAAAAAAATACTAACTATATTAAAAAAATTATCGAGGAACTTTTCATCGAATGACCCTTAATTTAGTAAGGATTATATGTACTACTTTGTATTTTTGGAATAAAATAGAATCTAGAAAGAATCAATTTAATTCGATGAAATTAATTAATTAAGGTTGTGAATGATTGAATTTACTGTTATCTCTTGATTATGTACTTGTTAGAATAAATCTAAATTGGACTTTACTTGTTATAATAATTTTGATTAAAATAATTATGTGTTAAGTAATAATTTAAAAACACACATATGGAATAAAAATAAGGGGTAAGTACCTTTAGGTCTCTCGCAAACAAATTTAAAACATTAAAAGAATTTTGACAAATTTTAAATACTTAGGTCCACTAATTCTCTTCTTGTAGAATTCCACACTAGTGGCATAACAAGTGGACCTAATAATAAATTATGCTTAAATGTTTAAAAATTGTCAACAAGGGATCTAATTATAAATATCTCTAAAAATAAACAAGACGAGAATTGGGGAGTTTTATACCTTTAGAAATGGTCTAGGGGTATGGTGTACCATTAAGGTATTGGGGGTCCAAAGTTTAGTGTCATGGGGTTAGACTTTAGCTACTCCTCCGTGTGGCACTTAGCACTCCAATGACCAATGAGTTAACTAAGTAAGCCTAGCAATCTAGCAAAGTTGTAACACAAGTGCTAGAGAAGGAAGAAGAGTGGAACAAGTAGAGCACAAAGAACAAGTATTTATATTACTTTATAAGAGATTACCATGCTTGGCTTGGATGGTTTGCCAAATGACCTCCCCACCTATTTATAGACATCCCATCTCCTTAATGGACATTGGAGATCAAAATACAGCAATGGACTAGATTTATTCTCCAAAATGTTCCCACCTCCTTATGGGAATATTCTAGAAGGATACATAATTACTTACTATTCCAGAATATTCTATACATTACATGCATGCTCTATAACGATCTGCGCTAAGATAATAATTTTTCCATGTTATAGAGCATGCATGTAATATGTCCACATAATTACGTATCAATTTTTTTGGTACGTTTGGTTTCAGTAATTTCGGTTTTTAGGTTTTTCAAAAACACCTATCAATACCAAATCGTTCGTCCAAAGACAAAACAAATGAATAATTATGTGTTCTTAACTTGGAAAATATATGCTTTTAAAAAATAAAAATATGATCCACTTTTGATATTAATTTTTGTGATAAAGAGTCTAACTAATGATATAAATTTGAAAATATATAAATTTATATTTTTGGTTTATTAAATTAGTATTTTGGATGGGATTTTTGGTATTTAATGTTGGTACAGTAATTTTGGTAAATCGATTTTTAAATGTATAAGCCAAAATCAACCACGAAGTTTTCGGCAATTTTTATTTCAGTTATTTCAGTTTACGATAATGAAAAGTAGTAGTATACCAAAGTCATAATTTTTCGAAAAACAATGTTATGCTATTGTAAAAAATCATATTTTATATGGAGTGAAAAATGAAATAACAAATAACCTCCTTATTTATTATATGCATCACTCTGAAAAAGCTTATCTTCATGATAGAGGGAAGTGTCATTTGTATCTGGCGGAAGTATGATAGCCTCCGTAGTCAATGACAGACCTAGGCGTGCATGGAAATAACAAAAAGTTGAAGCTACTAGAGTTTTCAAAAACACGCACTAGAAAGGCATACACGTAGTACTCCCACTTGGCGCCAAATGACATTCCTACTTGGGAAGATATACACAGGCATTTTTTACAAAAGTTCTTTTTGGCAGAGGATGAGTTCACTCTAAGGCATCTTGCATATGAGGTGCAAAAGTCAAGTAAAGATTTGATGAACTATATCAAACACTTCAGAAAAAGAGAGTTTGATGTTCATGAAGATGTATGAGAGGCTAGATTATTGCAAATTAGAGTTGAGGGATTATTGGAGGAATATAAGATATACCTGGTCAACGAAAGTCGAGATGACACTTTTAGAGAGGTTACTCGAGAAGCCAACAACATCGCCATGATCATCAAATCTAGGTCCCATGGATGGAGAGAATAAGTGCCTTTGATAGCAGGAAGGTTTTTTATAGACCACAGGTTGTTAACTATGTTGATGGGAACTCTAAAGGGAAGAAAGGAGCCTTGGGTTTCAAGAAAAATAGTGTTGAGGAAAAAATAAAGTTTGGGGATGATGTCCCACCACTTTTTCCTTGTAGCGTAGCGTAGTCCATGAACTGTTAACCCACATTGGTGCATGAGGGGGTGGCAGGTCCTCCACACTCTTATGTCCAAATAATAAAAGCATCGGAGAAAGCGAATACGAATTTTTTCGAGTTGCACTAGAGAGTCCAACAAGATACCAAGGACTGCTACTATTTATGAAGAATAATTAGCGAGCATATGTACAACGTAACTTTGCAAATCACTCTAGTATATATCACTGAAAATCCTTTGTCAGCTCACCACTATGGTATGACGAATATGGTGATGGATATGATGAAGAAGGAGCCCATGAACCTGAAGAATGGTGGAGCAATGAAAGAGAATGTGAAGTATGGTTAGCTGACTTGGCTAAAGAAGAACCAAAAAATGAGTAGGGCGAGTGGGTAAGTCCCCTAGGAGGAAGAGTGGTTGTATTACTCGCTCTAGATGAAGGGGGGACGTGAGAGTAGAATATGTGTGCAATGCATAAACATATGAAGTCTGAACTTGATTCAGAATGCACAACTATTTCGAGGAGCCCAAAATTCAAATGGTTCTTCGACAAGATCGGAGTAAAGCATGATACCCAAGCAGTAATTACTAAGATGATCCTCGAAGAAGTCTAGTATCCAGGAGATTCCTCTTTTAATTGATATGGTCCTATATAGAGGTTGATTAAAAGATACACGTCTGAAGTAGTGTTCTCAGATGCAGACATACGGGTAATCCACTTCCACAATCGTCCTTTATATCACGGACCTAATGAATGAAATTAGTTTTCCAAGGGCATTGTTGGATGGGTGAGCATCGATTATAATCATGCCCATCGACACCTTGTATGAGCCTGGTATTTCCTAAGAGAATATTGTGCGAGTGTTGCTTGTGATCTCTGGCTCTAATAGCATGGGATGCAGTCGCTCGAATATGTAAACATGGCGATCAAGTTGGGAAACTTCACAACCCACATCAAGTTTCACATTATTAATGCCAACACTAGTTACCATCTCTTGATAGGGTGAGTGTGGATGCATACATACGGGATCGTGTCATCGACATTCCACCAATGCGCGAAAGCAAATATTTGCAAAACAAAGATTATTATCAAATCCACTAAAAGACCATTCTTGGTAGAAGAGGCCCACCTGATGGATGTAATATTTTATACTGAGCTGAAGAAAGAGAGGAGATGTTTGATCAAGGGGGTACAAGAACCCTATGTGGCTAAAGAAGGTGCCTAGCTCAAGAAATTAGTGCATGAGAGATTGGGCCAGCGAGTGGCGAAGATGAAGCAAGGCTTTCACGGACTTATAAGAAATTGTTTTGCCTAATGGAAAAGTTATCTATCATTTATAACGATCTGCGCGAGAAGCATTTTGGGACGAAAGAGCCGACCTGACATTAAAATTTTTCATGGTTGATGAGTCCTTTATAATCGAGTACATTACGAAGCCAAAGGAATCTCCATAATGTATGCAAGATGGGACACGAGAGCAAATCCAGGAACTAAAAGAAATAAATCTGGGAATAGGAGGGGGTGACGAGCGACCCATTTTCATTTCCAAGGATTTGAGTCTCAAGAAGTCGAAAGAGATCATTAACTTGATCAAAGAATTCACAGATGTGTTCGCTTGGAAATACATGAAGATGCCTGGGATAGATTTGGAAATGAGCTCCCATAAGTTGTGCATTTGACTAAATTCTTTGTCGGTCAGATAAGCCACTCGGACTTAATAAACTGAAGTAAACTTGAAGATTAAAGTAGAGATTAAGAAGCTACTCGTAGTGGGATTCATCAAGCCTATCTAACACCCAATATGGCTCTCAAGTATTGTTCCTATAGCAAAGAAGGACAAGAATCATATACGGGTTTGTGTAAGTTTTAAAGACCTAAATCGTGCTTGCCTAAATGATAAATCCCATTGCACAACATTGACAGCCTATTAGATGCTACAGCTGGCCATAAAATGTATAGCTTCATGGGTGCATATGTGAATTATAACTAGATTAGAATGGATCCGACGGATGAGGAAATACCGCTTTTCGAACGCCTTTGGTAAATTTACATTATATGGTCATGCCCTTTGGATTAAAAAATGCAGGAGCCACCTACCAGCGTAACATGATGGAAATATTTCATGATTTATTTCATAACGTGTTGGAATTCTATGTTGATGACTTGGTGGTGAAATCCAAAAAGGAGAGCACATATGTACAGGATCCAAGGAGAGTCTCTGAGAGATGCCGAAAGTATAAGATGAGAATGAACCCCTCTAAATGTGCTTTTGAAGTGACTGGAGGAAAATTTTTAGGCTTTTTAGTAAACAGGTAGGGGTGCAAGTCAACGTGGAGAAACAGAAAGCAACTCTAATGATACCACCGCTAAAGAGCTAAAGACATCGCAAAATCTTCTTAGGGAAGGTTTCCTATTTAAGAAGGTTCATACCAGCTTTAGCGCATATCACTCACCCATTTTCCATCTCATGAAAGAAAAAGAAAAATGGATTAGGAGGGAGTAATAGAGGAAGGAATTTGCAAGGATAAAGTTGATATCAACTTACCCCTTAGCAATGATACCACCGGAAGTAAGTGCACCCTTGCTGCTTAATTTTAACTTCAACTGAGCGGTTAGTAGGAGCTTTGCTCAACCAGGAGAAAGCATGAATTGAGAGGCATGTGTACTATTTGTCAAGAGTAATTCCAAGCAGAGAATCCAGATATACTAGTTAGAGAGGCATTGGTTGGCCCTGGTTTTCCTTACACAAAAGCTAAGACACTATTTGCTCGCATTCACATTGCACTTTGTCACTAAATGCGATCCTATAAAATATTTGTTAGCATGAACCATCCTGGTAGGTGGAGCAGCTAGGTGGTTTTTGATATTATCTAAATACGATTTGAAGTACGTTGTCCCAAAGTCCATAAAGAGCCAGACTGTAGGTGATTTATTGTCTAATTTCCCAGTTAAAATTTTGAGCCTCATAGTGAAGAATTGTTAGGTGAAAATTTTCAACCCTGTCTAGGAAAGGAGATGGAAGAATGGAAGATGGAATTTGACTGCTCTTGCACATAAGGGACGGCTGGGGCTGGAATCACCCTCTAAAATGGAAAGGAAAAAATAACTATTTCCTTTAAGCTGGATCTCAAATTCTCCAACAATAAGGCGGAGTATAATGCACTTATACTTGTCCTGTTGGAGGCACTAAGGAGGGGAATTAAAGTGTTATGCATATGAGGGGACTCTAATTTGGTTGTTAAATAAGTTAATGGAGAGTTCACACTCAAACATGCCAACCTAGCCCCGTACATATTAATTATTCAGATGTTATTTTGTTAATTTCTAGAAGTAAAGATAGAAAGACATGTGCGAAAAATGAACAGGCATCCAGACACATTGGTGACGATAGACGAAATGCTAAAAATGGAGGGGTAGGAGGCCACCATAACAGTCCGATGAAGAATAGTGCCAATAACAATAAAGTTATTGTTCCCAAGTGAGGAGTTTGGAGATTGGAGACACCCGACCGTTAAACAGCTAGAAACAAGAGAAGGTAAAATGAAGATGTCTAAGGTGGTTAGTTATCACCTGCTCCATCGAACACTCTATTTTAAAGCCCATGGGGATTTCTGGTGAGATCCGTAGGAGATGAATAAGCCAAAGAAATACTAGAAGTAATGTATCAGAGATATTGTGGAGATATAGACATTCCCACTTATCAGCGGTTGCAGTGGGGGGCTCTTATTGGTCCACTATGAGCATAGAGGTTGCTTGTCTATAGCAATGTTGCTTAAACTATCAGACACAGTTCAATCGACCATTTAAATCTAACTTTGTAAAAAAATTTCAGGATTGGAGGAAGCCTAATATAGCATACCTCAAGCATGGAGAATTACCAACTGAGAGAGAAGATGAGACATACAGTAGAAAAGGATAGCCCGTTTCTACTTGGTAGAGGGGGTTCTCTACAGGAAAGGATATAATGTAAAGGCACTATAATGCGTGGCTATGGGAGACATAAAGAAGGTATTGAAGTAAGCTTATGAACCTTCCCACATGGGCGGTGATAAATTGTACGATCAGTTGATGACACTAGGGTATTACTGGCACATAATGGAAATTGATTCTGCCAGCTTTGTGAAAAAGTGTAGAGCGTGCCAAGTGCATGGTAACATGGTCCATGCCCCCTTAGTTAGCTTGCAGAGTTTATCAACAACTACCCATTCCATACTTAGGCTTTCGATCTAGTAAGAAAGATTATCTCGGCTTCCATTTTGTACGGATTTATTTCACCAAATGTGAAATATAGTTCAAGAGACACAAACGTTTTAAGGATCTGATTTAGCCTTGAAGAAAACAGAAGTTTATTTTTCAAAAATCGTTTGAAACAGAGTGGATCTAAAAGATCCAAAAGAGAACAAAAAAGAAAACGTGTGATGTTCTCTTTTAGAAAATCTCAAGTTTCAACAATGAAACTTGCAATTTTCTTAGAGATGAATTCTGAGAGAGACTCAATCGTGAAGAGGTCTTCAAAAGACGATCAAACCCACCACCAATCTCACAAAAACCTAAAATGGTTCTAACACTCAAAGTTTAGATTTCTGGTAGATGAAACGTTAAAGGTTATGGTGTACGGGTGAAGGAAAATCACTCAGAGGTGTGAGGATTCTAAGAATAAGTTTTCTTCTTTATCTCTTCTCTCTTTTCTTTCCACTCTCTCCCTCTCTTCTCTATTTACTCTCTCTTTTTCTCTCTGGTTTGGAGGAAATGGCAAAAGTCTCAAATTGCTGAGATATAGAAATCTTATATATTGACTGTGGAAGGATCTCGAACGGTTTATGCAATCTAAGGCCTGAGATTAGTTTTGACCACTTTGACTTCTCAACCAAAGGTTTATAATGAGAGGTGGAAAAACAGAATCTCATTGGTTTAAATTGAAACACGGGGATTGCAAAAGAAGACATGAAGAACGTTGATTAAAACCATTCAAGGGCTGAGGTTAAATGGTAGGAATGAGTCATAGAGAAAACAGAAATTGACAGCCTTAGAATCCAACACATGTTCGATGGCGAAAGGGAGTAAAACACATGTTTTGAAAATATTTACAAACTCCCCCTAAAGTCTCTAGCGCTTTGAGATCCCACGCAAGCTAACTTCTAATCAATTAAAAAGCTTTATAAAATACAAGTTTTAACCCCATCACTTTTAAAAATCAAATTTTTATAATTCCAAAAAATATTTAAAGTGTTTTAAAAAGGTTGTTTAAAGAGTTAAATGATTTAAAAATATAGTTAAAGTGTTCAAAAACCACATATGCACATTGGAATAAAAAATATGTAGCACAAGTGTCCTAAAGTGGTTAAAGCAAAATTAACTTCCCTTTAGGTTGATCTTGAGGTTTTCTTGGACTGGAATTCTTCAATCTTCTTAAACCTTTGTAAGATGGAGCAACTCATAAAAATTAACCTACTTTGTCTCAATATCCAAACTAGTTGGAACTCCTATATATATAGACTCAAGTAAGTCAATATATAGTGTGTTATCAATCTCTCCCTTTGGATATTAGAGACAAAATTCCCTTGAGTATTCTAAACTCATGGGTGAATGAAAACTCCTAGTTAACCTATACAAAATTTCTAACTACCCATCCCATCCTAGAACCGAAAATAAGATGAAAAAAATACATTAGTCAATTACAATATAGACCAATACCCTACAAATATACGAAACTATATAACGGGTCTGAGATGACTGTAACAAAAGTAAACACTGGAGGGAATATTAGTTGAGTTAGAACAGGAATAAATATATAAACTGCCAAGAAAATACTCAAGATCTTCTCCCCCAATTTCTCTCAAATATATAATGGGGTAAAAAAGGGAGAAAACAGGTATAGATAAGCGTAGTCAATCATAAATTATACTCTAAACGAGGGCAGAATCAGGGGTCTCCTACATAAACTAGTGTTAGGAGGCATATTTTTTCATTTATTAAACAACCATACCCTAAAACCTCAAAAACCAATAATTTGTGAGAAACTACCGAGGTTATGATAAACTCTGATGAAAACTAAGTGAGAGCTACCATGCCTATAGATGTTCGCAAATACTCAAATCGTAGATTGTCTAATAGTTTGGTAAAGATATCTGCGAGATATTTTTGAGTGTTCAGATATTCAATGATGAGTTCTTTGGATTATACAAGGTCACAGATGAAGTGATGCCTAATCTTAATGTGCTTAGTTTGGGAGTGCTGCAATGGATTCTTCGAAATATTAATGGCACTCTGGTTATCATAATACATGGTTAACTGATTTTCCGTGATACCATAATCATTAATCATCTTAATCCACAATAGTTGTGAACAACAACTACTTGTTGTGATGTATTCAGATTCTGCGCTAGATAAGGAAATAAAATTTTGTTTCTTACATGACCAGCCTACGAGATTATTTCCTACGTTGTGACACGTACCAAACATGCTTTTGCTATCATCGAAACATCTGGGCCAATTGGCATCAATGTACCCTACAATGGAGCTAGTTGTATCTTTTGTGTACCAAATTCCAAATTTTAAAGTACCCTTAACATATTTAATAATTCTCTTCACACTTGATAAGTGGGATTCCTTAGGGTTACTTGATATCGAGCACAAATACAAACTATGCTGGAATTGTTGGGTCTAGATGTTGTAAGATACAAGAGACTCCCTATCATACTTCGATATAAAGTAGTATCAACATTTTTCCCATTATCATCTTTAGAGAATTTTATTGAAATACTCATGGGGTTTCTAGAAGGTTTAGCATTTTCTAATACGAATTTTTTAACAAGTTCAGCAGCGTATTTGGATTGAGTGATAAAGCGACCATGACTGCAATGTTTCACTTATAGACCTAAAAAATATTGAAGCTCACCCATAAGTGATATCCGAAATTCAGGATGCATGATGTCGAAAAAATTCTTGACTTGTTTAGAACAAGTGGATCCAAATATTATATCGTCAACGTAAACTTATGCGATTAAAAAATGTTTTTCTGCATTCCTAAGGAATAATGTTTGATCCTTTCCACCTCGCACAAATCCATGAGATACTAGAAATGTGGATAATCGCTCATACCAAGATCTATAAGCTTGTTTCAAAATTAATAAGGCTTTCTTAAGCCTAAAGACATAGTCAGGGTATGATGGATCTACAAACCCTTTAGGTTGATCTACGTATACCTCAGTCAAAATTCCATTCAAAAATGCAGACTTAACATCCATTTGGAATAACTTGAATTATAGATGACAAGATATAGCAAGGAGGAGATGAATTGACTCAAGACTAGTAAGAGCTGCAAAAGTTTTGTGGAAGTCAATACCCTCTATCTTTGAGTATCCCTGTGCAACCAACCTAGATTTATTTCTAATGACCTCCCCATTTTTATCTGTTTCATTTTTAAAAATCCGTCGTGTGCTGACAATCTTCGAATCTTTTGGCCTGGGAACAAGATACCACACATCGTGACTCTGAAATTAGACAAGCTCTTCTTGCATAGCATTGATCCAAAAAGAGTCAGAAAGGGCATCATTTACTTTTTTCGATTCCTCAAGGGAAACAAAACATGCAAATTTTGCCACATTTTGAAGTTGGGATCTTGTTCTAACAGGTTCAGAAGGATTACTAACTATAGCTTCAATAGGGTCATTTTTAGAAACCCAAGTGGGTACAAAATGATTCTCGTGTGGCAGTGAATCATTGTCTAGTGAGGGTTCAGTTGAAAATTTTGGTTCATCCTCATCTTGTGGCAATTATTGAGTGGCACTACTCCTTACACTCATATCATCTACAATTACATTAATGAATTCCATAATGGTTTTGGTTCAATAATTAAAAACACGAAAATCCCTACTATTTTGGGAATATCCAATAAATATTACTTTCTCTCCTCGGGTGTCAAATTTTGAAAGTTGATCTCTGTCTTTATAGACATAACAAATACTCACGGAGATTTTTAAATGTTTAAGTTAGGGTTTTTGAGGAACCAAAGTTCATAAGGGGTTTGTTTCAAATTTTTCCTAAGGTATATGCGATTAAGGATATGACATGGGGTTTGAACGCCTTCCACCCAAAATCTAGGAAGACTTTTTGCGTGTAGCATAACCCTAGCCATTTCTTGTAATGTTCTATTGCTATGTTTAGCGATGCCATTTTGCTGGGGTGTTTTGGGAGCACTAAACTCATGTTTATAGCCATTGGCTACGCAATATTCAGTAATACTGGAGTTTGTGAACTCTCCACCTCTGTCACTCCTAATACGATATACTTTGGTGTCCTTCTCATTGTCTATTTTCAAAAGAATTTTCAAAAATTCAGTGAAGATATCTGATTTTTGTTTCATAAAAGCAACCCAAGTATATCGCGTATGGTCGTCTACAATAAATAGGATATAACTATTACCACAGAGACTAATAGTCCTTGAAGGAACCATGAGGTCCATATGGATAAGTTCTAAAGGTTTTGTGGTTAAGACATACCTAACTTTCTTATGAGAGGATTTACATATTTTCCATTCCTGACATGGTTCGCATATCGAATTGAAAAAAAAATGATTTTGGGTAAATATCTAACTATTTCTTGCGAGCTAAATCTTCTAAGATTATCAAAATTCATATGTTCCAGTCTTTGTGCCAAAGGTATGAATCCTCTAATCTGGCAACATGGCAAGAAGCAGACTTGGGAATTATTGTGTAATAGTTATCCTGAGTTCTGTTTCCTGTCATATACATTTTCCTTATTCATCAATATTTTGCAATCTTTTTTTGAAAAAGTAACGGTATGATTGGAATCACAGAATTGAGATATACTTAAGAGATTTGCTTTAAGGCCTTTGACTAAGAGTACATCATTTAGATCAGGAATCCCATTCTCACTCAATGTTTCCTTACCTATGATCTGAGATGAAACACCATCTCCAAGCATGACACTACCTTCTAAGAAGTATGTCTTGTTTTTCAACTTGGTTTCATCCCCGGTCATATTTTTAGAACATCTGGAGTCAAAATACCAACCAGTTGAAGTGCTTTGTGCCTTTAAAGTAGAAATAACAATGTTGCACTTGAGCTGGGGTAATAGATCATCTTTTCTAATCCAAATAGGCCTAGTTTTAAAAGTTTTATGACCTTTTGATTTAGAATAGTTTGTAGGGTCTTTCTAAATGGCTTTTTCTTAGCCTTGGACCCTCCTTTTTATTTTTATATCTAGAGTTGTTTGTGTCCTATCTGGGGAGAACATAAGTATTTCTTCCTTTTGTAGAATAATTAAAGTTAAGGTACGTGGGTGTGTATATCTTTTTCTGAAAAAATTCTTCAAGAGTGTGGCCAAAGACGTCACAGTAAGAACAGTACTGATGGGTGTTGGTCTTGACTTCATTATTATAAAGTCTTAAAAGATGGATTTGGCTCTATTTTGTATAATCGTCCAATTTTCATTGGTCTTAAGTTTTTGTCTTTGGTTTCTAACGGGTGGACAAACATATTTGGCATGACCATTTAAATTAGACTGTTGATTGTACTGATCAAGTTTTGCTTGAGAGACATTGAGACTAGGTTCCTCTTTTTGAATAATTTGACAAGTTTGGCCTTGTTTGATAAAAGTAAGATTTTCAGGAGAAACTTCGGTCTTACTTATGTGCACTATTTCTCTTAAACCTAAGACATACTTATCTCCAGAGTCAAATTTACTTCCAATAAAATTTCCTCCTAAGATTTAGCTTGGGTTTCAAAGTGTTGACATTTTTTAAACACATTTGAGACCTTTTTCATAGACTCTTCTAGTTCAACAAGGGTTTCCTTATATGTTTCTTCAAACTCATGATTTTTAATAGACAAATATTTTATTTTTAAGGCAAATTCTTGAATCTCAGTCTCATGAGTAATACACTGGACAGTATAATCTTCAGTATTTGTAAGGACACAAGTCTCTGATTGAGTCTTAATTTAGTGTTGGCTCAATTCTGAAAAAATACATTTAAGTCATAGTATAGTGTTCAATTGTATACATCCAAGCCTATGACGTGTTAGTTGAAGACGTAGCGGCCAAGATTATAAAGCTTCATCATATACCGGGTTTAGTGTGCCTCGTTTCTATGTCAACAACATTGGTTCCAATGCTCCTAAGGTATGAATGATTTTATATATATATCTAGGAGCTTGGAAATTTATTAGGTGTATTTTATAATTTTTTTTTATAAATTGTTTTTAACGACTTTGTTTAACTCAGAATTTTTTTAAGAACTTTTCATAAAAGTTTTGGGCTTAAATAGAATTTTGACATTTTCTGGTAAGTCATTCGAACGAGCTGGAATCTCGTTTGAACGAGATTCCAAGGTCGTTTGAATGAGATTTCTAATGAGATTTCTTTTTTCGCACTGGAACATCATTAGTAAAGTCGTTCGAATGAAAAAGTCATTTGAACAACATTGGCGGGAATAATTTTTTGGCAGTTTTTTGCAGTTTTCTCCATGTTCCCTCTATGTTTTTCCCACTACTTTTTGATAGATTTTCTATGTGAAGGAACCAACCTTTTCCAAGTAACTTTTTCGTATTCTTCTATCTCCTAGAGAGAGTTTTGAGAGTTTAATTTTTTCATGAAAAGGTTCAAGTTTTGAGTGTTTTGTTTTTCAAGAAAATCCCTTAAACACTTTTAGTTTACACCCATAGTAGTTTATTCCAAGTTTCTTAATATATATCCTTGCTTGGAGTGTTTGGCACTGGGTTTTTCTCTAAGCCTCAAAAAAGAGAAGTTTGGGTTTACTTCTTCATCCCACAAAGAAGAAGTTCGTTGGCTGTGACATTCCCACTTGGATAAAGGCTCCTTGTTCGTGTGGCGGTGTCCAAGAAAAGTCGGATCGGTGAATTTCGAGACTGCGGTGGACCTCCGTGGTTATTCGCTAGGCAAAGGTGTGTACAAGAAGGAGCGTCGGGGCTTGTACGGAGTCAAGTCGAGTGTTGTAATTTTTTTGTCTTGTACATGTAAAACCGTACTTAGTGGTTTAAGGCTAGGGTCGTCCGAGGTTTTTTCCCGTTGTGGGTTTTTCCTCGTACATCGCGGCGTAGTGGTTTGTGATTTATTTAATTTTGATATATCACCTAGATGCATGCTTAGGGGTAAAAGATAAAATATGGTTTAAATCACTACTCATGCTTAAATTGGTGCTAAAATTAATTTGGGTAATGTTTAATTAATTTAGTTCAAGTTATTAATTTTATTGGATAAAATTTGGTTTGGCCTAATTTGAAAAAATTAATTAATTAATTGTTAGGAAAATTTCTAGGACTTGGGTTGAGTTAATATGTTTAAGTGAAAAATGTATTTCTTGTTTAATTTAATTTCAATTTGAGTTTAGTTTTATTTTAATTTAAAAGAATTAAAATTTGGTTTATGTACTTGTTTAGTTGAACCATCTTTATTCCGCATATAAAAGGAAATTACTTTTTGTAAAATTTAAAATTGGGGGTCCTATATCGTCTTCAAATTGGTATAAGAGCCGGATCGCTAAATTATTGTGTTTAAGATCTTTTTAAATATTTTTTACTAAAATGGAATTTTCTCCATTTTCTATTTTCGATGGTTCTAATTACGCATATTGGAAAGCGCACTTGAAATCGGCACTTAGGTCTATCGATGAGAGGGTTTGGTTGTCATTCGTTAACGAGTGTTCCCCACCTACATATTTAGTTAAAAATGAACGTGTTCCCAAACCCACTGATAGATGGAGTGAGAATGAATTTAAACTTGCAAATTTTAATTTCTGTGGTTTAAATGCCTTATTTAGTACGGTCACACCGGATGAATTTCGTCGCATTATGACGTGTGAAACAGCTAAAGAAGCTTGGGATATTTTAACTCACTCATGAAGGAACTAGTGTCGTAAAAGCTTCTAAACTCCAAAACCTCACCACTCAATTTGAAACCATCAAAATAATTGAAAAATAAACTTTTGATGAATTTTATGTTAGACTTTCCGATATAGTTAATTCATCTTTTAATTTGGGAGAGAAAATACTGGAAAACTGAGTAGTCAAGAAAATTTTAAGGTCCCTACTAGATAGATTTACTCCTAAGGTGACCGTGTTAAATTCCTTACCCACTTTAGCCTTTACGAAATTAGAAGAGCTCGTAGGTGATGTGCAAACCTATGAACTAGACATGTTTCCCTCTAAAACTGAAAAGAAAATAGATAAGGGCGTTGCTTTAAAAGCCCGAAAGGAGTAAAAACAAGTAGTAGAGAGTAAAAGTGAGAGTGACTCGGAAGATATGGCTATATTTGCTAGGAAGTTTCGAAAATTTCTTAAATTTAATAAAGATAAATTTAAAAATAATTTTAAGAAATTTGAAAATTCTAAGCATGACAAAGCCGAGAAGATCCCTAAAACTTTTAATGAAAATTTAAATAGGGACGAGTCAAGTAGGTGTTATGGTTGTGAAGGGTTTGGCCATAGGGCAAAAGAGTGCCCCACTAAACTAAGGAGAGAGGGTAAGAAACCAATTTCTTACAACGCAACCATTAGCGATAGTGATAAGGAAGAGGGACCCGATTCCCCAACTAAGCCCAACTTTGTGACTTTTATGGCAAGTCATATGAGTGAAAGTGAGCACTCCTTTAGTGATGAAATTGTAACACATAAAACTTCCAAGGACTTTGTTTGGGAAGATAAAAAAGATGATGGTAGTGAGAGTGGAGAAGAGAGAGAGAGTGAAAGTGATGAGGAGGTTGATGTGTGTGAACATCAATTTTCTTTTTAAGAATTATATGAAGAATCTATTAAATTAAAAAGAACAAATTTTAAGTTAGAAGCTAGTTTGAAAGAGCATGTCGAGGTCATTAATGTGAGTGTTTTAGTGGAAGATCTTAGGACATGTGAGAGAGCTCTTCGTGAGAAGCTTGAATATGTAGAAGGCGAGAGAGATAGCCTTAAAGGTTTAATGGAATCATTGAAAAAGGAGCTTCTTGCTTTTGAAGAGCGGAATGTTTTATTAGAGTCTAACATTTTAGATTTAGAAAATAAATTCAAAGTCTCTAATAAAGTCAAATTAGATTTGGAGTGTCATTCGGAGAAATTAGATCAAATATTAGGAAGGTTCCAAATTAAAAATGACACTTGTGGTTGAGGCTTCGATACTTGTAATGAGTCAACTATTAAATCCAAAACCAATATTTTAGGAGAATCCTCTAAGAATAATGTTATAGGTCATTCCTTAGGTACGTCTTTTCACCGAGTCTTTAGGTGCTCACGTCGAGGTCAAAAAGGTCATCTTAGAAAATTTTGTTTTGATCTTAAACGAGGTCCTAGAGAATCCCAAAGTAAGCAACCAAGGTAGCCAAGATTTATACACCCCGTGATCATCATTCTTCGTTAGTTTGGGTTAGGATATCTGTAAGGACACAAATTTCCAATTGAGTCCTTTGTAGTTTTGGCTCAATTCCGTACAAAAATGTTTGAGTCATAGGATAGAGTTATTGACAATCTTTCAATCATATGACATAATAAAGTTGAAGACGTAGCGACCAAGAGTATAAAGCTACATCAAACGCCGTCTGTAATGTGCCTCATTTCTACATCATCAACATGGTTCCATTGCTCCTAAGGTATGAATGCATTTTAATATATATATAGGAGATTGGAACAATATTTATATGGGTGTAAGTTTATTTTAAACTGTTTTTTATTTTCAGAAAGTTTCAATAAAACTTTAAAATAAAGTTTCTAGGCTAAAATCAAATTTTTATACTTTCTGGAAGTTCGTTCAAAATTGCCGTTCGAACGAGTTTGTCGTTCGAACGAGAATGATGTTCGAATGAGAATTCTAACGAGTTCAACGTTTATACACTGTAACTTCGTTAGAAGGATCGTTCGAACGAGACTTCAAAAATCTCGTTCGAACGAGTTTTGACGGGAACAATTAATTGACAGTTTTTGAGTAATTTTCCCACTTTCCCACTTCTTTTCCCACTAACTTTTTACCTAAATAACTAAGTACAGGAACCAAGTTTTCTAACTTAACTTTTCATACTATTCCAACTCCTAGAGAGAGTTTTTTAGTGTTCATCTTTCCAAAGAAAAGTTAATTGTTTAAGTGTATATTTTTCAAAGAAAAATTCATAAAACACTTTTGTTTTACACCCATAGTTTGTTTATCCAAGTTCCTTTGTATATATACATTGCTTGGAATTTTGGCACCGGTTTACTCTACCTGTTGAAGAGTTCGTTTGGGTTTTTTTCTAAATCCCTCAAAGAAGAAGAAGATTATTTTGCTGCGGAATTCTCACATGGTGAAAGGCATCATGTGTGGTAGACGGTGTACCTATGTCTCATTGGTGATTCTAAGATTCCGGTGGAGCTTCGGGGTTGTCAACTAGGCAGAGGTGTTTACAAGAAGACGCGTTAAGGCTTGAAAGGGGTCGAGTCGAGGAATTAAGTCATCTGTTTTGTAATTATAAAACCATACTTAGTGGACTTAAGGCTACGGTCGTCCGAGGTTTTTTCCCGTTGTGGGTTTTTCCTCGTACATCGCTGCGTAGTAACTTATTGTTTATTTTATCTTTCGCAAAATTCACCTAGAACGCATGCTTAGGTAAAAAGATAAAATTTGGTTTAATCACTACTTATGTTTAATTTGGTGATATATAATTAATTGGGTAAATGTCAATTTAATTCAGGTCATCACTTAATTTGATAAAATTTGTTTGGCCTAATTTGATAATATTGCAAATCTGACTTAGGAAAATTTCTAGGACTTGGGTTGAATTAATTGTGTTTAAGTGAAATTAAAATTGTGTGTGTTTTTTAATTTAATTTCACTAGGTTTAATTTTAATTTGAAAAGAAATTAAAATTTGTTAATTTGTTTAATTGAACCATCATCTTTCGCTTTCGCATATTTAAAAAAGAAAATTACTTTTTATTGTAAGAATTTTAAAATTGGTGGCCTCGTGTTCAAACAAGTGGTATCAGAGCAGGATCGCTAAATTATTGCGTTTAAGATCCTTTAAATATTTTTGGCTAAAATGAAATTTTCCCCATTCTAAAAAATTCCTATTTTCGATGGTTTTAATTACGCATATTGAAAAGCGCGAATGAAATTGGCACTTAAATCTATCGACGAGAGGGTTTGGTTATCTGTAGTTAATGGGTGGTCTCCACCAACTCATTTAGTAGATAATGAACGTGTTCCCAAATCGATCGATAGATGGAGTGATAGTGAACTTAAAGTTTCAAATTTTAATTCCTGAGGTTTAAATGCCTTGTCTAGTGTTGTCACACCGGATGAATTCCGTCGCATTATGACGTGTGAAACCTCTAAAAAAGCTTGGCATATTTTATAACTCACTCATGAAGGTACACGTGTCGTAAAAGCTTCGAAACTCCAAAACCTCACCACTCAATTTTAAACCATCAAAATGAACGAAAAAGAAACTTTTAATGAATTTTATGATAGACTTTCCGATATTCTTAATTCATCTTTTCATTTGGGAGAGAAAGTACCCGATAATCGAGTAGTAAAGAAAATTTTAAGGTCCCTACCCGATAGATTTATTCCAAAAGTGACCATTTTAAATTCTTTACCCACTTTAGCCACTACAAAATTAGAAGAGCTTGTAGGTGATTTACAAACCTATGAAATGGATATGTTTCCCTCTAAAACTGAAAAGAAAATAGAAAAGGGCATTGCTTTAAAAGCCCGAAAAGAGGAAAAAACAAGTAGTAGAGAGTGAAAGTGATAGTGACTTGGAAAATATGGCTATGTTTGCTAGAAAGTTTCGAAAATTTCTTAAATTTAACAAAGATAACTTTAAAAATGATTTTAAGAAATTTGGAAAATCTACTCATGACAAAGCCGAGAAGATCCCTAAAACTATTAATGAAAGCTTAAATAGGGACGAGTCAAATAGGTGTTTTGGTTGTGAAGGGTAGGGCCATAGGACAAAAGAGTGTCCCACTAAACTAAGGAGAGAGGGTAAATAACCAATTTCTTTTAATGCAACCCTTAGTGATAGTGATTATGAAGAGGGGCCCAATTCCCCACTAAGCCCAACTTTGTGGCTTTTATGGCTAGTCATGTGAGCACCGATAATGAATTTTCCATGAAGATATTCAAACACATGACACTTCCATGGCCAAAGTTTATGATTCCCTTAATTTTTTATGGTAGTGATAATGAAGAAGAAATAGAGAGTGAAAATGAAGAAGAGATTGATGTGAGTGAAGTTCAAAATGCTTTTCAAGAATTATATGAAGAATCTATTAAATTAAAAAGAGCAAATTTAAAGTTAGTAGCGAGTTTAAGAGAGCGTGCCAATGTCGTTGATGATAGTGCGTTAGTGGAAGACCTTAGGACACGAGAGAGAACTCTTCGAAAAAAACTTGAATATGTAGAAGGCGAGAGAGATAGCCTTAGAGGTTTAATGGAATCCTTGAAAAATGAGCTTCTTATCTTTGAAGAGAGAAATGTTTTATTGGAGTCTAATATTTTAGAATTAAAAAATAAATTAAAAGACTCTAGAAAAGTCAAATTTGATTTGGAGTGTAGGTCCGAAAAACTAGATAAAATCTTAGGCACGGTCCAAATAAAAAATGACACTTGTGGTTTAGGCTTCGATACTTGTAACGAACCTACTCATAAAGCCAAATCCAATGTTTTAGGAGAATCACCTAGGAAAGCTTTTAGATATCACTCCTTTGGTAAGTCTTTTCGTCGAGTTTTTAAGTGCTCACATTGTGGATGAAAAGGTCATCTTAGTAAATTTTGTTTTGATCTTAAACGAATTCCTAGAAAATTCAAATGTAAGGCAACCGAGGTAGCCAAGATTCCTAGACCCCTAGATCGTCATTCTTCATTAGTTTGGGTTAGGAGATCCGACTTGGTAGCTTTAAAATATAGGGTTTTAGATTCTCATTTACTATCACATGCTTCCTCACTTGCTAAATCTAAAGGTTGAATCTGTTAGTTTTCTTTGCATACTCTAGCTTTTCGTGCATCATATTATATATCATTGCTAGGTGTATGCATGTTTAGTCATTTTCTAGTCTATGCTCCATGCTTAATCACATGCTAGATAATGATTTCTGTTTATCTTTTGTATTCTATTTCTTTCATTTTAGTTTGCATTAAATGAAAAATACAAAAAGATTTTTGTTTATCATTTGGGTTTTATCTCTTGGTAATTTAAGCTTAATGAAAAAATTAAATGATTTTTGTTTGTCTTTTGATTATATATTTTTCTTTTTGCTTAAAAATTTCAAAAACTCAAAAAGATTTTATTTTGTGTGTATTTTGGTTTTACCCACATTTTGTGGCATATGTTTGTGTTTGAATCCTCATTTCGCTTCCATGTAACTAGAACTTTTTGTTAGAATTTTAATCCTTAAAATTTTCTTTATCATGATTACATGGAGTAGCTTAAGTTTGACTTGCTTAATAGATTCACTGTTATATGCCTTTACACACACTCACGAGCTTTTTGAACCTTAACGTCACATGTTATATTTGAGCTTTGTGAGGTGTTCTCCTACCAATCTTGTCATCTACATAGTTGTGACCTAGGAGGACTAGTGCATGTCAAAATTCGTTGCACGTGAGATTTGTGTGATATAAAAATTTAATATATATAATTGTGCAGGGGGAAGGGCTCTGAAAGGATTTATTATCCTTTGCGAAAAGTAAGCCACCGTTTGTTTGGACCTAAAAGAAATATGTGGTCCAAAGGCCTAAAAGAAAATATGGCATAAAATAGAAAAAATAATTGCCAAGTCCTATGTTTAATTGATATATTCATTCAAAAGAATAATATATATTCTTATTGAGGGAGTTTAGATGGTATATCAACGGTTTGCACAATGTCCGTTAATCCTAGTTGCGCTTTGAATGTCATGACTCTTTGGTGTGTAGAATCATCAACATGCTAGGCTTGTATGCATTGTGTTGGTTTGTTCAATAGTTCACTTTATCCTCTCACATAAAGTCTAAATTCTAGTTGATAAAGTTTTGCAATCAAATGTAAACTACGTGAACACGTTTAAGTGATTGGGTTTTAATTCATTGGTATCTTATTCACACCCCAACACTTCCGTCTCCATATGATACATTTATGCTATAAGAGTGTGGAAAATCATATGTTATTTAGTTTTGTATAATTTTGGTGTTTATATCTATATGTGTGTACTTATGCTTAGCTTGTATCTATTGTGTATACATATATATGATATTTTGTTTAAGTCTTTGCCATGTTTAGCTAGTCCATTTATGCTTCAATTTATAATTTGTACCTTGTTTGTTGCATAGTTTATTTGATATCACATGCTTAGAATCTTATTTGTCAATTTGGTATCATTTGTTTTCGCTTCATAGTTGGTATTCATTTGTATGGATTAGTTATGATTTTTTTGCCTATATGATTTAATGTTCTCATCACTTTATGCACTAATGCATGTTTAGCTTGTTATCCCATTCTATTTATCCCTTTTTTAGTTTAAGGGGTGTATTTTCTTTAATTGGGGAAGATAAGTTAATGTTTTGATTCTTTAGCCTTTGCCTATTCCTGAATAAAAAGGGGGAGGATGATAGGGGGAGAAATGGTATCTAATCCTATTGTAATCGTATCTTAGTTTGAGAAATTTAACTTAGGGGGAGAGCATTATCTTCTTAGGTTGATCATAGTTGATAAAGGGGAGAATTGATTTAATGGGAGTAATTATTTTAATTTCATTTAATATTTTTATATTCCCTATACGTTTGATAGTTTGCTTAAGTGTGTAGGAATTCTTCTTAATGGCAACGTTCATCATCGGGCAAAGATATTAATCCTTGGGTTGTTTGAGTCAAGCATTGCATTTTTATTTTGGGTGAGATTTTTTTATTAGTCTAGTAGAGCTTAACGGCCCTTTAGGATTTTTGTTCGTTTTTGTCCCGGAATAGCTAAAGGGGGAGATTTGTAAGGACACAAATTTCCAATTGAGTCCTTTGTAGTTTTGGCTCAATTCCGAACAACAACGTTTGAGTCATAGGATAGAGTTATTGACCATCTTTCAAGCCTATGACATACTAAAGTTGAAGACGTAGCGGCCAAGAGTACAAAGCTTCATCAAACGCCGTGTGTATTTTGCCTCATTTCTACGTCATCAACATGGTTCCATTGCTCCTAAGGTATGAATACATTTATATATATAGGAGCTTGGAACAATATTTATATGGGTGTAAGTTTATTTTAAACTGTTGTTTATTTTCAGAAAGTTTCATGAAAACTTTAAAATAAAGTTTTTGGGATAAAATCAAATTTTTATACTTTCTGGAAGTTCGTTTGAAATTTCCGTTCGAACGAGTTTGTCGTTCGAACGAGAATGATGTTCGAATGAGAATTCTAACGAGTTCAACGTTTATACACTGTAACTTCGTTAGAAGGATCGTTCGAACGAGACTTCAAAAATCTCGTTCGAACGAGTTTTGACGGGAACAATTAATTGACAGTTTTTGAGTAATTTTCCCACTTTCCCACTTCTTTTCCCACTAACTTTTTACCTAAATAACTAAGTACAGGAACCAAGTTTTCTAACTTAACTTTTCATACTATTCCAACTCCTAGAGAGAGTTTTTTAGTGTTCATCTTTCCAAAGAAAAGTTAATTGTTTAAGTGTATATTTTTCAAAGAAAAATTCATAAAACACTTTTGTTTTACACCCATAGTTTGTTTATCCAAGTTCCTTTGTATATATACATTGCTTGGAATTTTGGCACCGGTTTACTCTACCTGTTGAAGAGTTCGTTTGGGTTTTTTTCTAAATCCCTCAAAGAAGAAGAAGATTATTTTGCTGCGGAATTCTCACATGGTGAAAGGCATCATGTGTGGTAGACGGTGTACCTATGTCTCATTGGTGATTCTAAGATTCCGGTGGAGCTTCGGGGTTGTCAACTAGGCAGAGGTGTTTACAAGAAGACGCGTTAAGGCTTGAAAGGGGTCGAGTCGAGGAATTAAGTCATCTGTTTTGTAATTATAAAACCATACTTAGTGGACTTAAGGCTACGGTCGTCCGAGGTTTTTTCCCGTTGTGGGTTTTTCCTCGTACATCGCTGCGTAGTAACTTATTGTTTATTTTATCTTTCGCAAAATTCACCTAGAACGCATGCTTAGGTAAAAAGATAAAATTTGGTTTAATCACTACTTATGTTTAATTTGGTGCTATATAATTAATTGGGTAAATGTCAATTTAATTCAGGTCATCACTTAATTTGATAAAATTTGTTTGGCCTAATTTGATAATATTTCAAATCTGACTTAGGAAAATTTCTAGGACTTGGGTTGAATTAATTGTGTTTAAGTGAAATTAAAATTGTGTGTGTTTTTTAATTTAATTTCACTAGGTTTAATTTTAATTTGAAAAGAAATTAAAATTTGTTAATTTGTTTAATTGAACCATCATCTTTCGCTTTCGCATATTTAAAAAAGAAAATTACTTTTTATTGTAAGAATTTTAAAATTGGTGGCCTCGTGTTCAAACAAGTGGTATCAGAGCAGGATCGCTAAATTATTGCGTTTAAGATCCTTTAAATATTTTTGGCTAAAATGAAATTTTCCCCATTCTAAAAAATTCCTATTTTCGATGGTTTTAATTACGCATATTGAAAAGCGCGAATGAAATTGGCACTTAAATCTATCGACGAGAGGGTTTGGTTATCTGTAGTTAATGGGTGGTCTCCACCAACTCATTTAGTAGATAATGAACGTGTTCCCAAATCGATCGATAGATGGAGTGATAGTGAACTTAAAGTTTCAAATTTTAATTCCTGAGGTTTAAATGCCTTGTCTAGTGTTGTCACACCGGATGAATTCCGTCGCATTATGACGTGTGAAACCTCTAAAAAAGCTTGGCATATTTTATAACTCACTCATGAAGGTACACGTGTCGTAAAAGCTTCGAAACTCCAAAACCTCACCACTCAATTTTAAACCATCAAAATGAACGAAAAAGAAACTTTTAATGAATTTTATGATAGACTTTCCGATATTCTTAATTCATCTTTTCATTTGGGAGAGAAAGTACCCGATAATCGAGTAGTAAAGAAAATTTTAAGGTCCCTACCCGATAGATTTATTCCAAAAGTGACCATTTTAAATTCTTTACCCACTTTAGCCACTACAAAATTAGAAGAGCTTGTAGGTGATTTACAAACCTATGAAATGGATATGTTTCCCTCTAAAACTGAAAAGAAAATAGAAAAGGGCATTGCTTTAAAAGCCCGAAAAGAGGAAAAAACAAGTAGTAGAGAGTGAAAGTGATAGTGACTTGGAAAATATGGCTATGTTTGCTAGAAAGTTTCGAAAATTTCTTAAATTTAACAAAGATAACTTTAAAAATGATTTTAAGAAATTTGGAAAATCTACTCATGACAAAGCCGAGAAGATCCCTAAAACTATTAATGAAAGCTTAAATAGGGACGAGTCAAATAGGTGTTTTGGTTGTGAAGGGTAGGGCCATAGGACAAAAGAGTGTCCCACTAAACTAAGGAGAGAGGGTAAATAACCAATTTCTTTTAATGCAACCCTTAGTGATAGTGATTATGAAGAGGGGCCCAATTCCCCACTAAGCCCAACTTTGTGGCTTTTATGGCTAGTCATGTGAGCACCGATAATGAATTTTCCATGAAGATATTCAAACACATGACACTTCCATGGCCAAAGTTTATGATTCCCTTAATTTTTTATGGTAGTGATAATGAAGAAGAAATAGAGAGTGAAAATGAAGAAGAGATTGATGTGAGTGAAGTTCAAAATGCTTTTCAAGAATTATATGAAGAATCTATTAAATTAAAAAGAGCAAATTTAAAGTTAGTAGCGAGTTTAAGAGAGCGTGCCAATGTCGTTGATGATAGTGCGTTAGTGGAAGACCTTAGGACACGAGAGAGAACTCTTCGAAAAAAACTTGAATATGTAGAAGGCGAGAGAGATAGCCTTAGAGGTTTAATGGAATCCTTGAAAAATGAGCTTCTTATCTTTGAAGAGAGAAATGTTTTATTGGAGTCTAATATTTTAGAATTAAAAAATAAATTAAAAGACTCTAGAAAAGTCAAATTTGATTTGGAGTGTAGGTCCGAAAAACTAGATAAAATCTTAGGCACGGTCCAAATAAAAAATGACACTTGTGGTTTAGGCTTCGATACTTGTAACGAACCTACTCATAAAGCCAAATCCAATGTTTTAGGAGAATCACCTAGGAAAGCTTTTAGATATCACTCCTTTGGTAAGTCTTTTCGTCGAGTTTTTAAGTGCTCACATTGTGGATGAAAAGGTCATCTTAGTAAATTTTGTTTTGATCTTAAACGAATTCCTAGAAAATTCAAATGTAAGGCAACCGAGGTAGCCAAGATTCCTAGACCCCTAGATCATCATTCTTCATTAGTTTGGGTTAGGAGATCCGACTTGGTAGCTTTAAAATATAGGGTTTTAGATTCTCATTTACTATCACATGCTTCCTCACTTGCTAAATCTAAAGGTTGAATCTGTTAGTTTTCTTTGCATACTCTAGCTTTTCGTGCATCATATTATATATCATTGCTAGGTGTATGCATGTTTAGTCATTTTCTAGTCTATGCTCCATGCTTAATCACATGCTAGATAATGATTTCTGTTTATCTTTTGTATTCTATTTCTTTCATTTTAGTTTGCATTAAATGAAAAATACAAAAAGATTTTTGTTTATCATTTGGGTTTTATCTCTTGGTAATTTAAGCTTAATGAAAAAATTAAATGATTTTTGTTTGTCTTTTGATTATATATTTTTCTTTTTGCTTAAAAATTTCAAAAACTCAAAAAGATTTTATTTTGTGTGTATTTTGGTTTTACCCACATTTTGTGGCATATGTTTGTGTTTGAATCCTCATTTCGCTTCCATGTAACTAGAACTTTTTGTTAGAATTTTAATCCTTAAAATGTTCTTTATCATGATTACATGGAGTAGCTTAAGTTTGACTTGCTTAATAGATTCACTGTTATATGCCTTTACACACACTCACGAGCTTTTTGAACCTTAACGTCACATGTTATATTTGAGCTTTGTGAGGTGTTCTCCTACTAATCTTGTCATCTACATAGTTGTGACCTAGGAGGACTAGTGCATGTCAAAATTCGTTGCACGTGAGATTTGTGTGATATAAAAATTTAATATATATAATTGTGCAGGGGGAAGGGCTCTGAAAGGATTTATTATCCTTTGCGAAAAGTAAGCCACCGTTTGTTTGGACCTAAAAGAAATATGTGGTCCAAAGGCCTAAAAGAAAATATGGCATAAAATAGAAAAAATAATTGCCAAGTCCTATGTTTAATTGATATATTCATTCAAAAGAATAATATATATACTTATTGAGGGAGTTTAGATGGTATATCAACGGTTTGCACAATGTCCGTTAATCCTAGTTGCGCTTTGAATGTCATGACTCTTTGGTGTGTAGAATCATCAACATGCTAGGCTTGTATGCATTGTGTTGGTTTGTTCATTAGTTCACTTTATCCTCTCACATAAAGTCTAAATTCTAGTTGATAAAGTTTTGCAATCAAATGTAAACTACGTGAACACGTTTAAGTGATTGGGTTTTAATTCATTGGTATCTTATTCACACCCCAACACTTCCGTCTCCATATGATACATTTATGCTATAAGAGTGTGGAAAATCATATGTTATTTAGTTTTGTATAATTTTGGTGTTTATATCTATATGTGTGTACTTATGCTTAGCTTGTATCTATTGTGTATACATATATATGATATTTTGTTTAAGTCTTTTCCATGTTTAGCTAGTCCATTTATGCTTCAATTCATAATTTGTACCTTGTTTGTTGCATAGTTTATTTGATATCACATGCTTAGAATCTTATTTGTCAATTTGGTATCATTTGTTTTCGCTTCATAGTTGGTATTCATTTGTATGGATTAGTTATGATTTTTTTGCCTATATGCTTTAATGTTCTCATCACTTTATGCACTAATGCATGTTTAGCTTGTTATCCCATTCTATTTATCCTTTTTTTAGTTTAAAGGGTGTATTTTCTTTAATTGGGGAAGATAAGTTAATGTTTTGATTCTTTAGCCTTTGCCTATTCCTGAATAAAAAGGGGGAGAATGATAGGGGGAGAAATGGTATCTAATCCTATTGTAATCGTATCTTAGTTTGAGAGATTTAACTTAGGGGGAGAGCATTATCTTCTTAGGTTGATCATAGTTGATAAAGGGGAGAATTGATTTAATGGGAGTAATTATTTTAATTTCATTTAATATTTTTATATTCCCTATACGTTTGATAGTTTGCTTAAGTGTGTAGGAATTCTTCTTAATGGCAACGTTCATCATCGGGCAAAGATATTAATCCTTGGGTTGTTTGAGTCAAGCATTGTATTTTTATTTTGGGTGAGATTTTTTTATTAGTCTAGTAGAGCTTAACGGCCCTTTAGGAGTTTTGTTCGTTTTTGTCCCGGAATAGCCAAAGGGGGAGATTTGTAAGGACACAAATTTCCAATTGAGTCCTTTGTAGTTTTGGCTCAATTCCGAACAACAACGTTTGAGTCATAGGATAGAGTTATTGACCATCTTTCAAGCCTATGACATACTAAAGTTGAAGACGTAGCGGCCAAGAGTACAAAGCTTCATCAAACGCCGTGTGTATTTTGCCTCATTTTTACGTCATCAACATGGTTCCATTGCTCCTAAGGTATGAATACATTTATATATATATATATATATATAGGAGCTTGGAACAATATTTATATGGGTGTAAGTTTATTTTAAACTGTTGTTTATTTTCAGAAAGTTTCATGAAAACTTTAAAATAAAGTTTTTGGGATAAAATCAAATTTTTATACTTTCTGGAAGTTCGTTTGAAATTGTCGTTCGAACGAGTTTGTCGTTCGAACAAGTTTGCCAACGAGTTCCCACATTGGTCACTAGAATTTCATTCGAACTGTCGTTCGAACGATAATGATGTTCGAACGAGAATTCCAATGACATTTCTAACGAGTTCAAAGTTTATACACTGGAACGTTGTTAGAAGGCTCGTTCGAATGAGACTTCAAAAATCTCATTCGAACGAGTTTTGGCGGGAATAGTTAATTGGTAGTTTTTGAGCAGTTTTCCCACTTTCCCACTTCTTTGTCCACTAACTTTTTACCTAAATAACTAAGTGCGAGAACCAAGTTTTCTAACTTAGCTTTTCATATTATTCCAACTCCTAGAGAGAGTTTTTGAGTGTTCATCTTTCCAAAGAAAAGTTCATTGTTTAAGTGTATATTTTTTTTAAAAAAAATCATAAAACACTTATGTTTTACACCCATAGTTTGTTTATCCAAGTTCCTTTATAAATATACATTGCTTGGAGTTTTGGCACCAGTTTACTCTACCTATTGAAGAGTTCATTTGGGTTTTCTTCTAAATCCCTCAAAGAATAAGAAGTTTGTTTTGTTGCAGCATTCTCACATGGTGAAAGTCATCATGTGTGGTTGAAGGTATACCTATGTCTCATTGGTGATTCCAAGATTCCGGTGGAGCTCCGGGGTTGTCGACTAAGCGGAGGTGTTTACAAGAAGACGCGTCAAGGCTTTAAAGGGGTCGAGTCGAGGAAGTAAGTCACTTGTCTTGTAATTGTAAAACCATATTTAGTGGATTTAAGACTAGGGCCGTCCGAGGTTTTTTCCCGTTGTGGGTTTTTCCTCGTATATCGCGGCCTAGTAATTTATTGTTTATTTTATCTTTCCCAAAATTCACCTAGAACGTATGCTTAGGTAAAAAGATAAAAATTGATTTAATCACTACTTATGTTTAATTTGGTGCTATATAACTAATTGGGTAAATGTCAATTTAATTAAAGTCATCACTTAATTTGATAATATAGGTTTGGCCTAATTTGATAATATTGCAAATATGACTTAGGTAAATTTCTAGGACTTGGGTTGAATTAATTGTGTTTAAGTGAAATTAAAATTGTATGTGTGTTTTAATTTTATTTCACTAGCTTTAATTTTAATTTGAAACCTAAATTATAATTTGTTAATTTGTTTAATTGAACCATCATCTTTCGCTTCCGCATATTTAAAAACGAAATTACTTTTTATTGTAAGAATTTTAAAATTGGGGGCCTCATGTTCCAACAATATCCGACTTGGTAGATTTACAAGATAGGATTTTTTATTCTCATTTACTTTCACATGCTTCCTCCCTTGCTAAATCTAAAGGTTGAATGTGTTAGTTGTTACTTTAGCTTTTGTACTTCATGCTAAATTATCATGCTATTTGTATGCTTCTTAATCATTGTTCTTGTCTAAACTTCATACTTTCTTACATGCTAGAATTATGATTGTTATTTTTTTTGTATTATAGTTCTTTTATTTTAGTTTGCATTAAATAAAAAAATACAAAAAGATTTTTGTTTATCATTTGTGTTTCACCTTTTAGTAATTTAGGCTTCATGAAAAAAAATAAATGATTTTCGTTTGTCTTTTGGAGTAAAAAGTTTTGTTTGTTTGGTTTAAAAATTTCAAAAACTCAAAAAGATTTTTTTGTGTGTATGTTAGTTTGACACACTCTATGTGGCATATACTTGTGTCTCCCTTCTTTTTCGCTTCCATGTGGCTAGAACTTTTGGTTTAGATTATCAATCCTTAAAATGTTCTTTACCATGCTTACATGGAGTAGTTGGGTTTTGTGTTGATATAATGGATTCTATTTTTATATGCCTCAATTCACACATGCACGAGCTCACTTGAAATTATAACTTCACATGTATATTTGAGCTATGTGAGGTATTCTCCTACCAATCTTTTCATCTACATGTTATGTGACCTTGGAGGACTAGTGCATGTTAAAATTCGTTGCACGTGAGATTTGTGTGAGATATAAAAATAATGTATATAAATGTTAATGGGGAAGGGGAAGGGGTTCGAAAGGAAATATAATCCTTTGCGAGTAAGACACCGTTTGCTTGGACCTAAAATAAATACGTGGTCCAAAGGCCTAAAAGAATAATGGCAATAAAAGAAAATATTTACCAAGGCCTATTTTTTTTAATTGATTTATTCATTCAAAAGATTAAAATAATATGCTTAAATTGAGGGAGTTTGGATGGTATATCAACCGTTTTCACAATGTCCGTTTATCCTAGTTGTACTTTTAATGTCATGACTCTATTGGCTTGTAAAATCATTAAAATTCTAGGCTTGTATGCATTGTGTATGTTTGTTCATTGAGTTCACTCTATATTGTCACATGAGGTTATATTCAAATGTGTTGAAGTTTGCAATCAAATGAGAAATCCGTGAACATGTTTTAAGTGATTGGGTCTATATTTAATTGTTACTAGTTCACACCCATACACTTTCGTTTCCATATGACGCATTTTTGCCATACGAGTGTGAAAAGCTTATTATATTTTGTGTCATGTGTGGTGTCTATAGCTATATATATGCATGTGTGCGTTTGTGATATTCATTATGTCTATATATATATATATATATATATATATATATATATATATATATATATATATATGTTATTTTATCTTTGTCTTGCTTTCTAGTCCATCTATGCTTCAAACTCATGATCGGTATCTATCGTGTTGCATATTGTTGTTGATATCACATGCTTAGTATATTATGTATCATATTGGTATCATTTTTTTTTTTGCATCTTCGTTGGTATCCGTTATTATTTGTATGGATTAGTTATGATTTTGTTGCCATATGCTTTCATGTTCTTATCACTCTAAGCTTCATCATGTTTAAATTAGTTTTATCCATTGTCTATTCTTGAACAAAAGGGGGGAGAATTATAGTAGGGGAAATGGTATTTAATCCTATTGTACTCATATCTTAGTTTGGGAGATTTATCTTAGGGGGAGATGTCTTTCTAAGTAGGTCATTCATTTGATAAATGGGAGAGTTAATTTAGGGGGAGTATTTATTTTACATGAATTTAATATTCTTGATATTCCTTATGCGTTTGATAGTTTGCTTAAGTGTGAAGGAATTCTTCTAAATGGAAACTTTCATCGGCAAAGATATTGATCCTTAGATTTTTGAGTCAAGATATGTAATTTTTATTTTGGGTGGGATATTTTTTTACGTCTAGTAAAGCTTGACAGCCCTTTAGGATTTTTATTGGGTTTTTGTCCCGGAATAGCCAAAGGGGAAGATTTGTAAGGACACAAGTCTCCGATTAAGTCTTAATGTAGTGTTGGCTCAATTCCGGACAAAAACATTTAAGTCATAGGATAGTGTTCAATTGTATCCATCCAAGCATATGACGTGTTAGTTGAAGACGTAACGGCCAAGATTATAAAGCTTCATCATGTGCCGAGTTTAGTGTTCCTCGTTTCTACGTCAACAACATTGGTTTCAATGCTCCTAAGGTATGAATGCATTTTATATATATCTAGGAGCTTGAAAATTTATTGGGTGTATTTTATAATTTTTTTATAAATAGTTTTTAACGAATTTGTTTTGCTTAGAATTATTTTTTAAGAACTTTTCATAAAAGTTTTGGGCTTAAATAGAATTTTGACATTTTCTGGTAAGTCGTTCGAACGAACTGGAATCTCGTTCGAACGAGATTCCTAGGTCGTTCGAACGAGAATTCTAACGAGATTGCTTTTTTCGCACTGGAACATCGTTAGTAAAGTCGTTTGAACGACATTGGCGGGAACAGTTTTTGGGCAGCTTTTTACAGTTTTATCCATGTTCCCACTATGTTTTCCCCACTACTTTTTGACATATTTTCTAAGTTCGGGAACCAACCTTTTTCAAATAAATTTTTCATATTCTTCTATCTCCTAGAAAGAGTTTTTAGAGTTTAATTTTTCCATAAAAAGGTTCAAGTTTTAAGTGTTTTGTTTTTCAAGAAATCGTCCTTAAACACTTTTGGTTTACACCCATAGTAGTTTATTCCATGTTCCTTAATATATATCCTTGCTTGGAGTGTTTGGTGCCGGGTTTTTCTCTACACCTCATAGAAGAGAAGTTTGGGTTTACTTCTACATCCCACAAAGACAAAGTTCGTTGGCTGTGACGTTCCCACTTGGAGAAAGGCTCCTTATTCGGGTGGCGGTGACCGAGAAAACTTCGATCGGTGGATTTCGAGACTGCGATGGACCTCCGTGGTTATTCGCTAGGCAGAGGTGCGTACAAGAAGGAGTGTCGGGGCTTGGACGGAATCAAGTCGAGTTTTGTAAGTCTTTTTTCTTTTACTTGTAAAACCGTACTTAGTGGATTTGAGGCTAGGACCATCCGAGGTTTTTTCCCGTTGTGGGTTTTTCCTCGTACGTCGCGGCGTAGTGGTTTGTGATTTATTTTATCTTACTATATCACCTAGATGCATGCTTAGGGCTAAAATAAAAAATATGGTTTAAATCACTAATCATGCTTAAGTTGGTGCTAAAATTAATTTGGGTAATGTTTAATTAATTTAGTTCAAGTCATTAATTTTATTGGATAAAATTTGGTTTGGCCTAATTTGCAAAAATGAATTAATTAATTGTTGGGCAAATTTCTAGGACTGAGGTTGAGTTAATATGTTTAAGTGAAAATTTTATTTCTTGTTTAATTTAATTTCACTTTGAGTTTAGTTTTATTTTAATTTAAAAGAATTAAAATTTGGTTTATGTACTTGTTTAGTTGAACCATCTTTATTCCGCATCTAAAAGGAAATTACTTTTTGTAAAATTTAAAATTGGGGGTCCTATATTGTCTTCAGTATTCTTCCTAATGGTCTGGTTAAGTAATTCGATTTTCTTAGTTAATGATTTTATCATTTTTTTCAAGACGAGCACTCTTCTTAACCATTTTCACGTATAACTCATGTAAATCAGGCAAATCATCATCAGACTCGGTAAGTGTGTCGTGTGAAGTGTTCTCTAAAATATTTCTTGGTTTCATTTGACTAACGCACACGTTCAGTTCATTAGCACTATTAACGCTTTGACTCACACTTAGATTACTCTCAACAATCAAAGGAGCATTATTATCATCAACATTAACAAACAACACAGATTCGTGAGTAGATAGGCAAGCATTATCATCATTATATACAGTTTTGGCAAGGAAAGACATGCAATACTCATCATTTTGGGTTGATTCTGTTTCATCTTCATCAGAATCACTAGATCCATCCCAAGTTTTACACACAATAGCCTTGTTCTTGTTGTTGATTAGTTAGACATTTACTAGCATAATGTCACATTTTACCACACCTATGACATTTCACATCTTTTAGGTATGTCCTAGGTATGTTATTGTCATAAGTCCTTTTATTATCATGTGAGTGTTTGGCATTGTCTCTGTCATGAGGTCTGCGATTTTGATTCCCTTGATAATTTGACTTGCCTTGTTTAGAGGCTATAACATCTCTGAATTTCAAAATCTTTTTGAAATGCTTGCTCATAAGAGCTATTTGATTGTCAAGGTCATCCAAATCATGGTCATCATCACAGTCAGGGTCAAAGTCTAAGGAACTTATATTAGGAACATTCATTTTAGATGAAAACACAACTTTAGAACTAATGGGTTTCTTGTTCTGTTTGGTCAGCTGCATTTTGAGGTCTAACTCCAATTCTATGGTCCTCATTTTACTACTAAGAAACTCATAAGTCGTATTAGGGTCGTCAATTTCTTCAATAGCATGTTTTTTATTGTTAAATTTGGAAGGCAGTGACCTAAGACTCTTTTGAACAATTTCCTTTCTACTATAGGTTATACCATTTTCATGAAGTTTTGTGAAACTATCAGTTAACCTAATGTAGAAATCGTCAAAGGATTCATTGTCATCCATTATCAGGTAGTTGTATTGTTGGACTAGCATTTCAGTTTTTCCTGCCTTAACTCTATCATCACCTTCATGAGCAGTGACAGTAGTGTCCCATGCCTCTTTGGAAGTTTAAGATATGGATATTATTTTGAATTTGTGTTCATTAATGGACATAAAGATGACATTCTTGCCTTTGTTATTATTTAGGGATTCCTTTTTCTCTTTCTTAGTAAATTCTCTAAGAAGTTTCTTAATCCTTGTTGGATTAGTTCTAGATATGGCCTTAGTAGGATGTTCGTACCCTCTTTCCATCATTTCCTAGACATCGTAATCGAGGGTTCCTTGAATGAAAGTAACCATTCGTACTTTCCAGTATGAAAAGTTGTTTCCATAAAAAAGTAGTGGTCTAGAGAAGTTACCAAACTTCTCAAATCCTTCTTCCATATTCAGAATTTTTGAAAGAGGTTTTGAAAATAATTTTTAAAGTTTCAGGATCACAAAAGATGGTCCTTCTCTGATACAACTTGAAAAACGTTCTTACTATATTAATAACATAATGTTATAAGTTGAGTAAACTACAAATAAACTTTTTGGACAAAACTCTTTTCGAATAAACAACATAAGATGTGTTCAAAATTATTTTCTGAATATGTAATCTAGATTTGGTAGTTGATTACCTAAGGTTTTAGAAATTAAAAACCATCTACTAAGTTCAACATGCAGTACCAATCACAACAGAAATTAAGAACATTCAAAGTAAATAACACGGGAATTTTAACATGGTAAAACCCTTAATCAAGGGAAACATCCACGGTTCCCTCCACGGCACAAAATAAAAAAACCACTAAAATAAAGAATAAGGTTACAACACTTAAGCAAACACACAAAGATCCTAAATCTAAGTTCAGAGTTATACCTACATGAGCTACTCCACTCCAAAGGTTTTCTGACTAGAACTGGTCTTTTCTTGTTGCTTCTTTGCTTTTTCCTTGACCTCCTTTTCTTTGGATTCTGATTCTAGCAACACTTTTAAGTTCCAGGTCTCTCAAACAGAACCACTGTGACTAAGTGTTCGTGTGTGAGAATGTGTATGTGAGGCATACTTAATGCAAATTTATGGCACTCACCCTCTCAAGTTATTTATACAAATAAGTTCCTATGAATCAATAGTTTTTATATGACATGCAAGATCTGATTCAAATAATTCTGAGAAATATGCTTCTTTTTAAGATCAGATCTGAAAAACAACCTTGCATTTAAAACTAGCCAAGGTAATTTGTGTCTCATTTTTTTTGTACAGATTTATTTCATAAAATGTGAAATATAGTTCAAGAGACACAAATGTTTTAAGGATCTGATTTAGCCTTGAAGAAAACAAAGTTTATTTTTCAAAAATCGTTTGAAACAGAGTGGATATAAAATAAGAGATCCAAAAGAGAACAAAAAAGAAAAGGTGTAATGTTCTCTTTTAGAAAATCTCAAGTTTCAACAATGAAACTTGCTATTTTTTTAGAGACGATTTCTGAGAGAGACTCAACCGTGAAGAGGTCTTCAAACGACGATCAAACCCACCACCAATCTCACATAAACCCTAAAATGGTTCTAACACTCAAATTTTGGATTTCTGGTAGATGAAACGTTAAAGGTTATGGTATATGGGTGAAGGAAAATCACTCAGAGGTGTGAGGATTCGAAGAATAGGTTTTCTTCTCTCTCTCTCTCTCTCTCTTCTCTCTTTACTCTCACTTTTTCTCTCTGGTTTGGACGAAATGGAAAAAGTCTCAAATTGCTGAGATATAGAAAGCTTATATACTGGCTGTGGAAGTATCTTGAACGGTTTATGCAATCCAATGGCTGAGATTAGTTTTGACCACTTTGACTTCTCATCCAAAGGTTTATAACGAGCGGTGGAAAAACATAATCTAATTGGTTTTAATGGAAACACGAGGATTGCAAAATGAGACATGAAGAACGTTGATTAAAAGCATCTAAGGGCTCAGATTAAATGGTAGGAATGAGTCTTAAAGAAAACATAAATCGACAACCTTAGAATCCAACACGTGTTCGGTGGAAAAAGGGAGTAAAACGTGTGTTTTGAAAATATTTACATGATCCCCCTGAAGTCTCTAGCACTTTGAGATCCTACCCAAACTAACTTCTAATGAATTAAAACACTTTGTAAAATACAATTTTTAACCCCAACACTTTTAAAAATCAAATTTTAATAATTCCAAAAATTATTTAAATTGTTTTAAAAAGGTTGTTTAAAGAGTTAAATGATTTAAAAATATAGTTAAAGTGTTTAAGAACCATATATGCACATAGGAATAAAAAATATGCAGTGAAAGTGTCCTAAAGTGGTTAAAGGTAAAATTAACTTCCCTTTAGGTTGATCTTAAGGTTTTCTTGGACTGGAATTTTTCAGTCTTCTTGAACCTTTGTAAGATGGAGCAACTCTAAAAAATTAACTACTTTGTTTCAATATTCAAACTAGTTGGAACTCCTATATATATATATATATATACTTAAGTAAGTCAATATATAGTTTTTTCTCACGTGTGTTCCTTAAATCAGGAGTAGGGTCCACCTTGGTTGTGTGAGGTACAATAGGATCGTCACAAGGAAGTGCATCATCCTCACACAAAATGCTGGGATTAAAAAACGTCGGAGGCTCGTCATCTTTAACAGTGACGTTTATTGATTCCATAACCTTGGATCTGCTTAGGTTAAAAATTTAGTATGATCTACTTGTCGATGAATATCCTAATGGAATTCCCTCATCACTCCGGGAGTCAAACTTTCCTAATTTCTCTCTATCCCTGAGAATGTAGCAAGTAATCCTAAAAACACGAAAATATGAAAGGTTGGGATTTTTCCCTATCCACAACTCATATGGTGTCTAAAGTGTGTGTGGACGAAGATACAACCTATTCACCATGTGGCACGCGGCAGACACGACCTCTGACCAAAACCTCCTAGGCACTCTATGTCCAAGAAACATGGATTTATCCATCTCTTGAATCGTTCAATTCTTCCTCTCAACAATCACATTTTACTGAAGAGTTTTCACGATTGAAAATTTGTGTTTGATTCCAAGGCTATCACAGTAAGCATCCACATGCGTTTCCTTAAATTCAGTGTCGTTGTCACTACACATTATATTGATAGTGACCTCGTGTTAATTTTGCATGACACGGCATTTGGTCGTAAGAAACTCTACAACATCGAATTTCTCTCTCAGGAAACCAATTATGGAATAATGAGAGAAATCATCTACCGTCACGAGGATATACCTCTTACAATCTAAACTCTTGGTGCGACTAGGACTCATAAGATCCATGTGAATCAACTCGAGCACACGTATAGTGGTAATGGAATTCAACTTCCTATGGGGACTACAGACTTATTTTCCCAGCTTACAGGGTCCACAAACCATGGAAGTTAGATTTCCAAGTGATGGCAAACCACGTACTAGGTCCTTTTTCGCTAAACGTTCCAACTCTCTAAAATTAACGTGACTTAGGCGTTGATGCCACAGATCCACATAAAAGATCTTGTCACTATTGCAAAGAAATGAGGATTTGGGAAAAATCACATAATAGTTATCTTCAGTCCTCACCCCTTTCAATAGAAGTTTACCAGCTTGATCATTAACGTTACACTCGATCCAATCAAACTTTGCCGTAATGTCATCGTCATATAGCTGGCTAATGTTGAGAAGGTTTTCTTTCAAAACTTTGATGTACAAAATGTTATCTATCTTAGAAAACCCAGGTATCTCTACTATACCTCATCCTACTATGCTAGATTTACTCCCATCTCCAAAGGTGACTTTACCGTCCTTACGATCCTCAAGGTAGATGAAAAATGAGACGTCACTTATCATGTGCTTGGAGCACCCAATATCAAAATACCATTGTGAGGTGTTATGTTATTTAAGAGCAATATGAATAACAAGGTCTTTTTCTTCATGATTAGGCACCCAAGAAGTGGCAACCTTTTGTTTCCCCTTGTCGTTATTAGTTCCAGCCGAATTTTGGAAGTACCACTAATGACAAAGACATCCGTTGGAACTCCTCCATTAAACTATATGAAGTGGTGACTAGAAACTCAATTTGCTCTCTAAGATTAGTAAAATCACTAGAGTGGTGTGACGAAGCATGTATACGTCGAGTCCGACCCAAACTATAGCAATACTCCCTAAGGTGGCCTTTTCTCTTACAATAGGTACAAAAGTACATAGTTTTAGGTCGACCTTGGTTTTCTTTTATTGGTCGAACTCTTATTTGGGGTTTTGGATGACGATGTCCATAAGGATTCACTACAAATCCAGGAACCGATTGCGGTGCAATATGAGACGTGGAAGCACTATCAAAACCTATCCCCTACCTATGACCAAATTCTAAAGTAGAGATGAGGAGCATCTTTCCACATCTGTCCTCAATCTTTACCTTGACCTCCTGGGCTCTTTCAATATCATGAGTGAGTTGGGCTATAAGGGTTTCAAGTTTCTTCCGAGTCTCCACAGATGCAAGGAGATCACTCATAAGACTAGCCACTTGTTTGGTCAAGTACCCTTTATCTTTATCAAAACTACTCTCTTTCTCTCTCTCTCTCTCTCTCTCTCCAAAAACTCTCTCTCAACAAAAATAGTTTTTCTCTCAACACAAACTTTCTACCTCTCTCTCAAAGACAAACTAACGGAGGACTCTTTCTCTAGCGCGGTGATACTAAGAGCTAACCATTTATTTTGTTTTTTAGTTTTGAAGGACTCAACATATAAATCGGTGTGCACGCGTTGCAGGTCACACTATCTCTCACTTGCAGTATCCTTACCCTCACTCACATCGTTTTCACTGTCGAGGTGTCCTTGTGAAGTAGTTTTTTCATCGTCGTGAGGCACACTAGAAGTACTCACATGACTTGCCATGAATACGGTGAAGTTGCATCCACATGGTGATACTTATCCTGAATCCGCCAACTCGACCTCACTATCATCACTAAGGGTGGCATTTAAGGCATATTTGACTTTGCCTTGATGATTTAAATGGGTTGGACACTCGTAAGCTTTATGACCTCTACCATCACACTCATAACACATTTCCTCATCTCTCTTGGGAGTGTCCTTTTCATCTTTGTCAAATTTCTTAACAAATTTACTTTTCTCACAACTCTTTTTATCTTTATAATTGCCATTATTTCTCAGTTTGAGAAATTTCTTAAAGTTTTTAGCAAAAAGGGCTAAATCATTTAAATTAATGTTATATTCAGAATCGGATGACGCTTACCCTCTCTTTTTCAATGACTCCCCTCTCTTTCTAGATGACTCCTCATTCTTTCTAGTTTGGTATTTAAGTGCATCCTTTTTTCATTAGGTTTAACTATTTTTGGGAACATATCAATTTCATATGTCTGAAGGTGTCCTACAAGTTCTTCTAACCTACGAGAGTCTAACACTCCTATTAAATTCATCACATTGACTTTAAGGATAAACTGGGAAGGTAATGATCTTAAGATCTTTTTAAGTACTCTAGTGTCACGCATCTTTTCTCCAAGATTTAAACTTGTATTAACTATATCCGACAGGCGAATATATAATTCATCAAATCTCTCATATTCAAGCATGGAAATAATTTCAAATTAAGTAGTTAAGTTTTGCAGTTTAGAAACCTTAATGGCACTTGTGCCATTATGGGTAAGTTAAAGAACATTGCATGCTTCTTTTGACGTGGTGCACGTCATTATACGTCAGAACTCATTCGAACCATTGTGATGTTTCATGCATGAGGCGGACTATTGGAAAGGAAATTGAATGCCATTCGAAGATTCATTGAGCTTTTTCTCTGATGATAAAGTTGACTGGGGTCAAATCGGGGCTCGAGAGCAACCGGTGGCCTCCAAATCAGTTTTTTACAGTAAAATGGTCTGTTCGTTAGAACCGTTATGCCATTTTTTGCAAAGGGCGAATCGTTAGAAAGGGGGGTCAGTTCCCTTCAAATTTTATTGAGCTTTCACTCTGATGATGGAATTGACTGGAGTCAAACGGGGCCCGGAGGTGCCCGGTGGCCTCTAGATCGGTACTCGATGTGGGACCTAGGGTCCATGATGAATGGGAAGGTGATAGGGACCTAAGGAGAGACTTAGGGGTCCTAGAATTTGATGTTTACTTGAGCCTTTGCCTTAATATCTTGAAACACACGTCCATGAACCACACTAGACGGGTGTGTGCCCGGGTCCCTCAACCCCTAGCCTTGCCACCACGGAGGTCTATTAAATACACACTCGGTCAACCCACCGTTGACATACGCCATTCGACATGGATCAAGGTGACAAATTGATCATGTACAGGCGACGAGTGGATGCGTTTCGACGATGAGGGTGAGAGAGATGGAGCAGTGTCATCCTTGTCTACCGCCTTCCCCTTTCCCTTACATGAGGTGGACCCCAAGTGATGCCTCGTATACTCAAACATATTGAGGACCGTCACCTCCAACCTTTCTAACTTATCACTATGGGTGTCCACCTTACGATCCAACCCGGTGTTGGCCATCTCAATCCCGATGAGCATTGACTTCCCCACCTAAGAGCTCACCCCCTTGTCATTCGCCCCGAGCACTTGGCTTAGTGCATCCGTAGCCAACGATGCCTTGTCAGCATCAGACTGGGAGTTTTGCACTTCCTTAAGCTTTGCCTGAAACGAAAAAAGTACACGATTAGTTAAGTTAATAAAAAAATTATAACGTAATTAAAAAAATTAAACAATTACACAATATTTTGTATAACTTACAATCGTGGTTGCTACGCTCGGGGAGACCTCTTTATCCTTGCCCTTCTTTATTCGAATTGCTATATGGGTATCGAGCCTATATGGCCTACCCCCAGGGCCACTCCATGTCGCTTGAAATAAAATAATGTAGAATTAGTAAGGAATGCTAAATTAAAATAACATAAAACTAAAGTTAAAGAAAAATAAAAAAGTACTATCTTGTTTTCCACCTCGGCGTAAGATGTACGCCCAGAGTAGTGCTCGTCAACATTTTTGGCCCGATTTGCCCTCCCCGATTAACGAGATGTCAACTGTCGATCCTGGATCTCATTGTCGACAAACTACTGTAAGCTTTGTAATGAGATCGGCTCCTTTGACGGTACGGTGTCACATACTCTCAATATGGACTCCTGGTCCTACCCAAAGGTACCATGCCCGCATGTTTTTCTTCCACGTTTTGAATTTATCTCTCAATTGTTCGAACTTGGAGTCACGAACATGTGAGGGCATGCCGAATTGGTTCTGTCAATCAAATACAAACAAAAAATAAAGTAAGTTTTAGTTGTATTTATATTATAAAATATAATAAAATATAAATATAAATACAAAATAAAAATTAAGTGAGTAACTACCTGTAGTGCCCCCCAGATGGCCATCTTGAGCTCGTGTGGCACCTTCCTTCAATTTGTGTACCCCGGGTCGATGATCGTCTTGAGAAAATCTAGGGCCCTAGCCTGTAAGGTCGTCTTATTCTCGATGACGGACCCCAATTTGCCCCATTTTGGGGGCCTAGTGGAAGACAAGACTTCCTCACCTCCACTACCGTGATGCCCTGATGAAGACATTTCCTGCAAAAATTGTTGTTATTAGTACAAACATGTCTATGAGAAAATAATCAAATCCAAATGAATATATCTATTGTACAAGTTAACCTCATTATAAATCTAAATATCGTTTCAATATCGGGTCATGCATGGACTTTTAATTAATGCTTAAATTGATTAAAATCCAAATTAACATATTCATTAACCAGAAAACTAATTTCGATTCAAATTCGATAATAACAAAGCACTAGAAGAATACTAGTTAATGACATTATAAATCTTAATATTGTTTTAATATCGGGTCATGTCACAGACTTTGAATAAATGTTTAAATTGATTAAAATCCAAATTAACATATTCACTAACCAAAAAACCAATTTTGATTCAAATTCGATAATAACAAAGCACTAGAAGAATACAAAGCACTAGAAGAATATGAGAGTGCGCTTGCATTTAATAGCCAAACTTATTTAACTACACTTTAGTTTTAGCACCAGTTTTAATTAAACCCTAAAACATGCATCTAAATGATTGAAAGCGATAAAATTATCTAACATGCAAACCAACAATCATAAAAACAACTTTGAGGAAAAATACCCGGTAGGGGTAAAAGCTTTTATTTCACTTTAATGTAAACCTCAACTTACATGTACATAGATGAAATACAGCTTTCGTTGACAACGAATACCCATAAGAACCGGTTCAATGTCTTCATCAAGAGATCCCTCAAGAGCTCCAAGAGTCAGAAATGGAGACAACCTTTCTTCTCCACAATATTTACTCCAAGAATGTGTAATATGAGTAAATAGGTTTAACAATGATTCACATACATGATTTGAGATGTTTGGGTGAATCAAGAAGGTTTTTATCCTTAAACTATGAGGAATTAAATCGCAGTAGGTTTGTAAAAGGCGGAGTTCAAAGGTATTACGAAATACCTAATGAGAGCAGGTATTTATAGAAGAATAAAAACTTCAAGGCGGCACTTTATTGTTAGAACGACATTGACATGTCATTAGATCAAGCAAGGAACGACCTAAGAAATATCCTATTTAAAACCAAAACAGTGAGTAGTCATTTTATGCACTGAAGGAACGAGGCATCTCGCGACCTCTTCGCACGACATGTACATGTCATTTGAATGACTTTAAACAAAAAAACTATATTTTAAATAGCTAGCCTTGTTTTGATAAAATACGAACTGTTATTAAAAACGTTTAAAAACTCCCAAATATTTACGTGGACATTAATAACTCCAATTAAACATTATACCTTTAGCATAGTGGAGTTAGTGGAGACCGGTTGAAGATGCACGACGCATGTTGAAGATAATGGGTGTGTGTTGATGATGCATGATGCTAGATATTCAGATGATGAAAGTCATGGTTGAATGTGTGAAGACGTGCCGATTATAGCGGTATACAACATATTAATGGTGATCTAGGATAACTCAGTAATTCCTAGATTCTAGAAGAACATTTATAACATCATGTCCATACAGAATACAAGTTAACAACATTATAAATCTAAATATTGTTTCAATTTCAGGTCATATCCACAAAAACTGATCAAGTCCAAATGAATTAAAAGCATTAAAATGTCATCTGGTAATAATAAAGCACTAAAATAATAAACGCTGGTGGTTATTACAAATAATTGGAATACTTATTACAAATATAAAAATTATTTTAAATTCGGGTTATCATCTAAAATGGATTGAAATTCGGTAGGAGCAGCCAAGTCATCCACACTACTGTTTAAATGCTTTGACACATGTAGGAAGATTGACCACGCCTTGTTGTTGATATACTCCGAGTAAAACACTTGCTTGACCTCTTGAAAAGTATAAAAAAAATGGCTCATCCCTCACGTGTTCTTTCCTCTTTAACTTAGACAGGTCAACCATGATCAAATTGATGTCAGGATCAACTTTACAAGATTTTTTAGAATAGGATTGGACCCTTTATTATTTAAAATTTTTGTAGAAAAACCCTACCATGGTGGCTTATACAAACTAGAGAAAATTTTATCAAAATCAAAGAAAATTATTTAACTAATATAAAGGATAGTAATGCTTACTTATCCAAATTATAGAATCCTCTAGGAGGATGAGGAAAGTATTTGGATTAATTTAAAATAGAGAATGATTGAGATTGAATCCCATGATTAGCTAGTCTATCAGCAACTTAGTTGGCTTCTCTAAAATAGTGGCAATATGAAGTAGAGATGTTGAAGATTTAGAGCTCATAGATAATGTCAATTAAGGACGAGGGAGGTTTTGGGATGATTAATAAGAGAATATCAACCACCAAATTGGAATCAGATTCTGTCAATGTGAGACATGATAAGATCCAAGCACATCTTCATTCCCCTACAAATTGCCAAACATTCAGCTCTATTGTTTGAAATAACTCCTTCCAAAGATGAAAAGGCTTGAATAATATTGCCTTGATGGTCCATAATAATGCCCCCTGATCCTGATATACCAGGATTATTCTTCAAAGCTCCATCAGTGTTGAGTTTAAATATACCAAGCATAGGCCTCAACCATTTCACAATCAAGTAATATTTAGGATAAGAACAAATTTTGAGATTGAACATTTTAATGATATCCCCATAATTAATAGTTTGAGAATGAAATGAGATATTTGAAGAACAAACTTTAACCAAGTTGATAACATTATTCTTGAAATCCATTTGAACTCCTTCATATAGGCTTTGATTTTTACTATTTTAAATTTCTTATCCCAGGAAGAATAGATAATAAGAACTGTAAGAAGTCCAGTTTGTGCTTACTGAGCCACCAAGAATTAAGCATTTGATTCATAGAGCTGAATGAAATTTTGAGACCTATCATATTAGTAAAATGATTCCACATAACAGAAGTTATAGGTCATTTAATGAAAAGATGATGCAGAGATTCCAAGTTCTTATGACAACACTGACATTTAAAAGTAAGATAAATACCTCTATGTTGAACAGCTACTTCTAAAGGGATAATTTTATGGAAACATTTCCATAAAAAATAGAAATTTTAAGAGGAAACCTGGAAATTCATATTTCATTGTAGAGATAGGAACTGGATTTTGAAGATCTGATGAGGTGTCAAGTTGATTTGGAACAGAAATAGCCTTAGAGAGTGGGAGTCCAGACCTTTTTATCATTAATTTCTGAGATGTACATGTTTTTCTCTTCTCTAACCTCTTGAATCCTCTTTTTGGAACTTTATCCTCCTTTTTTGAAAGGTTTTGTATTTGGAAAGAAATAACTCTAACCATAGACTTCTAGATGAAATGGTATTCCACCAGAGCTTCATGCTTTGAGTCTTGCATATATCTTCAAATAACTGGAATCCCAGACCACCTTCTTGAGTAGGGTAGCATAATTTCTCCCACTTTAACTAGTGCATTCCTTGAACATAGTCTTTAGACGACCCCCCTAAAAATTGTTGAACAGGTCATGGATGATGAAAATAGTCTTTTTGGGAAGTTTGAGGGCTGCCAAAGTATGAATAGGAATATAATTCAGCACTGAATTAATGAGATTCCTTCTACCTTTAAAAGAAAGAAAGTTTTCCATCTATTAAGCTTGGATCTGATTTTTTGAATCATCTCATCATAGTATGAGTGTTTTTTTCTCCCAAAAAAATAGGGAAGCCCAAATATTTTAAGGGAATACTCTTGGATCTTCTAGTACTCATAGAGGAATGAACTGTAAAGCTTCTCGTTGAGAAGTTAATCCCTTGGCTAGTAGCTTTCTCAAACCTTTTTAAGAATTTCATGAGATTATTAAGACTATAAGATCCACCATTACAGAAGATAATTGAATGATCATTAAAACTAAGATAATTGAATGATCAGTTAAACTAAGGTTATTGATAGTAGGACAACCCCTAGGATGAGTGTAAGGTTTAATATTTCCAGTCAGTAGCAGATTGTGAATACATTTCTTAAGAGTTTCAGTAACTAAGACAAATAAATTTGGAGATAAAGAATCTCCTTGTTTTAGGCCTTTAAATGATTTGAAGAAGCATGAGACTTGACCATTAATAATTATGGAAAACTAATTATTAGAGATTCATCTCCAGATTTTGTCAATCCAAACTTCTGAGAAGCCAAATTTTCTAAGAGTTTTATTAAGCATTTTGAAATATCTAGTTTGATGACCACATTCCCTCCATAAATTTTCTTTATTATCCAATTCATTATATCTTGGGAAAGAAGAATATTCTCTGTGAGTTTCCTTCCCTTAATGAATCTTTCTTGAGAATTGTCTATAATAAGAGGAAGAACTTGGGATAATCTAGAAGCTAGAATCTTGGTCACAATCTTAAAATAGAAATTACAAAGGTATATTGGTCTGAAGTCTGAGCAGGTGTAAGGAGTTTTGGATTTTGGGATGAGGATTACGTTTGAGCTAATCCAACTCTTAGGGAATTCATCACCTGAGAAAAAATGATTAATAGCTTTTAAAGTATCAACTTTACTAATCTCCCAATAAGATTGGTAAAAGTGAATATTAAAGCCATCAGGATCGTGTGACACCCCGCCTAATTAAACATCGGGTGATCAGGCCTTTATTAAATTAAAACAGGTTTCTCAAATGGTTCATTCTTAGCATCACTGTCGAAAACTTTTTAATTACTAAACCCATAAGTAAAATTAGACCGGTGCCAAATTTTATCTTTCTTAAAACAGATAAATCAACCATACGGAACAAAGTAAAAATAATCATGTACTATAACCCAATCAACAAAGTAAAAGTACAACAGAACAAAAGTATTACCGAATAAACCATCGGCTAAAAATCCCAAACAACAATAGGATAACCACTAGTCTGAAACTAACATCTGAGACTAAAACCGGAACACAAGTCCATACATAGAATAGTGTGAGATCCTGTAATAGATCTGAATGAGAGATATCGTCTAGTCAAAATCCTGTAAGCATCCACTGTGCTACAGCTTCGAGTCCCTGGAAGGAAATCATCATACATGGCGTCCCTGTGGCTGGATACCTAAAAGGTTTTGAAAATATTTTATAGCAAGAGTTAGTACTCAAAACATTTTGAAAATATTTAGCAAGCGTTTATCACAATATAAAATGCGGTTATTGATTGCACATGTTAGGTTCTCGTACACTCTCTTGAGTTTACTCACCCCTCATCTTTTGTGCACACCTAACGTTCTACACTTAGCCTACCTAGCCATATCTTCAAAGCTATCTAGGACTAAGTAATCATCTGAACTTATCTATACTTAAGTTCTCATATTTCCCACACCATACATTCATTACATTAACATCTCATGAAGGTTAATAAATACCTAAGTAACATTTCCTCTATGTTATGTTTCAAAACTTCTCATTTAGTTTCACTACTAAATTTCGACGATCATCACATTTTCTATCTTCTCACTTTTAAAATTAAGTTTCACTACTTAAGTTACTAATTAGATATTCTCTATCTAACGTTACACTTCGCAATCTAAGTTTCACTACTTAACTTACCAGTTCAGTATGTATCTATGCATACATAATATATATCAATCTACTAATACACAGAAGTAAAATATCATCAAGTATATATTTCACACACAATATATACTAAACATCAGTCATTACTATTTTGCCCTTTTTATACACGTAAAGGACCCTTGGTTCAGAATGATTCATCGACCCCAAGTAAGAATTGGTTCGGAATGATACATCGACCCCAATTATTAATATACACAAATTATAGCTCGGACTCTTTCATCACGCCACCAGTTCAAAGGGTTGGTTCGTCATTTTACATCGACCCCAAACATATACTAACACTATGTTAGTTCGGAATGTCACATCGACCCTAACATAGTTACTTTAGGTATAAATCTCTCGACCTAAAAGATCATATAATTCAGTAGGTACACGCCCGACCTATTAATTATATACGTACAAAATATTTTAATCTCTTATATTTACCGTACAAAGTTCGCTTTACGATTTATCTTATTAATCGCATTTATTTGAGTATTCACACAACTGTAAGGGTCCTATTTACCCCTCACATACAATTTCAGTAGTTATTACTTACCCTACTAGTCAATTATTTAAATTGAATTTACCTCACCTCGTAACTCAATTCTGAATACCCCGATACTCTACTAAATTGGATTATTTTTGTCGGTCCATAATCCAAGCCCTACACCCAATGGCCTTATCGGACATCAAAAATATACCTACTAGTCTTATTCTCACTCCCATATAAGTATAATATAAATCCTAGGGTACTCACTCATTCCTGGAAATCAACGAAGACGTAAACACAAAAAATTCGGGAAAAATAGCTTGCGTTGATCGATCGACTGCTGGGTTCGATAGATCGACCTAGTCGATCGATCGATCGATCGATCGAACAGGGACAGACGCAGTTCATCTTCTTCATCAACCTTTTCCTCCATTAACAAATCTCCAAACTCCATTATAGTCCACCAAACTTCTACCCAATGATCCTAACATGTTTCCACATATACTAGGATAATTTCTAACGTGTCAAATACATCAATACTCCAATTCCTTTAAAGAAATAGTGAATTAAACCTAGAATTTCTTGAAACCCTAGTTATGGTGTTCTTACCATATTTTCATTCAAAATCCTGATTTTATTCCGAAATAATCATCAAGTGTAATCTGAATATTAATCCTCTACATATGTTAAATCATTCTACATGCGATTCCTATCCCAACATGTATAAATACCATTATTCTCCTATCAAGATATTGATTTAAACAAAACTATTCAAAAACCCTACACATGGGTATTATAACTTTATAATTTTTGCAATAAACAACTTGCCTTATGATCAGTAGGGTCGTATTTTGTGGTTGTTGTTGATGATTGATGATTTTCATCCTTTAATCCTTCTTCCCCGACATGTTGATAGTGAAAATCTCCTTTGAATCCTTCCCACTTCTTTCTTTTGCCTTAGAAAATTGTGTCTCTCTTCTCTCTAATGGTATTGGTGTTGTCATGGGTGTTCTAACCCTAAACCCTCTTTCATATGGCTGATAAAAAGCTCTCAAATTCGTAGGTCTCCATACCCTCTCATATTAAAAGACCAAAATGCCCTCGAACGGTCTCGGGTTAGTCCAAAATTACCCCGAGACTCAACTAGTACCCCGGGTATACTATTTTGACTAATTTGACCCTTCCGAACTCATCTGTGACCTCGAAATTATCATTTGAGTCACTTAAAAATATTACTCGTTCTCATCCCAACACGGTCTACACGCGTTAAGTAATTACTTACCACTCGCACTAAGTAAATATAATTAGGTAATATAAATCGATATATATCTCTTGATTAATATTCCCTAATTATAATATTTAATAAATCTCATTAAATTACTCCTCTTACGTAATTTAAATTAAGTCGTATTTTTTCATTTAATTCACCCATTAAATTAAATAGACTATTCAGAAATACGGGGTATTACAGATCGGCACTACTTTCAGCATTAAGCTCCATAATATCATTCCAAACTTCAATTTCATTAGGATATGCATCCAGGATTTGGGACTGATCAAGAGATATTTTAGACTCTATATTTATGAGAATAAAGTCTTCACCTTCAATAGAATCTTCTTTCATATTGGATTGAAAGAAATTAATGAATTTCTCTTTCATATTCTTCAAATATTCTATCCATAAACCATCTCTGTTATTCACTCTATGGATCATTACAGAAGAATTTTTGGATTTTATAGATGGATGAAAGAATTTTAAATTATTATCTCCCTCCAAAAGCCATTTGCCACTAAGATTCTGGCTCCAATAGGATTCTTCATCACTTAAAGCTCCCATTAGTTTGATTTTTCTACAGACAAATTATGCATATTCAAATCAGAAGGTTCTTCTTGAAATAACTTCTCAATACCATCAACTTCTATTTCTAGAGATTTCACAAGATGAAAAATGTTCTAAAATGTAGCTATATTCCAAAGCAGTTGACTGGACATCTAGGGGTAAAGCACTGTTTCGGTGCGGGCCGCGAGGGCGGTACCAAATAGAGGCAAACTCTGAATACAAGAAATGACCTCAAAATAGAGTCTTGTATCATCCAGCCCACGCTCTCAACCCAGCTTCTATGAATCCATGGAAGTTTGCATTTATCACATAGAAAAAGCCACAAGCACTCAGAAAAGGGGCAAGATTTTAACTTTTCAAACTCTGTCTATAACTCACTAGAGGCCCGGGAAACAAAGAGAAGATGTGTGCGAACGAGATATCCAGCAACAAGAAGAAGGAAAAGGGGGGCCTAGATCCTTTAGAGGAAGCAGAAGCACTAGAACACATTCATCAGAGTTCAAGGGGGAATAGAATCAAATAAAAAACGATATCCTTAGCATATAGGACGAGATCTTAGGAGAGGGAAATAAGCGAAATTTTATAATCCCAAAACCTGCCCGACTGTGAAACAAATTCAGCACTTGGTTGATGGCCAACGCATTACGCACGGAGCTATCTACAAAAATGAGCACATCATCATCATATATTATATGATATGAGAAAAGGCAGGTCTTTTTTAAGTCTTTGTGATTTATTTAAGAAGCATCTTGTGACACCCCGCCTAATTAATTATCGGGTGATCATTTCTTAATTAATTAATTTCAGAATATCAAGTTGGTACAGATAATGCATCACTGTCAAAAAATCAAATTTTGATTTTAAGAATACTAACCACCTAGTATTTAAAAAGGGTGATGTCCAAATTATATCTTATTACTAACCAATATCAAAAGAATACCAACAAATACCATGCATCAGAGTAATATAAATAAAGTCTAACTGAAGTAAAATAAATTATTGGAGTAAAACACATCCAGATACAATCCCACACAATAAACCCAATAAAAGAAAATCAAGTCTAAGAGAGAATTTAAAACAACTAAATCTCTGAATGTAAACAGAAGAAGGGACGACATGTCCAACAGAATAGATAACTGAAAAGGGACAATAGGCTGAATTGTCTACTAGCAATTATCATGCAGCTTCCACAGCAGCTACAGTAGGGCAACTGAATATATTCTCCTAAGGCTAGTGTCTTTGTGGATGGGAACCTAAAATAATGGAACAATAGAAAGATATACAGAAAAACGGGTCAGAGCCCGAGTTGAAAACAATTTAAAATAACAAGTGCTTAAATTCATTCAATTAGCATAATTATTATTCAAGTTAACTTAGCGTACTCATTTGCTATACTTACCCCTTGATCTAGTGTGCACGCCTAACGAGCCTAGCTACCCATACTAGCTATGATACCCTGACTGTATACTAAATATATACTATTATACTGGAAAGACTCCCTAAATAACTCAAAGTCGGCGTACTTAAGATTTAGATATAGGTTTAGAATTACTCTAGTTTATTCTCATATTCTTCTAAATGCCCAGCTGATAATACCATAAGTACACATTTAAAATAGAGTCATCAACATAAGACACCAAACAGGAGTTCGGTATACACAAATTATTCTCTTTATGTATACATGTCAATATATATATATAAATGTAGCAATATTTCACCCCTGGTTGACAAACCCTTAGTGCTACGCATACTCGACTATCTAGTCCCATTGCAACGCTCACGCATAGGGGATAATAGGTCCAATCTCTCGAGAACCAATAAAAACATAAACACCTATTGGAGGCGAACATAGTCCCAAGCCAATGGGTTACGCACATACCTACGCACCCATACGACCGTCATCACTATCATTCTCACGGATAGCTCGTACCTAGGTTCCATGATATAGTGGTACGACTCTAAATCCCCCAAAGGCATACAAGATCCGGTCGTCCACAATGCATTAACCTCCGTTCGATAGCCAGTAGCTAGGTATGTCATACACATAATATTTTAAGCAATAAGCATACACACAACTTATATAAATTCAATGGCTTTCTCGCAGCCTAGTATTCGTAGTACGTATAATATATATCCTATTATACCCCGTACCTTATTCGTATGTATTCTCCCTTGTATTTTCGCATCTCTATAATTTTATGAATTTTCATACCTTCCGAGGGTCGACATATTCTCCGCTCACTAATAATTATAAATTTTAAGTCACTCGACATTCATACAGGTTTAACACTCATTTAAATAGGCCTACGGTAAGTTTGAAACAAAAATCAGGTCTTAAATGTCATTCTGAAATCTCGTTAGAAGACCCAAGAAATCTCGTTCGAACGAGGTTGTTCGAATGAAGCCCCCCCCCCCCCCCCCCTCTTCGGACGAACTACCAAACTCGTTAGAAGGTCCACTGGAATCTCATTAGAAGTCTCGTTCGAATGAGGCCGTTCGAATGACCTGGGCCGGACTTCTAACGAAATTTCCGCAGTTGTCTAGTTCTTCTTCAAAGTTCATTTTTCTATATTTTCTCCTCTACAATCTCAATCTCAACCTAAACCCATTCCAACCCAAGTACAAGGTTTCCAAACTACTCTAAGTCACCCTAGAACACTTCTTAGCACAATATAGGGGTCAAATTCTTCTAATCATCAAGTAAAATTCAACAAATTCCTAAATTTTCTCATGAGTCATATTAACATAAATTCAGAAGTATTAATCTATAAAACCCCATTTTTATTTCGTGATTAACATTTAATTCACCAAATTTCACATTCCTATTAGGGGAAAAATCCTCTACATGCAAACCCCCATCAAATTTTTAAGATTCCTACACAATCTCATCATATGTAAACTAAATTTGGTATTAATAGTTCTAAAACCTCAACATATGATAACACGAATAATAAATGCTAAGAGAAATAGCAAGATAATCACTTGCCTTAAAATGAACTTCTGATTTGCGGGTTGAAATTGGTATGGGAACGATCCTCTTGACAAGATCTACGTGCTGGTGTACTTTTTGGTTTGAAAGCTTGAGTTCTTGGCTTAGGGCTCTAATGCAGTCTTCTTCTTCTTCTTCCTTAGTTCTCTCTCTTTCTCACGTAGGTTGAAACTAATAAGCCACTAACCCTAAATGCTTTTAACTAAACTCAATTTTCGTCCATTTAATTACCCAAAAATTCCAAAAGACCAAATTACCCCTCCGGGGTATCGTTTTGGGCTAAAATGTCCCGGACTCCAATTTAAATACCCAATTAGTGTTTTCTGACTATTTTGACCCTTCTAGACACTCTGGATCACTCAAAATAGTCATCCGAGTTATAAAAAAATAATTTACCTTTTAAACCCCCAATTACATACTAGTGACGCGACTCATACGCGTCCCAAATATCTATAAAATAACTGTCGTGTATCTCATTTTTGGCCATAATATTATTTTAATAAATACTAACTCTCATCATTATCATAAAATCGGATTAATTACAATTTAAATCTTCTCCCTTTAATTTAATTAATCCCCATTTTCCATAATTTCATAAAAATAAATATGCGTAAAAATACAGGGTATTACATACTTCCCCCCTAATAATAAAATTTCGTCCCGAAATTCAGAAAAGAATATATATATATATATATATATATATATATACACCTGGAAAGAATAACTCACGCATGTCATCCTCGCGCTCCCAAGTTGATTCCTCAACTTCCTCTCACTACGGTCTAGAATAGCAATTGGCCCCTCCTCGTAGGAGCTATCAAGCTGTAATTATATCTCCTCCAAATCAATGTGGGTGTGAGCCAAATCATCTCGAAGAAATCTCCTCAGTGAAGATATATGGAACACGTCATGGACTCTATGCAAGTGCTCCGGTAACCCAAGTCTATAAGCAACTGACCCAATCCTCTCGATAATAGGGAATGGCCCTACATACCCAGGTGCCAACTTTCCCTTTTTCACAAAACGCATAACTCCCTTCATAGGAGACACCCGAAATAACACCTGATCTCTAATGCTGAACTTACGAAAATACCATTTGGCATCAGCGTAGCTCTTTTGTCGATCTTGAGCAACCCGAATACGGCTCCGTATCAACTTTATCATCGCCGAAGTATCCTGAATCACTTCCGGACCAAGTAATTTGTTGTCCCCCACTTCTAGCCAACATGCTGGGGAACGCCAAGGTCTGTCATATAGTGCCTCGAATGGAGCCATAGTGATAGTAAACCGGTAGGAGTTGTTATAGGCAAACTCCACCAGTGGAAGGTACTTCTCCCAGCCTTCGCCAAATTCAATGATGTATATACATAACATGTCCTCCAAAATTTGATTCGTCCGCTCGATCTGACCATCCGTCTGGGGGTGATAGGTTGTGCTCAATCGTAACTTCGTGACCAATGCCTCCCCGAAAACTCTCCCAAAATCTAGGCACAAACACTTTATCTCTGTCAGACATGATATTGAGAGGTACTCCGTGGAGTCTCACTATCTCTGCTATGAATATCTGGGCATATTGTCCTATGGTGTAGTCTATCCTGGCTGGCAAAAAGTGGGCTACCTTGGTCAGGCGATCCACTATCACCCATATCGAATCGTGGCCTCTCTATGATGTAGGTAATCCCGTGATGAATTCCATGGAAACTCTCTCCCATTTCCGTATAGGAACCTCTAATGGCTGTAGAAGTCCCGTCGATCTCTGATGTTCCACCTTTACCAACTGACAAGTGGCACATTTTGAAACAAACTTTGTAATATCCTTCTTCATCCCGCTCCACCAGTACTGTCTACGCATATCTTGGTACATCTTATCCCCGTCAGGATGTACCAAAAATCGAGAATCATGTGACTCTGTCATCACCTTGTGTCACAAATCTTCACCCTCGGGAACAACCAATCTCCCATTGAAACATAGACCCCCGTATGAACCCACGGTGTAAGACTCATCCCCCTTGGCTAGAAGCTTCACTATCTGACTTTGGCAGAACGGATCATCTGCCTGGCCTGTACTACTCTCGTAATAATCTGGGGCGTAACCGTCATCACAAATATAAATAATCGAGCCACCGTATCCTAGTTCCCTAACACCTTCTATGTCACTTTCCACGCCTTGGCCACCTCACCGACTGGCCTATGGTTCAACGCGTCTGCTACCACATTAGCCTTCCCCGGGTGGTATTAGATATCAAATTGATAATCCTTCACAAACTCAAGACACCGACATTTACGCATATTTAACTCCTTCTACGTGAAGAGGTACTGTCATGACTTGTGGTCCATGAATAAATTAAATTTCTCCCCTAGGAAGTAATGTCTCCAAATCCGGAGTGCAAACACCACCGCCGCCAACTCTAAATCATGGGTGGGGTAGTTCCTCTCGTGAGGCTTAAGTTTACGGGAAGCATAAGCTATAGCCTGATCCTCCTGTTGCAGTACACCTCAAAGTCCTAACAAGGACCCATCAGTGTAGACTAGATACTCCACTCCCGACATGAGTAATGCTAACACTGGTGCTGAGGTTAACTTATCTTTCAACTCATCAAAGGCTAACTGACAGGTGTCACTCTAGATAAACGGCACCCCTTTGCGAGTCAGGTGTGTCAAAGGACGTGCTATCTTTGAAAACCCTCGAGTGAACCTCCCGTAGTACTCGACTAAACCCAAGAAACTGCGTATCTCAGTTGGAGTCGTTGGTTGTACCCACTCCCTCACTGCTGACACCTTCCCCAGATCCAAGGATATACCTCTATCGGAGATGATATACCCCAAAAACTGTACCTCCTTCAGTCAAAACCCATATTTATCGTATTTTACGTACAACTCATGCTGGCGTAGTGTCTGTAAAACTTACCTCAAGTGCTCGACATAATCCCCCTCGGTCTTGAGTAAACCAAAATGTCATCTATGAATACGATGATGAACTTGTCCAGGAACTCTCTGAACACCCTGTTCATCAAGTCGATGAACATGGCTGGGGCATTGGTTAGCCCGAAAGGCATTACCTTGAATTCATAGGAACCATATATCGTCAAGAAGGCAGTATTCAACAAGTCCTGCTCCCTGATACGTAGCTGATGGTATCCCAATCTCAAATCAATCTTCGAGAAGAAAACCGCTGCTCTCAATCGATCGAATAAGTCATCGATTCGAGGCAACGGATATTTATTCTATATCGTGACTTTATTCAACTCCCGCTAGTCAACACATAACCTCAGAAATCCATCCCTCTTCTTAATGAATAGTACGGGAGCACCCCACGGCGATGTACTCCTACGGATAAACCCCTACCCCAATAACTTCTCAATCTGGCCACGTAACTCCCTCATCTCTGTTGGAGCCATACGATAAGGTGCGCGAGCTACCGATCAAGTATCTGGCGCTAAATTAATAATAAAGTCTATCTCTCTACTCGGTGGTAACCCCAGAATCTCCTGAAACACATCAGTAAACTCTCGAACAATAGGAATTGAATTAAGCGGTACCATAACCTCCGTAGAGGTCTCCTCTATATAGTATAAATGAGTGAACGATCCTCCCTCAGAGCGAGGCATCGCCACCAGAAATATCTCCTGCCCGAGTATGGAAAAAACTATACTCTTACTATAATAATCAATCATGGACCTATACCTAACAAGCCAATCCATACCCACAATCGCGTCATACTCGGACATGTCTAATACGAGCATGTCAGTGGGTAAGATAAACCTCCCAATATCAATAAAAGAAATAACGGAACCCCTACTCAACGGAGAATCCACACAAGTAATCGTACTCTCTGTTGTATCAAATAATACTAAAATACGTGCAAACCCCTTGGCAATAAAATAGTGTGTGGCTCCTGTGTCAAATAAAATGCGCCCCAAAGTCCCCTGGATAGAAAACATACCCTCAATCGTTGGCGGTTCCTATGGGACTGCAGCCTAGTGCATATTATAGAATCGTCCATACTGAAGTTGCCCTTGCTGAACTGGGGCGGCTGGAATGGGTGGCAGTGCTGCCATCTGTGGAGGTGCTAGGAGAGCTGTCGGAAATAACGATCTATGGGGTTCCTGACGAACACCCTGCTACTGCTGCTGGCCTCTACCCTTCTGAGGAAGTCCTGGCATTTGTGGCCAGTGTTGCCACACGTGAAATATCTCCCTGGGAAGGGTCCTCCCCTCTGTCCCTACTGTCCCTGGCCCTGATGGCCATTACCACCCATCCCTTGGCCATTTTGGCCCTGCTGCTGGCCCTGCTGGACCTGATGGATGTGTTTGCCCTGATGGCCATGTCGAAAGCCTCTCTGCCCATGTCTAATACCTCCTGACCTTAACCTCTTAGGATCCCCTTGCTGGGAACCCTGATCACTGCCTACGCTGACCCTGAACTGCCTGTGCCCCAACAACACCATTCCCTCTTGCCCTGCCCTGCTGACTGGATTCTCCCACTTTTTTAACCTCATACAAATAGAAGCAGTGGTCTTGGCAGTGGAGTAGTGTTGCGTTGATCACATCTGAATAGGTGGCCAAGGAGATATTGCCTATTAAATCCTGGCGCATCCTCCATGTTAACCCATCCATAAAGCGCTGAATATTTTCTCTTTGGTCGGGATCTCACTCGGTACAATGTTGAGAAGATTAGTAAACTCCGCCTTGTACTCTGCCACGGTCCTTCCCTCCTACTACAGATTTGCTAACTTTCGAATCATCTTTGCCTGGACAGCCAAAGGGAAGTAAAATAAATGATTGGAGTAAAACACATCCAGATATAATCCCACACAATAAATCCAATAAAATCAAATCAAATCTAAGAGAGAATTTAAGAAAACTAAATCTCTGAATGTAAACAGAATAAAGGATGACATGTCCAACCGAATATATAACTAAAAAATGAGAATAGGTTGAGTCGTCTACTAACATTTATCCTGCAACTTCCATTGAAGCTACAGAACGGAAACTAAATAGAGTCTCCTAAGGCTGGTGTCCCTATGGCTGGGCACCTAAAATAATGGAACAAGAGAAAGATATACAGAAAAACGGGTCAGAGCCCGAGTTGAAAAAAGTTTAAAATAGCAAGTGCTTAAATTCATTATATTAGCATAATTATTATTCAAGTTAACTTAGCGTACTCACTTGAGATACTTACCCTTCGATCTAGTGTGCATGCCTAACGAGTCTAGCTACCCATACTAGTCATGATATCGTGAATGGAAACTAAATACATACTATTATGCTGGAAAGACTCCATAAATAACTCAAAGCCGGCGTACTTAAGATTTCGATATAGGTAGAATTACTCTAGTTTATTCTCATATTCTTCTAAATGCCCAGCTGATAATACCATAAGTACACATTTAAAAATAGAGTCATAAACATAAGACACCAAATAGGATTTCGGTATACACACATTATTCTCTTTATGTATACATATCAATATATATATAAATGTAGAAATATTTCACCACTGGTTGAGAAAACCTTAGTGCAACGCATACTCGGCTATCTAGTCCCATTGCGACGCTCACACATAGGGGATAATAGGTTTAATCTCTCGAGAACCAATAAAAACTCAGACACTTATTGTAGGCGAACATAATCCCAAGACGATGGGCTAAGAACATACCTATGCACCCATACGATCGTCATCACTATCATTCTCACGGATAGCCCGTACCTAGGTTCCATGCTCTAGTGGTACGACTCTAAATCCCCCGAAGGCACACAAGATTCGGTCGTCCACAATGCGTAAACCTCCGTTCGATAGCCAGTAGCTAGGTATGTCATACACATAATATTTTGAGTAATAAGCATACACACAACTTATATAAATTCATTGGCTTTGCCTCAACCTAGTATTCGTAGTATGTATAATATATCCCCTATTATACCCCGTACCTTATTTGTATGTATTCTCCCTTGTATTTTTGTATCTCTCTAATTCTATGAATTTCCATACCTTCCAAGGGTTGACATATTCTCCGCTCACTAATAATTATAAATTTTAAGTCACTCGACGTTCATACATGTATAACACTCATTTAAATAAGCCTACGAGAAGTTTGAAACAAAAATCGGGTCTTAAATGTCATTCTAGAACTCGTTAGAAGACCCAGGAAATATCGTTCAAACGAGATCATTCGAATGAAGCCCCCCCCCCCCCCCACACACACACACACTTTGAACGAAACACCAAACTCGTTAGAAGGGCCACTGGAATCTCGTTCGATTTCTCGTTCGAACGAGGTCGTTCGAACGACCTAGGCTGGACTTCTAACGAAATTTTCACAGTTTCCCAGTTCTTCTTCAAAGTTCGTTTTTCCAAATTTTCTTCTCTACAATCTCAACCTAAACCCATTCCAACCCAAGTACAAGGTTTCCAAACTAATCTAAGTCACTCTAGAACACTTCTTAGCACAGTATAGGGGTCCAATCCTTTTAATCATTAAGTAAAATTCAACAAATTCCTAAATTTTCCCATGAGTCATATTGACATAAACCCAGAAGTAGTAATTTATAAAAACCCCATTTTTATTTCGTGATTAACATCTAATTCACCAAATTTCACATTCCTATTAAGGGGGAAAATCCTCTACACACAAACCCCCATCAAATTTCCAAGATTCCTACACAATCTCATCATAGGTAAACCAAATTTGGTATTAATAATTCTAAAACATCAACATATGTTAACACGAATAATAAATGATAAGAGAAAGAGCAAGATAATCACTTGCCTTAAAATGAACTTTTGATTCGCGGGTTGAAATTCGTATGGGAACAATCCTCTTGACACGATCTACGTGTTGGTTTACTTTTTGGTGTGAAAGCTTGAGTTCTTGGCTTAGGGCTCTAATGGAGTCTTCTTCTTCTTCCTTGGTTATCTATCTTTTTTCCTCTCTTTCTCACGTAGGTTGAAACTAATAGGCCGCTAACCCTAAATGCTTTTAATTAAACTCAATTTTCTTCCATTTAATTACCCAAAAATTCCAAAAGACCAAAATACCCCTCTGGGGTGTCGTTTTGGGCTAAAATGTCCCGGACTCCAATTTAAATACCCGGGTAGTATTTTTTGACTATTTTGACCCTTTCGGACACTCTGGCACACTCAAAATAGTCATCCAAGTAATACAAAACTAATTTACCTTTTAAACCCCCAAATACATACTAGTGACGTAACTAATACGCGTCCCAAAATATTTATAACATAACTGTCGTGTATGTCATTCCCGGCCATAATATTATTTTAATAACTACTAACTCTCATCATTATCATATAATCGGATTAATTACAATTTAAATTTTCTCCCTTTAATTTAATTAATCCCCATTTTCCATAATTTCATAAAAATAAATATGCGTAAAAATACGGGGTATTACACATCTTAGAGGACCTCCCTCTATAGGTTTGGACCAAGAGTGCTCTATCACCTGCTTGCATTAATGGTGGGAGTACCACCTGTTTAAGAATTTGAAAGGTTTTGGTATATTTTTTAGGAGAGTTCTAATGGAAAATAGGAGGGAGGAATGGTTAGAGCAAGACTTATTTAAATGTTTAAGGGAAAATTTTGGGAAAGAATAGTTCCATTCAGTAGACATAAGGATTCTATCAAGCCTAGCACAAATATTTCCTTGATCCCTGAAATTATATCAAGCATATGGGGTTCCTAAGTACCCCACTTCCATAAGACCTGCCTGAAATAAAAAATCATTAAACTCATCTACTATTGCCTGATCAACTTCTCTACCTCCCTTGTTTTCAGAACTATTTGAAACCACATTAAAATCTCCCAACAGTAATCATGGATGACCTTGATAAAGAGACATATGATGTAGTAAAGAATCCCATAAAGGTTGTATATCCCCTCTAGAGCACTTTTCATAGATGATTGAAACAAAAACCTCTGATGCAAGGTAATTGTAATGGATTTAATGAGGAGAGTTTGGTCATCAGCATGAATAAGATCAAAATGTACTCCATACCTCCACATGAACCATACTTTGTTATTGGAATTTTTGTGACATCCCTCAAAATTAATGATTCTACAAAAATCTTCAATATCCATTTTATTTGATTTAGGCTCAAGAATAGCCATAAAAAGAATTTTGTATGATCTATATAATCTTTTGATTCTTCACTTTGAAGGCTTATTAGATAGGCCTCTAATATTCCAAATAATGAAGTTTGTAATTGATAATTTTGAGGTAAATAAGTCGATGCTACCTTTTTAGAAGATCTTTTCAAACATAAGGTCCCCAGGCTTAGGCTTAGGATTCTGTTTCAACTGCCTATTCTTCATCTGGTCTTATCAATCTTCTATTAACTGAGCTTCCACTTGTCGGTTCTTATTGAGGGCTACCATCTTTTTAGAAATTTGCGTTGAAAAGAGGATTAGTTCTTCAATCCATGGGGGAGATTGATCTATCATTTCCACTCCTTTATCAGACCATACCAAAGAATCATGAAGTTTTAACTTGGGAAAACTTGGAAGGTTAGGACCTCTTGGGGATAGGCTAAGGCTTTTAACAGGTTGGATATCTTGGTCTTCAACTTTTTCATCTTGAATATGGTAAATAAAGTTAAATTTTGGAGAAAATTTGGTCTTGGTTGTGAGTTGTTGCAGGCTTTATTAATGGGGTGTTTCTTGAGAAATCTTAAAATTGGTTATTTTGGGGTTGATTTGGAAATCAGTTAAGGATGCAGAATGTGGAATGTACTGGTTTTGAGGAGAATTTCTTGTCATTGGATGGAGGCTTGGGGCTAATAGCAGGGTTACTTAGAGTTGAAAAGTTTTTGAAGGCTCTTGGGCAACTTTGGGAAGGTTTTGAATAGGTTTGGTTTGAAATTTTAATATGACTGTTTGGGACTGATCAAGGTTTATTTGTGGTCATTTTTCTTGTCTTCTTTGATTATTTATGGAAAGGTTGGGTTTGTTAAAAACACCTTTACAGGCATCATACCCTAGCTTTGAGCGTTCTATGCAATATGGAGGGATATTTTCATAAATAATTTTCTGCCAAAATCCATCATCACCACAGCCAATCCAATATCTATTTGTTCTTTATTCAAGGAGGTCAATTTCAACACAAATCCTTTTATGTGCTTGGTATGTTCCTTATTGAAGTAGAGGCATCAAGCTTCAAGGGTCCCCCACCACCTGTGCAATAGAATAAAGATAAGATTTGAAGAAAAAGTGAATTGCTAGGGCAGGTAATGAGAACCAAACTGGCGTAATTGCACTCTCAATATCATGTCTATAATCTGGATTCCATTTGAAACATCTCATTTGGAATCTCCCAAAGTACCATCAATTTCTCAACCAAATACGAGTGAAGTCTTCTTCAGTATATAGTTTGATCAGTATGTGTTTCCGATCAATAAGACCTATATGACAATCTCCTTTCAGGCTCATCGTGTTTAAGGTTTTCCTAATGTCTTCCAGTGGTGGTCTTCCATGTGAGAATTTGCCTACAATGAAAACTTATAGGGTTTAGTTAGTTTTTGAATGTCTGTATGTGAGAAACGTATGGACATTTCTCCTTTATGAGAGGATATTGGAAGCAAAGGTATAGCTTTAGCAGTTGATTGGCCTTTCAAGACACTAGCAAAGGATTTATTAATCTGGTTTGGGGGATCATGAGGTTTGCATTGCATGATTGGATTGGATGTGAAGGTTGCCATGCAACCCTAATTAGGGTTGATGGCGGCTAGAGAGAGAGGCTCGAGTGTTTACCATTGCATTTTTATCCTCAACTCTTACCCAATCACAGTAAAACACAACCTCTGTGAAGCTTATATAGTCCAATTCAAATATATTTCGAATGACACCATAGTAATTCATTTTAGCGTCAACGAGGTTTTTATCTTTGGCGCTCACTCGAAAATAAGTAAGAGCCTGATATGAAATGACTGAGTTTTGTATATTTGTATTTTCCTCGTACACCCTTGCACCAAAAACGTAATCATTCAATCAATACTTTTTCTACTCGTGTGCCATAAACAAGGGTCCAATGGCTAGACGAGAAAGCCTTGATATTGCATCACCCATCTTTAAGAGCTGAGAATATAGATAAATTAAATAGGTTAGTTTTAAATATTTCTTATAATGTGACATTTAATAAGAGACATTTTCATTCTAACTACCTCGTGTGACACCCACAACCTAAATTCACTGTCTGATTGTGTCATTGTTCTTCATCATTTATTGTTCCCACATGCATCATACTTTCGGCATTGATCATAACGAACGTATTACGAAATTAATCATGTATAAAAATTAAAATAATGTAAAAGTTAAAATAATATAAACTTACTTTTTCCATTCTTTAACATCTTCATGTGTGCCAAATAGATAACGAGCTACTTGTTTATGTTGTAAACTCGTTAATTTATCCATCACCTGACCACCCTCATCTACGAACTCATCACTGTTATCCACACTGCTTGGGTGAGGCATAAATTCTCGAGTGTAGATTGATGAATCCATGGTGATGTTTTCATCTGCAATTGATCATTCAATGTATTTGTGTATTCTTGATGTAATCTTTGAAAACTTTCATCAGTATTTTAAATGGATACATACACCCTCGCATAGGTGTATAAACAAGTGAACACTTATGTCAAAAATCAATGGGAGAAGTACTTCTCCAACACATAAATCGCTTTGGTTACCGCTACTTTCCAACCACTATATGATCTCGATCGACTACCTTTTCACATAAAAGTGTGAAGGAGATGCTAATTTTCATAATATCCCTCCACAAATCCTTGTGCTTGGAGGAAAAGTTCTTAAATAATAGAGGAACCAATTGCATGCTCACATGCCAATCATGGGACTTACATTTATGTAAATCATGGGTCGCATAATTCACATTCCTTTGTAAGTTGGATGAAAAATTAGATGGAACCTTCAAATTATATATTATGTCTAAATCACCTTCCTTTCCTCACTCTTCAGAGTAAACGCACCAGGGGGAATTATTGTCATTCCCCTAGTATCTTTTTTTGACCACAGTTGTGGCTTAAGTTTTAACGATTTTAGGTATTTTCGTGCATTTTATCCATCCTTCGAATGACTCCCCCCAAGGCATGTGCCCACGATATGTTTAGTGATGTTCTTATCTATATGCATCACATCCAATACATGGCACACCGGGTTATTCTTCCAATAAGAAAAGTCAAATAAAATTGACCTCCTAGACCATGACTTTCTTGTCCCACTTTCATTCCCAGTTGGAGTCTTCTTATGCTTGACATTCTTCAATTTAGGATTCTTACCTAGCATATTAGAGCCATAATTAGAAGTTTTACTTTTAATTTTTGAACCTGAAAGTTTTCTCATAGGTAGCCTATGTTTAACCCTTCCCGGTAAAAAATTAGAACATTTCTCAAATCTAAAACTATGAGAGCGGGGTAAGAACCTCCTATGACAATGGTATATATTTTTTGCACTAGCATTGAGACATAGAGATTTAGTCTCCTCTCTACAAATAGGACATCCCAAATAACCATGTAATGCACAATCGAATAATGTCCCATAAACTGTAAAACCATGAATTGCCCACATCAATAGAGCTTTTAACGTAAACTCTTATTTTTTTTTAAAGTCAAATGCTTGCACACAATCTTCCCATAACTCAATTAATTCCTCTACCAAAGGATACAAATAGACATCCATGTCTTCACTTGGTGCCTTTGTCCCATGTATCAACAAAGACAACATCAAAAATTCAGGTCTCACACACTCTGAATAAGGGAGGTTAAATAGTGTTAGGATTATGGGTCGTACACTCTGATTGGTGCTTAGATTTCCAAATGGATTGAAACCATCTGTTGATATAACCAAATGAATGTTAAGATGTTCTCGAGCAAAATTTGGATATTCATAACTCATCCTCTTCCAAGCTGTAGAATCAATGGGATAACGCATAAGATTATCCTATACTTCTTTACTGTGAAAAACCGCTTCAATCTAGGCCCAACAGGAAAATATTTCAACACTTTTTGAGGCACTTTTGAGCTTGTGCCTTTCTTGACAGTAGATTGCACATATCTAGGCTAATTACATACCGAACATCGATTGAGATTTTCATACCCCTTTCGGCATAGTATGCAGTTATACACATAATCATGAATTCATTTATACTTCATTCCTAAACCTTTCAAACTGTTCTTCATAGTAGGATGGCTATTTGGAAGCGTATTCTGCTTGGGTAGAAAGTCCTTCACCTAATTCAAAATTCTTATCACGCTATTGCCTAACAAACCATATTGAGACTTCAAACTATGCAAACCAACCATGGCATATAAAGTTGTTTGATCTTTGTCACAACTATAGTACAATGGTCGGGTTGCCTTAAATTTTAAACTTTGGTAGTCATAGTCAAGGTTTATCCAGATATCTTCATGAGCACCTGAACCTTGTACATCGTCAGTGATCTCATTTTCTTCCACTTCATAAACTCCATACACATCATCAAAAAAATCCTCTAGCATATTATGATCCACATTGTCCTCCTTTCTTTGTACATCTATCCTACTTATTGAAGGTTGTTGTGAAGGTTGCTCGAGGATAAAAGGAACATTCGATTCCCCGTGAAAAATCCAAAATTGATAACTATAAATCATACCCCATCTTAGTAAATGTAGTCCAACTGCTTTCCACTCAAACACCTTACCATTCCTATACTTAGCACATGGACATGGAAACTCTTCATCGTTACGACATCTCTTTGCGTATTTCACAAATTCATTAGCACCTCTGTGAAACACATCACCTAGTCTATTTGTCTCACCCATCCACTCTTTATATATAGGATATCCCATCACAGCTACTACAAACAATCACTATTATGGGTAAGAATCATATATTCATGAATTAGTATAAACAAAAGTGTGAAAATTTAGTTTCTAATAAATGATTTACTAGCAAGATTGACATTTAATCTTTCGGTGTTATATCATAAAAATAATATGAATCCTATTTTCTCCATCTCCTCTAAAGGGTGAGTGGTCCTATCCCATTCAAGACCACATATTTCTGTAATACATTTAGAAGCTCATGCACATTATTTTAATTTCAAAAAAATTCGACAGCATATCCCCATAGTTCTCCAAGTACAGGACATAGATTCACAAGTGTAAGTGTTATTTTAATTTATCAATTGAAATAGCACTTGTACCGTATCATCTAGTATGTACCCAGAGAACATTAAAAGGCGGCATCAGAACTTCCCCTAAAAGTAACAAGTTTAAGCCACTAAGAATATTATTATACATAAACAAAGTTGTCCCAAACTGTCCAAACGGGACAATTAGAGATATCTCATTATAGGGGTAATGACTCTCGAACGGGTCTAAGGGCTATTGATTGCGTACGCATAAGAACTAAAAGGCTAGTATCTGTGTGCACTATATGTAATTGAAAGTAGTAATAAATTACCATGGTAAGTATGTTTCATTTATTCGGTAATAATGTTTATAGTGATGATTTATACATAGTTATGTTTCATTTCTCATCATTAATTTTTTAACAGTAAGCTTTTAAATTTATAGTATGTCTTATTTATATTCAGTACAATTATAACCTTAAATGTTTGAAATTCCTATGGCCAGCCAACTCAATGGCCATTTAAATGTTCAAATCAACCAGTCAATAACAATTCAAGTAATAGTGCGATATATTAGAAATTCCTAGAGCTAACCAACTCAATGGTCATCTAAATGTTCAAATCCACCAGTCAACAACATTTTAAGAATCCAAAATAACAATTTAAATAATAATGCGATATATTAAACATGCTTAGGGCCAACCAACTCAATGGCCATCTAAATGTTCAAATCCACCAGTTTACAACAATTCAAGAATCCCAAAGCAAGTGTTATATAACAAGTAACGAGGGTGACAAGGTAATAAGTATTCGTATATAAGTTGATTTAATGTAGAGAGAGAGAGAGAGAGAGAGAGATTATATATAAAGAGAGAGATAGAGAGATGTACCGAAATATGTGTAGATAGAGATAGATGGTCGCCGGAATATGTGAGGAAGAAGAAAGGAGGCCATCGTTGATACAATTAGAGAGAGAACCCAATTACCAATTCATGCCAATTACCAATTTTAATATACAAATACCAATTTCAATATGCAAATACCGATTTCAATTTATACCAATTTTAATATACAAATACCAATTTCAGAATACCAATCTCAATATACAAATACTAATTTCAGAATACCAATTTCAATATATAAATACCAATTTCAATTTATACCAAATACCAATTTCAGAGTTGAATATAAATTTTAATTTATACCAAAAATCAAATACACGTTATATACCAAATACCAAATACCAATTTCAATTTCAATTTATACCAAATACACACACACTAACACATACACACACTAAAACACACACTAAAACCCCCCCACATACACTGAAACACACTTAAACACACACAAACACGCACACACACTAAAACATATGAAAGAGAGAGAGGGGAGAGAAAAATGTATCAGATGTGAGGGAGGCAGAGGGAGGAGAGGTAAGAGAGGGAGGCAGAGGGAGAGTGAGAATTACAGAGTGAGAGAGAGAGAGGTCATAGAGGGGAGAGAAAGAATTGGAGAGAGAGAGAGAGAGAGGGAGGTCGTAGAGGGGAGAGAAAGAATTGCGAGGGAAATAATCGAGGGAAAGAGAAACTGAAGCGACTAGGATTTTTATTTTAATTAAGTTGTCACGGACGTGTTATGGTCAAAGATTGTGACAATAATCTAAGGTTGTCACCGTCTTTGACCGTGATACGTCCGTGATAACTTAGTTATCACGGTCAAAGACCGTGACAAAAATGCATGTTTTGTTGTCACGGTTTTCGACCGTGACAACCTTGGTGGGTGAAGAGTGACATTTTTCCCAATTTGGTGTAGTGAAAGTTCATCGTGCACACATGTTATGATTGTTTGAGTTGATTTTCCTATCAAATTTGTTCACACCCATTCATTAACGCTTTCACGACTTGGTTATCTTAGTGTTAGTTCATGGTGTGTATTATCATTGTATTTTTTATACTTGAAAAAAAAAATAAAAAATCAAAAATAGCTGGTTTTGATTAGTTTATCATTACTTGATTCTTCTTGCATTATACTTGTGATGATATTTTATAATTGTCGTGACACACTCCGATTTATTTTTATCTTTTGCTTCCTTTCCTTGCCTATTTCGGATAAATAAAAAGGGGGAGAATGAATTATGGGGGAGTGAGAGTTTGATTTATGGGGGAGATTTGATATAATGATTTTATTTTATTTATGATTTTTATTTCATTTCAAACTCGATACGTCAAGAGGTTTATTTCTTTGTGTATTGTGTGTACGTACACTTTGATGATCTTATGAAAATACACAATTTGAGAAATCTCTTGAAAGAAGACCAAGAGAAAGCAAGAAATTGAAGATTTGAAAAGTTGAAGAATTTGGAAGGCTTGTACATGTTTAGTATTCTTTCCACTTATGGGTTCCTAAGGGGATATTAGATTTGTATAGGATTTGTTGGATAATTCGAATTTTTTTATTTTGTACCGGAATAGACATAGGGGAATATTTCTAAGGACAAATTTCTTTCATTGTCCCTAGTATCTAGTTTACATAGTATGGCATATCCCGTTACATCCGTCAAGGCATTTCACGTTCACAAGTTCAAGAAGACGGAACTGATTATCAATAAACTTCAACAAGCTCCACATCGTCACATATATTTAGTATGGATTTGTTTTGTGTTTCGTGGATTTTTTACAAAGTATTGGGAGATTTTCATAAACTGATTTTTGTCAAAACGAGGGGTTTTCAAACAATTTTTCGAACAAGTTTTTAAACTTAAAAATAATTTTTATTAAGATAATCTCGTTCAAACAAGATTGATATCTCGTTAGAATGACATGCTAACATTCCTCATTTTGAATGATCCAAACAAAATTACATCAAAATTTCACTCAAATTAATCCTTACAACAATTTATTTTTCCCTCACTATCTAAAAAAAGTAAAATAAAATAAAAATTATAATCTAAAAACCTACACTAAAATGGTATTTCTCTCTCTAAAACCCTAAATGGGGTTTCTAACTTTAAGCTTATGGATGAATTCAACTACATCAATCTATTATGAATTAATTGCTAAAAATGCAAAAATTCATTATAGATGGGTGGGGTGGAATTCATCCTAGAGATAAATTACGCTACACACCTCTATATTGAGATATTTGCTAAAAAAGAAAAATACTCTCTAAAGAGGGGTGTAGAGAAATTCATCACACAAGGTGTAAAAAAAACTAAATTGGCGATCTTTAAGGTAATAATGGATGAATTCAACTACATCCATCTATTACGAAATAATTGCTAAAAATGCGAAAATTCATTATAGATGGGTGGGGTGAAATTCATCCTAGAGATAAATTTCACTACACACCTCTTTATTGAGATATTTTCTTAAAATGCAAATACTCTCTAAAAAGGAGTTATCACACAAAGCTTAAAACGAATTTTGAGATCCTTCTTCAAATGGTCTTCATCTTCCTTAAATAGTAGGCATGGAGCATGGGGGTAATCTGGGTAGGGATGAAAGAGCATATGGTGTGTGACGATAAGTTGGGGTTAAAATAGGAAAATGCACATATGTGAATGGGTTGTGTGAGGTCGTGTGGGAAGTGGGTTGGTGAGGAAATAAAATCAGATTTTATTAAAATAGGCAGTTGGGGGTATTTTTGGAAAATGGTAGAAGGTTGGTTTAAATGGGTTTAGTTGGCATGTGGCTTTTAACTTGGTTGGTTTTTTTTGGTCTTTTGGTATTGTTAACAGGTTGTGGCTTTAATTGGAGAAATGGGTTCATGGCTTGGATTGGACAAGGGTCGCTGGGTTCAGATTGGTGGTTTGCGGGTTGGAGGATGGAGGTCGGGGGGCTGTTTTTAGGGGATATTAGCTCCGGTTGGATGTGGGTTTCGCCGGAATGACGCCGGAGGGGGGAATGGGATCGGCGCCGGGGTTATGGTTCGGAGTTTTGCATGGTTTTTTATGGCCGAAATGGCAGTGGACGGAGATGGGCATGGGGGTATCTTCGGCGTGTTATCGATTTTGAGCAATCGGGTTTAGCAGTGGGTCGAGGTAAGTCACGGCGGAGGGTTGAATCGGGCTCCGAGTTCAGAGGGAGGTGCGTCGAAGCTTGCCGGTGGTTTTGTAGGGGGAAGGGGTGAGGTCCGATGGGAGTTATGTTGGGTCGCCGGGGTTTTAGTTCTTGTCGCCGGCGGAGGATGAGGTCGGGGCGGTTGAGGGCTGATAATAGGGATTGGGCTTGGGGTGGATCACCAGCGGGCTGTGATGTCGAGTCTGGCGGGAGCTGGGGTGGATTGGGTTTTCGGTGGCGGTTTCGAATGGAGGTCCGGCAAGGGGGTAGGTAGGTCTGCCGAAGGTTGGGAATGGGTTTGGCTGCTGTTTTAATGGAAGTTTATGGTGAGGATAGAGGAAAGCGAGGGATGAGTTTAATGGTGGTGTGGTTATGGAGGTTATGGGTTTTGGTGAGAGGAGAGAGAAAGTGTTTGAGGTTGAAGATGAAGGGTATGGGTGAGATTGGGTGTATGTGTGTGTATAGGGTTTAAAGGTGTGGATGAGGGTGTGGTATTAGTTTAGGGTGTATGTGAGTGTAGGATGTTTGTGTGTGTGTGTTTAATTTATGACCCCTAAAAAAATGAATTAAAATAATGGGTAATTATATCTAGGGCCATTTATCGGGTTAACAAGCTTATAAGTCCTATTGACTTTTTAATAATCTCATAGGTTCTATTTCAACTTTTTAGAAAAAAATTTCACAATTTTACCCTTTTAAAACCAACCATCCGTAACTTCCTTGAGGAAGTTACGTAAGTGGTTGAACTTTTTTTTTAATCTTTAAATGATCATAACTTTTGATTCACAAATCCGTTTTTCGCAAAATTACTATTTTTGAAATCTGCTCGACGAGATCTATCAAACAAGATCCATGAAGACTATAAAATTCCAAAGAATTTTTTTTACACAAACAGTAAACTTTATTGTATGCACTAGAGTATGAAATAGTTTTATATATGTGACATTTCACAAACAGACAGTAACATTTACTGTGGTAATACTACACAGTATATATATATATATATATATATATATATATATATATATATATACACACATCCGGTGGATCCAAACCCTCTTTTTTCAAAAATACTTTATATTTAAACGTTCGCGCTAACGGCAGCCAATCCTTACCACCATTGTTGGAGCTTCAACGACCTTCGTCAGAGCTCCGATTTGGGGTGGGTAAGGGTGGCATATGGTGCCCCTGGCGCGGACCTTTGAAAATATGAGACTTTTGAATAAATGGGCTTTGGATCCACCGGAGTATCATGGGGTGCCGTTGGCGCGGATCTTTAAAAATAAGATTGGATAAATGGGATCGGGATCATTTGGAGCGCCAATTTGGGGTGAATAGGGGTGGCACAAAACTTTAAAAATAGGAGCATATTGGATATATATATATAATTTGTAAAAATGTCATAGATATTAAACTTTATTGTATACACCAGAAAATGAAATAGTTTTATATCTGTGACATTTTCACAAACAATAACATTTACTCTGATAATATATTTATGAAATAGTTTTATATATATAACATTTTCACAAACAGTAACATTTACAGAGTTAATATTACATAATATATATATATATATATATATATATATAGAGAGAGAGAGAGAGAGAGACACACACACACGGTAGATCCAAACCACTATGTTTTTTTCAAAATTACCATATTTTTAAATGTTTACGCTAGCGACATTCAATCCCCACTACTACCCACCCCCATTGTCGGAGCTTCAACGACTTTCATCAGAGCTATGATTTGGGTTGGTAGTAGTGGCATAGGGTGCCGCTGGTGCGGACCTCTGAAATTAAGAGAATATTAGATAAATGAGGTTTGGATCCACCGAAGCTCCGATTTGGGGTGAGTAGGGGTGGCATTGAGTTAGGTTTATATCTATAACATTTTCACAAGCATTAACATTTACAGTGTTCATATAACACAGTATATATATATATATATATATATATATATATATATATATATATATATATATAATATATATATATATATATATATATATTCAAACCTCTTTTTTCTGATATTATCTTATTTTTAACGGTCCGCGCCAGCGGCATCCAATCCCCACCCCCTTTATCGGAGCTACAACAACCTTCATCAGAGCTCTGATTTGAGGTGGCATGGGATGCCGATGTAACATTTTCACAAACAGTAACATTTATTATTTGTGAAAATATTACAGATATAAACCTAATCCAATGCTACCCCTACCGACCTCAAACTGGAGCACCGGTGTATCCAAACCCCATTTATCCAATACTCCCTTATTTCCTAAGGTCCGCGCCAACGACACTCCATGTCACCCCAAATCAGAACTCTGATGAAGGTTGTTGGAGCTCCGACAATTGGGGTTGGTGGTGGTCAGTATTAGATATCGCTAGCCCGGGGCCGTTAAAAATAAGACAATATCATAAAACAGAGGTTTGGATCCACCGTATATATATATATATACACTGTGTTATAACACAGTAAATGTTAACGTTTGTAAAAATGTTATAGATATAAACCTAACCCACTGTCACCCCTACTCACCCCAAATCGGAGTGCCAGTGGATCCAAACTCCATTTATCTAATATTCTTTTAATTTCAGAGGTCCGCGCCAGCGGCACCCTATGCCACTACTGCCCACCTAAATCATAGCTCTGATGACAGTCGTTGAAGCTTCGACAATTGGGGTGGGTAGTGGTGGGGATTGAATGTCGCTAGCGTAAACCTTTAAAAATATGGTAATTTAAAAAAAAAAAAGGTTTGGATCTACCGTGTATATATATATATATATATATATATATATATATATATATATATATTAACTCAGCAAATGTTAGTGTTTGTGAAAATGTTATATATATTGTGTAATATTAACTCAGTAAATGTTACTGTTTGTGAAAATGTTATATATATAAAACTATTTCATAAATATATTATCACAGTAAATGTTAATGTTTGTGAAAATGTCAGAAGTATAAAACTATTTCATTTTATGGTGTATACAATAAAGTTTAATATCTATGACATTTTTACAAACTATATATATATATATATATATATATATATATATATATATATATATATATATATATATCTAATATGTTCCTATTTTTAAAGTTCTGTGCCACTCCTATTCACCCCAAATTGGCGCTCCAGATGATCCCGATCCCATTTATTCAATCTTATTTTCGAAGGTCCGCGCCAGCGGCCCCCATGATACTTCGATGGAACCAAAGCATATTTATTCAAAAGTCTCTTATTTTCAAAGGTCCGCGCCAGCGGCACCACATGCCACCCCTACCCACCCAAAATCGGAGCTCTGACGAAGGTCGTTGAAGCTCCAATAATGGTGGTAAGGATTGGCTACCGCTAGCGCGAACCTTCAAATATAAGGTAATTTTGAAAAAAAAAAGGTTTGGATCCACCGTATATATATATATACTGTGTAGTATTAGCACAGTAAATGTTACTATCTGTTTGTGAAAATGTCAAATATATAAAACTATTTCATATTCTAGTGCATACAGTAAAGTTTACTGTTTGTGTAAATTTTTTTCTTTGGAATTTTATAGCCTTCATGGATCTTGTTTGATAGATATCGTCGAGCAGATTTCAAAAATAGTAATTTTATGAAAAACAGATTTGTGAATCAAAAGTTATGATCATTTGAAGATTAAAAAAAAAAGTTCAACCACTTATGTAACTTCCTCAAGGAAGTTACGGATTGTTGGTTTTAAAAGGGTAAAATTAGAAAAAAAGTTCCAAAAAATTAGGAATAGGACTTATATGTAAGAGAAAAACATGATGGGACTAGAATGTATATAAGAACATCTAATAGGATCTAAACGTAAATGCCCCTTAAAATAAAAAATAAAATAAAACAAAACAAAAATTTAACTAAACTAAAAAATAAAAATCAACTAAAATAAAAATGACACGACACAACACATTATACAAACTCTAAACATAAATAAAAATAAAAATAAAAATAATAAAAATAAAAACTAATAAAATAAATGAAATAAAAATAGAAAATGAAATAATAATAAACTAACTAAAAGCTAAGAAAAATAAAAGAAAATATAAAAACTAATACACGACGCGCTAAAAATATAAAAAAAATCCTAAAAATATATTCATGACTCAATAAAATAAAATAATAAAATAAACCGTAAAAATAAAATGACACAAATAAAATAAAATGCGACAAACTAAACCCACACGGTTCGAGATGGGTTTAGGGTAGGCTAGGGTACGGGACAAAGGTAATTAGTTCCATAATCCGCACAATTGCCTGGAAATACGCGTTTGAACACCGCAACGTGCATTCGACCTACAAAATAGACAATAAAGCGCATAAGACCCAAATTGCATAGAATTAGCAACTAAAATACGTCTATTCAGGGTATAAAATATAGACTTTTGGGTACTTATCACATGCATATGTCGTTAGAAGCTCGTTTGATAGATGCGTCGATCGGGGTTCACACGAGGTCTTACTGTCGTAACTTTTTTGATCTGGCTAGAAGCAAAGTTTAGGTCATTTGAACGACATCTCTATGTCGTTAGAACAACTGCCTCTTCTCGTTCGAATGAGAATATGACGCCTCAAAATTTGTATCTGCCTATAAATACCTGCTTTCAACACAAAATTTTGTTAAGACTTCACATTTATGAAAATTAAAGATCTGATGCTTTTTAGGCTTCACTTTTATAGGGCAAAACACTTTTTAATTCACACAATCAATCCCAAATACTTTTGTGAATCATCTTTGGAACCCAAACACTTCTATATGAAGTTACTCTTATAGAGAATGAGTCTTTATTGCTACTCTTGTGATTCTCGATGGAATCATTGTCGAAGGAAGAAGATTGTTATCTTTGTAGTTCTCATGGGAACTATTGCTGAGGAGCACGAGGGTCACCTGCGGGAGAATTCACTTGGCTATATATCTCTATTATATTTGTGAGTTGTGATTTACAATCTTTAGTGAAATAAAAGGATTTTCCCCTTGGGAGATTTATCCTGAAATTGAGATTTCTTTACATTCTTGATTTAAATCACGTCGTTGCATTTTTTGGGGTTAGTAAAATTAAAATTTATTTGTATGTTAACATCTAATTAAATAAGTTTAAGCCATTAGAGAATTTCACACTCTCAAATAGCTTACGTTATTATATAAACGATTTAGATATTATTTAAATCTATATGTGAATTGACCACAAATCAATTAAAGATCTAATTATGGAAAGATGAACCTAATTATCCTCGTAATAGTATTTATTGACACTTGAGATCCATGGGACGTAATAATACCTACAAAAATGGGTATAAAAGGTAAATTATTTAGAATTTCTAATGATAAGATGATTAGTATGGCAACGAGATAATAATTTTAAAAAGTTTGCCTTATGATTCTTTTGAGAATTGAAATGTGAAATATTATTGTAATTAGTCCTGCGAAATTTAATATAAATTACATATAATGATCTTGGGATATAATTAGTGTGGGAAATTCATATGAATCTCATTTTTTATAAGTTTCCTCGCACCTTGTTTCGATACATGAATGAATTAAGAGCTAATTCGGTTATGGTATAATTGGATAATGATGTTGAGACTTATTTGACTAAATTGAGTAGTCATTATATGAAAAATGGTATGTTGGGGATATGATCCTAGATAAAAATGATTGTAGGTATAGGTTATGTTACTGAAACAAATTAACGAAAGATGTTGACTTATAATAATTACTATTTGGAGTTTTTAAGCTTAAGTTTTAAAATGGTGCATTTGAAGTTAGGAATGATGGGATATGTACTTGTAAAATAAAGGATTAACATGAGGATTAGTCTAATTTTTATCCCAACAACTACCTAATATAGATATAAGTGTATTGGGGGGAGTTCCTTATTTGAATTTTTCTTTCGAGACGTCCCACACATGGAGTCTAAAAAGGGTGGGACCTGGAAATTTAGGAGGTATAAGTTATATAGTTTTTCTTAAGTAGTATGTAGTGGATACAAGATTGGTGTAGAGCCTCTTCCATTTACCATTGGTTGAGTTGGGGTATAATAATAACTATTAGAAGTTTAATTCCATGGCCCCTTATGAGGCCCTTTACGGGAAACCGCGTCGATAACCAATATGTTGGTTAGAATCGGGAGAGGGTAGACATTTGGGGACAGGGTATGTCCAAGAAACAACTGAAAATATCAAGTTAACTAGAGAGAAAAATAATATCCTGATCTAAGAATGAGTCAAAATAATCTTCTCATATAAGAATGAGTCAAAATAATTTAATCAGAATGCAACTTTTGGATTCATCATCCAAACCCACCAACTACTCAGTATATGAGGAAATTATTTTGACTCATTTTATATTTTGGAGATAGTTTGACTCATTTTATATTAGGAGATAGTTTGACTCATTTCATATGAGGAGATAGTTTTGACTCATTTTATATGAGGATGTAGCTTTAAATCGTCTACATTAGGTAAAAAAATTAGGTAATATAAATTTTGACTAAAGCAAGGGATCTATTATTAATTTCAAGCATGGAATTATTTTTGTTAGGGGTGAAGATTGTAATACCCATTAATTTTAAAGAATTTTTTAGTTATTTTAAAGGATTTTTAACTAATTAAATAATTAATTAATTTTGGGAATCGGTGAATTTGAAATATTTTAAAATAATTATTTTATGTGAAAATTGAATTTAAAATTAGTTGAGTTGAAATAAACTTTTAAGTCAAAATAATTATATGGGGTTTAATTATAAATAAGAATTTTATTAAAGTAAAGTTATAATTTAAAATTCTATTAAAATAATAATTAGGAAAATAAGGATTTAGATTCAAGAGCATAGTCATAATTATAACTAAAGCATACATGGGAAGCCATCTTGGGTTAAGGGAAAAACATAGAAGCCACAATTCATAGGAGTTAACATAAGTAAAAACCTTAATTCCATCCTAAATTCACAAACTCTCAACAACCTCCACCAAAACTTCATACTAAATCATCTTTGCAATCCACAAAGTTTTGGGGGATATTCTCGAACAATTCAACTATTTTCTTAAGGAGGATTTTCTATACATTTGGGAATTTATTCTACATAAATTGGGATTCATATCCTTCATATAAGGCAAGATAATTCTGTCATCTCCTCTTATGATTCTAAATATTGATTTCTACTGAAATATTGTTTTCATGAATTATAAAAATATATAAAGATTATTAGGATCGTATCATGTATTGAAAAATTGGGGTTTTGGGTAAATGAATGAATAAATCCAATTCTTGAAATTTTATGTTTAGTTTAAACTAGTTTAATTGACTTGAAATGGGAAATTGTATATTTTATCATAATTGGGTCATACTAGTTGAATTGGATTGAGTTAGAGAATTTTGTGAATTTAGTAAAGGAAATTGATTTACTTATTTAAATTAGTTTAAATTAATTGGATTGTGTTAAGAGAATTATGTTGACACGGAATATCACCCAGAGATATATTCATCTCATTTCCTAGATCTATATAATAATAGTGGAATAAAATATCAACATAGCAAGTATATAATAAGTAAAAGAGATGAAAGAGAATGAGAAGACACGGATTTAAGTGGTTCGGCCTTGGCCTACATCCACTGTGCAATATAGGAAGTGTTTTTATTATGAGAAAGGGTTAAAAGCCATTAGAGTTCATTACAAGCTCTCACTTTCTCTCTCTACAAGTTCAGTATGATGGTAGGGTAAGTTGATAAACGGTCCCATAAAATGGTGCAGATGAATGTCTTTTATAGAGTTAGGGGTGCACGTTATCACCCCTAGCAAACAGTCTCTGAGCACAAGATGAAACGCCCAGTGAGAGTGTGATAATTGTAAAATGCAATGCTTAACTCCATATGAGCAAATTTTCCCTTCACATGTCGTTGATATGCCATAACAGTCTTAGTTACGTGTTTTACACGAGCCAATTATGTCATAGTTAGGATGTATCGGCTGGCTGAGATTACTGAGGTGCCTTTTTTAAGAGGCGAGGCAGAGGATGGACATGTTATTTCTATTATTATTACTAATGGTGGGGTCTCGACCTAACTGAAGTGTCGAAGGCCGACAGTGTATAGGCCGACACATGATTCTTGTTATAACTCGGTCTACCAGTCAGCTCAATGAGTAACGTGGACAGTTTATGGTTGAAGAGATCTCAAAGGACGAGATTGCAGAATAATCCCCTTTGAGTGAGTAATCCAGGACATGATGAGTCTAAGGTGGTTTGTGAGGAAACATGTTGTCAAGCGAGTCTCGTCCGAATGAGACCAGAATTATGTATATCAATCATTGCTTAGACATTAGTCTTCAATGTCAATGGGAGGCTGAGGTGTAAACTCGTCTGGTACCAAGTAGTCAGATGTCTCCTCAATTTCAGAGTGCATCTCATTGATTGGATTAGGAGTGTGTGTAGCTAGAGATGTCGTTTTGGTGCCTCAATGTTGACACCTGTCAATTTGGGAGTGGGCTAGCATTCAGCTCAGGTGGTTGCGCTAACGCATGTTGCCTCAAGAATTATGCTTCAATGATTATTCGTTGGATTTCGCGCTCATTTGAGTTAGTTTAAAAACTAACTCTTCGTCTCCTTTCTCTTTTTTCTTGGTTTTCTCCATTTATGCGCGTACTAGAGCGCTCTCTCTCGCGCGGGCTCTCTCTTTACAACCTTTAATTTCAGACAAGTTCTTCCTTCGTTCTCAAACTTTTCGACGTTTCCTCATTCTCAGGTATCTTTTTTGTCCTCCTTCTTTGATTTCCATTAAATTTCCATTTTTTCTGTTTTCATATTTTTCGATCTTGTATCATTTGTTCGGCCATGGTTTCTAATGGTTCTAGGCTAGATTGGGACAGTTCTAGGGGAGTTTTTAATTTAGCGATCATTTTACGATTAAGATTTGGTGGATTTTGTGGTTTTTGAGTTCTGGTTGTGTTTTTTGATAACTTTTTTGTTAAAACTCATCGGTGTGGTTCTTTATGTTCTTCACTGGTTTTTTACCTTGACCTTTCAAATTCTTGGCTTTGATCTTTTAGTCAACTGTGGTCAATTTCCACTTAAGTTTTTGATGTACTATAAATTATATGAATTAGGAAAAGATTTCCCCCATTTTAGAAAGCGTATTATACGAGGGCTATGCAGGGGTGAGGTCGAGGCTAGGCAAAAGGCTGAAGTCGAGTCTAAACCTTTACTCACCCTCATTCCATTATTTGTGATTCTTCCTCCTCCACTCCTCACATGCCTAACTTTGGTTGAGTCCAAAGTTTAGATTTCATTTAGTGATTCAATGTTAGTTTCGTCCTTAAAAGGTTCCTTGTCTTCCCCTTCTTCCTTAGGCTATAGCCCTAATCACATTCCAAAACGTTGCATTGGTCGATGAAAATTTAAGGTCAACTCTTTTGAAGAAGCTATGAAAGTTCCTCTTCATCATCTAGATGAGGGTGGAATGGACGAGTCGAGTAATTGTGGTCACGCCACAACTTTAGCTCGTCAGTAAGGTAATCCTGAGCCTGAAGTATATGACATCTCCGACGATGAGTCAAAGGTTGAAATAGCCCACCATGTGCCCCCAATAGCAGTGCCTATCTCGACAACGACTAAGGCCTAGTTTGCGATCTGAGATCCACATGGTGAGGCTCCTGTTATTGAGTAAGTTGACGAGGTAAAAGAAGAGGATGAATACGTATTGGACATAAGTTATGCCTCATCCTTACTCAATGACGTATGAGAGACTGATATAATTCTTTGGAGACACTTGTATGGTGTTAAGTCATTCATCAAGATGAGGGTTCCATTTGAGGACGAGAGGGCTTTCAGTAGTAAGGTTGAAGGATAGATAGTTATATATGAACAAATGTTTAAGATCAACTTTCGTCTGCTAATACACTTGTCTGTCAAGGCCCTCCTTATCTATATCGGCCTTTCCCCTGCCCAACTGGCACCGAATGCTTGGGGGGAACTACTTGCGGAAGTTCACCTTTGGAAAATTAGATATGGGTAAGATCTTCTATTTGACATCTCCCGAGCTTGCTACACTGTTTCCACAATTAAAGTCGCCTTGATACTTTCACTTTGTAGCTTGACACTCAAATAAGAAACTTGTTCATATCAACCAGACTTCCAACCACGATTGGAAGTCTCATTATTTCTTTATGTTCGGGGATTGGGAATTTAAAAATAACGTACTGTTTGGTGCTGAGAAGTCGAGGGTCCTTCAGAAGTGGGATAGAGTTTCTATGTCGGCTAAGATGGTTCCCGGCCTCAATGTTGATGCCATGATAGATCTGTTACACAACTCAGGCAAAGATGGGGGGGCCTTATTGTTTTTCAGAACCTTATGGATCCTGAGTTACTTGAATGTACATGATGGGGTTTAAACCCCTACCGAATTGCGTAACTTTTTGAAAAACTTTTTAACTTCATTATCATCTTGATTTTAGTTAGGTCAAGACTCAATTCATTTATTCCTTTCTGCAGATCATCCTGATGGAACTTGGTTGCTCCCATTATTGGAAACATCTTGTCCCGCTTATAGGATAAAAATACTGCACTGACATAGCCTCGGTAAAAATTAATTACTATTGGGCCCCATGTTGGAGAGAGTCTTTAAAAAATAAAGGAGGTACCTGAGGATGCTTCCACCAACTTCCTCCTCCTCAAAATCAGAAATCAGAAAAAGGATACCCCTCATAGGTCGACTACACATCCAGTCATCCCCATCAAGGACAACACTACTGTTGTAGCTCATCTCACCCAAATGGGCATGAATGCCAACTCTCTACTCGACAGTCAGCTAAGGGCCTGAGAGGCCTTCACTATGATTTTCCCCAAGTGTGACAATCGTTACTTCGATGACCAATACCCCTCTCAGGTCTTTAACTTTTCATTGCATAGGGCTACATAAGTAAAGTTTTAAAGTTTTATGGTCTCTATTTTTTGTTCAAGTTTAGTGTCATCCATACTAACTCCTCTTCTTATTTTGTAGTCAATTATTGCCCTTCAAAACATTTAACGGGGGGGGGGGGGGGGCAAGTGAAGCTGACAGGATGGTTAAGGCTATCGAGAATGCTGTATCAGAGGACGAAAACTTGAGGGAACAGAAATCCAAGATGAAGACTGACTATGATGATAAAATTGTTGAGTAGAGGACAAAGCATAAAAAGAGGATGGTGACCATAAAGTCTGAACTGCAGGCCAGAATTAACGAGCTGGAGAAGTAGCTAAAGAAAAATATCTTGAGGACTTCAAGGATTCTGAAGAGTTTTCTGACTATGTTATTCAGTACATAAATAAAGGTACCAAAATCGTTTGTCATTTGCGCTCAGAATTTTCAACTATCGATGCTCAGCTAGCTGAGGCCATTGCTTCTTTCAGCTTAACTGACCTCGAGAGTGTAGAATATCTCAATCAAGTTTAGGTCGAGGTTCATACTTTTGTAGGCTGCAGTCGTAGCCGAGATGACTATTGCCGATCTGGAGGCTACAGAGAATGTGGGCATTTAAGAGGGCAACACCGCCAATCCAACTGAGACTTTCGCTGAGCCGATAGAGACAGAGCAGATGCTATTCGAGAATTAAACTTCGTTTATTTTCTACTGGGAGATCCTTTGTGGTCTAATGTGCCCTTTTTGTAGCTTTTAATCATTTGAACAATCTCATATCTGAACACTTATGTCCATAATAATTTCCACATTTTTGGCTCTTTTGGATGAATTATCATATCGTCTCACTGGAATGAGATATAGTTGATTTTTAACAACAACTACGATCTCTGAACTAACTCTTGTCTTGACAAGTTCTCATGTTTGATATTAGTTTATCATCAAATTCTTATGTTTAAACAGTTTGTTTCATGGGGCTTTCTATCATCATTTTATAAGATGCCTTTTTATAGCCAAAACTCCTCAATCACTCTCGTATTGCCGAGAGGGAATTGTTAATTGTTCCACCATAATAAAGTGATACTATTCATAACCGCACTCAAATTATTTTCAATTTATCCTGCACCACCTAAGTGATGTTAAGGGAATTTTTGCCCCTCTTAGCGTTATTGGAATGACATTTTGGAGCCGAGACTCCTCAATCATTCTCAAACCATCGAGACGGAGAGAGTTATCAATTTTTCCACCATAATAACATGATTTGTATTCATAACCATACTCAAATGATTTTAAATTTAGCCTTCACCACCTCAGTGATGTCAAGGGAATTATCCCTCCTCTTGGCATTATTAGAATGATATTTTGGAGACGAGACTTCTCAATCACTCTCGTACCACCAAGAGAGAGAAACTTATCAATTGTTCCACCATAATTAAATGATGTTACAAATAACCATAATTAAATGATTTTTATTCAGCCTTCACCACATAAGTGATGTTAAAGGAATTATCCCTCCTCTTGGTGCCATTGGAATGACATTTTGGAGCCGAGACTCCTCAATCATTATCGTACCGCTGAGAGAGAGAGAGAGTTATCAATTGTTCCAAAATAATTAAATGATGATATATATAACCATATTTAAATGATTTTTATTTAGCCTCCACCACCTAAGTGATGTTAACGAAATTATCCCTCCTCTTCGAGTTATTAAAATGACATTTTGGAGTCGAGACTTCTCAATCATTCTCGTACCGCCGAGAGAGTGAGAGAGTTATCAATTGTTCCACCATAATTACATGATGTTATATATAACCATATTTAAATTATTTTTATTTAGCCTTCACTGCCTAAGTGATGTTAAAGAATTATCATTCCTCTCGGTGTTATTGAAATGAAATTTTGGAGCCTAAATTCCTCAATTACCCTCGTAACGCCAAGAGAGAGTTATTAAATGTTCCACCTAAATTAAATGATGATATGTACTTAGATGCCATGCAAATCAGACTGTGCAAAATTTGGATACAAAGTAGTATGAGACAACACTTTATTTCTCATTAAAATCTTTAATTTATATACAACTGAAGATACACTAAGTGTGAAACATAATTCATGAAGTACTCGAAGATGACATTTTGAATATGAAATTGAAGGAGGAAATTGAGGGACTATTGATAATATCTTTTTAGGTGATCTGCATTCCAAGGGTTATAGAAAGGTTCACCCTCAAGATTTTCGAACCGAAATGTGCCAGAACAACTTCCTCTATCACCCTATAAGGACTATGTTAATTAGGGTGTAGCTTATTAGCTTTCTGTAAAACCTTTTTTAAGACGAGGTCTCCCACAGCAATAGGCAGAGACTTCACTCTTTTATTTTAGAGATTGGCCGCTATGTGCAGGTAAGTGCGCAACTTTATTGCGGTGTTCTCGTCGTTCTTTAATTAAATCTAAGTCTATCCTTATCTCTTCACGATTGGCCTCTGGGTCATAAGTTTGGACTCTATGACATGAATGTCCAATTTCTGTCGATATTACTACCTCAGACCTGTAAGCAAGCATAAACGGTGTCTCCCCTATCAGAGTTCTCTCGGTAGTTCTGTAAGCCCACATGACCCTATACAGTTCATCAAAATATTTCCCTTTTTCATCTTCAAGCTTTTTCTATATCCTGTCCAAAATAGTTTTATTTGTGACATATGTCTGACCATTAGCCTGAGGTCGGTCGAGTGAGGAGTAAAATTTCTTGATGTCAACCCTCATACAGTATGCTTTCAGGAATTTATTTTTAAACTGCGTTATGTTGTCTGATATGAAGGTGCTTGGGAGGTCGTATCTATAAATGATGTTCATCCAAAAAAACTTAAAACATTTAATCTCAGTAATTGCTATCACAGCCACGTCTTCCACCCACTTTGAAAAGTAGTCTATCGCAACGATCAAAAACTTATAATTACCTTTTGCCCTAGGTAGGGTGTAATGCTCTGGGACAGATTTATGGGTTACCCGCGGTCAACCGATCAGACCCGAGCATTATGTGTGAACTGCAATGAAACAATGTATATAATATTGCTAATCTAGTTTTATTTTAATTAACATTTCACATATTAGCATGCAATTCCAATTTTAATTAAACTATGTGAGGGACCCATGGGAAGCATCCCCGGAGTCCAAACATACAGAGCTACTAACGTAAAATAAAATAGAGTACTTACATGTGTAACGCTCTCAAAATACCAACCGCCACCCAACTTGCCGTAAAAAAGACGAGGGTGTGAGCTGATGCTCAGTGGTAAATATACAAATGCAGTATAGGAATGAACAGAAGAAAGAAGACTCTAACGCATTATACCTACGTGCATATGCAACTGCTTTATATACATATACATATATATACTTAATGCATGAAATTATTTTTATTTTCCAAAAACGTGATTTATTTCGGTTAAATTAACTTAATCTTACAAAGAACATCCCCTCTCTTGACTTTCAATTTATCCCTTTACTTAGCACATGTAGTTAAATACTTGAATAACTACACTTTATTTAACCGAAAACCCTTTATTTACCGAAATCACCCTTTTCATTTAAACCAATTCACATCAGTATTTTAATTGAAAATTACCCCTTTCAACACACGTGAACATCGTATTAGAAACTATTTATTTAACTTTTTCGCAACACACTCTTGTGTTAATTATGGTTAAACCTTCTTAGGTTTCTTAACTCATTCGTTTAACCACTACACTTTACCGTTCTTTTACTTTATGGACATTAATCAATTTACACATTTCTTGTCTGCTTTGACCTATATCGGAACTTTTATTAATTCATTCAAGTTAGGTTGTCTTAACATATTTTCACCACACAACTCAATTCTTGACATGTTCCTTATTACTTTATCTTTTCTAGAAAACTTCCATAAATTGCGTACTTTAATGGGCTCCACACCGCCTGCGATGCCACCATATGCTCTGGTTCATGATTTTGGGTCTCTCACCCTAGGGCTCTGGGCCGTACTTAATTATTTCGGTGTCGTTCGAGTTTTTATTAAGGTATCTTAACATTTTGCGAATGTCCACACTACTCCACTTTTCTTTTTACCTGGCCGAAGTTAAAACCCTGGGCTTCACCCCAACTTGTGTTACGCCTTGAAAAACCATCATTTTCTGTCTTTTACACTTTAGCATTGATTTTATTCCAAAATCATGTTCATTTAGGATTAATTTATGTAACACCCTTTCCAAAATTTTTACTCCATAAAAATGTTCCACTTTATGTAAAATTACAATTTTACCCCTTTATTTTCAAACTTGTCTTTTCTTCTAATTTCATAAGTGTTAATTCATCCAAAAATATTATTACGCTATACACACCAACTTCTCAATGCCTTAACCCATTAATGCTTGTTTAACACCTTTTTTAACCATTTTTCAAGTTAGGCATTTCTTTACTTGATTTATCAAGAAACCTAATTACATTGAAGACTACTTTTTATAAGAAAATACCATTTCCTTTTCCTTAATGCGTGTAGTCTTACAATATTACACTTGTCACACTTTCAACCTCTTTTTCACACACTTTAAAGACTAGAATTTATATTTTTCTTATTTCATCTTTAAACCCAACAAAACCTTATTTAAACTTGTTTATGCGTTCTTTATCAAAATATTACAAGTTTAAATGCTTGAGAAGATGGATTTTTAATCCTAAAATTCTATTAAATGGGTTAAACATAAATTTCATTCTAGAAAGTCATAATACTTGCAAAAATGCACTTTCAAGACACAAAGACATTTTTATTTATTTAAACTCAACAAATGTCCAACTTTCATCAAATCTTCATATTTAACAAGATCAACATTATTTTTCAAAACATTTTATTTTATAATGTTTAACATCAAATTTCTAGAACTTCACCATTTTCATAAAAATCCCAATCTTTATTTCAAGAGAACTTTAAAATATTTACTTATCATTTATTTCCAACAAAACAATATTATGCCAACATTTTTACTCCATAAAAATATTTAATACCAAATCTACTAATCCATAATTTTATTCATATGCATTCTACTCTTGAATTCTAACAACAAGACCATTAATATGCAAAATAGAGTCTTAAACTAGGAGTAAAGTTTCCCACCTCAAATGGAGCTCCAATAAAGGTAGGCATGAAATGTCTAAGAAGATGACAACCTCACACCTCCTAATGTGTCCTTAGAGAGGTTCCCTAGCTCCACCAAATTTGACTCCATGAAAACTTCATGAAAAATCTTCTTCAAGCTCCATAAATCATCCATATTCATCCTCTCCACCCCCCCCCCCCCCCCCCAAACAAAAAAAAAACTCCTCCAAAATTTGTAACTACCCCTAAAAATGGTGGAAATGGATATCTAGAGCTTGTATATGGTGGAAGACGAGAAGAATATGGTGGTATAAGGTGGGTACATAGTTGTCCTTGACTTGGAATGGTGTTTGGTCTCCATAGGAGCTCTAGAATTCTTAGAGAGAGTATGAAAATCTGATGGAAATGATCCCCCAAATGCCCTAGGAGTTCTTAAATATCCAAACCCATTTGGGGAAAAACCTTTAAAATGCCCCCCAAATCATGATATCGAATTGATCTTCTGATGCAAGGGGTTGACATGTGTCCTAATCTAATGGCCAGGAAGTTGACAGCACATCCCAATCTTTATAATCCTAAATTTTCAAATCTCGTTCGAATGAGAATGGGACCTCGATTGATCATGTCTTTGAACGACCTTCAAACGACCATCTAACAAAGAAGACCTATTATGCAGACGGGTCTCGTTCGATCCTCGTCCAATCCCCCCCTTAGAATGACTTGAGATTTTCATTCGAATGACCATGAATTCGTTCGAAAAATCATTACTAATTTTCTTCGAAAATTCCATTATTATCATCAAGCCTCTAAGATCAGTCAAATAAAAATATAATACCCAGTTATAATGATTCGCATCCCAAAGTTTCCATAACGTTAAGACTTATGGGGGAAAATAATAAATTATTAGGTCGGGTTCGTTCGAAAAATCATTACTAATTTTCTTCAAAAATTCCATTATTATCATCAAGCCTCTAAGGTCAGTCAAATAAAAATATAATACCCAGTCATAATGATTCGCATCCCAAAGTTTCCATAACGTTAAGACTTATGGGGGACGGGATATTACATTCTTCCCTCCTTAGAAAATTTCGTTCCCAAACTTATCGACTTGTCAATCCTCAAGCTTATGGAATTCACCAATTTATATTCTAAGTCATAGGAATCCTCCAAGAATAAATCAACAAGTCCTAGAATGTTAAAATAACATCATACACCCTTTTATGGATTTATCGCCAAAGGTTCATTTTACACCTTGCGCTAGCGCTCACCGTTACTCTAATCATCAACATCACATAACTATCCTCGAACCTCCACTCACTTGGCGATCATGCTTAGTCAAATCCTAGGATTACCTTTTCTAATACCCAAGGCATACCATTACCTCTATCGAGTAACCCTCCGTAGTGATCTACACTCACCTAAGTGTAAGCCACAACACAATCAGTGCCCGATTCACCATCCCGAGTGACCTCAAATCTTAGGATACTCCTCCCGCCCTTTCACAAATTTTTGATCGTTTCGACCATATATCTTCGTTCAAACTTGACACTAATCTCGTATCACTAGTCGCTCACATCATAGATTAACACACAATTAAATCTCAAACCATGTGTCTGACTAATACTCTTTCGCAGGATCCCTACACTAATTTAGGATCACTCTAGGTGCCTAACTAAGGAACACACACCTAAGTATTATACAATCCACTCACCACGACAAACCACACTTTGTGCTAAGTTTCCTAGAGCTCTAACATTTTACGATGTCCTCAATTTATCATCATGCTCTTCACAACCAGATCCCTTAATTGTCATGTCAACCCAAAATTCTAGGTAGCTACATCTAAAGGAAGTGAATACTATGAGCGATCATGTAACCGGAAGCGCATCCACTCGCAAATAAAAATTTATGTAACAACAAGGATACCTTAGATAAGGGCACACCCAGTTATCGAGTTGCAATGACCATACCAGGTCCAACCGTGCTTTACTGGGATAAATGCATCGTGCCACATCGTGGCATAGGTTTAGTTTATCACAACCATGAGGGATACGATTTCTGATCACTGAAATTGAAGGAAAACACAAAAATCGAAAGATATAACCAATAGATCCGACATAACCTCATTCACAAATACCCATGGTGGTTTACGAAAACAAACTTATGTCACGCATTCGGAGTTTATGTCCCATCCCGAGCAAACTCAGTGGATCCTAGCCTATCCATACGCCCTGGCTTGAGTCACCTATCGTGATGAGCCTAACCACAATCCACTCATTTCCTCAAGAATAGAGAAACATATGAACCTAACGTTCTTTGAGAGTCAAGCACTGGACTTCCCCTTTAAGAATATGCCCCCTATGTCCTTGGCACACACGAGCCACCCGATCGACAAATGCTAACGTCCTTTTTTATGCCGACCTCATCCATCTCATCAATGACAACGTCGCCAATATAATACTCTTAGATTACTATCTTACTTTATCTTACAATTGTCATACTCCATGTCTCTTTAAGCACTACCCAATTCGGAAAAACACTTATCCTATCACGGCTATCATCGTCATAAGGTCACTGTCGCCTATCCCAAAGTTCACTTCAAATTGACTCGTGACGGCCAACTGCTCATAATTAACACTATAAGGGTGACTAGTACTACTCGGATGTACCCCCTCGAGTCCACTCGAGTCTAATAAAGACATCCCAAGGTCTAAATGCCACCTCACTAGTATTTTTCTAACATATATTGTCGACTCACGTCGATATCCTCATTGTGCCTCAACATATCATTAACTTTGCTATGTGCAGGGCCTAAATCATAACTTCGTTGGCCCAAATCTCTAAGGCATTCCTGGTACTCTTCAGAATTTAACATGATCCTCCCTAAATCGGTCCCCTCAAGATAACAACTATTATACCCAATCACAATATGAATCTCTAATCTCTAATCTCTAATCTCACCCGAGGCTATATGGAGCGACTCCTTTTAACTTAGCTGATAACCCAAGCTCATCACCAAGTTTTTCCAAATCCTATCATCATACACAACCAATTCCATAAAATCAAACTTAGCGGGTTCCCTAAGATCACCAAGTATACCCCAGTAATTGTCACCAAGACTAAATAATATTCCATCGACTATAAGTTCCACAAAACTGTTATGCTTTAAGATTTCTCAATATTCAGTTCAACGACTGCTACCCACTCACTGCAACCATCATTCTATAATTTTCTAAAATGGTACGTCATAGTCGTTGGACACCTCAAGGCATCACAACACGTTGATCTTTCACCCCAAGGGTATTCCAAGGACTTCATCACAACAACTAATGCTATGTATTGTGTATTGAACCACAAGCTGTCGCTACTTCTGATTTGACAAGATACAAGACATTGTGTATACCCAGTACATCTCTAGGTCTACACTATTTATATCACTAAAGATCTAATTCGCCAAATGTTGCATCATTATTTCGAAAACCACCCCACAACGGGCTACCTAGGGTTCACTCCCTAGTTACAACAGCTCATCATTGTCACACATGTGACACATTTGTACATTCATCAACCAACAATCACTAAGACACTCACCCACAAGGATAGAATCCTATCAACTAAGACTGAATGTACTAATCCTCAAGCATTAACCCACGCTAATTTACATGATCATCGAATTATCCATCCGTTATGGTATTACCCTGAGGATCGAATTTTCCTAATTATATCATCGACATTGACCACTCAAAAGTGTCACACCTAAGGGTTATATGAATTTTTAAATAAAAAATAATCATTACTTAGTTATGACACTCTAACTATCAACCTCTGCGATTGACTACACACAATTTGTACCACCTTCCAATGGGTGTCATCTCACTCTATTAACATCTCAAAAGACTCTACGTCATCAAAGGCTGGAATACAAGCACCTCAGACTAAAAACTATGGTGCCAATACTATTGGTTTGTATGGAGACCAGTAAATTACTAATCATATCTAATCAGAAGCGCGAAAGCGATTAGTAAAAAATAATTTGATTGTGTTCCACTTGACACTTACTTGTCATGTTAACCTCTTGACTTCACCGTCAAGGACACGACTAAATCGTCACCAAAACTAGTGTGACCGGCCCAAAATCAACACCGATGTCTAAAGATCCACTATGGACCTCACAACGTCACTTTTGAAAGGAACCTTGAACCTAAATCTCTAATACCATTTGTAACATCCGTAGTCAACCCGATCTGACCCGAGCGTTAGGTGTAAAGTGCAATAAAACAACCTAAATAATGTTGCTAATCTGATTTTATTTTAATTAGCATTTCACTTATTAAAATATGATTCCAATTTCAATTAAACTACGTGGGGGACCCATGGTAAATATCCCCGGAGTCCAAGCATACAGAACTACTAACATAAAATAAAATAGAGTACTTACATATGTGACGCTCCCAAAATACGAACCCGCACCAAACCTGTTAACAAAGACGTCGGTGTGAGTCGATGCTCAGGGGTAAATATACAAATACAGTAAGAAATGAACAGCAAAAAGAAGACTCTAACATGTTATACCTATGTTCACATGCAACTAATTTATATACATATACGTATATAAACTTAATGCATGAAACCATTTTTATTTTCCAAAAACGTGATTTATTCCGGTTAAATCACCTTAATCTTACAAATAACTCCCCTCTTTTAACTTGCAATTTATCCCTTTACTTAACAGACGCGGTTAAATACTTGAAAAATGACATTTTATTTAATCGCAAGCCCATTCTTTACCGAAATAATATTTTTCATTTAAACCAATTCAATTTTCATTGAAAATTACCCCTTTCAACACACGCAAACACCGTATTAGCAAATACTTATTTAAATTTTGAAAACCATTCACAACACACCCTTGTGTTAATTATGGTTAAACCGTCTTAGGTTGCTTAACTCACTCGTTTAACCACTACACTTTATTGTTCCTTTATTTTATGGACACTAATCAATTTACACGTTTTTTGTCCACTTAAACCGTTACCAGAACATTTATTAATTAATTCAAGTTAGGTTACCTTAACATATTTTTACCACATAACCCATTTCTTGATACGTTCCTTATTCCTTTATCTTTTCTTGGAATCTTTCAATAAACTGTGTACTTTAATGCTTCACACCACCGGCGATGCTACCATATGCTCTGGCTAGTGGTTTTGGATCCTTCACGCTAGGGCTCGGGGCCATCCTTCATTATCCCAATGCCATCTAAGTTCTTATTAAGGTGTTTTAACATTTTTCAAATGTCCACACTATTCCACTTTCCTTTTTACCCGGAACCTGGTGTTTCACCCCAACTTGTGTTATGCTTTGGAAAATCATCATTTCATGTCCTTTACACTTTAGCATTGATTTTATTCCAAAATCATGTTCATTTAGGAATAATTTGTATAACACCATTTCCAACGTTTTTATTCCATAAAAATGTTCCACTTTACGTAAAATTATCATTTTACCCCTTTATTTCCAAACTCATCTTCTCTTCCAATTTCATAAGTGTTAATTTGTCCAAAAATATTATTAAGCTATACACATCAACTTCTCAATGTCTTAACCCATTATCACTTGTTTAACACCAAGACTACTTTCATAAGAAAACACCATTTCCTTTTTATTAAGACATGCAGTCTTATAACTTACACTTATCACACGTTCAACATCTTTTTCACACACTTTAAAGACTAGAATTTCTATTTTTCTTATTTCATGTTTAAACCCAACAAAACCTTATTTAAACTTGTTTATGTGTTCATTATCAAAAAACTAAAAGTTTATATGCTTGTGAAGATGGATTTTGAATCCTAAACTCATATTAAATGGGTTAAATATACATTTCATTCTAGAAGTTCATAATACATACAAAAATGCACTTTCAAGACACAAAGACATTTTTATTTCTTCAAACTCAACAAATTTCCAACTTTCATAAAATATCCATCTTTAGCAAGATCAACACTATTTTTCAAAACATTTTATTTTATAACATGTTTAACATCAAATTTCTAGAACTTCACCATTTTCATAAAAATTCCACTCTTTATTTCAAGAAAACTTCGAAATATTTATTTATCATTTATTTCCAATAAAACAATATTGTGCCAACATTTTTATTCCATAAAAATATTTAATACCACATTTACTAGAAATCCATCATTTTATTCATATGCATTCTACTCTTAAATTCTAACAACAAGACCATTAATATGTAAAATAGAGTCTTAAACTAAGAGTAGAGTTTCTCACCTCAAATGGAGCTCCAACAATGGTAGGCATGAAATGTCAATGAACATGGCAACCTCCCACCTCCTAAGTTGGCCTTAGAAAGGTTGTCTAACTCCACCAAGTTTGACTCCATGAAAGCTCCATCAAAAACCCTCTTCATGCTCCACCAAAGACCATCTTCAATCTCCATAAATCATCCATCTTCAAAAACCAACACCACCTCCAAAATTCATAACTATGCCCAACAAATGCATAAATGAGTACCTAGAGCTTGGATATAGTGGAAGAATAGAATAATAAGGTGGTATAAGGTGGGTACATGGTGGTTAGGCTCCATGGTATCTTTAGAGAGCTTACACTACTCCAAAAATGCTAATCTGGCACGCTGAGGTAAGGAGATTCTGGCACGGTTTTAAACCGTGCCAGAATCTGGCGCAGTTTAATCATAATTTGGCACGATTTAAAACAGTGCCAAAATCTAGCACGATTGTAAATCGTGCCAAATATGGGTGCGTTTCATCAATAAAATAAAAGACCCAATTTTCAGTCGGGACCAATCTCATACAACAAGTCTCTTTTTCTCTCCTCAACCTCAAGCTAACCTAAGTCTCTCTCACTCTCCCTCGATCCATCATCCTTGGTGCCTCACCCACAAAACCATGGAGCCTCCATCATCCATGGTGCCTCAATCATCCCCGCCTCCTCCATCGACCACGGTGCCTCCATCATCCACGACATGAGGTAATTAAAGGCATACGGGAAGATCTGATCAGTGAAGTTTGGATTTTGATGGTTTGCGTGTTTAAAATCTGTAATGGTTTCTCTTTCTTCTTCATATTTTTAGGTAGGATGTTTAAGGGGTTTTAGTAGTTCGGATTTTAGTAGTTTAATGTTGATTTTTTTCTTCTTTGTTGCAGTTAAGTTGTTGTTGTTGTTCATTAATTTATTCATTTTTTTAATTTCATATTGTTTGTGTTTATTGAAGTTCATGTTAAATTATTATTTCCCCAGAGGAGAATTCTGTATCTGCAGCTCTGTACAAATGATATAATAACATATTTTGGGTGTGGATACTCTATGATGCTTAATGAAGTAGAAATGATGAAGTTTAAGTTAAGAGTTTCCATTATAATTCTTTCATAGTTAGATTTATTCATAGACACTCATCTTTCCAAACCTCTGTGACAAATTTAATGATAGAGTTGATTGTGTTTCTTGTTCACATCTTTGCTGATTGAAGGATGATTATGTACATATATAATTTAATGATGCTTTCTGTTGACGCAAAAATTCTCCATCTACGAGGACCAATCAGAAAAGGACACATATCATCCTACGTGGCAATATTCGGCACCCGAGGAGAGTTGGTCAGTACCCGAGGAGAGTTGGTCGGCACCTGAGGAGAGTTAGTCGGCATCCGAGGAGAGTTGGTCGGCATACTAACCAGGAAGATCAAAGGATAACTATGCATTTAATGTCCATTAATGAAGATGACATCACATTTAATGAGCCTTAATGTACATTTATACTGAATTAATAGATGATAACACATAGCATACCAAGCAATTCAACAATTAGATTCATTGAATGTAGACATAAATGTCTACATACAATGAATCTCTTAATCTCCCATCACTATAAATACATGTATTCCCTTAACCAAAAGGGGGGGGGGGGGGGGGGGGGGGGGCTAGAAACACCATACACAACATACACATCCTTTCTCTCTCTACACCCTATGGTGCTATTGTAAACCCCTGGGAATAAAATAACAGTGGACGTAGGCTTCATTCATAGCCGAACCACTTTAAAAATATTTGTCTCATGTGCTTGATTGGATTGTTTTTATCTATTTATCTGTAATCATAAAAACGGGATTCGGTCTAGTTTTTTGCATCAACAGATTGGCGTCGTCTGTGGAAACGTGTTACACGCATTGTTCTCCATCAAAAGCTAAGTTTTTATTTTCTCTACGTATAATCAATTATACATACATCTTTTGATTCAATCATGATTTTTATGTTTATATACATAAATTAATTGTCCAATTTTTATCTGCAAAATATTGCATATCATGATTTTAAAATCATAACTGTTAGATTAATTCTTATTTAGAAATCTGAAAAATAATGGATTTCATAAATCATAACTATTTACTTGATTCTCAAGTTTCAATTTTATATCATGGAATAAATATTTTAAATGATTACATATACCAATATATATGACGGTGGTAAGATTTGATAATTTTCATTATAAATTTTGTAAGATCTTTGATGTCTATTCAAATTCCCATCATATTTTTAATCAGAGAATGGGAAAAGTTAAAATCAAGAACAATTTCTCTCTCTCGATAATCACAATTCTGACCCAGATCTGCTTTAAAAGTTCTCATCAATTTGATTCATAAAAAAATTATATATATATATATATATATATATATATATGTTTATATTCAGTGTTAGACAATTTTCATCATGAACGTTAAGCATCTATGACTCTTTTTGAAAATGTTCTGGGCAAACACGTTTATGTAATGAGTTACATCAAGGAAAAAGATTTGACATATGTTGATTCACATATTTCACATCTTCTACAAGGGAGTAAAAATTCAAAACCATTCTTTTTCCTCTTGGATATTGATCATATTTTCTCTTAGATCTGATGATTTCTATTGGTTATCTTTTAGAGCTAAGAATTTTGATTTGTTAAGATTTATTAATTCTGATAAAGATTGATTTATTGGTTCGATGATTGATTTTTGGTAATGATTTTTATCATCCACCATATTTTTTATCTCCCCAAATGGAAAATAGGAAGGAAACCCAAAGTAACCTTCTCTCTCCTGAAAAACCTTTACCCACTTTCGTAAAGAAGATGAAAAATGAACAGTCGCTCAAGAAAGGGCAATATAGAAACTTTACCAGGAAGATGAAGAAATTTTAGATTTATTAAACTCATATCAATCGTTTTTACTTCAACCGTCTACAGCAACAAAAATAATGAAACTGGTCGGCATAAAAAAAAACCTATAATTCAAGGATGATCATCCACCTCACAACTTGGTTCGGCTTCTGATCAATAAAAAATTTCAATCCCAGGATTATATTACTCTCCAATTCAAAGTCTGCCTGCCTTGGGCTCAAAGGTCCCATGAATCTGCAACTACTGCTTAGCATCAATTGTGTGAGGATGAAAAATCCAGAAGAAGGTCGCCGGATGAGTATTTCAGGTCGGTGAAAAACTATGTGAATTTTTGCTCTACTTAATTGGAATAAAGAAGTAATCTCCTCAGTATATCTCATTGACAAGTATTTTTTGTCGGTAGATTCGTTGGACTATTTTATTTTTTTTGTTGGTCGGCGGTCATTGTTTTTACCAATTACCTCCCCTACCAATGCGATCACAGTACCAAAGTTTATTCAATTTCACTGGGTGATCGGCGACTTGAAATTTATGTGGTCTTTTACCTCCTATCTATTGGTCGGTGAGGAACAAATTTCCCTCTGAATGATCCGCGACACCAGGTATTATACAAGTTGAGGGTTTCCCAACCTCTTATGTGTTGATCGGCCATATGTATGTCTGATCGACATCTATATTACTGATCAATAGAAAATGACAAGACCCGTTTGGAACGTTTGGGTCTCAATAGCTGATTATGTTCATTCATATTCCACAACTTTTGATGGGTTGGTCGGCAGCATTTTTGTTGGTCGGCACCATCTACTGTTGGTCGGCGACCTCTGGTCGTTACCGGACCAAAATTTTTTTTACCGGACCATCCTTGCTGGTCGGTGGTCATTTCCGAAGAAAACACGAACAACTTCACTAAATTTTCCAATCACGGTCAATAAAATCTTCTGGTCGGAGGCACCTGATTCTAGTTGGCAGCAGTTTTATATTGGTCGGTGGAGGGCTTCACCCAGGTTGAAATGCCTTCCGACCAACTAAACTAGGTGAAATTTTATTGTCCGGAGACATCTAATGGTGGTATGCAATTGGTTGGTGAACCTATTTGTTGATCGAGAATTTCACCAGACCATTTTTGTTGGTCGGTGGTAGGCTATGAAGATCCATCAGCAACATTGGAGTAGATCGGCAACACAAAACAAGAACATCTGGTCGACATTTACTTTTGATAACTAAGAAATAGTTGGTCAACAACTTAAAAGGCCAAAGTTGGTTGGAAACAAGTTTTAGCCAAAACAAAAGCTTCTTGATCGTATGTACATGGTCGACAGATAAAAACGAAGGCATCCCAACACTGATGTCACACGATGCTGGTCGACGATACAACTAGTCAGAGATGGTTATCACCTATTGACGAGGAAGGCTGGAATGGAGGGATGACAAATTTATTTGCCCAGATTATTAATTTTGACAAAGTCAAAATTATTACCATTGCTACCTATTTATTTTTCTCACACTTCTCTAACAAAATAAATGTTTTAAAATTAAATAAAATATATCCCAGAACTTTATCTTAGAATAAATTTTTCGATCCCATATTTGAGCATTTATTTAAAAATAAAATTATTTTATAAAAAGCCCAAATCAAACCTTATGACATCTAGTTGATAAAAAATTGCTCACATTGACACACATTTGGCACAAAACATTTTATTTCATATTTTGAAATTTTTATTGCCTTATGTCTGAGATGATACATATTATATGATATTTAGCTGAGAATTTTTGCTAATGATAATTTCTATGAGAATCAATCTCAATAGGTGTTCGAGCAACTTATTAAATGCCTCATGTACAAGATTCACCCCCAACAGTTATCCTTTTATCATGTATTATACAAGAGGAGCTCCACGACTTATTATTTGTTGGTCGATGGCATCTACTTCTACTCGGCAGTTCTCATACACTTGGTCGGCAACAATCCTCCACCGAATTTCAGTTTACCAATTCCAGTCATCAACAAAGAACGGTTGAAAAATTTCTGACATAGGTCGGCTGTAAAAGGTCGGGGCACCTCATAATTGTAAGTATGGCTGAGTGATTATTGGAGAGCAGTTCGGCAACCAGTACTACAACAATAAACATCACCGGCACCAATTGTGTTGGTCCACTATATATAGCTAGTCAGAAAAATCAAATGTTGGTCGGAGGCATTTCATTATGATCGGTGATGGATATTATGCAATTTGAGGAGTTCCCGAGCTCACATTTGTTGATCGGCTACATCTATTTCTACTCGGATGTACCTATTGGTGGTCGGCGTGTATATAGTTGGTCGAGAAAATCAATTGTTCGTCAGCAACTTTCAACCTTGTTCGGAGGCAGTAGAAAGCTAATACCAGAATTGAAAATCGACAATTCCTTTGGTTCTCTCTTTTTGATTTTGACAAAATCACTACTTCGCTGCCAAAGGACAAGACTATCCCCTTATTCTTATCCTTATCCTTTATTAATTCAAAACATGAAATTCCTAATTGAAAATTTGCATAGAGAAAAATTAAAATGCATACTTGGTTATTTTCTAATCCACATAAATTTTACGTGAAAAATATTCCAAGACCAAAAAATTATATTTGAGCATTTATTGAATTTTAAATAATTCCTAAAGTGATAAATAATTTCTAAAAAACCAATTTATATTTGGTATTTTACTTAAAATTAAAATGCCTAGCATTTTTATTAAAATTTTCTCATGAAATACACATGTGGCACAAAAATATTATTTCATATTTAGAAAATTTTATTATTTTATGCTGATACACATCACATATTGTTTGGCTAAATAATTATTCTCATGATAATAATTATTTTCTCTAGTCTCGACAGGTGCTCGGGCAGCTTATTAAAATTTCATAGGGACGACATTCAATCCCGATGAAAGCTCTCGTAAACCTCTGAAAACTAGTATTGCTCGACATCAGGCAATTTTGCCTCGACATATCAGCCAACATATATTATTTTATTTTTTAAAATTAATATTTTTATTTCTCAAACATATACCTATCATATATTTATTGGATGATTAAATTATTCTCACGACTAATCAATTCAGCCTACACATATGGTAAAGCAAGATATTAATTTTTACAGGTACAAGACTCAACGCCGATGAATGCTTGAAAATAATCTGGAAACTATTATCATTTCACCTCAGCGAGGCATTATATATTTTATTATTACTCGGAGATATCGGCTCAAGCACAAATTATTCTATATATCCCTTGGGATTCATATTGTATATTCATTTCAACACGGAACTCGGCGAGATATTCATATTCAGCTCTGAGGAAGAACTATAACATTTATTATATTTCACCCCCAACGAATAGTTGGTCGGGGTAATTCTTATTTATATTCAGCATGGAGCTCGGAAAATTTCTTCTCTATATATATATTCAGCTTCAAGGATGTCTCCAACAATTATTATATCTTATTCCCAACAATCCGTTGGTCAGCTCCGAGGAAGTCTCCGTCATTTATTATAAAAAATCCACCAACTCCATTTGGTCAAGAATAAAAAATTTCCCAGAAATACCAACTACGGTTGGTTGGGAAGAAAATCCACCAACTCCGGTTGGTCAGGAATAAAAAATTTCCCAGAAATACCAACTACGGTTGGTTGGGAAGAAAATCCACCAACTCCGGTTGGTCGGGAATAAAAAATTTCCCAGAAATACCAACTACGGTTGGTTGGGAAGAAAATCCACCAACTCCAGTTGGTCGGGAATAAAAAATAGCCCTGAATCACCAACTACGGTTGGTTGGGAAGAAAATCCACCAACTACGGTTGGTCGGGAATAAAAATCCACCAATTACGGTTGATCGGGAATCAATCTCCATCAACTCCGGTTGGTCGAACAGCAGACAGCAGGTGGAGCAAATCTTATTGTCTATGCAAAATAAGAAAATTTGTCAAATAACATACTTAAAGGCCGAGAAAGCATTCAAAATTCATATTCCACACTTGGGGGCTTCTATTACAAATTCTTTTGTTCATTCGGTGGCATATTCTCATAACATCATGCAGTCAAGCATCAAATTCAACTCCATAAACTTACATAGTCGGGGCCCCGACTAATTATCATTCAGAAGTTATTTTTCTTACTCGAGAATTAGTTTTGATATTGAAGTTCAGGAGGCTATTGAAGTTCAGGAGGTATTCAGAAGTTCAAGAGGTGCATTCAGAAGTTCAGGAGGCATATTCAGGAGTTATTATGCACATGCTATTGAAGTTCAGAAGTCAAATTTAGCATCTACAGCACTGAGATCTTTACTACTACTATCCCGACTAATAATGGAAAAGAAGTTGTATGAAAATGTTTCGAAGTCCACCACTAGCTTGGTACATTGAAGAATTGGGTTCAAAAGCTATAATGTTACTCGACAAGGTATTTAGAGGACCATAAATCAGAAGAATCAAGCACGTGAAGTTAGCACTTAGTTGCTCGGCACAGGAGGCCATTGGTCGGATAGAAAACCAATCAAAATACTTGAAGATTATGACAAGCTACAAGCTGCGTACTATGGCATGGCTGCATCCAAATTCCCAGGGGTGATACATAGCACACAGAGTTCCTCAAAAGAAAGATTAGCAACCATCGATCAGCCTGCATCATATGTCGTCCAGGAGATAATGCACTTTATGTTGAACAAATCAAGAAGGTAGATCAAGAATTTCACGAGCACCGAGTAACACTACAGAATAAATAGTCCATCCTTTCAGTAAACCATCAAGCATGGAGCATTGGGGGCTTCTGTTGACGCAAAAATTCTCCATCTACAAGGACGAATCAGAAAATGACACATGTCATCCTACGTGGTAATATTCGGCACCCGAGGAGTGTTGGTCAGTACCCGAGGAGAGTTAGTCGTCACCCGAGGAGAGTTGATCGGCACCCGAGGAGAGTTAGTCGGCATCCGAGGAGAGTTGGTCGGCATACCAACCAGGAAGATTAAATGATAACTATGCATTTAATGTGCATTAATGAAGATGACAGCGCATTTAATGAGCCTTAATGTACATTTATACTGTATTAATAGATGACAACACATAGCATACCAAGCAATTCAACAATTAGATTCATTTAATGTAGACATAAATTTCTACATACAGTGAATCTCTTAATCTCCCATCACTATAAATACATGTATTCCCTTAGCCAAAAGGGGGGGGGGGGGGGAACCTAGAAACACCATACATAAGATACACATCCTTTCTCTCTCTAGACCCTATGGTGCTATTGTAAACCCCTGGGAATAAAATAACAGTGGACGTAGGCTTTATTCATAGCCGAACCACTTTAAAAATCTTTGTCTCTCATGTGCTTGATTGGATTGTTTTTCTCTATTTATCTGTGATCATAAAAACGAGATTCGGTCCAGTTTTTTGCATCAGCACTTTCCTTTACTATTCCTCTACTGCCTTGGAATACTCATTTTGTTCCTACCTTACCTTCTAATTTATTGAATTTTCTTTTGTTATTATGTCATACATTTGGTTTTCAATCTTACATAGTAAGGATTGCAGGAACCACACCATGTTGTAATTGTACATGCATTCTCTGTTGTAAATGTACATGATTTCTGAGGTGAAAACAAAATTTGATTAATCTAACAGAGCACAATTGGCTTAAAGTTGTTAATTTAGAGCACTTTGTGCACTCGATGAGTCTAGTAGTGGCCATGACATTAATTTTTTCTTTCGTATGAGATTGAAGATGTATACAAAGTGTTTAATTCAAAGTATTGCTTAAATTGTAGTTTTATCTACCTGTTATTGTTCGCTATTGTTCTTCCTGGGCACCCTTTTTTCATTGAGACCGTATAATTAACTCAAGTTTTTTTTAATCTATCATTTTTCATCTATTTCTTTAGCAATTGAATTCATATACGCTACTAACCAAGTTGCCCAGATAAAAATTTTCATTTCCTATAGATGTTACTCACCTTGCGCTACCTCAATTGGATTTAGTGAAGACCAGCACCGAGCAAGGCAGCCCTCGTGGAGAGCGAGACATTATCCCACTTGAACTAATATCCTCTCACCCCGGGAATCCAAAATCAATCAAGGCAGGCCCCATTGATTCGTGCCACATGGATCACATGCCTAGCAGCTAGCCTAACGATGTTAAATTCAAGCCACAAATAGGCCTAGAGATGACATCAACATCAACTTGTTTCGTTTAATATACTAAGTCAGATTTATGTTCTTTTTTACTCTTTTTCAAGTGAATCATTTTGCGGGCTATTTTCTTCTTTCTTTAAGTCGTTTCATAGCCTTAGTTAAATAAGGTGGGCTATAAATTTTCTAGAGAAGATCTCCATATTCTGAAGCATAAGTAACCACAAAAAGATAAAAGCAGTCAAAGAAACATAAATAATCTTTGAGAAAACTACAACCATAAACTCCTAATGAAAAAAACTACAAAGTTAAACAAGAAGTCCTCAATAGGTGTTCCCTAGATTCTTCCCTTCATTTATTGCGTGTGAAAGGGAAGCGATTGATCTGGAGTTGGCATCAAGAGTCGTCCTCAAACTATATTTTTATTGTATTAGAAAATGTTGAATTATTTTAAGGAGTTCATCATTGAACTTCATAATGAAGAATAGTTATCTCTAATGAATAGGGATCTTTTTGGATGGATGAGTTATTATAGTGTTTATGTTCAATGTTTTCTAAATTGCTTACATATATATCTTGTTCTAATGTATTGTCTCTCTAATTGTGATTTTACTACTCTAAATAGATCCAAAAATGGTGAAAAGGATGAACAACATGCATAAGATGTGATTGTGACCCCTTAATGTTCTGATAATTATCACGAGGACTTGGCAAGTTTTGTTTTCTGCGGTGTTATGCCTGGAGATGGGTGGAGTGGTCAAAGGGAAGATAGTGTTTTGCAAGGGTGCATTCATTTGGTCATTCAGGTTGTGCTTTTACGTTTGATTGATTTAGTAGATACTATTGGTATGTTATTTTGGTGCTCATGTTCAATTTTCTAATCATTTTGCAGAGGGTGAACTTCAACTAGTTGGAAATTCAGTCCCAGATTTTGAGGCAGAGGTTATATTTAATCAAGAATTCATCAAGGTAACGTATAACATAATAATGAAATATTAATTTCCATGTCGTATGCATATAAACAGTACTTTTTATTTAGTTAAATAATGGTTTTGCACTTGGGGACCTAGTTATTATAGTAGACCCAGGACATGCAAAAGTAATCATGATCGTAATCTCTCAAATACTTTGTAATATGTTTAGAAAAATTGTTAATCAAATTAATAATTATTGACACTTAAAAACATGCCATTAGAACCAATTTTCAAAACCAATAATAATGTGACTCATAGGACCTCGATAATTTGGAAATCACTAGACTTAGTCTTGAAAACAAGCATTTAAAGGGAAAAAGCCCAAGACAACCCCTAAATGGCTCCGTGAGAGGCATGAACACCTCTCACGGGAACAGTGTGACTCACAAGAATTGACCACATAGTCATAGGACTCCCAAATTGAGAATATGATAATAATTTGAACTGACCCGTAAGAGGCCTAGACACCTCGCACGGTATATATGTAACTCGTAGGAATTGATCGTGTAGTAAAGGGTCTACCGGTTTATGAATTTGACGATAATTTGAAAATGTCTAGATGAGGCTTAAAAATAAGCCGTTGAAGATGAAACCCCAAACCTGGCCCCAAACGGCACCGTAAGAGGCATGAACACCTCACACGGGACCAATGTAACTCGTAGGAACTGACCGCGTAGTCACGGGACTCCCTGTTTGAGAATATAACGAGAATTTGCAAATCTGTAGACTTAGGCTTGAAAACAAGTTGTTCAAGGGTGAAAACCCAAACCAACCCACAAATGGCCCCGTAAGAGGCACTAACACCTCGTATGAGACTAACGTAACTCATAGGAAATGATCGCGTAGTCATGGTTCTTCGAGTTTGAGAATATGATGATAATTTCAAAAATATCTAGCTTAGGCTTAAAAACAAGCCGTTAAAGGATGAAATCCTAAACCAGGCCCCGTAAGAGGCATGAACACCTCACACGGGACCAATGTAACTCTTAGGAACTGATCGTGTAGTCACGGGACTCCCTGTTTGAGAATATAACGAGAATTTGCAAATATGTAGACTTAGGCTTGAAAACAAGCTGATAAAGGATAAAAACCCAAACCAATCCCCAAACGGCACCGTAAGAGGCACTAACACCTCGTATGAGACTAACGTAACTCGTAGGAACTGGTCGCGTAGTCATGATTCTCCCGGTTTGAGAATATAATGATGGTTTGAGAATATAATGATAATTTGAAAATATCTAGCTTAGGTTTCAAAATAAGCCGTTAAAGGGTGAAAACCTAAACTAGTTCCCAAACGACCCCGTAAGAGGCATGGACACCTCGCACGGTACACATGTAACTTGTAAGAACTTATCGCGTAGTCACGGGCCTATCGGTTTATGAATATAACGATAATTTGAAAATATATAGATTAGGCTTAAAAATAAGTCGTTAAAGGGTGAAAACCCAAACTAACCCCCAAACGTCCTCGTAAGAGGCACTAACACCTCGCACGGGACCAACGTAACTCGTATGAACAGATCACATAGTCACGATTCTTCCAATTTGATAATATGACGATAATTTGAAAATATCTAGATTAGGCTTAAAAACAAGCCGTTGAAGGGTGAAATCCCAAACCAGGCCCCAAATGGCCCCGTAAGAGGTATGGACACCTCACACGGGACTAATATAACTCGTAGGAACTGATCGCGTAGTCACGGGACTCCCTGTTTGAGAATATAATGAGAATTTGCAAATCTGTAGACTTAGGCTTAAAAACAAGCTGATAAAGGATGAAAACCCAAACCAACCCCCAAACGACCCCGTAAGAGGCACTAACACCTCGTATGAGACTAACGCAACCGTAGGAACTGATCGCGTAGTCACAGTTCGCCCAGTTTGATAATTTGATGTTAATTTGAAAATATCTAGCTTAGGCTTAAAAATAAGTCGTTAAAGGGTGAAATCCCAAACCAGACCCCAAACGGCCCCGTGAGAAGCATGAACACCTCACACGGGACCAATGTAACTTGTAGGAACTGACCCAGTAGTCACGGGACTCCCTGTTTGAGAATAAAACGAGAATTTGCAAATCTATAGACTTAGGCTTAAAAACAAACCGTTAAAGGGTGAAAATCCAAACCATCCCTCAATCGGCCTCATAAGAGGTACTAACACGTCATATGAGATTAATGTAACACGTATGAACTAACCACATAATCATGAGACTTTCAGTTTGAGAATATTATAATAATTGTGACTCGTATATGCAATTTTTCTATTAGAATACGATATTTTATAAAATGACTTAGTTACTAATATCGTATATTTTTCGTGTCCTATTTTTTTATAGGATGGCATTCAATCACTAGCTTTATCCACTTGGAACACATGAAGAAGTCAATGCGTTACAACAAGAGGATTATTTATTTAGTGTCGTTAACATACAGGATTCTATTTTTTGTGTTATGGTCGAGAAGACTTTAGTAGTTCTATTGTTTAATTTTATCGCCGTGCTGGCTATAGTAGCTTTATTGTCAACTTTTATGGCCGTGCGGGCTTTATATTGGCAGATTTTATGTTAGCAAGTTTTGGAATGCTAAAAAATAGAGAAAACTCTGACCAATTTTTTTTTATCTGGGAACTATTAACTCTTGTAATTTTTTGAAGTTATTGTTAACTTTTATGGCCATGCAGGCTTTATATTAGTATTAACTCTTGTAATTTTTTTAAGTTTGTATGCACATTAGTTTATCAACAACCTACGATATTCATAATTTGTGAATTTTCTTGATTTTTTTTTGCAAATTAATAAATATTATTCCTACCAGATTTGGAATTTGCAGATTTTCCAGATTTGTTTCCAATTATTTTTTTTATTAATTGAAAAATCTGGCACGGTTTAAAACCGTGCCAAAACATTGCCAATTTATAAAAATGAGCACGCTTAAAAAACAATGGCACGCTTTATAACTGTGCCAAAAGCGTGCTAAAAATAGACAATTTGGCACGGTTTCAACATGTGCCAATAGCGTGCTAGATTTAACATCGAGCACGATTTAAAAGCTTGCCAAAATGGTGCCAGATAAAAAATTGGCACAGTTTAAAAGCGTGTCAAAAGCCTGCTAGTTTGGGAAATCTGGCACGGTTTTAAACCACGCCAGAAAATCTGGCACCCCTGATTCTGGCACGATTTTTAACCGTGCCAGAATGCGTCTGGCGCTGTTTTAAACCGTGCTAATTTCCTGTTTTTGGTGTAGTGTTAGAGAGAGAGTGAAAATCTGATGGAAATGAGCTCCCAAAGGCCCTAGGAGTCCTTAAATATCCAAACTCATTTGGGAAAAAATCTCTCAAATACTACCAAACCCTATTCCCGAATTGATTTGTTACTGCATTAAATTAACACGTGTCATAATCTATAGGTAGGGAAGTTGACAACACATCCCATTCTGAAGAATCTCAAATTTTTAAATCTTGTTCGAATTAGAATGGGCACACCCTTGATCAGGTCTTCGAACAACCTTCGAACGACCATCTAATGAGGCAAACCTTTTATGCAGATGGGTCTCGTTCGAACCTCATTCGATCCCCACTTCAAACGACTTGATATTTTTATTCCAATTATTATAAACTCGTTCGAACGATCGTTACTAATTTTCTCCAAAACTTCCAATATTATCATCAATCATATATGATCAGTCAAATACCGATATAATACCCAATCAAAATGATTCACAGCCCAAAGTTTCTATAGCGTTACGATTTGTGTGGGAAAAATAATAAATTATTAGGCCGAGGTATTACACAGGGGCGACTAGGTTTATCCCCCACGTTGTGAATATCCAGATGTCTCTTATGGACGGGAGTGGCTGGTGAGGTTGATGATGGATAGTAGTGAAGTGATGGCATTTGTCTCATTTCTGAACATACTCGATCGAGTCATTTGCCAAAGTCGAAGAGAAGTATCCCTAAGTAACGATCCTATTAGCTAGAGATCATCCACCCATATGACTCGTGCATGAACCCTCATGCACATCTCAGAGAACATATTCCATCTTTGTGGGGCGTTCGCACTGAATAAATGAGAGCAGGAAATCTCTCTTATAAAGCATGTCACCTATGATGGTGAACTTAGTTGCACGTTATTTGATCTTCCTTCTCTCGACTTTGGATTCTAGTACCTTTTCGTCCCTAATGTACTCTATGATAGGATTCATCCAAGACTCTCCCATATTCAAATTTCCAACGGTCCAGGTAAACTCTCCTATAAAATTTGCTTATGCATGTCCCTTAGTTGTGCTTCTCAACTGGTAGATGATCTCAAACTCACCTAACTCCACTGAACAGGCCATTAACATACCATATTGTAACACCCCGTATTTTCATGCATTAAATATTTAATTAATTCGGGAATTGAAATTTACTTGTGAGTCATAATCTTAATTGAATTAATTAGGGAATTTTATTTAAATATTAATCGGGGAGTAAATGGTTAATATTTACGGGTGTTTATTTACTAAGTGAATGGTAAGTAATTAATTAAGTCACCTCGAGTACAAATGACAGGATACACACTTATCTCAACCGGGAGTCGGTATAGACTAAAGGGGTGGGGGAATAAGTATTTTTATAAATTAGTTCGGATGTAATTTCTGAGTGTACGGTTGAGTCCAGATGGGCCGAGATAGTCGGAAAAGTGTACCCGGGGATAGTAAACGGGTCACGGGGTATTTTTAGACATAACCGGGCCCACACGGGGGCCTTTTGGTCACTTGGGCTTGGCCCATTAGACAAAAAACGGGATTTAGGTAAATGGAGGTATTAAGGAGAATAAGAAAACGGCTGATAGAGTTTTAGAAAAAGGTTAAGTGTATTAAGGAACCCTAACAGCAGTTGGAGGCAGTTTTGGGATCATTAGAGAGCTAACAGGATCATCTTCAACCTTGGAAATTCATCTCCGAATCAGACACTACGAAACCTAAGGCAAGTGGATAACTTGCAATAGTATTGAAACTGTATTTCGATTCATATTCATGTGATGTGTTTAATCAAAATTCGTTTTGGGTATTCATGGCATAAACATGAGGTTTTGAAAATAATAATCTGATTTACGATTTGATTGACAAATTTTTTTTTGTAGAGATCTGATATTGTAAATTGACACGAATATGGTAGGATGATTTCTGGATATTTAGAAACGAATTTGGTGAAGGAATTTAGGATGTAAATGGGTAGGGAATTAAAGATGAATAATTTTCCCCAAATATAGAAATTGTAGTTAATGGACGAATTGATAACGTTGGGAGACATTCTGGAGGTCCCTAATAAGATTCCTAATTTGTATTATTTCTAAAAAGACTTGAGATTGTTGATAGAAGAAGTTAGGGTTTTATGAAACTCGTCCATGGCAGACTCTGTCTTCGCGAAGAAGACGAAGACCTGTTCGATCGATCGATCGAAGGTCTGGGGTCGATCGATCGAAGGTCGGCAGATTTTGACAGTTCGCCCAATTTTCTTTTATATGAAGAAATTTAATTTAATTCTTTTCCATGAATTAATTTGGTGAGAAATTTATACATGGGTTTTTAATCTAATTAATATTGAATAAAAATTAATTAGAATTTGGAGACGACTTAGTGTGACATCATAATTTAAAATTGTCGGGTTTTGGAGAAATTAGGGGTGACACACTAAGGTTGAATTTTGGGAAGGTGTATGAAAGGATTAAATATGGATGTAGTGAACAAATCCGGGGTAATCGGTTGGAAAATACCGAGAGAAAAATCTTATTAAATTAAAGGCTAAATAATTTGGGAGTCGGGAAATTTACACTCGGGTGAGGTTAATTCGGACTACGAGAGTAAGTCCAAACTTTATGGTGGGGGCGACACCAAAGGTGACTAGATTAATTAATGTGCGAATTAATTAATCATTAGGGTTGGACCATAAACTCTTAATGAACTTGATAGGTCCATGTTATGGATTTTGTACGTGGGGTAGCCGGGACATTTATATATATATATATATATATATATATATACGGAGTGTGGCAGTATATATGTATATATAGTGTGTGTGCATTAATATCAGTGACTGAATATTATTGGTATGTATTCTAGTGCTATCGGGGGAGGTTGCGCATAGTGGATGAATCCCCTAGCTTAAGTAGTAGGGTGAGTATAATCCCAGGTCATAGCGTCCGTTATATGGGTGAGGGGCATCTCACTTTCAGGGAAGGAATATGACCGCCTCCAAATCGTATGTTGAATTAAGTTAGTGAGCTAATCTAACTTGGATAACTGGGATATGTGAATCTACCTAGTGGGATAGCACTTGGGAAAATTTATATTTTGTGAGCATTTTTACTCGGTGTAAAGTTTGTATTAAATATTATTTCAGTATGATTGTGAATACTGTGATATGTTTATATATATAATTAGGTAAATAATTATATATGGGATAATTAATGCGTAGTGAAAAAAATGTATTTTGTGCATAACAGGTGTGAACATTTTATGAAATAAAAGGGTAATGATTTAATTAAGTTTGACGTTCATAATAACTTAAGATTTCGGAACTAAGGCATACTCGGTTAGAGTAGGAAAATTTCAAGAGAGTGCGGCACTAACTAAAATATGAAGAGCATGCATGTTTATTTATTACTGCAAGTTAATCATTTGTTAAATGTTTTCAAATGTTTTTGGGTACTAACCCTTGCTATAAAAAATTTTAAAAACATTTTAGGTGTCCAACCACAAGGGCGCCAGGCTTGACTCTATTCCAGGTATTCGTAGCTGCAGCACCTGTGGATGTTACGGGTCTTTGATAGACGCCTCTTTCTTTCATTCATGTAGAGATTCTCTAGTAGTTATCCGAGCTTGTCGCTCACAGTCCTTTTATCAGTATTAGACTTATTGAGATTGTTCTTCTTATCTTTACTTGTATTGGTTTTGGACCGATGGTTATTCGGTTGGGCATTTTAAATTATGGATGTTTATGTTAGTTATTTGTGATTGTGTATTATTTATGTTCCGCATGAGACTTTATTTAATTAATTAGAAGTTAAAAATTGGCACCAGTCTATTTTTCTCACCTAGGTGGTTAGTAATTAAAATGACGACAGTGATGCTAAGAATGGACCACACATATTTCATAGGTTTATGGATGACTTGCATGAGTGGAGTGTCGATTAGCACCACCATCGTGTGTGCTTAGAAATAAAGCTTCATTTTTCTAGAGGCAAGTATCAAAGTGTACGATATCTTATGCATTTTTTATTTGCCCCTTGAAGATCTTTGCTATTTAAGTAGACAAACTTCTAAACTCCTTCATCATTTCAGACAATGGCGGTACTGATGGCTGACTCTAAGACCACTAAATACAGTAATAATTTCTCTCATTAAGCATGCCAATAAAGTAGCATTGGGGAGCCAAGATAAGCCTTTAATTCTTAGAATGACCTTTCTCACTCATTATCCCAAGTAAAATCCTTCCTTATGATCTTGAAAAATAGTAAACACTTGTCGATTGATCTGTAGACGAAACGATTCAGGGCAGCCACTCGTTCAGTTAACCTCTGGACATTCTTGATTATTATTGGTGTCTGCATGTCAATCCGTGCTTTGATCTTAGTAGAGTTTGCTTTAGTTCCCCTTCAATTAGCAATTAAACTAAGAAATTTTTCCACGTCGATTTCGAACACACACTTTGCTAGATTTATCTTCATTTTATATTTGTCCATTATATTAAAAGTTCCCTCCAGGTCGGCCACATGTGTCTCGACTTTCAGACTATTTGTCAACATATCGTCCACGCACACCTCTATCATCTTTCCAATTTGATCTTTAAATATTTTATTGACCACCTTTAATAGGTTGCCACTGCATTCTTCAAGCTGAAAGGCATTACCTTGTAGCAGTATGTTCTTTTATTAGTGATAAAATCTTTTCAGCATCTTCACTATGTATTGATATTTCGTTCCAGAGTAAGAGTCCATGAAGCTCATGAGCTCATGTCTTGCTATTTCATCCACTGTCTGGTCGGTCCAAGATAATGTAAAACTATCATCGGGCAAGCCTTATTGAGGTCTGTGAAATCAACAGGCATCCTTCAATTCCCATTTCACTTGGGCATAGTGACGACATTGCAAATCCACTTTGAGTACTGGCCTTCACTGCTTAACTGGCTTAGCATTTTCATCTATATTGAGCCAATGGCAGATAATTTCAGGGTTAACCCCCGACCTATCACTATGACTCCAGGAAAAATAGGCTTTGTCGATTTCTAATTAACTTGATTAATTCCTTTCTTAGATCTTCTCTTAAGTATGAGCCGACTTGGACGGTTTTTCCTGATTCTCCCTCATTGAGGACGATGTATTTTACCTTATCGGTAGGTTCCCCCTTTTTTCTTATATCCCTTAGGTCAAGGGCATCAATGTTATAAGAATTTATCTTCCTCTTAGGGGCTTCCCTCTCTTCAGCCGAGGTGAAGAAACACTCTCGGGCGTCGACTTAATAACCTTACACTTTCCTTACTCCATCAGGAGTTGATAATCTCATCATTTAGTGTACAGTGGAAGGCATGAATTTAAATTCTTTTAGTGTCACTCTCCCTGTAATGTTATTGTAGGCCGAGAAGACATGTTCGTCCTAATGCGACTCAAAATGTGTCTCTAGTGTGTGCTAATTACAGTTCAAAGGCAAACTGGTCATGTGAGTAATAAACCCGGTAAGACGGAGTCAAATGCTCGGGGAAATAGGATGTAGAATGTGACGACGATTAACCCTAAACTGACTCTAAAAAGAAAAAGGAAAAGGTGATGATTTAGAGTTTTATATCTACTGACTAAATGCAAATTAATTAAACTACGTATGTAGGAGTAAACTACTGTGACTGAATAAATATGAATGAGAAAAATAGGTTGGACTACAATCCCCCGAACCCTAGTATGTTTACCGGATATAAAACCAATCGTGAATTAGATAATTGATGAAACCCAGACTTTATTAATTTCAAGAAGTACTTATATGAGGGTACAATCCCGCATTATGCATAATCAAGAATATAAACAAAGCGGTGTCGACATAGCAAACATGCGTGTCGCACTCTTAAACACCCACCTAAGGCAAACGAGGTTAAAAGTCCTACGACGGTTGCAGCAACTACTTATCACGATTTAATCATTTATTTAATTCAGAGAATTACTTTTATTTCCATCCAAACCACATCGGGTTGGGTTCATGCATCCCAACCCTTAAAAATCTAGCTAGACATGACGAAACTACAATTAACTAAATATTCTACATTGCATGTAAAGAAACTCATGATTAAAAGATATTTTAGCATGTATGAATTACTTTTATCGCAAGGATAATGAATCACTACATAGAATAACAATAGAACAATATGAATCTTACTAATCTTGAAGAAAACTTTGAATTAGATGCCAAATAATGGATAAAAATTTGAAAAATAATCAATACTATGGTTATCCCTTCATAAAGCTCCCCAAAATTATGTAAAAACTACTTTCACTATGTCTGGTGGTCACCTAAGATATATGTCTCCCGTTTTATAAAGAGTTTTATTCAAACACAACTTTAATTTTACAAAAGAAAATTAAAAATTTCGATCGTCCAATCGTTTCGAAATTTTGTTCTTCACTGGGCCGAACCGGCTTAAAATTCCAGTATTGACGCAAAAATGTCAGGTCTTGATATCTTCAAAAAATTTCTAACTCTTTTTCTAGTTTTGCTATACTTTCTTCTCAACTTTAAATCTTCATAACTTTTCACTCGAACCTCGGATTTAGATGTCATTTCTTCCTACTTAAACTTCTTCTAGGCTCTTTGTCCAAATTCCAAGTGTAAAATTACTATTTTTCCCTTGACATTCATTCACTTATAACTTTGTTGAGTTTGAGTTTTCTCTTTTCTCCAATTGTGTAAAATACCTGAAAAATGTACGAGAAATAAATGAAACTCGATGCACAACATAGAGAAGTTCAGTAGTAATAGTATGAGATAAATCAACTCGATTTACACTGCACAAGAAGATAAAAGCCTATAAATTAAGGGGATAAATACGAAAAATTTATGCCTAATCAAATCCCGCTAACTTAGAACTTTGATTGTCCCAAGAAATGTAAAAGAATCTAAGAAAGGTCCAACACTTAACAAATTGTTAATAGGATATAATACCTCTTTCGATGGGCAAGCGATTGCATTTAGTATATACAATAAGCCTTTAAACCCATAGATACCCTAGTAGGACAAGTTGTGTCTCATGAGGGTTTGTAGTGAATATACCCACAAAATTCATTTTTCACTCAAAGAAAAATTCAAAATACTTTAAAATTGTACAATTTAAACCTTTCTAAAAATATTCACCATAAATTTATATTCACAAGTCTCAATTTATGGTGTGTGTGTGTGTGTGTTCGAAGCCAAAAATTAAGTTGTCAATTTCCACCGATTGATCATTACGTTACTTTTTAAAAATTCATTTTGATTCAATTTCTCACGGGATACTTTCACAAACGAATCACTCGGATTGTGTCTAGTTCTCTTGGTATACGTGATATAAAGAGTAAATATAATGGAACACAATTTTATGTACACAAATTTAAAAGACGATTTTTTTTTTAGGTGAATAGATCTCTTCATCGGATTATGGTCATTGGAAAACGGGATTCATCGCCTCTTAGTCACACCAATTAATCTCTATCTTATCTTTTTATGTCTTAGCTCTCCACGCGGTAACCAATTTCGTAATTTGGACTCGATTATGACTTTTTCGGGTTTTAAGGTGTATTGAGTAAAAGGAGAATGGTTGGAAAATTTGGAATTGAAATTTTTCTTATGATGTCCGTTAGTGCTTTTTCGAGCTTTTGCTCATTTTTCTCTTCTTTTTCTATATATTTTTTTTCTTTTCTATATTTCACATTTTTTTCTGTTATTTTTGTTGAGCATTTTCTTTTTTTTCTTCTTGCTCCTTTTTATTGCACCATTTGGACTTTATTTTCTAATTTTTTTCAATTTTCACAACTTCGGGCTATTGGGGTTTATCGGATTATCAAACGAAATTGAAAAAATTTATTCGGCTCAAAATGGCAAGCAAAAGGATAATTTTTCACAACTTTTTATGGCTAATATTTTTGGATAAGAAAATGAGGGCCTACTTTATTGTCCAATTGCTAATTACTTTACCATATGCGTCTCGAGATTAATTTAGTTTAGAGATATGTTAGCGCTCTTTTCAAGACAACACCACACACGTTTCTCGTAACCGATAAAAACAAAGGAATTGAGATCCTCAACGACTTATTAAAATACTGAATTGAACTTTGAGTTAATCATTAACTCGGATTGATTTAAAAACTCGTAAAAAGTGATAGGCTCAAAATCTCACCGGGTCAATAATCACCACACTAGTTCGTAAAGTCGTCAAATTTTTTTCAATTTCCATTTTTGGTCAATTTCGGCTTTGAGCATATTAATTTTTACAATTTGAGACTTTAAACAATTTTTTTGTGATATTTTTGAAAATATTAAATTCCAGTATTTATTTATTTTGAAGAAAAAATATTTTTGACTTTTTTCAAATTTTTGATTTTTTTTTTGGCATTTTTAAAATTTGTAAAGTTTTTAACTTAGACTTTTGCATTGTCCTCAATTAAAATGACTAAAAGCTAAAGAAGAAAAGGAATACGTGCGAAAATAAAATGAACAAATATTAAAATGCAATAAGACACTATGTAACCCTAACACATAACTCAAAAATACAACAAAAATCACCCCATATGCATCAGGGGTGCGACGAGCTCTATCTCTCCTCTAAAAACTCATCTGACCCCCTGTACGGGGTTCGATACTCTCCTCGTCTCTCCTGTCCTAGCATCATAAACTAATAGTCGGAACAAATTTGGACCCTTCCCATAGATAATAGTGTCACCTTGAGGTTCATGATATTTGTCATGAATGGGGTTCACATGGTGCTCAATCAAATTGGAACTTACTTTTACTGACTTGGAGAGAACATCCCGGTCAAAATTGGAGGGACATGCTAAACCTAGATCTCTTTTCACTTCGAGAATTCCTGGGTCGGGGTCTAAGTCAGACGAGACATGAGTCCTCTCCTCTATCGCATTCGTGGACTCAAGTGTCATGGGTGGATGGTCACAAAGAAGGAATCCATCTATCTTATCTCTCCATTCTCTCTCTTCTAAGTGACTAAAGGAGTCCAATAGAGTTTGGACTTTAACAGTGAGGCAATCATCCACCGGCCCGAATTATTTCTCAAAATTTTCTAGGCTAACATTTTCTAACTCCTTGTCTTGCTCATCCTTGGAATACTCTCTCACACTCCTATCTAAAATCTCTCTCCCGCTCACGCCTACACTCTCACTTTCTCTCTCAATAGCGATCACTAAACATGTCTCCCCCACCTCTGGAACAATGTCAGGATTATCTTTTTCACTTGATGTAATAAGACATACCCCTACCGACTCTCTCGTGTGATACCTCACGGGCTCGTGTACTATATCTTCCATAAGATTTGTCCCTCATGACTCGCTCTCATCACCCTCAGGCTTGGTGATGTTGAAGATATTAGTTTCGAGGGTCATATTCCCAAACGTGAGTTGCATTCGCCCATTTCGAGTGTTAATCAGAGCTTTAGCCATAGCTAACAATGGGCGGCCAATAATAACAGGAATATGATTACTTGGGGTGATGGAGGGTTTCGTGTCCCGAATGATAAATCTACCAGGAAGTAGAAGGTGTCAACTTGGACTATCACGTCTTCAATAATGACTCGTGGTGTCTTCACGGTACGATCCGCGATTTCGAGAGTGATTTTTGTGGGCTTGAGGTCCCCCAAATCGAGTTGCCTATATATGGAGTAGGGAAGAATGTTGAGACTCGCCCCTAAATCAAGTAAGGACTTTTTTATTCGATTCTCCCCAATAATGCAAGAAATGGTAGGTGCACCCAGATCTTTAAATTTTAGTGGGTGGTCATTAAGTACAACAAGCTCATATTTTGTGCTAGTAAGAGGTTATTTTTCACCTTTAGCCTTATTTTCACCTTCAATAAGTCCTTAAGGACTTTATCATAGGCGGGAATTTGTTGTATAGCATCGATAAATGGTAAATTCAACTTGACTTGCTTAAAGACATCTAGCACATCATTACGGGGGATTCCTTTTGGGGGAGGAACCAACCGTTGAGGGAATAGCGTGGCGGTGGGTGGTTTTGCTACGACTTCGAGATCACTAGTGTCATCATTATCACTCTCCTTCAAGGGGCATCTTCGGCCTCTTTCGTGCTGGGTGAAACCTCCTTATCTTTAGGTGTGTCATGTGGGGGAGGTGATAAATTAATAACTCGCCCACTACGTAGAGTGGTGACGGCTTGACATTATTCTTGATGTTTATTAGAAGTTGAGCTAACACTAGTTTGACCTTGGGCAGGTCTTTGTCCTTGGGCCGAAAACATACCCTTCTCTTGAATACTTAAAGATGATTGCAACCTAGAGATATTCTCATTCATTTCGGTAAACATACGATCATACTTAGCATTCGTTGAGTTTTGGGACTGGATGAATTGATTTATAGTATCTTTGAGATTTCTCCGCGGTGGGGTGATATACGATGCGGGAGGTGGTGCTTGCATATGTGGAGCTTATTGGAAATGTGGACGTGGAGGCGGGGCAACGTGTGAATTAGGATTCAACGCAGCATTTTATTGCCCATAGCTAAAATCAGTATGGTTCCTCCACGAAGAATTGTAAGAATTCCTATGCGGGGAATTTAAATTACCCTTAAATCCTCCTATTGCATCCACTTGTTCATGTAGCATTACTTTGTAAGCGGGTATCGTCGGGCATTCCTTCGTTGAATGGCCCGCCTCATAAATAGCACACGCCTTCTCTTTCATAGGGCGGGTTAATTCTCTTAGCCTTGATCCGACTATATCTCCCACTTGATAAAGTCGTGGTGCTGAAGGAGAGATAGGAGTTTGTCAAAACGGATTTTGGGTGTTAAGATCGGACGAGTCTCATGATTGACTTATCTCGGCAACAAACTTAAAGTGGGCATCTGCATCGTGTTCATCTAATTCCCAAAATGGTCTCTCGCACATTGTCTCAACGAGTTGTTTAGATGCTATACTTAGCCTGTGGTGAAAGAAGGATATGAGGCGGTATTTATCAAAACCATGATGAGGGCATGAACTAACTAGATCGTTAAAACATTCATAACATCAATCAAATGACTCATTTTCTTATTGTTAAAATGTTTGAATTTGAGCTTGGATGCAATTTGTTCGATGTTGGGGAAAGAACTTTAAGAGAAATTTGGAGGCCATCTCCCTCCATGATCCAATTGAGTTCGATGATAAAGACCAAAGCCAGGTCTTAGCTTTATTCTTTAAAGAAAAGGGAAAAAGCTTTAGGCGAACGACATCTTGTGTGCAAACTTGATCACTAAATGTATCGCATGCCTCTTCAAACTCACGAATGTGGATATAAGGATTTTTTGAATCCAACCCGTGGAAAGTGGGAAGAATTTGTATCATCCCAGTACAAAAATGGAATTGTCCATCATTGTACGAAAGTAGAATGCATCCTGGGGTGACAGTTCTCTTTGGATAAAGGAGTTCTCTCATGGGATGAAATGGCATCTCACCCTCACTCGTACCAAAACTAGTGTGCTCAGGCATGGATCTCTCTCCAATTGACTCGGTATCCTCACTCGGTTTCCTAGAAATGTGACTTGTAATGGAATTTGGAAGTTTAGGAGGTGGAACCCATAACTGAGGTGCGTTAGGAGTGTGTAGGCTATCAGGATTGTACTCAACTATCGGATTTTCATAAATGCGAATGGGAGTAGATTGAGGCATTTGTTGCGAATTTTTCATGAAAGGAATTTGAGATATGTAAATCAATTTGTGATTTTATTATTTTCTAAATTTTTTGGTACTTTTGATTTTATAATTTTTTTTTTTATTTTCGAGATGAAGTCAAATTTTAGATTAAATCGACCTAACCTAACAGTCTACTTAATTCCCCGGCAACGGCGTCAAAAACTTGCGCGACTCAAAATGTGTCTCTAGTGCATGCTAATTACAATTCAAGTGCAAATCAGTCGCATAAGAAATAACTCAGTAAGACGGGGTCAAATCCTCAGGGAAATAGGACGTAGAAGGCGACGACGATAGGTAAGACGGTTAACCCTAAACTGACTCCAAAAGGAAAAGGGAAAAGGTGATGATTTGGAGTTTTATATATACTAACTAAATGTAAATTAATTAAACTAATAATTAAACTACGTATGCAGGAGTAAACTACTATGAGTGAATAAATATGAATGAGAAAAATAGGTTGGACTACAATCCCCCGAACCCTAGTATGTTTACCGGGGATAAAAGAAATCGTGAATTAGATAATTGATCAAACCCAGACTTTATTAATTTCAAACATTACATATATGAGGATACAACCCCGCATCATACATAATTAAGAATAGAAACAAAGCGGTGTCAACATAGCTAACACTCGCGTCTCACGCTTAAACACCTCGATTACCTAGGGCAAACGAGTTTAAAAGTCCTACGACTGTTGCAGCAACTACTTAACATGATTTAATCATTTATTTAATTCAGAGAATTACTTTAATTTCCATGAAAACCACATCAGGTTGGGTTCATGCATCCCAACCCTTAAAAATCTAGCTAGACATGACGAAACTACAATTAACCAAAGATTCTACGTTGCATGTAAAGAAACTCATGATTAAAAGATATCTAAGCAGGTATGAATTACTTATATCGCAAGGATAATGAATCAATACAGATAATAATAATAGAACAATATGAATCTTACTAATCTTGAAGAAAACTTTGAATTAGATGCCAAATAATGGACAAATTCTTGAAAAATAATCAATACTACGGTTCTCCCTTCATAAAGCTCCCCAAAATTATGTAAAAACTGCTTTCACTATGTTTGGTGGTTACCTATGATATATGTCTCCCATTTTATTAAGAGTTGGATTCAAACACAACTCTAATTTTATACAAGAAAATTAGAAATTCCAGTAGTCCGACCGTTTCGACGTTTTGTTCTTCACTGGGCCGAACCGGCTCGAAATTCCAGTGTTGACGCAAAAATGTCAGGTATTAATATCTTCAAAAAATTTCTAACTCTTTTTCTGGTTTCTCCGTACTTTCTTCTCAACTTTGAATCTTCATAACTTTTCACTCGGACCTTGGATGTAGATGTTGTCTCTTCCTATGCTCTTATGGACTCACGAACTTCAACTTTTTCTAGGCTCTTCGTCCAAATTTTGGGTGTAAAATTACTATTTTTCCCTTGACTTTCCTTTACTTGTAAGTTTGAGTTTTCTCTTTTCTCCAATTGTGCAAAATACCTGCAAAATGTATGAGAAATACACGAAACTCGATGCACTACATAGAGAAGGTCAGTAGAAATAATATCAGATAAATTAACTCAATTTCTACCGCACAAGGTGACAAAAGTCTCTAAATTAAGGGGATAAATACAAAGAATTTATGTCTAATAATGTCCATCATGAAGAAATAACTTTTATGATCAAATACTTCGTCCAGGACCCCATGCACACATCCATTTCAAAAATCCGAGCGGAAACACCTTCTCTCCATTGAATATAATCAAAGGCTGATAGGGCTAAAATTCCTTTGAAGTCCAGTCTTGAGAAACCTACTACTAAGCTATCAAATCAACTTTCTTGAGTTTGTTTGGCTCGACCTCAATATCGGCTGGATTGACCTCGACCCTCCTAGGTGCCACTTTTTCCTCAAATACATGAACCTTCATGTCGGTTGATTTAGTGACACCACCTTCTAGTCCTCCATAAAATATTTTAACACCGAGGGAAATCATGCACAAATTACCTTTTACTATTGGGAGTTTTGCTGGAAGATATGGATCATCGCCTCCGCTTTCGTCCAACTCTTCCTCATTATTATTTGACTGAATCTCCTTTTTTTGTTTGTTATCCTTTCTTTCGTTAAAATTCTTCCTGCCCTTGTCTCGACCACTAATATTATCTATATATTTTCTTAGTTATACTTGCTTCAACAACTTTTCTTTTTCGTCCTTGAGGGAAAAGCATTTATGATTCATGTGGTCGTGGTCCTGATAGAACTCGCACCACTTAATTTTATATCTTGTGGGGTGGAGACTTTAGCTTTTTAGGACATCTGAGCCCCTTATCGTCTTTAATTTCATTCAATATTAGATTCGGGCTTACAGTTAATGGGATATACTTGGCAAACTTACCATTATTTGACCTCACCTTCCCCTATTTACTTTGGCAAGACTTCACATTTCCTATCTCCTTCACATTGCCTCTCCTGGCCATCATAGCCCCCTCTACATTCATGTAGCCTGAAGTTCTATCATGGACTTTGGAGTATCCTCAAAGAGGTTACATATGAGTTTCCCCGACTGTAGCCCACTCATGAGGGATGTCATCACAATATTCGCATCATAATCTTCAACCTCTAATTTCTTTTTGTTAAAGCGAGACATGTATTCCCTCGGAGGTATATTCTTCCCCCGTTTAACATTCAGTAGGTGAGTCACTGGTTTTAGTGGCTTCATGCCAAAACAGAAGTTGTGGATAAATTTTTCTGCAAACTTCTTGAAATTCTCTATAGATCCTCTCGATAAGCCGGTATACCACACATGTGTCGCGCCTGTGAGAGTGCTTAATAAATATTGGCACCTCATTTTGTCAGGAGTTGAGTTGATGTCAGTAGTCGGCCAATACATCTTAATATGGTGGACAGAGCTAGTGCTCTCATTATATATGGGTGTCACACTCGGGGGCTTGAACATAGTATGATTAGGGTAACTGACGATCTTCTACACAAATGGAGATTCATCCATATATCCCTTGTATTTAGGATCTTGGCTTTTAATCAGATTCTTGGTATTATCCTCTAGTCTCTGAATCAAATAGTTCCTGGAATTTTCTTCTTGCACTCCATTATCTTCATCTCTTTCAACCACTACCGCCTCGAGGATCGTCTCTCGACCAACAATTCTATGTTTATTGTTGACTTCTCTGTGATCTTCCCCTTCTTTCTCCTATATCAGCCTTTCATTATTATGATGACATATGGCACATGTTCCACCCACTTTTTTAGGGAGAGAGTGTTGGTCTCATCTGACTTCATCTCTGGGGCCGATACGATCAAAAGTAGATCCTCTGCTAAGCCTATCAAATGTCAATCCTCTTTGACGGATTTGGGAAGTGTGCTAGATATTTTTTTTCTTGGTAATTTGTCATTGGGGAAGCCCAAGGACGATGAGAGGTCTTCAAGACTTCATTCCTCTCCCATCCACCGTACTCGTATCAGGGAAGTCATCCGGGTTTTCTTGAACTTTCTTTCCAAGGTGAAAACGTGGTGGATCTGCAACATCACTTCGCCTTAGGTCGTGTTGTGCCTCTTTTGCTGGAGCTGGTGGTGGTCCCCTTGCTACTAAATTCGTTGCCTCCCTGGAGACCAGAGTTGTTAAGTTGATGATAGGATCATCTGGAATTCTGCTCATTATGTCATGGCTAAAGGTCAATAACTACTGCTACATTTGCTCCTGACTTGCCACAAGGGATTTTAGCGCATCCCCCACGTTATCCATTTCGGACTGTTAAGGCGGTTGGTTAGAGCTAGCCACGATGTTATAGGGCGAATCGTTGCCCATCTTAGATGATAATTATCCAAATAACAGAGAGAAATAAAGGAAATAACATAAAAGTATAAACCGGATGAATTTAGGAAATCTTAACCAACACCTAACTCAAGCTCTTTCAATAGTGATTCAGCTCCATTAGTGGTGGATTTGGATCACCACCAGCGATAAGAAGGAGAGCGCCCATGCTAAAAAGAAGAAGAAACAAAGTATCTTCCCACAAACGGTGCCAAAAATGATGATACAGAATATCACCCAGAGATATATTCAGCACAATTCTTAGATCTATATAACGATTAGTGTGGGACTAGTTTTATTCTGTTTGGTATTAATTATTTTGGATTATTTATTATGTAATACTTGCACCCATAATCTGTGCCATATGTGAGAATCGAGTTTTCTTTCACTAAATCAATTATAACTAAAAAAACAGTCATGTCTCACTAGCACATTGCACCTCTGTCATTTAATGGAGACTGGCAGGATAGACATCCAACACCCAGAGTAAGGTCTGAAATCCACCCAAATAGAAGTCGAGGCGTTATTCATGCGTGTTATAGCCCATAGGATCAACAATCTGAGTAGATCAATAAGAAAACTAGATCCACTCAAAACTCATGGTTGGTTGATGCATACGAACAGCGGATTTACCAGTAGTAAGAGGTCACACACCTCCAGGAGGAGTAAAATGCACACCTATAGCAGGTCTAAAAAGTATGGAGCGAGTGCTCTATGAAGATAATTGCAAGTAGCATGGCAGGCCTATCCCATAGGCGAGTAAAACTCACAGCTGAGGAAGGAGTTCACATCATGATTAGGAGCACTCTGAGCTTGAGAGTCGTCCAACAAGATGAGATCAAGAAGTAGGACATCGTAGACACAATACATGCAATCTCATTTGGAAATAGATGGATCAATGCCCCGCTAATCGTGGGGCCAAATCCACTAAGGAACTATCTAGAGGCCCTCATTATCGAAATGCAGTCCTTTTTTTCAAGATCAATTGAATACCCAGAACCACCGAAGAAGTTTATAACTCTTAGGTTCAAAATCTATTATGGAAAAACTGACCATTTTGACCACATACGTTAGTACAAACAGTCCAAGACCTTGTGGGATCACAAAGATGCACTTATGTGTTGCATATTCCCCTTCAGCTTGGGGGATATCGTGAAAAATTAGTTTGAGATATTGCTACATAGGTCGATCAATAATTTCAAGCAGCTCACTGAAGCCTTCACTGCTTGATTCATCACCAGCAGCTCCTATTCGAAGAGAATGAATTATTTCCTCACTATGAGGAAAAAGCCCCGGGAAACCTTATAGGAATATGCTAGGCAGTATTGGAAAACTTACAACGAGGTTGAGGACTGCTCAGAATAGGTCGATGTGGCTTCGTTTAAGATAAGGTTACCCAACAACTTTATGTTACATTGGTCCTTCACAAAAAATGAGGCGGACATCATCGATGACCTCATGCCTCGCATAGAAAAATACCCCAGGGTGGAAGATGTGGTCTCTAGCATCCAGGGTGATAACGGGCGCTCAAATAAAACCAAAGGTAATGAGAGGGAGAACTCCCGCTAGAGGGGGGCCAAAATCGGAATGAAGGATCGAAGAATGGGGATAATGCAGACCCCGCCAAGGCTTTCAAAGCAATCAACACCAATTGTTAACTATCACATCTCTAAAAATCCCGATCCCAAACATATGAGTCTAATTGTTAACTATCATATCTCTAAAGGGTAGATACATCAATTCTCTCTACCCATCACTCAGTCTTGAGCTCTAAACGTGATACTGAGCCAAACCTTCTTGCTCGACGGTAAACCCAGTACGCACAGAATCATGAAAATAAGGTTCCTAAACATTCCGGGATTTAAACTCTTAGGGCCACTATAACCCTTGGACTCTCTAAGTATATAATATAAATTGGGTCCCAAGTCTCTCACAGGTGAGGCCTTACCAGAATAAATCAGATTGCACTAAGGCAACCACTTCTATAGCCTTGAAATAACTGCCTACTATTGTATTAGCCATATCTATAAAATTGTAACCAAGGAAACAACATACTCATATATCACACTGCTAAAACGAGTACTCTCAATAAAGTATATAACACTATTATTACACACATTCATCCTCCGTGGATAGCACTAAAGATAATTCCACAACACTAGGGAAAAGAAAATATACCAACATAATATTAACGTTTATAGCTATATGCACTAACTCGTCTCACATGTTAACTAGCAATGAACAAAATATGGTGACTTGCTCATGTCAAATGAAACATGCCTCATCCTTCGAGGATAAAAGTCATACTTATACCTTTCCAATCGCATTGGCAAATCCTTCCTCTGGGCGAGGTATTTCCACCAAACACCTTTCCTACCCCGAAATGGCGGGGACAATACTCCTACCGAAACTCTAGCATGCCAATAACGGCCTTATACTCATGCATATCTAACATCAGTATTGACCGCAGGTAAAAATGAAGTTACCAATCTCTATATTTTTACACCTCTTTAAATAAAGAAAATCATAGACTCTTTCCCCCAAATGGTGAGTCTACGCACGATACCGTACTCATCGTCATGACTATTAACCCTAAGGCTCGTGCCAAATGAATAGATATAAAATAGTGCGTGCCCCAGTACCAATTAAAACTCAACCCATAGCACTAGGTATTGAGAATGTACCTTTTATCTCGGTTGGGGCCTGAGGTGCTGCTACTTGGTGGACGTTATAGACACGTCCATACTGTAATTGCCTCTGCTGAACTGAGGCTGCTGGGATGGCTGGTAGAGCTAGCTTCTATGGTTTATTACTAGCGCCTTGCTTCCGTGGGGCCCTATTCTACTCTATGAAATCCTGACATCTATGGCCTTTCCTGCTACATTGGAAGCACCTCCCTCGAAACTGTCTCATTTCACTACGTTGTTGACTAGTTTCACTTTTTCCTTAGTCTTGCTGGCCGTGATAAGCAACTTGAGGAAAAACGATGTTAGGTTGAGGACAATCCCTCCACTTGTGACCCGGTCGTACACATTTATAACAGAGTCCTGAAATTTCTCACTGATCGGGTTGTAGTTTCTCTCCAGTCTGATTCGGACAAGATTGACATTTATGACCATCCATTCCACATTTAAAACACCTCTTTGTAACTTCATTCTGACCCCGTCTTTGTTGACCCTGACGCTTTTGGCTCTCCACGAAAATTTTATTACCCTTGGGGCCGTTTTGGTCTTAAGGAGCTTGTTGCCGAAATTTTGGTGCCTTAGCACAATTTTCAACTCTAGTCATATCAAATTGACTAATCTCTCTAGGTCTTTTGCCTTCTCTAAGTTGTATACTGCGATCGTGATACTACAAGGTCGTAGTGGTAACTTCCTGTGCCACAATGCCTGTAAATTTGGAGATTGGTACCCTCTTTGGAGACGCCTGAGGTGTGAGTTGTTCTTGCTCATTAACTTCCCTAACAAAATTAGTTCGTTCATTTTAACGATCCATATGAAAGTTTAAAATAATCTGGATAAGTTCAACATTCACATCGACAAATCGCAGAAGCACAAATTTCAAACGCATAAAGATGAATACAACATTCCTAATATTAGGGATCTAAATCAAAGACGCTAAGCTAGAAATGAGATATGCCGTACAGATCCTAAAGGACACTAGAACTTGATGCTCTGATACCACCTGTGACACCCCGCCTAATTAAATACCGGGTGATCAGTCCTTTATTAAATTATAACCAAGGCGGATGGTTGGTTCATTCTTAGCATCACTGTCGTAAAAATAACTTTTCAAATTAAACACCCTAAATAATTAAGCTAAGTGTCAAAACCATTTAAAACATTATTTCCATATTTAATTTAAGCCCAATAATAAAAAACTTTTATAATTCATAATTTAAGAGTCACACAATAACCAGACTATAAAAGATCATCCAAGCGATTTAAGCATTCAAATAACTAATTCCAACTTTAAAACTTCAAAGGAAAAACATCATGACAATAACAACTCCCAAAGTAAAAATACTGAAAGTAAATGAATCACAGTCTCTGACAAAACCAACTGAATAAGGAAAAAGGGCGACACATGCCCAACTGGATAAAACAGAACTAGGAGTGGAATCAATAATGAGGTCGTCCAATCAAAAGGCCTGCAACTCCCACTTAAGGTGTAGCACGTTCCTTCCAAAGATTCCTAAGCATGACGCCCCTGTGGATGGACACCTGTAATATATACATATATATGTATATACAAGAGAGAAGAGATAACAGGAAACGGGTCAGAGCCCGATCGTAAAACAGTTTAAAAATTCAGTATAGCAAGTATTTAAAATATTTACCGGTTAATGCAACAATCATATTAGTATGCGGCACTCTCTTGAGAAATTGTCACCTCTCTTCTAACGTGCAGACCTACCGCACTATTAATCCCCATAAGTTAAGATTATCTTAAATTCCTCATAAGGTTTCATGCCGACCATTACTAGGGCTAAGATAATTAATTTCTGAGAGTAAAGTTTTCATACGAATTTCATTTCATTATAAAGTTTTCAGTATTGCCTCAAACTTTTCAAACACTTATATTAAAGTCGAAATATTTATTCATTACTTAACTACTTTTAGTCACAGTAGAAAGTTCCAAATTTCAATTCTATATATATATTAATCACTCATATAATATATATATATATATATATATATATATATATATACTATCGGCACCCCACATAAAATTTATGGTGCTTGCATACTCTGCTATCAAGTCCCCGTATCACTCGCACTAAGGGAAATACTAGTTCGGAATCACTCTCGAACTGTATTAACACAAAACACATACAAATTGAGGTGAAGCATAGTTCCAAGTCACTAAGAGGTCAGCACATACCCTCACGTCTCTTAGGACCGTTTGACTATCGATCAAATAGCCTGTACCAAGGATTCCTATATTCTAGGGTACAAGTCAATATCTCCCATAAAGGTCCCATCGAAATATGAGACTGTCCCGGCGCGATAACCTCAGTGATAGTAAGTAGCGCGGGCATGATTTTTACACGTATATAGTATATGCACAAACGCAGTCATCTATATATATATATATATATTTATACTGCCATTCCCATTTCTAAATTAGGTACACCCACGACCCGTACTTATGATATTCGTTCTTAGTACACATTACAAGATTATCCCGTATAACGGCTCGTCTCTTTTATTCTTATTTATGGGATTATCCCAAACTTACTTTGTATCACTCGTAGTATCTTATCTCCCTAAGTATAATTTCAGTAGGTAATCTCTTTATTTTATGACGTAACTTCCTTACGAGTCTCACTCCTTTATACACACGTTGCCATTATTCCTTAAGTGTAAATCACTCCCCGTTAACACTAATTTCGTCTTTACATTAAATGCTCCATTTTTACAAAGTCCTACTGGTCCTCTTTATGTCCCAAAATATTCTAACAATAATGTTCAAAGGTTAACATTCATTGTAATCGAAATAAACTATTTAAAAGAGGAATATGAATTTTCTAGGAAGGTTCGATCGATCGATCATCGATCAATCGATGCTCTTTGGTCGATCGATCGATCATCGATCGATCGATGCTCTTTGGTCGATCGATCGATCAAGCAGTTATGGCGAAACTGCAGAAATATCAGTTACGGGAATCCTATTCCAAACTCATCCAAATCATCATTTTTTACTCCCAAACTCCCAGCAAATGATACTACAAGTGTTATATACCCAATTAAATAATATTCGACGTAAGACATGTGAGTTTCTATCAAGTATAACGAATTAAAAAGGCAAAATGTATATAAGTCTCAAGAACCCTAATATTTTCTTTAACTTAGTTCTTCACATTCTTTTTCCATATTTTCTACTCCTAACTCAATGAAAATTCATGTTTCAACTTCTACATATAAAGTAGATTTCCATAATATGATTTTCACCTCTACTACATGTAAATTCTAGTCTCCAATATATGCTTACTTTCACGAAAACTGGTTCTAATCAACCCTAGACTAATATAATTGCAGCATTAACTAAAATAAAAGCAAGATAGATACTTGCCTGGAAATCTTTGTTTCTGATTAGCGGAAGAAATTGGTGTGGTTGTGATCTTCATCGCGCGATCTGAAATTTGGCGGTGACGGCGGGGCAAACGGTGGAGTTATTGTCCTAGAACTCCTTGGAAAGCTTCTCCTCTTCCTCTCCAATGGACGTCCTTGGTTTTTGGTTATGCTAACCCTAGAAGGCAACCCCTACCATCTGATATAATCTTAGAAAATTCGTGGGTTTCCATGCCCAAAAATACAAAATGTCTAAAACGCCCTCCCGGGATGCTAATTAGGCCTAAAAACGCCCCGAGACCCAAACTAAACCCCCGGGTACATTATTTTGACTATCTCGACCCTTCCGGACACATTGGCGCACTCATAATGATCATATGGGTGACTTATAATCTATTCACATTTAATAATACGAATTTAATCCCGACACGACACAGGCGCGCCCCGATAAAATTTCTAAAATTATCAAATTAGATTTTCGTGAAAATTTTAATAAGTTTAATTGCACATCTTACTTTACCCATCAAGTAATTTACAACAAGATTCTAATAATTACTAACTCTCATCACGCTAGTAAAAATTTAAATAATTTCCGGATTAATATTAAATTAATATCTCGAATTAAATTTAATAAATCCTCAAATTTAAAAGTCATAAAAATAAGGGGTATTACATACTTCCCCCTAATAACGGAATTTCGTCCTAAACTTCGAAGAATAAGGCGTACCTGGTAGGAATAAATCTGAGTATCTTATCAGTACGCAAATTATCTATAAAGTAAGGCGTTCTATCATTATAGCCCCCGTCTCACGGTGAGCTTGAATAACACTCTCCTCAGCGATACCTCTCATTGTGCTCCTTATCCGACAACATTCTCATAAGGCGATCTTATACATCATTGACTCTCATTATTTCAATATCATTGGGAGGCCGCACCTCACTACATGGCAATTACTCGTATTTATCTAACAACAAAACTCCCATTCTGAGAGAAACCATACTAATATCTGAACACTCTTGGCGCTTAAAACTGTTGTGGTAATTCCACTATAGTCATTATACTTTAACTCGACAAATCAAAAAATTTAATTATCCGCTCACCTCTAAATATACATAGGGAGAATAGTTAAGGTTATTTTTTTTCAACACCAAAACCTCAATAAGCACCTCGTTCACGACAAACAGGTACGAGTGCTTCCACGGAACTCTACTATACTATACTTCACTTGCTAGTTATATTCATAGTGGAAAAGAAATGGTCACTAAGATTCCAAAATTATTTTCACGCGGCTCCACTAATTGTTAATCACCATGCGCCTACTCCCAGGCGAGGGGTGATAAATCCTTCTCAAAATGAAACGTTATCCCCGTTGCTTCCTGAGATCCTATATTAAAGGTGGGATTCAAAAAATTTCTCCCGATTCAGAAAATAATACCGTGTAGGACTACGTATCGTCGCGATCCTTCCTTTCAAAGGAAGACTGGGGCACACTGGTTAGTATTGTTAATCACCCTGAAAAAATATCAATCATTTACTTCTTGGGAGACTTGTCCCGCATGTTCGGATGAACCTTTGATCTTGTCTTGAAGATGGCAGCCTCCCAAGAAAACTTTACCGACTTTATCGGCCTCTTCCATTTTAGGAATTTTCAATAGCCACAAAATTCTCTGGTTGATCCTCTTATTCCAACCGATCTCTATCTATGAGTTGTGTATGTAGAAACTACTCACCACGTCCCGCTAAACATCGACTTTTCCTAGAAATAATTCATTATATTATGTGACACTTAATCTTTCCCTTCTTTCCTGGGCGTACACCGAAAGTTCTAACCCGTGCACCTTTCTCTACGATGCGCACTTCTGGACCCTTTACACCCTACTAACATCATCACTCTTTGTATGCGCAAGTTGTACTCACATTTAACTACTTATAACTCTATTTCGAGTGTTCTCCATAATAATTAAATTATATTCTTCTCAAGGAATACCCCTTTTTAATGGCTTTCTATAGCCTTCTAACCAAATTCGGGTGTGCCATTATAATCGCACACATATGTATGGATTATCGTCCTTGAAGCGACGCTTAATCCACTCTACTACTTCAACCTCTTATAGTAGTCCCATAAACATATATTCCACATGACCAATCCCAGGTCCCTTCAACTCGGATGGTTTCATCATCAGTTAACTAAGATGCTCAGATTTTGTAACACCCCGACTGCCCGGGAAGAGCGAGCGAAGCGCTAATCATCGATAAAACTAATTAAATTCTCAATGCAACAAAGTATATAGTATCTAAATCCCACAACAACAAAAGAGAAACTACCAATCTCCAATCTCTTCAGATAAGTACAACAATTCTCTCGAATAAATACAACTACTGAAATAAATCACTAATGCTCTATACATCAAAATAAATATAAGCCTTCTTCTTTGTATTAAAAGTCTTTCCCAGATAATCCACACTAAAAAGCATCCCAACTCTTTATTTTATTTGTGTTCGGAATGTGGTTACAACACTTGGGTACCCTCAATCCCCCTAGAAATCGATTTTTTTTTAAATCCTCCTTATCATCGTTCCACCCCTCAACTCGTGGTGATAGAACAAAACTTTTGATATTTTCTTACCACCCAACTGGCTCCACTGGCCTTAAATCATAATTCAACTTCCAACTTATAGATATAATTACCTACTCCTACGACAACAGAGGTACTAAACTTATAGACTAATGACCAAACATCTTCCTACTTCCAACCTTACACTAAGTTTCATGTGTGGAATGTCTTGAAAAGCGAAATCCAAACAAGGAACCCCCCGATACACTACTACCTAGCATTGTCAGTAATCGAAATCTGTTAGGCCCTCCGTCCATCACATGTAACCCTTTATTCCGTCTCTTAACAGAAAGTTACATCACCTCCCTTAATTACACCTACACAAAAAACATTTCGCCAATCCTCTATAGTCCAGTATTGGTGGTAATTCCCTATCCACAAACCTCCTACACATACAATCAGGACTCTAAAAATCCCGATCCCAAACATATGAGTCTAATTGTTAACTATCACATCTCTAAAGGGTGGATACATTGATGCTCTCTACCCATCACTTAGTCTTGAGCTCTAAACGTGATACTGAGTCAAACCTTCTTGCTCGACGGTAAACCCAGTACGCAAAAAATCATAAAAATAAGGTTCCTATACATTTCGGGATTTAAAATCTTAGGGCCACTATAACCCTTGGAGTCTCTAAGCATATAATATAAATGGGGTCACGAGTCTCTCATAGGTGAGGCCTTGCCAGAATAAATCAAATTGCACTAAGGCAGCCACTCCGATAGCCTTGAAATAACTGCCTACTATTGTATTAGCCATATCTATAAAATTATAACCAAGGAAATACCATACTTGTATATCACACTACTAAAACGAGTACTCTCAATAAAGTATATAACACTATTAGTACGCACATTCATCCTCCGTGGATAGCACTAAAGATAATTCCACAACACTAGGGAAAAAAAATATACCAACATAATATTAACGTTTATAGCTATACGCACTAACTCGTATCAAATGTTAATCTAGAAATGAACAAAATACGGTGACTTGATTGTGTCACATGAAACATGCCTCATCCTCCGAGGATAAAAGTAATACTTCTACCTTTCCAATCGTATTGGCAAATCCTTCCTCTGGGCGAGGCATTTCCACCAAACACCTTTCCTACCCCAAAATGGCGGGGACAATACTCCTACCGAAACTATAGCATGCCAATAACGGCCTTATACTCATGCATATCTAACATCAGTATTGACCGCAGGTAAAAATGAAGTTACCAATCTCTATATTTTTACACCCCTTTAAATAAAGAAAATCAAAGACTTTTTCCCCCAAATGGTGAGTCTACGCACGACACCATACTTGTCGTCGGGACTATTAACCCTAAGGCTCATGCAAAATGAATAGCTATAAAATAGTGTGGTGCCCCAGTACCAATTAAAACTCGACCCATAGCACCAGGTATAGGGAACGTACCTTTTATCTCGGTTGGGACCTGAGGTGCTGCTACCTGGTGGACGTTATAGACATGTCCATACTGTAATTGCCTCTATTGAACTGAGGCTACTAGGATGGCTGGTAGAGTTGGCTTCTGTGGTTTATTACGGGAGCCTTGCTTCTGTGGGGCCCTATTACTCTCTGGGCAATCTTGACATCTATGGCCATTCCTGCCACATTGGAAGCACCTCTCTCGAAACTGTCTCATTTCACTACGTTGTTGACTAGTTTCGCTTTTTCCTTGGTCTTGCTGGCCTTACTGAGCAACTTGGGGAAAAATGATGTCAGGTTGAGGACAATCCCTCCACTTGTGACCCGGTCGTACAAATTTATAGCAGAGTCCTGAAATTTCTTGCTGATCGGGTTGTAGTTTCTCTCCAGTCTGATTCGGACAAGATTGACGTTTATAACCGTCCATTCAACATTTTAAACACCTATTTGTGAGTTCATTCTGACCCCAGCTTTGTTGACCCTGACACTTTTGGCTCTCCACGGAAATTTCGTTACCCTTAGGGCTGTTTTGGTCTTGAGGAGCTTGTTGCCGAAATTTTGGTGCCTTCGCACAATTTTCAACTCTAGTCATATCAAATTGACTAATCCCTCTAGGTCTTTTGCCTTCTCTAAGTTGCATACTGCGATCGTGGTACTGTAAGGTTATAGTGGTAACTGCCTGAGCCACAATGCCTGTGAATTCGGCGATTGGTACCCTCTTTGGAGACGCCTGAGGTCTGAGTTATTCTTGCTCATTAAATTCCCTAACAAAATTAGTTCGTTCATTTTGACGGTCCATCTGAAAGTTTAAAATAATCTGGATAAGTTCAACATTCACATCGACAAATTGCAGAAGCACGAATTTCAAACGCATAAAGATTAATACAACATTCCTAATATTAGGGCTCTAAATCAAAGATGCTAAGCTGGAAATGAGATATGCCGTATAGATCCTAAAGGACACTAGAACCTGATGCTCTGATAACACCTGTGACACCCCGCCTAATTAAATACAGGGTGATCATTCCTTTATTAAATTATAACCAAGGTGAACGGTTGGTTCATTCTTAGCATCACTGTCACAAAAATAACTTTTCAAATTAAACACCCTAAATAATTAAGCTAAGTGTCAAAACCATTTAAAACATTATTTTCATATTTAATTTAAGCCCAATAATAAAAACTTTCATAATTCATAGTTTAAGAGTCACACAATAACTAGACTGGAAAAGATCACCCAAGCAATTTAAGCATTCAAATAACTAATTCCAACTTTAAAACTTCAAAGGAAAAACATCCTGATAATAACAAATCCCAAAGTAAAAATACTGAAAGTAAATGAATCACATTATCTGACAAAACCAACTGAATAAGGAAAAAGGGCGACACATGCCCAACTGGATAAAACAGAACCAGGATTGGAATCAATAATGAGGTCGTCTAATCAAAAGGCCTGCAACTCCCACTTAAGTTGCAGCACGTTCCTTCCAAAGATTCCTAAGCATGACGCCCCTATGGCTGGGCACCTGTAATATATACATATATATATATATATACAAGAGATAAGAGATAACAGAAAACGGGTCAGATCCCGATTGTAAAACAGTTTAAAAATTCAGTTTAGCAAGTATTTAAAATGTTTACCGGCTAATGCAACAATCATATTAGTATGCGACACTCTCTTGAGAAATTGTCACCTCTCTTCTAACGTGCACACCTACCGCGCTATTAATCCCCATAAGTTAATCTTATCTTAAATTCCTCATAAGGTTTCATGCCGACCATTACTAGGGCTAAGATAATTAATTTCTGAGAGTAAAGTTTCCATAAGAGTTTCATTTCATTATAAAGTTTTCAGTATTGCCTTAAACTTTTCAAACACTTATATTAAAGTTGAAATATTTATTCATTACTTAACTACTTTTAGTCACAGTAGAAAGTTCCAAATTTCAAGTCTATAATTTGGCGGTGACGGCGGTGCAAACGGTGGAGATCTTGGCCTAGAACTCCTTAGAAAGCTTCTCCTCTTCCTCTCCAATGGCCGTCCTTGATTTTTGGTTATTCTAACCCTAGAATACAACCCCTACCATCTAATATAATCTTAGAAAATTCGTGGGTTTCCATGCCCAAAAATACAAAATGTCTAAAACGCCCTCCCGGGATGCTAATTAGGCCTAAAAACGCCCCGAGACCCAAACTAAACCCCCGAGTACATTATTTTGAATATCTCTACCCTTCCGTACACATTGGCACACTCAAAATGACCATACGGGTGACTTAAAATTTATTTACATTTAATAATACAAATGTAATCCCGACAGGGCACAGGCGCGTCCCGATAAAATTTCCAAATTATCAAATTAGATTTTCGTGAAAATTTTAATAAGTTTAATTACACATTTTACTTTACCCATCAAGTAATTTACAACAAGATTCTAATAATTACTAACTCTCATAATATCTCAAATTAAATTTAATAAATCCTCAAATTTAAAAGTCATAAGAATACGGGGTATTACACTTACTTTACTATATAACCCTATAATAAATTAATTCGGTCAAATCCGTGCCTAAGCCCTCGTAGCACTAGCCCAAATTATACCCGAATCAATATTCTGACTCAATTTAATTAATCACACATTAATTAATTTATCATCTTGGCGTCACTCAACCAATATACCCGGACTCTCTCACTTGGCCCGAAAAAAAAATAATCAGAATTTTACCATCCATAATTCCCCCTAATAACTATGACACGCTTATTAATCTAAATTAACTTTAATGTTTCTTTTTCACATTATATATATCAAAGGCAACCTATAATGTTTGTCCCTTAAGGGCCCAATTAAAATCCAAGGCCTAATTAGAAGGACCCACTGTTCAAATTGTTCCTTAATTAAATTTCGAACCAAACAGCAAAAGCAACCAAAATCTCTCAAAATTTACACGTCGCTTGAACGAGATGACGTGTCGTTCAAATGACTTTAAGTGTCGCGCAAACCAGAACCAAGGTCGTTCGAACGACCCTGGTTTATCTATATCCATCTCCAATCAGATCTGTTCCGCCATTGATGAACTTAAAAACTCATTTTTACCCACATTCATTCATCTGTAACCCTCAAGAATTTATCCTACCTAAAATCTTAAGTCCCCCAAATCTTAACACAAACATCTGCATAGATTCGGAGTTTTAATTAATAAAATTCCCAAATACTTTACAATTCATCAATCTAAATCATTTGAAACCCAATTTAGATATCAAACCAACCCAAAAATCATATGTTCTTATCACGCCCACTATGATATGAATTGAAAACTTCAATTAATTTAAAAGCAAGTGTAATCACTTGCCTTAGGGTTCACAGAATCTGAATCCTTTGGTGTAGATGAAAATTATTTGATGAAGAACAAAAACACTTGTTCTTGATTTTGGCTCCCATGGTTTCTCCAATTGCACCCACTTTTCTCTCTCTCAATTGGGTTTTCTAAAATGTGTTATAGTTGCCACACACTCTCACTGTTAGGGTTTAATAACTCAATCCCATTTTTAGGCTTGTGGGTTTTATAAAAAGGGCCTAAACACTCTTATGTGGGCTTAAATTTGCCTAAAAATATCCTGAGACCCATCTACTACCCATGGGTACTCTTTTCTAACTATTTTGACCCATCCGGACTCAATCGCGCACTCAGAATTGCCATCCAAATTATTTTATGACATTCTCCAATTTTGACCTCCAAATGTGACACAAAAATAATCCGAACGATTAAATCACAATTCGCCAAATTAGATTTATCCTCTAATTTATATAAATTATCCAAATCATTAAATTTAATTTCTCCCAAACAAAATAAATTATATTTCTCCCAAAAATAATTAAATTAAAAGTCCTCGAATTTACGGGGTGTTATACCATGTTAAATTGTAATTGCAGCATGCTCGACTAAGTTATTAGAGGTTTGGGGTACATGAAACCAAGCTAGGTTTTGTGAATGGATTTAAAAGTCGATAAAATCAAATTAAAACTTCAAAGGCTTGAAATATTATTGAAACAAACATTATAGGGCTTTTAATTTCGTTTGCCCTAGGTAACCGAAATGTTTAAGAATATGATACCAGTTTTGATAATTTATGATTCCTGTTAAATATGATTTTTGATTTGATATTGTGAGGAGTGAAATCCGCATATGTCAAATGATTAGAAAGTACTTAATGTTTCTTTGAATCGAGAATTATATTTTTGAAGGTTTTATGTCCTAAGTAATTACCGATGGTGCAGGGGAGTGTACTCAAACTCCAATTTCTCACATAGATTTAAAATCAAATAGTTATTCTTTGATGCGCAGTTAGTTCACAATTTTAATTCATTTGCATTAGTTGACTAGAAAACTCCCAAAAACAATCATCTTTTCCTTTCTTTCTCTGAGTCAACCGAAAGGTTGTTCGTCTTTCTTACTCGTCGTCATGTTTTCACGTCCTATTCCAAGTGTTTGATACCCGACATGCTCAGATTATTACTTACACGTCCGGATTACACTTGAGCCGATATAAGCATGCACCAGAGACATTTTTTGATTCGCGTCAAGTTTTTGACGCCGGTGTCAGGGATTACGTAGACATCTCGGTTAGGTCAAATTAATCTAAAATTTGACTTTAATTCATAAAAAGCATAAAAAAAATCAAAAATACAAAAATTGAAAAAATTAAGAAAAAAATATAGAATCTCTCAAATCCTTACATGCAAAATCCTCGGCCAATTCCTCATTCTAGCCCTACTAGAATTCACAAAGATCCCTTAGTTGAGTACGATCCCGATAGCCCACATACTCCACGCGTTCCACAGGTTTGAGTCCCACCTCCTATACCATCCAACTCCATCACGAGTCACACGTCGAGGGCGTCGAGTGAGGATATTTAGTCATTAAAAGAGAGCACGATGTTTGACAATGCTAGTTTTGGTACGGGTGAGGGTGAGATACCGTATCACCCTATAAGAGACCTCTTATATCCCGAGCAAACCGTCACTCCATGATGCATAATATTACCGTATAATGCGGGGAAATTAAATTTTCATAAGGGGATCATTCAAATTCTTCTCACATTTCACGGTATGGAATCAAAAAAACCATACCTCCACATCCGTGAGTTCGAAGAAGCGTGCGAGACACTCAACGATCAAACATGCACTGTAGGTGTCATTCCCTCAGACTTTTTCCCTTCTCTAAAGGATAAGGCCAAGATTTTTCTATGGTCTTTCGCAACGAACTCGAATTGAATGTGAAAGGACATGCAAGCAAAGTTTCTCCAAAAGTTATTTCCCCTACATTGAACCAATTACATTAAAGCTCAAATTCAAATGCTTAAATAACTAGAAAATGAGTCGTTCGATGGATGTTGGGAGCGTTTTAACAAGTTACTTAATATGTGCTTGCACCAATATTTAAAACCTTACATAATCCATGGTTTAAAATCACCCAACAATCTGACTGGAAAATATAATCCAAGCAATTTAAACATTCAACTAAATAAGTCCAACATTAAAACTTAAAGGAAAAACATCCTGACAATAGCCATTCCAAAATGTAAATACTGGAACTAAACAAATAACAATCTCTGATAAAAATAACTGAAGAATGGAAAAGGGCGAAACATGCCCAACTGGATAAAATAGAGCTAGAAGTGGAATCAATAATGAGGTCGTCTAAAAAAGAGGCCTGCAACTCCCACCTAAGCTGCAGCACGTTCCATCCAAAGGACCCTATGCAAGACGCCCCTGTGGCTGGGCACCTGTAATATATTCATATATATACGAGAGAGAAGAGAGAATAGGAAACGGGTCAGATCCCGATTGTAAAACAGTTTAAAATTTAGTTTAGCAAGTATTTAAAATGCATACCTGCTAATGAAACAATCATATTTGTGCGATACTCCTTTGAGAAATTCTCACCTCTCTTCTAATGTGCACACCTATAGCACTGATACTCCTAATAGTTTAACCTACCTTAAGTTACTCACAAGATTTCATGCCAACGATTTCTAATGTTAAGAAATTTAATTTTATTTAATAGCAAAGTTCTCACATAAGCCTCATTTAATTATAAAGTTTCTCAGTAACGCTTCATATTTTTTTTTAGCACTTATTCCCAAGTTGAAATAATTATTCATTTATTACTTACCATAGTCTCAGTAGGTAGTTCCCAAGTTTTCAATTTTAAATATAAATATTGAATACTCACATAATATATATATATTCGAACGGCACCCCACATAAAATTTATGGTGCGGGCATACTTTGCTATCCAGTCCCTGTATCACTCGTACTAAGGGAAATACAAATTCGGAATCACACTCGAACTGTATTTAACACAAAACACATACAAATTGAGGCGAAGCATAGTTCCAAGTTACTAAGAGGTCAGCACATACCCTCACGCCTCTTAGGACCGTCTGACTATCGATCCGATAGCCTGTACCAAGGATTCCTATGTTCTAGGGTACGAGTCAATATCCCCCATAAAGGTCCCATCGAGATAAGACTGTCCCAGTGCGGTAACCTCAGGGATAGCAAGTAGCGCGAGCATTATTTTTACACGTATATAGTATATGCATAAACACAGTCATATATGTATACTACTATTCCCATATCAAATTTGGGTACACTCTCACGACCCATAATTATGATATTTATCCCTATTACACATTACCAGGTTATCACGTATAACGGTTTGTCTCTTATTCTTAATCATGAAATTATTCCGACTTACTACGTAACACTCGTGAATTCCTATCTCCCCAAGTGTAATTTCAGTAGGTACTCATTTATTTTACAACGTAACTTCTTTACGAGTCTCACCCTTTAACACATGTTCCCATTGTCCCTTATATGTAAAACACCCCCGTGAAATGTTAATCTCGTCTTACATTAATGGTTCCAAATATTTCTAAAGTCCTACTAGTCTTATTTATATCCCAAAATGTTTTAATAGAAATGAACAAAGATTACTATTTGCTTAAATTAAAATTAATCATTCAAGAAGGAAAATATAAGTCTGCCAGGAGGGGTCGATCGATCTATGGCAGGTGTTCGATCTATCGATTGATCGATGATCTGGGTTCGATCGATCGATCAAGCAGGTATGGCAAATCTGCAGAATTTCCAGTTACGGGTTTGTTCTTTCGAACTCATCCAAACCAATATATTTGATTACCAAACTCCCAATAATTTATACTAAAAGTGTTATATCCTCAAATAAGTGATATTCTACGTCAGGCATGCGGATTTTCATCATGAAAAACGAATTAAATGGGGCATAATCCATAGAAATATCAAGAACCCTAATACTTTCTTTGTTTAGTTTCTTCCCATTCTTTTACCAGATTTCATACTCTTAATTTACTGTAATTTCATGCTTCAACCTCTACTGTGAGTTTGGTTTCCAGAACACATCTCTAACCTATACATCATGCAAATCCAAGTCTCCAAAATAGGTTTTTCTTTCACAAAAACTAGTCCCAATCAATCCTAGACTAATATTAATGAAGCATTAACTAAAATAGAGAAAGATAGATACTTAACTGGGAATTTTAGGTTTAGATTTTGTGGAGATATTGGTGTAGTGGTGTTCCTCGTCGTGCGATCTAACGTTTGGCGGCGACGGCGGTGCAAACGGTGGAGTCCTTGGCCTAGAACTCCTTGGAAAGCTTCTCCTCTTCCTCTCCAATGGTCGTCTTTGGGTCGAGATAGTCAGAAAAGAGTACTCGGGGTAGTAATTGGGTCTCGGGGCATTTTTGGGCATAGACGGGTCCAAACGAGGTGAGTTGGGCCTTTTTAATTAGGCCCATGTGGCAAAAAATGGAATTTGATGTTTTTAACCTAATTGAGGGATTAGGGAATGACAGTCAACACAACTCTAAGCCTAAAGCTTAAGAGGGAAATTGGGGAAAAGCAAATCAAGAGCAATTGGGAGCTTTTAGAGCCAAATTAAAGGGTTAATTTGAGGTGTTCTTCATCAACTAATCTCTACACCAACGGAATCAGACCCTACGAACAACTAAAGGCAAGTGGTTAACGATTGTGATTTCTAAATTGATGATAATCAATTCATATCATAGTGATGTGTAAATCAAAATCCGTTTTGGGGATAAATGGGTATAAAATGGGGTTTTTTGTTCATGGAACTATTGAATGGGATTCAAAGTAAGAATTAGTTGCGTTGTATATCTCTGAGTATAGATATCGAATTTGATTGAGAAACCGGATTATAAAATGATGTGATTTAAATATAGAATTTGGAATTTGTAGAACAATGTTAATGGAAATTTATGGAAAAACCCATTTCGGAAATTGTGAGATAAGTTGAGAAATTTATATACTAGAGAGTGTATATGATGTATAGGATCAAAGTTCATATGTTTATGTAATGGGATGACTTGATCAGGGATTGAAATTAAGGTTTACAAACCTTGAATTTTCGTTAATGGTGGAATTAAGTGGGGGAAGAAGAGCTGCCCAGGGATGATCGATCGATCGATCGGGGGCCATCGATCGATCGACGGTCTAAATTCTTTGACAGGTGGGGTTGTTGGTTACCCTTGTTTTATTTTTTTAGATTTTGAGTATAATTTTATGTGGTGAAAAATTATAGAGAAATTAATATCTAAGAGCTCAAAAGATAGCCATTAGGAATTGACAATTTAAGTTATGAGTTGAGACTTAAAGTGAGAATTTTGGGTGAAACATATTTAATGTAAAAATGGACTAAGCGAGCGAGTCCGGGTATGTTGGTTAAGTGACACCAAAGTAATAAATTAATTATTGAGAGAGAGTAATTAATTTGGAGTCGGAACATAGACTCGGGAAATATTAAGTTACGGGCCAAGTAAGTGAGTCTAGGGATAATGGTTGGGTGACACCAAGTTATTAAATTAATGGATGTGATAATTAATTTAATTAGAGTCGGATTGTAGACTCGGGTAGGATTAAATTAATAAGAGTGATAATTAATTTAATTAGAGTCGGATTATAGACTCAGGTAGGATTAAATTAATAAGTGTGATAATTAATTTAATTAGAGTCGGATTGTAAACTCGGGTAGGATTAAATTAATAAGTGTGATAATTAATTTAATTAGATTCGGATTGTAGACTCAGGATGGTTTAAATTGATAGATGTGATAATTAATTTAAGTAGAGTCGGATTGTAGACTCGGGGAGGTATTGAATTAATAAGTGTGTTAATTAATTAACTGGAAGTCGGACCACAGACTCGGATCGGTATTTAAATTAATATGTGTGTTAACTAATTTAATTAGAGTCGGACGAGTATATCCCCAGGTCATAGCGTCCGGTATATATGGGTGAGGGATTTACCTCATTTTCAGGGAAGGAATATGACCGCCTCCACTACGTTTATATTTTGGGCCAAGTTGGTGGGCGATTCCAATTTGGGGAACTAGGTTTTGTGAGCACACCTAGTGAGATAGCATTTTAGAGGAAATCATCCGGCGAGGGTATACTCGAAGGGATGGATATACGTATGTTATATGTGTGGATATTGTGATAAAGGTACGTAGTAATAAATATTATATACAGGTAATAATGCAGTGTGTGATGTATTACTTTATATAACTTGTGACACGGTTATATGCTACTATTTAAGAGGAATTAATTAAGTTAATTGTGAGATAACTTATAATTCAAGAATCATTATAGTCGGGTTAGAGTAGTATGGCAAGGGAAGGTTATACTAGGACTAGTTGGACGGGGTAGTATAACTAGGTGGGATTAAAGTAACCGGTAGGTGCGCACAATAGTGGAGGGGTGAAAAAGTCCACAAGGGAGTGCGACACTAACTTAAATATGAAGCGCATTCATGCATTTTAAATTACTGCAGTTAATTCACTTAACTATATATTTCCAAAATGTTTTGGGTTCTAACCCTTGCTATAAAACTATTTTTAAAACCTTTTAGGTGTCCAGCCATAGGGACGTCAGGATTGATATTCTATTCCAGGGACACGGAGTTGTATTATATATATATATATATATATATATATATATATATATATATATAATACGGCACCCCGAGACACAGCTGTGGTGCATGCATTACTCTGCTATCACGTCCCAATATCGCTGGTCGCCGAATAAGGGACTAAAGGTTCGGTAAGGATTCCTCAAACCACAAACAACAACATAAAAATTAGAGGCGAACATAGTTCTAGTATCCATGGATCACGCACATACCTACTTATCCACAGTCAGCAGAATTATCAACTCCCCGATAAGTCTTTCATAGACCTATGTTCTCGAGCGACAAATCAAAGATCCCATGGATTCATCAGGATATGACTGCCCTCACGCGCAAACCTCCCGTCGATAGCAAGTAAGCTAGGTATGTCATACACATAATCATCAATCAATCAAATAGGCATTATCATACCTATAATATAATATCAATAAGGTACTTACATTACCCTAAGATAGTTCCCATATGTAGCATTATATCTCTCAAATCCTACGTATTACAATATTATAACTTTACTTCTTTAATTCAATTATCCCCGAGCCTCACTCATTACTCAAGGTTCAAATAGATTTTCCTCAATCGTATATTCAGTAAGAAATCACTAATATCCTACTAGTCCATAACATCTTATCTCCCGAATCACTACGAATTAAACTCTCCCTTTAATTAGGGTTAAAACCGATAGTTTTAAATCTCTTATAAACACATCTTCTTTCACTTAGGATTAAACCCTCTTTTAAACTTAAGGATGCCCAGGTGTTATATTCAATCACCCCTAATGGACCTATCCTTGATCCTCATGCATACCAAATTAGAATCCAACAAATGAATCTAGCAACCGAAATACCTTTCAATATAATTATCGTCATTCTAATCAATTAAATCCCAATCAAATTAATTCAAATCTTAACTAGGGCTTACTGATCTTCTCTAAGTCCCATAATATCCAATTAATAATCACCAAAGATCTACAAAAGTTTCGGGATAAGAATTGACATTAAAAAAAACAACTTTAGAAATTCTGGGGAGGTTGATCTATCGAAGGCAAGGGGTCGATCGATCGATCGCCCAGATAACAGCCCAGTTTTCTGCATTTCTTTAACTACGGGTTTCATCACTTTTGATCCCCATCCGCATATGCTTTATCAAGACATAGCCCGGAAAGCGGGAATTTTGGCGAGTGTCCAACCTCCGTGCCATATTAAAATCTCATGACAACGTGCTCAGCAACAACATGAATAATACCACATGAATCAAAATAATTCCAATAATTATTTTTCTAGATTTTCATGAATTTGTCAATTCAAATATGAGTTCAATTAAGCAAGAAATCAACGGAATAAACTCTCGAGAGATTTAAAGGAGCATATTGTGTAAAATCCCATACCTTAAAATCATCGCATGAATCGTCACATAAAAATTAGCCTCAAAATCTGATCGCACCATCACGTTCCTCTTGCGAAAATAATCGAATCACGTTCTAGCCCCAACACGAGATAACCCCAAATATTCCTATTTTAAAAAGTCAAAAAAATTAGATCCTAAAATTATTCGAATCGTCAATCCGACTTTAGATTTGGATTCTACAAAAAAAAATTGAGTCAGGTATGTGTTTTGAGTTTTTCTCAAATCTCATTCGAATGCACTCAAAAAGAAGATCTAAACATTCCAAATTGGCTCTTCTCATTACACAAACATTGAGAGGTCACCTTTTGAGAGAAAGTGAAAGGGTGCTTGGGAGAAAAGAAGCTTGCTTGGAAAGGAGGAGAAACAAAGGTCAAAGTTCACCACCACCATCACCACCGGAAGTTGGACGGAGAAAGGGAGAACCACCTATGTTATTTAACTCCAAAGGATCAGATCTTCATTAGAGGCAAGTATTTGATGATTGCAATCTAAGTTCGTATATTGTCCATGTTAGAATAGTTATAAAAAGAAGAGATTTTTCATTTTTGGAAGATAAAGAAGAGTTGTTAATGGATTTCTGAAAAATGGAAGTTTATAGGAATCAAACTCATGTTGTAGGTAGATAGTAATACACGAAATAATCATAAATTTATTGAAGAAATTCTGAGAATCCATTGTGTGTTCTTGAAGATATCATGTATATAATTTTCTAGAAAAAGAGGTTAAACATATGATTTTAATTCAAACTCTTGATGATTCTAGGATGTTTAGAGCATTAGAAATCATTCACATATGTTGCTATATCATGTAGTAAGGTTTGTAAGGAATTTGGGAAGTTAATATGAAGGTTTGAATGATTAAAAGTGATGAAACCCGTAGTAGAAGAAATGCAGAAAACCGGGTTGATATCTAGGCGATCGATCGATCAACCCCCTGCCTTCGATTGATCGACCTCCCCAGAATCTTTGAAGTTATTTCTTTTTAATGCTACTTCTTATCCCGAACCTTTTGTAAGTCTTTAGTGATTATTAATTGGATATTATGGGACTTAGGGAAGATCATTAAGCCCTAGATGAGAATCGAATTAATGTGATTGGGATTTAATTGATTAAAATTATGATAATTAAATTGAAAGAAATTTCGATTACTAGATTCATGTGTTGGATTCTAATTGGTATGCATGAGGATTAAGGATAGGTCCAGTAGGGTAGATTGAATATAACACCTGGGTAGCCTTAGGGTTACAATTTGAACATCAAGGACTGAGTTTAAGCTCATTATTGATTGCGCAAAGATTGAGTGTAGTACAAGCGCTTAATGGTATGGCTCCTGGATAGAGATAGGAGTTCAGACCACATTTGGTTGAAAGAGGGGATGAGGTTATCCCGGTTGCGTATTTGAAGTTGATGGACCTCCACGACCGACAAAGTTAAGTAGTAGTGTATTGGAGGAGTTCCTTATTTGGATTTCGCTTTGCGAGACGCTCCGCGCATGAACCTTAACGACGTCGGGAGTGGAGAGATGTTATAGGATGCGAGGATGTTGATTTTGTTGATAAGTCATATAGTGTGAATGAAACACTATAATGAACATAAATCTTTGACAAGATCTAAACAACATAGGAAATCGGGCGACACATGCCCTAACTATGAAGATCTAAAGTAGGAACTGATTCAATAACGAAGTCGTCTAAAGCAAGGGCCTGTAACTCCCACATAAGCTGCAGCACGTCCAATCCAAGAAACCTAAGCATAAAGCCCCTGTGGCTGGGCACCTGTAATACATACATATATATACAAGAGATAAAGAAATGGCAGAAAATGAGTCAGAGCCCGAGTGTAAAACAGTTTAAAATAGTTTAGCAAGTATTTAAAATGCTTACCAGTTAATATCACAGCCATGTTAGTATGCGACACTCTCTTGAGAATCATCACCTCTCATCTAGTGTGCACCTCTAACGTACCTCTAGGACATCCTAGTTATAGTTCCCATGCTAACTAGATTAACCACATGTATCCATTCTTTATAGCCCAAATTATTCCCACGTATTAACCTTATAATACATATAATGATGTTATAAACATATATATATCCATTTAGATTCAACATGGATAAGTCCCTTATTAATTCAATTCAACTAAGTGTTTTCATACATAACTATCTTACATTTCTACTTTAGCCACATAGTAGATATCATTACATGTGTATATATATATATATATATATATATATATTCACTATATTATATATATACTATACTGCACCCCGAGACACAGCTGCAGTGCTGCATTACTCTGTTATCTTGTCCCAATACATCATGTCGCTGTATAGGTGACTATAGGTTCGATAAAGATTTATTGAACCACAAATATCAACACAAAAATTGGAGGCGAACATAGTTCTCATACCCACGGGTAATGCACACACCTACGTTCTCATGGTCAGCGGACTTATCAACTCACCGATAAGTCTTTCACAGTCCTATGTTTTCGAGCGACAAATCAAAAATCCCATGGATTCATCAGGATATGACTGCCCTCACGCGCAAACCTCCCATCGATAGTAAGTAAGCTAGGTATGTCATACACAGATACATAATATATGCACATTCACAAAGTCATACATATAAATATTCATATGTTACAAATTAGGTTCTCCCACGACCCATAATTGTTATTATCCATTCCCAAAATCTGAACCTAAAATTTCCAGGCAAATATATATCTTGCTCTATTTCAGTTAATGCTTCATTAGTATTAGTCTAGGATTGATTGGGACTAGTTTTTATGAAAGAAAAACCTATTTTGGAGACTTGGATTTGCATGATGTATAGGTTAGATATGTATTCTGGAAACCAAACTCACATGTAGAGGTTGAACCACGAAATTACAGTAAATTAAGAGTATGAAATCTGGTAAAAGAATGGGAAGAACTAAACAAATAAAGTATTAGTGTTCTTGATATTTCTATGGATTATGCCCCATTTAATTCGTTTTCATGATGAAAATTCGCATGCCTGACGTAGAATATCACTTATTTGAGGATATAACACTTGTAGTATAAATTATTGGGAGTTTGGTAATCAAATATATTGGTTTGGATGAGTTTGAAAGAAGAAACCTGTAACTGGAAATTCTGCAGATTTGCCATATCTGCTTGATCGATCGATCAAACCCAGATCATCGATCGATCGATAGATCGAACACCTTCCATAGATCGATCGATCGTTTAATTACATGTTTCTATACCTGTTTTATAGCTGTATTATATTGAGATCGAATATTAATTCCTGATTTATACTGAGATCGAGTATTAATTGTTGATTGATACATGTTGTTTCTATACCCATTTTATACATGTTTCTATACATGTTTCTATACCTATTTACATGTTGGGTTAATTGTAGAGTCTATACAAATGAAAAATTGGTTAAATCCTTACATATTTACATGTTGGGTTAAATTTTTTTCCGATTTCTTTAAAATGAGAATTTCGAGTAATCGAAAATCCTATATTAATTTTTTTGAAATTTTGGAATTTCCAAAATTTCTAAATTTTTAGTATATGTTTTGAATTTCCGAATTTTTTCAAATTTTTTCCGATTTTCCGATTTTTCAGAATTCGGAAACTTTTTTGATTTTCAGAAAAAATTGGATAGGAAATTAGAACAAATATTTTGTTTCTGAAAAAATTGGAATTTTTTCCGAAAGGTCATTTTCCGATCCGATCCGGCCGAAACACAGCCCTATATGGAACCATTAATGTAAGACGAGATTCACATTTCACGGGGGTGTTTTACATATAAGGGACAATGATAACATGTGTTAAAGGGTGAGACTCGTAAAGAAGTTACGTTGTAAAATAAATGAGTACCTACTGAAATTACACTTGGGGAGATAGGAATTCACGAGTGTTACGTAGTAAGTCGGAATAATTTCATAATTAAGAATAAGAGACAAACCGTTATACGTGATAACCTGGTAATGTGTAATAGGGATAAATATCATAATTATGGGTCGTGAGAGTGTACCCAAATTCGATATGGGAATAGTAGTATACATATATGACTGTGTTTATGCATATGCTATATACATGTAAAAATCATGCCCGCGCTACTTGTTATCCCTGAGGTTAGCGCGCTGGGACAGTCTTATCTCGATGGGACCTTTATGGGGGATATTGACTCGTACCCTAGAACATAGGAATCCTTGGTACAGGCTATCAAATCGATAGTCATCGGTCCTAAGAGACGTGAGGGTATGTGCTGACCTCTTAGTGACTTGGAACTATGCTTCGCCTCAATTTGTATGTATTTTGTGTTAAATACAGTTCGAGAGTGATTCTGAACTTGTATTTCCCTTAGTACGAGTGATACGGGGACTGGATAGCAGAGTATGCCCGCACCATAAATTTTATGTGGGGTGCCGTTAGAATATATATATATTATGTGAGTATTTAATATATATATTTAAACTTGAAAACTTGGGAACTACCTAATGAGACTATGGTAAGTAAGAAATGAATAATTATTTCAACTTGGGAATAAGTGCTAAAAAAAAAAAATATATATATATATATATATATATATATATATATATATATATATAAAGCATTACTGAGAAACTTTATAATCAAATGAGGCTTATGTGAGAACTTTGCTGTTAAATAAAATTAACTTTCTTAACATTAGAAATCGTTGTCATGAAATCTTGTGAGTAACTTAAGGTAGGTTAAACTGTTGGGAGTATTAGTGCGATAGGTGTGCACATTTGAAGAGAGGTGAGGATTTCTCAAGGGAGTATCGCACTAATATGATTGTTGCATTAGCCGGTAAGCATTTTAAATATTTGTTAAACTAAATTTTAAACTGTTTTACAATCGGGCTCTGACCCGTTTCCTATTCTCTCTTCTCTCTCGTATATATATGTATATATTACAGGTGCCCAACCACAAGGGCGTCTTTCATAAGGTCCTTTGGATGGAACGTGTTGCAGCTTAGGTGGGAGTTGCAGGCCTCTTTTTTAGACGACCTCATTATTGATTCCACTTATAACTCTATTTTATCCAGTTGGGCATGTGTCGCCCTTTTCCATTATTTAGTTGTTTTTATCAGAGATTGTTATTTGTTTAGTTCCAGTATTTACATTTTGGAATGGATATTGTCGGGATGTGTTTCCTTTAAGTTTTAATGTTGGACTTATTTAATTGAATGTTTCAATTGCTTGGATTATATTTTCCAGTCAGATTGTTGGGTGATTGTTAAACCATGGATTATGTAAGGTTTTAAATATTGGTTTTAAATTAAACTCGGAAATTGATGTCTAAAAATGGTTTTGTCACTTAGCTTAATTATTTAGGGTGTTTAATTGGAAAAGTTATTTTTGCGATAGTGATGCTAAGAATGAACCAACCGTTCACCTTGGTTATAATTTAATAAATGACTAATCACCCGGTATTTAATAAGGCGGGGTGTCACACCTAACCCTGGGCTCAAAAAATGTTCACAGCTCCTTCTGCCTCCAGACGTTATCATTCATATAAGGAAGTCGAGTTGAAGCTTCAAATCAACCAACTTACTAAGAGGTTGGAAGACGTAGTCGAATTGAGAGGAAGAGAAACATCCATCTCCACTCAATCATTGAGAGAGGAAGTGTGTGCGATTTATGAGGCGGTACATTTAACGAAGGAATGTCCGACGATACACGCTATAAGGTTATGCTTCAAGAGAAAGTGCAAGTGGTAGGAGCATTTAAGGGTAATTTTAAGTCCCCTCATGGGAATTCTTATAATCCTTCATGGCGGAACCATCATGGTTTTAATTATGGGCAACAACACGCAACGATGAATTCTAATTTACATGTTAACCCTCCTCCCCCAATGCCCTCGCATTTTCAACAAGCTTTACCAGCACCACCTCCTGAGCCTTATATTACCCCACCACATAAAAATCTCGATGACACTTTGAGCCAATTTATGCAAACTCAGTCGGCGATTAATGCTCAAAATGCCCAAAGTTTTGTCGAAATAAAGGTATCGTTATCTAAGTTACAATCATCTTTAAGTGTCCAAGAGAAGGGCAAGTTTTCAGCCCAAGGACAAAGACCTCCCCAAGGTCAAAATTGTGTTAGCTCTACTTTTGACGATAACAAAGAGCAATGTCAAGCCATCACTACTCTACATAGTGGGAGAGTTTTCAAATTATCACCTCCTCCACACGATAAGCCTAGATATAAGGAGATTTCGCCCAGCACGAAAGAGGCCAAAGATGTCGCCTTGAATGAGAGTGACAACGATGACACCACTAGGACCGAGGTTGAGTGAAACCGCTCACTTTTGCTCCTTTCCATCAACGGTTGGTTCCTCCTCCTAAAAGAGCCTCCCGTGCAGATATTCTAGATGTGCTAAAGCAAGCCCAGCTAAATTTACCTTTTCTCGAGGTAATTAAGTAAATTCCCGCCTATGCAAAGTTCCTTAAAAATTATTTGGTGGTGAAATGTTTATTAAAGGTGAAAAAGAATGTTTTCCTAGCACAAAACGTGAGCTTGGTTCTTTTGAATGACCTCCCACCAATGTTTAAAGATCCGATTGCACCGACCATTTCGTGCATCATTGGATAGAACCGCATTGAGAGAACCTGATTCGTCCCGAATCATGCACATATATACCCTCTATACCTGTGTTTTTTTAGCCCCCTCGGACTTTTAATACCTATAATTATGCTCATTAACCAAACAACCTCCGTTTTATATGCTAACATGTTATTTGAGGTATTACTGAGTTTTTGTAAGTATTACGGTGCTTAGTGTGGAGTTTGATTGCATTCCGGTAAAGTTCCATCGACAATCGCATATTTAGGGGAAATTTAATAAATTCACACTACGGAATTTTTTCCCAAAGTCTTCACGAAAAGTTGAGACCCTCAGAATATGCTTCAGAGGGTGCGCAAATTCGATTCCAAATGAAGATGTTACGAATTTTTATTCGGGGAAGAAATAAAAGGGAAATCATAAAGGACAAAACAAACCAATAAATACCAAACAGGTCCTAACCTCATTTAGAAGCAAACAGGTATATCACGAATTGAGGCTTGGACTTTGGCCACGCACGTAAAGCTCGGGTCTTAATTTTTATGAATTGAGGCCTTGACTTTGGCCACACATGAAGTTGGAGCAGGTCTCGGCTACATAAAATAGTAGCAAGTGTGTTGCTAATTTGGAGGTCTTGGTTTTGCATTTTTGAGCTTGACTTTGGTCCCCATTTGTAGCAAGTTCCAAATAAATAAGGGAGATGTTCTTGAGCTAATATTGGAGCATGTCTCGGCTTGAGCAAAGAAAGGAGAAGTGGGTCTACTCCGTCGGTCGATCGGCCCTGCCCCACCGGTCTACCGGGTTTTCAAAATTTGCCTTACGAATGACGTAGTAGCCTTTTTCCCCCTTAGACCGGTCGATCGGGTCCCCACCTGCGATCGACCGGGGTCACCTGATTTCCAGCGCATGCTTTTCCCTCTTTCTTTTCTATGTTCTTTTTTCTTTTTTTTATTTGCAACTTATTATATAAAGGAAGCTTTGTTTATTTTTGTAGATATCTAGTTTTTTACATTCTCTTAGTTTAGTTATTAGGGTTTGAGACATTTTGGGGATTTTGTTGTGGAGTCTCCCCTCTCCTCCTTTTCCTCTAGGTAGCACCGATTAATCTAAGACTTCTACTATTCATCTTCTTCCTAAAGCTTTATTCATTTATTTTCATGCTTTGTATTTCATTTCCATGCCTAGATAAATAGTTGTAGTTAATTTAATTCTTGTTTGCTTTGATTAATTAGTTGTTTTAAGTTTTATTTATGATGCTTTCTAGCTAATTTATATTAGGTTGTGTTGGATTGAACTCACCTAGGGTGGATTTATTTGCTTTGCTTTGGTGATGGATTTTATTCATTTAATTCAACTGGGTTGTCCTTAACTTTACGCCTAGGAGATTTAACGGGGTATATCATGTATGCTCAGTCAGTATTTACGACCTTGCGTGTGTAATTTTTGTGGTATTTATTAACGCCAAAATCATAGTATGCTTTTATGAGAATTTAAGGGGTGACAACTCTAGGTTTGATTCATTGTTGAAATGAGACTCGATCTTACTAAATTTGTAGATTTATGTTAAAATTTATACTAATTAACTCGAGGTGAGGGATATTTGTCGCAACCTATAATTTTATTCCGTTTATTAATCTATTTTAAATACACATGCCTATATTATCTTTTTCTTTTTGTTAAAATTGCCTTTTACACTTTTATTCCTAAAGTAGTCAATCAATATAATTCTAATAACTAGTCTCTGTGGATATTCGATACCCGGACTAGCCGATGTACTCCCTTAAAAGAGTGTAGTCCATAGTCTAGGTTTTTGTATAGCGGTGGGAGCCGAGCATAACGACCATCGTATATCTTTATACACTTGCATCGCGGTTTTCCCCTCCTTATCAGAAGGGCGCCGTTGCAAGGAACTTGTTTGTTTTTGAATTTAATTGATTTAGTATTTCATAATATTTTCTTTCTACTTGTATTTTTTGTTAACAATTTTTGTAGGACTTCTACATTTGTGCGCCAAGAAATGCTTGAATTTTTTGGTCGTACATCACTTTGTGAAATTTTCCATCTCGAGCCTTCTTTGGGGTAAGCATATCTTATCCTAATTTTTTCGGTAATCGTAATGATAATTCTCAAAATTCCCCTACACCTATGACTTTTGGTCAATACTTACAAACCCAAAAAATTGAAACATCTAAAATGCCTTTGGGTGAATATTACAAAAGTCTAGTAATGGATTACGGGAATTTTGAGAATGATTATTTCGATATTGGGCCACAAGATCCTTATGATAAGAATGGTGATACTAAAACATTAGCTTGCAAATTTCTTATGCTAATGATTTTGATAGTTGTTCTGAGGATAGTTTTCAAACTTCTCATTTGCAAGAATCCGCGGCTCGACCTATGACTTTCGGCGAGGGTTTTTGACTTCTTGAAAATAAAAAATTTAAAAATCGTTATCGGGAAGAAAATAATTGTTGGGAGCATGATTTTGATTTATTATTTGAATTCGATAACAATTTTTCTTTCGAGACTTTCAAAGTCGAGGAATGTTTTAAACCAAATGAGAATTTTGTGCCTACTTTGGAACAAACCATTCTTGACTTGGACCATGGTATAATAGAGAATGAAAATGAGGAAGAAATGGAAGAAGTATCCATTTTCAATGAAATGATTTCTTCTTTGCCCCCCAAATAAGAATATTTCATTGAAAATTATCTTATTTCCTTCGAAACTCAATCTTCCAGCAATGATGAGTCAGATCTTGAGTTTAAATTTCTTTCGTTCCCATGTCGAACCGATGCAAGTACCCGATTAATCGGTTCTGAACTTTCAACTGTTTAACCCTTTAACCGATGAGGAGTACTTGCTCGAGTTTCTTTCCATGAAGGCATCTTTGCCACCATGTGCACCACTTCCCATTCCAATTGCAAAATATTTGGGAGAAAATTCATTTTTTTGCCCCCTTGTGTATTTGTCACCCATTTTATCCAAATCCTCCATCCTTCCTTCAAAAGTTTTAATTGAGGATGGTTCATTTCTTCCGCCTTTCACATGCCTTCCGTTGTTTTAATGGAATCCCTATTTTTCAGAAGGTGTACATGAAAGGGAGGGTCCCCCGTTGATCCTCCAAAGTAAAATAGTATTTTGGGCGGACCCGCAAAAATTTCAACTTCTAGTGTATAGTTAGTTAAAAGTTAAAATTGTACGTTGTAAATAGTTAGTTTTGTTTATTTTTCTTGTTTTTCTTTTTTCTTACTCATTGTCTAGTGTAGTTAGTTAAGTTTTTGTTATTTGTTTTTTATATGCTTGGTACTAACATGTTTTGTAGAATCATTGGACTTATACTTTCACAAGATCGCTCCATTTTGGGTAATATCGTTATTTTCCTCTTTTTAACTTGGCTTTTAATTCACATTCAGGACAATGTGAGGTTTTAAGTTAGGAGGTGTGGGATATTCTATCCATTAGTTGGTAGTATCTTTGATTTGATTATATGTTCTTTTCGAGCATGATTTTCTTGTAAAAAATTAAAAATTTTAAAACGATTTTCTTTCTTTTTTCTCCTATGTTGGGATTTTGTCTTTGTTTCCGATGATAAATTTTAATAAATGCCCGATCCAATAAACAATTAAATTATGCATGTTCTAGATTTTAGAAGTTATTATACTTTTGTCCTCAATTATTGATATTATGAGTAACTTCATGGATTAAACTTCAATCTAATGAGCACATGCACTTTTCTTTCTTTATTGATTTGGATAACATTTTCATAACTCGGTAATCTTTTATTTCATTGTATATACTTACACCTATTGAGCTTTGGACTTTTCTTCATTTGTGAGTGTTATACATTTCTCTTTCCTCTTTGAAAACGTTACAGTCGTTGGTAATCTCACTATTATTTCATTGATCGTTCATTAGTTGAGTTTATATATCGAAATGTGTTACGTGAGCATGATTTTTAAAGTTTGTTTTGATTCGAGAATTGCGTAAACTTTAGGAAATGATCGTAGGCCATCTTTGTTATATCACCCATATTGACCTTGACCTTGACCTCACCTTAAATGTTTTCCCTCGTCAACCCCTTTGAGCCTTAATATAGCCTTTCGTTTCATAACCCCAAATCCCATAACCAACTCCACATTGGAGTTATAATCACTATATATCACCTTCCGTACCTTTATTTGGAATTATACTTGGTATTGAATGATTTTCGCGTTATGTGGTTGTAATTATGCTATAAGAGTGATAAAAGTAAAGAAAAGAAAGAAGTAAAAAAGAGAAGAAAAAGAGAAAGTAAAAAAACAAAAGAAAAATAGAGAAAAAGAATTAAATAAAATAAAGACAAATTTGTATTTATTGTGTATAGTGTTCAATAAGCTTTGCTTACTCTCCCCATTGTTATATTTAATGCTTGTTATGGAAGTTATTTTTCCAATTTTGAAATTGTCCGCAGTTTCCCATTATCCCTAGTTTTCAATCTCCGAACACTTTGAATCCATACATATTTCCTTCATTTCATAACCCGACTCTAACTTACATTAAAACCCTATAAAGTCCTATGTGATCCTAGGGTGAATTCAATTCAAAAGTTTAAATAGTTGCGATAATCTGTGAAAATGCATTTCGCCTCCTTTAAAGACGGTATCTTTCATTGAGATTAGAGCTTTTCATTTTTCATATAGAGTTCTTCATGTGTGACATGTGCACGACCTTATTTTCATTTACATTTACTCTTTATGCCTGCATGTCCTGTATATTACCTCCTATTTCATAGTGTTCGTTGAGTGTAATATCCGGTGAGGATTGACTTATATGCACACTTTAATATTTATTATTCGATTTATAAAAGTTTTTGCCAAATCATACTTTGCATGTGTTCGCTCCCCTCCCACATTTTAAGGTTTCAATTCTATGAAGTTCATTCGATATTGTTAATAATACGGACTTTTGTGTGAATTCATTCACTTTTCTAATAACACTTTTTAAATCTTTTTCGTATTGTTGGGCTTCTCGCATGTGATTGGGCATACATTTTGAGGAAACCATATGATGTTTCTGGGTTTCATCCCTGAAAACCCTCACGAGACGACACTCTTCCACTAGGGTGACCTAGGGGTTTAGTGGCTTATTGCATACGCTAAATGCAATCATTCTCCCGTGAAAGTGTCTTTTATCGCTTTTGTATATATCTCATGTCTTGTGGTTTTCTTATAGTTCTTCTTGCTTTGAATTTAATTACTAGGGACTTGAAATGTGTAAGTTAGGGGGTGTGATTCATCCCGAATCATGCACATATATACCCTTTATACTTATGCATTTTACCCCCCTCGGGTACTTTAATGCCTATAATTATGCTCATTAACCAGACAACCTTCATTTTATATGCTAACATGTTATTTGAGGTGTTATTAAGTTTTTGTAGGTATTACGGTGCTTAGTGTGGAGTTTGGTTGCATTCCGATAAAGATTCATCGATAACTGCACGTTCAGGGGCAATTTAATAAATTCACACTTTGGGAATTTTTCCCAAAGTCTTCATGGAAGTTGAGGCCCTCGGAATATGCTTCGCATGTCCACAAACGGTGCATGAATCCGAGTCCAAGCAAAGATGTTACGGATTTTTATTCGGGGAAGAAATAAAAGGGAATTCACAAAAGACAAAACAAACCAATAAATGTCAAACAGGTCCTAACCTCATTTAGCAGCAAACATGTATATCACGAATTGAGGCTTTGACTTTGGCCACACACGTAAAGCTCGGGTCTTAATTTTTACCAATTGAGGCGTTGACTTTGGCCACACACGAATTTGGAGCAGGTCTCGGCTACATAAAATAGTAGCAGGTGTGTTGCTAAAGTGGAGGTCTTGGTTTTGCATTTTTGAGATGGACTTTGGTCACCATTTGTAGCAAATGACAAATCAATAAGGAGATGGTCTTATGTTAATATTGGAGCAGGTCTCAGCTTGATCAAAGAAAGGAGAAGTAGGTTTACCTTGCCGATCGACAGGCCCTACCCCACTGGTCGACCGAGTTTCCCCAATTTGCCTTGCGAACGATGCAGTAGCCTTTTTTCCCTTGGACCGATCTACCGGGTCCCCACCCGGGGTCACCTGATTTCCAGCGCACGCTTTGCCCTCTTTCTTTTCTATTTTATTTTTTCCTTTTTTTATTTGCAACTTACTATATAAAGTAATCTTTGTTTATTTTTGTAGATATCTAGATTTTTACCTTCTCTTAGTTTAGTTCTTAGGGTTTGAGACATTGTGGGGATTTTTTTGTGAATCTCCCCTCTCCTCCTTTTTCCTTTGGGTAGTACCCATTAATGTAAGACCTTTACTATTTATCTTCTTCCTTAAGCTTTATTCCTTTATTTTCATCTTTTCTATTTAATTTCCATGCCTAGATAAATAGTTAGAGTTAATTTAAATCTTGTTTGCTTTAATTAATTACTTGTTTTAACTTTGTTTTATGAAGATTTCTAGCTAATTTAGATTAGGTTGTGTTGGATTGAACTCACCTAGGGTTGATTTAGTTACTTTGCTTTGGTGATGGATTTTATTCATTTAATTCGATTCGGTTGTCCTTGACTTTATGCCTAGGAGATTTAATGGGGTATATTATGTATGCTCCGTACTTACGACCTTGCGTGTGTAATTTTTGGGGTATTTATTGACGCTAAAATCATAGTAGGCTTTTATGCGAATTTAGGGGGTGACAAATCTAGATTTGATTAATTATTGAAATGAGACTTGATCTTACTAAATTTATTGATCCATATAACCATTTATACTATAATTAACTCGAGGTCAGGGATATCTGTCGCGACCTATAGTTTTTATTCCTTTTATTAATCTAGTTTAAATACACACGCCTAGATTATCTTTTCCTTTTTGTTAAAATCTCTATTTACACTTTTATTCCTGAAGTATTCAATCAATATAATTCTAACAACCAGTCTCTGTGGATTTTTTATACCCGAACTGGTCATTGTACTCCCTTAAAAGAGTTTAGTACATAGTCTAGGTTTTTGCATAGTGGTGGGGGTCGAGCATAATGACTGATGTATATCTTTATACAATTGCATCACGGTTCTCCCCTACTTATTAGTGCCTTGTTAGATTCAGGGTCAAGTGTTAACATTCACCATTATTCCATCTATGGGCAATTAGATTTGGGGGACCTCAAACCCACTAAGATTACTCTCCAACTAGCGGACCGTACCATAAAAATACCTCTGGGGATTGTTTACGACGTGATAGTCCAAATGGACAATTTCTACTTCCCGGTAGATTTTGTCATTTGGGCTATAAGGCCCTCTTCTCTATCAAGTAATCATGTTCTCATGATTCTTGGAAGCCCATTCTTAGAGACAGCTAATGCACTGGTTAATTCTCGAAATGGGCAAATGCAACTCACATTCGGGAACATAACACTTGAAACAAATATCTTCAACATCGTCAAGAAAGTGGGTGATGAGGATGAGTTTCAGGAGGTGGATCTTATAAAGAGGTATTAGATGAGAATATCGAGGGACGTTTTAGTGGGGATTCGCTAGGAGCGTGCCTTATTTCGACTAGTGAGAGAGATGAGACGTACACCAATTTCGAGCGGGAGGTGAGAGACTTGAAAATGATCTTTGATGAGAGAGCGACTGATGAGGATGTGAGAAACGTTATTTGGTTTTTTAGGTTCGAAGAACTACTACAAATGGAGTCACACACGATTCCCTTCGATGAGAAATTTTCCATTCTCGAATTGAATAAACTACCCTCAAACATAAAATATACTTATCTTGAAGAGGATGAGACATTTCCCGTTGTTATCTCCTCAAGCCTAAGTAAAGAACAAGATAGTAAATTACTAGATATTTTGAGGAAGCACTATAGTGCTTTTGGTTAGAGCATCGCGGATTTGAAGGGTATAAGTCCCTTAATTTGTACCCATAAAATCCACCTCGAGGAAGACGTAAAGCCTTTGAGGGATATGCAGAGACGATTGAATCCCGCGATGAAAGATGTCGTGAGGGCGAAGATTCTTAAGTTACCAGACGCGGGCATTATTTAACCCATTTCGGATAGGAAGTGGGTGAGTCCTATTTAAGTCGTCCCAAAGAATTTGGGAATGACTATGATCAAAAATGCTAAGGGTGAGCTTATTCCATAACGTACCACCACCGGGTGGCTTGTTTGCATTCACTACTGGAAGCTCAATGCCGGCACTATGAAAGATCATTTCCCCTTACCGTTTATTGACCAAATACCAGAGCGAGTAGCAGGACACCCATTTTATTACTTTCTTAACTGTTATTCTGAGTATAACCTAATTGAAGTAGATGTTCTAGATCAAGAGAAGATGATGCTCACATGTCCCATTGGCACGTTTGCCTATAAACGTATGCCTTTCGAATTATGCAATGCACCCTTAACCTTTCAAAGGTGCATGCGTAGTCTTTTTAGCGATATGGTCGAAAGGGGCCTTGAGGTTTTTATGGATGACTTTAGTGTCTTTGTCCCCTCTTATGACCCTTGCCTCACTAATCTTGAAAAGTGTTAGCCCGTTGTGTGAAAAAGAAATTAGTACTAAATGGGAGAAGTTCCATTTTATGGTTACCGAAGGCATAGTTATTGGACAACTAGTTTCGTCCAAACGTATTGAGGTAGATAGGGAAAAAATTGAAGTCATTGTCGAATTTACCCCCCAAGTCACTAAAGGACGAGCGGTCTTTTTTAGGCCACATGGATTCTATCGTAGGTTTATTAAGGACTTTAGTGCCATCACTGGGCCCTTAAGCAACCTGCTTTTAAAAGATGTCCCCGTTGAGTTGAATGAAGCGTGCCAAAGTGCTTTTGAAAAATTAAAAATCATGCTTGTTTCTTCTCCCATTATGCAAGCTCCGGATTGGTCCCTTCCATTCGAGCTTATATGTGATGCGAGTGATTATGCAATAGGGGATGTTTGGGGGACAAATAAAAGATAAGAAGGCTCGTATCATCTACTATGCTAGTCGAACATTAATTGGATCGTAACTTAATTGCTCCACCATGGAGAAATAAATTTTAGCCATAGTCATCACCCTAGATAAATTTTGCTTTTACCTCATAGATTCACCCATCATATGCTTCACCAACCATGCTGCTCTTTAAGTATCTCCTTTCTAAAAATGATGCTAAATTATGCCTCATAAGGTGGATCCTACTCCTATAAGATTTCAATCTCTCCATAAAATATAAGAAAGGATAAGAAAATGTTGTAGCTGACCATTTATCAAGGCTTTCGTCCAACGTACCTAGTGATCCCATACCCATAGACGAATACTTTTCGGATGAGCAATTATTCGCCACTTCTTCTCTCCCCTAGTTTGTGGATATAATGATTTACCTTGTCACGGGGGTCGTTCCCTTTTATTGGACATCACAAGAGAAAAAGAAATTTCTTACTTTGTCGCACATGTTATTCTATGACGATCCCTATTTTTTCAAGTATTGCGCGGACCAAATCATCCGAAGATGTTTACCGGATGACGAGATACCGATCGTCATCCATTTTTATCATACATAAGTTTATGGAGACCATTTTTTTACGAATAAGACGGGCTCTAAGATTCTTGAAAGTGGTCTCTATTGGCCCATAATTTTTTGGGATGTAATTGCATATTGTAAATCTTGCAATAGATGCCAAAGGATAGGATCCATCACTCTATGAGATATGATGCCATTGACCCCTATTCTCGTCATCGAGATATTATATTATTAGGGCATTGACTTTATGGGTCCTTCTACCCCTCCTTTGGATTGTTATACATCCTTATCGCGGTATATTATGTGTCCAAATGGGTTGAGGCCATAGTTACTCGGACAAATGAAAAAAAAATTGGTGATTAAGTTCTTATAGGAACATAAACTTTCTCACTTCGGATCTCCAAAGGCAATCATTAGTGATAACGTCACAAACCTTGGCAATAGTTCGTTTGAAAAACTCATAAGAAAGTATGGGGTCATCCACATGGTTGGGATGACTTATCACCCCCAAACGAACGGGAAAACCGAGCTAGGAAATTGTGAGATTAATCAGATTATATAGAATACCGTTGATCCTAACAGGAAAGATTGGTCTCTCCATTTAAATGATGCGCTATGGGCTTAGTGAATCGCATATAAGAACCCTCTCGAGATTTCCCTATTCCAATTTATGCCATCTCCCCGTGGAGCTAGAGCATAAGTCATATTGGGAAATCAAGAGGTTAAACTATAACTTAGATCAAGACGGTGAAGAACGCAAGCTTCAATTGAAAGAGTTTGAAAAAATATGCAACGATGCTTATGAGAGAGCTAATATATCCAAAAAATGATGAAACTCGCACATGAGCGAAATATCGGTCGAAAGGAGTTTCATTCGGGTCAAAAAGTGCTCCTATACAACTCTAGTTTACACTTGTTTTCCGGTAAGTTATGTTCACGATGGACTGGCCTGTTTATTGTGAGAGAGGTGTTTCCCCATGGAGCAGTTGAGTTAGAAAATCCTAAAGGGGGAGACAAGTTTAAAGTAAATGTACAACGCCTAAAGCCATATCTAGAGGCGTGTGTTGAAGAAGCCGACACAATTAGGTTATTGGACCCAATTTACAGGGTTGAGTGAGTAGGTTGAGAGGTCGTCGCACACCCGACACGTATGGGTTGGTTCTTATTATATCATATCGATCCACGTTAGGTTAGGTTAGTAGAGGTCTGTGAGTCACGATTTAAAAAGGATTAGGCACACTGTGGCACAATACGAGAGAGTTTACGTTAAATCATGGTGATATTTTGAGGGCCCCGAGGTATAAACATAAGTATAAGAGTTTCGGAGATGTTGAGAATTGAGTTGGATACATTGCCTACGCTTCAAAGTTAGAAAAAATGAAAATTAGAGGCACCGTACTAGATATCCAAACCGGTTCGCCCTGGGCATACTCCAAGGTACAACTAGTTCTCTTTTCCAGTGTGGGCTTAATGATATCCGAACTGATTGGACCTATTATGCTTACAGGGTCGAACCAATTTCATTTTCTGGACAAGTAAAAAAAAGAGGTCCGAACCATGTACTAACGACCAAACATCTCCCCACTTCCAACGTTGCGCTAAGTTTCAGGCGTGGGATGTCTCGCAAAGTGAAATCCAAACAAGGAACCCCCCTCCGATACACTACTACCTAACATTGTCGGTCATTGAGATCTGTTAGACCTTCAGTCCATAGCACGTACCTCCAAATACCTGTCTCTTAACACAAAAGCATACATGCCTACTCTTATGCTACAAAAGACAACAGAGAATACCGTGCCTTACTATCACTAGCTCTTGCACAAAATAAACCCCGAGCTATCTCTCCCTGCTCGAAAATAAATCTAACCACCCTGATTCACTTCAGTAGACACCCCTACTTACCGGGACAAAATATGAGAACACGAGACCTCCTTTTGTGTCTATCGTACAACACATTACAACATATATACATACATATATATGGGATAGACACCCTCTCAGGTGAGACCTAGTAAAATTCATTCATACCCTGGTGTTGCGAACACCAAAACTTACCCTCACTATCAATAATAGTTCAAATCCATCGCTATCCAGTCGATATCTGGAAAATCATTTACCCTACTCCCGTAATTCTCGAAAGTAGTAACCCCTCGCATAATTCAAAACTTATGTCAGTGTACACTTCCATTGTCTCATGGTTAACACGAAAGGACTCCGCCACCCCACGAAAAATTTATATATACATAATATGACTACTACAGCCAGCATACCCACTAAATTCGACTTACCAGTGAAATCTAGTGAAAATAAATTTTAGATTGTGACACCCTCACTGTCACTCAAAACATATCCCATGGTCGTAGGATAAAAGATAATTACCTCCATACTCTAGCTACAATGGCTGATCCTCGGGTTCCTAAGAGGCTTCCGCCTGCTTGAACGTACACATGACTTGTTATAGTGGTTGTACATCCAGAACCTCGTCCTATAGTTGACCCCTACCTCGCTTAAGACAATCTCTTTTCACATGTCTCGCTTCCCCACAAACGAAACACCTCCTAATAAATTCACCTTTCCACTGATCCCTTCCTTGCTGGCCTTGTAGGAAGTCCTGGCCATCCTGTCGGTAGCCCCCAGATCTAAATCGCTTCTCCTGATTCCCCTGACGGAAATCCTGCCCCTGATGTCCCCCTATTTGTTGCTGGGAAACCCCACTGGTACTTTTCCCTTCTGCTTTTTCCAATTGTCTGGGTTCCACTCCCCTTTTGCTTCCCTTTATGTGAAAGCGATGTTCCTGGAAGTGCAGGAGTGCAACATTATCGACGTCTGTATAAGCTATTAATGCGGGAATAACAATCAAATGTTTCCTGATCCTCCAGACTAACCCATCCATGAACCTCGACTTCTTTCTTTCTTTGTTGCTTAACTCATACGGTATAAAATTTTCCAAACTAGTAAATTCTTCCTCGTAATCGTCCATTGAACAGTCCCCTTGAGTCACCTCACTGAATTTTCTCTTCATTTCAGCCTCAACTACTGGCGGGAAAAACTGGCGGTCGAACCAAACTCAAAACTCTGTAATAGTTAATGTATTTGTTTCCTTAACTGTAGTGATTGACTCCCACCACTGTAGCGTTGCTCCCACTAACCTAAAAGTGGCTAGCATTTGCTTCTGAACCTCATTTCAATCTACCACATGTAGGTGACGCTGAATATCTCTCTTCCACTAACACGCTAGCACCACATCTGAACCTCCTCGAAACTCTGGTGGATGGCATTTTTGAAAGACCTCTCGTACTTGCTGCCACTCTGATGACCGCAGGTGGGCCTGAACATCCGTTATCACTAACGCTTGTGGCTGATCTCGTGGAAAGTACCTTATCATTGCGATCATCGTTGCTTGAACTGCCTGTGACACTAATTCAGTTACCTGTGCAGCCGAAATCATCTCTGGCAATTGTTGCGGTAACACTGGCTCCTAATGAGCCTCTCTAGTCTCATCTACCCTTGGTCCCCTGGTTATTCTCTTTCTCCTGGGCGGCATATGAAATGAGAATCGAATCGTATGAGTTCACCATCAAATATAAAGTAATTGGCAGAAGAACGTAAATACGCATACGTATAAGAATACAACAATCCTATGATAGAGCGTAACACTATGATAGAGCTCTATATCAAAGAACACTAAGCTGAAACGTGAAAAGCCGCACAGATCCTAAGGACACTAGAACCTGATGCTATGATACCATATGTGACACCTCGCCTAATAAAATACCTGGTGATCTGTCCTATATCAAATTTAAACAGGATTCCCAGTTGGTTCATTCTTAGCATCACTGTCGAAAACCTTTTTAAAAGTTACTAACCACCTAGTATTCCAAAAAGTCGGTGCCAAATTTTAACTTTTTATTTAAATGAGACAAAACATGCGAAAATACATAAAAACCATTCACAACAACTGGATCAAATTAACTGAATAAATAATTAAACTACATGCCGAATAAACCATCGGCCACCAAAGTAAATAGTCCAACAACAATCATCCAACAACTGAATAAATAAATCTAAACACTGTATTGAAAAGTCTAGGGGACAAGCCCTAAATAAAACTGAAACTGATAGATGATTCCTACACTAGGAAATAATGAACGATGCATCTAATCCAAGCTCCTTCTAGCATCCACATGTGCCGCAGCTACATGTCCTTGGAATAGAATATCAAGTCTGGCGTCCCTATGGTTGGACACCTAAAAGGTTTTGCAAATAGTTTTATAGCAAGGGTTAGAACCCAAAACATTTTGAAAATATTTAGAAAGTGAATTAATTGCAGTAATTAAAAATGTATGAATGCACTTCATATTTAAGTTAGTGTCGCACTCTCTTGAGGACATACGCACCCCTCTACTAATGTACACACCTAACGGTTACCTTAACCACACCTAGTTGTACTACCCCGTCCCACTAGTCCTAGTATAATCCTCCCTTGCCTTTCTACTCTAAACCGAGTATTATTATTCATGGGTTATAAATTATCTCTCAAATTAACTTAATTAATTCCTTTTAATTAATATCATATAACCATGGCACAAGTTACGTAAAGTAAATACATCACACATAGTATTATTACCCGCATATAATATTTAATACCATTATATATGTATCTTTACTACAACATCCACACATATTTTACATGTATATTCATCCCTCCGAGTATACCCTCGACGAATAATTTCCGATAAAGTGCTATCTCACTAGGTGTGCTCACATAACCTAGTTACCCAAGTCAGAATCGCTCACCAACCTGGCCCAAAATATAACCGTAGTGGAGGCGGTCATATTCCTTCCCTGAAAGTGAGATAAGCCCTTCACCCATATACCGGATGCTATGACCTGGGGATATACTCGCCCTACTCGTCAAGCTAGTGGATTCACCCACTTCACGCAACCTCCCTTGATAGCACTAAAGTATATAAATTAAATAAATATCTAGTCACTGATATTTAATAGCGCACACGTGTAACACCCCGCCCGCCCGGGGAGAGCGAACGGAGCGCCACTCATCGATAAAATAAATCCAAATCCACAAGTGACAAGGTATAGAGCATCTAAATAAACCCACAATAATATAAATCCACTAATCTCAATCTCTTCAATTACAACAAATCTCTCGAATTACATACAACAACTATCTAACTCGAATAAAAATACAAATCTCCAAAGCTCTATACATCAAAATAATACAAATATTTCCCAAACAATCCTCGCTAAAATCAATCTCCATAGTGCCCCAAAATCCGCGCTAACCTGTCACTAAAAGAAAATATGGGGAAGTACACAATACAACCAGAAAGATGCTCAATAAATATATGTTAGCGATGAATAAAACGTAACAACACGAGTACGAATATTCAAATCAAAATGCAAATCTCAAAGCATTTATCAATATAATTTCTCAACAACACTTTAACCGGGTCACCAGGCCTCACCACATCCGTATATGCTTTATCAAGCCATAGCCCGGGAAACAGGAATTTTGGCGGGTGCCCAACATCCGTGCCATATTAAAATCTCATGACAACGTGCTCATCAACAATATAATGATACCATATGAATCAAAATAATTTCAACAATTATTTTTCTGATTTCAATGAATTTATCAATTCAAATATGAGTTCAATTAAACAAGAATTCAAAGAGAATGACACTCGCAAGACTCAAGGAGCATATTGTGTAAAACCCCATACCTCAAACCATGATGAGAAACCAATGATCACATCCTCAAGATCAACACAAAAGATCTACAAAAGTTCTTCCAAGAACCTCCAACAAAATAGCCCCAAGAACACCTCTAATCTAAGGTTGGAACTCACAAATCTCAAGGGTCAATGTGTATATAAAAAGAATAGGAATATAAAATATATTTGCTGCCAAAAGTAAGTTAAAATGGTTGCCCACAACTTCCTTTTATAATGCAAAGAAATGAAAAGTTGGAATCCAAAAGACTCCTTTAAATAAGGCAAATAAATGAAGAGTTGGAAGTCAAAACAACTCCAAGAGTTAAAAACATTTAAAAATTATTTTAAAATCCGTTTTAACTCCGTTTTCGAAACCGTTTGAAATTCTGGCCTTTAAAAATAATAACCAACATATTTGAGCAATAAAAATAATTTTATCAAAAACTTTATTTTTCCTCTTTATTTTGAAAATACCCCAAAAATTACGCGGGTTATTACAACACAATGTACATAAATATATACTATCACCACATCGTATATATAATATAGATACCGTCTTTACCGTGTACTAAAACCCGTAACACTAGCCTGTATATTTCCAAGCCTTTGGACGGCTCAAATTAAATAATTTTCTCATTAATTAATTTATTACCTTCTCGAGTCAACGATCCATCTCTAATTAAATTAATTCACGCATTAATTGATATAGTGTTCTTACCGGGTCTATGGTCTAACTCTAAGTTAATTAATTTACACATTAATTAATTAAACACTTGGTGTCGCTCAACCAATATACCTGTGCTCGCTCACTTGGCCTGTACCATCATTAATACCCGAGTCTATATTCTGCCCCCTAATTAATTAATTACATCTCCATTTATTTAATGATGTCGTGTCACTCAACTACAATACACAAATATTTTCCTCGGTCCAAAATCAATACATACGAATTATTTCCCAAAATTTAATCATCTCGTGACATACAATTATCACCCTCCTAAACCCAATTTTAATTACCTAGAATGGCTAGAAGGTATGCCTTGTATTTATTTGTCTCTAAATAAATAAGACTCAAAAGGGAATGAACTAATTTACTCATAAAAACAAAAGGAACGAACGTTCAAAAATCCTCGACCATCGATCAATCGACCCATTCCATCGATCGATCGATCGATCAGGTCAGCCTCCTCCTTCGTCTCTGCATTTCCACCATTGACGAAAACCCAAGGTTTGTAAACCTTAATTTCAACCTCTAATCATGTCACCCCACCACATAAACATGTTTACTAAAATCCTATACATCATACGGATCTTAAGATAAGCAATTTCTCCACTTATTTCATAAATTCCGAAATGGGTTTTTCCATTAAATTTCAATTAACTTTGTTCCACAATTTCAATACCTGATTCGAATTCCACACACAATATTCTAGGTTTCTCATGTGAGTTAGGTTCTTATACATCAAGTCATACTATAACATCTATTGAACTTTTTTTAATCAACCTAAGTCATCCAATTCATAAAACCCCCAATTTCCAACGATATTTCAAACCAAAAACGAATTTCATATACACCTACTATGATATGAATTGATATCACATATTTTAAGAATCACAATAGTTAACCACTTGCCTGGAATTATTCGTAGTGTCTGATCCGTTTGTGCATAGGATGGTTGATGATGAATACTCACTTTGTCCTTTAATTTGACTCCAAAAGATCCCCAATTGGCTCTTGATTTGTTTCCCCTAATTCCCTCTCAATCTCTAGGTTTAGAGTTGTGTCAACTGCCGTTCAACACTCCCTCAATTAGGTTTGAAACCCTTGATCGCATTTTTGGTCACATGGGCATAATTAAAATGGCCCAAATCCCCCCATGTGGGCCCGGTTATGCCCAAAAATGCCCCGAGACTCGATCATTACCCCTGGGTACTCTTTTCTGACTATCTCGACCCATCCGGACTCAACCGCGCACTCAGCATTGTCATCTAAAATACTTTACAACATTTTCCAATTTTGACCTCAAAATGCGACACAAAAAATTTTGAACAATTACACTTAAAATCGCCAAATCTAAATAATTTTTCCCACTTAAATAAATTCTCAAAATCATAAATTTAAGTTTCTCCGATTTTAATATTTTATATCTCCCAAAAATAATTAAATACTAAATCCTCAAAATTACAGAGTGTTACATACCATCGTCCGCTTCTCTCTCAACCTTGTCATTCAGAAAATACGGACCAAGCAAGTTTCCGACCTGCAACAATACGCCTACCCCACTATGGTCATGCCATTGCGCAAGGGTGAATTCATTGCAAGGATTTCCCCAAATCACCATTGGCCGCGCGATTCATTTCCCATGGGGAACCTAGACGAGCGGGCCTGCTTAGCATTTCTCATCATTTGTGGGTCGATTTTTCAAACTTTCGCAAATTCCGCCCTCCACACCCGCCAATCCAAATTCCTTTTCCATCTTCTTGACGAGGGCACCACTATCCACCTCGCCCTCACTTTCAATAAGGAAATCATCCATGTCGCGTACGATCGAACCGGTAAAGTTTCTCTTCTCTATGGTTGCTTCATCACTTTCATCCTTAAGGATGCAGACATTGAAGCACCACCAACGTAGCCTCACCAACAAAAGCCTATTGGCGCTTCCTCCCTCATAAGGACCGCTCTCCAAATGCGGTTCGTACATACTCACGAAATGACAACTCACGTGGAAGAGGACATTTTAATGGGTGTGGGGGGAAGAAGGGTATGTCGAGGAGGAGGATTTCGACTACGAGCAGAAGTCGGAGGACATAAGCCGCCGCATTGACGCGCTCGAAGCGCCGTTAGACGGGTTTATTGATGAGTATCTAGGGGACCGCCATGCCTACTGTCGCGATACTAGTATAATGGTCCGCCTCCAAGCAAAAATGTATCGGCATCAAATGGGTCCCAATTCGCAATCGCCTTCGTACTACTATGACCCGTATGATCTAAATTCCCCCGGGTCCTCACATTGGTGTTTCGGAGTTTCTTTTCATAATTCTTTTAATTTTCACTATTTATCTTTTTAAGAACAATGTATGCCTATCCTTTTATTTCGCATTGTAATCGTATCGGTTGTTGGTAATACAAATTCTGCATTTTGTTTATTGCTCTCTTTTACGCACCTTTCTTTTTTTAAGATTTTAGTCCTTCTTGCATAAGGACATTGCAAAGTCTAAGTTAGGGGGTATATGTGCGTTTCTAAAGTTTCACCAATTGCAAAATGCCAAAAAGTTAAAAAAAAATAGAAAATTTCAAAATTTTCCAAAAAAAAAGAATTTTTTTAAAAAAGGACAAAAATATTTTTCTTCAAAATAAATAAAAATTGGAATTTAAAAGCATCAAAAATATCCTAAAATTTATTTGAAGTCTCAAATTATAAAAATCAAATGCACAAAGCCGAAATTGACAAAAAACAAAAATTGAGCAAGAATTGACGACTTTACGAATAAGTGTGGAGATTAATTGAACTCGTGAGATTTCGAGCCTATAATTTTTATGAGTAATTAAATCAGTTCGAGTTAAAATTAACTCAAAGTTCAATTTTCTTTATATAATTCGTTGAAGATCTCTATTCCTTTGTTTTGATCGGTTATGAGAAACGAGTGAGATGTTATCTTGAAAAATGCGCTAAAAATATCTCAAAATCAAATGAATCTCGAGATGCATGTGGTAAAATAATTAGTAATTCGGATAAATAATGTAAGGCCATCGTTTGTTAACCAAAAATATGACCTGCAAAAAGTTGTGAAAAATTGTCCCTTTTTGCAAACCCAATTGAGCCGAATAAAATTCTCAATTCGTTTGATTAACCCTAAAAGCCCATAAAGCCCGGAGTTGTGAAAATCCAAAACGTCATCAATAAAGTCCAAAAAGTGCAATAAAAATGGGCAATAAAAGAAAAATGCTCAAACAAAAATAGCAAGAAAAAAATAAAAAAATGTAGAAAAAAAAGCAAATGTCCGAAAAAGTGCCAGGGAACATCATAAGCAAAGTTTTCTAACTCCGAAATTTCCCAAAATTCTTATTTTACCCAATACACCTTACAACCCGAGAAAGTCCTAACCGAGTTTGAATAATGACATTAATCACCGTGTGGAGATCCTATGACACGAAAATATAATAAGAGAGATTAATTGGTGTGAATAAGAGGCAACGTTTCCCGTTTTCCAATGACCATAATCCAATGATGAGATATATTCACCTCAAACGTTATTTTTTTCTATTTGTATGTGTGAAGTCGTTTTTCATTATATTTAATATTTATATTACGCATACCAAGAGAACAATCCACATTTCGAGTGATTCGTTTGTGAGAACATCCTGTGAGAATTGAATCAAAATGAATTTTCGAAAAAGTAATGTAATGATTAATTGGTGGAAGTCAGCGATCTAATTCTCGGCTTCGCACACACAGAAAATTGAGACTATTGAATATGAATTTATGGTGACTATTTATAGGAGTTTAAATTATACAAATTTTAAGTATTTTGATCTTTCTTTGAGTCGAAAACCAAATTTAGTAGGTATATTCACTGCAAACCCTCACGAGCCACCACTCGTCCTACTAGGGCAACTTAGGAGTGTAAGGGTTTATTGCATAAGCTAAATGAAATCGCTCGTTCGCAAAAAAGACATTATAACCCAATAAAATATTCTTCAATTGTTTGGACCATGTTATGATTCTTTTACATTGCTCGGGATGATCAAAGTTCTAAGTTAGGGGGGTTTCATTAGGCATAAATTCTTCATATTTATCCCCATATTTTAGCTACTTTTGTTATCTCGTACGATGTTAATTCGGTGATTTTATCTCATACCTCTTCCTGCAAGTACATTGTGTTTCATGTATTTCTCTTATATTTTACAAGTATTTTATGCACGTGAAAACAAGAGAGAGACCGGAATGAGAGCCGAAAAACAAAGAAGGAAAGTCAAGGGAAAATCCATAATTGTACACCCAGAGTATGATTACGAAATCTAAGAGAATTTAAATTTATCGATTTCACGAGTACATAAGATGAAAAGACAACCACATCTGAGCTACGGTTGAAAATATATAAGCTTGAGAAGATTAGAAGAATCAATTAGGAAAAACTAAGAAAGTCTGAAGACAGAATTGGTTCAGTTCTCGAAGTAGAACTGATTCGATCTGCACAAAACGTTGGCCACACAGGAAAAGCGAACCGATTCGGTTCCAAAGTAGAATCGGCTCGATTCTCTATTACACGAAAATTATAAATTTGTCCCCCTTATTTTGGAGAGTTTATTTTGTTTTGTTTTAAACACATGTAAAAATGTGAATAACTATTAATTCATTATTATAGGAGTAAGGGAGACAATTTTTAACCTAGTTTTGAGAGAAAGAAGGAGGCAAGAAACCTTAAAGCAATATTTATCAAGAATAACATCAAATTATTCATTATTTCATGTGGTGTTCTTCAATATAAGTATTTCTTTCTATTGCTTTCAAGATTTGTCTTAATTTATATCATTTTTCCTTACTTTATTACTGGAATTGATTTATGCATATTTACTACCAATATTTACGAAGTAATGAATTCATGCAATGTAGAACCCATGTTAAATTGTAACTGTTCCATGTCCGGCTAAGTTAATAGAGGGTAGGTGTACATGAACCCAACCTAGGTGTTACAAATGGATTTAAAAGTGGATAAAATCTAATTAACAATTCAGAGGCTTAAAATATTATTGAAACATACATTGTAGGTCTTTTAATTTCGTTTGCCCTAGGTAACCGGAATGTTTAAGAATATGATACACAATTTGATAATTTATCATTCCCGTTAAATATGATTTTTGATTTGATATTTTGAGCAGTGAAATCCGCATATGTCAAATGCTTAGAAAGTATTTAATGTTTCTTTGAATCGATAATTAGGTTTTTGAAGGTTTTATGTCCTAAGTAATTACCAACGGTGTGGGGGAGTGTACTCCAACTCCATTTTATCAAATAGATTTAAAATCAAATAGTTATTCTTGCATGCACATCTAGTTCTCAATTTTGATTAATTTGCATTAGTTGACAGAAAATTCCAAAAAGCAATCATTTTTTCTTTCTTTCTCTGAGTCAACCGAAAGGTAATTCGTCTTTCCTACTCATCGTCACGTCTTCAAGTACTATTCCCTGTCTTCGATCCCCGACTTTCTAGGATTATTTCTTATGGGATCGGCTTACACTTGAGCCGATATAAGCACGCACTAGAGACACTTTTTGAGTCACGTCACTCGTTTATCACAACTTTTGGCCTATACTCTTACAAACTCATGCCATTTGATTTCAAGAACGTAAGAGATACATATCAGCAATTGGCAACCAAAATGTTCAAGGAACAACTACGAGACACCATGGATGTGTGCATAGATGACATGCTTGTCTAAATCAAGTATAAAGCTGAATACCTAAAGGATTTGGCACAGACTTTTGAGATCCTCAAATACTATAGGACGAAGTTAAACGCCGATAAATATTTTTTTAGATTTCAATCTCGAAAGTTACTTGGGTACTCGGTCAATAAAATGGGGATTAAGTCCAATCGCGATCAGATTGCGACGATCAACAATGTTAAATCGCCAAATTCATTCCATGATATTCAAAAGTTAACGGGAATGCTAACAGCTCTCAATAGATTCATCTTCAAATTGTCCCAGAGATGTTGATCATTTTTTCAGCTGTTGAAAAAGAAAAGGGATTAATTTATAATGAGGGATGCTTAAAGGCTCTTGATGAAATCAAATCCTTCCCAAGCTAACATCCTCTTCATTTAATCCCAAATTCAAGGGACATAATTTATCTTTATCTTGTGATATTCGATCACACAATCATCTAGGCCTTAATGTGCGAGAAAAGCTCTTATTTACTATATTGGAAAGACACTACTTGACTCTGAGGAACCCTACCTTCCACTTAATAAATAGCTTCGCGAAAAATAAAACATTATTTTGAAGGCCATTCAGTCATAGTTATCGCCTATTCCCTACTCAAATTAGTCCTGTAAAAAGCCGACCTATCTGAACAGATGTCGAAATAGTCAGTGGAACTTGGAAGATTTGATGTCCACTATCAACCAAGGATCGCGATAAAAGGCCAAGTGGTAGTAGACTTTAATGTCGACTTCACAGGAGAAAAAGGGCCCAGCGACAATGACTTCACCGACCAGTCAATCAACCAAGAGTTTAACCAATTTAAAAATTAGACTATCTATGTAGACGATGCCAATAATTGAAGAGGGGTAGGTGTGGGAGTTGGACTCATTTCTCCTAAGAAGACTATGATCGAATATGGGATCAAAATTGGCTTTAAAGTATCCAAGAGCAAAACCGAATACAAAGCCCTTATCAATTGGTTTCACAAAGCCTTCTTTTTGGGCACGAGCCACCTAGACATCCATTGCAACTCAAGGCTAGTATCCAACTAAGTGTCATGAAATTACAGTGCTAAAAATGAGCAAATGTCAACACATTTACAAGTCTCTGAAGACTTAGTTGTTAAGTTCGAAAGGTTTTTAATTTAATAATTCCCCCGTGGGAACAATCGCCACGCCGATGCTTTAGCCATTTTGTTGTCAGCAATAGACTTTGATCTTAAAAATATCACTGAGGGGGAATTCCTCGCTCAGCCCTATATTGCAAAACCTAAGGTCACTGAACAAGTCCTCGTCGTTTAAAAAGCTCCAAGATGGATGGATCTGACCAAAACATATTTTTAAGAAGTTATCCTTCCAGACGACAAGAAATAAGCCCATTAAATGAGGATAAAACTTGCCCATTTCTACTTATCACCTGAAGGCAAACTCAATAGAAGCTCTTTTATTGACCCTTACCTTCAATGTGTGCACCCTAATGATGTCGACTAGGTCCTATATGAGCTTCATATCGGTATGGGTCGAATCCATTAGGGGGAAAACCCCTGGCTTTTATAGCAATCAACGAAGGTTACTAGTGGATGTACATACAAAAAGATGTAGTCTTTTATGTAGAAGATGCGAGAAGTGTCAAAAGTTATCGCCTATGCTCCATCAGTTTACCAGTGACTTAAAATCATTAACTGGACAATGATCATCCGCTCAGTGGGTTAAGACATCGTGGGCCTACTACCCACAACACTGAGAAATTACAAGTATCTCCTGATCGACACAAACTTTTTTATAAAGTGGATTGAAGCAAAACCATTGGCAAACCTTAGAGATACTAATATGATCAGATTTATCTAATGGAACATCGTGACTCATTTTGGAATACTAAGAATAATTATAACAGGCAATAGAACGCAATTCAAAAGTAGTCCATTCCAAAACTATTGTGAAAATAATAGAATTAAGCACCACTTTAGCTCGGCAGCCTACCTTAAAAGCAATGCGCTGGACGAGGCTTCTAACAAGACAATGCTCGACGACATGAAAATGAGATTGGAGAAGGTAGAAGGTACTTAGGTGGATGAACTTCCCATGTACTTTGGTCATACCGTACTATGCCCAAAAAATCGACTCGGGAAATACCATTTGCTTTAGCCTATGGAATAGAAGCCATTACCCCACTGAAAGTAGTCCTGCCAACCATAAAGACCGCAATTGTCAACCAAAACTTAAATGAATAGATCATAAGTCTGATCTTAACTTAGCCGATGAACGAAACGAACAAGACTTAATCAAGTTAGATTCCTAGAAAAATAGTTAACAAAGCAATACAACAAAGATGTCAACCCAAGAAGATTTCAATTCGGAGATTACATCCTCGGGAAAGTGCTCGACAGTGATAAAAAGGCTTCAAATGGAAATTATGTTCCAACTGGGAAGGACCATTCAAAATCATTAGAGACGATCTACGAGGAGCATGCCATTTGAAAATAATAAAGGGAAGGGGGATCTCGAGGGCCTGGAATGCGATAAATCTTAGGAAATTTTATTTTTAGCAAGTTCACCCCCAATTTATTTCTCACAAGTTCATCCCCTCAAATCTCAACTCTATTAGTTGTGTTGCCTGGAATACTTTAAGATCAATTAATTCTACTAAATTCATTATCGTTCCATCATTATTCCAAATGGCAGACCAATTCTTTTTATTTAAGAATCATTATTATATTAGATCAATGTTTGGCCATTGGCATAAATGCCTTCCTATGATCGCACTTAATCAAAACCTCAAAGTTACATGTTTTTGTTATAAAAAATATGAAAGCATCAAGAATTTTCCAGACAAGCTAAATACCAAGGTGGATCCCTAGGCACTAAGCGTCCTAACTTTGGTCGTCTAAAAATCCTAAGCAAGTTGACGACCCTATAACCAGGTGCATTTTCACCACAGTTTGGCCTAGGCCTAAGGTTGTGTGACAACACAATCTAAAAGGCAAGACATGTAATAATAACATGCTCAGCATAAGAGATGGAAAAATGCAAAACGTGGAGTTAACCAAGAATTCTAAAAAGCAATCATTTTACAAAAAGATTATATATAAGTAGAATTATAAAATAAAGCTTTAGCACAAAGCATTCATCCTCGATGAGTTATCATCTTGGCAACTGCAACTCTTCATATATCATCGGGATTTGGCCTAAACTTGTCTTCATTGTCATCTATAAGTAATATTTTTCCAACTGAAGGGTAATAATGTCAAAAGGGATCCATCTGTCATCACTTCCAAATAGAGAATTATTGTAAGCAGGTCATTCCATTTAGTACTAGTACCAAAGCTCAGAGTCTTTGGGGACCTTCATGATAGCTAGGGATTTCATCCAACCATACTTATATGATACTTATTTGGATCCATCCATCTCAAGGGACAACTACCCATATGTCATCATAACCAATGGCCAAACTGCGTGAGGATCCTTTCTAAAGAGATACTTTAACTTCATTACACCGCGAACAAGCCCCAGCTTCATGGCACCATCTCTTTTTGTGTCATCCTTAGCTTTATTGAGCTTCTCCCGTAGAGAAATATTTTATTTTTCAATAGCTCTGCAACGTTGCTTACATCCCTAGCGTCACTCTTTAATTTGCATGAGAAATAACACTGTTCATTGAAATCACTTGTAATTTTTTAAAGAGCTTACCGAATAGAGAAAAAAGTACCACGAACCTAGCTACTCGCTTCTCGATCAAGTAATAGATCTTGATTATCAGTCCCTGAAGAAGGGTCGGCCCACACAGTCTTATTTTCAAGCTCGAAAAATAAAAAAAAAATAATTCATGCATAAATGAAATAATTTTAAACACTAGAGGATTTTCATTAGATCAAAGAAGTGAGCAAGCACTTACAAACACTTAAAAACATAAGAATGCTATAATTTTTAGGAGCTAAGTTAATCATAACTAGCTTTGACCCTCTTTTTCCAACACCAACTCTTGAGGGTTGTGGGCTTTAACTTGATCAGTATCCGACATTTATTGATCGATCATAACCACTTCCCGACTGCTTCCTGATGTCATGTCTCCTTCTTCCCACTTTGGTGGAGAACCTGGAGCATGCTCCCAAAATAGTTCGAATTTTTAAGGGACATTATTCTTTATTAAGGTCGCATCCCAACCTATCTTGAAATTAGACTTTCTAATGAAATACAAATATTTCTCTACTTGGGTAAAGGCCTCCACATACCCGTGATCAAAGGCCACATCCTTGGCCACTGCTATGACATGGGGATGATTGACACTAGCCTTTTTTACCGTATCATGCTCTGTCCTCAACTTAACAAGCCCTGTCTTTAGGTTGGCAACCTCCAAGTTGGTGAACCTCTTCTCGGCGTCATATGCATGTTCCGTAGCAATCAAAGACAGTTGAGACTTATCTAATGCCTTCGCCAGGTTATTGTTTGTCTTAAGCTGTTTGGCACCTCTATTGAATATGGCAACAAAGTTTGTCATAAAATGCAATGATAGGACCCCAAGTCAATGTAGTGACCAGAATAAGAAATAATCGAATCAATATCTATTAAACTTACCAGAGATAACACATGCACGATGTGTGAATAAAGTTGATCTGAGATCAGTCTGTCAAATTGCTCTCGGTCTAGCACCAGAGCACCCCCCTTAGTAGACCAGGGGATAAACATAGGTTCTTATCACTTACATGGTCTGGTGGACCTTCCCCACGTCGGGGCATCCACCTTATAAGTGGGAACAATAATTAAAAAAAGAGGGAATGGTTTTATCCTTCTTCACTTTCTCACTTTCCAGAAAATTTATGAGAGTAACAAGCTCGAAGAGACCTCCTCCCTCCCTCCTTTTGAGGACCTTTGCCTTTGAGGAGGTCGAGAGGTCAAAATCATCCATAAGTGTAAGGTTTATTTTTCTCAGAGCCATGTCCTTTTCGTCGACAGTATGGATGGTATTCACGTCTATAGGATCAAAAGAGGACGAGATGGAGGCTCTAAAGTATCCCTTACTTGTAGAAGGGACTAGTATCTTGGGGATACAATACACGAGCCTAGTTATGAAGCTCGACGTGGAGTTGGTACACTCAAGCACAAAGGACGCCGACCTAGGGTTCTGTGCACCTGGAACCAAAGGCCTCCTTAACTTCCAAACTTTGATAAGCTCCTTATTGTTAAAACGAGAAGGCTCATTCCTATTTGATCCAGTTCAATAAAAAAAATAAGAAAATAAATATTAGTATCTATTTCAGCCAATTATCATCCACCAATAATATGATTTAATGAAAAATTATTATCAACCTATTTTCCACCCTCGGTAGGTTACAAAAACTTTTTATATGGTTAATCACCCCTAGAAATGAGTGAATATTGCCATTTTCTAGCAATAAATCCCAATATCCCTTGTTATAATTAGGAAAATTGACAACTAAAACCCTATTGGGTTTTCTTACCTTCAAATAAAAGACCTTGTCAGTCCTCTTTGACCACGAATAGCATTATCTCAGTTTTGGAATCCCTATTTAGGTTTTATACAGTTCATTTATTCTGTGAACGCCATTTATGATCATCCATGTGTTTTAAAAACATTGGGCAAGAACCACCGGGAATAATTCGCCAAACTCCAAGAAGAGTTGATTGGGGGGAACATTATACCCCCCTAAGCCACAAATATAGTGTGAATCCAATGACCTCATTCGACGTAATAGTAATCGATTGGTATACATGTACACTCTATAGTTACCCCGTTGGAGATTGAGAAATTATTCCTAAACTCCCCCAAATATATATCATTCACGATGTAAACCATATTTTCTCAAGCATATAAGGAAAAAACAATAGAAATTAATAAATCTAGAAGGCCGTTGTAAGAAAAACTGAGTGAAAGAGAACAAAAATTATAAGTAAAGGAATTTGTAGGAACTACCAGTACTTTGAATGGTCGAAGTGATGGAAGAAAATGTCAGTTGAAAGATTTTGATAGATTAGTTTAAATTTTGAGGTATCTCATCCTTCAAAAACAAAACCCAAGGCCATAAATTGGAAAAGACGTTTTGATTTTTAATAGAGGAACTTTTACCAACGTACCCCCAACTAACATGGTAAATTATAAGAATGCCCTTCAAGGTGAGAAAACCCCTCATCTAAGAAGTTTTTCTAAGAGTAGAAAGTCACCATCCTAAATTGTGACCAACCACGTTGATCAACCAATAACTCCTCGACCTCTCCACCCCTTTCAAGCTGTAGAGGTTCAAGGGAAATTATGGGGGACTGACCTAAAATGATTGGGTAAAATATCCCAGCTCAAGATAATAACAAACAAGATTTACATCCATGTGAATCTTTGGGAAAGAAGAGTACCATCAACCAGTGACTTCATCAACAAGATGGAGAGTCGTTCACAGTACCATCTCTTCCTCCCCTATAAATGTAACCATTACTCTAGGGAAATGGGGCATGTAATTATTGTTATAAAAATTGAGAAATAAGAAAGGAAAAATACCCCGTACGTAGGCCATTGTCAAACCACGTAAATATTTATGTTGTGTAACTGGTTTTATTCTGTTTGGTATTAATTATTTGGGATTATCTATTGTGGGATAATTGCACCCACAATATGTTAGAGCATTATTTTGCATGTACATAAGTTTCCCCCTTATAAATGTTAATTGTTGAAATTGAATGTGAAATGATAGTTGTAATCTCCCAAATAACTATCAGAAAATGATATTTTTAAGTAAGGATGAACCATTTTAATCATCCTACACCATATCTGGGGAATACTAGGGGATAGGACTTCGTTTTAAGAAGGAAAAATGGTGATTTTACATTCTAGATCTGTATCAGGTTGGAGATAGAATCGATTTGGAAGTTTCAGTTTCGTGCCCCATGCGAACGGCCTGGTTTTGTACCCTTGTGAACGGATCCGTGCGCACAACTGATATTTATTGTTTGTACAATACCAATAAAGTGGTGAAAACTCTTGCTAAATGCTAAGGGCTTGTATAGTAATTATAAATATGCACTTTTACTCGATGAACTCTCCCGATATAGGAAACGGTGGGGGATTCTAATATTTGATTATTGGAAATGCATAACACAAAGGATGTGACACTGTTAGTACACACTTTATTGACCTTATGCTTAAGGGAGAAGGGTAATTATTAATGGTTGAAAGAACAATTTAGATACTTTTAGACAAAACGTTGTGGTCCTAATATTAATTTACAAACAATGTGGTGGGGCTCAACTCCGAGCCATAGGTTTGTTATACTCTACATAAATGAGTAAATAATTGTACTGGTATAGTTTTAAGTATAGAAACTTCTATAACCATTCATAATTAAATATGTGAATTTCTACAACATTTAACCTAATAACTATAAACACTACTTGAGTGCGTAGCTATTATCTTATTGTGTTGGGCCTGGGCTGTCGGGTTGTTGCAGGTGCTTCAGTGTACCATACCTGGTTTCTTACTCGAGTACACTGCTGTCCTTTCCATTCGCCACTAAAATTTGAAGATGTAGGGTTTACACCTACCTTTAGTTTTATTTCATGTACATTGAGTGATGAGATATATCTAGTGGTTGTATTCAGTTTTGTAAGGTGAGAGATTCTTTTTTAATTAAGTATTGGCAAACCATTGTAAATGTAATTGACTTATATATATCAAAGTCAGAATTTTTCTCATATCCCGCTTTATATTATTTTGACTCCGGTCTTTGTTTCTTGTTACATACTAAAGATGACAATAAATTGTTTAGACGACCTTAATCATTTTGAATAAATAGATTTGATCAACCTAATTATTAAAAATATACTAGGTATCACATATCCTATGCTGATTGCCTTCGAACCATATACAGCATTGTTGATTCAGCACACATGTGAGATTTTAACTATGAACAACTTTGAAGAATATCCTTTAAATTAAATAAGTATTCATTTAGCATATATGGATTTGCACACATGCGCATTTCAATGTGTTGAGAGCTTATTGAAATATCTTTTCCAAAAATGAGTAAAATATTTAAACCGTGGGACAATACTTTAAAGCCCCACCACACAAGTTGAATCTTGGCTCGAATGCACAAGTGTGCACACATTTCTAAAAATAAATTGTGCACGCAGTTTCAAAAGCATTGATAGAATTGGACACGTGGCTTAATGTAAAACCGACCCCCGAGATTTCATCTTATTTGCAAGATTTGATGACTTGGTATGACTAATTGGGCTTAGGACTTATTGACGTGGACTATAAGACAAATTTGGGTAACTTCGTGGCCTTCGTGCTCGTCGAACCAAATTTCTTTAAAGCACAATGTCTGGACCGAAGAAATTAGAGGTCATTCAAACAAGGGGTTTATCTCGTTCGAACGAGATGTTCGAACGACGTTATAACGAGATGTTAGAATGAAATTTCTAAGAGTTTGGGTCTAATTCATTCTTCGCGTGTGCTGACATCTCGTTAAAACACCTCGTTGGAAGGGTCGTTCGAACGAGTGATCAATCTCTTTAGAACGACGCTCAGGGTCGTTCGAACAACCAGAGCTGAGTTTGAAAATCTTGTATATTTTATTGTGTTGTCACGACGTGGGTTATTGGATTTGATAATGTGCCGAATTCTCAGTGGCCCAGATCAAATGTGGGACAAAAAACTGTATTACCCTTGGACTAAAGGTTTAAATGTAAGGGCATTCAGGGAATTTAATCACTTAGGGCTTTTGGAAGTATATAATGTATTTTGATCTCATTTGGGAGAAGCAAATAAGATTTCCTATCTCTCTTTCTCTCTCTCTCTCTCGAGTTCTTAAGAGCTTCTCCTCCAACACACACTACAAACCACCCTACACCACTATCCCTCCACCGTGTGACACCATATTCAAGCCTTATCCACCCATTTTCACCGTGGTTGAGCAAAGCTATGAAATTTGGAAATGTTGTTGAGGGTTTTTCAGGAAGAAGAGTAGAAGGTTAATAATGTTTTATGGAAGGGTTTGCCTGGAGCTTTCATGGAGGCAAACTTTGTGGAGCTAGGCAACCTCTTTAAGTTAACCTTAGGAGGTGGAAGATTTACATCTTCTTCTACCTTCTTCCTACCATTTTTGGAGCTTATTTGAGGTGGAAAAAACTCCACTCTTTAAGTTAAGACTCCATTACTCTATAGTTGGTCACGTAGTTAGAGTTTGTGAGAGTAGGGTGCATATATGATTTAAGAATGTTATTTCTTATGATTTGTGAAAATAGGTTTACAAAAGATCCAATGGTTTTGAGAAAAAATAATTTATTTTAAGAAAACTTAGTGTTTAAATATTTTTATGGAATAAAAATGTTGAAGGAATGTTTATCTTGTTAAATACAATTTATAAACAAATGTTTTAAATTTTTTTTGTGAAATATTGGGATTTTTATATAAGGAACATTTATTCAAGTTTTAAAGAAACAAAAAAAATGGCTTTTGCCTTAAAAAGTATGTTTTTGCAAACTTTATGAAATTTATGGAACAAATCATATATTAGACCCATTTAATAGAATTTTTGGACTTGAAATCCATATTCTCGTGTATATAAGCTTATAGTATTTTAACGATGAACATATAAACTAATTTAATGAGGATTCTAATGGATTTAAACATGAAATATAGAAAATATAAATTTCATTCTTTAAAGTGTGTTAAAGGGGTAAAATGTTATTGATGGATATTTAAGACTTCATGTGGAAATAAAATGGAAAATGGCGTTTTCTTGTGAAGTGGTCTAAAAAGACGAAAGAATGGAGTTTTCTTTGTAAAGAAAGTAATGAAATAAAGAGATTTAAAACTTGAGAAGTATGTTACTCCAGGGTGTTCAATACGTGTTAATGAGTTAAAAGCACTTACGAAGTTAGTGTGGGTAACTTAATGATGTTTTGGGAAATAACTCTTTTGAAAAGAAAGGAAATGACAAGTTAAATAAATGGGTAAAATGGTAATATTACGTAAAGTGGAACATTTTTATAAAATAAAAAAGTTGGAAAAGGTGTTACACAAAATGGTTCTGAATGAACATGATTTTTGGGATAAAATCAATGCAAGAGTATAAAGGACAAGAAATGATGATTTTTAAAGTGTAACACAAGCTGGGGTGAAACCCCGGGTTTTGGCTTCGGCCGGTAAAGGAAAAGTGGATTAATGTGGATGTTTTAAAAGTGTTAAAACACATTAATATGGACTTGGATGACATCGATATAACTAATGAGGGCTCATAACCCTTGGGTAAAAGACCCAAAATCACAGGTCAGAGCATATGGTAGCATAATCAGCGGTGTGGGGCCCCTTAAAGTATTCGAATATTGGGAGATTCCGAGAAAAAGATAATGAAAAGTGGAATATGTTAAGAAATGGATTGTGTAGTGAATATAAGAAAATACAACCTCACTTAAATGAATTAATAAATGTTCCAATAAGGGATAAAGTGGACAAGTAAAGTGTGAAAATTAATTAATGTCCATAAAGTAAAGGGATGGTAAAGTGAAGTGACTAAATGTGTAGTTAAGAAAACTAAAGATGTTTAACCCGTCATGAACACAAGAGTGTGTTTATGAAATGTTTTCAAATAAAAATAAGTATTTTGTAACATGCTGCTTGCGTGTGTTGAAGGGTGAATTTCAATGAAAATACTCACGTAAAATTTGTCACGAGTGATAAGGAAATTTTGATTAAAGAAAATACTTTCCATAAACAAAGAGTATTTGTTTAAAGTATTTAACCAGATGCCTTAAATCAAGAAATAAATGTTAATCCAAGTAAAAGAGGTTTTTTATGAGATTAAAGCAAAATAATCGAAATTACTAACGTTTTTGGAATAAAAATAGTTTTATGCATTAAAACATATATATACGTGTGTGTGTGTGTGTGTGTGTGTGTGTGTGTGTGTGTACAAAATGTAGTTCAGCGTGCACGTAGATATAGCGTGTTAGAGTCGCATACTGCCGTTCTATTCTATATTGCATTGTTGTGTTTTCCCACTCGGTATTCGGCTAATTCCATCGCCTCTATTACGACAGGTTGAGTGCGGTTCCATATTTTAAGAGCATTGTACAGGTAAGTGTCCTTTTTTATTTCACGTTAGTAGCTCTGTATGCTTAGATTTTTGGGATGTTTCCCACGAGTCCCACACATAGTTTGATTTAAATTGGAATTGCATGCTAAACAAGTGAAATATTAATTAAATAAAACTGGAATAGTAATATTATATAGGTTGTTTCATTGATGTAGACACCACATTCTAGGACACTCCTAAGTCTCTCCTTAGTCCCCTAGCACCTCCCCATTCACCATAAACCCTAGGTCGTACTCTGAATATCGATCTAGAGGCCACCAAGCACTCCCGAGCCCCGTTTGATTCCGGTCAACTTCATCGTCAGAGAAAAAGATCAATGAATATTCAAAGGGCTCTGAATGCCCTATCCAATAGTCCATCATGTGCATGAATCGGCATTACGGTACAGGCGAATAGTCCATTTTACTATCAAAAACCCAATAAAGAGGCCATCGGGAGCTCCCGAGCCCCGATTTGACCCTGATCAACTTCATCATCATGGAGAAATCTCAATGAATCTTCAAAGGTACCTGAATCCACTTTAAAATGGTCTGCCCCACACAAGAAATGGCATAATGGTTCAGACGAACATATTATTTTCCCTCGAAAACTGAGCTGGAGGCCACCGGGAGCTCCCGGGCTCTATTTGATCAAAGTCAACTCTTCAGATCTAATGAGACTAAGTGAATCTTCTAAGAGAACTAAATACCCTTTCTAATAGTTCATCTCGTGTGTGAATCAGCCTTATGATCTAAACGAACAACCCGTTTTACTCCGAAGGGTCACCGGGTGCTTTCGGGCACCATTTGAAAAAAGTTAACTCTCTGAACCAAAAGAAGATCTTTGGAACATCGAAGTGTCTCGCATAACTTTTTCAACGGTCCATTCCCTGCGCGATTTGAATTTACGATCCGAATGAATGATTCATCGTCGTCCGACGATCTCCCATTCAAAGGACCTATGGACGCTTCCGAGCTCCATTTGATCCAAAGTAAAATCCCAGACTCGGGAATAGCCCAAAGGGTTCACAAAGGTCTATGAATAACCTTTCCATCGGTCGGCCTCGTGCATGATTTGGACTTACGGATTACGTTTTACGACATTTTTTTTGTAAAATCTTCACGAAACTGCCAATTGGCAGACCCTTTTCCTTACCAATCGGTACTGCGTCTAAGGTTAACTGCCTATAGGCAGGTCAAGGACAATGCTGAACGACAGTCCTTTGACCCTATATAATTAGAGCATGAGCTCACTTCAAAAGCCACCTCAAAAACATCCCTCTGAGTGACCTCAACAACATTCTCTCGAAGTCAGCGAAGGTTTCCTCAATTGAAACCTCTCCTCACCTTCCATTTCCATCCCTTTCACACCCAACTTAACAAAATCCCTCACCTTACCTTTCCTTCTACCACCTTCACCCACTTGCAAGGGCATCCCTTCAACCATCAAGATTAATCTCCAAGTTTCTAAAGAAGGTCCAAACATTCTTATCCCTCTTTAAATTTCTTTATCTTCACATAAGTTATTTAAATTCTTACTTTAGCTTTTCATCTTTATTAAATCACACATATTAGTATCCAATTCTTTATTAGTAGTATTGCACTAATATATTTTCTATAAACAACCCAAAAATAATAAAAAAAGAGGGTTTCGGTTATAAATTCCAAACGGGATTCTTCACTGTAAGGATAAATTTTTAATAGAGTCAATTTATAGTATTGGCCTAATTCCGAAAAAAACGTTTTGAGTCATAGGATAAAATGTCTTGTGTATCCATCCAAGCCTATGAAGAGTTTTTTGAAGACATAGCGGTCAGATTTGTAAAGCTTCATAATTTTTGAGTTTCCAGTGCCTCATTTCTACGTCATCAAGTTGAGGATTCCATAGTCTCCAAAGCTATGAATGCAATTTTATATATGTAGGAGACTTTGAATATTTTATGGGTGTAATTTTAATTTAAAACGATTTTTACTTTTCAGAAATTATTTTAAAACTTTGGATAAAAGTTTTTGGACTTAAAATTGAAAATCTGGAATTTTTATTTTTTGGTTCGAAATGTCGTTCGAACGAGATTTCGAACGAGATTGCCATTTGTTCTCTATTTTTTCGTTAGAAGCTTCGTTATAACGAACTCGTTCGAACGAGTTTTTCCAATGAGATTTTGGATTATTTTTCCTTTAAAATCTCGTTCGAATGATGTCGTTCGAACGACCTGGGAAAGTCGTTTGAACGACCATGCGCGGGAAATCTTATTTTTGGCAGTTTTTTAGAATCCACCCACTAACCCACTTTTTGTACCTGCTTTTAACCATTTTCGTGGGAACTTTTGGGAGTTTTTCACCCACTTTGAGAGCACATCCTTCCATACCAAAAGTTCCCTTTTGTGTTTTGATGTCTAAATGATTTGATTTCGTAAAAACTCATAAACACCCATATGTTTTAGTTTTAATTCCAAGTTCTTTATATATATATATATATATATATATATATATATATATATATATATATATATATATATATCTTTGCTTGGAGTGTTTGGCACCATTGGTTCATCTCTACCACAAAAAGGAGAAGTTTGGATTTTATTCTCTACCCACAAAGGAGAGTAATTTTTTGTTACGGTGTACTCATTCGAAGAAAGGCTTCACGTGAGGGTGACGGAGACCAAAAGCCTCATCGATGGATTTCGAGACCGTGGAGGAGTTCATGATTATCGACTAGGCGGACGTAGTTACAAGAAGACACGTCAAGGCTTGGACGTAATCGAGTCGAGGAAGTAAGTCATCTACCTTGTAATAATAAATCCATACTTAGTGGACTTAAGGTTAGGGTCGTTCGAGGTTTTTCCCATTTGGATTTTCCTCGTACATCAGCATGTAGTGTGATTGGTTTATCTTTATCTTGCAAAAATCACTTAGAACGCATGCTTAGGATAATTCAAGATAAAATTGGTTTAATTATCACACTAATATAATTTGGTGCTTAAAATTAGTTTGGGTGAAGTTTAACTTAATTTAATTCAATTCAAGATAATTTTAATTTGATAAAATTTGGTTTGGCCTAAATAGTAAAATGAATTAATCTTGTTAGGCAAATTTTAGGACTTGGGTTAAATTAAATTTGTTTAAGTGAATATCTATGTTGGATTAATTTTACTTCACTTTAGTTGAGTTTAATTTTAATTTAAAAGAAATTAAAATTTGAAGGTTGTATGTGTTGTGTTGAACCATCATATTCCGCATTTTAGGAAATTAATATTTAATTGAAAAGCAATTTTAGAATTTGGGGGGCTTTCATTCACCACACTTTCTCGAAACTAAAAAAAAATTCTACACACACACGCTTAGTAAAATCCTCGGTCGAATTTATGGGATAAACCCCACCCTCATATCGCATGCGAACTACGTGGAATTTGATGCCTATATAGGCTATGTAAACGCCTTAGACTAAAACCCGAGACTCAAGAGTCACACCCCAAATCGAAATCCATTCTAATCATTTATTTTACAATAATTAAATCATAATATCCAACAAAATGAGATATAATTGATTTCATGATTATCATGTATAACGTACACAATGAATATAATCACGTTCTATGTACCATAACGTAATTAACATCAGAGTTATAATTAGAGGGTATACAATACAATGATTAACTATTACAATCATCAAATCAAACCACAGTAACTCTTTATATATGATATATGAGTGATATAAAACCATAACTGTGACAAAAGCAAAAATTCCATATCTAACCCCCGCTCTCTCTAACGCTGCAACTCTTAAAATCATCCATCATATAGTATCCTAGATGGTAATAACACGGACATGAAAGATGTTAAAATACAAACATTAAGCAATAAGCTCAGCGAAGTACTCCTTTCCTGAAGTAAAATAATAGTTCTATATCATATACTTGGATAAAAAATCCAAACAATCCTGCCCATTATGGCAACCATGGAACAAAAGTTCCAACAAATCCTTGTCATAAGACAAAATAAATCATTGGATCTTTGTTAAATTCCAATCCCGAATTATAAAACATAACCAATCCTGGATATATGAATATCCAAATAAATCCTGAATACCTAAGTATTCAAACCAATCCTCTCTTAGAGCGATATTCAAATCCATTATATCATTTTCATATCAATATATATGAAACAATCATAAGTACCTTCACCTTGCCAACTTAATGGGCTTTCCCTTTGCCTTTATCTAGCATTGGTTCGACCGGTTATCATTCTCTTTCTATTATTGTTACAATATTAGTATCATCAAAAGAATGTTAATAATCCAAAGAATAACTTAAATGTAACCCAATTCATAAGCATCACATGATCCCATTCAAATCATTTATCATAATTGAAGTTCCATCTAAATTTATGTTAAGATATTTAACATGTCCAAATCATAGCCCAAAAAATGTTTAATTTCTTCTTGGTAATTCAATCCTTCTCATATTAGGTTTCTAATACAAAATATGGCACACGATTTCAAGTTTCATAGAGCAAGATAGGCCAATTTCTTTATAACAAAGTAAATATGTCATATAAGATCTTCTAGTATGAAGTCAGTTTCTAAGAATTTTCATAATTTTTCTACATTACAACTTTTTATGATTTTCCATCCATTTTCCATAGACATACTTAATAACACAAAATTAAAGTTTCATAATTTTAAAGTTCATTTGCTATGTCAAAAGCTTTATTAAACTTAGGGTATATCTAAATGCATGCAAGAAACAACTACGTACTAACTTACAACCATCACTAAGGCCTAACCACAAGGAGTTTAATTCTAATTTTCGAATATGCTATGAATATGAGAGTTTAATTTCATCTCCAATCGGAATTTCTCAATTACTGTAAGTATACAAGAAGATATAGAAGTTTGAATACACAAGGTTACAAAATAAAGTAATATAAAGGGTTTACACATTCGACTTTCTTTAAACTTATATCTATCCATACATAAACACAAAGGCATGAAATTTTAGTAAAGAATCTATGATTTCTATCATTTAAATCATTAATACAAAAAAATTAACAAGATTTATAGATAGAATTACCTTAGGGGTTCTTATGTAATTTTTTATGAACTTTTCTCCAATTTCTCCTCATACTTTCCTTCCTAAGCTTCACTATTCTCTCTCTTCAAGCCAAAATTCTCTCATGGATGAATTTTCTGAATATGGAGGTAATTATAAGGTGTTTTAAGTCGACCAAACCAGTCTCCCTTTCGAACCAATCAAATTGTGACATTTTGTGATACTAAAAGATGAAATGCCACTTAAACGAATGGACAGATTTGCTCTTGTTTCATAATTTTCGTATATCTTCTTACTCAGACCTCCATTTGATATGAAATTTATTGTGTTACAAACCCAACTCATATATATAAAACTATATAGTGTTTACCTTAAGTCAATTGTTACATTATAATGGTCTAAATAAGTTTTCAGCTTGAACAATCCTACCGAAAACTTCAAAAAAAAATTTGTTTGTACCCAATTCGATATTTCGTGATTTTTGAAGGTAGGATTAGACTAAATATAATAACCAAATATTATATATAATAATAACACATTATCCATATCACATAATTTAGGCATGATTCAAACAAAATTTATCATAATTATATTTAGGTTGTCACATCGAGTCCCCCTTTCCCTATTTTATTCATATATTTATCATACTTGTGATTCATATTCGCGTCTTATCTATTACATATTATCATTTAATCATAAAGATTGATATCTGGATAAGAGCATACATCATATTTTTAATTACTATTTTGGGAACATTCCTATGGATGACCTCATTCCATCCTTATCCATGACGCGAATCGAGTGATTCTGAACTCCTTTTATATATACACGCACACACACTTCATGGAGAAATCAAGGAGAATAATAACACATGCCCATAATTGATCGAAGGGCGAGATGGGTGCCTAACACCTTCTCATTCCATAACTTAGTCCCCGAACCTCTGAACAAATTGGTTTTGCAAGAATCAGTATGTCTTTGATGTCGTTCTCTCGAGGCAGCAACAAGTTTTTTTGCCTATTTTGTGCAAAATAGGTTGACAACTCAATCTCTTTACTTCACCCAAAAATCAACGATGGACGAAGGGCCCCGAGGAAGGGTGAGATACCTTTTAATCCTCTCCCCGCGCGAGCGAGCGTCGGAACCCCTGCGGGAGGAAGATCGGGGATGGCCACAGTGGAAACTCTACCGGGGACTTTCTTAAAAGGGCTAGACTCTGTTTGCATGGTGTTATCACTTTCTGCTTGTGTGCATATGCACCTACCTGTATGTTCCCTTTTCTCCTCTATTACTTCTTATATATATCTACCCCATGTTTATATCACCTCTCACTTTTTACTTCACACACTTGTAAATATCCTCTGTGTACACCTCACACTGCTTACACTTGTATATAAGGTCATTTATACCCATATGCTTCACACATCACTTACAAAATCCATGCTTAGGCTTTACTAGCACACACCTCCACTTATCACACTTGCATATATCACATGCCACTCGTAGTTGATCTATGCTCAGGCTCACTACCACACATTCACTTGTAGATATTCACATGTCACCCACTCACATGTATCTATATTTAGTATAATTTTTACACTCCATGCTAGATTTACTTTTACTTGATTTTTATAGTATTTCCCTTACTCATCGTGACAAATAAAAAACTCTTCATGTAATGTATTAATTGAGATCCATTCATTTCGGCACACTACATCACCAAGAGCATTGCTATATTGACCAAAATTTGTCCCGTACTGGAGGGCCACTTTGTGATGGGTGTTGGTCCGACAGCCGCAGTTAGCCTAAGCAATATGACTATCACCTTCCATTGGCCTATTACATTCGATGTATATCTAATGGTTCCCCTCTCATTGTACCGCTTGACCAAACTCACAATGGGAGGTAAGTATATCGAATTCGCTCTCACACGTACCGTCCCCATGAGGTATATAGTGAGGAAATTCACGTACACTCAGGTGTATCACATGGCTTATCCCCATGTACTGATTTCCCTCAAAAGCAATAAGTATATCATGGAAGTCATGCCAAAGGGGGGAACCATTCCACTAACCCAACAACTGCATACCCTCATATAGGCGTCAAACCTAGGGCACTCATATTTAGTCTGTCAGTTACTACACGAAACTCTTCCAAAATATCGGGTCGGCATGCCACCCAAACCTTCATGTAATTTCATAATTTTTCAAAACGAAACCATATCCACGAGCCTGGCAATAAGTCAAACCATGTTTTACATATTCTTCAAACCCAATTTTCCAGGCTCGAATCCCGCCTGGCATTTATTTTTGCATTTAGGTAAACCTAATACAAGTGAAAACGTAGTAATAATAATAATAATAATAATAATAATAATAATAATAATAATAATAATAATAATAATAATAATAATAATAATAATAATAATAATAATAATAATAATAATAATAATAATGATGATGATGATGATGATGATGATGATGATGATGATGATGATGATGATGATGATGATGATGATGATGATGATGATGATGATGATGATGATGATGATGATGATGATGATGATGATGATGATGATGATGATGATGACGATGACGATGACGATGACGATGACGATGACGATGACGATGATGATAATCATAATAATAATAATGATGATGATGATGATGATGATGATGATGATGATGATGATGATGATGATAATCATAATCATAATAATAATAATAATGATAATGATGATGACGATGACGATGACGATGACGATGACGATGACGATGACGATGATGATGATGATGATGATGATGATGATGATGATGATAATCATAATAATAATAATAATAATAATAATAATAATAATAATAATAATAATAATAATAATAATAATAATAATAATAATAATAATAATAATAATAATAATCATGCTGAGATTCTTCCCTCCTTTTATCAAAAAATACAAAAAACATTTTTTCCTCTCCTTTCCAAAAAATGTCGAAACATTTTCCCTCTTTTTTAATAAAAACAATTCTTCCTCTTCTCTTTCAAAATTAAATTCGAAATTTTTCTTCTTCTCATGTCTATCGTATTGGCTCCCTATTGGCTTCGGTCTTCTGTCGAACCGCCTTAAAGCTTCGCAAGTCCCCCTGCTTCTTCATCCGAGCTTGGTATCCACCTTCACCAACTCTCCACGAAGGATGTAGGCCAAGTGCTGAATGTACTATCTGATCTGATGGCAGTCCTAGTCCAACTTACCGCCAAGATTGACAACTTTCAATTTGAGGTTCATAAGATGCAGCGAAATCGGGTCTGGATTACCAAGGAGCCCGAAGTCCTCTTTCCTCGTGCCACGGATCCACCCGCACTTGAGCCTATTTTGATCCCAAAAGAATATTAGCACGCTCCACATGCCCCTCCTTCCAATGGTCCATCACTAACTCATCTCCCTACGTTGAATCTTGCCCAGACCCACCAGTACTCATCGACCCGAAGCAAGAAGAGTTAAACAAGGTCAAGGAGGACCTTAATCTGTTAACCAACAAGTTTGACTAGATTCGAATATCCGAAAACTACATTGATTACACCCATATGTCTCCTTACCCTAAAATAAGGCTGCCAGAAAAGTTCAAGATGCCTAAAATTGAGAAGTTCAGGGACAGCGGGCCCCAAATTTTTCATTTTTGAATATACCACCAAGTCATAACTTTACTTGGTACCTCTAGGGAAATAATGGACCAAATGTTTTGGCAAACTCTGAAGAAAGCTCTCTCCGTTATTTTTTGTCCCAAGAAAAATCTAGAATTCGCAATTGGGAGGATGTTGCCCAAGAATTCATATCGCGGTATAAATATAAGGAGGAGTTGGAGTTTACACGCCGTGATCTAGAAATTCTCAAGCAAAATCCTGGAGGATCCATTAGTAGATTCATAGCAAGGTGAAGAGAGAAAGCTTCCACTATGACCAACTGACCTTCCGAAGAAGAGCAAGTCAGTATTATGAAGAAAAACTTCTTGCCCCATATCCGAGCGACGATGGGAAGACAAAATTACCCACACTTCCGAGCCCTCCGAGAAGTCAGTGTGTGTAGATTGAAGAAGGTGGTTCCAAGATAAATACTGAGCCAAACAAAGTATGCGGACAGTTCACTGTCGAAAAAACACAAGAAGTCTGCTACAGTCTCAACCATTAACAACATCTCTTAGCCCGCTGCCTCTTAGGTTCCAGAAAGTCTGCTACAGTCTCAACCATTTTTTTTTCTTTTCTATTTTTCACATTTTTTGCTGCTATTTTTGTTGAGCATTTTCTTTTTTTTCTTCTTGCCCCTTTTTATTGCACCATTTGGACTTTATTTTCTAATTTTTTTCAATTTTCACAACTTCAGGCTATTTGGGTTTATCGGATTATCAAACGAAATTGAAAAAATTTATTCGGCTCAAAATGGCAAGCAAAAGGAAAATTTTTCACAACTTTTTATGGCTAATATTTTTGGATAAACAAATGAGGGCCTACTTTATTGTCCAATTGCTAATTACTTTACCATATGCGTCTCGAGATTAATTTAGTTTAGAGATATGTTAGCGCTCTTTTCAAGACAACACCACACACGTTTCTCGTAACCGATAAAAACAAAGGAATTAAGAACCTCAACGACTTATTAAAATGCTGAATTGAACTTTGAGTTAATCATTAACTCGGATTGATTTAAAAACTCGCAAAAAGTGATAGGCTCAAAATCTCACCGGGTCAATAATCACCACACTAGTTCGTAAAGTCGTCAAATTTTTTTCAATTTCCATCTTTGGTCAATTTCGGCTATGAGCATTTTAATTTTTACAATTTGAGACTTTAAAAAAAAATTATGATATTTTTGAAAACTTTAAATTCCAGTATTTATTTATTTTGAAGAAAAAATATTTTTGACTTTTTTCAAATTTTAGATTTTTTTTTTGGCATTTTTAAAATTTGTAAAGTTTTTAAATTAGACTTTTGCATTGTCCTCAATCAAAATGACTAAAAGCTAAAGAAGAAAAGGAATACGTGCAAAAATAAAATGAACAAATATTAAAATGCAATAAGACATTATGTAACCCTAACACATAACTCAAAAATACAACAAAAATCACCCCATATGCATTGGGGGTGCGACGAGCTCTATCTCTCCTCTAAAAACTCATCTGACCCCCTGTACGGGGTTCGATACTCTCCTCGTCTCTCATGTCCTAGCATCATAAACTAATAGTCGAAACAAATTGGGACCCTTCCCATAGATAATAGTGTCACCTTGAGGTTCATGATATTTGTCATGAATCGGGTTCACATGGTGCTCAATCAAATTGGAACTCACTTTTACTGACTTCGAGAGAACATCCCGGTCAAAATTGGAGGGACATTCTAAACCTAGATCTTTTTTCACTTCGAGAATTACTGGGTCGGGGTCTAAGTCAGACGAGACATGAGTCCTCTCCTCTATCGCATTCGTGGACTCAAGTGTCATGGGTGGATGGTCACAAAGAAGGAATTCATCTATCTTATCTCTCCATTCTCTCTCTTCTAAGTGACTAAAGGAGTCCAATAGAGTTTGGACTTTAATAGTGAGGCAATCATCCACCGGCCCGAATTATTTCTCAAAATTTTCTAGGCTAACATTTTCTAACTCCTTGTCTTGCTCATCCTTGGAATACTCTCTCACACTCCTATCTAAAATCTCTCTCCCGCTCACGTCTACACTCTCACTTTCTCTCTCAATAGCGATCACTAAACATGTCTCCCCCACCTCTGGAACAATGTCAAGATTATCTTTTTCACTTGATGTAATAAGACATACCCCTACCGAATCTCTCGCGTGATACCTCACGGGCTCGTGTACTATATCTTCCATAAGATTTGTCCCTCATGACTCGCTCTCATCACCCTCAGGCTTGGTGATGTTGAAGATATTTGTTTCGAGGGTCATATTCCCAAACGTGAGTTGCATTCGCCCATTTCGAGTGTTAATCAGAGCTTTAGCCATAGCTAACAATGGGCGGCCAATAATAACAGGAATATGATTACTTGGGATGATGGAGGGTTCCGTGTCCCGAATGATAAATCTACCAGGAAGTAGAAGGTGTCAACTTGGACTATCACGTCTTCAATAATGACTCGTGGTGTCTTCACGATACGATCCGCGATTTCGAGAGTGATTTTTGTGGGCTTGAGGTCCCCCAAATCGAGTTGCCTATATATGGAGTAGGGAAGAATGTGGAGACTCGCCCCTAAATCAAGTAAGGACTTTTTTATTCGATTCTCCCCAATGATGCAAGAAATGGTAGGTGCACCCGAATCTTTAAATTTTAGTGGGTGGTCATTAAGTACAACGGAGCTCATATTTTGTGCTAGGAAGAGGTTATTTTTCACCTTTAGCCTTATTTTCACCTTCAATAAGCCCTTAAGGACTTTATCATCCCATTACAAAAATGGAACTGTCCATCATTGTACGAAAGTAGAATGCATCCTGGTGTGACAGTTCTCTCGGGATAAAGGAGTTCTCTCATGGGATGAAATGGCATCTCACCCTCACTCGTACCAAAACTAGTGTTCTCAGGCATGGATCTCTCTCCAATTGACTCGGTATCCTCACTCGGTGTCCTAGAAATGTGACTTGTAATGGAATTTGGAAGTATAGGAGGTGGAACCCAGAACTGAGGTGCGTTAGGAGTGTGTGGGCTATCAGGATTGTACTTAACTATTGGATTTTCGTAAATGCGAATGGGAGTAGATTGAGGCATTTGTTGCGAATTTTGCATGAAAGGAATTTGAAATATTTAAATCAATTTGTGATTTTATTCTTTTCTAAATTTTTTGGTACTTTTGATTTTCTAAATTTTTTTTTTGCTTTTCGAGATGAAGTCAAATTTTAGATTAAATCGACCTAACCTAACAGTCTACTTAATTCCCCGGCAACGGCGTCAAAAACTTGCGCGACTCAAAATGTGTCTCTAGTGCGTGCTAATTACAATTCAAGTGCAAATCAGTCGCATAAGAAATAACTCGGTAAGACGGGGTCAAATCCTCAGGGAAATAGGACGTAGAAGGCGACGACGATAGGTAAGACGGTTAACCCTAAACTGACTCCAAAAAGAAAATGGAAAAGGTGATGATTTGGAGTTTTATATCTACTAACTAAATGTAAATTAATTAAACTAATAATTAAACTACGTATGCAGCAGTAAACTACTATGAGTGAATAAATATGAATGAGAAAAATAGGTTGGACCACAATACCCCGAACCCTAGTATGTTTACCGGGTATAAAAGAAATCGTGAATTAGATAATTGATCAAACCCAGACTTTATTAATTTCAAACATTACATATATGAGGGTACAATCCCGCATCATACATAATTAAGAATAGAAACAAAGCGGTGTCAACATAGCTAACACTCGCGTCTCACTCTTAAACACCTCGATTACCTAGGGCAAACGAGTTTAAAAGTCCTACGACTGTTGCAGCAACTACTTAACATGATTTAATCATTTATTTAATTCAGAGAATTACTTTAATTTCCATGAAAACCACATCAGGTTGGGTTCATGCATCCCAACCCTTAAAAATCTAGCTAGACATGACGAAACTACAATTAACCAAAGATTCTACGTTGCATGTAAAGAAACTCATGATTAAAAGATATCTAAGAAGGTATGAATTACTTATATCGCAAGGATAATGAATTAATACAGATAATAACAATAGAACAATATGAATCTTACTAATCTTGAAGAAAATTTTGAATTAGATGCCAAATAATGGACAAATTCTTGAAAAATAATTAATACTACGGTTCTCCCTTCATATAGCTCCCCAAAATTATGTAAAAACTGCTTTCAGTATGTTTGGTGGTTACCTATGATATATGTCTCCCATTTTATTAAGAGTTGGATTCAAACACAACTCTAATTTTATACAAGAAAATTAAAAATTCCGGTAGTCCGACCGTTTCGACGTTTTGTTCTTCACTGGGCCGAACCGGCTCGAAATTCCAGTGTTAACGCAAAAATGTCATGTATTAATATCTTCAAAAAATTTCTAACTCTTTTTCTGGTTTCTCCGTACTTTCTTCTCAACTTTGAATCTTCATAACTTTTCACTCGGACCTTGGATGTAGATGTTGTCTCTTCCTATGCTCTTATGGACTCACGAACTTCAACTTTTTCTAGGCTCTTCGTCCAAATTCTAGGTGTAAAATTACTATTTTGCCCTTGACTTTCCTTTACTTGTAAGTTTGAGTTTTCTCTTTTCTCCAATTGTGTAAAATACCTGCAAAATGTATGAGAAATACACGAAACTCGATGCACTACATAGATAAGGTCAGTAGAAATAATATCAGATAAATTAACTCAATTTATACCGCACAAGGTGACAAAAGTCTCTAAATTAAGGGGATAAATACGAAGAATTTATGTCTAATAATGTCCATCACGAAGAAATAACTTTTATGATCAAATACTTCGTCCAGGACCCCATGCACACATCCATTTCAAAAATCCGAGCGGAAACAACTTCTCTCCATTGAATATAATCAAAGGCTGATAGGGATAAAATTCCTTTGAAGTCCAGTCTTGAGAAACCTACTACTAAGCTATCAAATCAAATTTCTTGAGTTTGTTTGGCTCGGCCTCAATATCGGCTGGATTGACCTCGACCCTCCTAGGTGCCACTTTTTCCTCAACTACATGAACCTTCATGTCGGTCGATTTAGTGACACCACCTTCTAGTCCTCCATAAAATATTTTAACACCGAGGGAAATCATGCACAAATTCCCCTATTTACTTTGGCAAGACTTCACATTTCCTATCTCCTTCACATTGCCTCTCTTGTCCATCATAGCCCCCTCTGCATTCATGTAGCCTGAAGTTCTATCATGGACTTTGGAGTATCCTCAGAGAGGTTACATATGAGTTTCCCCGACTGTAGCCCACTCATGAGGGATGTCATCACAATATTCGCATCATAATCTTCAACCTCTAATTTATTTTTGTTAAAGCGAGACATGTATTCCCTCAGAGGTATATTCTTCCCCCGTTTGACATTCAGTAGGTGAGTCACTGGTTTCAGTGGCTTCATGCCAAAACAGAAGTTGTGGATAATTTTTTCTGCAAACTGCTTGAAATTCTCTATAGATCCTCTCGATAAGCCGGTATACCACACATGTGTCGCGCCTGTGAGAGTGCTTAATAAATATTGGCACCTCATTTTGTCAGGAGTTGAGTTGATGTTAGTAGTCGGCCAATACATCTTAATATGGTGGACAGAGCTAGTGCTCTCATTATATATGGGTGTCACACTCGGCGGCTTGAACATAGTATGAGTAGGGTAACTGACGATCTTCTACACAAATGGAGATTCATCCATATATCCCTTGTATTTAGGATCTTGGCTTTTAATCAGATTCTTGGTATTATCCTCTAGTCTCTGAATCAAATCGTTCCTGGAATTTTCTTCTTGCACTGCATTATCTTCATCTCTTTCAACCACTACCGCCTCGAGGATCGGCTCTCGACCAATAATTCTATGTTTATTGTTGACTTCTTTGTGATCTTCCCCTTCTTTCTCCTATATCAGCCTTTCATTATTGTGATGACATATGGAACACGTGCCACCCACTTTTTTAGGGAGAGAGTGTTGGTCTCATCTGACTTCATCTCTGTGGCCGATACGATCAAAAGTAGATCCTCTGCTAAGCCTATCAAATGTCAATCCTCTTTGACGGATTTGGGAAGTGTGCTAGATATTTTTTTTCTTGGTAATTTGGCATTAGGGAAGCGCAAGGACGATGAGAGGTTTTCAAGACTTCATTCCTCTCCCATCCACCGTACTCGTATCAGGGAAGTCATACGGGTTTTATTGAACTTTCTTTCCAAGGTGAAAACGTGGTGAATCTGCAACATCACTTCGCCTTAGGTCGTGTTGTGCCTCTTTTGCTGGAGCTGGTGGTGGTCCCCTTACTACTAAATTCGTTGCCTCCCTGGCGACCAGAGTTATTAAGTTGATGATAGGATCATCTGGAATTCTGCTCATTATGTCATGGCTAAAGGTCAATAACTACTACTACATTTGCTCCTGACTTGCCACAAGGAATTTTAGCGCCTCCCCCACGTTATCCATTTCGGACTGTTAAGGCGGTTGGTTAGAGCTAGCCACGATGTTACAGGGCGAATCGTTGCCCATCATAGATGATAATTATCCAAATAACAGAGAGAAATAAAGGAAATAACATAAAATTATAAACCGGATGAATTTAGGAAATCTTAACCAACACCCAACTCAAGCTCTTTCAATAGTGATTCAGCTCCATTAGTGGTGGATTTGGATCACCACCAGCGATAAGAAGGAGAGCACCCATGCTAAAAAGAAGAAGAAACAAAGTATCTTGCCATAAACGGTGCCAAAAATGATGATACAGAATATCACCCAGAGATATATTCAGCACAATTCTTAGATCTATATAACGATTAGTGTGGGACTGGTTTTATTCTGTTTGGTATTAATTATTTTGGATTATTTATTATGTAGTACTTGCACCCATAATTTGTGTCATATGTGAGAATCAAGTTTTCTTTTACTAAATCAATTATAACTAAAAACAGTCATGTCTCACTAGCACATTGCACCTCTGTCATTTAATGGAGACTGGCAGGATAGACTTCCAACACCCAGAGTAAGGTCTGAAATCCACCCAAATAGAAGTCGAGGCGTTATTCATGCGTGTTATAGCCCATAGGAGCAACAATCTTAGTAGATCAATAAGCAAACTAGATCCACTCAAAACTCATGGCTGGTTGATGCATACGAACAGCGGATTTACCAGTAGTAAGAGGCCACACGCCTTCAGGAGGAGTAAAATGCACGCCTATAGCAGGTCTAAAAAGGATGGAGCGAGTGCTCGATGAAGATAATTGCAAGTAGCACGGCGAGACCTATCCCTTAGGCGAGTAAAACTCACAGCTGAGGAAGGAGTTCACATCATGATTAGGAGCACTCTGAGCTTGAGAGTCGTCCAACAAGATGAGATCAAGAGGTAGGACATCATAGACACAATACATGCAATCTCATTTGGAAATAGATGGATCAATGCCCCGCTAATCGTGGGGCTAAATCCACTAAGGAACTATCTAGAGGCCCTCATTATCGAAATGCAGTCCCTTTTTTCAAGATCAATTGAATACCCAGAACCACCCAAGAAGTTTATAACTCTTAGGTTCAAAATTTATTATGGAAAAACTGACCATTTTGACCACATACGTCAATACAGACAGTCCAAGACCTTGTGGGATCACAAAGATGCACTTATGTGTTGCATATTCCCCTTCAGCTTGGGGGATATCGTGAAAAATTAGATTGAGATATTGCTACATAGGTCGATCAATAATTTCAAGCAGCTCACTGAAGCCTTCACTGCTTGATTCATCACCAGCAGCTCCTATTCGAAGAGAATGGATTATTTCCTCACTATGAGGAAAAAGCCCCGGGAAACCTTATAGGAATATGCTAGGCAGTATTAGAAAACTTACAACGAGGTTGAGGACTGCTCAGAATAGGTCGATGTGGCTTCGTTTAAGATAAGGTTACCCGATAACTCTATGTTGCATTGGTCCTTCACTAAAAATGAGGCGGACATCATCGATGACCTCATGCCTCGCATAGAAAAATACCCCAGGGTGGAAGATGTGGTCTCTAGCATCCAGGGTGATAACGGGCGCTCAAAGAAAACCAAAGGCAATGAGGGGGAGAACTCCCGTTAGAGGGGGCCAAAATCGGAATGAAGGATCGAAGAATGGGGATAATGCAGACCCCGCCAAGGCTTTCAAAGTATTCAACACCAATTGTTAACTATCACATCTCTAAAAATCCCGATCCCAAACATATGAGTCTAATTGTTAACTATCATATCTCTAAAGGGTAGATACATCAATGCTCTCTACCCATCACTCAGTCTTGAGCTCTAAACGTGATACTGAGCCAAACCTTCTTGCTCGACGGTAAACCCAGTACGCACAGAATCATGAAAATAAGGTTCCTAAACATTCCGGGATTTAAACTCTTAGGGACACTATAACCCTTGGACTCTCTAAGTATATAATATAAATTGGGTCCCGAGTCTCTCACAGGTGAGGCCTTACCAGAATAAATCAGATTGCACTAAGGCAACCACTTCTATAGCCTTGAAATAACTGCCTACTATTGTATTAGCCATATCTATAAAATTGTAACCAAGGAAACAACATACTCGTATATCACACTACTAAAACGAGTACTCTCAATAAAGTATATAACACTATTAGTACACACATTCATCCTCCGTGGATAGCACTAAAGATAATTCCATAACACTAGGGAAAAGAAAATATACCAACATAATATTAACGTTTATAGTTATATGCACTAACTCGTCTCACATGTTAACTAGCAATGAATAAAATATGGTGACTTGCTCATGTCAAATGAAACATGCCTCATCCTTCGAGGATAAAAGTCATACTTATACCTTTCCAATCGCATTGGCAAATCCTTCCTCTGGGCGAGGTATTTCCACCAAACACCTTTCCTACCCCGAAATGGCGGGGACAATACTCCTACCGAAACTCTAGCATGCCAATAACGGCCTTATACTCATGCATATCTAACATCAGTATTGACCGCAGGTAAAAATGAAGTTACCAATCTCTATATTTTTACACCTCTTTAAATAAAGAAAATCAAAGACTCTTTCCCCCAAATGGTGAGTCTACGCACGATACCATACTCATCGCCATGACTATTAACCCTAAGGCTCGTGCCAAATGAATAGATATAAAATAGTGCGTGCCCCAGTACCAATTAAAACTCGACCCATTGCACCAGGTATTGAGAATGTACCTTTTATCTCGGTTGGGGACTGAGGTGCTGCTACTTGGTGGACGTTATAGACACATCCATACTGTAATTGCCTCTGCTGAACTGAGGCTGCTGGGATGGCTGGTAGAGCTGGCTCCTGTGGTTTATTACTGGCGCCTTGCTTCCGTGGGGACCTATTCCACTCTGGGAAATCCTCACATCTATGGCCATTCCTGCTACATTGGAAGCACCTCCCTCGAAACTGTCTCATTTCACTAAGTTGTTGACTAGTTTCACTTTTTCCTTAGTCTTGCTGGCCTTGATAAGAAACTTGAGGAAAAATGATGTTAGGTTGAGGACAATCCCTCCACTTGTGACCCGGTCGTACACATTTATAACAGAGTCCTGAAATTTCTCGCTGAACGGGTTGTAGTTTCTCTCCAGTCTGATTCGGATAAGATTGACGTTTATGACCATCCATTCCACATTTAAAACACCTCTTTGTAACTTCATTCTGACCCCGTCTTTGTTGACCCTGACGCTTTTGGCTCTCCACGAAAATTTTATTACCCTTGGGGACGTTTTGGTCTTAAGGAGCTTGTTGCCGAAATTTTGGTGCCTTAGCACAATTTTCAACTCTAGTCATATCAAATTGACTAATCTCTCTAGGTATTTTTCCTTCTCTAAGTTGCATACTGCGATCGTGATACTATAAGATCGTAGTGGTAACTTCCTGTGCCACAATGCCTGTAAATTTGGAGATTGGTACCCTCTTTGGAGACGCCTGAGGTGTGAGTTGTTCTTGCTCATTAACTTCAGTTTAGCAAGTATTTAAAATATTTACCGGTTAATGCAACAATCATATTAGTATGCGGCACTCTCTTGAGAAATTGTCACCTCTCTTCTAACGTGCACACCTACCGCACTATTAATCCCCATAAGTTAAGATTATCTTAAATTCCTCATAAGGTTTCATGCCGACCATTACTAGGGCTAAGATAATTAATTTCTGAGAGTAAAGTTTTCATACGAATTTCATTTCATTATAAATTTTTCAGTATTGCCTCAAACTTTTCAAACACTTATATTCAAGTCGAAATATTTATTCATTACTTAACTACTTTTAGTCACAGTAGAAAGTTCCAAATTTCAATTCTATATATATATTAATCACTCATATAATATATATATATATACTATCGGCACCCCACATATAATTTATGGTGCTTGCATACTCTGCTATCAAGTCCCCGTATCACTCGCACTAAGGGAAATACTAGTTCGGAATCACTCTCGAACTGTATTAACACAAAACACATACAAATTGAGGCGAAGCATAGTTCCAAGTCACTAAGAGGTCAGCACATACCCTCACGTCTCTTAGGACCGTCTGACTATCGATCAGATAGCCTGTACCAGGGATTCCTATATTCTAGGGTACAAGTCAATATCTCCCATAAAGGTCCCATCGAGATATGAGACTGTCCCGGCGCGGTAACCTCAGTGATAGTAAGTAGCGCGGACATGATTTTTACACGTATATAGTATATGCACAAACACAGTCATATATATATATATATATATATATATATATATATATATATATATATATATATATACTGCCATTCCCATTTCTAAATTAGGTACACCCACGACCCGTACTTATGATATTCGTTCTTAGTACACATTACGAGATTATCCCGTATAACGGCTCGTCTCTTTTATTCTTATTTATCGGATTATCCCAAACTTACTTTGTATCACTCATAGTATCTTATCTCCCTAAGTATAATTTCAGTAGGTAATCTCTTTATTTTATGACGTAACTTCCTTACGAGTCTCACTCCTTTAGACACACGTTGCCATTATTCCTTAAGTGTAAATCACTCCCCGTTAACACTAATTTCGTCTTTACATTAAATGCTCCATTTTTACAAAGTCCTACTGGTCCTCTTTATGTCCCAAAATATTCTAACAATAATGTTCAAAGGTTAACACTCATTGTAATCGAAATAAACTATTTAAAAGAGGAATATGAATTTTCCAGGAGGGGTCGATGGATCGATCATCGATCGATCGATGCTCTTTGGTCGATCGATCGATCAAGCAGTTATGGCGAAACTGCAAAAATATCAGTTACGGGATTCCTATTCCAAACTCATCCAAATCATCATTTTTTACTCCCAAACTCCCAGCAAATGATACTACAAGTGTTATATACCCAATTGAATAATATTCGACGTAAGACATGTGAGTTTCTATCAAGTATAACGAATTAAAAAGGCAAAATCTATATAAGTCTCAAGAACCCTAATATTTTCTTTAACTTAGTTCTTCACATTATTTTTACATATTTTCTACTCCTAACTCAATGAAAATTCGTGTTTCAACTTCTACATATAAAGTAGATTTCCATAATATGATTTTCACCTCTACAACATGTAAATTCTAGTCTCCAATATATGCTTACTTTCACGAAAACTAGTTCTAATCAACCCTAGACTAATATAATTGCAGCATTAACTAAAATAAAGCAAGATAGATACTTGCCTGGAAATCTTTGTTTCTGATTAGCAGAAGAAATTGGTGTGGTTGTGATCCTCATCGCACGATCTGAAATTTGGCGGTGACGGCGGGGCAAACGGTGGAGTTATTGTCCTAGAACTCCTTGGAAAGCTTCTCCTCTTCCTCTCCAATGGACGTCCTTGGTTTTTGGTTATGCTAACCCTAGAAGACAACCCCTACCATCTGATATAATCTTAGAAAATTCGTGGGTTTCCATGCCCAAAAATACAAAATGTCTAAAACGCCCTCCCGGGATGCTAATTAGGCCTAAAAATGCCCCGAGAACCAAACTAAAGCCCCGGGTACATTATTTTGACTATCTCAACCCTTCCGGACACATTGGCGCACTCAAAATGATCATACGGGTGACTTATAATTTATTCATATTTAATAATACAAATTTAATCCCGACACGACACAGGCGCGTCCCGATAAAATTTCTAAAATTATCAAATTAGATTTTCGTGAAAATTTTAATAAGTTTAATTACACATCTTACTTTACCCATCAAGTAATTTACAACAAGATTCTAATAATTACTAACTCTCATCACGCTAGTAAATATTTAAATAATTTCCGAATTAATATTAAATTAATATCTCGAATTAAATTTAATAAATCCTCAAATTTAAAAGTCATAAAAATACGGGGTATTACATACTTCCCCCTAATAACGGAATTTCATCCTAAACTTCGAAGAATAAGGCGTACCTGGTAGGAATAAATTTGAGTATCTTATCAGTACGCAAATTATCTATAAAGTATCTTTATAGCCCCCGTCTCACGGTGTGCTTGAATAACACTCTCCTCAGCGATACCTCTCATTGTCCTCCTTATCCGACAACATTCTCATAAGGCGAGCTTATACATCATTGACTCCCATTATTTCAATATCATTGGGAGGCCGCACCTCACTACATGGCAATTACTCGTATTTATCTAAAAACAAAACTCCCATTCTGAGAGAAACCATACTAATATCTGAGCACTCTTGTCGCTTAAAACTGTTGTGGTAATTCCACTATAGTCATTATACTTTAACTCGACAAATCAAAAAATTTAATTATCCTCTCACCTCTAAATATACATAGGGAGAATAGTTAAGGTAATTTTTTTTCCACACCAAAACCTCAATAAGCACCTCGTTCACGACAAACAGGTATGACTGCTTCCACGGAACTCTACTATATTATACTTCACTTGCTAGTTATATTCATGGTGGAAAAGAAATGGTCACTAAGATTCCAAAATTATTTTCACGCGGCTCCAATAATTGTTAATCACCATGCGCCTACTCCCAGGCGAGGGGTGATAAATCCTTCTCAAAATGAAACGTTATCCCCGCTGCTTCCTGAGATCCTATATTGAAGGTGGGATTCAAAAAATTTCTCCCGATTCAGAAAATAATACCGTGTAGGACTACGTATCGTCGCGATCCTTTCTTTCAAAGGAAGACTGGGGCACACTGGTTAGTATTGTTAATCACCCTAAAAAAATATCAATCATTTACTTCTAAGGAGACTTGTCCCGCATGTTCGGATGAACCTTTGATCTTGTCTTGAAGATGGCAGCCTCCCAAGAAAACTTTACCGACTTTATCGGCCTCTTCCATTATAGGAATTTTCAATAGCCACAAAATTCTCTGGTTGATCCTCTTATTCCAACCGATCTCTATCTATGAGTTGTGTATGTAGAAACTACTCACCACGTCCCGCTAAACATCGACTTTTCCTAGAAATAATTCATTATATTATGTGACACTTAATCTTTCCCTTCTTTCCTGGGGGTAAACCGAAAGTTCTAACCCGTGCACCTTTCTCTACGATGCGCACTTCTGGACCCTTTACACCCTACTAACATCATCACTCTTTGTATGCGCAAGTCGTACTCACATTTAACTACTTATAACTCTATTTCGAGTGTTCTCCATAATAATTAAATTATATTCTTCTCAAGGAATACCCCTTTTAAATGGCTTTCTATAGCCTTCTAACCAAATTCGGGTGTGCCATTCTAATCGCACACATATGTATGGATTATCGTCCTTGATGCGACGCTTAATCCACTCTACTACTTCAACCTCTTATAGTAGTCCCATAAACATATATTCCACACGACCATTCCCAGGTCCCTTCAACTCGGATGATTTCATCATCAGCTAACTAAGATGCTCAGATTTTGTAACACCCCGACTGCCCGGGAAGAGCGAGCGAAGCGCTAATCATCGATAAAACTAATTAAATTCTCAATGCAACAAAGTATAGAGTATCTAAATCCCACAACAACAAAAGAGAAACTACCAATCTCCAATCTCTTCAGATAAGTACAACAATTCTCTCGAATAAATACAACTACTGAAATAAATCACTAATGCTCTATACATCAAAATAAATATAAGCCTTCTTCTTTGTATTAAAAGTCTTTCCCAGATAATCCACACTAAAAACCATCCCAACTCTTTATTTTATTTGTGTTCGGAATGTGGTTACAACACTTGGGTACCCTCAATCCCCCTAGAAATCGATTTTTTTTTTAAATCCTCATTATCATCATTCCACCCCTCAACTCGTGGTGATAGAACAAAAATTTTGATATTTTCTTACCACCCAACTGGATCCACTGGCCTTAAATCATAATTCAACTTCCAACTTATAGATATAATTACCTGCTCCTACGACAACAGAGGTACTAAACTTATAGACTAATGACCAAACATTTTCCTACTTCCAACCTTACACTAAGTTTCATGTGTGGGATGTCTTGCAAAGCGAAATCCAAACAAGGAACCCCCCCCCCCCCCGATACACTACTACCTAGCATTGTCAGTAATCGAAATCTGTTAGGCCCTCCATCCATAACATGTACCCCTTTATTCCGTCTCTTAATAGAAAGTTACATCACCTCCCTTAATTACACCTACACAAAAAACATTTCGTCAATCCTCTATAGTCCAGTATTAATGGTAATTCCCTATTCGCAAACCTCCTACACATACAATTAGGACTCTAAAAATCCCGATCCCAAACATATGAGTCTAATTGTTAACTATCACATCTTTAAAGGGTGGATACATCGATGCTCTCTACCCATCACTTAGTCTTGAGCTCTAAACGTGATACTGAGTCAAACCTTCTTGCTCGACGGTAAACCCAGTACGTAAAAAATCATAAAAATAAGGTTCCTAAACATTTCGGGTTTTAAAATCTTAGGGCCACTATAACCCTTGGAGTCTCTAAGCATATAATATAAATGGGGTCACGAGTCTCTCATAGGTGAGGCCTTGCCAGAATAAATCAGATTGCACTAAGGCAGCCACTCCGATAGCCTTGAAATAACTGCCTACTATTGTACTAGCCATATCTATAAAATTATAACCAAGGAAATACCATACTTGTATATCACACTACTAAAACGAGTACTCTCAATAAAGTATATAAGACTATTAGTACACACATTCATCCTCCGTGGATAGCACTAAAGATAATTCCACATCACTAGGGAATAAAAAAGTATACCAACATAATATTAACGTTTATAGCTATACGCACTAACTCGTCTCAAATGTTAATCTAGAAATGAACAAAATACGGTGACTTGCTCGTGTCACATGAAACATGCCTCATCCTCCGAGGATAAAAGGAATACTTCTACCTTTCCAATCGCATTGGCAAATCCTTCCTCTGGGCGAGGCATTGCCACCAAACACCTTTCCTACCCAGAAATGGCGAGGACAATACTCCTACCGAAACTCTAGCATGCCAATAACGTCCTTATACTCATGCATATCTAACATCAGTATTGACCGCAGGTAAAAATGAAGTTACCAATTACCAATTACCAATTAAAACTAGACCCATAGCACCAGGTATAGGGAACGTACCTTTTATCTCGGTTGGGACCTGAGGTGCGGCTATCTGGTGGACGTTATAAACATGTCCATATTGTAATTGCCTCTACTGAACTGAGGCTACTAGGATGGCTGGTAGAGTTGGCTTCTGTGGTTTATTACGGGCGCCTTGCTTCCGTGGGGCCCTATTACTCTCTGGGCAATCTTGACATCTATGGCCATTCCTGCCACATTGGAAGCACCTCCCTCGAAACTGTCTCATTTCACTACGTTGTTGACTAGTTTCGCTTTTTCCTTGGTCTTGCTGGCCTTACTGAGCAACTTGAGGAAAAATGATGTCAGGTTGAGGACAATCCCTCCACTTGTGACCCGATCGTACACATTTATAGCAGAGTCCTGAAATTTCTTACTGATCGGGTTGTAGTTTCTCTCTAGTACGATTCGGACAAGATTGACGTTTATGACCGTCCATTCCACATTTAAAACACCTCTTTGTGAGTTCATTCTGACCCCAGCTTTGATGACCCTGACACTTTTGGCTCTCCACAGAAATTTTGTTACCCTTAGGGCCGTTTTGGTCTTGAGGAGCTTGTTGCCGAAATTTTGGTGCCTTCGCACAATTTTCAACTCTAGTCATATCAAATTGACTAATCCCTCTAGGTCTTTTTCCTTCTCTAAGTTGCATACTGCGATCGTGGTACTGTAAGGTTACAGTGGTAGCTGCCTGTGCCACAATGTCTGTGAATTCGACGATTGGTACCCTCTTTGGAGACGCCTGAGGTGTGAGTTGTTCTTGCTCATTAAATTCCCTAACAAAATTAGTTCGTTCATTTTGACGGTCCATCTGAAAGTTTAAAATAATCAGGATAAGTTCAACATTCACATCGACAAATTGCAAAAGCACGAATTTCAAACGCATAAAGATGAATACAACATTCCTAATATTAGGGCTCTAAATCAAAGATGCTAAGCTGGAAATGAGATATGCCGTATAGATCCTAAAGGACACTAAAACCTGATGCTCTGATAACACATGTGACACCCCGCCTAATTAAATACCGGGTGATCATTCCTTTATTAAATTATAACCAAGGTGAATGGTTGGTTCATTCTTAGCATCACTGTCACAAAAATAACTTTTCAAATTAAACACCCTAAATAATTAAGCTAAGTGTCAAAACCATTTAAAACATTATTTTCATATTTAATTTAAGCCCAATAATAAAAACTTTCATAATTCATAGTTTAAGAGTCACACAATAACTAGACTGGAAAAGATCACCCAAGCAATTTAAGCATTCAAATAACTAATACCAACTTTAAAACTTCAAAGGAAAAACATCCTGAAAATAACAAATCCCAAAGTAAAAATACTGAAAGTAAATGAATCACATTATCTGACAAAACCAACTGAATAAGGAAAAAGGGCGACACATGCCCAACTGGATAAAACAGAACTAGGAGTGGAATCAATAATGAGGTCGTCTAATCAAAAGGCCTGCAACTCCCACTTAAGCTGCAGCACGTTCCTTCCAAAGATTCCTAAGCATGGCGCCCCTATGGCTGGGCACCTGTAATATATACGTATATATATACAAGAGAGAAGAGATAACAGAAAACGGGTCAGATCCCGATTGTAGAACAGTTTAAAAATTCAGTTTAGCAAGTATTTAAAATGTTTACCGGCTAATGCAACAATCATATTAGTATGCGACACTCTATTGAGAAATTGTCACCTCTCTTCTAACGTGCACACCTACCGCGCTATTAATCCCCATAAGTTAATCTTATCTTAAATTCCTCATAAGGTTTCATGTCGACCATTACTAGGGCTAAGATAATTAATTTCTCAGAGTAAAGTTTCCATAAGAATTTCATTTCATTATAAAGTTTTCAGTATTGCCTTAAACTTTTCAAACACTTATATTAAAGTCGAAATATTTATTCATTACTTAACTACTTTTAGTCACAGTAGAAAGTTCCAAATTTCAAGTCTATAATTTGGCGGTGACGGCGGTGCAAACGGTGGAGATCTTGGCCTAGAACTTCTTGGAAAGCTTCTCCTCTTCCTCTCCAATGGTCGTCCTTGGTTTTTGGTTATTCTAACCTTAGAATACAACCCCTACCTTCTAATATAATCTTAGAAAATTCGTGGGTTTCCATGCCCAAAAATACAAAATGTCTAAAACGCCCTCCCGGGATGCTAATTAGGCCTAAAAATGCCCCGAGACCCAAACTAAATCCCCGGGTACATTATTTTGACTATCTCTACCCTTCCGGACACATTGGCACACTCAAAATGACCATACGGGTGACTTATAATTTATTCACATTTAATAATACAAATGTAATCCCGACAGGACATAGGCGCGTCCCGATAAAATTTCCAAAATTATCAAATTAGATTTTCGTGAAAATTTTAGTAAGTTTAATTACACATCTTACTTTACCCATCAAGTAATTTACAACAAGATTCTAATAATTACTAACTCTCATAATATCTCAAATTAAATTTAATAAATCCTCAAATTTAAAAGTCATAAGAATACGGGGTATTACACTTACTTTACTATATAACCCTATAATAAATTAATTCGGTCAAATCCGTGCCTAAGCCCTCGTAGCACTAGCCCAAATTATACCCGAGTCAATATTCTGACTCAATTTAATTAATCACGCATTAATTAATTTATTATCATGGCGTCACTCAACCAATATACCCAGACTCTCTAACTTGGCCCGAAAAAAAAATAATCAGAATTTTACCATCCATAATTCCCCCTAATAACTATGACACACTTATTAATCTAAATTAACTTTAATGTTTCTTTTTCACATTATATATATCAAAGGCAACCTATAATGTTTGTCCCTTAAGGTCCCAATCAAAATCCAAGGCCTAATTAGAAAGACCCATTGTTCAAATTGTTCCTTAATTAAATTTTGAACCAAACAGCAAAAGCAACCAAAATCTCTCAAAATTTACACGTCGCTTGAACGAGCTGACATGTCGTTCAAACGATTTTAAGCGTCGCTCAAACCAGAACCAAGGTTGTTCGAACGACCCTGGTTTATCTATATCCATCTCCAATCAGATCTGTTCCGCCATTGATGAACTTAAAAACTCATTTTTACCCACATTGATCCGTAACCCTCAAGAATTTATCCTGCCTAAAATCTTAAGTCCCAAAATCTTAACACAAACATCTGCATAGATTCGGAGTTTTAATTAATAAAATTCCCAAATACTTTACAATTCATCAATCTAAATCATTTGAAACCCAATTTAGATATCAAACCAACCCAAAAATCATATGTTCTTATCACGCCCACTATGATATGAATTGAAAACTTCAATTAATTTAAAAGCAAGTTTAATCACTTGCCTTAGGGTTCACAGGATCTGAATCCTTTGGTGTAGATGAGGATTATTTGATGAAGAACACAAACACTTGTTCTTGATTTTGGCTCCCATGGTTTCTCCAATTGCACCCACTTTTCTCTCTCTTAATTGGGTTTTCTAAAATGTGTTAAAGTTGCCACACCCTCTCACTGTTAGGGTTTAATAACTCAATCCCGTTTTTTGGCTTGTGGGTTTTATAAAAAGGGCCTAAACACTCTTATGTGGACTTAAATTTGCCTAAAAATATCTCGAGACCCATCTACTACCCATGGGTACTCTTTTCTAACTATTTTGACCCATCCGGACTCAGTCCCGCACTCAGAATTGCCATCCAAATTATTTTATGACATTCTCCAATTTTGACCTCCAAATGTGACACAAAAATAATCCGAACGATTAAATCTCAATTCGCCAAATTAGATTTATCCTCTAATTTATATAAATTTTTCAAATCATTAAATTTAATTTCTCCCAAATAAAATAAATTATATTTCTCGAAAAAATAATTAAATTAAAAGTCCTCGAATTTACGGGGTGTTATACCATGTTAAATTGTAATTGCACCATGCTCGACTAAGTTATTAGAGGTTTGGGGTACATGAAACCAAGCTAGGTGTTATGAATGGATTTAAAATTCGATAAAATCTAATTAAAACTTCAAAGTCTTGAAATATTATTGAAACAAACATTGTAGGGCTTTTAATTTCGTTTGCCCTAGGTAACCGAAATGTTTAAGAATATGATACCAGTTTTGATAATTTATGATTCCTGTTAAATATGATTTTTGATTTCATATTGTGAGGAGTGAAATCCGCATATGTCAAATTCTTAGAAAGTACTTAATGTTTCTTTAAATCGAGAATTAGATTTTTGAAGGTTTTATGTCCTAAGTAATTACCGATGGTACGGGGGAGTGTACTCAAACTCCAATTTCTCACATAGATTTAAAATCAAATAGTTATTCTTTGATGCGCAGTTAGTTCACAATTTTAATTCATTTGCATTAGTTGACAGAAAACTCCCAAAAGCAATCATCTTTTCCTTTCTTTCTCTGAGTCAACCGAAAGGTTGTTCGTCTTTCTTACTCGTCGTCATGTTTTCACGTCCTATTCCAAGTGTTTGATACCCGACATGCTCAGATTATTACTTACACGTCCGGCTTACACTTGAGCCGATATAAGCATGCACCAGAGACATTTTTTGAGTCGCGTCAAGTTTTTGACGCCGTTATCAGGGATTACGTAGACATCTCGGTTAGGTCAAATTAATCTAAAATTTGACTTTAATTCATAAAAAGCCAAAAAAAATCAAAAATTCAAAAATTGAAAAAATTGAAAAAATTAAGAAAAAAATATAGAATCTCTCAAATCCTTACATGCAAAATCCTCGGCCAATTCCTCATTCTACCCCTACTAGAATTCACAAAGATCCCTTAGTTGAGTACGATCCCGATAGCCCACATACTCCACGCGTTCCACAGGTTTGAGTCCCACCTCCTATACCGTCCAACTCCATCACGAGTCACACGTCTACGGCGTCGAGTGAGGATATTTAGTCATTAAAAGAGAGCACGATGTTTGACAATACTAGTTTTGGTACGGGTGAGGGTGAGATACCGTATCACCCTATAAGAGACCTCTTATATCCCGAGCAAACCGTCACTCCAGGATGCATAATATTAACGTATAATGCGGGGAAATTCCATTTTCATAAGGGGGTCATTCAAATTCTTCTCACATTTCATGGTATGGAATCGAAAAAACCATACATCCACATCCGCGAGTTCGAAGAAGCGTGCGAGACACTCAACGATCAAACATGCACTGTAGATGTCATTCCCACAAACTTTTTCCCTTCTCTAAAGGATAAGGCCAAGATTTTTCTATGTTCTTTGGCAACGAACTCGAATTGAATATGAAGGGACATGCACGCAAAGTTTCTCCAAAAGTTATTTCCCCTACATTGAACCAATTACATTAAAGCTCAAATTCAAATGCTTAAACAACTAGAAAATGAGTCGTTCGATAGATGTTGGGAGCGTTTTAACGAGTTACTTAATATGTGCTTTCACCAATATTTAAAACCTTACATAATCCATGGTTTAAAAATCACCCAACAATCTGACTGAAAAGTATAATCCAAGCAATTTAAACATTCAACTAAATAAGTCCAACATTAAAACTTAAAGGAAAAACATCCTGACAATAGCCATTCCAAAATGTAAATACTAGAACTAAACAAATAACAATCTCTGATAAAAATAACTGAATAATGGAAAAGGGCGACACATGCCCAACTGGATAAAATAGAGCTAGAATTGGAATCAATAATGAGGTCGTCTAAAAAAGAGGCCTGCAACTCCCACCTAAGCTGCAGCACGTTCCATCCAAAGGACCCTATGCAAGACGCCCCTGTGACTAGGCACCTGTAATATATACATATATATACGAGAGAGAAGAGAGAATAAGAAACGGGTCAGAGCCCGATTGTAAAACATTTTAAAATTTAGTTTAGCAAGTATTTAAAATGCATACCTGCTAATGAAGCAATCATATTTGTGCGATACTCCTTTGAGAAATTCTCACCTCTCTTATAATGTGCACACCTATGGCACTGATACTCCTAATAGTTTAACCTACCTTAAGTTACTCACAAGATTTCATGCCAACGATTTCTAATGTTAAGAAATTTAATTTTATTTAATCGCAAAGTTCTCACATAAGCCTCATTTAATTATAAAGTTTCTCAGTAACGCTTCATATTTTTTTTAGCACTTATTCCCAAGTTGAAATAATTATTCATTTCTTACTTACCATAGTCTCAGTAGGTAGTTCCCAAGTTTTCAAGTTTAAAAATAAATATTGAATACTCACATAATATATATATTCGAACGGCACCCCCCATAAAATTTATGGTGCAGGCATACTCTGCTATCCAGTCTCCGTATCACTCGTACTAAGGGAAATACGAATTCGGAATCACTCTCGAACTGTATTTAACACAAAACACATACAAATTGAGGTGAAGCATAGTTCCAAGTCACTAAGAGGTCAGCACATACCCTCACGCCTCTTAGGACCGTCTGACTATCGATCCGATAGCCTGTACCAAGGATTCCTATGTTCTAGGGTACGAGTCAATATCCCCCATAAAGGTCCCATCGAGATAAGACTATCCAAGTGCGGTAACCTCGGGGATAGCAAGTAGCGCGAGCATTATTTTTACACGTATATAGTATATGCATAAACACAGTCGTATATGTATACTACTATTCCCATATCAAATTTGGGTACACTCTCACGACCCATAATTATGACATTTATCCCTATTACACATTACCAGGTTATCACGTATAACGGTTTGTCTCTTATTCTTAATTATGAAATTATTCCGACTTACTACGTAACACTCGTGAATTCCTATCTCCTCAAGTGTAATTTCAGTAGGTACTCATTTATTTTACAACGTAACTTCTTTACGAGTCTCACCCTTTAACACATGTTCCCATTGTCCCTTATATGTAAAACACCCCCGTGAAATGTTAATCTCGTCTTACATTAATGGTTCCAAATATTTCTAAAGTCCTACTGGTCTTCTTCATATCCCAAAATGTTTTAATAGAAATGAACAAAGATTACTATTCGCTTAAATTAAAATTAATCATTCAAGAAGGAAAATATAAGTCTGCTAAGAGGGGTCGATTGATCTATGGCAGGTGTTCGATCTATCGATGATCTGGGTTCGATCGATCGATCGATCAAGCAGGTATGGCAAATCTGCAGAATTTCCAGTTACGGGTTTCTTCTTCCAAACTCATCCAAACCAATATATTTGATTACCAAACTCCCAATAATTTATACTAAAAGTGTTATATCCTCAAATAAGTGATATTCTACGTCAGGCATGCGGATTTTCATCATGAAAAATGAATTAAATGGGGCATAATCCATAGAAATATCAAGAACCCTAATACTTTCTTTGTTTAGTTTCTTCCCATTCTTTTACCAGATTTCATACTCTTAATTTACTGTAATTTCATGGTTCAACCTCTACTGTGAGTTTGGTTTCCAGAACACATCTCTAACCTATACATCATGCAAATCCAAGTCTCCAAAATAGGTTTTTCTTTCACAAAAACTAGTCCCAATCAATCCTAGACTAATATTAATGAAGCATTAACTGAAATAGAGCAAGATAGATACTTACCTGGGAATTTTAGGTTCAGATTTTGTGGAGAGATTGGTGTAGTGGTGTTCCTCGTTGTGCGATCTAACGTTTGGCGGCGATGGCAGTGCAAACGGTGGAGTTCTTGTCCTAGACCTCCTTGGAAATCTTCTCCTCTTCCTCTCCAATGGTCGTCTTTGGGTCGAGATAGTCAGAAAAGAGTACTCGGGGTAGTAATTGGGTCTCGAGGTATTTTTGGGCATAGCCGGGCCCAAACGAGGTGAGTTGGGCCTTTTTAATTAGGCCCACGTGGCAAAAAATAGGATTTAATGTTTTTAACCTAATTGAGAGATTAGGGAATGGCAGTCAACACAACTCTAAGCCTAAGGCTTAAGAGGGAAATTGGGGAAAAGCAAATCAAGAGCAATTGGAAGCTTTTAGAGCCAAATTAAAGGGTTAATTTGAGGTGTTCTTCATCAACCAATCTCTACACCAACGGAATCAGACCCTACGAACAACTAAAGGCAAGTGGTTAACTATTGTGATTTCTAAATTGATGATAATCAATTCATATCATAGTGATGTGTAAATCAAAATCCGTTTTGGGGATAAATGGGTACAAAATGGGGTTTTTTGTTCATGGAACTATTGAATGGGATTCAAAGTAAGAATTAGTTGTGTTGTATATCTCTGAGTATAGATATCGAATTTGAATGAGAAACCGGATTATAAAATGATGTGATTTAAATCTAGAATTTGGAATTTGTAGAACAATGTTAATGGAAATTTATGGAAAAACCCATTTCGAAAATTGTGAGATAAGTTGAGAAATTTATATACTAGAGAGTGTATATGATGTATATTATCAAAGTTCATATATTTATGTGATGGGATGACTTGATCAGGGATTGAAATTAAGGTTTACAAACCTTGAATTTTCGTTAATGGTAGAATTAAGTGGGGGAAGAAGAGCTGCCCAGGGATGATCGATCGATCGATCGGGGGCCATCGATCGATCGACGGTCTAAATTCTTTGACAGGTGGGGTTGTTGGTTACCCTTGTTTTATTTTTTTAGATTTTGAGTATAATTTTATGTGGTGAAAAATTATAGAGAAATTAAGATCTAAGAGCTCAAAAGATAGCCATTAGGAATTGGCAATTTAAGTTATGAGTTGAGACTTAAAGTGAGAATTTTGGGTGAAACATATTTAATGTAAAAATGGACTAAGCGAGCGAGTCCGGGTATGTTGGTTAAGTGACACCAAAGTAATAAATTAATTATTGAGAGAGAGTAATTAATTTGGAGTCGGAACATAGACTCGGGAAATATTAAGTTACGGGCCAAGTAAGTGAATCCGGGAATAATGGTTGGGTGACACCAAGTTATTAAATTAATGGATGTGATAATTAATTTAATTAGAGTTGGATTGTAGACTCGGGTAGGATTAAATTAATAAGTGTGATAATTAATTTAATAAGAGTCTGATTGTAGACTCGGGTAGGATTAAATTAATAAGTGTGATAATTAATTTAATTAGAGTCGGATTGTAGACTCGGGTAGGATTAAATTAATAAGTGTGATAATTAATTTAATTTGAGTCGGATTGTAGACTCGGGTAGGATTAAATTAATAGGGGTGATAATTAATTTAAGTAGAGTCGGATTGTAGACTCGGGGAGGTATTGAATTAATAAGTGTGTTAATTAATTAACTGGAAGTCGGACCACAGACTCGGATCGGTATTTAAATTAATATGTGTGTTAATTAATTTAATTAGAGTCGGACAAGTATATCCCCAGGTCATAGCGTCCGGTATGTATGGGTGAGAGATTTACCTCACTTTCAGGGAATGAATATGACTGCCTCCACTACGTTTATATTTTGGGCCAAGTTGGTGAGCGATTCCAATTTGGGGAACTAGGTTTTGTGAGCACACCTAGTGAGATAGCATTTTAGAGGAAATCATCCGGCGAGGGTATACTCGAAGGGATGGATAAATGTATGTTATATGTGTGGATATTGTGATAAAGGTACGTAGTAATAAATATTATATACAGGTAATAATACAGTGTGTGATGTATTTACTTTATATAACTTGTGACACGGTTATATGCTTCTATTTAAGAGGAATTAATTTAGTTAATTGTGAGATAACTTATAATTCAAGAATCATTATAGTCGGGTTAGAGTAGTATGGCAAGGGAAGGTTATACTAGGACTAGTTGGACGGGGTAATATAACTAGGTGGGATTAAAGTAACCGGTAGGTGCGCACAATAGTGGAGGGGTGAGAAAGTCCACAAGGGAGTGCGACACTAACTTAACTATGAAGCGCATTCATGCATTTTAAATTACTGTAGTTAATTCACTTGCTATATATTTCCAAAATGTTTTGGGTTCTAACCCTTGCTATAAAACTATTTTCAAAACCTTTTAGGTGTCTAGCCATAGGGACGTCAGGATTGATATTCTATTTCAGGGACACGGAGTTGTATTATATATATATATATATAATACGGCACCCCGAGACACAGCTGCGGTGCATGCATTACTCTGCTATCACGTCCCAATATCGCTGGTCGCCGAATAAGGGACTAAAGGTTCGGTAAGGATTCCTCGAACCACAAACAACAACATAAAAATTGGAGGCGAACATAGTTCTAGTATCCATGGATCACGCACATACCTACTTATCCACAGTCAGCAGAATTATCAACTCCCCGATAAGTCTTTCATAGACCTATGTTCTCGAGTGACAAATCAAAGATCCCATGGATTCATCAGGATATGACTGCCCTCACGCGCAAACCTCCCGTAGATAGCAAGTAAGCTAGGTATGTCATACACATAATCATCAATCAATCAAATAGGCATTATTATACCTATAATATAATATCAACAAGGTACTTACATTATCCTAAGATATTTCCCATACGTAGCATTATATCTCTCAAATCCTACGTGTTACAATATTATAACTTTACTTCTTTAATTCAATTATCCCCGAGCCTCCCTCATTACTCAAGGTTCAAATAGGTTTTCCTCAATCGTATATTCAGTAAGAAATCACTAATATCCTACTGGTCCATAACATCTTATCTCCCGAATCACTACGAATTAAACTCTCCCTTTAATTAGGGTTAAAGTCGATAGTTTCAAATCTCTTATAAACACATCTTCTTTAACTTAGGATTAAACCCTCTTCTAAACTTAAGGATGCCCAGGTGTTATATTCAATCACCCCTAATGGACCTATCCTTGATCCTCATGCATACCAAATTAGAATCCAACAAATGAATCTAGCAACCGAAATACCTTTCAATATAATTATCGTCATTCTAATCAATTAAATCCTAATCAAATCAATTCAAATCTTAACTAGGGCTTTATGATCTTCTCTAAGTCCCATAATATCAAATTAATAATCACCAAAGATCTACAAAAGTTTCGGGATAAGAATTAACATTAAAAAGAAACAACTTTAGAAATTCTGGGGAGGTTGATTTATCGAAGGCAAGGGGTCGATCGATCGATCGCCCAGATAACAGCCCAGTTTTTTGCATTTCTTAAACTACGGGTTTCATCACTTTTTATCCCCATCCGCATATGCTTTATCAAGACATAACCCGGAAAGCAGGAATTTTGGCGAGTGTCCAACCTCCGTGCCATATTAAAATCTCATGACAACGTGCTCAACAACAACATGAATAATACCAGATGAATCAAAATAATTCCAACAATTATTTTTCTAGATTTTTAAGAATTTATCAATTCAAATATGAGTTCAATTAAACAAGAAATCAACGAAATAAACTCTCGAGATATTTAAAGGAGCATATTGTGTAAAATTCCATACCTTAAAATCATCGCATGAATCATCACATAAAAATTAGCCTCAAAATCTGATTGCACCATCACTTTCCTCTCGCGAAAATAATCGAATCACGTTCTAGCCCCAACACGAGATAACCCCAAATAGTCCTATTTTATAAAGTCAAAAAAATTAGATCCCAAAATTATTCGAATCGTCAATCTGACTTTAGATTGGGATTCTACAAAAAAAATTGAGTCAGGTATGTGTTTTGAATTTTTCTCAAATCTCATTCGAATGCACTCAAAAAGAAGATCTAAACATTCCAAATTGGCTCTTCTCATTACACAAACATTGAGAGGTCACCTTTTGAGAGAAAGTGAAAGGGTGCTTGGGAGAAAAGAAGCTTGCTTGGAAAGGAGGAGAACCAAAGGTCAAAGGTCACCACCACCATCACCACCGGAAGTTGCCCGGAGAAAGGGAGAACCACCTGTGTTATTTAACTCCAAAGGATCAGATCTTCATTAGAGGCAAGTATTTGATGATTGCAATCTAAGTTCGTACATTGTCCATGTTAGAATAGTTATAAAAAGAAGAGATTTTTCATGTTTGAAAGATAAAGAAGAGTTGTTAATGGATTTCTGAAAAATGGAAGTTTATAGGAATCAAACTCATGTTGTAGGTAGATAATAATCCACGAAATAATCATAAATTTATTGAAGAAATTCTGAGAATCTATTGTGTGTTCTTGAAGATATCATGTATATAATTTTCTAGAAAAAGAGGTTAAACATATGCTTTTAATTCAAACCCTTGATTATCTAGGATGTTTAGAGCATTAGAAATCATTCACATATGTTGCTATATCATGTAGTAAGGTTTGTAAGGAATTTGGGAAGTTAATATGAAGGTTTGAATGATTAAAAGTGATGAAACCCGTAGTAGAAGAAATGCAGAAAACCGAGTTGATATCTAGGTGATCGATCGATCGACCCCCTGCCTTCGATTGATCGACCTCCCCATAATCTTTGAAGTTATTTCTTTTTAATGCTTGTTCTTATCCCGAACCTTTTGTAAGTCTTTGGTGATTATTAATTGGATATTATGGGACTTAGGGAAGATCAGTAAGCCCTAAATGAGAATCAAATTAATGTGATTGGGATTTAATTGATTAAAATTATGATAATTAAATTGAAAGAAATTTCGATTGCTAGATTCATGTGTTGGATTCTAATTGGTATGCATGAGGATTAAGGATAGGTCCAGTAGGGGAGACTGAATATAACACCTGGGTAGCCTTAGGGTTACAATTTGAACATCAAGGACTGAGTTTAAGCTCATTATTGATTGCGCAAAGATTAAGTGTAGTACAAGCGCTTAATGGTATGGCTCCTGGATAGAGATAGGAGTTCAGACCACATTTGGTTGAAAGAGGGGATGAGGTTATCTCGGTTGCCTATTTGAAGTTGATGGACCTCCACGACCGACAAAGTTAAGTAGTAGTGTATTGGAGGAGTTCCTTATTTGGATTTCGCTTTGCGAGACGCTCCGCGCATGAACCTTAACGACGTCGGGAGTGGAGAGATGTTATAGGATGCGAGGATATTGAATTTGTTGATAAGTCATATAGTGTGAATGAAACACTATAATGAACATAAATCTTTGACAAGATCTAAACAAAATAGGAAATAGGGCGACACATGCCCTAACTATGAATATCTAAAGTAGGAACTGATTCAATGACGAAGTCGTCTAAAGCAAGGGCCTGTAACTCCCACATAAGCTGCAGCACGTCCAATCCAAAGAACCTAAGCATGACGCCCTTGTGGCTGGGTACCTGTAATACATACATATATATACAAGAGATAAAGAAATGGCAGAAAATGAGTCAGAACCCGAGTGTAAAACAGTTTAAAATAGTTTAGCAAGTATTTAAAATGCTTACCAGTTAATATCACAGCCATGTTAGTATGCGACACTCTCTTGAGAATCATCACCTCTCATCTAGTGTGCACCCCTAACGTACCTCTAGGACATCCTAGTTATAGTTCCCATGCTAACTAGATTAACCACATGTATCCATTCTTTATAGCCCAAATTATTCCCACGTATTAACCTTATAATACATATAATGATGTTATAAACAGATATATATCCATTTAGATTCAACATGGATAAGTCCCTTATTAATTCAATTCAACTATGTGTTTTCATTCAATTCAACTAAGTGTTTTCATACATAACTATCTTACATTTCTACTTTAGGCACATAGTAGATATCATTACATGTATATATATATATATATATATATATATATATATATATATATATATATATATATATATATATATTCACTATATTATATATATACTATACTGCACCCCGAGACACAGCTGCAGTGCTGCATTACTCTGCTATCTTGTCCCAATACATCACGTCGCTGTATAGGAGACTATAGGTTCGATAAAGATTTCTCGAACCACAAATATCAACACAAAAATTGGAGGCGAACATAGTTCTCATACCCACAGGTAACGCACACACCTACGTTCTCATAGTCAGCGGACTTATCAACTCACCGATAAGTCTTTCACAGTCCTATGTTTTCGAGCGACAAATCAAAAATTCCATGGATTCATCAGGATATGACTGCCCTCACGCGCAAACCTCCCATCGATAGCAAGTAAGCTAGGTATGTCATACACATATACATAATATATGCACATTCACAAAGTCATACATATAAATATTCATATGTTACAAATTAGGTTCTTCCACGACCCATAATTGTTATTATCCATTCCCAAAATCTGAACCTAAAATTCCCAGGCAAGTATCTATCTTGATCTATTTCAGTTAATGCTTCATTAGTATTAGTCTAGGATTGATTGGGACTAGTTTTTGTGAAAGAAAAACCTATTTTGGAGACTTGGATTTGCGTGATGTATAGGTTAGAGATGTATTTTGGAAACCAAACTCACATGTAGAGGTTGAACCACGAAATTACAGTAAATTAAGAGTATGAAATCTAGCAAAAGAATGGGAAGAACTAAACAAATAAAGTATTAGTGTTCTTGATATTTCTATGGATTATGCCCCATTTAATTCGTTTTCATGATGAAAATTCGCATGCCTGACGTAGAATATCACTTATTTGAGGATATAACACTTGTAGTATAAATTATTGGGAGTTTGGTAATCAAATATATTGGTTTGGATGAGTTTGGAAGAAGAAACCTGTAACTGAAAATTCTGTAGATTTGCCATATCTGCTTGATCGATCAATCGAACCTAGATCATCGATCGATCGATAGATCGAACACCTTCCATAGATCGATCGACCCCTCCTGAAAGACTTATATTTTCCTTTTTGAATGATTAATTTCAATTTAAGCGAATAGTAATCTTTAGTCATTTCTATTAAAACATTTTGGGATATAAAGAAGACCAGTAGGACTTTAGAAATATATGGAACTAGGGCTGTGCTTTTTTTCCGAACATTCCGATTTTTTCGATGTTCGATCCGATATTTTTCGATTTTGGAACATATATAAGGTTTTCGATTTCCGATTTTCCAATATCCGATCTTTTCGAATTAAATTGGATAGGAAATTGGAACTATGTTTTAAATTCCGATTTTCCGATTTTCTGATTTTTCCTATCCGATTTTTCGATATTTTAGCCGATTCGATTTTTCGATATAATTTTCGATTAATTTCTGAATAATATTCAAAATATTTTATATATATTTTTGACCTTGGATTTCCCTTGTCTAATAATAAGAATGTGTACATTTACATTTCCCTTATTTTTTACCTTACCCATATATATATGCTGTTAGTTTTAGGGTTAGACATATCTTTCCTCTCTCTCTCTCAATACGACGCATATCGTCAAGCCCCCTATCTCTATATCAACTCTCGTCCATCTACTCACCTCTCTCTCTCTGGTTTCTACGCTTCTCAGATACGGATCTGTAACGATTAGAATGCATCTCTTCATATCCAAGTCGAACGAAGGATCAGTAAGCCCTTTTATCTGTTTCCCTTATCTGTAACGATCAGATCGATAACGATCTGATCTGTTTATATTGTTATATGATCTGATCTGTTTATATTGTTATAGAATGGGATATGTAACGATAGGATTGTTATAGTATCTGATTTGTTTATAATATAAAGTTTTGATCAGTAAGCTTTCATATCCTCGTTATGGGATAAACTTTATATTGTGTAACGAGCGGTTTATAGGATCTATAAGATTATGCATGTTTTTTGTTTCTATAGAATTGTTATAGGATCTGTTTATACATGTTTTCTTGTTTCTATAAGATTATACATGTTTATAGGACCTGTAAGATTATATATTGTGTAACGATCGTTTAATTACATGTTTCTATACCTGTTTTATAGCTGTATTATATTGAGATCGAATATTAATTCCTGATTTATACTGAGATCAAGTATTAATTGTTGATTGATACATGTTGTTTCTATACCCGTTTTATACATGTTTCTATACATGTTTCTATACCTATTTACATGTTGGGTTAATTGTAGAGTCTACACAAATGAAAAATTGGTTAAATCCTTACATATTTACATGTTGGGTTAAATTTTTTTTCGATTTCTTTAAAATGAGAATTTCGAGTAATCGAAAATCCTATATTAATTTTTTTGAAATTTTGGAGTTTCCAAAATTTCTGAATTTTTAGTATATGTTTTGAATTTCCGAATTTTTTCAAATTTTTTCCGATTTTCCAATTTTTTCGAATTCGGAAACTTTTTTGATTTTTCGAAAAAATTGGATAGGAAATTGGAACAAATATTTTATTTCTGAAAAAATTGTAATTTTTTCCGAAAGGTCATTTTCCGATCCGATCCGGCCGAAACACAGCCCTATATGGAACCATTAATGTAAGATGAGATTCACATTTCACGGGGGTGTTTTACATATAAGGGACAATGAGAACATGTGTTAAAGGGTGAGACTCGTAAAGAAGTTACGTTGTAAAATAAATTAGTACCTACTGAAATTACACTTGGGGAGATAGGAATTCACGAGTGTTACGTAGTAAGTCGGAATAATTTCATAATTAAGAATAAGAGACAAACTGTTAAACGTGATAACCTCGTAATGTGTAATAGGGATAAATATCATAATTATGGGTCGTGAGTGTGTACCCAAATTTGATATGGGAATAGTAGTATACATATATGACTGTGTTTATGCATATACTATATACATGTAAAAATCATGTCCGCGCTACTTGCTATCCCTGAGGCTACCGCGCTGGGACAGTCTTATCTCGATGGGACCTTTATGGGGGATATTGACTCGTACCCTAGAACATAGGAATCCTTGGTACAAGCTATCAGACCGATAGTCATACGGTCCTAAGAGACGTGAGGGTATGTGCTGACCTCTTAGTGACTTGGAACTATGCTTCGCCTCAATTTGTATGTGTTTTGTGTTAAATACAGTTCGAGAGTGATTCTGAACTTGTATTTCCCTTAGTACGAGTGATACGGGGACTGGATAGCAGAGTATGCCCGCACCATAAATTTTATGTGGGGTGCCGTTAGAATATATATATATATTATGTGAGTATTTAATATATATATTTAAACTTGAAAACTTGGGAACTACCTACTGAGACTATGGTAAGTAAGAAATGAATAATTATTTCAACTTAAGAATAAGTGCTAAAAAAATATATATATATATATATAAAGCGTTACTGAGAAACTTTATAATCAAATGAGGCTTATGTGAAAACTTTGCTGTTAAATAAAATTAACTTTCTTAACATTAGAAATCGTTGGCATGAAATCTTGTGAGTAACTTAAGGTAGGTTAAACTGTTGGGAGTATTAGTGCGATAGGTGTGCACATTTGAAGAGAGGTGAGGATTTCTCAAGGGAGTATCGCACTAGTATGATTGTTGCATTAGCCGGTAAGCATTTTAAATATTTGTTAAACTAAATTTTAAACTGTTTTACAATCGGGCTCTGACCCGTTTCCTATTCTCTCTTCTCTCTCGTATACATATGTATATATTACAGGTGCCCAGCCACAGGGGCGTCTTGCATAAGGTCCTTTGAATGGAACGTGTTGCAGCTTAGGTGGGAGTTGCAGGCCTCTTTTTTAGACGACCTCATTATTGATTCCACTTCTAGCTCTATTTTATCCAGTTGGGCATGTGTCGCCCTTTTCCATTATTTAGTTGTTTTTATCAGAGATTGTTATTTGTTTAGTTCCAGTATTTACATTTTGGAATGGCTATTGTCGGGATGTTTTTCCTTTAAGTTTTAATGTTGGACTTATTTAATTGAATGTTTAAATTGCTTGGATTATATTTTCCAGTAAGATTGTTGGGTGATTGTTAAACCATGGATTATGTATGGTTTTAAATATTGGTTTTAAATTAAACTCGGAAATTGATGTCTAAAACGGTTTTGTCACTTAGCTTAATTATTTAGGGTGTTTAATTGGAAAAGTTATTTTTGAGACAGTGATGCTAAGAATGAACCAACCGTTCACCTTGGTTATAATTTAATAAATGACTAATCACCCGGTATTTAATTAGGCGGGGTGTCACACCTAACCCTGGGCTCAACAAATGTTCACAGCTCCTTCTGCCTCCAGACGTTATCATTCATATAAGGAAGTTGAGTTGAAGCTTCAAATCAACCAACTTACTAAGAGGTTGGAAGAGGTAGTCGAATTGAGAGGAAGAGAAACATTCGGCTCCACTCAATCATTGAGAGAGGAAGTGTGTGTGATTTATGAGGAGGTACATTTAACGAAGGAATGCCCGACGATACACGCTATAAGGTTATGCTTCAAGAGAAAGTGCAAGTGGTAGGAGCATTTAAGGGTAATTTTAAGTCCCCTCATGGGAATTCTTACAATCCTTCATGGCGAACCCATCATGGTTTTACTTATGGGAAACAGCACGCAACGATGAATCCTAATTTACATGTTACCCCTCCTCCCCCAACGCCCTCGCATTTTCAACAATCTTTACCAGCACCACCTCCTGAGCCTTATATTACCCCACCACATAAAAATCTCGATGACACTTTGAGCCAATTTATGCAAACTCAGTCGGCGATTAATGCTCAAACTGCCCAAAGTTTTGTCGAAATAAAGGTATCGTTATCTAAGTTGCAATCATCTTTAAGTGTCCAAGAGAAGGGCAAGTTTTCAGCCCAAGGCCAAAGACCTCCCCAAGTCAAAATTGTGTTAGCTCTACTTTTGACGATAACAAAGAGCAATGTCAAGCCATCACTACTCTACATAGTGGGAGAGTTTTTTAATTATCACCACCTCCACACGATAAGCCTAGATATAAGGAGATTTCGCCCAGCACGAAAAAGGCCAAAGATGCCGCCTTGAATGAGAGTGACAACGATGACACCACTAGACCAGAGGTTGAGTAAAACCTCTCACTTTTGCTCCTTTCCATCAACGGATGGTTCCTCCTCCTAAAGGAGCCTCCCATGCAGATATTCTAGATGTGCTAAAGCAAGCCCAGCTAAATTTACCTTTTCTCGAGGTAATTAAGTAAATTCCCGCCTATGCAAAGTTCCTTAAAAACTATTTGGTGGTGAAATGTTGATTAAAGGTGAAAAAGAATGTTTTCCTAGCACAAAACATGAGCTTGGTTCTTTTGAATGACCTCCCACCAAAGTTTAAAGATCCGATTGCACCGATCATTTCGTGCATCATTGGATAGAACCGCATTGAGAGATCCTTATTCGTCCCGAATCATGCACATATATACCCTCTATACCTGTGTTTTTTAGCCCCCTCCAACTTTTAATACCTATAATTATGCTCATTAACCAAACAACCTCCGTTTTATATGCTAACATGTTATTTGAGGTATTACTGAGTTTTTGTAAGTATTACGGTGCTTAGTGTGGAGTTTGATTGCATTCCGGTAAAGCTCCATCGGCAATCGCACATTTAGGGGAAATTTAATAAATTCACACTACGAAATTTTTGCCCAAAGTCTTCACGAAAAGTTGAGACCCTCAGAATATGCTTCAGAGGGTGCGCAAATTCGATTCCAAATGAAGATGTTACCAATTTTTATTCGGGGAAGAAATAAAAGGGAAATCATAAAGGACAAAACAGACCAATAAATACCAAACAGGTCATAACCTCATTTAGAAGCAAACAGGTATATCACGAATTAAGGCTTGGACTTTGGCCACGCACGTAAAGCTCGGGTCTTAATTTTTACGAATTGAGGCCTTGACTTTGGCCACACATGAAGTTGGAGCAGGTCTCGGCTACATAAAATAGTAGCAAGTGTGTTGTTAATTTGGAGGTCTTGGTTTTGCATTTTTGAGCTTGACTTTGGTCCCCATTTGTAGCAAGTTCCAAATAAATAAGGGAGATTTTCTTGAGCTAATATTGGAGCATGTCTCGGCTTGAGCAAAGAAAGGAGAAGCGGGTCTACTCCGCCGGTCGATCGGCCCTGCCCCACCGGTCTACCGGGTTTTCCAAATTTTCCTTATGAATGACGTAGTAGCCTTTTTCCCCCTTAGACCGGTCGATTGGGTCCCCACCTGCGATCGACCGGGGTCACCTGATTTCCAGCGCATGCTTTTCCCTCTTTCTTTTCTATTTTCTTTTTTCTTTTTTTTATTTGCAACTTATTATATAAAGGAAGCTTTGTTTATTTTTGTAGATATCTAGTTTTTTACATTCTCTTAGTTTAGTTATTAGGGTTTGAGACATTTTGGGGATTTTGTGTTGGAGTCTCCCCTCTCCTCCTTTTCCTCTAGGTAGCACCAATTAATCTAAGACTTCTACTATTCATCTTCTTCCTAAAGCTTTATTCATTTATTTTCATGCTTTGTATTTCATTTCCATGCCTAGATAAATAGTTGTAGTTAATTTAATTCTTGTTTTCTTTGATTAATTAGTTGTTTTAAGTTTTATTTATGATGCTTTCTAGCTAATTTAGATTAGGTTGTGTTGGATTGAACTCACCTAGGGTGGATTTATTTGCTTTGCTGTGGTGATGGATTTTATTCATTTAATTCAACTGGGTTGTCCTTAACTTTACGCCGAGGAGATTTAACGGGGTATATCATGTATGCTCAGTCAGTATTTACGACCTTGCGTGTGTAATTTTTGGGGTATTTATTAACGCCAAAATCATAGTAGGCTTTTATCATAATTTAAGAGGTGACAACTCTAGGTTTGATTCATTGTTGAAATGAGACTCGATCTTACTAAATTTGTAGATTTATGTTACCATTTATACTAATTAACTCGAGGTGAGGGATATTTGTCGCAACCTATAATTTTATTCCGTTTATTAATCTATTTTAAATACACATGCCTATATTATCTTTTTCTTTTTGTTAAAATCGCCTTTTACACTTTTATTCCTGAAGTATTCAATCAATATAATTCTAATAACTAGTCTCTGTGGATTTTCGATACCCGGACTAGCCGATGTACTCCCTTAAAAGAGTGTAGTCCATAGTCTAGGTTTTTGTATAGCGGTGGGAGCCGAGCATAACGACCATCGTATATATTTATACACTTGCACCGCGGTTTTCCCCTCCTTATCAGAAGGGTGCCGTTGCAAGGAACTTGTTTGTTTTAGAATTTAATTGATTTAGTATTTCATAATATTTTCTTTCTACTTGTATATTTTGTTAACAATTTTTGTAGGACTTCTACATTTGTGCGCCAAGAAATGCTTGAATTTTTCGATCGCACATCACTTTGTGAAATTTTCCATCTCGAGCCTTCTTTGGGGTAAGCATGTCTTATCCTAATTTTTCGGTAATCGTAATGATAATTCTCAAAATTCCCCTACACATATGACTTTCGGTAATCGTAATAGAGAAAAAGAATTAAATAAAATAAAGACAAATTTGTATATATTGTGTATAGTGTTCAATAAGCTTTGCTTACTCTCCCCATTGTTATATTTAATGCTTGTTATGGAAGTTATTTTTCTAATTTTGAAATTGTCCGCAGTTTCCCATTATCCCTAGTTTTCAATCTCCGAACACTTTGAATCCATACATATTTCCTTCATTTCATAGCCCGACTCTAACCTACATTAAAACCCTATAAAGTCCTATGTGATCCTAGGGTGAATTCAATTCAAAAGTTTAAATAGTTGCGATAATCTGTGAAAATGCATTTCGCCTCCTTTAAAGACGGTATCTTTCATTGAGATTACATCTTTTCATTTTTCATATAGCGTTCTTAATGTGTGACATGTGCACGACCTTATTTCCATTTACATTTACTCTTTATGCCTGCATTTCCTGTATATTACCTCCTATTTCATAGTGTTCGTTGAGTGTAATATCCGGTGAGGATTGACTTATATGCACACTTTAATATTTATTATTCGATTTATAAAAGTTTTTGCCAAATCATACTTTGCATGTGTTCGCTCCCCTCCCACATTTTAAGGTTTCAATTCTACGAAGTTCATTCGATATTGTTAATAATACGGATTTTTGTGTGAATTCATTCACTTTTCTAATAACACTTTTTAAATCTTTTTCGTATTGTTGGGCTTCTCGCATGTGATTGGGCATACATTTTGAGGAAACCATATGATGTTTTTGGGTTTCATCCCCGAAAACCCTCACGAGACGACACTCTTCCACTAGGGTGACCTAGGGGTTTAGTGGCTTATTGCATACGCTAAATGCAATCACTCTCCCGTGAAAGTGTCTTTTATCGCTTTTGTATATATCTCATGTCTTGTGGTTTTCTTATAGTTCTTCTTTCTTTGAATTTAATTACTAGGGACTAGCAATGTGTAAGTTAGGGGGTGTGATTCGTCCCGAATCATGCACATATATACCCTTTATACTTATGCATTTTACCCCCCTCGGGTACTTTAATGCCTATAATTATGCTCATTAACCAGACAACCTTCATTTTATATGCTAACATGTTATTTGAGGTGTTATTGAGTTTTTGTAGGTATTACGGTGCTTAGTGTGGAGTTTGGTTGCATTCCGATAAAGATTCATCGATAACTGCACGTTCAGGGGCAATTTAATAAATTCACACTTTGGGAATTTTTCCCAAAGTCTTCATGGAAGTTGAGGCCCTCAGAATATGCTTCACATGTCCACAAACGGTGCGTGAATCCGAGTCCAAACGAAGATGTTACGGATTTTTATTCGAGGGAGAAATAAAAGGGAATTCACAAAAGACAAAACAAACCAATAAATGTCAAACAGGTCCTAACCTCATTTAGCAGCAAACATGTCTATCACGAATTGAGGCTTTGACTTTGGCCACACACGTAAAGCTCGGTTCTTAATTTTTACCAATTGAGGCGTTGACTTTGGCCACACACGAATTTGGAGCAGGTCTCGGCTACATAAAATAGTAGCAGGTGTGTTGCTAAAGTGGAGGTCTTGGTTTTGCATTTTTGAGATGGACTTTGGTCACCATTTGTAGCAAGTGACAAATCAATAAGGAGATGGTCTTATGCTAATATTGGAGCAGGTCTCAGCTTGATCAAAGAAAGGATAAGTAGGTTTACCTTGCCGATCGACAGGCCCTACCCCACTGGTCGACCGAGTTTTCCCAATTTGCCTTGCGAACGATGCAGTAGCCTTTTTGCCCCTGGACCGATCTACCGGGTCCCCACCCGGGGTCACCTGATTTCCAGCGCACGCTTTGCCCTCTTTCTTTTCTATTTTATTTTTTTCTTTTTTTATTTGCAACTTACTATATAAAGTAATCTTTGTTTATTTTTTTAGATATCTATATTTTTACCTGCTCTTAGTTTAGTTCTTAGGGTTTGAGACATTGTGGGGATTTTTTTGTGAATCTCCCCTCTCCTCCTTTTTCCTTTGGGTAGTACCCATTAATGTAAGACTTTTACTATTCATCTTCTTCCTTAAGCTTTATTCCTTTATTTTCATCTTTTCTATTTAATTTCCATGCCTAGATAAATAGTTACAGTTAATTTAAATCTTGTTTGCTTTAATTAATTACTTGTTTTAACTTTGATTTATGAAGATTTCTAGCTAATTTAGACTAGGTTGTGTTGGATTGAACTCACCTAGGGTTGATTTAGTTGCTTTGCTTTGGTGATGGATTTTATTCATTTAATTCGATTCGATTGTCCTTGACTTTATGCCTAGGAGATTTAATGGGGTATATCATGTATGCTTCATAATTACGACCTTGCGTGTGTAATTTTTGGGGTATTTATTGACGCTAAAATCATAGTAGGCTTTTATACGAATTTAGGGGGTGACAAATCTAGATTTGATTAATTATTTAAATGAGACTTGATCTTACTAAATTTATTGATCCATATAACCATTTATACTATAATTAGCTCGAGGTCAGGGATATCTGTCGCGACCTATAGTTTTTATTCCTTTTATTAATCTAGTTTAAATACACATGCCTAGATTATCTTTTCCTTTTTGTTAAAATCTCTATTTACACTTTTATTCCTGAAGTATTCAATCAATATAATTCTAACAACCAGTCTCTGTGGATTTTTTATACCCTAACTGGTCGTTGTACTCTCGTAAAAGAGTTTAGTACATAGTCTAGGTTTTTGCATAGCGGTGGGAGTCGAGCATAATGACTGATGTATATCTTTATACAATTGCATCACGGTTCTCCCCTACTTATTAGAGCCTTGTTAGATTCAGGGTCAAGTGTTAACATTCACCATTATTCCATCTATAGGCAATTAGATTTGGGGGACCTCAAACCCACTAATATTACTCTCCAACTCGTGGACCGTACCATAAAAATACCTCTAGGGATTGTTTATGACGTGATAGTCCAAATGGACAATTTCTACTTCCCGGTAGATTTTGTCATTTGGGCTATAAGGCCCTCTTCTCTATCAAGTAATCATGTTCTCATGATTCTTGGAAGCCCATTCTTAGAGATGGCTAATGCACTGGTTAATTATCGAAATGGGCAAATGCAACTCACATTCGGGAACATAACACTTGAAACAAATATCTTCAACATCATCAAGAAAGTGGGTGATGAGGATGAGTTTCAGGAGGTGGATCTTATAAAGAGGTATTAGATGTGAATATCGAGGGAAGTTTTAGTTGGGATTCGTTAGGAGTGTGCCTTATTTCGACTAGTGAGAGAGATGAGACGTACACTAATTTCGAGCGGGAGGTGAGAGACTTGATAATGATCTTTGATGAGAGAGCGACTGATGAGGATGTGAGAAACGTTATTTGGTTTTTTAGATTCGAAGAACTACAACCAATGGAGTCACGCACAATTCCCTTCGATGAGAAATTTTCCATTCTCGAATTGAAGAAACTACCCTCAAACATAAAATATACTTATCTTGAAGAGGATGAGACATTTCCCGTTGTTATCTCCTCGAGCCTAAGTAAAGAACAAGATAGTAAATTACTAGATATTTTGAGGAAGCACTATAGTGCTTTTGGTTAGAGCATCGCGGATTTGAAGGGTATAAGTCCCTTAATTTGTACCCATAAAATCCACCTCGAGGAAGACGTAAAGCCTTTGAGGGAGATGCAGAGACGATTGAATCCCGCGATGAAAGATATCGTGAGGGCGAAGATTCTTAAGTTACTGGACGCGGGCATTATTTACCCCATTTCGGATAGGAAGTGGGTGAGTCCTATTTAAGTCTTCCGAAAGAATTTGGGAATGACTATAATAAAAAACGCTAAGGGTGAGCTTATTCCATAACGTACCACCACCGGGTGGCTTGTTTGCATTCACTACTGGAAGCTCAATGTCGGCACTATGAAAGATCATTTCCCCTTACCGTTTATTGACCAAATACCAGAGCGAGTAGCACGACACCCATTTCATTACTTTCTTAACTGTTATTCTGAGTATAACCTAATTGAAGTAGATGTGCTAGATCAAGAGAAGATGATGCTCACATGTCCCATTGGCACGTTTGCCTATAAACGTATGCCTTTCGAATTATGCAATGCACCCTTAACCTTTCAAAGGTGCATGCGTAGTCTTTTTAGCGATATGGTCGAAAGGGGCCTTGAGGTTTTTATGGATGACTTTAGTGTCTTTGTCCCTTCTTTTGACCCTTGCCTCACTAATCTTGAAAAGTGTTAGCCCGTTGTGTGAAAAAGAACTTAGTACTAAATGGGAGAAGTTCCATTTTATGGTTACCAAAGGCATAGTTATTGGACAACTAGTTTCGTCCAAACGTATCGAGGTAGATAGGGAAAAAATTGAAGTCATTGTCGAATTCCCCCCCCCCCCCCCAAGTCACTAAAGGACGAGCGGTCTTTTTTGGGCCACGTGGATTCTATCATAGGTTTATTAAGAACTTTAGTGCCATCATTGGGCCCTTAAGCAACCTGCTTTTAAAAGATGTCCTCGTTGAGTGGAATGAAGCGTGTCAAAGTGCTTTTGAAAAATTAAAAAGCATGCTTGTTTCTGCTCCCATTATGCAAGCTCCGGAGTGGTCCCTTCCATTCGAGCTTATATGTGATGCGAGTGATTATGCAATAGGGGATGTTTGGGGGAAAAATAAAAGATAAGAAGGCTCGTATCATCTACTATGCTAGTCGAACATTAATTGGATCGTAACTTAATTGCTCCACCATGGAGAAATAAATTTTAGACATAGTCATCACCCTAGATAAATTTTGCTTTTACCTCATAGATTCACCTATCATATGCTTCACCAACCATGTTGCTCTTTAAGTATCTCCTTTCTAAAAATGATGCTAAATCATGCCTCATAAGGTGGATCCTACTCCTATAAGATTTCAACTCTCCATAAAATATAAGAAAGGATAAGAAAATGTTGTAGCTGACCATTTATCAAGGCTTTCGTCCAACGTACCTAGTGATCCCATACCCATAGACGAATACTTTTCGGATGAGAAATTATTCGCCACTTCTTCTCTCCCCTAGTTTGTGGATATAATGATTCACCTTGTCACGGGAGTCGTTCCCTTTGATTGGACATCACAAGAGAAAAAGAAATTTCTTACTTTGTCGCACATGTTATTCTATGACGATCCCTATTTGTTCAAGTATTGCGCGGACCAAATCATCCGAAGATGTTTACCGGATGACGAGATACCGATCGTCATCCATTTTTATCGTACATAAGCTTATGGAGACCATTTTTTTACGAATAAGACGGCCTCTAAGATTCTTGAAAGTGGTCTCTATTGGCCCATAATTTTTTGGGATGTAAGTGCATATTGTAAATCTTGCAATAGATGCCAAAGGATAGGATCCATCACTCTATGAGATATGAAGCCATTGACCCCTATTCTCGTCATCGAGATATTATATTATTAGGGCATTGACTTTATGGGTCCTTTTACCCCTCCTTTGGATTGTTATACATCCTTATCGCGGTATATTATGTGTCCAAATGGGTTGAGGCCATAGTTACTCGGACAAATGAAAAAAAATTGGTGATTAAGTTCTTATAGGAACATAAACTTTCTCACTTCGGAGCTCCAAAGGCAATCATTAGTGATAACATCACAAACCTTGGCAATAGTTCGTTTGAAAAACTCATAAGAAAGTATGGGGTCATCCACACGGTTGGGATGACTTATCATCCCCAAACGAACGGGCAAGCCGAGCTAGGAAATTGTGATATTAAGCAAATTATATAGAATACCGTTGATCCTAACAGGAAAGATTGGTCTCTCCATTTAAATGATGGGCTATGGGCTTACTGAATCGCATATAAGAACCCTCTCGAGATGTCCCTATTCCACTTTATGTCATCTCCCCGTGGAGCTAGAGCATAAGTCATATTGGGAAATCAAGAGGTTAAACTATAACTTAGATCAAGACGGTGAAGAACGCAAGCTTCAATTGAAAGAGTTTTAAAAAATATGCAACGATGCGTATGAGAGAGCTAATATATCCAAAAAAGGATGAAACTCGCACATGAGCGAAATATCGATCGAAAGGAGTTTCATTCGGGTCAAAAAGTGCTCCAATACAACTCTAGTTTACACTTGTTTTTCGGTAAGTTACGTTCACGATGGACTGGCCTGTTTATTATGAGAGAGGTGTTTCCCATGGAGCAGTTGAGTTAGAAAATCCTAAAGGGGGAGACAAGTTTAAAGTGAATGTACAACGCCTAAAGCCATATCTAGAGGCGTGTGTTGATAAAGCCGACACAATTAGGTTATTGGACCCCATTTACAGGGTTGAGTGAGTAGGTTGAGAGGTCGTCGCACACCCGATGCGTATGGGTTTGTTCTTATTATATCATATCGAGCCACGTTAGGTTAGGTTAGTAGAGGTCTGTGAGTCACGATTTAAAATGGATTAGGCACACCGTGGCACAATACGAGAGAGTTTACGTTAAATTATGGTGATATTTTGAGGGCCCCAAGGTATAAACATAAGTATAAGAGTTTCGGAGATGTTGAGAATTGAGTTGGATACATTGCCTACGCTTCAAAGTTAGAAAAAATGAAAATTAGAGGCACCGTACTAGATATCCAAACCGGTTCGCCCTGGGCATACTCCAAGGTACAACTAGTTCGCTTTTCCAGTGTGGGCTTGATGATATCCGAACCGGTTGGCCCTATTATGCTTAAAGGGTCGAACCGATTTCATTTTCTGGACAAGTGAAAAAAAGAGGTCTGAACCATGTACTAACGACCAAACATCTCCCCACTTCCAACGTTGCGCTAAGTTTCAGGCGTGGGATGTCTCGCGAAGTGAAATCCAAACAAGGGACCCCCCCTCCGATACACTACTACCTAACATTGTCGGTCATTGAGATTTGTTAGACCTTCAGTCCATAGCACGTACCCCCAAATACCTGTCTCTTAACACAAAAGCATACACGCCTACTCTTATGCTACAAAAGACAGCATAGAATATCGTGCCCTTACTATCACTAGCTCTTGCACAAAATAAACCCCGAGCTATCTCTCCCTGCTCGAAAATAAATCTAACCATCCTGATTCACTTCAGTAGACACCCCTACTTACCGGGATAATATATGAGAACACCAGACCTCCTTTTGTGTCTATCGCACAACACATTACAACATATATACATACATATATATGGGATAGACACCCTCTCAGGTGAGACCTAGTAAAATTCATTCATACCCTGGTGTTGAGAACACCAAAACTTACCCTCACTATCAATAATAGTTCAAATCCATCATTATCGAGTCGATATCTGGAAAATCATTTACCCTACTCCCATAATTCTCGAAAGTAGTAACCCCTCGCATAATTCAAAACTTATGTCAGTGTACACTTCCATTGTCTCATGGTTAACACGAAAGGACTCCGCTACCCCACGAAAAATTTATATATACATAATATGACAGCTACAGCCAGCATACCCACTAAATTCGACTTACCAGTGAAACCTAGTGAAAATAAATTTTAGATTGTGACAACCTCACTGTCACTCAAAACATATCCCATGGCCATAGGATAAAAGATAATTACCTGCATACTCTAGCTACAATGGATGATCCTCGGGTTCCTAAGTGGCTTCCCCCTGCTTGAACGCACCCATGACTTGTTGTAGTGGTTGTACATCCAGAACCTCGTCCTATAGTTGGCCCCTTCCTCGCTTAAGACAATCTCTTTTCACGTGTCTCGCTTCCCCACAAACGAAACACCTCCTAATAAATTCACCTTTCCACTGATCCCTTCCTTGCTGGCCTTGTAGGAAGTCCTGGCCATCCTGTCGGTAGCCCCCAGATTTAAATCGCTTCTCCTGATTCCCCTGACGGAAATCCTGCTCCTGATGTCCCCCTATCTGTTGCTGGGATACCCCACTGGTACTTTTCCCTCCTGCTTTTTCTAATTGTCTGGGTTCCACTCCCCTTTTGCTTCCCTTTATATGAAAGCAATATTCCTGGCAGTGCAGGAGTCCTGCATTATCGACGTCTGTATAAGATATTAATGCGGGACTAACAATCAAATGTTGCCTGATCCTCCAAACTAACCCATCCATGAACCTCGACTTCTTTCTTTCATCGTTGCTTAACTCATACGGTATAAAATTTTCCAAACGAGTAAATTATTCCTCGTAATCATCCATTGAGCGGTCCCCTTGAGTCACCTCACTGAATTTTCTCCTCATTTCAGCCTCAACTACTGGCGGGAAAAACTGGCGGTCGAACCAAACTCAAAACTCTGTAATAGTTAATGTATCTGTTTCCTTAACTGTGGTGATTGACTCCCACCACTGTAGCGTTGCTCCCACTAACCTAAAAGTGGCTAGCATTTGCTTCTGAACCTCATTGCAATCTACCACATGTAGGTGACACTGAATATCTCTCTTCCACTAACACGCTAGCACCACATCTGAACCTCCTCGAAACTCTGGTGGATGGCCTTTTTGAAATACCTCTCGTACTTGCTGCCACTCTGATGACCGCAGGTGGGCCTGAACATCCGTTACCACTAACGCCTGTGGCTGATCTCATGGAAAGTACCTTACCATTGCGATCATCATCGCTTGAACTTCCTGTGACACTAATTCAGTTACCTGTGCAGCCGAAATCATCTCTGGCAATTATTGCGGTAACACTGGCTCCTAATGAGCCTCTCTAGTCTCATCTACCCTTGGTCCCCTGGTTATTCTCTTTCTCCTGGGTGGCATCTGAAATGAGAATCGAATCATATGAGTTCACCATCAAATATAAAGTAATTGGCAGAAGAACGTAAATGCGCATACGTATAAGAATACAACAATCCTATGATAGAGCTCTATATCAAAGAACACTAAGCTGAAACATGAAAAGCCGCACAGATCCTAAGGACACTAGAACCTGATGCAATGATACCATATGTGACACCTCGCCTAATAAAATACCGGGTGATCAGTCCTATATCAAATTAAAACAGGAATCCCAGTTGGTTCATTCTTAGCATCACTGTCGAAAACCTTTTTAAAAGTTACTGACCACCTAGTATTCCAAAAAGTCGGTGCCAAATTTTAACTTTTTATTTAAATGAGACAAAACATGCGAAAATACATAAAAACCATTCACAACAACTGGATCAAATTAACTTAATAAATAATTAAACTACATGCCGAATAAACCATCGGTCACCAAAGTAAATAGTCCAACAACAATCATCCAACAACTGAATAAATAAATCTAAACACTGTATTGAAAAGTCTAGGCGAAAAGCCCTAAATAAAACTGAAACTGATAGATGATTCCTACACTAGGAAAGAATGAACGATGCATCTAATCCAAACTCCTTCTAGCATCCACATGTGCCGCAGCTACATGTCCCTGGAATAGAATATCAAGTCTGGCGTCCCTATGGTTGGACACCTAAAAGGTTTTGAAAATAGTTTTATAGCAAGGGTTAGAACCCAAAACATTTTGAAAATATTTATAAAGTGAATTAATTGCAGTAATTAGAAATGTATGAATGCACTTCATATTTAAGTTAGTGTCGCACTCTCTTGAGGACATACGCACCCCTCTACTAATGTACACACCTAACGGTTACCTTAACTCCACCTAGTTGTACTACCCCGTCCCACTAGTCCTAGTATAATCCTCCATTGCCTTTCTACTCTAAACCGAGTATTATTATTCATGGGTTATAAATTATTTCTCAAATTAACTTAATTAATTCCTTTTAATTAATATCATATAACCATAGCACAAGTTACATAAAGTAAATACATCACACATAGTATTATTACCCGCATATAATATTTAATACCATTATATATGTATCTTTACTACAACATCCACACATATTTTACATGTATATTCATCCCTCTGAGTATACCCTCGACGGATAATTTCCGATAAAGTGCTATCTCACTAGGTGTGCTCACATAACCTAGTTACCCAAGTCAGAATCGCTCACCAACCTGGCCCAAAATATAACCGTAGTGGAGGCGGTCATATTCCTTCCCTGAAAGTGAGATAAGCCCTTCACCCATATACCGGATGCTATGACCTGGGGATATACTCGCTCTACTCGTCAAACTAGGGGATTCACCCACTTCACGCAACCTCCCTTGATAGCACTAAAGTATATAAATTAAATAAATATCTAGTCACTGATATTTAATAGCACACACATGTAACACCCCGCCCGCCCGGGGAGAGCGAACGGAGCGCCACTCATCGATAAAATAAATCCAAATCCACAAGTGACAAGGTATAGAGCATCTAAATAAACCCACAATAATATAAATCCACTAATCTCAATCACTTCAATTACAACAAGTCTCTCGAATTACATACAACAACTATCTAACTCGAATAAAAATACAAATCTCCAAAGCTCTATACATCAAAATAATACAAATATTTCCCAAATAATCCTCGCTAAAATCAATCTCCGTAGCTCCCCAAAATCCGCGCTAACCTGCCCTAAAAGAAAATATGGGGAAGTACACAATACGACAAGAAAGATGCTCAATAAATATATGTTAGCGATAAATAAAACGTAACAACACGAGTACGAATATTCAAATCAAAATGCAAATCTCAAAGCATTTATCAATATAATTTCTCAACAACACTTTAACCGGATCACCAGGCCTCACCACATCCGTATATGCTTTATCAAGCCATAGCCCGGGAAACAGGAATTTTGGCGAGTGCCCAACATCCATGCCATATTAAAATCTCATGACAACGTACTCATCAACAATATAATGATACCATATGAATCAAAATAATTTCAACAATTATTTTCCAGATTTCAATGAATTTATCAATTCAAATATGAGTTCAATTAAACAAGAATTCAAAGAGAATGACATTCACGAGATTCAAGGAGCATATTGTGTAAAACCCCATACCTCAAACCATGATGAGAAACCAATGATCACATCCTCAAGATCAACACAAAAGATCTACAAAAGTTCCTCCAAGAACCTCCAACAAAATAGCCCCAAGAACACCTCTAATCTAAGGTTGGAACTCACAAATCTCAAGGGCCAATGTGTATATAAAAAGAATAGGAATATAAAATATATTTGCTGCCAAAATTTGTGCCAAAAGTAAGATAAAATGGTTGCCCACAACTTTCTTTTATAATGCAAAGAAATGAAAAGTTGGAATCCAAAAGACTCCTTTAAATAAGGTAAATAAATGAAGAGTTGGAAGTCAAAACAACTCCAAGAGTTAAAAACATTTAAAAACCATTTTAAAATCCGTTTTAACTCCGTTTTCGAAACCGTTTGAAATTCTGGCCTTTAAAAATAATAACCAACATATTTGAGCAATAAAAATAATTTTATCAAAAACTTTATTTTTCCTCTTTATTTTGAAAATACCCCAAAAATTACGCGGGTTATTACAACACAATGTACATACATATATACTATCACCACATCGTATATATAATATAGACACCGTCTTTATCGTGTACTAAACCCCGTAACACTAGCCTGTATATTTCCAAGCCTTTGGACGACTCAAATTAAATAATTTTCTCATTAATTAATTTATTACCTTCTCGAGTCAACGATCCGGCTCTAATTAAATTAATTCACGCATTAATTGATATAGTGTTCTTCCCGGGTCTATGGACTAACTCTAAGTTAATTAATTTACACATTAATTAATTAAACACTTGGTGTCGCTCAACCAATATACCTGAGCTCGCTCACTTGGCCCGTACCATCATTAATACCCGAGTCTATATTCCGCCCCCTAATTAATTAATTACATCTCCATTCATTTAATGATGTCATGTCACTCAACTACAATACCCAAATATTTTTCCTCGGTCCAAAATCAATACCTACGAATTATTTCCCAAATTTAATCATCTCGTGACATACAATTATCACCCTCCTAAACCCAATTTTAATTACCTAGAATGGCTAGAAGGTATGCCTTGTATTTATTTGTCTCTAAATAAATAAGACTCAAAAGGGAATGAACTAATTTACTCATAAAAACAAAAGGAACGAACGGTAAAAAATCCTCGACCATCGATCAATCGACCCATTCCATCGATCGATCGATCGATCGATCAGGTCAGCCTCCTCCTTCGTCTCTGCATTTCCACCATTGACGAAAACCCAAGGTTTGTAAACCTTAATTTCAACCTCTAATCAAGTCACCCCACCACATAAACATGTTTACTAAAATCCTATACATCATACGGATCTTAAGATAAGCAATTTCTCCACTTATTTCATAAATTCCGAAATGGGTTTTTCCATTAAATTTCAATTAACTTTGTTCCACAATTTCAATACCTGATTCGAATTCCACACACAATATTTTGGGTTTCTCATGTGAGTTAGGTTATTATACATCAAGTCATACTATAACATCTATTGAACTTTTTTTTATCAACCTAAGTCATCCAATTCATAAAACCCCCAATTTACAATGACATTTCAAACCAAAAACGAATTTCATATACACCTACTATGATATGAATTGATATCACATATTTTAAGAATCACAATAGTTAACGACTTGCCTGGAATTATTCGTAGTGTCTGATCCGTTGGTGCATAGGATGGTTGATGATGAACACTCACTTTGTCCTTTAATTTGACTCCAAAAGATCCCCAATTGGCCCTTGATTTGTTTCCCCTAATTCCCTCTCAATATCTAGGTTTAGAGTTGTGTCAACTACCGTTCAACACTCCCTCAATTAGGTTTAAAACCCTTGATCGCATTTTTGATCACATGGGCATAATTAAAATGGCCCAAATCCCCCCTATGTGGGCCCGGTTATGCCCAAAAATTCCCCGAGACTCGATCATTACCCCCGGGTACTCTTTTTTTACTATCTCGACCCATCCGGACTCAACCGCGCACTCAGCATTGTCATCTAAAATACTTTACAACATTTTCCAATTTTGACCTCAAAATGCGACACAAAAAATTTTGAACAGTTAAACTTAAAATCGCCAAATCTAAATAATTCTTCCCACTTAAATAAATTCTCCAGATCATAAATTTAAGTTTCTCCAATTTTAATATTTTATATCTCCCAAAAATAATTAAATACTAAATCCTCAAAATTACAGAGTGTTACATACCATCGTCCGCTTCTCTCTCAACCTTATCATTCAGAAAATACGGACTAAGCAAGTTTCCGACCCGCAACAATACGCCTACCCCACTATGGTCATGCCATTGCGCAAGGGTGAATTCATTGCAAGGATTTCCCCAAATCACCATTGGCCGCGCGATTCATTTCCCATGGGGAACCTAGATGAGCGGGCCTGCTTAGCATTTCTCATTATTTGTGGGTCGATTTTTCAAACTTTCGTAAATTCCGCCCTCCACACCCGCCAATCCAAATTCCTTTTCCATCTTCTTGACGAGGGCACCACTATCCACCTCGCCCGCACTTTCAATAAGGAAATCATCCATGTCGCGTACGATCGAACCGATAAAGTTTCTCTTCTCTATGGTTGCTTCATCACTTTCATCCTTAAGGATGCAGGCATTGAAGCACCACCAACGTAGCCTCACCTACAAAAGCCTATTGGCGCTTCCTCCCTCATAAGGACCGCTCGCCAAATGCGGTTCGTACATCCTCACGAAATGACAACTCACGTGGAAGAGGACATTTTAATGGGTTAGGGGGGAAGAAGAGTATGTCGAGGAGGAGGATTTCGACTACGAGCAGAAGTCGGAGGACATAAGCCGTCGCATTGACGCGCTCGAAGCGCAGTTAGACGGGTTTGTTAATGAGTATCTAGAGGACCGCCATGCCTACTGTCGCGATACTAGTATAACGGTCCGCCTCCAAACGAAAATGTATCGGCATCAAATGGGTCCCAATTCGCAATCGCCTTCGTACTACTATGACCCGTATGATCTAAATTCCCCCGGGTCCTCACATTGGTGTTTCGGAGTTTCTTTTCATAGTTCTTTTAATTTTCACTGTTTATCTTTTTAAGAACAATGTATGCCTATCCTTTTATTTCGCATTGTAATCGTGTCGGTTGTTGGTAATACAAATTCTGCATTTTGTTTATTTGCTCTCTTTTACGCACCTTTCTTTTTTTAAGATTTTAGTCCTTTTTGCATAAGGACATTGCAAAGTCTAAGTTAGGGGGTATATGTGCGTTTCTAAAGTTTCACCAATTGCAAAATGCCAAAAAGTTCAAAAAAATAGAAAATTTCAAAATTTTCGCAAAAAAAATAATTTTTTTTAAAAAGGACAAAAATATTTTTCTTCAAAATAAATAAAAATTGGAATTTAAAAGCTTCAAAAATATCCTAAAATTTTATTTGAAGTCTCAAATTATAAAAATCAAATGCACAAAGCCGAAATTGACAAAAAATAAAAATTGAGCAAGAATTGACGACTTTACGAATAAGTGTGGAGATTAATTGAACTCGTGAGATTTCGAGCCTATAATTTTTATGAGTAATTAAATCAATTCGAGTTAAAATTAACTCAAAGTTCAATTTTCTTTAAATAAGTCGTTGAAGATCTCTATTCCTTTGTTTTGATCGGTTGTGAAAAACGAGTGAGATGTTATCTTGAAAAATGCGCTAAAAATATCTCAAAATCAAATGAATCTCAAGATGCATATGGTAAAATAATTAGTAATTCGGATAAATAATGTAAGGCATCGTTTGTTACCCAAAAATATGACCTGCAAAAAGTTGTGAAAAATTATCCCTTTTTGCAAACCCAATTGAGCCGAATAAAATTCTCAATTCGTTTGATTAACCCTAAAAGCCCATAAAGCCCGGAGCTGTGAAAATCCAAAACGTCATCAATAAAGTCCAAAAAGTGCGATAAAAATGGGCAATAAAAGAAAAATGCTCAAACAAAAATAGCAAGAAAAAAATAAAAAATAAAAGTAGAAAAAAAAAAAGCAAATGTCCGAAAAAGTGCCAGGGGACATCATAAGCAAAGTTTTCTAACTCCGAAATTTCCCAAAATTCTTATTTTACCCAATACACCTTACAACCCGAGAAAGTCCTAACCGAGTTCGAATAACGACATTAATCACCGTGTGGAGATCCTATGACACGAAAATATAATAAGAGAGATTAATTGGTGTGAATAAGAGGCAACGTTTCCCGTTTTCCAATGACCGTAATCCAATGATGAGATATATTCACCTCAAACGTTATTTTTTTCTATTTGTATGTGTGAAGTCGTTTTTCATTATATTTAATATTTATATTACGCATACCAAGAGAACTATCCACATTTCGAGTGATTCGTTTGTGAGAACATCCTGTGAGAATTGAATTAAAATGAATTTTCGAAAAAGTAATGTAGTGATTAATTAGTGGAAGTCAGCGGTCTAATTCTCGGCTTCGCACACACAGAAAATTGAGACTATTGAATATGAATTTATGGTGACTATTTATAGGAGTTTAAATTATACAAATTTTAAGTATTTTTATCTTTCTTTGAGTCGAAAACCAAATTTAGTAGGTATATTCACTGCAAACCCTCACGAGCCACCACTCATCCTACTAGGGCAACTTAGGGGTTTAAGGGCTTATTGCATAAGCTAAATGCAATCGCTCGTTTGCAAAAAAGACATTATATCCCAATAAAATATTTTTCAACTGTTTGGACCATGTTATGATTCTTTTACATTGCTCGAGATGATCAAAGTTCTAAGTTAGGGGGATTTCATTAGGCATAAATTCTTCGTATTTATCCCCATATTTTAGCTACTTTTGTTATCCCGTACGATGTTAATTCGGTGACTTTATCTCATATCTCTTCCTACAAGTACATTGTGTTTCATGTATTTCTCTTATATTTTACAGGTATTTTATGCATGTGAAAACAAGAGAGAGACCGGAATGAGAGCCGAAAAACAAAGAAGGAAAGTCAAGGGAAAATCCATAATTGTACACCCAGAGTCTGATTACGGAATCTAAGAGAATTCAAATTTATCGATTTCACGAGTACATAAGATGAAAAGACAACCACATCTGAGCTACGGTTAAAAATATATAAGCTTGAGAAGATTAGAAGAATCAATTAGGAAAAACTAAGAAAGTCTGAAGACAGAACTGGTTCAGTTCTCGAAGTAGAACTGATTCGATCTGCACAAAACGTTGGACACACAGGAAAAGCGAACTGATTCGGTTCCAAAGTAAACTCGGCTCGATTCTCTGTTACACGAAAATTATAAATTAGTCCCCATTATTTTGGAGAGTTTATTTTGTTTTGTTTTAAACACATGTAAAAATGTGAATAACTATTAATTCATTATTATAGGAGTAAGGGAGACAATTTTTAACCTAGTTTTGAGAGAAAGAAGGAGGCAAGAAACCTTAAAGCAATATTTATCAAGAATAACATCAAATTATTCATTATTTCATGTGGTGTTCTTCAATATAAGTATTTCTTTCTATTGCTTTCAAGATTTGTCTTAATTTATATCATTTTTCCTTACTTTATTACTGGAATTGATTTATGCATATTTACAACCAATATTTACGAAGTAATGAATTCATGCAATGTAGAACCCATGTTAAATTGTAACTGCTCCATGTCCGTCTAAGTTAATAGAGGGTTGGGGTACATGAACCCAACCTAGGTGTTACAAATGGATTTAAAAGTGGATAAAATCTAATTAACAATTCAGAGGCTTAAAATATTATTGAAACATACATTGTAGGTCTTTTAATTTCGTTTGCCCTAGGTAACCGGAATGTTTAAGAATATGATACACAATTTGATAATTTATCATTCCCGTTAAATATGATTTTTGATTTGATATTTTGAGCAGTGAAATCCGCATATGTCAAACGCTTAGAAAGTATTTAATGTTTCTTTGAATCGATAATTAGGTTTTTGAAGGTTTTATGTCCTAAGTAATTACCAACAGTGCGGGGGAGTGTACTCCAACTCCATTTTATCAAATAGATTTAAAATCAAATAGTTATTCTTGCATGCACATCTAGTTCCCAATTTTGATTAATTTGCATTAGTTGACAGAAAATTCCAAAAAGCAATCATTTTTTTCTTTCTTTCTCTGAGTCAACCGAAAGGTAATTCGTCTTTCCTACTCATCGTCACGTCTTCAAGTACTATTCCCTGTCTTCGATCCCCGACTTTCTAGGATTATTTCTTATGGGATCGGCTTACACTTGAGCCGATATAAGCACGCACTAGAGACACTTTTTGAGTCACGTCACTCGTTTATCAAAAGTTTTGGCCTATACTCTTACAAACGCATGCCATTTGATTTCAAGAACGTAAGAGATACATATCAGCAATTGGCAACCAAAATGTTCAAGGAACAACTACGAGACACCATCGATGTGTGCATAGAAGACATGCTCGTCTAAATCAAGTATAAAGCTAAATACCTAAAGGATTTGGCACAGACTTTTGAGATCCTCAAATACTATAGGACGAAGTTAAACGCCGATAAATATTTTTTTAGATTTCAATCTCGAAAGTTCCTTAGGTACTCGGTCAATAAAATGGGGATTAAGTCCAATCGCGATCAGATTGCGACGATCAACAATGTTAATCCGCCAAATTCATTCCACGATATTCAAAAGTTAACGGGAATGCTAACAGCTCTCAATAGATTCATCTTCAAATTGTCCCAGAGGTGCTGATCATTTTTTCAGCTGTTGAAAAAGAAATGGGATTAATTTAGAATGAGGGATGCTTAAAGGCTCTTGATGAAATCAAATCCTTCCCAATCTAACATCCTCTTCATTTAATCCCAAATTCAAGGGACATAATTTATCTTTATCTTGTGATATCCGATCACACAATCATCTAGGTCTTAATGTGCGAGAAAAGCTCTTATTTACTATATTAGCAAGACACTACTTGACTCTAAGGAACCCTACCTTCCACTTAATAAATAGCTTCGCAAAAAATAAAACATTATTTTGAAGGCCATTCAGTCATAGTTATCGCCTATTCCCTACTCAAAGTAGTCCTCAGAAAAGCCGACCTATCTGAACAGATGTCGAAATAGTCAGTGGAACTTGGAAGATTTGATATCCACTATCAACCAAGGATCGCGATAAAAGGCCAAGTGGTAGTAGACTTTAATGTCGACTTCACAGGAGAAAAAGGGACCAGCGACAATGACTTCACCGACCAGTCAATCAACCAAGAGTTTAACCAATTTAAAAATTAGACTCTCTATGTAGACGATGCCAATAATTCAAGAGGGGTAGGTGTGGGAGTTGGACTCATTTCTCCTAAGAAGACTATGATCGAATATGGGATCAAAATTGGCTTTAAAGTATCCAAGAGCAAAACCGAATACCAAGCCCTTATCAATTGGTTTCACAAAGCCTTCTTTTTAGGCACGAGCCACCTAGACATCCATTGCAACTCAAGGCTAGTATCCAAATAAGTGTCATGAAATTACAGTGCTAAAAATGAGCAAATGTCAACACATTTACAAGTCTCTGAAGACTTAGTTGTTAAGTTCGAAAGGGTTCAAATTTTATAATTCCCCCGTGGGAACAATCGCCACGCCGATGCTTTAGCCATTTTGGTGTCAGCAATAGACTTTGATCTTAAAAATGTCACTGAGGGGGAATTCCTCGCTCAGCCCTGTATTGCAAAACCTAAGGTCACTGAACAAGTCCTCGTCGTTTAAAAAGCTCCAAGATGGATGGATCTGACCAAAACATATTTTTAAGAAGTTATCCTTCCAGACGACAAGAAATAAGCCCATTAAATGAGGATAAAAGTTGCCCATTTCTACTTATCACCTGAAGGCAAACTCAATAGAAGCTCTTTTATTGACCCTTACCTTCAATGTGTGAACCCTAATGATGTCGACTAGGTCCTATACGAGCTTCATATCGGTATGGGTCGAATCCATTAGGGGGAAAACCCCTGGCTTTTATAGCAATCAAGGAAGGTTACTAGTGGAAGTACATACAAAAAGATGTAGTATTTTACGTAGAAGATGCGAGAAGTGTCAAAAGTTATCGCCTATGATCCATCAGTTGGCCAGTGACTTAAAATCATTAATTGGACAATGATCGTCCGCTTAGTGGGTTAAGACATCGTGGGCCTACTACCCACAACACCGAGAAATTACAAGTATCTCCTGGTCGACACATACTTTTTTATAAAGTGGATTGAAGCAAAACCATTGGCAAACCTTAGAGATACTAATATGATCAGATTTATCTAATGGAACATCGTGACTCATTTTGGCATACTAAGAACAATTATAACAGGGAATAGAACGCAATTCAAAAGTAGTCCATTCCAAAACTATTGTGACAATCATAGCATTAAGCACCACTTTAGCTCGGCAGCCTACCTTAAAAGCAATGCGCAGGACGAGGCTTCTAACAAGACAATGATCGACGACATGAAAATGAGATTGGAGAAGGTAGAAGGTGCTTAGGTGGATGAACTTCCCATGTACTTTGGTCATACCGTACTATGCCCAAATAATCGACTCGGGAAATACCATTTGCTTTAGCCTATGGAATAGAAGCCATTACCCCACTGAAAGTAGGCCTGCCAACCATAAAGATCACAATTGTCGACCAAAACTTAAATGAATTGATCATAAGTCTGATCTTAACTTAGCCGATGAATGAAAGGAACAAGACTTAATCAAGTTAGATTCCTAGAAAAATAGTTAACAAAGCAATACAACAAATATGTCAACCCAAGAAGGTTTCAATTCGGAGATTACATCCTCGGGAAAGTGCTCGACAGTTATAAAAAGGCTTCAAATGGAAATTATGTTCCAACTGGGAAGGACCATTCAAAATCATTAGAGACGATCTACGAGGAGCATGCCATTTGAAAATAATAAAGGGCAGGGGGATCTCGAGGGCCTGGAATGCGATAAATCTTAGGAAATTTTATTTTTAGCAAGTTCACCCCCAATTTATTTCTCACAAGTTCATCCCCTCAAATCTCAGCTCTATTAGTTGTGTTGCCTGTAATACTTTAAGATCAATTAATATTACTAAATTCATTATCGTTCCATCATTGTTCCAAATGGCGGACCAATTCTTTTTATTTAAGAATCATTATTATATTAGATCAATGTTTGTCCATTGGCATAAATTCCTTCGTATGATCGCACTTAATCAAAACCTCAAAGTTACATGTTTTTGTTATAAAAAAATCTGAAAGCATCAAGAATTTTCCAGACAAGCTAAATACCTAGGGGGATCCCTAGGCACTAAGCGTCCTAACTTTGGTCGTCTAAAAATCCTAAGCAAGTTGACGACCCTATAACCAGGTGCATTTTCACCACAGTTTGGCCTAGGCCTAAGGTTGTGTGACAACACAATCTAAAAGGCAAGACATGTAATAATAACATGCTCAGCATAAGAGATGGAAAAATGCAAAACGTGGAGTTAACCAAGAATTATACAAAGCAATCATTTTACAAAAAGATTATATATAAGTAGAATTATAAAATAAAGCTTTAGCACAAAGCATTCATCCTCGATGAGTTATCATCTTGGCAACTGCAACTCTTCATATATCATCGGGATTTGGCCTAAACTTGTCGTCATTGTCATATATCTATTAAGTAATATTTTTCCAACTGGAGGGTAATAATGTCAAAAGGGATCCATCTGTCATCACTTCCAAATAGAGAATTATTGTAAGCAGGTCATTCCATTTAGTACTAGTACCAAAGCTCAGAGTCTTTGGGGACCTTCATGATAGCTAGGGATTTCATCCAACCATACTTATACGATACTTATTTGGATCCATCCATCTCAAGGGACAACTACCCATATGTCATCATAACCAATGGCCAAACTGCGTGAGGACCCTTTCTAAAGAGATACTTTAACTTCATTATGCCGCGAACAAGACCCAGCTTCATTGCACCATCTCTTTTTGTGTCATCCTTATCTTTACTGAGCTTCTCCCGTAGAGAAATATTTTGTTTTTCAATAGCTCTGCAACGTTGCTTACATCCCGAGCGTCACTCTTTAATTTGCATGAGAAATAACACTGTTCATTGAAATCACTTGTCATTTTTTAAAGAGCTTACCGAATAGAGAAAAAAGTACCACGAACCTAGCTACTCGCTTCTCGATCAAGTAATAGATCTTGATTATCAGTCCCTGAAGAAGGGTCAACCCACACAGTCTTATTTTCAAGCTAGAAAAATAAAAAAAAATAATTCATGCATAAATGAAATAATTTTAAACACTAGAGGATTTTCATTAGATCAAAGAAGTGAACAAGCACTTACAAACACTTAAAAACATAAGAATGCCATAATTTTTAGGAGCTAAGTTAATCATAACTAGCTTTGACCCTCTTTTTCCAACACCAACTCTTGAGGGTTGTGGGCTTTAACTTAATCAGTATCCGACATTTATTGATCGATCATAACCACTTCCCAACTGCTTCCTGATGTCATGTCTCCTTCTTCCCACTTTGGTGGAGAACCTGGAGCATGCTCCCAAAATAGCTCGAATTTTTAAGGGACATTATTCTTTATTAAGGTCGCATCCCAACCTATCTTGAAATTAGACTTTCTAATGAAAGCCAAATATTTCTCTACTTGGGTAAAGACCTCCACATACCCGTGATCAAAGGCCACATCCTTGACCACTGCTATGACATGGGGATGATTGACAGTAGCCTTTTTTACCGTATCATGCTCTGTCCTCAACTTAACAAGCCCTGTCTTTAAGTTGGCAACCTCCAAGTTGGTGAACCTCTTCTCGGCGTCATATGCTTGTTCCGTAGCAATCAAAGGCAATTGAGACCTATCTAATGCCTTCGCCAGGTTATTGTTTGTCTTAAGCTGTTTGGCACCTCTATTGAGTATGGCAACAAAGTTTGTCATAAACTGCAATGATAGGACCCCAAGTCAATGTAGTGACCAGAATAATAAATAATTGAATCAATATCTATTAAACTTACCAGAGATAACACATGCGCGATGTGTGAATAAAGTTGATCTGAGATCAGTCTGTCAAATTGCTCTCGGTCTAGCACCGGAGCACCCCCCTTAGTAGACCAGGGGATAAACATAGGTTCTTATCACTTACATGGTCTGGTGGACCTTCCCCACTTCGGGGCATCCACCTTATAAGTGGGAACAATAATTAAAAAAAGAGGGAATGGTTTTATCCTTCTTCAATTTCTCACTTTCCAAAACATTTATGAGAGTAACAAGCTCGAAGAGACCTCCTCCCTCCCTCCTTTTGAGGACCTTTGCCTTTGAGGAGGTCGAGAGGTCAAAATCATCCATAAGTGTAAGGTTTATTTTTCTCAGAGCCATGTCCTTTTCGTCGACAGTATGGATGGTATTCACGTCTATAGGATCAAAAGAGGACGAGATGGAGGCTCTAAAGTATCCCTCACTTGTAGAAGGGATTAGTATCTTGGGGATGGAATACACGAGCCTAGTTGTGAAGCTCGACGTGGAGTTAGTACACTCAAGCACAAAGGACGCTGACCTAGGGTTCTGTGCACCTAGAACCAAAGGCCTCCTTAACTTCCAAACTTTGATAAGCTCCTTATTGTTAAAACGAGAAGGCTCATTCCTATTTGATCCACTTGAATAAAAAAAATAAGAAAATAAATTTTAGTATCTATTTCAGCCAATTATCAGCCACCAATAATATGATTTAATGAAAAATTATTATCAACCTATTTTCCACCCTCGGTAGGTTACAAAAACCTTTTATATGGTTAATCACCCTTAGAAATGAGTGAATATTGCCATTTTCTAGCAATAAATCCCAATATCCCTTGTTATAATTAGGAAAATTGACAACTAAAACCCTATCGGGTTTTTTTACCTTCAAATAAAAGACGTTGTCAGTCCTCTTTGACCACGAATAGCATTATCTCAGTTTTGGAATCCCTATTTAGGTTTTATACAGTTCATTTATTCTGTGAACGCCATTTATGATCATCTATGTGTTTTAAAAACATTGGGCAAGAACCACCGGGAAGAATTCGCCAAACTCCAAGAAGAGTTGATTGGGGGGAACATTATACCCCCCTAAGCCACAAATATAGTGTGAATCCAGTGACCTCCTTCGACGTAATAGTAATCGATCGGTATACATGTACACTCTATAGTGACCCCGTTGGAGATTGAGCAATTATTCCTAAACTCCCCCAAATATATATCATTCACGATGTAAACCATATTTTCTCAAGCATATAGGGAAAAAACAATAGAAATTAAGAAATCTAGAAGGCCTTTGTAAGAAAAACTGAGTGAAAGAGAACAAAAATTATAAGTAAAGGAATTTGTAGGAACTACCGGTACTTTGAATGGTCGAAGTGATGGAAGAAAATGTCAGTTGAAAGATTTTGATAGATTAGTTTAAATTTTGAGGTATCTCATCCTTCAAAAACAAAACCCAAGGCCATAAATTGGAAAAGACGTTTTGATTTTTAATAGAGGAACTTTTACCAACGTACCCCCAACTAACATGGTAAATTATAAGAATGCCCTTCAAGGTGAGAAAACCCCTCATCTAAGAAGTTTTTCTAAGAGTAGAAAGTCACCATCCTAAATTGTGACCAACCACGTTGATCGACCAATAACTCCTCGACCTCTCCACCCCTTTCAAGCTGTAAAGGTTCAAGGGAAATTATGGGGGACTGACCTAGAATGATTGGGTAAAATATCCCAGCTCAAGATAATAACAAACAAGATTTCCATCCACGTGAATCTCTGGGAAAGAAGAGTACCATCAACCAGTGACTTCATCAACAAGATGGAAGTCGTTCACAGTACCATCTCTTCCTCCCCTATAAATGTAACCATTACTCTAGGGAAATGGGGCATGTAATTCTTGTTATAGAAATTGAGAAATAAGAAAGGAAAAATACCTGGTACGTAGGCCATTGTCAAACCACGTAAATATTTATGTTGTGTAACTGGTTTTATTCTGTTTGGTATTAATTATTTGGGATTATTTATTGTGGGATAATTGCACCCACAATATGTTAGAGCATTATTTTGCATGTACATAAGTTTCCCCCTTATAAATGTTAATTGTTGAAATTGAATGTGAAATGATAGTTGTAATCTCCCAAATACTATCAGAAAATGATATTTTTAAGTAAGGATGAACCATTATAATCATCCTACACCATATCTGGGGAATACTAGGGGATAGGACTTCGTTTGTAGAAGGAAAAATGGTGATTTTACATTCTAGATCTGTATCAGGTTGGAGATAGAATCGATTTGGAAGTTTCAGTTTCGTGCCCCATGCGAACGGCCTGGTTTTGTACCCGTGTGAACGGATCCGTGCGCACAACTGATAGTTATTGTTTGTACAGTACCAATAAAGTGGTGAAAACTCTTGCTAAATGCTAAGGGCCTGTATAGTAATTATAAATATGCACTTTTACTCGATGAACTCTCCCGATATAGGAAACGGTGGGGGATTCTAATATTTGATTATTGGAAATGCATAACACATAGGATGTGACACTGTTAGTACACACTTTATTGACCTTATGCTTAAGGGGGAAGGGTAATTATTAATGGTTGAAAGAACTATTTAGATACTTTTAGACAAAACGTTGTGGTCCTAATATTAATTTACAAACAATGTGGTGGGGCTCAACTCCGAGCCATAGGTTTGTTATACTCGACATAAATGAGTAAATAATTGTACTGGTATAGTTTTAAGTATAGAAACTTATATAACCATTCATAATTAAATATGTGAATTTCTACAACATTTAACCTAATAACTATAAACACTACTTGAGTGCGTAGCTATTATCTTATTGTGTTGGGCCTGAGCCGTCGGGTTGTTGCAGGTGCTTCAGAGTACCATACCTAGTTTCTTACTCGAGTACACTGCTGTCCTTTCCATTCGCCACTAAAATTTGAAGATGTAGGGTTTACACCTACCTTTAGTTTTATTTCATGTGCATTGAGTGATGAGATATATCTAGTGGTTGTATTCAGCTTTGTAGAGATTCTTTTTTTATTAAGTATTGGCAAACCATTGTAAATGTAATTGACTTATATATATCAAAGTCAGAATTTTTCTCATATCCCGCTTTATATTATTTTGACTCCGGTCTTTGTTTCTTGTTACATACTAAAGATGACAATAAATTGTTTAGACGACCTTAATTATTTTTAATAAATAGATTTGATCAACCTAATTATTAAAAATATACTAGGTATCACATATCCTATGCTGATTGCCTTCGAACCATATACAGCATTGTTGATTCAGCACACGTGTGAGATTTTAACTATGAACAACTTTGAAGAATATCCTTTAAATTAAATAAGTATTCATTTAGCATATATGGATTTGCACACATGCGCATTTCAATGTGTTGAGAGCTTATTGAAATATCTTTTCCAAAAATGAGTAAAATATTTAAACCGTGGGGCAATACTTTAAAGCCCCACCACACAAGTTGAATTTTGGCTCGAATGCACAAGTGTGCACACATTGCTAAAAATAAATTGTGCACGCAGTTTAAAAAGCATTGATAGAATTGGACACGTGGCTTAATGTAAAACTGACCCCCGCGATTTCATCTTACTTGCAAGATTTGATGACTTGGTATGACTAATTGGGCTTAGGACTTATTGACGTGGACTGTAAGCCAAATTTGGGTAACTTCGTGGCCTTCGTGCTCGTCGAACCAAATTTCTTTAAAGCACAATGTCTGGACCGAAGAAATTAGAGGTCATTCAAACAAGGGGTTTATCTCGTTCTAACGAGATGTTCGAACGACGTTATAACGAGATGTTAGAATGAAAGTTCTAAGAGTTTGGGCCTAATTCATTCTTCGCGTGTGCTGACATCTCGTTAAAACACCTCGTTGGAAGGATCGTTCGAACGAGTGAGCAATCTCTTTAGAACGACGCTCAGGGTCGTTCGAACAACCAGAGCTGAGTTTGAAAATCTTGTATATTTTATTGTGTTGTCACGACGTGGGTTATTGGATTTGATAATGTGCCGAATTCTCAGTGGCCCGGATCAAATGTGGGATAAAAAACTATATTACCCTTGGACTAAAGGTTTAAATGTAAGGGCATTTAGGGAATTTAATCACTTAGGGTTTTTGGAAGTATATAATGTATTTTGGGCTCATTTGGGAGAAGCAAATCAGATTTCCTCTCACTCTCTCTCTCTCTCTCTCTCTCTCTCGAGTTCTTAAGAGCTTCTCCTCCAACACACACTACAAACCACCCTACACCACTATCCCTCCACCGTGTGACACCATATTCAAGCCTTATCCACCTATTTTCACCGTGGTTGAGCAAAGCTATGAAATTTGGAAATGTTGTTGAGGGTTTTTCAGGAAGAAGAGTAGAAGGTTAATAAAGTTTTATGGAAGGGTTTGCCTGGAGCTTTCATGGAGGCAAACTTTGTGGAGCTAGGCAACCTCTTTAAGTTAACCTTAGGAGGTGGAAGATTTACATCTTCTTCCTACCATTTTTGGAGCTTATTTGAGGTGTAAAAAACTCCACTCTTTAAGTTAAGACTCCATTACTCTATATTTGGTCACGTAGTTAGAGTTTGTGAGAGTAGGGTGCATATATGATTTAAGAATGTTATTTCTTATGATTTGTGAAAATAGGTTTACAAAATATCCAATGGTTTTGAGAAAAAAATAATTTATTTTAAGAAAACTTAGTGTTTAAATATTTTTATGGAATAAAAATGTTGAAGGAATGTTTATCTTGTTAAAGACAATTTATAAACAAATGTTTTAAATTTTTTTTGTGAAATATTGGGATTTTTATATAAGGAACATTTATTCAAGTTTTAAAGAAACAAAAAAAATGGCTTTTGCCTTAAAAAGTATGTTTTTGCAAACTTTATGAAATTTATGGAACAAATCATATGTTAGACCCATTTAATAGAATTTTTGGACTTAAAATCCATATTCTCATGTATATAAGCTTGTAGTATTTTAACGATGAACATATAAACTAATTTAATGAGGGTTCTAAAGGATTTAAACATGAAATATAGAAAATAGAAATTTCATTCTTTAAAGTGTGTTAAAGGGGTAAAATGTTATTGATGGATTTTTAAGACTTCATGTGGAAATAAAATGGAAAATGGCGTTTTCTTGTGAAGTGGTCTAAAAAGACGAAAGAATGGAGTTTTCTTTGTAAAGAAAGTAATGAAATAAAGAGATTTAAAACTTGAGAAGTATGTTACTCCAGGGTGTTCAATACGTGTTAATGAGTTAAAAACACTTACGAAGTTAGTGTGGGTAACTTAATGATGTTTTGGGAAATAACTCTTTTGAAAAGAAAGGAAATGACAAGTTAAATAAATGGGTAAAATGGTATTATTACGTAAAGTGGAACATTTTTATGAAATAAAAAAGTTGGAAAAGGTGTTACATAAAATGGTTCTCAATGAACATGATTTTTGGGATAAAATCAATGCAAGAGTATAAAGGACAAGAAATGATGATTTTTAAAGTGTAACACAAGCTGGGGTGAAACCCCGGGTTTTGGCTTCGGCCGGTAAAGGAAAAGTGGATTAATGTGGATGTTTTAAAAGTGTTAAAACACATTAATAGGGACTTGTATGACACCGATATAAATAATGAGGGCTCATAGCCCTTGGGTAAAAGACCCAAAATCACAGGTCAGAGCATATGGTAGCATAATCAGCGGTGTGGAGCCCCTTAAAGTATTCGAATATTGGGAGATTCCGAGAAAAAGATAACGAAAAGTGGAATATGTTAAGAAATGGATTGTGTAGTGAATATAAGAAAATACAACCTCACTTAAATGAATTAATAAATGTTCCAGTAAGGGATAAAGTGGACAAGTAAAGTGTGAAAATTAATAAATGTCCATAAAGTAAAGGGATGGTAAAGTGAAGTGACTAAATGTGTAGTTAAGAAAACTAAAGATGTTTAACCCGTCATGAACACAAGAGTGTGTTTATGAAATGTTTTCAAAGAAAAATAAGTATTTTGTAACATGCTGCTTGCGTGTGTTGAAGGGTGAATTTCAATGAAAATACTCACGTAAAATTTGTCACGAGTAATAAGGAAATTTTGATTAAAGAAAATACTTTCCATGAACAAAGAGTATTTGTTTAAAGTATTTAACCAGATGCCTTAAATCAAGAAATAAATGTTAAGCCAAGTAAAAGAGGTTTTTTATGAGATTAAAGCAAAATAATCGAAATTACTAACGTTTTTGGAATAAAAATAGTTTTATGCATTAAAACATATATATACGTGTGTGTGTGTGTGTGTGTGTGTGTACAAAATGTAGTTCAGCGTGCACGTAGATATAACGTGTTAGAGTCTCATACTGCCGTTCTATTCTATATTGCATTGTTGTGTTTCCCCACTCGGTATTCGGCTAATTCCATCGCCTCTGTTACGACAGGTTGAGTGCGGTTCCATATTTTAAGAGCGTTGTACAGGTAAGTGTCCTTTTTTATTTCACGTTAGTAGCTATGTATGCTTAGATTTTTGGGATGTTTCCCATGAGTTCCTCACATAGTTTGATTTAAATTGGAATTGCATGCTAAACAAGTGAAATATTAATTAAATAAAACTGGAATAGTAATATTATATATGTTGTTTCATTGATGTAGACACCACATTCTAGGACACTCCTAAGTCTCTCCTTAGGCCCCTAGCACCTCCCCATTCACCATAAACCCTAGGTCGTACTCTGAATATCGATCTAGAGGCCACCGAGCGCTCCCGAGCCCCGTTTGATTCCGGTCAACTTCATCGTCAGAGAAAAATCTCAATGAATATTCAAAGGGATCTGAATGCCCTATCCAATAGTCCATCCTGTGCAAGAATAGGCATTACGGTACAGGCGAATAGTCCATTTTACTATCAAAAACCCAATAAAGAGGCCATCGGGAGCTCCCGAGCCCCGATTTGACCCTGATCAACTTCATCATCATGGAGAAATCTCAATGAATCTTCAAAGGTACTTGAATCCACTTTAAAATGGTCTACCCCACACACGAAATGGCATAATGGTTCAGACAAACATATTATTTTCCCTCGAAAACTGAGCAGGAGGCCACCGGGAGCTCCCGGGCTCTATTTGATCAAAGTCAACTCTTCAGCTCTAATGAGACTAAGTGAATCTTCTAAGAGAACTAAATACCCTTTCTAATAGTTCATCTCGTGTGTGAATCAGCCTTACGATCTAAACGAACAACCCGTTTTACTCCGAAGGGTCACCGGGTGCTTCCAGGCACCATTTGAAAAAAGTTAACTCTCTGAACCAAAAGAAGCTCTTTGGAACATCGAAGTGTCTCGCATAACTTTTTCAACGGTCCATTCCCCCCACGATTTGAATTTATGATTCGAATGAATGATTCATCGTCGTCCGACGATCTCCCATTCAAAGGACCGATGGACGCTTCCGAGCTCCATTTGATCCAAAGTAAAATCCCAGACTCGGGAATAGCCCAAAGGGTTCACAAAGGTCTATGAATAACCTTTCCAGCGGTCGGCCTCGTGCATGATTTGGACTTACGGATTACGTTTTACGACATTTTTTTGGAAAATCTGCACGAAACTGCCTATTGGCAAACCCTTTTCCTTACCAATCGGTAGTGTGTCTAAGGTTAACTGCCTATAGGCAGGTCAAGGACAATGCCGAACGACAGTACTTTGACCCTATATAATTAGAGCATGAGCTCACTTCAAAATGCACATAAAAAACATCCCTCTGAGTGACCTCAACAACATTCTCTCGAAGTCAGCGAAGGTTTCCTCAATTGAAACCTCTCCTCACCTTCCATTTCCATCCCTTTCACACCCAACTTAGAAAAATCCCTCACCTTACCTTTCCTTCTACCACCTTCACCCACTTGCAAGGGCAGCCCTTCAACCATCAAGATTAATCTCCAAGTTTCTAAAGAAGGTCCAAACATTCTTATCCCTCTTTAAATTTCTATATCTTCACATAAGTTATTTAAATTCTTACTTTAGCTTTTCATCTTTATTAAATCACACATATTAGTATCCAATCCTTTATTAGTAGTATTGCACTAATATATTTTCTATAAACAACCCAAAAATAATAAAAAAGAGGGTTTCGGTTATAAATTCCAAACGGAATTCTTCACTGTAAGGATAAATTTTCAATCGAGTCAATTTATAGTATTGGCCTAATTCCGAAAAAAACGTTTTAAGTCATAGGATAAAATGTCTTGTGTATCCATCCAAACCTATGAAGAGTTTTTTGAAGACATAGCAGCCAGATTTGTAAAGCTTCATAATTTTTGAGTTTCCAGTGCCTCGTTTCTACGTCATCAAGTTGAGGATTCCATAGTCTCCAAAGGTATGAATGCAATTTTATATATGTAGGAGACTTTGAATATTTTATGGGTTTAATTTTAATTTAAAATGATTTTTACTTTTCAGAATTATTTTAAAACTTTGGATAAAAGTTTTTGGACTTAAAATTGAAAATCTGGAATTTTTATTTTTTGGTTCGAAATGTCGTTCGAACGAGATTTCGAACGTGATTGCCATTTGTTCTCTGTTTTTTCGTTAGAAGCTTCGTTATAACGAACTCGTTCGAACGAGTTTTTCCAATGAGATTTTGGATTATTTTTCCTTTGAAATCTCGTTCGAATGATGTCGTCCGAACGACCTGGGAAAGTCGTTTGAACGACCATGTGCAGGAAATCTTATTTTTGGCAGTTTTTTAGAATCCACCCACTAACCCACTTTTTGTACCTGCTTTTAACCATTTTCGTGGGAACTTTTGGGAGTTTTTCACCCACTTTGAGAGCACATCCTTCCATACAAAAAGTTCCCTTTTGTGTTTTGATGTCTAAATGATTTGATTTCGTAAAAACTCATAAACACCCATATGTTTCAGTTTTAATTCCAAGTTCTTTATATATATATATATATATATATATATATATATATATATATATATATATATATATATTTGCTTGGAGTATTTGGCACCATTGGTTCATCTCTACCACAAAAAGGAGAAGTTTGGATTTTATTCTCTACCCACAAAGGAGAGTAATTTTTTGTTACGGTGTACTCATTCGAAGAAAGGCTTCACGTGAGGGTGACGGAGACCAAAAGCCTCATCGATGGATTTCGAGACCGTGGAGGAGTTCATGATTATCGACTAGGCGGACGTAGTTACAAGAAGACACGTCAAGGCTTGGACGTAATCGAGCCGAGGAAGTAAGTCATCTGCCTTGTAATAATAAATCCATACTTAGTGGACTTAAGGCTAGGGTCGTTCGAGGTTTTTCCCATTTGGATTCTCCTCGTACATCATCATGTAGTGTGATTGGTTTATCTTTATCTTGCAAAAATCACTTAGAACGCATGCTTAGGATAATTCAAGATAAAATTGGTTTAATTATCACGCTAATATAATTTGGTGCTTAAAATTAGTTTGGGTGAAGCTTAAATTAATTTAATTCAAGTCAAGATAATTTTAATTTGATAAAATTTCGTTTGGCCTAAATAGTAAAATGAATTAATCTTGTTAGGCAAATTTTAGGACTTGGGTTAAATTAAATTTGTTTAAGTGAATATCTATGTTGGATTAATTTTACTTCACTTTAGTTGAGTTTAATTTTAATTTAAAAGAAATTAAAATTTGAAGGTTGTATGTGTTGTGTTGAACCATCATATTCCGCATTTTAGGAAATTAATATTTAATTGAAAAGCAATTTTAGAATTTGGGGGGCTTTCATTCACCACACTTTCTCGAAACTAAAAAAAAATTCTACACACACACGCATAGTAAAACCCTCGGTCGAATTTATGGGATAAACCCCACCCTCATATCGCATGCGAACTACGTGGAATTTGATGCCTATATAGGCTACGTAAACGCCTTAGACTAAAACCCGAGACTCAAGAGTCACACCCCAAATCGAAATCCATTCTAATCATTTATTTTACAATAATTAAATCATAATATCCAACCAAATGAGATATAATTGATTTCATGATTATCATATATAACGTACACAATGGATATAATCACGTTCTCTGTACCATAACGTAATTAACATCAGAGTTATAATTAGAGGGTATACAATACAATGATTAACTATTACAATCGTCAAATCAAACCACAGTAACTCTTTATATATGATATATGAGTGAAATAAAACCATAACTGTGACAAAAGCAAAAACTCCATATCAAACCCCCGCTCTCTCTAACGGTGCAACTCTTAAAATCATCCATCATATAGTATCCTAGATGGCAATAACACGGACATGAAAGATGTTAAAATACAAACATTAAGCTATAAGCTCAGCGAAGTACTCCTTTCCTGAAGTAAAATAATAGTTCTATATCATATACTTGGATATAAAATCCAAACAATCCTGCCCATTAATGCAACCATGGAACAAAAGTTCCAACAAATCCTTGTCATAAGGCAAAATAAATCATTGGATCTTTATTAAATTCCAATCCCGAATTATAAAACATAACCAATCCAGGATATATGAATATCCAAATAAATCCTGAATACCTAAGTATTCAAACCAATCCTCTCTTAGAGCGATATTCAACTCCATTATATCATTTTCATATCAATATATATGAAACAATCAGAAGTACGTTCACCTTGCCAACTTAATGGGCTTTCCCTTTGCCTTTATCTAGCATTGGTTCGACCGATTATCATTCTCTTTCTATTATTGTTACAATATTAGTATCATCAAAAGAATGTTAATAATCCAAAGAATAACTTAAATGTAACCCAATTCATAAGCATCACATGATCCCATTCAAATCATTTATCATAATTGAAGTTCCATCTAAATTCATGTTAAGATATTTAACATGTCCAAATCATAGCCCAAAAATGTTTTAATTTCTTCTTGGTAATTCAATCCTTCTCATATTAGGTTTCTAATACAAAATATGGCACATGATTTCAAGTTTCATAGAGCAAGATAGGCTAATTTATTTATAACAAAGTAAATATGTCATATAAGATCTTCTAGTATGAAGTCAGTTTCTAAGAATTTTCATAATTTTTCTACATTAGAATTTTTTATGATTTTCCATCCATTTTCCATAGACATACTTAATAACACAAAATTAAAGTTTCATAATTTTAGAGTTCATTTTCTATGTCAAAAGCTTTATTAAACTTAGGGTATATCTAAATGCATGCAAGCAACAACTACGTACTAACTTACAACCATCACTAAGGCCTAACCACAAGGAGTTTAATTCTAATTTTCGAATATGCTATGAATATGAGAGTTTAATTTCATCTCCAATCGAAATTTCTCAATTACTGTAAGTATACAAAAAGATATAGAAGTTTGAATACACAAGGTTACAAAATAAAGTAATATAAAGGGTTTACACATTCGACTTTCTTTAAACTTATATCTATCCATACATATACACAAAGGCATGAAATTTTAGTAAATAATTTATGATTTCTATCATTTAAATCATTAATACAAAAAAATTAACAAGATTTATAGATAGAATTACCTTAGGGATTCTTTTGTAATTTTTTATGAACTTTTCTCCAATTTCTCCTCATACTTTCCTTCCTAAGCTTCACTATTCTCTCTCTTCAAGCCAAAATTCTCTCATGGGTGAATTTTCTGAAGATGGAGGTAATTATAAGGTGTTTAAGTTGACCAAACCAGTCTCCCTTTTAAACCTATCAAATTGTGACATTTTGTGATACTAAAAGATGAAATGCCACTTAAACGAATGGACAGATTTGCTCTTGTTTCATAATTTTCGTATATCTTCTTACTCAAACCTCCATTTGATATGAAATTTATTGTGTTACAAACCCAACTCATATATATAAAACTATATAGTGTTTACCTTAAGTCAATTGTTACATTATAAAGGTCTAAATAAGTTTTCAGCTTGAACAATCCTACTGAAAACTTCAAAAAAAAAATTGTTTGTACCCAATTCGATATTTCGTGATTTTTGTAGGTAGGATTAGACTAAATATAATAACCAAATATTATATATAATAATAACACATTATCCATATCACATAATTTAGGCATGATTCAAACAAAATTTATCATAATTATATCTAGGTTGTCACATCGAGTCCCCATTTCCCTATTTTATTCATATATTTATCATACTTGTGATTCATATTCGCGTCTTATCTAATACATATTATCATTTAATCATAAAGATTGATATCTCGATAAGCGCATACATCATATTTTTAATTACTATTTTGGGAACATTCCTATGGATGACCTCATTCCATCCTTATCCATGATGCGAATCGAGTGATTCTGATCTCCTTTTATATATACACGCACACACACTTCACGGAGAAATCAAGAAGAATAATAACACATGCCCATAATTGATCGAAGGGCGAGATGGGTGCCTAACACCTTCTCATTCCATAACTTAGTCCCCGAACCTCTGAACAAATTGGTTTTGCAAGAATCAGTATGTCTTTGATGTCGTTCTCTCGAGGCAGCAACAAATTTTTTTGCCTATTTTGTGCAAAATAGGTTGACGACTCAATCTCTTTACTTCACCCCAAAATCAATGATGGACGAAGGGCCCCGAGGAAGGGTGAGATACCTTTTAATCCTCTCCCCGCGCGAGCGAGCATCGGAACCCCTGCGGGAGGAAGATCAGGGATGGCCACAGTGGAAACTCTACCGGGGACTTTCTTAAAAGGGCTAAACTCTGTTTTCATGGTGTTATCACTTTCTGCTTGTGTGCATATGCACCTACCTGTATGTTCCCTTTTCTCCTCTATTACTTCTTGTATATATCTACCCCATGTTTATATCACCTCTCAGTTTTTACTTCACACACTTGTAAATATCCTCTGTGTACACCTCACACTACTTACACTTGTATATAAGGTCATTTATACCCACATGCTTCACACATCACTTAGAAAATCCATGCTTAGGCTTTACTAGCACACACCTCCACTTATCACACTTGCACATATCACATTCCACTCGTAGTTGATCTATACTCAGGCTCACTACCACACATTCACTTGTAGATATTCACATGTCACCCACTCACATGTATCTATATTTAGTATAATTTTTACACTCCATGATAGATTTACTTTTACTTGATTTTTATAGTATTTCTCTTACTCATCGTGACAAATAAAAAACTCTCCATGTAATGTATTAATTGAGATCCATGCATTTCGGCACACTACATCACCAAGAGCATTGCTATATTGACCAAAATTTGTCCCGTACTGGAGGGCCACTTTGTGATGGGTGTTGGTCCGACTGCCGCAGTTAGCCTAAGCAATATGACTATCACCTTCCATTGGCCTATTACATTCGATGTATATCTAATGGTTCCCCCCGCATTGTACCGCTTGACCAAACTCACAATGGGAGGTAAGTATATCGAATTCGCTCTCACATGTACCGTCCCCATGAGGTATATAGTGAGGAAATTCACGTACACTCAGGTGTATCACATGGCTTATCCCTATGTACCGATTGCCCTCAAAAGTAATAAGTATATCATGGAAGTAATGCCAAAGGGGGGAACCATTCCACTAACCCAAAAACTGCATACCCTCATATAGGCGTCAAACCTAGGGCACTCATATTTAGTCTGTCAGTTACTACACGAAACTCTTCCAAAATACCGAGTCGGCATGCCACCCAAACCTTAATGTAATTTCATAATTTTTCAAAACGAAACCCTATCCACGAGCCTGGCAATAAGTCAAACCATGTTTTACATATTCTTCAAACCCAATTTTCCAGGCTCGAATCCCGCCTGGCATTTCTTTTTGCATTTAGGTAAACCTAATACAAGTGAAAACGTAATAATAATAATAATAATAATAATAATAATAATAATAATAATAATAATAATAATAATAATAATAATAATAATAATAATAATAATAATAATAATAATAATAATAATAATAATAATAATGATGATGATGATGATGATGATGATGATGATGATGATGATGACGATGACGATGACGATGACGATGACGATGACGATGACGATGACGATGATAATAATAATAATAATAATAATAATAATAATAATAATCATGCTGAGATTCTTCCCTCGCCTTTTCTTCTCCCTCCTTTTATCAAAAAATACAAAAAACATTTTTTCCTCTCCTTTCCAAAAAATGTCGATACATTTTCCCTCTTTTTTAATAAAAATAATTCTTCCTCTTCTCTTTCAAAAATAAATTCGAAGTTTTTCTTCTTCTCATGTCTATCGCACTAGCTCCCTATTGGCTTCGGTCTTCTGTCGAACCGCCTTAAAGCTTCGCAAGTCCCCCTGCTTCTTCATCCGAGATTGGTATCTACCTTCACCAACTCTCCACGGAGGATGTAGGACAAGTGCCGAATGTACTATGTGATCTGATGGCAGTCCTAGTCCAACTTACCGCCGAGATTGACAACTTTCAATTTGAGGTTCATAAGATGCAGCGAAATCGGGTCTGGATTCCCAAGGAACCCGAAGTCCTCTTTCCTCGTGCCACGGGTCCACCCACACTTGAGCCTATTTGGATCACAAAAGAATATTATCACGCTCCACGTGCCCCTCTTTCCAATGGTCCATCACTAACTCATCTCCCTACGTCGAATCTTGCCCAGACCCACCAGTACTCATCGACCCTAAGCAAGAAGAGTTAAACAAGGTCAAGGAGGACCTTAATCTGTTAACCAAAAAGTTTGACTAGATTTAAATATCCGAAAACTACATTGATTACACCCATATGTCTCCTTACCCTAAAATAAGGCTGCCAGAAAAGTTCAAGATGCCTAAAATTGAGAAGTTCAGGGACAGCGGGCCCCAAATTTTTCATTTTTGAATATACCACCAAGTCATAACTTTACTTGGTACCTCTAGGGAAATAATGGACCAAATGTTTCGGCAAACTCTGAAGAAAGCTCTCTCCGTTATTTTTTGTCCCAAGAAAAATCTAGAATTCGCAATTGGGAGGATGTTGCCCAAGAATTCATATCGCGGTATAAATATAAGGAGGAGTTGGAGTTTACACGCCGTGATCTAGAAATTCTCAAGCAAAATCCTGGAGGATCCATTAGTAGCTTCATATCAAGGTGAAGAGAGAAAGCTGCCACTATGACCAACTGACCTTCCGAAGAAGAGCAAGTCAGTATTATGAAGAAAAACTTCTTGCCCCATATCCGAGCGATGATGGGAAGACAAAATTACCCACACTTCCGAGCCCTCAGAGAAGTCAGTGTGTGTAGATTGAAGAAGGAGTTTCCAAGATAAATACTGAGCCAAATAAAGTATGCGGACAGTTCACTGTCGAAAAAACACAAGAAGTCTGCTACGGTCTCAACCATTAACAACATCTCTTAGCCTGCCGCCTCTTAGGTTCCAGAAAGTCGTTCTAATCCCATCAGAAAAGAATACACCCAGCTTCACGCTCCCCTCTCTAAAGTCTACCAAGGCCTATTGAGTCAAAATCTCATCAAACCTTTGGACGCTTATCCATTACCAAATGCACTTCCTAAAAATTTCAAATCCGACGCTCATTGTGATTTTCACCAAAGTATCGTCCATAGTACTGATCAGTGCAAGCATCTCTAAAATTTAATCCAAGGTTTAATTGACCAGGGTATCATCGCCCCACCAACCAATCTTAGAACCAACACCATTCGCAATCCATTTCCAAACCATACAAAAGCCATCTTCTCAGGAAATGACCTGGAATTCGATCCATTTACCCCAACTGTGCCCAGTAAAGCACCCATCAAACCCATATTTTCACCCAAAACCCTTAAAGTTTGCCCATATTTTCTCCGACACCCTACCTATTTTGTCGACCAAGCTCTGTCGCTCCTTACGAGGGTATATATTGTCGTTCGTACCCGATCTAGAGGGAAATATATGGAATTACTGGCAGTACTGAATCAGCTTCTAGATTTTGGGCTTAAATTACCCTCTAAAATGACTATTGACTACCAAAAGTTCGACATCATGTTCATAAAAGCTCAGAAGTGGGCTCGAGAGTCAGATAATTGGGTGGTACCCGTTGATGGAGCCAGTTTGGACGATGCAGTACAGATTATGGCAGATATGTTCTGACAGACCAATGAGATCTGTAACATTTCCAATCTATGCAATGTCTTAAAGCTACAAGGATGGTTGGTCCCTTCACTTATGCACCTCCCCATTGAGTGGGAGGATTTATATAAAGAAGTCGTTGAGGTTGTAGAATGCATTGACTTTTCATGGCAAGATGACATCGTTGGCACCGGATGGGGGATGTGTTTGATAGCTCAGACCAAGAACAAAGTCAAGAAATAATCATTCCAGACACTATGGCTGACACTCTGCATGATCCATTCAGGTGCTATATCGTCAGACCCATCCAATCTGATCAAGGCCGCTGATGAACCCCTCCTCAATTAGAATGATATACCAGTTCCACCTTCTGAAATGCAACCTAATATGTCTATTTATCCTATCTCTTCCTCTTTTATTATTCCTCCTTCTTCTGATAACAATGTAATCGAGACCTCATTCGGCAAGGTTCTCAAAGTTGTTTTTCCCGAAAGTAAAATAAATAAGGATTTTGAGCACCTTGTTATGCCTTACAAAAATTTTCTCGATTCTAATCAAACTCTTGATGATGATGATTTTACAAACGAAAAATTCTCAACTGATCTTAATAAAGTTTATAACAAACAACATAACCGCGTTCAAATTAATCAGGATGAAACTGTTATTATCAATATAGGTACTAATTACCAACTGCATGAGATTAAGATATGGTCCACCCTTGACGAGCATGAGCGCGTGCAATTTAAATCACTATTGAAAGAATTTGTGGACGTCTTCACATGGTCCTACGATGACATACCCGGTATTGATCCCAAAATAGGTCAGCACGAGATTCCAACTCTCCCGAAATGCAAACCGATAAAATAAAAATTGAGAAAGCTTCGCACCGAATGGTCACTCCAGATTAAAGAAGAGGTGATCAAACAGTTGAATGTAGGCTTGAGCCAGGTGATTGAATATACCATGTGGCTAGCCAACGTTATACTCATGCTAAAATCAGGAGGAAAAGCCCTCATGTGCGTCGACTACCGAGATTTAAACAAAGAATCTCCGAAAGATGATTACCCATTACCCAACATAGACATGATTATGAACAACACAACCAGTCGAAGGGTTGGTAAGATATAATAGGCTCAAAATGCACCCTCATTATTAAGAAAAAGTTGCATTCATCACCCCCGGGGAACCTTCTGCTACACAATTATGCCATTCGGGCTAAAAAATGCAGGGTCTACCTATTAAAGGGTTGCCAAAACCATCTTGCATGATATGATACACAAGGAGGTCGAAGTTTATGTAGATGACGCTCCCGCCCTTCGAAAGTTCTTCGAACGACTACGATGATACCAAATGCGGCTTACTCCATAGAAATGCATTTTTGGCATCACCAAAGGAAATCTTTTAGGATTTATGGTTAGAGAGAGGGGAATTGAAGTAGACCCTGCCAAGCTGAAATCCATACTCGAAATGCCACCACCCTGAGCAGAGAAGGAAGTCCAAGGATTTTTAAGAAAATTATAGTATATCAGTCGGTTCATCAGCCAACTGACTTCTATTTACGAACCCATCTTCAAACTCCAACGAAAAGATTCCACCTAAGTTTAGAATGAAGCCTGACATGAAACCTTCGACAGAATCAAGCAATATCTTAACCGACCTCCGGTACTTATGCCACCGTAGTCTGGTCTCCCTCTACTCCTATACTTAACTGTAACAGATACTATAGTCGGGGCTTTGCTAGCCCATTACATTAAAGAATACCATAAAGAGAGGTCCATCTATGATACTAATCGAAAATTAGCCTGGTACGAAGTCAAGTACACTACTATGGAGAAAGCATGTGTCTCCCTTATTTGGGTTACTCAAAAATTACGGCACTACATGCTCGTTTTCCCATCAGACTTATATCCCGAATGGATCCTATCAAATACTTTATTGAGAAACCCACATTGTCTAATCGAATCGTCCGGTGGTTGATGATGCTAGTCGAGTTTGATATTGTGTATGTTAAGCAAAAATCGATGAAAGAAAGATCCATCTCTGACTATCTTGCCTACTACCCCTTAGAAGAAGTCGATATTTGGATCTCCAAATTCTCAAATGAAGATATCCTTTGCACCTCTCAAGAAGACCTTTGGTGGTAAATATTCTTTGATGGAGCTGCCAATAAGAAAGGATATGGCATTAGGATACTCCTAATCGCCCATTATGACTATCAAACTCTTGTTACCATCAAGTTAGATTTCCCCTGCACCAACAATATGACCGAATACGAGGCATGCACTATAGGCCTCAAAGTCGCTCTCATGAAAGGCATTCAATGCCTAGATGTCTACGGGGACTCTGCTCTCATAATCGACTAGGTCCTTAGAAGATGGAAGGTCAAAGACAAAAATCTATTACCCTTCTACGCCCACTTAGAAGAGTTGGCCTCCCAGTTTAGAGATATCACCTTCCACTACTTGCCCCGAGCAAGGAATAGCTTAGCCTATGCCCTTTCTACTCTCGCCTCTATAGTCGACATATTCGAGGGAATAACACTGGCCCCTTTCCTAGTTAAAAAATAAGTTATGCCAACCCACTTCTACCACATTAAACTCGTCACAGAAGAAGACTTCGATATGTTTGAATTTTGGTATTTTAATATTTGGCACCTCCTCAAGCACGGTAGGTATCCCCAGGATGCCAACAAGAAAGACCAAGCAACCCTTCGTAAATGGGTCGCCCAATACATTATTTACGATAAAGCACTGTTCAAAAGAAGCTTCAATGGAACCTATTGCACTGCATCGCAGGGACTGATATCGAAGAAATTATGCAAAAAATCCACAGTGGATAATGCGAATCCCACATGAACGGTCATATGCTTGCTAAAAAGATCATCCGCCAGGGGTATTATTGGACCACCATGGTCCAGGATTGCACTGCTTATGTCTGAAGATGCCTTAAATGCCAACAGTTTACCAATCTTCAATACTTGCCTCCTCAGGATTATATAACATGACTTCTCCCTGACCGTTATCTACCTGAGACATTGATATCATAGGGAAAGTCACAGCCAAAGCTTCTAATGGGCATGAGTTTATCCTGATCGCCATTGATTACTTCACCAAATGGGTCAAAGTCGAGTCATATGCAGTATTAAATGCCAAGAAGGTATCCAAGTTTAATTAAAAGAACATCATCTGCCGATACGGGGTCCCCCGTGAGCTAGTATTAAATAATGGGTTACATTTCAAAGCCTAGGTCACAGAATTAGTTAACAAGTATGGAATTCAGAGACACAAATCTTCTCCCTATCGACCTCAAACTCATGGTGTAGCTGAAGCTGCAAATAAGAACCTCAAAGCCATCATTAGTAAAATGACCAAAAGCTATCGAGATTGGGCCGATCGGATATCGTATGCCCTTTGGGGCTACCCCTTACTCTCTGGTATACGTCATGGAAGCAGCCCAACTCGTTGAGATAAAAATACCTTAATTACGCATTATGCTCGAGAGTAAAGTCACCGAGGAAAACTGAAATAGAGACATTTTGATGAGTTATCCCTCTTAGAGAGTAAAGGAGGCTAAAGGTTCTATATCATATACAAAGGTACCATCGCCGAATAGCGCGATCGTTCAAAAAGAGTCAAGGACCGTGGTGTCCAAGAAGGACACTTAGCCCTTACAGAAATCATAGAACCCGTCTGGGACCCCAAAGGGAAATTCAAGCCAAACTGGAGTGGCCCCTACATAGCAAAGAAGCTCTTATCAGATGGTGATTATGTTCACTGACCTTGATAGAGAAGAGATGGCACGTCCAGTTAACTTGGACCGTCTCAAGAAGTTCTACCCTTAGTCCGAAATCTCGACGCGCTACGACTCTTCTCACCCCCTTCTATTCTAAAAAAAAATCTTTATTTCTCTCTACACAAAACTACGTGGGGTCTGATCCTCTTAAAAAAACTTTTGCTTTCAGAATGAAACTCATGAAATTTCAAAACCCCCAGAGGTACGTTGGCAGCTCATACCCTTTACATGGGCTCGGTCCCTTTTTTTTATAAAATGTTATTCTTTTCTGATCTCCAGAACGATGATTCATTTTATTATTTACATGAACGAAAGGATTATGTATGCCTTAGCGATTGGTATAAAAAATTTAAATGCAAAAATCATCAAGAGGCACAACAATATGATCAAAATCTTTTTTATTTCAAATAGGGGAGTTCGGTACTATTACATGAAGTATCAGCGAAGGGAGTCAAAACAACCACCCTTCTCCGCTGACCTATTCGTAAACAAAACCAAATCCCACCAAATTATTCCCAAGTTCCAAAAAAAACATAAAAAACATCCCAGTTATACAAAAACTTCACAAAATAACCTCAACTTCATAAAAGACCTTATCTGCAACTGTCGAAAAATCCCGTCTCATCATCATTAGTCTTCGGAGGTCCCTAAACTTCTCCTGACGATTTGGTATTACTAAGATGCTCCATGGAGCGATAATCCCTAATCGTGTGTGAGAAAATCATTACCCCCTTCCATCGTGTCAAATAAGATAAACAACCTCTGGTCGATCTCCTCCGCCAATATCTTAGCCACTAATCGGTTCCACAACCATTTTAGATAATCTCTAGACACATGGAAAACCCTGCCTACAAATTGAGGTGGACGGGTTGCTAGTTGATGACTCTCCCATGAAGAACCTAACCTCATACGTAGGGATTCAGTCAAGTCGTCTACCAGAAAAAGTTCAATATAAGGGGATGCACTATTTGCTCCCATCCGACTTGGCATAGAATTCGCGAAGGGAAGTAGAATGAAATCTGTCGAAGGCCAACTGATCAAGAATACCGATATTCTCCCAGCTCCATAATAGGCTACAGATCTCCACACCATGGCACCGACCAATGAAGGCATCGGGCTTCGTGTTCTACGAACTAGTCGACCCATTTCTCCATGGATGGGCCAAAACTAATAAAGTATCGGGTGAAGAAAATGGCACGGATGCCAAGGGATACTCAGGAGGAATCGTTAAAAAAAATCTCTCGGCCATCCACATAAACATTACCATTAAGCTCCCTCTCAAAAAGTCAAAACGACCTTCCTGCTAGACATCAATACCATTCAGGGTCTCCGCGAGTATCATTGTCACAGTAGTAAGACATCCACACCATGATTGCAGCCAATTGGAAGTCCACCAGTAGGTCCCCCATCAATAGTAAGAGCCTCGAATAAATGCCTGCCTCACCAAGTATTCAAGTTGCAAAAAAGTGCAATCAAAGCCTGGGGATGATTTGACATGACCCATATGTCGATAGGTAGGACAAGGGGTACGCGATGGACAACCCCCTTATTTTAGAAAATTCTATATTTTATTTTTTGTCAAGGTTCCTTTCGGGAGCGATGTGGTGAGGTCGGTAGTGGATCTTTCAATGTCTGTGTTAGTTTTAGGCCTGTTATGGTAGATTGGTGATGATTTCATTTTGTGTTCTCGACGATGGAGTTAGAAAGATTAGCACGATGAGTAATTCATTGCCAGGTGGCATGCGACCAAGTTAGTTTTCAGTAATCTCCTTTGCAATTATAATTAAGCACGTTAGTGGTTTGCGAGTGTCTGTGCAAGCTAATAGCGACGACAATGTGGTTTTTAGTGTGAGGCCCTTGATGATGTAAGATGTCTATTAAGGTATTAATAGAGCGAAATGACATCCATTGAGTTATGGACATTGTGTAAAGTCAACTATAGAAATTAGACAATTGAAATGTCATGCCTAAGCGGTGTTGACTGGAGATAAAGATTCAATAAGTTCCTTGGTTAGGTACTTTCGAGTAATTAGTGCCGATGATGTTATTAGGCGAACATGATCCATTGGGTAGTGTCATATTGTAGAGAATTGATGATTCGGTAGTCATAAAGAACCATGTGGGTAAACACATGGGGGGGTATACTAAGTATGAGTTGGTAAGATACTATTGTTGTAAATAAGTGCCTTGGTGGCTGTTGAGTAAAAGTTGTACATCGCAAGATAGGATAAGGGTTACGTACAAATTATAGTAAGTATATTACGTATGCAATAATAACGGTTAAAATGACTTGGGAGTGAACTCTATATAGTCTTATATGACACGATTTTAGAAAATATGATGCAATTTTGAATAATATGATCCCTAGAGATGTGGGTGATGTAGACCTATAGGCCTATAAGTTTTATATGATGTCATGTAACCTGCCAGAATCCTTAGTAGTGTCAGTTTGGGGTTTGATGCGTGATCTAGGACATCAATCGTCAATGAGAAGGTCTTCGAACCTTTTTTGGACCTCGAGAAAGGAGTCGTAGGCTATACCTATGTCGGTGTTTTAGACAAAAAGGAAATATTCGACTTATTACAATGCCTCGATGTGTTCAAAAGTTAAAGTGCGCCATGTGTAGAGGCTTGTAGACTAGTGTTCTTGCGAATGCATGATGGTTATAATGTGGATGTTGAGAAATTTATAGAGGTATCTACGGTAAGAGAGTCATAGATGATGAGATCTTATTGGGTCATTATGAATTTTGTGTGGGCTATGCTTGGAGTCCTTAAGGAGTGAATCAAATTTGGTATCATGGAGTGTTAGTGTTCCAATAATAATGGTATTGAGAGTCCTGTGATGAGTTTAGATGACTGGTCAAAATTAAAAGGAGTCGAATAGTACGTGCGAGGTTCTGTCATTCGAATTGGCATAAATGGGTGACGTAACCTTCTAAGGAAGATTGGGAGCTCGTGTCATAATTAAGCGTGATGCTTGGGACTAGTGTATGCAGTGTAATACTTGATTTTAAGGAGTACTAGGAAATGGATTCGGGACTTAGATTGATTATGTCATGTTAGAGACTTGAAAATTACACCCGAAAGGGATATCGAAGCATTATTAGGGTATCAGCATGTGTCGACGACATAAGTTAGAATAACCCTAGCAAGGAAGGGACTAGTTCTTGACATGTCTCGCCAAATAGGTATGGATTAGGAGATATAGTCATGTATGGTACTCACTACCCTTAGAATGATAATGGCGATCGATGTGGTCGATACATAAATCTAGTTTAGGTAGAACTTGAAGATAAACTCTGCGACAACCTCGTGTAGGTATAGGTTATTGTATGGTGAATGTATTTGCACCATACACATAGTGACAGACTCCATCAGCGCGCACGAATACTGAATTTTCAACATATTGAAAGGAATTTTGCCTTAAATTTCAAAACGCAAGAGTGGTGAGTTTTGATTATTAAACTTTATTTGAGATATTTTTTTGAGGCACTGTATTGCAATAACTCTGACTTACCTTACTTAAGATAATTCTCTTGATTAATGAGAGAATTGAAACGTTTTTAGTTGAGTACTAATTTAAATCTAATAACCATATATTAACACACACTTCATATCAAATCATTTATTTGAGATTTGTTGGAGACCAGATCAAAGGTTGAGTTGCTTATTGGAAGAGATTTTTCAACCAAATTACGATGCTTGGAAAATTGGAGAACTTCTCAATCATAATGGACCTCCGTGAGACTATTTCTATGTAGATGCAAAATATTTGAGGTGTTAAAATGAACCCCTATTTTCCATGTATCGGGTTGGATACGGTTTACCCGTATTTTTTTCCTAGATGCTGTCAACAATATTTTTTTATAGCCTGAGCTGCATATATTTAAATTTTGGTTTAAGAAGAAGATCAAAGAAAGTCAGTGAGATTGGAGAAATATAGTGAAATTGTTTAAGAGAGATATATAGGTATGAGAGAGAGAGAGAGAGAGAGGCTTAGAAACCTTATTTAGGTGACTTCTGGGTTTCTCCCATATAACCTGCAAGTGACCCAAAAACGAATTGTAATCAAACTGAGGTAACATAACACCAAATCGATATCTGGCCTGCCAAAAAACTTAGATAACCTCGACACCTTTTTTCCTGGGCGGGTCATGGTCGGTTTTGGCCTTGAAAACCCATATTGCCACCCATACGTGGTACCAATTTATTCAAAGGTTTGACATTGGAACCCTCCTATAACACTTGAAATCCCAAACCAAATCAATTTTTAAATTCTATGAACAAAAACCTACTTAATAATGAATAAATAATTTCATTTGATTTCCGTTTGCCACCCCGATAACGAGTCCCTTTATATTTCAATGCTTTAATTATTAACACGTGGATGTCATGTTAATTTTATGAAAGATCTAATGAATTTAATCCATTCAAAATTTAAAGGTTTTGAATATTATTATTTTGAAATTTCACAAGATTATAATCATATTACCAACGAATCACTAAGACTCGGTATAATATATAATTGTCTCATTTAAGTGATAATATCAACTCTAAAAAACTTTATTGAGAGTTTTCATTTAAATAAAAGGGAGAATCCTAATTTAATCCTCTATTAATAAGATATTTTTTACTATAGTTCAATAACACATTATAGTATATAACTAAGGCTGACAGTGGTATCCTGTGTCGGCATTTGTCGCCCCCGCACGACGGCACCTGTACAATTCATAATCGTTTTAATTATTTTACTCTCTCCCATAACTTGAAGAGACCCTATTTATTTAACTCCGTGACTCTTTATCCCATGCCTTTTATATTACCGATTTACCTCATTTTTTCGACTCCTCTACAATCCCCAAACTACCCAATTAATTCAGCCTTAATTCATTCATTTATTTACATTCCACCAGCCAACTGCCATATACATAAGGAGGTAATTTATATTTTTATAGAAGCTATAAAACTTATGCCTTTTGAGTAAAAACTATATAAAATACTGAAATAAATTAGAAGGCTATCAAGGAGAGAAATATGGTCGGGAAGATTTAAGGCAAATGAAAGTTTATTCCAATGGCAAGGGATTTTTTTACTCTTCATTTCCATCAAAAAAATTAATTGATTAGGATTTGGAACTTTTATGGCAATCCTAGACATCCACGTGTAAGGCAACGATCAAATCTATTTTATGAGGTATCAACATAATTTTTCACAAATAACTCCACCCAACAGGGGACAACTCTTATTGTTACCATGGTTAATAAGGTATTTTAATTTGTATTTCATCTCATTAATTAATAATATCATTTTGTATCACATTTGTACTAATTGTGTTGAGATTGTTTTAGATGAGATTTTTTGCTGAAGTCGGCTCAATTTAGATTTTCGTCTCAAATCATGTGGGTATTTTTTTTGTTTTCACATTTCACATTGTGCTTGATTTTTCTTGATTGCTGCAAAATGTAGAGACCTCCCCATTCCTTTGTGTTACACTTCGTGGTGAGATTGATTTTAAGTAGCTATAACCTAAATTATGGATTGTTTCTTTTTTATAGGAGACCCATTTTACGTTTTTTAGTAAATATTTTCTTAACCTTTGGATCCACGTGTTTTATTTATATATGTACACATAGTTGGTTCTTTGTCTCATTTATTTTTAACATTTTAGCTGTATTTTCTTATCAATTTTATAATATGCTCGCGGATCGCGCGGGTTGCGTGGTAGTTATTTATATAATTTTATATCTTACATGTTAACCTATGTGCTCTTAATATTTATCGCACGTGTTTAGCAAATCTTGGTGTTACAGTTTAGATTGAACACTATGTGGGTCCTTCACAAAAGGTCAAACAAGATAAATACAATAACAGCAACAACAACAACAACAACAACAACAACAACAACAACAACAACAACAACAACAACATATACTCTTGTTATAAAAATAATATATGGATGGATGTCCATATCCCACTATGAATGGTGGATAGTTCACTTCTTTGTGTATAAATAAGAGGAGAATGTTAAGATCAAAGTGTGTGTAAGAAAAGGAGTGAGAAATAGATTAATACAAACTAATTTTATTCTCTTCATATTTGTGTTTCATATATGCATGTGTGATCAAGCATCAAATACTCAATCTCATAACAAGTTATCAACGCGAAAGCTCTTATATTTCTCCTCTACAAATTCGTGAGTAATCCAATCTACCACCTAACTAAAGTTTAAGATGTCAAACATCTCTAATCTAAACTTGAATTTTAAGCACTTGACATTTTCGGGGTTAAGTATCTTAACTGGTTCCAAGACGCAAATCTCCATCTTCAAGCGCAAAACCTTGGTGATGCCATAACATATGATAATACTATGTCCCAATAGGACAAAGCTAAAGATCTTATTTTTTTTAAGGCATCACATTCACACTCATTTAAAGACAGAGTTCTTAATCGTGAAATATCCTCTTGAATTATGGAGCTCCCTAAAGGAGCGTTATGATCACAAAAAATCAGTCATACTTCCACGTGCACGCCATGAACGGCTAAACCTGAGATTTTAGTATTTTAAAATAATATTTGAATATAATTATGCCATGTTCAAAATTAACTCCAAGCATAACCTATGTGGAGAAAAGTTGGAAGATGCAAATATGTTGGAAAAAAAATTCTCTACTTTTCATGCCTCAAATATGTTCCTGCAACAGCAATATTGAGAGCGAGGTGTCAAAAAGTACTCATAATTAATCTCTTGTCTCCTAATCGCTAAGCAGAATAATGATTTGTTAATGAAAAATCATACATCTCGGGCAACTGGATCTGTAACACTCCCAGAAGTGAATGTTAATTCTTCTCAAAATATCAAAAGAGGCCAAAGGTTGTATGGGACGAGGTCGTGGAAATCCCCAAAGAGGTGGTAATTATAACTATGGCCTGAGAAGAAATATCAGTTTTAAGCCCCACTATAAATGGAATGGCCACAACAATAACAAAAAATAAAACATCAGCTCCATCAAATAAAAAATATATTTGTTATAACTATGGTCGTAGTGGACATTGGACACGAAATTATCTAAGCGGGTGGTAGGAAGATATTAGGCCTCTAAAAAGGGTGTAGATACAAATGTTATGGAAGGTCCTGAAGACCTTTGGAAACTTGATAGTAGCCATGTAAATATTTACAACTTTTATGAAGATGATGATGGGAATAACATTGACAATGAGACATTCGATGCCATGATTGGCCAACCCCCATCAGAAGACCCTCAAGCACTAAATAATTTTTTTTCTATAATAATGGTTATTATATTATGTATGGAACATCTTTATATTTTTGTTTGAATTTTTATTTCAATAAAAGGCGTAGTTTTTTTTTGCAATGCTTATATGGCCAGTATTTTTTATTCTAATTATATTAGTGATCTAAAAGGTATGGATTCAGAACTGCAAGCAACCGATGACACTTGTTTAGTTGATAATGGAACATCCAATACTATTTTGAAAAACCAAAGGTTTTCTCTGACTTGGTGTATGATATGGCAAATGTTTTCACAATAGCCGGTCCCGCTAAAATTATTGAAGGCTCTGGAAGATCCCACGTGGTGCTACCTAATGGTACCCACTTATTCATATATACTCAAGCAATTTCAGAAGAAATTTATTGAGTTTTAAAGACATCGGAATGAACAGGTATCATATGGAAATAAGTAATAAGGGTACCAAATAGTTACTTTGCATTACCCTTAGTATTGAAATCCAGAAGCTCACATGAAAAAAAAATCCCTGCATTATCCATGGCGTTATACCACACAACACTTAGTGTTATAGAATCACACTCTGTCATGAGCCGAAAACTCAATGATCCTAATGCATTGATATTATGGCACGATCGGTTGGGTCACCCCGGATCCTACATGTTACACAAGATCATAAATAACTCGAACAGACATGTTTTGAAAAAACAAAATCTCACCCTACCTAATGACCATTTGTGCACCCCATGTACACAAGAAAAATTAATCACTAAACCATATTTTCTCAAACCTCCAAGTTCCGATCTTTCTTATAATGAGTACAAGGGGATATTTGTGCCCCTGTTCACACTTTTAGTGGACCTTTTAAATATTTTATGGTATTGATTGATGCATCCACTCGATGGTCACATATTTGTTTACTATCCACTCGAAATTTGGCATTTGCAAAATTACTTGCTCAAATAATTAAACCTGGAGCACATTTTCCTAATCAACACATCAAATCCATTCGCTTAGATAATGCATGCGAATTCACTTCTTAAGTTTTTTATGATTATTATTTACTCATAGGAATTGATGTTGTGTACCCGGTTCCCAACGTTCATACATAAAATGGTTTATCTGAGTCATTAATTAAACGTTTTTAGTCGATATCACGATCTTTGCTTATGCAATCTAAACTCCCCATAGCAGTTTGATATCATTCTATCCTACACGTTGCCAAGTTAATTCAACTTTAACCAACTGTTTATCACTCTTTCCACCTTCAAAACTCGTGTCATGATGTCAGACAAACATCTCAAACTTACGTAAAGTTAGTTGTGCTGTATACGTGCCTATCCCACCACCCCCAACATACCAAAATGGGTCATCAATGTCGTTTGGGCATATATGTTGATTATGATTCGCATTCAATCACTCATCACATTGAGACTTTAACAGGTAATGTGTTTACCGCTAGATTTACGGATTGTCACCTTGATGAGACATTATTCCCACCGTTAGGGGGAGATAAGAATGTACCAGAAGTATATCCCGTTCCAGAAGAAGGAGGAGAATTAACATGGAATACTTTCACTTTATCTCATTTAGACCCCCGTACTTCTCAATGCGAGCATGAAGTGGGAAGGTTAATGCATCTATAAGGACATGCAAATCAATCACCCGATACATTCAATGCTGCAGCAAAAGTAACCAAGTCTAATGTGCTCGCAACTAATGCGCCAATCAAAATTGATGTTTCAGCTGGACAAACTTTGATTTCAGCAACAAATGAATCTGTTACATGCCAAAAGCATGGCAGACCTATAGGTTACAAATATTCAACTCCAGAAAGCGGAGATTTAATGAAAAATCATGCCCTGATAACACTCCATAAGAGTTTATAAACAAAATATCCACTTTCTCTAAAACCCCCGATGAGGTTTGTGTCTCTGAAAATAGATAAGTCCTTGAAGTGACTATAAAAGACCCTAAAAAGTCAAAGGTACATAAGAACAATAATGAGATCTCTATATTTTATACATGCTCAAGAGAAACGTGGGATCGCAATAAATTAGTCATCAATTATATATTTTCATATGCAGTAGTTATGCAAATTTCAGAGGGCATTGACGATGATAATGAGACACGTACTATAAATAAATGTCGATAAAGAGAATATTGATCAAAATGGAAAGTTGATATTAAGGTAGAACTTGAGTCTCTAAATAAACGTGGTGTATTTGGACCTATAGTATAAACCTCAAAAGTTGTTAACCCAGTAGGTTATAAATGAGTGTTTATAAGAAAGCGCAATGAGAAAAATATAATCTCTCTATATAAAGCACAACTTATGGAATAAGGTTTCCTATAGAAACCAGAGATTGATTATGAGGATACGTACTCCCCCCCCCCCCCCCCTTATGGACACTATAAGTTTTAGATGTCTGATCATCTTGGCAATTCATAAAAACTTTGATATGAGACTCATGGATGTTGTGACTGCTTATTTATACGATCATTTAGACAAATACGTATACATGAAAATCCCAAAAGGTTTTTCTTTATCGGAAGCAAAGTAAAAGAGTACGTACTCAGTCCAATTAAGACGTTCATTATACGATTTGAAACAATCCGGAAGCATATGGTACAATCGTCTTAGTGAATACTTGTCTAGATAAGTGTATGAAAATAATCCCATATGCCCCCTGTGTTTTTATAAGAAAGTCTTCAAAAGGATTCGCAATAGCAACTGTTTATGTGGACGACATAAATTTAATCAGAACTCCTGAAGAGCTCGAGAAAATTGCTGACTATTTGAAGAAGGAATTTGAAATGAAAGACCTAAAAAAACAAAATTATGTCTCGGTCTACAAATCGAAAGAAATTATAGTGGGATACTAGTACATCAGACAAATTATACCAAAAAGGCATTAAAACGCTTTCGCATGGATGAATCTCACCCACTAAGTACTCGCATAGTCATTCGGTCTTTAGACATAAAGAAAGATCCATACCGTCCTAAAGAAGAAAGTGAAAATGTATTGGGTCCCGAAGTACCCTACTTAAGTGCAATTAGTGCTCTGTTATATTTAGCACAATGCACTAGACCGTATATTTCCTTCTCTGTTAACTTACTTGCTAGACACAGCTTTAAACCAACTCAAAGGCATTGGATATATATCAAACATATCCTAAGACATCTATGTGAAACTACTGACTTGGGTTTATTTTACTCTAACAGCTCGAATAGTTCAAAATTAGTGGGAAATGCAGATTCTGGATACCTCTTTGATCCTCATAAGGGTCGATCTCAAACAGGCTATGTATTTCTTTGTAGTAATACTGCTATTTCTTGGCGTTTTACAAAACAGACTTTAGTAGCTACTTCTTCTAGCCACTCAAAAATTCTAGCTCTTCATGAATCTAGCCGTGAATGTGTATGGTTGAGATATTTAATTCAACATATTCATAATTTTTTTAATTACCTTATAATACAGATGTTTCAATCATCATTTATGAAGACAACGCAGCATGCATAACATAAATTCAATAAGGTTTCATAGAAGGAGACAGAATAAAGAATATTTCACCAAAATTTGTCTTCACCCATGAGATCCAGAAAAATAATGAAATTGAAGTCAAGCACGTCCATTCCAGTGACAATCTAGTTGATCTTTTCACTAAGCCGCTGCTAAAGTCAACATTCCAAAAGCTTGTACATAAAATTGGCATGTGTAAAGTTCATCATCACACTATGTAGATGATTGTGGTTATCAGCAAGAGTTACAAATAAGGGGGAACATCCAAAAATATACTATCCATGACATATGCATGTTGCACTCTTTTTCCTTTACTTTGTTTTTTCCCATTGGGTTTTCTTAGTAAAGGTTTTAACGAGGCAACGTCAAACGTAATCGAAACCAATTAACTGATTTGAAACAAAGTTGTATTATTTTTCATTCGCTTTGATTGTTTTCCATTGAGTTTTCATGGCAAGGTTTTAACGAGGCAATCATCATTGAATTTGTGGTCATCTAAAAAAGATCCATTGTCTTTGAAGTTTTCAACCCCTACACTCCATAATAAGATTTTGAAGAGACAACTGTCGTTGAACTTACGATGGACATCCAAGGGGGAGTGTTATAAAAATAATATATGGATGGATGTCCATCTCCCACTATGAATGGCGGATAGTTCACTTATTTGTGTATAAATAAGAGGAAAATGTTAAGATCAAAGTGTGTAAAAAAAGGAGTGAGAAAATAGGTTAATACAAACTGGTTTTATTCTCTCCATATTTGTGTTTTATATATGTATGTAATATTTGCTATATTTAGGATCCGTTTGATATCACAACAATTCGAAGGAAAACTCATAAAAGTTGAATTTTTTAAAATTATCCATCTTTTAGGCTATTTGATAGCCTTAATTTTCCTTGAAATTTATTTTTCATGTACAATACCCCTTAAGCACAATTTGTCACCTTTGGGGGGAAACCAATTCTTTTTTTAAGGGGGGGTGTTTTTGTTTTCCACCTTTGGGTGGCAAATCAATCAAAACCATTTTTTTTAAACTAAGTAAGTGTACCACCCTTTTCACAGGTTTTGCTCCAAAGCAAAAGTTATTAATGAATAGCTTGGCCAATTGGTTGAAGATAGAAATTTATCCCTGAGGAAGACCATTCTACTAGATTTGGGTAGATCCAGTAATGGTTCCAGAAAATGCTCTACATCTCATTTCGTCGGGGACGGCATAAATATCCCCACACAAGGAAGCGTTTACCTGCATATTAACAAAACGCGACATTGTTACCAACTACATTGACCGTCCAAGCATAATTCCCCGGAAGTACTAACAATTCTTCTTGTAAGGTAATTTTCCCCTTTAATGTCCTCTTCTCAATTGCACTACTTTATTCGGTGTAAGGTTGGCTAATTAATTAAATTTCTTTTCACAAAGTGACCTCTGTCTGACCCTTTTGTGTGAGTTCAGAACAACGTTCGCATCCTATCCTGAACATCTGATGAAGGAACTTATGGTCAAACCATACATATGCGCCTTCTTCTGATAAAACACATCACTTCTAAGTGTGGTGGTTACCTCTTACCATTGTAACTCTGCTCTTATGAGCCAAGAAAAATTTATCCCAAATTTTCACTCCTGATTAGCCATACTCCGACACATGCCTATACCTTTGGATATTTTATCTTCGTTGGCTAACACACGCCATCTCCGCATTTCTAGTATTTCCACTTTTGGTTCTCTTCAATATTTCTTCCGACTCTCTCCCATTCCAACCTTGCTGGGTGAGTCTAATTTGACCCCACTTTTTACTATAATGGTTCCTAGAAGTCGTATGTTGTGTCCAAGCCGCCTTTACTGTCCTGGACCTCATTGTCATAATAGGGGTGGCCTTAACTACGGCCATCATTCTCGAATATACCTTATAACCTCAACTGAGCTTTGCCTCCTGCTATCCGACTAACTCGCACGATATACTGCATTGTTCGGCACACGAACACTCCCAGATGCAAATAAGATTCACTATCATATACATTATAGCAGGAGAATGAAATCTCACCAAAGAAATCAACAATCCTAAACATATGGCTCTACATCAAAGAAAGTTACGCTGGAAATATAATAAGACGCTTAGATCCTAAAGGGTACTAGAACCTGATGCTCTTATACCACCTGTAACACCCCGTCTAATTAAATACCGGATAGCTACTCCTTTATTAAATTAATACAGAATATCAAGTTGGTTCAGTCTTAGCATCACTGTCGAAAACAATTAGTTAATTACTAGCCACATAATATTTAAAAAGAGAGATGCCAAATTTTATTTATTAAATTAACAATAACCAAGTAATTAAATCAACGACCATCAATCCCATAAACAATCTCATATGAATAAACAACGAAATGAAATAAACTGAGTCTGGAGTAAACACTCCAATAATAATACCAGAGAAAATAAAAATCCTGTAATACCCCGTACTTTTAAAGGTATTTAAATTACACTGTGGATGTAATTTGGTAATTTGAGGAATTAATTTTGGGATTAATGAGTGAAATTAAATAAATTCAATATTATAAAGTGAATAGTAAATATTAATTTTCGAGTGACAGATTAATATTTACATGGATTATATTTCGAGACTAAGTATATGAGTAGATTATTTATATTACATGTCGCAGTTGGGTAAAGCGACAAAGGAAAATATTTTAAATTGAAAAACACGCGTATTGAACGTGTTGGGTCAAAATAGTGAATTTTAGTTAAGTGACTCGGATGGAGATTTCGACTCATCCATTGGGTTCGGAATGACCGAGATAGTCAAAATAGAGTGCCCGGGGGTAGTATTTGGGTTCCTGACATTTTTGGACTAGTAGGAACTCGTAAATGAGTACACGAGACATTTAACAATTGGGTATACACCCAATTTCGAGTTTAATAAGGGAAAAGTCTTTATTTCCCTAAATATCAGCCCTAAGAGAGAAAGACAGAGAGAGAGAGAGAGGGGAAATAAGAAGAAAGAAAAGAGAAGAAAAGAAGAGATTTTCGGCCAAAATTCGCAGGATTCGACTCGGGATCGTCGGATTTAATCCACGAGGCAAGTGTTTAACTTACTTTATGATTTAGTGTGTTTATTTCTCGTATTGTAGTTGGTATAAAACTAAAGATTTTTGGGTTGAAATTTCGTGGATCAAACGAGTTTTCGGAAGATTAAAACGGATATAACTCGATTAATACCCAATTTGAGAAACTTGAAATTTATTGAAATTAATTGTTGAAAATGGGTTCTAGGATGATTAGAACCCTTTCTATATGTGTATTTGTGATTTTTTTTAGGTTGGTTGATGATGAGAGAGGAGATAAAAAAGCTTGGAGGTATTTTAATGGAGGTTTGGATTTTTTTGAGAAGAAGGTGAATAGTGATCAGGGTCACTTCCGGACTATTTCAGCTAGGAAGATAGCCGATTCAGCTCTCGGTCAAAACACAAAAATTGTAGATCTTTTTTATACGGCCACGTGGGCACTGACCACGTATTTTTCTAATTTTTTTCGATTTGATATGATTATTCTAAGAAAGCAGTTCCGGGGTTAATCATTAACTTGGAAATCAAACCGAAAATTGGAAAAATAAAGGCTATAATTATTTGGAGATAAATATTTGGGGTTCCCAAAAATAGTGTGGAGACTTCTAAATATTTTTTTTTAGTAAGGCGTGTACTTTGGGTTAGTTGAAAGTAAAATCTAAGATTTACCCAAATAGGGGTGTTCGTGGGGAATAATACTTAAATGGGCATTTATGAGTGATTTGAGACGTATTGGGGATAATATTTTAAGGGCGTGACTGCTTATATTATTATGAATGAAAATATTTGGGGTTATTGGCTATCGTTATAAGAGTTTGGAAATTTTAGCCATTATATATTGAGAAGAGATATAAATAATATATATACGATGTCGTTAAAGTATATATATTATGATACGCATGAATATATCGGGGTTGTTGATATTATCATTGTGCGGTGAGAAAAGCTCGAAAATATAATATTGGGGATTAGTCAAAAATTTAAAGATGCGTAGGATAGTCGAGATATAAATATACTACGTACGAGATTATTATATGGGTGGTGTGTATGCCCTCATGTTATTATATACGTGGGTTAAATAATTACCTATGGTAAATTATGTATAGGTGAGATAAATACCTGTCGTTATAATATGGTTGTGTGAATACCTAATTGATGATATATTTATATAGGTGGAATGTGTATCTATATTATTTTTTATTATGTGTATGACATACCTACCATACTTTCTATCACAGGTGGTATCAGAGCATCAGGTTCTAGTGCCCTTAGCAATTTGTGCGGACGTACTACATTTTCAGCGTTGCTTTTGATTTGATATAGAGCCTTATGATTAGGATTGTTGATATCCTCTTATGAGATTTCGTTCTCCTGCCATTATGTAAGATTATAGTAAATCTTCTGCGCGCTCGTTCGGGATTCGTGTGCTGATCGATGAAGGGCGACCATGGAAGACCATGGTGAGGGCAGCAGGAGGCGGGGCTTAGTTAGAGTTATAAGTTGATTTTAGAAATGAGGACTGAGGTAAATGTCATTTTCCTTGTGGCACTGTCATGGGTTGCTGCAACAACTACTAAAATATAGTAGTTAAAATTATCAAGAATCGTTGTACTTGAGAATGGTGCTAAACTTGAATTAACAAGTAGAAGGCTCGGAAGCTCTTGCTTACAGTTGGGTATGGAATTACCCATATGTGAAAATTTGAGTAAATTTTTTTCGCTCGTTGGAGAACTGTGAAATGGTGGTAATGATGGTCACCATATTTAGAGGAGCATGATATTTTGCTCATAAATTAATCTTACTGGTGGTTTTAAACTGTAAATTCCCTTGATTTATAATAAAGTGAATGCAATTTTTAGGTTATTCACATAAGAATCGGTCAGAGACCGATGGTGAATAAAGAGTGATATGGTTAAGTGAACTTAGTACCGGAGTAAGGTAGATACAATGGAGAAAGAGGCTTCTCCAGTGGAATAATAGACTCACTAGTAAATTGGACTTACGTAGAGTGAGTTATAGTTGTTTTAGTACAAGGTGTGAAATCTCCAATGAAAAATTAAAGTTGTGAGACTTTGTGATTTTTAAGAGTCTAATGGGATAAAGACTCTTGGGCTTTGAATTGGAATTTAGGATGTAATTGGGATACGAGCTAGTTGTGATAAACTGAATTTAAAAGAGATGATATAGTTATATTACGAGAGATATACACGATTAGCCGGATTATACTGTATATATATATACGAGCATATTGAGAATATAAATATGATATGTTTAAATATATCTGTATGTGATTGGTATATTTGAATGAAACATACCCCTCGAGTGCTATCATGGGAAGTTATGCATTTCGGGTGAGGCCCCTGGCTTGAGGAGTAGGGAGCGTATAGTCCCCAGGTCATAGTGTCCATTTTATATTGTGTGATTTTTATCAGGAATGAGACGTGGTGGGTATGTTTCGTTCTCATTTCCATGGAGGAACTATGATCGCTTCCCATTCGTTGTGATTTGGTTTTTACCAAGTCGGTGTGATAGTCCGACCACTGGTACCCAGGATGATGTGTAATTAATTCCCTGGAAGATGATAGCATTGAGAGACTGCATCCATTGAGTTATAGCTCTGAGGGATGGTTATTATACTTATATAATGTATGATATATAAGTATGGATATACTTGATGTGTATAGTATATATATATATATACATATGAGATATGAAACATATATATACGGACATATTAAAGAATGGAATGCGAAATAAATTCTAGATGAGCTCGCCTTGATTATATGTTTAGATGGAACTTCGATGAGGACCTTATATATATAATTTAAGGTATACAGGAATTATAGTTAAGCTGGGAGTTTAAGCTTGTTGTTATTCACGCGAAGGACTTATTGTTAGTGCAAGCGCTTGTAGTATGGCTCCTTGACAGAATTGAGAGTTCTGACCATATTTTATTGATAGATGGGGTGGGGTTATCCAGGTTGCATATTTGAAGATAACAATACACTCCACGTACGAACCTTAACGTCGTCGGGAGTGGACAGATGTTATAAAATGCAAGGATGTTGGTTTGGACGATAATTCACATAGTGTAAAGGAAACACTATTGAGTGAGAACCATTTGATGATTGTATAATTATATAGAGATATAAGTGCTATGAAGAAGCACTGAAATTTTCCTCTCACTGCAAGTATGTGGGTGAGGTGTGATAAAGGAAATTAATTTGAGACTTATATCCAGACTTTGAATATAAGGGAAATTGAGAGGAAATACATTTTGGGTATGATGTTCCTAATGCTTTTGCAGAGAGTAGGTGCCCTAATTAGTTAGACTTTCTATTTGGACAAGAGGGAATGATATAGTGGTAGAAGTAAATTAGTAGGTTAACGAGGTAGGATTTAGAACGTCCCGTTGGTGTCCCTTAGACCGCTACATCTCGATGACTGACGAAGCGAGGGAGTAGTGTATTAGGAAGGTTCTTTATTTGGATTTCGCTTTGCGAGACGTCCCACACACGATACCAAGCAAATGTTGGAAGTCGAGAGAGGTCTTGGGCACTAGGGATATAGTTAGAATAGTACTCATATTACGTGTTAGAAATACCTTAATCTTAGGACTACCACGAAGTAAGGGCAATAAGACTATCGACACTGATATAGGAAGGCTATTGTGAGTTAACCACAAGAAGATCGATGAGATAATCTTGAGAAGGATTGAATTTCCAGGTATCGAGAGAATTAAATTTTGAATTATTCAGGTTAAGGGATACCTAGGTGTTAGTACGAAGCCGACGAAATGATGCCCATTATTTAGCATAAGTGTAATGTATCAAAACGTTTACAATGGTGGCGCATATATGCATGAATGATAGGGGGTATGGGTACCCTGGTTAGTTAATTCCAAAAATGTTCGAGATAGAAGGACGTAAAAAAAATGTGTAGAATATATGCCTGGGGGACAGCTACAAACAAGGTTAAATGCTATGACGTATTGAATGTCGTGTGAGAATGACGATAATTCAAGCATTTATGTGCAACAAGAGCTAGCACACCTGAGATGGGTTGAAAGGTTGTGGAAAGTCATTTAAAAGATACCTCTAAATGAAAAGGATACCAAATTATTGTGAGAAAATAGAGCAAAATATTACTCGAACGAGTGTTGAAGAGTGGATTGCATATGATGGTATTGTTAGAATACTCCAAGAAAAGACGGAGTATATGTGGTACCAAATTTCGGAAGAGTATGTGAGAATTAATATTTTAATTATTCGGTATAGGGAATGTACCTTGGAGATTACGAGAGAGATAGTAATCCGAATATTTATACAATACGTAGCGATGAAATAAAAATATGTATGGTAAGTATGTGTGACACCCCGTCTAATTAAATATCGGGTAGCTACTCCTTTATTAAATTAATACAGAATATCAAGTTGGTTCAGTCTTAGCATCACTGTCGATAACATTTAATTAATTACTAGCCAACTAATATTTAAAAAGAGAGATGTCAAATTTTATTAATTAAACCAACAATTAAACAAGAATTTATTTAATAAACCAACAATCGCATAACCAATCTCATATAAATGCTCAACGAGATGAAATCAAATAAGTCTGGAGTAAACACTCCAATAATAAAGATACCAGAGTAAATAATGTCCTAATACAAGAGTCTGAATAAATAATAAACCAAAACTGAAATAATGAAAGTCTGCGACTACAACCTATAAATAAGAATGGGCGGCATGCCCTAACTGATACAGATGAATCTGAAGGAATCAAGGATAAAATGAGAGCGTCTACTACTAAGATCCTGTAACTTCCACAGCAGCTACAACATGTTACCATAATGGAAATCTTATGCTTGGCATCCCTGTGGCTGGGCACCTAAAAATGTTTTTACAAAACAAAAATAGATTTGGAGGAAAACGGGTCACAACTCAATGTGAAAACATTTTAAAAGTTTAGCAAGCGTTTAAATTACAATTAAACATCACATATTATAAACACGTTAGTTGCGTACTCTCACATGAGTTTCTTACCTCTCAACTACTGTGCACGCCTAACGTATGCCTTTAACCCATCCTAGTTATGCCATTATCTAACTAGTTTGTACCGCTCTTGCCTTCACATTATAACATAGAGTATCTACACGTAACACACAAATAAGCAATATTTATAACCCGTATTCACATCAATTAAATTACTTATCTCAAGTGTTAAATAAATTCTCATACTTAACCCATTCAAATATCTTAGTTATTCACATCTACTAAGCAACAATGAACCAGTCACAAGTACATAAGTATATCACTCTCAGTACATAAATACATATATGACACCCCTACGCTAAGCTGCGGTACACACACACTCTGCTATCGAATCCTGATACATCACGTACATAGGGACTACGAGTTCCGAATATCTCAAGAACCGTTTCAATAAGCAAAATCATACATATTGGATGATACATAGTTCACATACCCATGGGTCACGCACATACCTATGCTCCCATGGTCAGCTGACTTATTGACTCAAAATAAGTCATTCACAGACCTATGTTCTTAAGGTACCAGTCTAAATCCCCCTGAAGGCACACAAGGATCAGAGGGTCATTTTCCAAAAAATAAAACTAACCTCCTGTGATAGCAACTATAATAGGTATGTCATACACATAAGAAATCCATACACTAGGCATTCACACAACCTAAGTAATCATATATCAATATAGATGTTCACACATTTCATCTAATTAATCTCGTACGTAGCAAGTTTACCCCGAACATTACACATAATATATATTCCGGTTGATAACTCTCTCTTCGTATCAATCTGGGAACTTAAACCTATCTCAAAAGGTTACTAGGCCTCTTATAAGATTCCAATGTTATCTTAGTACTTAAAGTCCCTCCGTTACTGCCCTTAACCTTACATCATCATAAATTCCCATTATAGTTTCAATTCGAACGCTTTCTAATCGTACCTCACTCGGTAGGCCCTCGTAAGCAATAGCAATCAATTCCAGAAGTCATAGTATTCTCCGATAATAACTAAGACCCTACTGACTTTATCTAAGTCCCACAATATTATATTAATCACCCTTATAATCAACATTGGCTTTGGAATACTCCCCAAACTTTAAAGAGAAACATTTGTCAAGAATCAAAAGGGGTCGATCGATCGAGATTCTTGAGTCGATCGATCGACCAAACAGGTATGAGCCCAGAAATTGTTAACAGTTACGAGTTCTCCACTTTTTACACCTCAAACTCTTAATTCTAACATCCAAAAATTACAACTAAATATACTAATCAATCTACTAACATGTTTACATCATTCCCCACGTTTTAGATTCATCAAATCAACCTATAACATCAATTACTTAAATCAAAATACCCAATTTTTATATAAAACCCTACTTTTCCTATTTCTTCAAGAACATCACATAATTCAATAAAATTTCATAATTCTCTACCCATAAATCATAAATTCGTGGTTATTATCATCTCCAACATTTACTACATGCAAGTCATATCCCGATTATGATTTTAAACCTTTCAAATCCATTCAATTTCCATTTTTCATGATAAATCTTCAAATCTATAAAAACATATAAATTATATGCTTTGAATCTTTGCAAGATAAACCACTTGCCTGTAAATCTGATGTTCTGATCCGTTGTTGTTGTTCAAGGGCTGGTCCTCTCTTCCTTCCGGTCACAATTCCGTCTAAATTGGTGGTGGTGGATGGTGGTTTTGGTTTGGGGACTTTTTGTAACCTCTCCTCTAACTCACGTAGCCCACCTCTTTGTTTTTGGCTGATACTAGCCCTAATGGCCTTTCTAATAATATATAAATAAACTCTAAAATTCGTGGGTCTAAATTCCTTAATTTTTAAAATTACCAAAATACCTTTCCGGATTGCGGGTTAGGTCTAAAAATGCCCCCGGACCCAAACTAAACCCCCGACTAGTGTTTTCTGACTATCTCGAACCTTTCGGACACTTTAGTGCACTCAAAAAGCTTATACGGATGACATAAAAATAAAATACTTTTAAATCCATTATATTGGGTCCTGACACGACTGACACTCGCGTCCTAACTAAATTACCGAAACTGTCGTATTTTCAACTCACAACAATTTTTAACAAATTCAATAATCACATATTACCATAATCACTCCGTAATATTCAACAACATTTTAATAACCAAATACTAACTCTCGTCTCGCTAGCCTTTAAATCCGAATTAATTTTCCAATTAATTATCCCAAATTAATTTAATAAATCCCATAATTAACCAAATTAATTTAATAAATCCCATAATTAAAAGAAACTCCATTCAATTAACCTCATGATTAAAAGCCATAAAAATACGGGGTATTACATACTTCCCTCCTAATAACGGAATTTTGTCCCGAAATTCAAAAAAGTAAGGCATACCTGGAAAGATTAGGTATCCTCTAGTACTCAAAACAAAATATAAAGAAAGGCTCACTCACTAAAACCCTCGCTTTACAACAAGCTTGTTTAACAGTCTTGACACTTTATTAGATTACGCTACAATAGATGCACTTCACGTTGTGCTCTTACTAAACAACATTCGAATAAAATATTGCCTATACATCATTGGCCGCATTATCTCAATATTATTGTGAGTCCGCACCTCACTACGCATTAACTCCCACGTTTATCAAAACACGAAACACCCATCCTGAAAGAAATTAATAACACATCTGACTACTCTTGCCCATTCTTTGAATCTCTGTTCCCGGCGTTTTGACTTTTACACAAGGGAAAACCACTTCAGCCGGTTGGTGTTACATAAAACATTTGTAAGCACCTTGTCCACTATAAATAGATACGGGTGCTTTCCCCCAACTTTACCATTCGGTAAAATCTTCTCCCCATTACTACAATATACCTTACTTACTAGTTATACCCGATTTGGAAATGAAAAGATCGCAATGAATCCAAAATTTCTTTCATATAATCAACCAGTCGTCAATCAGCTTGCGCCTACACCTCGTGCTATAGGTGATACAAACCTCAGAACGAAGTGTTATTTACACTACTTCTTACTACCCCACATTGAAGATGGCTTTCGGGGATCTCCTATTGGTTCTGAACAATACTGCGTAGGACCACATACCGTCGTGTTCACTATCTAATAGTGTAAATCACCCAATATAACCATTTTTCTCCTTCTGGACAACCTGTCCCACATATTCGAAGGAACTTGTTACTTATCTATAAGTTGGCAACCCCTCAAGGAAAGTTACCAACTTGACTCTTCCATCCCTGGAATCGTCGGCTTGATATAAAATTATCCGGTTGATCATCTAACCCCAACTGTTCTACTACTTACTACACTCCTTTCACTGCTGACTTTCACGTATAACTTTCTCGGTAAGTGATACTTAATGATCTTCTTCTCTCGGCGTATACCAAAAGTTTCGACCCTTGCACTTTTCACCACTTTGTGCACATTTGGACTCTTTATACCTTATTGACATCCTCATTCTATTTACTCTTGCCCCTCAACATTCGATTGGTCGGAACTCTACTCCAAATTGTCCATAATAGTTAAATATATGCCTTCTCAAGAGATACCCCCTTATTAAATGGCTTTCCACTGCCTTTTCACCAAATTCGGACGTGCTACACTGATTACACATGATATTCATTATCACCTTTTTCGATGACGTTTAATCCCATAAGTAATAATCTTACCCATCAATGTCCCTTCTTCCGACAATTACTACATTAGCAAACCAAGAAGTCTACACCCCTTATAACCCAATCATACGGTTTATAAACATTATATACGCTTTATACGTATTCTAAACCCTTTATTGTTGTTGCATTTACAACATGGTTATACCACTTGGGCGTTCTCAATCACCTATGAATTTGAAATCCTAAATTCTTCTTAACCTCAATGCGTCCTTCAATCCGAACAAAAACCAAAATTATTAGTACTTCTTCACTAACAACTGGCTCTTCTGTCCTTATATCGTAAATTTACCCCTTGTTAACTTCCAGTTAAAACTACTTACTTCCATAACGATCGAGGTATTCAATTTATGGATGAGTGGTCAAGCATCTCCCTACTACCAACCTTATGCTAAGTTTCAAGCGTGGGATGTCTCGCAAAGCGAAATCCAAATAAGGAAACCCCCCGATACACTACTACCTAACATTGTCGGTCATCAGGTTCCGTTATGCCCTTAGTCCATAACATGTACCCCTATATTCCCATCTCTTAACAACAAAGTTACATCTCCTTCCGCAATGACACTCGAACAAGGAACTCCTTACGAAAGGCACTTTCTCTTGACATTGATGGTAATCACATTTCATATACATCATGCAATTATAATCGGGGCTCTCAAAATCCCGTCCCCAGACACACAACTACGAGTTTAAACTCCCAAATTTCTAAAGGGTGATAAAACAATACACTCTTCTTATTACGACATCCTGGGCGTTAATTATGATAACCAGCTAAACCTTTTCGCCGACTAGTAAACCAATTACATACGAATCATATTAATTAAATCCCTACGCATACTGGGATTAAATATTCGAGACCATTATACCTTTTTAAAATCACAACAATATATATACACATATACAAAAGTACAATTACGAGTCCGGCTCTCTCACAGATGGGGCCTCGCCAGCCGAAACATTTTACCCCAAGGCAGTAACCCCGATAAACTTGCAATACCAGCACACTATCGGTATAATCATATATAAAACCATAATTAGGATACTATCATACTCGTATAAAACAACACTAAAATGGGTAATTTTAATAAAGTATATACCGCTATTAATATACCCATTCATCCTCCGCATATGACAATAAAGGTAACCCCACACTATCAGGAAAAATATTCACATAAATAATAAAATTATCGATACACACTAAACTCGACTCCCAAGCAAAAAATAACAATAATAACAATTGTAGAAACTCTTCATGCCACAAACAACATGCAACATCATCTGAGGATATAACTCATATTTCTATCCTGATAATCGTCCTGGCTGCTCAAATGGTTCCTGGACTTAACACGCCTGTCCGTACCAAACCGAATATTTCAATAAATGTTGCCCTTGCCAGGTACAATACCTTTATCCCTACACTTTCTTCGGGAACCATTTATAATGCACGGGTTTCACTCCCCACAAAATACTTCTACACATACTCCACTTATCTTCGGCCACACTGACCATGCTAAGGTGGTCCTTCTCTCGGACGTTGGTAGTCTCGGCTTTGATGACTACCTCCATTGTTCCCTTAGCTTGGTGGACCTAAGGAACACGCTACTAGTTTCCACATCTCTTACTGAAATCATTATCACTCGGTAATCATTCAGCTATCCGAGTTATATTAACGGGTTCTCCGTTGGATTTTCCCCTTGTGGTGCTTCTCCAATACCATTTTCCCACTCTTACTCTATAGCAATTCCTCGATTCTTGCATCTCCCCACCCAAGGAAACATTTACCTCCAAGTTAACACTACGCGACATTATTACCATCTGCATTGACCATCCAAGCAGAATTCCACGGACGCTAACAATTCTTCTGGTATGTAAATTATACCTTTACTATCCTCTTCTCCATTTCACCTACTTCACCCGGTGTAAGGTTCGCTACATAATTAAATTTTTCCTCACAAAGTGACCTCTGTTCGACCCTCTTGTGTGAGTTCAGAATCACATTCGCCTTTCACCCTGAACATCTGATGAAGGAACTTATGGTCAAACCATACATGTGCGCCTTCTCTCGACGTCACATTCCCCTTCTAAGTGTGGTGATTATCTCTCACCATTGAAACTCCGCTCTCACGAGCCAAGAAAAAAATTTACAATAAATTTTCACTCCCAATGGGCCATACCCTGACATATGTCCAGGACTTTGGATATATTACGTTCGTTTGGCTAGCATACTCCATCTCCCCATTTCGAGTATTTCCACTGCTGTATCTCTTTAATGTTTCACCTAACTCTTTCTCTCCCATTCCAACCTTATTGGGTAAGTCTAATTTGACCCCATTCCTGCTATAGTTGTACCTGGAAGTCGCAAATCGCGCCTTAGCCGTCAATACCGTCCTGGACTTCCGTGCCATAATATGGGTGACTTCAACTATGGTCATCGTTCTTTAATAAATTAAATAACCTCAACTGATCTTTTGCCTCATGTTGTTCGCCCAACTGTCTTCTCCTGACGTACTACATTGTTCAACACACGAACACATCCAAATGCAAATAAGACTCACTATCATATACGTCGTAGCAGGAGAACGAAATCTCACCGAAGAAATCAACAATCCTAAACATAGGGCTCTACATCAAAGAATGCTACGCTGGAAGCATAATAAGCCGTACAGATCCTAAAGGACACTAGAACCTGATGCTCTGATACCACCTGTGACACCCCGCCTAATTAAATACCGGGTAGCTACTCCTTTATTAAATTAATACAGAATATCAAGTTGGTTCAATCTTAGCATCACTATCGATAACATTGAATTAATTACTAGCCAACTAATATTTAAAAAGAGAGATGTCAAATTTTATTAATTAAGCCAACAATTAAACAAGAATTTATTTAATAAACCAACAATCACATAACCAATCTCATATAATTGCTCAACGAGATGAAATCAAATAAGTCTGGACACCCCTAGGCTAATCTGCGGTACACACATACTCTGCTATCGAATCCTAGTACATCACATACATAGGGACTACGAGTTTCGAATATCTCGAGATCCGTTTCAATAAGCAAAATCACACATATTGGAGGCGAACATAGTTCACATACCCATGGGTCACGCACATACCTATGCTCCCATGGTCAGCTGATTTATCGACTCACAAATAAGTCATTCACAGACCTATGTTCTTAAGGTACCAGTCTAAATCCCCCTGAAGGCACACAAGGATAAGAGGGTCATTTTCCAAAAAATAAAACTAACCTCCTGTGATAGCAACTATGATAGGTATGTCATACACATAAGAAATCCATACACTAGGCATTCACACAACCTAATTAATCATATATCAATATAGATGTTCACACATTTCATCTAGTTAATCTCGTACGTAGCAAGTTTACCCCGAACATTACACATAATATATATTCCGGTTGATAACTCTCTTTTCGTATCAATCTGGGTACTTAAACCTATCTCAAAAGGTTACTAGGCCTCTTACAAGATTCTAATGTTATCTCAGTACTTAAAGTCCCTCCGTTACTTCCCTTAACCTTACATCATCATAAATTCCCATTATAGTTTCAATTTGAACGCTTTCTAATCGTACCTCACTAGGTAGGCCCTCGTAAGCAATAACAATTAATTCCATAAGTCATAACATTCTCCGATAATAACTAAGACCCTATTGACTTTATCTAAGTCCCACAATATTATATTAATCACCCTTATAATCAACATTGGCTTTGGAATACTCCCCAAACTTTAAAGAGAAACATTTGTCAAGAATCAGAAGGGGTCGATCGATCGAAGAAAAGGAGTCGATCGATCGACCAAGCAAGTATCAACCCATAAATTCTTAACAGTTACGGGTTCTCCACTTTTTACACCTCAAACTCTTCATTCTAACATCCAAAACTCACAACTAAATATACTAATCAATCTACTAACATGTTTACATTATTCCCCATGTTTTAGATTCATCAAATCAACCTATAACATCAATTACTTAATCAAAATACCCAATTTTTACATAAAAACCTACTTTTCCTATTTCTTCAAGAACATCACATAATTCAATCAAGTTTCATAATTATCTACCCATAACTCATAAATTCATGGTTATTATCATCTCCAACATTTACTACATGCAAGTCATATCCCGATTATGATTTTAATCATTTCAAATCCATTCAATTTCCATTTTTCATGATAAATCTTCAAATCTATAAAAACATGTAAACTATATGCTTTGAATCTTTGAAAGATAAACCACTTGCCTATAAATATGATGTTCTGATCCGTTGTTGTTGTTCAAGGGATGGTCCTCTATTCCTTCCGGTCATAATTCCGTCCAAATTGGTGGTGGTGGATGGTGGTTTTGGTTTGGGGACTTTTTATAACCTCTCCTTTAACTCACGTAGTCCACCTCTTTATTTTTGGTTGATAATGGCCCTAATGGCCTTTCTAATAATATATAAATAATCTCTAAAATTCGTGGGTCTAAATTTCTTAATTTTTAAAGCTACCAAAATACCCTTCCGGGTTGCCGGTTAGGCCTAAAAATGCCCCGGGACCCAAACTAAACCCCCGCTAGTATTTTCTGACTATCTCGAACCATCCGGACACTTTGGCGCGCTCAAAGAGCTCATAAGAATGACATAAAAATAAAATACTTTTAAATCCATTGTATTGGGTCTTGATACGACTGGCACTCGCGTCCCAACTAAATTACCGCAACTGCCGTATTTTCAACTCACAACAATTTTTAACAAATTCAATAATCACATATTACCATAATCACTCAGTAATATTCAACAACATTTTAATAACCAAATACTAACTCTTGTCTCGCTAGCCTTTAAATCCGAATTAATTTTCCAATTAATTATCCCAAATTAATTTATTAAATTTCATAATTAACCAAATTAATTTAATAAATCTCATAATTAAAAGCAACTCCAATTAAATTAACCTCATAATTAAAAGCCATAAAAATACGGGGTATTACAGTATGCAAATAAGATGGGAGAATACCTATAAATTTTAATAGAATGTGTGTATGCCTATTATGTGATATGATTATTAAGAGCATTAATGGGTGTTAACCCAGGAGTGCATGATTAGTATATATATATGAGCATACGCCTTGAGATGGCTGGAATATAGTGGGAGACCATTGTGTTAGGCTATATCTAAATTTGGTTAACTAGGACGTAATGTATATACCGATCCTAGAGTAGTGGCACAAGCTATATCCGAATTTCGAGGACGAAATTCTGTTGGAAGGAGGGAAGTATGTAATACCCCGTACTTTTAAATGGTATTTAAATTACACTGTGGATGTAATTTGGTAATTCGAGGAATTATTATGAATAGTAATTTTGGGATTAATGAGTGAAATTAAATAAATTCAATATTATAAAGTGAATAGTAAATATTAGTTTTCGAGTGACAGATTAATATTTACATGGATTATATTTCGAGACTAAGTATATGAGTAGATTATTTTTATTACATGTCGCAGTTGGATAAAGCGACAAAGGAAAATATTTTAAATTGGAAAACACACGTATTAAACATGTTGGGTAAAAATAGTGAATTTTAGTTAAGTGACTCGGCTGGAGATTTCGACTCTACCATTGGGTTCGGAATGGCCTAGATAGTCAAAATAGAGTACCCCGGGGGTAGTATTTGGGTTTTGGAAATTTTTGGACTAGTAGGGAATCGTAAATGAGCAGACGAGTCATTTAACAATTGGGTATACACCCAATTTCGGGTTTAATAAGGAAAAAGTCCTTATTTCTCCCAAATATCAGCCCTAAGAGAGAGAGAGAGAGAGAGAGAGAGAGAGAGAGAGAGAGAGGAGATAAAGAAGAAGAAAGAAAAGAGAAGAAAAGAAGAGATTTCCGGCCAAAATTCGTGGGATTCAACTCGGGATAGTCGGATTTAATCCACGGGTCAAGTGTTTAACTTGCTTTATGATTTAGTGTGTTTATTTCTCATATTATAGTTGGTATAAAACTAAAGATTTTGGGGTTGAAATTTCGTGGATCAAACGGGTTTTCGGAAGATTAAAACGGATATAACTCGATTAATACCCAATTTGAGAAACTTGAAATTTATTGAAATTAATTGTTGAAAATGGATTCTAGGATGATTAGAACCCTTTCTATATGTGTATTTATGATTTTTTGAGGTTGGTTGATGATGAGAGAGGAGATAAAAAGGTTGGAGGTGTTTTAATGGAGGTTTGGATTTTTTTGAAAAGAAGGTGAATAATGACCAGCGTCACTTCCGGACTATTTCGACTAGGAAGACAGTCGATCCAGCTCTCGATCAAAATACAAAAGTTGTATATCTTTTTGATACGGTAGCGTGGGAACTGACTACGTATTTTTCTGGGTTTTTTTCGATTTGATATGATTTTTTTAAGAAAGCAGTTCCAGGGTTAATCATTAATCGAAAATCAAACCGAAAATTGGAAAAATAAAGGCTAGAATTATCTGGAGATAAATATTTGGGGTTCCTAAAAATAGTGTGGGGACTTCTAAATATTTTTTTTAGTAAGGCGTGTACTTTGGGTTAGTTGAAAATAAAATCCAAGATTTACCCAAATAGGGGTGTTCGTGAGGAATAATACTTAAAGGGGCATTTAGGTGTGATTTGAATAATAAATAAAAGAGTACGTATTGGGGATAATATTTTAAGGATGTGACTGCTTATATTATTATGAATGGAAATATTTGAGGTTATTGGCTATCGTTATAAGAGTTTGGAAATTTTAGCCATAATATATTGAGAAGAGATATAAATAATATATATACAATGTCGTTAAAGTATATATATTATGACATGAATGAATATATCGGGGTTGTTGATATTATCATTGTGCGGTGAGAAAAGCTCGAAAATATAATATTGGGGATTAGCCAAAAATTGATAAATGCGTAGGATAGTCGAGATATAAATATACTATCTAGGAGATTATTATATGGGTGGTGTGTATGCCCTGATGTTATTATATACATGGGTTAAATAATTACCTATTGTAAATTATGTATAGGTGATATAAATACCTATCGTTATAACGTGGTTGTGTGAATACCTAATTGATGATATATTTATATAGGTGGAATGTGTACCTATACTATTGTTTATTATGTTTATGACATACCTACCATACTTGCTATCACAGGAGGTTGGCGTTCGAAAGAGGACAATCTTATCCTGTGTTGCTTTCGGGGGGATTTTAGATTTGGTACCTCAAGAACATAGGACTGTGAAGGGCTTATTTGTGAGTCGATAAGTCTGCTAACTATGGGTGCGTAGGTACGTGCTTGACCCATGGATATGTGAACTATGTTCGCCTCCAATATATGTGATTTGTATTGTTATAGTTCCTGAGTGATGTGGAAATTATGATCCTTTAGTACGAGATGTACTTGGATTGGATAGCAGATTATGTGTGCACCGCTGTTAAGCCTATGGATGCCGGATATGGATATATTTATTGAGATTAAAATATATGTGTACTTGAGATAATCCACGATTGCCTAGTAAATGAGAATGGCTAAGCTATTTATACTATAGCTCGATGGATGATTAATATACTTGTTATGTATAGTATACTGTTTATATATATGAGATGAGATATCATATAACCTAACCTTGTATAAAGTGAAAAGAATGAATAAAGTGTGATACCACTTCCGGTATATGAATATCCGAATTTATATGAATATGAATCTTAGGTTCTAATGAGAATTATTAATAAATACGGGATGGTATAAATATGGTATATACTGAAGGCCTAATGGATCTCGATGATCAACATTGTCACGTAGTAGTGTATCGGGAGGGTTCCTTATTTGGATTTTGCTTGGCGAGACACCCCACGCATGAACGTAATGTAATGTTGGGAATGGGGAGAAGTTTAGTCCTTAGTACTCGAATTGATGAGGATTACTAGAAGATGGGTAATTACATTAGTTAGGAAGGGTAGCTTAACTAGGTTGTTTAAAAAGGTATGCGATAGTTGTGCACTGTTAGAAGAGGGGTGAGATGTATCTCATGTGAGAGCGATACCAGTTTAAATATGAGAAATAACATATTTAAAAATATGGATTTTAAGCACTTGCTAAAATGTTTTCAAAACTCAGGCTCTGACCCGTTTCTCTATTTTCCCCTCTTGTTATATATATATATAGGTGTCCAGACACAGGGACGTCTGGATGATGATTCTTCGAGTCAGACGTTTGTTGCAGCAGCTGTGGATGCAAGCAGGTTTATATTAGACACTTCTATCATTGAGATCTAGATATGAGGTATTTTAGAAACATTCGGGCTTATGACCCAACTGTACTCATCTATTCTTTTATCGCCTTTTAGTGCGGCATTCAATTTGGTTGTATTATTGTACCGAGTGTTCGGTTATTTTATATTATTTAATTTCAATTACTACATATAAACTGTTGTAATTATTTTATTTGAATGGTTTGGTTAAAAAGATTAGTTAATTAAAAATTTGACGCTGGCCTAATAGGATATTAGTAATTAAATTGGTTTTCGACAGTGATGCTAAGAATGAACCATATGAGACTCCTGTTTTAATTTGATATAGGAGTGATCGCCCAGTATTTTATTAGGCGGGGTGTCAAAAATCTCGATACAAGAGTCTGAATAAATAAACCAACATCTGAAATAAAATTAAGAGTCTGAGAATGTTATCTCTAAATGGAAATGGGCGACATGCCCTAACAGATGAGCAGCTCTGCATAGAATCAAGTACAAAATGTGAAGGCGTCTAATACCGAGATCCTGTAACTTCCACAGTAGCTACAACACGTCAATGTAATGGAACTCCTATGCTTGGCGTCCCTGTGGTTGGGCACCTAACAATATTTTTACAAAACAAAATAGATTTGGAAGAAAAATGGGTGAGAGCTCGAGGTGAAAACAATTTAAAGTTTAGCAGGTGTTTAAATTACAATTAAACAACACATATTCTAAACATATTAGTTGCGTACTCTCACATGAATGTAATACCCCGTATTTTTGTGATATTTATTTTATGGGATTAATTAAATTAAATGCGTATTAATTAGAAATTAATCCGGGTTAAAATACTAGCGAGATGCGAGTTGGTATTTGATTATATGTGCATATATGATTATATATGAATTTTGAATTATGAAATTTGTCGTGAGATTGAAATACGGTAATTTGGAAATTTTATTGAGACGCGTGTGACAGTCCCGTCATGATATATAATTATGATAACTAAAAAGTGAATTTTAATTCTATTATCCGTATGGTCATTTTGAGTGCGTCAACGCGTTCGGAAGGGTCGAAATAGTCAGAAAACACTAGCCGGGGGTTTGGTTTGGGTCTCGGGGTATTTTTAGGCCATACCGGCAACGTATAGGGGTAGTTTGGTAATTTTGAATTTTGGGGAATTAAAACCTACGAAAATTGGGAATTAATATCTGATTTGGCATTAACCCACTAAGCCCACTAATACCCAAATAGGTTACGGAGGTTATTGAAAGTTATTCCAAAGAGTTCCTAAACCACAAAACCCTAGCCACCATTGTTACTTGGAGAAGAAAGCTTGTAGAAGGAGAGATAGAAGGATTCTGCAGAGAGAGAGATAACCATCCATCAAATTCGTCATCAAATCCAGAGTTACCATTAAGGCAAGTGGTTTAATTTCGTTTATTTCAAAGAATGCTTCTTCCATGTGTAGGAATTTATTAGAATCATATTGTTCTTGGGAGTTAATGAAAAACCCATGTAGATTGGAAATAGAAAGTACATTTTGATGAGGAAATCGCATGTAGATTGGTGTGTAATGATTATTCTGATGATATTACAATTAGTAGAAAACCAAAAACGGATTTAATTCAGTTCTTTGATGATTTATAAATTCTAGGGTTCATAGTTTTAAAATTGGGGAAAAATATGTAGAGATTTGATATTTGAATGATGTTAGGATTAATTAATACCCCAAACATGTCAATATGTGAACTAAGTATGTTTAGGGACGACTAGAGACCTTAAACATTTGATAAATTGAGGTTTGGATGAGATTTGGGGAGTAGAGAAGTTGGAAAAACGAAAATCGGAAATCTGGGCTCGGATTTGGTCGCTCGTTAGAAGACCTGCCCAGGTCGTTCGAACGACCTCGTTCGAACGAGCTTCTAACGAGTTGACCATTGACTTCTAATGAGGGTGAAGTTCGTTCGATGAGATCGTTCAAACGAGATCGCGTTAGAAAGCCCACTTCGTTCGAACGAGATCTCGTTAGAAGACTCAGTTCGTTCGAACGAAGTCTCGTTCGAACAGCCTCGTTCGAACGAGACTTCGAACGAGTTGACAGTTTAGGATTTTTAGCCTGTTTTGATCCCGAGTACCCCGTAACCTTGTGTATAGGTAGAGATAGCCTTTCCTTGATGAGTAATTGATATATTTGGGATGTTTGGGATATAATGAGGAGTCAAACCTAGAAGTGTAGTTTGAACCTAAGGGAAAATATGAAGTAGGACGTGAGTGTCTATTACGATGTGAGCTATTGACGGCCTAATTAATTACATTGACAGGGAACATATAAATGGTGTAGTATTATATGTCAGTACGAGAAGAGATATGTACCAATATATTATGGTGATTACTAAGATGTGTGCATACTTAGTATATATGTATTGATTTTATGTGTATGACATACCTACCATACTTGCTATCACGGGAGGTTTGCGTTCGCTTAGGGCCCTCTAATCCTTGTGTTGCCCGGATTTAGACTGGTTACCTCGATGAACATAGGTCAGAGAAGGACTTATTGGGATGTTAATAAGTCTGCTGATCGTGGGAGCGCAGGTATGTGCGTGACCCATGTGATGTGACTGTGTTCGCCTCCATTATTTGTGATGTTGTTATCTGAGAACTATTCCTGAGAGATTCGGAATATGTGATCCTTATGTACGTGATGTACCGGGATGGATAACAGAGTATGTGTGCACCGTAGCTTAGTCTCGGGGTTCTTGTATTGTATATTTATGACGTGAATAATATACACTTAATTAATGGGAACTTTCATGTTGTTATTGTGAACATAATTATGGTAATGTAGTGAGAGAACATAACGGGTTAACTGATAGTGAATTATGTTATTAATTGAGAATCTGAGTTTAAGTGAAGCCCTCTACTTAGTTGATAATGCTAGAATGTAATATGGGGATCGAGTAGTAAGGGGTAGAACTTATTACGGTTTGGTTAGATGTGTATGTCATGCAGATGGGTACGGTACATTAGGAGTGCACATGTAGTCGAGAGGTGAGAATTTCATGTGAGTGCACGTCCTAACATGTACTTTGCATTTAATGTTTTAATGTTATTAAAACACTTGCTGTTTTCAAAATGTTTTCCACTTTCGGGCTCTGACCCATTTGCTTTGAAATCTATTTTTGTAAAAACCATTTTAGGTGCCCAGCCACAAGGACACCATGCTTAGGATCCTCATTCAGGTGACAAGTTGTAGCTGTTTGTGGAAGTTACAGGACTTTGCTTGTAGACGCTTCATCTATCTTGACTCGATATTCATCAGTTATCAGTTGTAGGGCATGTCGCCCATTTCTTTTATAGACATTTCATTTATTTCAGTTATTCAGACTTTTGGCATGTAATTATTCAGGATTCAGACTTGTAGTGTTATTTCCATTTGTTGGGATTGTTGTGAGAAGTTTTCCTCCGGATTTATTATTATTATTGTTGGTACTTCATTACTTCGTATGGTGAATGGATTATGTTAACTCTTCCATTATTCTTTTACTGCATGTTAATCAGACTTAACTTAAAATTTGGCACTTACTTTTTAAATACTAGGTGGTTAGTAATTATAAAAATATTTTCGACAGTGATGCTATTAACTGAACCAACTTGGCATTTTGAATTAATTTAATAAAGGAGTAGCTACCCGGTATTTAATTAGTAGGGGTGTCACAGGTGGTATCAGAGCATCAGGTACTAGTGTCCTTTAGGATCTGAATGGTTTATTATGTTTCCGCTGAGCTTCCTTTGATGTAAAGCCCTATACATTAAGACTGTTGTATTCTTTTGTATATGCTACGTTCTTCAGCTATTTTAAGTTTATAACTGCGAACTTATAAACTTCATTCTTATTTCAGATGCCTCCACGACGTGCACGAAGGGTTCTCAGGGATGCGACGCCAGAACCACAGCCCGCACCAGCTCAGGGCACGATGAATGCCGCCGAGGTTGCAGCCATTGTGGTCCAGGCGGTAAATGCCGCACTAGCTGTAGTTCAGCAGGCACCACCTCAGGCGCCGATAGTCGCGCCAGTTCAGGCTCATGCATTCCCGTCTATTTGGAAACGTGTACGTGATGCTTTTCAGAATGCACATCCTCCTGAGTTCGTAGGTAGCTCCGATGTGGTAGTTTCGAGTCAGTGGAGGAAGGATATACAGCGGCACTTGAGGATGTAAGAGTGCACAGATGTTCAGAACCAGATACTAGCGACCTTTAAGCTAGTAGGGTCTGCACTGCAGTGGTGGGAGTCTATTACCACCGTAGAGGAGAGGGATACTCTCACTATGCAGGAGTTTTGGGTGCGGTTCGACCGCAAGTACTTTCCGTCAGCTGTTCACACGGAGATGAGAAGAAAGTTGATGAGCCTTCGGCAGGAGGGTAAGACTGTGTCCGAGTATGAGGCCGAATTTACTGATCTTCTGAACATTGTTCCGGATGAGATACCGACGGAGGAAAAGAAGATACAGAAATTTACAGATGGGTTGACATGGAGGATTCGTCAGCACTTGTTAGGGAACCTCTCGTTAGCCACTTATTCTGATGTGGTTAACGCTGCATTGCTCCATTGTCAGGATCACCTCTTTCACATGGTTGCGGGCAAACGATCGGGAGAGTCTAGCCATCAGGGCAGGACTGGAGGAAATGGTGCCAGTGGGGCACAATCTGTTCAGGGGCAGAGGCAGGGGGATCACAAGAGGTTCAGGTCAGGAAATTTCAGGCACGAACAGGGAGGTTTCCGGCAGGGCCATCAGGGTCCGAATGGCCATCAGCACCAGTAGGGTCAGAATGGTCAACAGCAGTTTCAGCAGGGCCAGTGGAGGAATGGTAACGGCCACCAGGTCCGGGGGCAGCAAGGACAGAGAGGGGGGAACTTCCCGGGGAAGTGTTTTATTTGTGGCAAGACTGGCCATAAACGCCAGGACTGTCCTGATAGGGGTAGGGCCCCGCAGCAGCAGCAGGGTGCTCGACATGAGCCACAGAGGCCACTTTTTCCACCAGCCTACCCAGCTCCAGCCCAGGTACCAGCTCTTCCAGCCATTCTAGCAGTTCTTGTGCAGCAGGGACAGTTATAATATGGACGTGTCTATAACGTCCACCAGGCAGCAGCTCCGCAGGCACCACCCGCTATTGAGGGTATGTTTCCTATCCATGGTACTATGGGTCGGGTTTTGTTTGATACGGTGGCAACACATTGCTTTATAGCTACACATTTTGCGAAAGCCTTAGGGTTGTTAGCTACGACAGAGAGCACAGTGACGTGTGTAGACTCACCATTGGGGAGTGGGTCACTTATTTTCTTTATATGCCGGGGAGTGGGAGTAGAGATTGGTAGTCTGGTATTACCTGCAGATATGTTGGTATTAGATATGCATGTTCACGATGTGATTATCGGTATGAAAATGCTCGTTGATTATAGAGCCATGATTGATTACTTTGGTGGGAGCATTATTTTTGCCATTTCGGGGCAAGAGATGTTTGTAGTGCCGATGCCTCGCCCAGAGGGAGGCTCGACTGCTCATTTGTATTACCTAGAGGAGGATACCTCTAAGGAGGTTGTGATTCCTTTAGATTCGATCCCAGTTGTCAGGGAGTATTCTGATGTGTTTCAGTAGATACCAGGCCTACCCCCCAGTCGAGAGATAGACTTTGTTATAGACTTATTACCAGGTACGAGACCTATAGCACGTGCACCGTACCGTATGGTTCCAGCTGAGATGAGGGAGTTGCGGGATCAGATTGAGCCGTTGTTGGGTCAGGGGTTTATACGGAGTACTTCACCGTGGGGTACCCCTGTGTTGTTCATAAAGAAGAGAGATGGTTCACTGAGATTGTGTGTGGACTACCGAGAGTTAAATAAGGTCACGATACAGAATAAGTATCCGTTGCCTCGAATCGATGACTTATTCAACCAGTTGAGAGGAGCTTCTTTCTTCTCAAAGATTGATTTGAGATCGGGATACCATCAGTTGCGTATCAGGGAGGAGGATGTCTCGAAGACTGCGTTCTTGTCGAGATATGGTTCTTATGAGTTTCGGGTTATGCCTTTTGGTTTGACCAACGCTCCAGCAGTGTTTATGGACTTGATGAATAGAGTATTCAGGGATTTCCTAGATCAGTTGTCATTGTCTTCATCGATGATATTCTGGTTTACTCCCAGACAGAGGAGGAGCACGCCGAGCATTTGAAGCAAGTTTTGCAGACGCTACGTCTGAACGAGCTGTATGCAAAGTATGAGAAATGCGGGTTTTGGCTGAAGGAGGTCCAGTTTTTAGGACATATTATTTCCGACCGGGGGATATCTGTTGATCCGGGGAAAGTATCCGCGGTGAGGGAGTGGGGACAACCCACGACACCAACGGAGATTCGTAGTTTCTTGGTCCTAGCAGGATACTACAGAAGGTTCATTCGGGGATTCTCGAAGATTGCAGGTCCTTTGACACATCTGACTCGTAAGGGTGTGCCTTTCATCTGGAGTGATGCCTGTCAGTTGGCATTCGATGAATTGAAGGATAAGTTGACCTCAGCACCTGTGTTAGCATTGCCGAGACCGGGAGTTGAGTGTTTAGTTTACACCGATGCGTCCTTGCAAGGACTTGGAGGTGTATTGCAGCACGAGAGTCAGGCCATTGCTTATGCATCCCGTAAGCTAAAGCCTCACGAGAAGAATTACACCACTCATGACTTGGAGTTGGCGACAGCTGTTTTCGCCCTTCGTATTTGGAGACATTATCTTTTGGGGGAGAAGTTTCGATTGTTCACAGACCACAAGTCCCTGCAGTACCTATTCACGCAGAAGGAGTTGAATATGCGGCAGCGAAGGTGGCTTGAGTTTGTGAAGGACTATCAGTTTGATATCCAGTATCACCCGGGAAAGGCTAACGTGGTGGAAGACACGTTGAGCCGTAGGCCAGCAGATGAAGTGGCAGAGGTGTGGAAGGCCAAGTGGAAAGAATTGGGACACCAGGATGCAGTGGCCCGATCATTCATGTCGGTAATGACTGTTACGCCGCAGATTATCACGAGAGTGGTAAAGGCACAAGCAGATGACTCGTTCTGTCAGGAGCTGATAGTTCGATTACTAGCAGAGGGAGCCGAATCCTATACCGTTAGCTCAGACGGGGGATTGCGCTTCAATGGGAGATTGGTAGTTCCGGAAGGGGAGGAATTGCGGCACAAGGTGATGGCAGAGTCGCACGGCTCACGATTCGCGGTACATCCCGGTGGGGACAAAATGTACCAAGACATGAGACGTCAGTATTGGTGGGGCGGGATGAAGAGAGATATTGCCGAGTTTGTCTCTAAATGCGCCACTTGTCAGCTAGTAAAAGTGGATCATCAGAGACCGGCAGGACTGCTACAGCCGTTGGAGGTCCCGATGTGGATGTGGGAGAGCATATCCATGGGCTTTATCACGGGGTTGCCTACGTCACAGAGAGGTCACGACTCCATTTGGGTGATTGTGGACAGGTTGACCAAAGTCGCTCATTTTCTACCCGTAAGGTCAGACTACACTGCGGGACAGTATGCCTAGCTCTTTATTTCAGAGATAGTGAGACTTCACGGTGTGCCCCTAAATATCGTGTCTGACCGAGACAAGATATTTGTTTCACGGTTTTGGGAGAGTTTTCAGGAGGCCATGAGCACAGAACTGCGGTTGAGTACGACGTATCACCCGCAGACTGATGGGCAAACGGAGGAGGACATGCTACGTATGAGTATCATTGATTTTGGGGGTGGTTGGGAGCAGTATCTTCCACTGGCGGAGTTTGCTTACAACAACTCCTACCAGTTCACCATTGGCGTGTCTCCATTTGAGGCGTTGTACGGTAGACCTTGTCGTTCCCCAGCATGTTGGTTGGAAGTGGGGGACAACAAACTACTTGGGCCGGAAGTGATTCAGGATACTTCGGCGAGGATAAAATTGATTCGGAGTCGCATTCGGGTAGCTCAGGATCGGCAGAAGAGCTATGCTGATGCGAAGAGGTTCTTCAGAGAGTTTCAAGTGGGGGAACAGGTTTTGCTCAGAGTATCTCCTATGAAGGGGATTATGCGTTTCGGGAAGAAAGGGAAGTTGGCACCGAGATATGTGGGACCATTTCCTATTATTGAGCGGATTGGACCGGTTGCGTATAGGCTTGGATTACCGAAACATGTGCATCGGATTCACGATGTATTTCATATTTCCTCTCTAAGGAAATATCTTAGAGACAATTTGGCTCATTCTCATATTGCTTTGGAGGACATCGATCTCCAACCTGATAGCTCCTACGAGGAGGGGCCGATTGCTATTTTGGACCGAAGTGAGCGGAAATTGCGATCAAAGATAGTTCCGTTAGTGCGTGTTCAGTGGCGACATCATAATGTCGAGGAGTCCACATGGGAGCGCGAGGATGAGATGCGCGAACGTTATCCAGAGTTGTTCTTACCAGGTACTTTCTAGTTCCGAATTTCGGGACGAAATTCAGTTATTAGGGGGGAGTATGTAACACCCCGTATTTTTGTGATATTTATTTTATGGGATTAATTAAATTAAATGCGTATTAATTAGAAATTAATCCGGGTTAAAATACTAGCGAGATGCGAGTTGGTATTTGATTATATGTGCATATATGATTATATATGAATTTTGAATTATGAAATTTGTCGTGAGATTGAAATACGGCAATTTGGAAATTTTGTTGAGACGCGTGTGACAGTCGCGTCATGATATATAATTATGATAACTAAAAAGTGAATTTTAATTCTATTATCCGTATGGTCGTTTTGAGTGCGTCAACGCGTCCGGAAGGGTCGAAATAGTCAGAAAACACTAGCCGGGGGTTTGGTTTGGGTCTCGGGGTATTTTTAGGCCATACCGGCAACGTATAGGGGTAGTTTGGTAATTTTGAATTTTGGGGAATTAAAACCTACGAAAATTGGGAATTAATATCTGATTTGGCATTAACACACTAAGCCCACTAATACCCAAATAGGTTACGGAGGTTATTGAAAGTTATTCCAAAGAGTTCCTAAACCACAAAACCCTAGCCACCATTGTTACTTGGAGAAGAAAGCTTGTAGAAGGAGAGATAGAAGGATTCTGCAGAGAAAGAGATAACTATCCATCAAATTCGTCATCAAATCCAGAGTTACCATTAAGGCAAGTGGTTTAATTTCGTTTATTTCAAAGAATGCTTCTTCCATGTGTAGGAATTTATTATAATCATATTGTTCTTGGGAGTTAATGAAAAACCCATGTAGATTGGAAATAGAAAGTACATTTTGATGAGGAAATCGCATGTAGATTGGTGTGTAATGATTATTCTGATGATATTACAATTAGTAGGAAACCAAAAATGGATTTAATTCAGTTCTTTGATGATTCATAAATTCTAGGGTTCATAGTTTTAAAATTGGGGAAAAATATGTAGAGATTTGATATTTGAATGATGTTAGGATGAATTAATACCCCCAAACATGTCAATATGTGAACTAAGTATGTTTAGGGACGATTAGAGACCTTAAACATTTGATAAATTGAGGTTTGGATGAGATTTGGGGAGTAGAGAAGTTGGAAGAATGAAAATCAGAAATCTGGGCTCGAATCTGGTCGCTCGTTAGAAGACCTGCCCAGGTCGTTCGAACGACCTCGTTCGAACGAGCTTCTAACGAGTTGACCATTGACTTCTAACGAGGGTGAAGTTCGTTCGAACGAGATCTCGTTAGAAAGCCCACTTCGTTCGAACGAGATCTCGTTAGAAGACTCAGTTCGTTCGAACGAAGTCTCGTTCGAACAGCCTCGTTCTAACGAGACTTCGAACGAGTTGACAGTTTAGGCTTTTTAGCCTGTTTTGATCCCGAGTACCCCGTAACCTTGTGTATAGGTAGAGATAGCCTTTCCTTAATGAGTAATTGATATATTTGGGATGTTTGGGATATAATGAGGAGTCAAACCTAGAAGTGTAGTTTGAACCTAAGGGAAAATATGAAGTAGGACGTGAGTGTCTATTACGATGTGAGCTATTGACGGCCTAATTAATTACATTAACCGGGAACATATAAATGGTGTAGTATTATATGTCTGTACGAGAAGAGATATGTACCAATATATTATGGTGATTACTAAGATGCGTGCATACTTAGTATATATGTATTGATTTTATGTGTATGACATACCTACCATACTTGCTATCACGGGAGGTTTGCGTTCGCTTAGGGCCCTCTAATCCTTGTGTTGCCCGGATTTAGACTGGTTACCTCGATGAACATAGGTCAGAGAAGGACTTATTGGGATGTTAATAAGTCTGCTGATCGTGGGAGCGCAGGTATGTGCGTGACCCATATGATGTGACTGTGTTCGCCTCCATTATTTGTGATGTTGTTATCTGAGAAATATTCCTGAGAGATTCGGAATATGTGATCCTTATGTACGTGATGTACCGGGATGGATAGCAGAGTATGTGTGCACCGCAGCTTAGTCTCGGGGTTCTTGTATTGTATATTTATGACGTGAATAATATACACTTAATTAATGGGAACTTTCATGTTGTTATTGTGAACATAATTATGGTAATGTTGTGAGAGAACATAACGGGTTAACTGATAGTGAATTATGTTATTAATTGAGAATCTGAGTTTAAGTGAAGCCCTCTACTTAGTTGATAACGCTAGAATGTAATATGGGGATCGAGTAGTAAGGGGTAGAACTTATTACGGTTTGGTTAGATGCGTATGTCATGTAGATGGGTACGGTACATTAGGAGTGCACATGTAGTCGAGAGGTGAGAATTTCATGTGAGTGCACGTCCTAACATGTACTTTGCATTTAATGTTTTAATGTTATTAAAACACTTGCTGTTTTCAAAATGTTTTCCACTTTCGGGCTCTGACCCATTTGCTTTGAAATCTATTTTTGTAAAAACCATTTTAGGTGCCCAGCCACAAGGACACCATGCTTAGGATCCTCATTCAGGTGACAAGTTGTAGCTGTTTGTGGAAGTTACAGGACTTTGCTTGTAGACGCTTCATCTATCTTGACTCGATATTCATCAGTTATCAGTTGTAGGGCATGTCGACCATTTCTTTTAGAGACATTTCATTTATTTCAGTTATTCAAACTTTTGGCATGTAATTATTCAGGATTCAGACTTGTAGTGTTATTTCCATTTGTTGGGATTGTTGTGAGAAGTTTTCCTCCGGATTTATTATTATTATTGTTGGTACTTCATTACTTCGTATGGTGAATGGATTATGTTAACTCTTCCATTATTCTTTTACTGCATGTTAATCAAACTTAACTTAAAATTTGGCACTTACTTTTTAAATACTAGGTGGTTAGTAATTATAAAAATGTTTTCGACAGTGATGCTATTAACTGAACCAACTTAGCATTTTGAATTAATTTAATAAAGGAGTAGCTACCCGGTATTTAATTAGTCTGGATGTCACAATGAATTTCTCAACTCTCAACTAATGTGCACGCCTAACGTATTTTCTTAAACCATCCTAGTTATGTCGCTAACTAACTAGTATGTACCATTCCTGCTTTCGCACTCTATCATAGGGTATCTACTCGTAACACCCAAACAAGTTATATTCATAACCCATATTCACATTCATCCTATTACTTATCTCCACTGTTAATTAAATTCTCACGTTCTTAGCCCATTCAAATATCTTAGTTATTCACATCTACAAAGCAATAGTGAACCAATCACAAGTATATATATAAATCACTCACAGTACATATATATACATATATGGCCCCCCTAGGCTAAGTTGCGGTGCACACATACTCTGCTATCAAATCCATATACATCACGTACATAAGGATCACGTGTTCCGAATCACTCAGGAATCGTCTCAAAACAAATCACACATATTGGAGGCGAACATAGTTCACATACCCACGGGTCACGCACATACCTACGCTCCTATTGTCAGCTGACTTATCAACTCACAAATAAGTCATTCACAATCCTATGTCCTTATGGTACCAGTCTAAATCCCCCCCGAAGGCACACAAGGATAAGAGGGTCCTTTTCCAAAAACTAACCTCCCGTGATAGCAAGTATGGTAGGTATGTCACACATAAGAAATCCATTCACTAAGCATTCACACAACCTTAGTAATCATATTTCAAGATATATATTCACATTCTATCTAGTAAGTCTCGTACGTAGTAAGATTATCCCGAACATCATATGTAATTATATATTTAACTTGATAACTCTCTCTCGTCGTATCAAGTGTGGTGATTATCTCTCACCATTGAAACTCCGCTCTCACGAGCCAAGAAAAAAATTTACAATAAATTTTCACTCCCAATGGGCCATACCCTGACATATGTCCAGGACTTTGGATATATTACGTTCGTTTGGCTAGCATACTCCATCTCCCCATTTCGAGTATTTCCACTGCTGTATCTCTTTAATGTTTCACCTAACTCTTTCTCTCCCATTCCAACCTTATTGGGTAAGTCTAATTTGACCCCATTCCTGCTATAGTTGTACCTGGAAGTCGCAAATCGCGCCTTAGCCGTCAATACCGTCCTGGACTTCCGTGCCATAATATGGGTGACTTCAACTATGGTCATCGTTCTTTAATAAATTAAATAACCTCAACTGATCTTTTGCCTCATGTTGTTCGCCCAACTGTCTTCTCCTGACGTACTACATTGTTCAACACACGAACACATCCAAATGCAAATAAGACTCACTATCATATACGTCGTAGCAGGAGAACGAAATCTCACCGAAGAAATCAACAATCCTAAACATAGGGCTCTACATCAAAGAATGCTACGCTGGAAGCATAATAAGCCGTACAGATCCTAAAGGACACTAGAACCTGATGCTCTGATACCACCTGTGACACCCCGCCTAATTAAATACCGGGTAGCTACTCCTTTATTAAATTAATACAGAATATCAAGTTGGTTCAATCTTAGCATCACTATCGATAACATTGAATTAATTACTAGCCAACTAATATTTAAAAAGAGAGATGTCAAATTTTATTAATTAAGCCAACAATTAAACAAGAATTTATTTAATAAACCAACAATCACATAACCAATCTCATATAATTGCTCAACGAGATGAAATCAAATAAGTCTGGACACCCCTAGGCTAAGCTGCGGCACACACATACTCTGCTATCGAATCCTAGTACATCACATACATAGGGACTACGAGTTTCGAATATCTCGAGATCCGTTTCAATAAGCAAAATCACACATATTAGAGGCGAACATAGTTCACATACCCATGGGTCACGCACATACCTATGCTCCCATGGTCAGTTGACTTATCGACTCACAAATAAGTCATTCACAGTCCTATGTTCTTAAGGTACCAGTCTAAATCCCCCTGAAGGCACACAAGGATAAGAGGGTCATTTTCCAAAAAATAAAACTAACCTCCTGTGATAGCAACTATGATAGGTATGTTATACACATAAGAAATCCATACACTAGGCATTCACACAACCTAATTAATCATATATCAATATAGATGTTCACACATTTCATCTAGTTAATCTCGTACGTAGCAAGTTTACCCCGAACATTACACATAATATATATTCCGGTTGATAACTCTCTTTTCGTATCAATCTGGGTACTTAAACCTATCTCAAAAGGTTACTAGGCCTCTTACAAGATTCTAATGTTATCTCAGTACTTAAAGTCCCTCTGTTACTTCCCTTAACCTTACATCATCATAAATTCCCATTATAGTTTCAATTTGAACGCTTTCTAATCGTACCTCACTAGGTAGGCCCTCGTAAGCAATAACAATTAATTCCATAAGTCATAACATTCTCCGATAATAACTAAGACCCTATTGACTTTATCTAAGTCCCACAATATTATATTAATCACCCTTATAATCAACATTGGCTTTGGAATACTCCCCAAACTTTAAAGAGAAACATTTGTCAAGAATCAGAAGGGGTCGATCGATCGAAGAAAAGGAGTCGATCGATCGACCAAGCAAGTATCAACCCAGAAATTCTTAACAGTTACGGGTTCTCCACTTTTTACACCTCAAACTCTTCATTCTAACATCCAAAACTCACAACTAAATATACTAATCAATCTACTAACATGTTTACATTATTCCCCATGTTTTAGATTCATCAAATCAACCTATAACATCAATTACTTAATCAAAATACCCAATTTTTACATAAAAACCTACTTTTCCTATTTCTTCAAGAACATCACATAATTCAATCAAGTTTCATAATTATCTACCCATAAATCATAAATTCATGGTTATTATCATCTCCAACATTTACTACATGCAAGTCATATCCCGATTATGATTTTAATCATTTCAAATCCATTCAATTTCCATTTTTCATGATAAATCTTCAAATCTATAAAAACATGTAAACTATATGCTTTGAATCTTTGAAAGATAAACCACTTGCCTATAAATATGATGTTCTGATCCGTTGTTGTTGTTCAAGGGATGGTCCTCTATTCCTTCCGGTCATAATTCCGTCCAAATTGGTGGTGGTGGATGGTGGTTTTGGTTTGGGGACTTTTTATAACCTCTCCTTTAACTCACGTAGTCCACCTCTTTATTTTTGGTTGATAATGGCCCTAATGGCCTTTCTAATAATATATAAATAATCTCTAAAATTCGTGGATCTAAATTTCTTAATTTTTAAAACTACCAAAATACCCTTCCGGGTTGCCGGTTAGGCCTAAAAATGCCCCGGGACCCAAACTAAACCCCCGCTAGTATTTTCTGACTATCTCGAACCATCCGGACACTTTGGCGCGCTCAAAGAGCTCATAAGAATGACATAAAAATAAAATACTTTTAAATCCATTGTATTGGGTCTTGATACGACTGGCACTCGCGTCCCAACTAAATTACCGCAACTGCCGTATTTTCAACTCACAACAATTTTTAACAAATTCAATAATCACATATTACCATAATCACTCAGTAATATTCAACAACATTTTAATAACCAAATACTAACTCTTGTCTCGCTAGCCTTTAAATCCGAATTAATTATCCCAAATTAATTTATTAAATTTCATAATTAACCAAATTAATTTAATAAATCTCATAATTAAAAGCAACTCCATTTAATTAACCTCATAATTAAAAGCCATAAAAATACGGGGTATTACAGTATGCAAATAAGATGGGAGAATACCTATAAATTTTAATAGAATGTGTGTATGCCTATTATGTGATATGATTATTAAGAGCATTAATGGGTGTTAACCCAGGAGTGCATGATTAGTATATATATATGAGCATACGCCTTGAGATGGCTGGAATATAGTGGGAGACCATTGTGTTAGGCTATATCTAAATTTGGTTAACTAGGACGTAATGTATATACCGATCCTAGAGTAGTGGCACAAGCTATATCCGAATTTCGAGGACGAAATTCTGTTGGAAGGAGGGAAGTATGTAATACCCCGTACTTTTAAATGGTATTTAAATTACACTGTGGATGTAATTTGGTAATTCGAGGAATTATTATGAATAGTAATTTTGGGATTAATGAGTGAAATTAAATAAATTCAATATTATAAAGTGAATAGTAAATATTAGTTTTCGAGTGACAGATTAATATTTACATGGATTATATTTCGAGACTAAGTATATGAGTAGATTATTTTTATTACATGTCGCAGTTGGATAAAGCGACAAAGGAAAATATTTTAAATTGGAAAACACACGTATTAAACATGTTGGGTAAAAATAGTGAATTTTAGTTAAGTGACTCGGCTGGAGATTTCGACTCTACCATTGGGTTCGGAATGGCCTAGATAGTCAAAATAGAGTACCCCGGGGGTAGTATTTGGGTTTTGGAAATTTTTGGACTAGTAGGGAATCGTAAATGAGCAGACGAGTCATTTAACAATTGGGTATACACCCAATTTCGGGTTTAATAAGGAAAAAGTCCTTATTTCTCCCAAATATCAGCCCTAAGAGAGAGAGAGAGAGAGAGAGAGAGAGAGAGAGAGAGGAGATAAAGAAGAAGAAAGAAAAGAGAAGAAAAGAAGGGATTTCCGGCCAAAATTCGTGGGATTCAACTCGGGATAGTCGGATTTAATCCACGGGTCAAGTGTTTAACTTGCTTTATGATTTAGTGTGTTTATTTCTCATATTATAGTTGGTATAAAACTAAAGATTTTGGGGTTGAAATTTCGTGGATCAAACGGGTTTTCGGAAGATTAAAACGGATATAACTCGATTAATACCCAATTTGAGAAACTTGAAATTTATTGAAATTAATTGTTGAAAATGGATTCTAGGATGATTAGAACCCTTTCTATATGTGTATTTATGATTTTTTGAGGTTGGTTGATGATGAGAGAGGAGATAAAAAGGTTGGAGGTGTTTTAATGGAGGTTTGGATTTTTTTGAAAAGAAGGTGAATAATGACCAGCGTCACTTCCGGACTATTTCGACTAGGAAGACAGTCGATCCAGCTCTCGATCAAAATACAAAAGTTGTATATCTTTTTGATACGGTCGCGTGGGAACTGACTACATATTTTTCTGGGTTTTTTTCGATTTGATATGATGTTTTTAAGAAAGCAGTTCCGGGGTTAATCATTAATCGAAAATCAAACCGAAAATTGGAAAAATAAAGGCTAGAATTATTTGGAGATAAATATTTGGGGTTCCTAAAAATAGTGTGGGGACTTCTAAATATTTTTTTTTAGTAAGGCGTGTACTTTGGGTTAGTTGAAAATAAAATCCAAGATTTACCCAAATAGGGGTGTTCGTGAGGAATAATACTTAAAGGGGCATTTAGGTGTGATTTGAATAATAAATAAAAGAGTACGTATTGGGGATAATATTTTAAGGATGTGACTGCTTATATTATTATGAATGGAAATATTTGAGGTTATTGGCTATCGTTATAAGAGTTTGGAAATTTTAGCCATAATATATTGAGAAGAGATATAAATAATATATATACAATGTCGTTAAAGTATATATATTATGACATGAATATATATATCGGGGTTGTTGATATTATCATTGTGCGGTGAGAAAAGCTCGAAAATATAATATTGGGGATTAGCCAAAAATTGATAAATGCGTAGGATAGTCGAGATATAAATATACTATCTAGGAGATTATTATATGGGTGGTGTGTATGCCCTGATGTTATTATATACATGGGTTAAATAATTACCTATTGTAAATTATGTATAGGTGATATAAATACCTATCGTTATAACGTGGTTGTGTGAATACCTAATTGATGATATATTTATATAGGTGGAATGTGTACCTATACTATTGTTTATTATGTTTATGACATACCTACCATACTTGCTATCACAGGAGGTTGGCGTTCGAAAGAGGACAATCTTATCCTGTGTTGCTTTCGGGGGGATTTTAGATTTGGTACCTCAAGAACATAGGACTGTGAAGGGCTTATTTGTGAGTCGATAAGTCTGCTAACTATGGGTGCGTAGGTACGTGCTTGACCCATGGATATGTGAACTATGTTCGCCTCCAATATATGTGATTTGTATTGTTATAGTTCCTGAGTGATGTGGAAATTATGATCCTTTAGTACGAGATGTACTTGGATTGGATAGCAGATTATGTGTGCACCGCTGTTAAGCCTATGGATGCCGGATATGGATATATTTATTGAGATTAAAATATATGTGTACTTGAGATAATCCACGATTGCCTAGTAAATGAGAATGGCTAAGCTATTTATACTATAGCTCGATGGATGATTAATATACTTGTTATGTATAGTATACTGTTTATATATATGAGATGAGATATCATATAACCTAACCTTGTATAAAGTGAAAAGAATGAATAAAGTGTGATACCACTTCCGGTATATGAATATCCGAATTTATATGAATATGAATCTTAGGTTCTAATGAGAATTATTAATAAATACGGGATGGTATAAATATGGTATATACTGAAGGCCTAATGGATCTCGATGATCAACATTGTCACGTAGTAGTGTATCGGGAGGGTTCCTTATTTGGATTTTGCTTGGCGAGACACCCCACGCATGAACGTAATGTAATGTTGGGAATGGGGAGAAGTTTAGTCCTTAGTACTCGAATTGATGAGGATTACTAGAAGATGGGTAATTACATTAGTTAGGAAGGGTAGCTTAACTAGGTTGTTTAAAAAGGTATGCGATAGTTGTGCACTGTTAGAAGAGGGGTGAGATGTATCTCATGTGAGAGCGATACCAGTTTAAATATGAGAAATAACATATTTAAAAATATGGATTTTAAGCACTTGCTAAAATGTTTTCAAAACTCAGGCTCTGACCCGTTTCTCTATTTTCCCCTCTTGCTATATATATATATAGGTGTCCAGACACAGGGACGTCTGGATGATGATTCTTCGAGTCAGACGTTTGTTGCAGCAGCTGTGGATGCAAGCAGGTTTATATTAGACACTTCTATCATTGAGATCTAGATATGAGGTATTTTAGAAACATTCGGGCTTATGACCCAACTGTACTCATCTATTCTTTTATCGCCTTTTAGTGCGGCATTCAATTTGGTTGTATTATTGTACCGAGTGTTCGGTTATTTTATATTATTTAATTTCAATTACTACATATAAACTGTTGTAATTATTTTATTTGAATGGTTTGGTTAAAAAGATTAGTTAATTAAAAATTTGACGCTGGCCTAATAGGATATTAGTAATTAAATTGGTTTTCGACAGTGATGCTAAGAATGAACCATATGAGACTCCTGTTTTAATTTGATATAGGAGTGATCGCCCAGTATTTTATTAGGCGGGGTGTCAAAAATCTCGATACAAGAGTCTGAATAAATAAACCAACATCTGAAATAAAATTAAGAGTCTGAGAATGTTATCTCTAAATGGAAATGGGCGACATGCCCTAACAGATGAGTAGCTCTGCATAGAATCAAGTACAAAATGTGAAGGCGTCTAATACCGAGATCCTGTAACTTCCACAGTAGCTACAACACGTCAATGTAATGGAACTCCTATGCTTGGCGTCCCTGTGGTTGGGCACCTAACAATATTTTTACAAAACAAAATAGATTTGGAAGAAAAATGGGTGAGAGCTCGAGGTGAAAACAATTTAAAGTTTAGCAGGTGTTTAAATTACAATTAAACAACACATATTCTAAACATATTAGTTGCGTACTCTCACATGAATGTAATACCCCGTATTTTTGTGATATTTATTTTATGGGATTAATTAAATTAAATGCGTATTAATTAGAAATTAATCCGGGTTAAAATACTAGCGAGATGCGAGTTGGTATTTGATTATATGTGCATATATGATTATATATGAATTTTGAATTATGAAATTTGTCGTGAGATTGAAATACGGTAATTTGGAAATTTTATTGAGACGCGTGTGACAGTCGCGTCATGATATATAATTATGATAACTAAAAAGTGAATTTTAATTCTATTATCCGTATGGTCGTTTTGAGTGCATCAACGCGTTCGGAAGGGTCGAAATAGTCAGAAAACACTAGCCGGGGGTTTGGTTTGGGTCTCGGGGTATTTTTAGGCCATACCGGCAACGTATAGGGGTAGTTTGGTAATTTTGAATTTTGGGGAATTAAAACCTACGAAAATTGGGAATTAATATCTGATTTGGCATTAACCCACTAAGCCCACTAATACCCAAATAGGTTACGGAGGTTATTGAAAGTTATTCCAAAGAGTTCCTAAACCACAAAACCCTAGCCACCATTGTTACTTGGAGAAGAAAGCTTGTAGAAGGAGAGATAGAAGGATTCTGCAGAGAGAGAGATAACCATCCATCAAATTCGTCATCAAATCCAGAGTTACCATTAAGGCAAGTGGTTTAATTTCGTTTATTTCAAAGAATGCTTCTTCCATGTGTAGGAATTTATTAGAATCATATTGTTCTTGGGAGTTAATGAAAAACCCATGTAGATTGGAAATAGAAAGTACATTTTGATGAGGAAATCGCATGTAGATTGGTGTGTAATGATTATTCTGATGATATTACAATTAGTAGAAAACCAAAAACGGATTTAATTCAGTTCTTTGATGATTTATAAATTCTAGGGTTCATAGTTTTAAAATTGGGGAAAAATATGTAGAGATTTGATATTTGAATGATGTTAGGATGAATTAATACCCCAAACATGTCAATATGTGAACTAAGTATGTTTAGGGACGACTAGAGACCTTAAGCATTTGATAAATTGAGGTTTGGATGAGATTTGGGGAGTAGAGAAGTTGGAAAAACGAAAATCGGAAATCTGGGCTCGGATTTGGTCGCTCGTTAGAAGACCTGCCCAGGTCGTTCGAACGACCTCGTTCGAACGAGCTTCTAACGAGTTGACCATTGACTTCTAATGAGGGTGAAGTTCGTTCGATGAGATCGTTCAAACGAGATCGCGTTAGAAAGCCCACTTCGTTCGAACGAGATCTCGTTAGAAGACTCAGTTCGTTCGAACGAAGTCTCGTTCGAACAGCCTCGTTCGAACGAGACTTCGAACGAGTTGACAGTTTAGGATTTTTAGCCTGTTTTGATCCCGAGTACCCCGTAACCTTGTGTATAGGTAGAGATAGCCTTTCCTTGATGAGTAATTGATATATTTGGGATGTTTGGGATATAATGAGGAGTCAAACCTAGAACTGTAGTCTGAACCTAAGGGAAAATATGAAGTAGGACGTGAGTGTCTATTACGATGTGAGCTATTGACGGCCTAATTAATTACATTGACAGGGAACATATAAATGGTGTAGTATTATATGTCAGTACGAGAAGAGATATGTACCAATATATTATGGTGATTACTAAGATGTGTGCATACTTAGTATATATGTATTGATTTTATGTGTATGACATACCTACCATACTTGCTATCACGGGAGGTTTGCGTTCGCTTAGGGCCCTCTAATCCTTGTGTTGCCCGGATTTAGACTGGTTACCTCGATGAACATAGGTCAGAGAAGGACTTATTGGGATGTTAATAAGTCTGCTGATCGTGGGAGCACAGGTATGTGCGTGACCCATGTGATGTGACTGTGTTCGCCTCCATTATTTGTGATGTTGTTATCTGAGAACTATTCCTGAGAGATTCGGAATATGTGATCCTTATGTACGTGATGTACCGGGATGGATAACAGAGTATGTGTGCACCGTAGCTTAGTCTCGGGGTTCTTGTATTGTATATTTATGACGTGAATAATATACACTTAATTAATGGGAACTTTCATGTTGTTATTGTGAACATAATTATGGTAATGTAGTGAGAGAACATAACGGGTTAACTGATAGTGAATTATGTTATTAATTGAGAATCTGAGTTTAAGTGAAGCCCTCTACTTAGTTGATAACGCGAGAATGTAATATGGGGATCGAGTAGTAAGGGGTAGAACTTATTACGGTTTGGTTAGATGTGTATGTCATGCAGATGGGTACGATACATTAGGAGTGCACATGTAGTCGAGAGGTGAGAATTTCATGTGAGTGCACGTCCTAACATGTACTTTGCATTTAATGTTTTAATGTTATTAAAACACTTGCTGTTTTCAAAATGTTTTCCACTTTCGGGCTCTGACCCATTTGCTTTGAAATCTATTTTTGTAAAAACCATTTTAGGTGCCCAGCCACAAGAACACCATGCTTAGGATCCTCATTCAGGTGACAAGTTGTAGCTCTTTGTGGAAGTTACAGGACTTTGCTTGTAGACGCTTCATCTATCTTGACTCGATATTCAGCAGTTATCAGTTGTAGGGCATGTCGCCCATTTCTTTTATAGACATTTCATTTATTTCAGTTATTCAGACTTTTGGCATGTAATTATTCAGGATTCAGACTTGTAGTGTTATTTCCATTTGTTGGGATTGTTGTGAGAAGTTTTCCTCCGGATTTATTATTATTATTGTTGGTACTTCATTACTTCGTATGGTGAATGGATTATGTTAACTCTTCCATTATTCTTTTACTGCATGTTAATCAGACTTAACTTAAAATTTGGCACTTACTTTTTAAATACTAGGTGGTTAGTAATTATAAAAATATTTTCGACAGTGATGCTATTAACTGAACCAACTTGGCATTTTGAATTAATTTAATAAAGGAGTAGCTACCCGGTATTTAATTAGTAGGGGTGTCACAGGTGGTATCAGAGCATCAGGTACTAGTGTCCTTTAGGATCTGAACGGTTTATTATGTTTCCGCTGAGCTTCCTTTGATGTAAAGCCCTATACATTAAGACTGTTGTATTCTTTTGTATATGCTACGTTCTTCAGCTATTTTAAGTTTATAACTGCGAACTTATAAACTTCATTCTTATTTCAGATGCCTCCACGACGTGCACGAAGGGTTCTCAGGGATGCGACGCCAGAACCACAGCACGCACCAGCTCAGGGCACGATGAATGCCGCCGAGGTTGCAGCCATTGTGGCCCAGGCGGTAAATGCCGCACTAGCTGTAGTTCAGCAGGCACCACCTCAGGCGCCGATAGTCGCGCCAGTTCAGGCTCATGCATTCCCGTCTGTTTGGAAACGTGTACGTGATGCTTTTCAGAATGCACATCCTCCTGAGTTCGCAGGTAGCTCCGATGTGGTAGTTTCGAGTCAGTGGAGGAAGGATATACAGCGGCACTTGAGGATGTAAGAGTGCACAGATGTTCAGAACCAGATACTAGCGACCTTTAAGCTAGTAGGGTCTGCACTGCAGTGGTGGGAGTCTATTACCACCGTAGAGGAGAGGGATACTCTCACTATGCAGGAGTTTTGGGTGCGGTTCGACCGCAAGTACTTTCCGTCAGCTGTTCACACGGAGATGAGAAGAAAGTTGATGAGCCTTCGGCAGGAGGGTAAGACTGTGTCCGAGTATGAGGCCGAATTTACTGATCTTCTGAACATTGTTCCGGATGAGATACCGACGGAGGAAAAGAAGATACAGAAATTTACAGATGGGTTGACATGGAGGATTCGTCAGCACTTGTTAGGGAACCTCTCGTTAGCCACTTATTCTGATGTGGTTAACGCTGCATTGCTCCATTATCAGGATCACCTCTTTCACATGGTTGCGGGCAAACGATCGGGAGAGTCTAGCCATCAGGGCAGGACTGGAGGAAATGGTGCCAGTGGGGCACAATCTGTTCAGGGGCAGAGGCAGGGCGATCAGGGTACCCAGCAGGGGGATCACAAGAGGTTCAGGTCAGGAAATTTCAGGCACGAACAGGGAGGTTTCCGGCAGGGCCATCAGGGTCCGAATGGCCATCAGCACAAGTAGGGTCAGAATGGTCAACAACAGTTTCAGCAGGGCCAGTGGAGGAATGGTAACGGCCACCAGGTCCGGGGGCAGCAGGGACAGAGAGGGGGGAACTTCCCGGGGAAGTGTTTTATTTGTGGCAAGACTGGCCATAAACGCCAGGACTGTCCTGATAGGGGTAGGGCCCCGCAGCAGCAGCAGGGTGCTCGACATGAGCCACAAAGGCCACTTTTTCCACCAGCCTACCCAGCTCCAACCCAGGTACCAGCTCTTCCAGCCATTCTAGCAGTTCTTGTGCAGCAGGGACAGTTATAATATGGACGTGTCTATAACGTCCACCAGGCAGCAGCTCCGCAGGCACCACCCGCTATTGAGGGTATGTTTCCTATCCATGGTACTATGGGTCGGGTTTTGTTTGATACGGTGGCAACACATTGCTTTATAGCTACACATTTTGCGAAAGCCTTAGGGTTGTTAGCTACGACAGAGAGCACAGTGACGTGTGTAGACTCACCATTGGGGAGTGGGTCACTTATTTTCTTTATATGCCGGGGAGTGGGGGTAGAGATTGGTAGTCTGGTATTACCTGCAGATATGTTGGTATTAGATATGCATGTTCACGATGTGATTATCGGTATGAAAATGCTCGTTGATTATAGAGCCATGATTGATTACTTTGGTGGGAGCATTATTTTTGCCATTTCGGGGCAAGAGATGTTTGTAGTGCCGATGCCTCGCCCAGAGGGAGGCTCGACTGCTCATTTGTATTACCTAGAGGAGGATACCTCTAAGGAGGTTGTGATTCCTTTAGATTCGATCCCAGTTATCAGGGAGTATTCTGATGTGTTTCAGTAGATACCAGGCCTACCCCCCAGTCGAGAGATAGACTTTGTTATAGACTTATTACCAGGTACGAGACCTATAGCACGTGCACCGTACCGTATGGCTCCTGCTGAGATGAGGGAGTTGCGGGATCAGATTGAGCAGTTGTTGGGTCAGGGGTTTATACGGAGTACTTCACCGTGGGGTACCCCTGTGTTGTTCGTAAAGAAGAGAGATGGTTCACTGAGATTGTGTGTGGACTACCGAGAGTTAAATAAGGTCACGATACAAAATAAGTATCCGTTGCCTCGAATCGATGACTTATTCAACCAGTTGAGAGGAGCTTCTTTCTTCTCAAAGATTGATTTGAGATCGGGATACCATCAGTTGCGTATCAGGGAGGAGGATGTCTCGAAGACTGCGTTCTTATCGAGATATGGTTCTTATGAGTTTCGGGTTATGCCTTTTGGTTTGACCAACGCTCCAGCAGTGTTTATGGACTTGATGAATAGAGTATTCAGGGATTTCCTAGATCAGTTGTCATTGTCTTCATCGATGATATTCTGGTTTACTCCCAGACAGAGGAGGAGCACGCCGAGCATTTGAGGCAAGTTTTGCAGACGCTACGTCTGAACGAGCTGTATGCAAAGTATGAGAAATACGGGTTTTGGCTGAAGGAGGTCCAGTTTTTAGGACATATTATTTCCGACCGGGGGATATCTGTTGATTCTGGGAAAGTATCCGCGGTGAGGGAGTGGGGACAACCCACGACACCAACGGAGATTCGTAGTTTCTTGGTCCTAGCAGGATACTACAGGAGGTTCATTCGGGGATTCTCGAAGATTGCAGGTCCTTTGACACATCTGACTCGTAAGGGTGTGCCTTTCATCTGGAGTGATGCCTGTCAGTTGGCATTCGATGAATTGAAGGATAAGTTGACCTCAGCACCTGTGTTAGCATTGCCGAGACCGGGAGTTGAGTATTTAGTTTACACCGATGCGTCCTTGCAAGGACTTGGAGGTGTATTGCAGCACGAGAGTCAGGCCATTGCTTATGCATCCCGTAAGCTAAAGCCTCACGAGAAGAATTACACCACTCATGACTTGGAGTTGGCGGCAGCTGTTTTCGCCCTTCGTATTTGGAGACATTATCTTTTGGGGGAGAAGTTTCGATTGTTCACAGACCACAAGTCCCTGCAGTACCTATTCACGCAGAAGGAGTTGAATATGCGGCAGCGAAGGTGGCTTGAGTTTGTGAAGGACTATCAGTTTGATATCCAGTATCACCCGGGAAAGGCTAACGTGGTGGCAGACGCGTTGAGCCGTAGGCCAGCAGATGAAGTGGCAGAGGTGTGGAAGGCCAAGTGGAAAGAATTGGGACACCAGGATGCAGTGGCCCGATCATTCATGTCGGTAATGACTGTTACGCCGCAGATTGTCACGAGAGTGGTAAAGGCACAAGCAGATGACTCGTTCTGTCAGGAGCTGATAGTTCGATTACTAGCAGAGGGAGCCGAATCCTATACCGTTAGCTCAGACGGGGGATTGCGCTTCAATGGGAGATTGGTAGTTCCGGAAGGGGAGGAATTGCGGCACAAGGTGATGGCAGAGTCGCACGGCTCACGATTCGCGGTACATCCCGGTGGGGACAAAATGTACCAAGACATGAGACGTCAGTATTGGTGGGGCGGGATGAAGAGAGATATTGCCGAGTTTGTCTCTAAATGCGCCACTTGTCAGCTAGTAAAAGTGGATCATCAGAGACCGGCAGGACTGCTACAGCCGTTGGAGGTCCCGATGTGGATGTGGGAGAGCATATCCATGGGCTTTATCACGGGGTTGCCTACGTCACAGAGAGGTCACGACTCCATTTGGGTGATTGTGGACAGGTTGACCAAAGTCGCTCATTTTCTACCCGTAAGGTCAGACTACACTGCGGGACAGTATGCCTAGCTCTTTATTTCAGAGATAGTGAGACTTCACGGTGTGCCCCTAAATATCGTGTCTGACCGAGACAAGATATTTGTTTCACGGTTTTGGGAGAGTTTTCAGGAGGCCATGAGCACAGAACTGCGGTTGAGTACGACGTATCACCCGCAGACTGATGGGCAAACGGAGGAGGACATGCTACGTATGAGTATCATTGATTTTGGGGGTGGTTGGGAGCAGTATCTTCCACTGGCGGAGTTTGCTTACAACAACTCCTACCAGTTCACCATTGGCGTGTCTCCATTTGAGGCGTTGTATGGTAGACCTTGTCGTTCCCCAGCATGTTGGTTGGAAGTGGGGGACAACAAACTACTTGGGCCGGAAGTGATTCAGGATACTTCGGCGAGGATAAAATTGATTCGGAGTCGCATTCGGGTAGCTCAGGATCGGCAGAAGAGCTATGCTGATGCGAAGAGGTTCTTCAGAGAGTTTCAAGTGGGGGAACAGGTTTTGCTCAGAGTATCTCCTATGAAGGGGATTATGCGTTTCGGGAAGAAAGGGAAGTTGGCACCGAGATATGTGGGACCATTTCCTATTATTGAGCGGATTGGACCGGTTGCGTATAGGCTTGGATTACCGGAACATGTGCATCGGATTCACGATGTATTTCATATTTCCTCTCTAAGGAAATATCTTAGAGACAATTTGGCTCATTCTCATATTGCTTTGGAGGACATCGATCTCCAACCTGATAGCTCCTACGAGGAGGGGCCGATTGCTATTTTGGACCGAAGTGAGCGGAAATTGCGATCAAAGATAGTTCCGTTAGTGCGTGTTCAGTGGCGACATCATAATGTCGAGGAGTCCACATGGGAGCGCGAGGATGAGATGCGCGAACGTTATCCAGAGTTGTTCTTACCAGGTACTTTCTAGTTCCGAATTTCGGGACGAAATTCAGTTATTAGGGGGGAGTATGTAACACCCCGTATTTTTGTGATATTTATTTTATGGGATTAATTAAATTAAATGCGTATTAATTAGAAATTAATCCGGGTTAAAATACTAGCGAGATGCGAGTTGGTATTTGATTATATGTGCATATATGATTATATATGAATTTTGAATTATGAAATTTGTCGTGAGATTGAAATACGGCAATTTGGAAATTTTGTTGAGACGCGTGTGACAGTCGCGTCATGATATATAATTATGATAACTAAAAAGTGATTTTTAATTCTATTATCCATATGGTCGTTTTGAGTGCGTCAACGCGTCCGGAAGGGTCGAAATAGTCAGAAAACACTAGCCGGGGGTTTGGTTTGGGTCTCGTGTATTTTTAGGCCATACCAGCAACGTATAGGGGGTAGTTTGGTAATTTTGAATTTTGGGGAATTAAAACCTACGAAAATTGGGAATTAATATTTGATTTGGCATTAACCCACTAAGCCCACTAATACCCAAATAGGTTACGGAGGTTATTGAAAGTTATTCCAAAGAGTTCCTAAACCACAAAACCCTAGCCACCATTGTTACTTGGAGAAGAAAGCTTGTAGAAGGAGAGATAGAAGGATTCTGCAGAGAAAGAGATAACCATCCATCAAATTCGTCATCAAATCCAGAGTTACCATTAAGGCAAGTGGTTTAATTTCGTTTATTTCAAAGAATGCTTCTTCCATGTGTAGGAATTTATTAGAATCATATTGTTCTTGGGAGTTAATGAAAAACCCATGTAGATTGGAAATAGAAAGTACATTTTGATGAGGAAATCGCATGTAGATTGGTGTGTAATGATTATTCTGATGATATTACAATTAGTAGGAAACCAAAAACGGATTTAATTCAGTTCTTTGATGATTCATAAATTCTAGGGTTCATAGTTTTAAAATTGGGGAAAAATATGTAGAGATTTGATATTTGAATGATGTTAGGATGAATTAATACCCCCAAACATGTCAATATGTGAACTAAGTATGTTTAGGGACGATTAGAGACCTTAAACATTTGATAAATTGAGGTTTGGATGAGATTTGGGGAGTAGAGAAGTTGGAGGAATGAAAATCAGAAATCTGGGCTCGAATCTGGTCGCTCGTTAGAAGACCTGCCCAGGTCGTTCGAACGACCTCGTTCGAACGAGCTTCTAACGAGTTGACCATTGACTTCTAACGAGGGTGAAGTTCGTTCGAACGAGATCTCGTTAGAAAGCCCACTTCGTTCGAACGAGATCTCGTTAGAAGACTCAGTTCGTTCGAACGAAGTTTCGTTCGAACAGCCTCGTTCTAACGAGACTTCGAACGAGTTGACAGTTTAGGCTTTTTAGCCTGTTTTGATCCCGAGTACCCCGTAACATTGTGTATAGGTAGAGATAGCCTTTCCTTAATGAGTAATTGATATATTTGGGATGTTTGGGATATAATGAGGAGTCAAACCTAGAAGTGTAGTTTGAACATAAGGGAAAATATGAAGTAGGACGTGAGTGTCTATTACGATGTGAGCTATTGACGGCCTAATTAATTACATTAACCGGGAACATATAAATGGTGTAGTATTATATGTCTGTACGAGAAGAGATATGTACCAATATATTATGGTGATTACTAAGATGCGTGCATACTTAGTATATATGTATTGATTTTATGTGTATGACATACCTACCATACTTGCTATCACGGGAGGTTTGCGTTCGCTTAGGGCCCTCTAATCCTTGTGTTGCCCGGATTTAGACTGGTTACCTCGATGAACATAGGTCAGAGAAGGACTTATTGGGATGTTAATAAGTCTGCTGATCGTGGGAGCGCAGGTATGTGCGTGACCCATATGATGTGACTGTGTTCGCCTCCATTATTTGTGATGTTGTTATCTGAGAAATATTCCTGAGAGATTCGGAATATGTGATCCTTATGTACGTGATGTACCGGGATGGATAGCAGAGTATGTGTGCACCGCAGCTTAGTCTCGGGGTTCTTGTATTGTATATTTATGACGTGAATAATATACACTTAATTAATGGGAACTTTCATGTTGTTATTGTGAACATAATTATGGTAATGTTGTGAGAGAACATAACGGGTTAACTGATAGTGAATTATGTTATTAATTGAGAATCTGAGTTTAAGTGAAGCCCTCTACTTAGTTGATAACGCTAGAATGTAATATGGGGATCGAGTAGTAAGGGGTAGAACTTATTACGGTTTGGTTAGATGCGTATGTCATGTAGATGGGTACGGTACATTAGGAGTGCACATGTAGTCGAGAGGTGAGAATTTCATGTGAGTGCACGTCCTAACATGTACTTTGCATTTAATGTTTTAATGTTATTAAAACACTTGCTGTTTTCAAAATGTTTTCCACTTTCGGGCTCTGACCCATTTGCTTTGAAATCTATTTTTGTAAAAACCATTTTAGGTGCCCAGCCACAAGGACACCATGCTTAGGATCCTCATTCAGGTGACAAGTTGTAGCTGTTTGTGGAAGTTACAGGACTTTGCTTGTAGACGCTTCATCTATCTTGACTCGATATTCATCAGTTATCAGTTGTAGGGCATGTCGCCCATTTCTTTTAGAGACATTTCATTTATTTCAGTTATTCAGACTTTTGGCATGTAATTATTCAGGATTCAGACTTGTAGTGTTATTTCCATTTGTTGGGATTGTTGTGAGAAGTTTTCCTCCGGATTTATTATTATTATTGTTGGTACTTCATTACTTCGTATGGTGAATGGATTATGTTAACTCTTCCATTATTCTTTTACTGCATGTTAATCAAACTTAACTTAAAATTTGGCACTTACTTTTTAAATACTAGGTGGTTAGTAATTATAAAAATGTTTTCGACAGTGATGCTATTAACTGAACCAATTAGCATTTTGAATTAATTTAATAAAGGAGTAGCTACCCGGTATTTAATTAGTCTGGATGTCACAATGAATTTCTCAACTCTCAACTAATGTGCACGCCTAACGTATTTTCTTAAACCATCCTAGTTATGTCGCTAACTAACTAGTATATACCATTCCTGCTTTCGCACTCTATCATAGGGTATCTACTCGTAACACCCAAACAAGTTATATTCATAACCCATATTCACATTCATCCTATTACTTATCTCCACTGTTAATTAAATTCTCACGTTCTTAGCCCATTCAAATATCTTAGTTATTCACATCTACAAAGCAATAGTGAACCAATCACAAGTATATATATAAATCACTCACAGTACATATATATACATATATGGCCCCCCTAGGCTAAGTTGCGGTGCACACATACTCTGCTATCAAATCCATATACATCACGTACATAAGGATCACGTGTTCCGAATCACTCAGGAATCGTCTCAAAACAAATCACACATATTGGAGGCGAACATAGTTCACATACCCACGGGTCACGCACATACCTACGCTCCCATTGTCAGCTGACTTATCAACTCACAAATAAGTCATTCACAATCCTATGTCCTTATGGTACCAGTCTAAATCCCCCCCGAAGGCACACAAGGATAAGAGGGTCCTTTTCCAAAAACTAACCTCCCGTGATAGCAAGTATGGTAGGTATGTCACACATAAGAAATCCATTCACTAAGCATTCACACAACCTTAGTAATCATATTTCAAGATATATATTCACATTCTATCTAGTAAGTCTCGTACGTAGTAAGATTATCCCGAACATCATATGTAATTATATATTTAACTTGATAACTCTCTCTCGTCGTATCAATTTGAGTACTTAAACCTACCCCCAAAGGTTACTTGGCCTCCTATTAGTTTCTAGTGTTATCTCAGTAACTTAAAGCCCTCTCATTACTGTTTTTATCCTTACCTCAGCTTTTATTCCCATTATAGTTTCAATTTGAACGATTTCTAACCGTACCTCACTCGGTAGTCCCCCGTAAGCGATAGTATTCAAATCCCTAAGGTAATCTATTTTTTTCGGGCTTCAACTAAGACCCTACTGACCTTAACTAAGTCCCCCAATATCATATTAATCACCCTAAGAATCATTATCGGCTTTGGGATTTTCCTTAAACCTTAAAGGGAAATAATTACGAAAAATCAGAAGAGGTCGATCGATCGAAGAAAAAGGGTCGATCGATCCATCGATCTTGAGTCGATCGATTGATCAAACATGTATTTGCCCAGAATTTTCTTTAACAGTTACGAGTTTCCTCATTTTACACCTATAATTCTTCATTTCAACGTCTAAAACTCTCAACCAAATATACTAATCATCATTCAACATGTTTACAGAATTTCTAACATTATTAGAGTCATTAAATCATCCTCAATCAACAGTTTCTTGGATCAAAAGTAATAATTATCATATAAAAACCCTAGTTCCCCTATTTCTTCAAGAACACTATATAACTCATTACAAATTCATAATTCTTTACACATAGATCATGATTTCGTGGCTGCTAAACTCCTAGAAGTTAATCTACATGCAAAACCTACCCAGATTACGATTTCAATTCTTCAAATCCATTCAATTATCATTATTCAAGGTTATTCTTCAATTTTAACCTAACATGGATGATATATGCACTAATTTATCACAAGTTAAATCACTTGCCTGGTAATGAAGATTCTGATCCTTTGAAGTAGATGGTATAGAAATGCTCCTTTCTTTTCGATCTATCCGGTGGTGGTGACGGTGGTGCAAAAAGTCCCAAAATTGTGGTTTTCCTTTGGTAATTTCTTCCTCTTCATCTCTAAGGGCCGTCAGTGAAACTTAGTGATGGAAACCCTAAGGCTCTAACCTATGGTTGATAAAGGTTTCTAAATTTCGTGGGTTACTATTCACCAAAAATGGAAATGACTAATGTACCCCCTCGGGTTGCTGGTTAGGCCTAAAAATGTTCAGGGACCCAAACTAAACCCCCAACTAGTGTTTTATGACTATCTCGGCCCTTCCAGACACGTTGGCACACTCAAAATCCTCATACGGATGACGTAAAAATAAAATACTTTTAAATTTATTAAATCGAGTCCCGACACGACTGACACGCGTGTCCCAACTTAATTATCGAAACTGTTGTATTTTTAACTCACGATAATTTTAATAAATTCAATAATCACATATTATCATAATCACTTAGTAATATTCAACTTTATCAACATATTTAAATACTAACTCTCATCTCGCTAGATATTTAAATCCGAATTAATTTCCATCCCAAATTAATTTAATTAATCCCACAATTAAAAGCAATTTCATTTAATTAATCTCGTAATTAAAAGCCATAAAATTACGGGGCATTAAAGTTGCTCGGTCCGAGTAGCAGTTCGTCGAGCGCTAGATCTAGATTGAGCTTTGCTTTCCCTTTGATCAGATGGTCTTCGGGTATTACCAGACCTTGCCCTAGGAACATTTTTGTTCCCTCTGGGTCCCAAACAATCAAAGGAAGAACCACGGCTTAATCTCTCCAAGGCACTTGGCCATTCTGGAGAACAAGACTATGTGTGGAAATATTTTGATGTCCTGAGTAATGAATTTGATCCTGGATGGTAGGACACATCTCTTGTTGTCGTCGAATGGCTGCGCCGACCACCTCTTGGTGGGCTGGTGGCATATTTCCTTGAGTAGATAGAGCAGGTGCTCTGGCTTGAAGAGTTTGTGCAAGTTGTCGGATCGTAACTTGCATAGCCTCTTGGCGTCTTACAAGACTGACCAGAATTCCAGTTAAATTATTTACAGATGGAGTAGCAGAGGGGGCAGGCGGAATACATTTGTCCCTGATACTCGATTCGGGAATATCAGCCATTTAAATATTTGATTGAGTGAGATTGATTAGAAAAATCGTTCCCACAGACGACGTCAATCTGTTGATGCAAAAACTATACTAGGCTAATTAGTTGATCACAGATAAATAGAAATAAAAGAGACAAGAGAATTTTAAAGTGGTTCGGCTTAATGAAATAACCTACGTCCACCGTTGTGTATTACTTTGGAATTGTTCAATTGCCTATCTTTTCGTGTTCCTTAGATGTAGGGTTTTGTAATACCCCGTATTTTTATGGCTTTTAATTATGAGGTTAATGATATGGAATTATTTTTAATTACGGGATTTATTAAATTAATTTGGAAAAATTAATTGGAAAATTAATTAATTGAAAAAGTAATTCGGATTTAAATGCTAGCGAGACAAGAGTTAGTATTTTGTTATTAATATGTTGTTGAATATTACTGAGTGATTATGGTAATATGTGATCATTAAATTTATTAAAATTGTCGTGAGTTGAAAATACGGCAGTTTTGGTAATGTAGTTTGGACGCACGTGTCAGTCGTGTCAGGACCCAATTTAATAGATTTAAAAGTATTTTATCTGTATGTCATCTGTATGGTCATTTTGAGTGCGCCAACGTGTCCGGAAGGGTCGAGATAGTCGGAAAATAATAGCCGAGAATTTAGTTTGGGTCCCGGGGCATTTTTAGGCCAAACCGACAATCCGGAAAGGTATTTTGGTAATTTTAGAAATTCAAGAATTAAGACCCACGAATTTTAGAGTTTATTTATATATTATTAAAAAAGTCATTAGGGCCATTATCAGCCAAAAATAAGAGAGTGGGCTACGTAAGTTAGACAGAAGTTGAAAAAGGGTTTCCAAACCAAAACCACCACCCACCACTACCATTTTGGACGGAATTATGACCGGAAAGAAGAGAGAACCAACCTTGGGACACCAGTAACGAATCAGAACATCAAACTTAAGGCAAGTGATTTGGTTTCATTAGTTCAATGAATATTTCCTCCATGCTTAGTGTAGAAATTCATGATTGTCTTGAAAGATTTGATGGAAACTCAATGAATTTGATGTACAACTCTAAACTTTGATTAGGAATTATATGTAGATCTGTTCTGGATGAATTCAGTACCCCAAACATAACTTTTGATGATTTAAAAACGAATTAAAGAGGAGATTTATCATTATTCTTGAAGAAAATAGAAAACTAGGGTTTTTATTGAAGTTTTGATCCATATAAGCCCAATGATTAAGGATTAAAAGGTTTTGGAACGTTAACAATGATGTATTTCGGTTGTATGATGATCCTATAATTTTAGATTAGATTTTCATACCTTGTAATGAAGTTTTGGGATGAATTTTGGATTAAATAACGAAGCAGGCCGTAACCTATCTGGTGCGTTCGATCGATCAACACTCCCAGGTCGATCGAGCGACCACCATCGATCGATCGACATTAAAGGTCGATCGATCGACCTTCCCAGAATCGATTATATTTTTCTTTTGTTGGATTTTAGCAAGTTAGACCTTAGAGGATTATTGGTGGGAACTTTGTGAATACTCTTAGATTCAAGAAAGACTAGTAGGCATGTTTGTGAGACTCGAATTATAATTAAAAGTCAAATTGGAAATTATATTAAACTTAATAAGGCCCGACGAGTGTGATACTATTTGAGATTGAGAGTTTATGAGTAAAGTGTTAGATAATTGAATAATATAAGGTTAGTGGCAAAAATGAGGGGCTCAAGAATAGTGGATTTAAATGTGGGAATGACAGGAGACTGGGTAACCTTTGTGGGCTAGGCTTTAGGTACTTGAAACTACGACGTGAGATGTGTCGGCGGTCTATACTATATATTATTCAGAGACTAAAATATGTACAAATTGGAATAACGGTATACGAATGTAGAATATACCTTATTTAATATTTTAAGATATCTAAGTTGTGTGATTGCTTATTATATGTACTTATGTGTATAACATACCTACCATACTTGCTATCACAGAAGGTCGGCTTTCGAACTGGGTCATCTAATCCTTGTGTGCCTACGGGGGGATTTAGATTGGTACCTTAAGGACATAGGGTTGTGAATGACTTATTTGTGAGTTAATAAGTCATCTGACCATAGGAGCGTAGGTATGTGCGTGATCCATGGGTATGTGAACTATGTTCGCCTCCAATATGTGTGATTTTGCTTATTCAAACGGTTCCTGAGAGATTCGGAATACGTAGTCCTTATGTACGTGATGTACCGGGATTTGATAGCAGAGTATGTGTGCACCGTAGCTTAGCCTGGGGGTGCCCTAATTATATAATTATGTTGAAATTTATATATTGGTGTTGATAACAGACTCCTTGTTAATGTGGTGACTATCCTTATTAATGTGTGTGAATAATTGCGATACTTTGAGTAAAGTTATAATTGAGAAATTCCTATATGATTTAATATAAATTAATCTGAGAAATGAAAAGTTTGATTCACATAGGTTAGACTGGAATGTCTTGAACAAACCCCTACATTATCATATGAAGACAGGTTACAGGATAGACTAGTTAGTTAGCAGCATAACTAGGATGGGTTATGGATATTCGTTAAGCGTGCACATTAGCTGAGAGGTGGGAAACTCATGTGAGAGCACGAAACTAATATGTACTTAATATTCATTGTTTAATGCAATTAAACACTTTGTTATATTTTAAACTGTTTTCACCTCGGGCTCTGACCCGTTTGCTTTCAAATCTATTTTCTTGAAAACATTTTGGGTGCCCAGCCACATGGACGCCAAACTTAGGAGTTCCATTGGCCATCCTGGACTTGAACCATAGACCTCGCCCGTGAAGTAAATCATCGCACCTACGGTCCAACCAATTGGGAGAGAATCAATAGATTCTCTTTTCGGGAGCGATTCATCCTTCCCGAACGTGCTGTAACTGCTGTGGAAGTTATAGGACCTCGATAGTAGACGCCTCGCATTCTACTTTGACTCTGTTTCAGATTTATTCATCTGTTAGGGCATGTCCCCCCTTTCCTTTTAAATACAGCTTTACCATTCTCAGTTGTATTTCAGTTTCGAATTGTAATTAATTAATTATTCAGACTTTGAATTTGGTTTTATTCAGTATTTGGATTATTCCGGAGAGTGTTACTCCAGACTCGTTTTATTTTTTATTATTATCTTGATGTGACTGTGATGTGATGGTAGTATCATTTAGCAAATAATTTTAATTGGTTACATGTTAATTTAATTTAATAAAATTTGACAACTCACTTTTAAATATTAGGTGGCTAGTAATTTTACATAAATGTTTTCGACGGTGATGTTATGAACTGAACCAACTTGACATTTTGTATTAATTTGAATAAAGGAGTATCTACCCGGTATTTAATTAGTCGGGGTGTCACAGGTTTACACTGTATTTATAGCCCACAGGGGGTGTGCAATAGAGGTAATATCAAAGGATGGAACGTCTTTATATCGTAGACATTTAGATATGTATAATCATTAATGTATACAACTGTTGGTGTTTTTCTGTCATCGTTGGTCGGCATCCTGGTGTTGGTCGGCATCCTTGGTGTTGGTTGGTATTTCATCCTCGATGACTAGGATTAATCTTCTACTGTACAACACGTGTCAGTATCTGAATGGTCCACGTAGATGGATAATTTTTCGTATTAACACTGGTAAAACTCTTAAAGAAACTGAACACGAAATAGGTATTTATAGAACGCTAAAAAAATTTAAGGCAGTACGATCATTCAAACGATATCACAAATTTGTTCTAATGAGAGAAGCATCTCGTTCAAATGAGGTATGATCTTGATTCTAACAACCTTACAAATTTTTAGGCAATAAGCCCTCTTTTGAACCTCGTTTGAGAAACACATTGAACGACCTTCAAAAGACAGTTAATCTCGTTTGAACGAGAGTTAATAATAAAAAAAAATCTCTTCGAAATAAAAATTTCCTATTCGTTTTTATTAAAAATAAACATCCCAAACATAAACTGGGAAAATTAATTTAACCTCTAAATTGCTTTATACCTTTACGGGATGTTAGGAAGTCTTTAAACTTGGAGATGCTTGAGTTCAATTTGTCTTGATGATGCGTAACGATTTGTAACAGGATACGAAAAACTAGTCTAAAACTACGCCATGGAGAATGCTAAAAAATTATTCTTATATAACCCCAACTATACATATAAGTCGAATGATATCATACCTTATAATCAAGCATTGCTTAGATTTTTTAGTGACGACCATTGTCAGTCTTGAGTTGGTAAGAATTTTTCTCAAGAATTTCTTGCTACGAATTTTTATATTCTTAACATGGTTGTATCTTCATGACTTTCACCTACATGGAACACTCATAGTTTTTTTTACCATACACACTTATTGTATGTTATTGCTTAACGCTATAGTATTTTCTTGAATGAAATGATCTTGGACACGATCTTTACTCACTCTTTGGACGATAAAAAGTTTCGCACTTTTCCCTTTTGGTTATTTGATTATGTGCTTGCTTTAGGAGTTTGAGGTTCCCATTATTTCAGATGTAGTACAGAAAAATCCCGAGTATATGTTGTCCATTCAATCTTATCATCGGTCTATCACTTAGCTTGGTGACTATAGTGGACATCTCATGCCACCTCATGGCATCCCTCAATTCTCTACCCATACTTCCCATACATCACAGCCTATTAGTTTGCACTCCTTGATTGATAAAGAGCCAGGTGATAATGTTACTCATCTGTCTACTGAAATGAGTTCAAGCTTTTTCCCGTCTTTGTGGACTTAAGGAATTTCTATTCCTCAATGAATTCGATGAGTTCTTCTTTTTGTGAAGACTTCCATTACACTATCGACACTCGCATGAAGAATGTTTGGGACTCCTTGTAAGTTGCTCATACATGTGTTATCGATATGTGTGCTATGAAGAAGAAGAAGAAGAAAAGAAAGAAGTGATGTATTTTATTTTTTGATTTGCTTACACTAATTCACTTAAAACCAATTAACAACTTTTGATTTGCACCATATGCACAATGGAAGATTCCAACCGTGCACACGGATCCCGCATTTTCAGCCTATTGAAATGAATTTTACCTCAAATTTCAAAACACATGAGCAGTGAGTTCTGATTATAACTTTATCTGAGATATTTTATTGAGGCACTGTATTGCAATAACTCTAACTTACATTGCTTAAGAGAATTCTCTTGATTAATGAGAAAATTATGACATTTTTAGTTGAGTGCTAATTTAAACTAGTAACCATATATCAATACACACTTCATATCAAATCGTTCATACCTGTTTTATAACCTCTGCTGCATATATTTAAATTTTAGTTTAAGAAAAAGATCAAAGAAAGACAGTGGGATTCAATAAAGAGAGTGAAATCATTTAAGAATATATATATATATATATGTGTGTGTGTGTGTGATTATTATTATATTTTTTTATTAAATATTAAATATTTTTTAAATATATTTTTAATTTTTTTATTTCTTTTAATTTTTTAAAGTTTTTTTTAAAAAAATACGGGTTATTATGGGTTGGGTTTTATCACGTGGGCAAATTTATCATGCGCTCGGCACGGGTATCCGCTAATATATATATATATATATATATATATATATATATATATATATATAGAGAGAGAGAGAGAGAGAGAGAGAGAGAGAGAGAGAGGAAGGCTCACCTACATCATGCACTATACATCACACCTAATTCTACGCCCTATAAAACTTCTTTTTCAAATTTTATATTTTTTCCTTGAAATTAACCTTCCAATCAACCCATATGCAAAAAATTAGGTCAAAATACATTTTGTGAATATTTTTAAAAAATTTTAAAAAAACTACTGGCGCAGACCCTTATAAATAAGGTATTTTTAGCGATTTTTTGTGAATTTTTAAAAAATAGCCACAAAATGTATTTTGATCTAATTTTTAGTATATGGATTGATTGGAAGGTTAATTTCAAGAGAAAAATATAAAATTAAAAAAAAAAGTTTTTTAGGGCCTAGAATTAGGTGTGATATATAGAGCATGATGTACTATAACCAGAAAACTTTGATAAATCGACCCCTTTTTTCTGAGCGGATTGTGGTCGGTTTTGGCCCTGATTACCAATTTATTAAGAGGTTTGACGTTGGAACCCTCCTATAACCCATGAAATCCAAAACCAAATTAATTTTTTAATTCCAAGAAAAAAAAGTAATTAATAGTGAAAAATAATTTCATTTGATTTAGTACTTTGAGTCAACAAGTTTCGTTTACCACCCCGATAACGAGTCCCTCTATGTTTCAACGCTTTAATTATTAAAACGTGGATGTCATGTTACCTTGACGGTGAGAGTAAATGAATTTTATCCATTCAAAATTTAAAGGTTTTAAATATTATTATTTTGAAATTTTAGGAGATTATGATCATATTAACAATTAATCGCTAAGACTCGATATATAATATAATTGTCTCTTTTAAGTGGCAATATCAACTCTTAAAAACTTTATTAAGAGTTTTCATTCAAATGAAAGAGTGCTTCCCAATTTAATCCTCGGTTATTATTAGGGATGGTAATGAGATGGGTTTGGGGCGGAGTTGGCAAAACCCTAACTCGTCCCATTTAATAAATGGGGCGGGGCGGGTTGATTTTTATTTAAATTAACTCCTAACCTGCCGAATTTAATAAACGAGGGGGGGAGGTCGGGGCTCCTACGGGTTGGGTTAATTTTAAAAATAGTAAAATTATAATTATTACATTATAACCTTAGAGGTCTATAATGGTTCATATTTCAATACGTGAGACAATCCCCCAATTGCCAATCCATGATTTTACATAGATCTTTAACAAAATTAACATACAAATAAAGAGTTTTTTTTAGTGTGTGTGTGTGTGTATATGGTTTAATTGTAATTAACATACATATAAAGGGTAATTATGTAGGCATAAGTTACAGGGGTCGGGGAGGGACGATTTTATTTAACTTGACTCTTAACCCGTTCCATTTAATAAACGAATTTTTTTTAAACCCATACCCGCTCCTAATTTATTAATCGGGTTTTCAAACTTGCCACATTAGGGTAGGGGCACGGCGGCGCTCCTACGAGTCGGGTTAAATTACCATCCTTAGTTATTATGAACCTTTTGTCTATAGTCCAGTAAAATAGTTTCGACACTAGGATCCTTCACCTTTAATGTATATCTAACATGTTAACGTATATACTCAAATCTAATACGTGTATATTATAAAAATCTATCGACACATTACACAAATTATAGGGCTACAAACGAAACGAGTCGATCTTAGCCAAGCTCGTCTATTAAACAAGTTTGAAATTGTATTCGAATTCGATTCATTTATTAAACGAACGAGCGAAATATGAGTTTTAAACGAGCCAAGATCAAGAACCTTGGTCTTAAAATGCCTAATCGAAATCGTTTATACCTTTAAACGTGACCCTAACGATAGTATTTTTTAAACAAGTTCAAAATCATGTTTAAATTCATTTTCTTACCAAACGAACCGGGCTCGAGTTGTTAAGAACATTTGCAACCCTATTACTTTATCACACGTTTGTACCAAATCTCGCTATTACAGGTACTCGTAATATTTGCTATATTTAGACCCAAAACATTGTTGTGCGCAAAACCTAAACGGGCCCCAACCGAACTAACTCTTAAAATCTTTAGATATAGAGAGAGAAATTCTGACTGACTTTAGTGGAAAAGATCGCACGAGCCGATTCTTTAGCCTTTGAGAGCTCAACCAACGTCCAGGTTCGTTTGAAACCCTAGAAATCACATATTCAAATAATTCATTGTTAAAGACTGTTTTTAATACATGCATATGTAAACAGGTATACATACAAGTGTTTGTTTAGGATATATATGGGTAGAAATTTCAATGGGGAACGGAAGAAATAGGGTTTTAGAGAAAAGGGTACGAGGGCAAAGTTCTAGTGTTATAACATCTACTTCATTGAACATACCAGCAGGGCCTGTTTATTATCCAACTGAAGAGGAATTTAAGGATCCTTTAGAGTTTATATATAAGATTAGGCCTGAAGCTGAGCCTTTTGGGATCTGTAAAATTGTTCCTCCCAAGAGTTGGAAACCTCCTTTTGCTCTAGATTTGGATTCATTCGCATTTCCGACGAAAACACAGGCCATTCATCAGTTGCAAGTGCGTTCTGCGGCATGTGATTCAAAGACGTTTGAGTTAGAGTACAATAGGTTTTTGAAGGATCATTGTGGGAAGAAGGCGAAAAAGAAGGTGATATTTGAAGGGGAGGAATTGGATTTGTGTCGGTTTTTTAATGCCGTGAAGCGATACGGGGGTTATGATAAGGCTGTCACGGGGAAGAAATGGGGGGAGGTTTTCCGGTTTGTGCGCTCGGCTGGGAAGATTACAGAGTGCGCGAAGCATGTGTTGTGCCAGTTGTACCGAGAGCATTTGTATGACTATGAAAATTATTCTAATGGGTTAAATCAAGAGAAAAATAAGACTTGTAAGGGTGAAATGCATTGTGACAGAAAATATGAACCAAAACCAGAGATTGATATTTCAAGTTCCAAAACTAGGAAGAAGAATCACGCGGGCGAAAGAGTTGATGTGTGTAAAGTTGTGGAGCAAGAGCTTGATCAGATATGTGAACAGTGCAGAAGTGGGTTGCATGGGGAAGTGATGCTGTTGTGTGACAGGTGCAATAAGGGCTGGCATATATATTGTTTGTCCCCACCATTGAAACGGATCCCACCAGGGAACTGGTATTGCTTAGAGTGCTTGAATTCTGAAAAGGATAGCTTTGGTTTTGTGCCAGGTAAGCAATTCTCACTGGAGGCTTTTAGGCGCATGGCTGATCGGGCCAAAAAGAAATGGTTTGGGTCGGCACCTGCCTCGCGGGCCCAAATAGAGAAAAAGTTTTGGGAAATAGTGGAGGGATCTGTCGGCGCGGTTGAAGTTATGTATGGAAGTGACTTGGATACTTCTGTTTATGGGAGTGGATTTCCACGTGTAAATGACCAAAGACCACTATCAGTAGGGGTAGAGGACTGGGATGAATATTGTGATAGCCCTTGGAATCTTAATAACCTACCCAAGCTACAAGGGTCGATGCTTCAAGCTGTTCATCATAGCATTGCTGGTGTTATGGTGCCTTGGCTCTACATTGGGATGCTATTCTCATCATTTTGCTGGCATTTTGAGGACCACTGTTTTTATTCAATGAATTATCTCCACTGGTATGTATCTTGTTCACCCTTGAAGACATTTGATCCTCCCCCCTTAGTTATAAGAAGTGCTCTCTTTGTATCATATTGAGTTTACAAAATTTATGGCATTGTTAAGTGTTACTAACAAAATATGAATTCACAAACTGATATGCTAGGGTAGTTGAATAGAATCCCAATAGTCTTTTACAAATCTAAAAAAATAATATAAAAAAGAACTCTAAAAAATAATGTTTATATAGAATGAAGAGAGAAATGTCAACTAAAAGCACCCAACTAAAAAATCTAGTAATTGTTAATTGTTGCTGCCCTTTTTGGACAAGTGCTCCGCATATATCATCATCGATATGATGTTATGTTACTATATGATGTTATGTTACTGTCCTTAATAACCCTTATAAGTGAGGAGATTCGATGATTGAGGGAAATTTATGTAATGCTATAGCGACTTGTGCAATATTTTGCAATGTTTGCAAAAAAGAGCACTACGAGGAAAGAATAGATGTGGGTAAATACTTGTACGAGATATGTAAGTAATTACCTAGTTCTCCCAAATAGAGACTCGTGCTCGAGATAGAGATGGAGATAAGATACCCGATTAAAATCGAACTGCGAGAATAAGGGCAATATTTTCCTTTCAATTTGTTTTAAGGCATACAGTATAATCGATATAAGTCCATGTGAAGAAATGTTTAACAAGGAGATATAACCAACATTTATCTTAAAGATTAAGGTGGCGAATTTAAACCCGGAAAAAGTAAATCAGTCACACAACACAAAGAAGTAACGAGGAAACACTCATTAATCGTAAAAAACCTCGGGCCGATGAATGACAAATGGACCATGGTAAAGATGAATGCGATTTACAACTCAACGCACAACTTTTATAATCAACTCTCTAGCACCATATCTTTCGCGACGGAAATGCATCAACTCCACGATGACGACACGTTTCGATGAAGCCTCTAGGGTTCAACTATAACTTCCTAGATATGAGATATCGTAAAGATTCTATATGAAGAACTTTAACGTTTAAAAAAACAGACTTAGTGATGGAAGAAATTATTATTATTTTTTTTTTGCACCTCAGCAAAGAGGCGTGAGGCGCATCGCGGCGTAAGCCTCGAGGCGCATTGAGGCGTAAGCCTCGAGGCATTTTTTGCCCACCTCGCCTCGAGGCGTACGCCTCAACCACCTTTTTAAACATTGGTCTGTAGAAAATGTTTTTTTTTTTAATCTTGAGATAAAGTGGTGAAACTACAAAGAGCTTTAATTCACAAAGATGTATAAAAAGATATCTCAATGAACGCATAAGGTTTGATGAAAAACCCTTCTAAATATGGAAAATTTTCCACGTGTTCTAAATTAAAAATCAAGCTCTTTTGCTAAAGAAGCTCCCTTGATGAAAGAGGCAAGAGAACAACCTAAACAACCTCTTAAAACTTGTCCAACTAGGATTTGTCCTTTACAAAGCTGTAGGCCATTTCAATCAAAAGATATTGTTGTAAAGGTAAGGTTTGCATCCTTTATGAGTGAACAATACAAAAGAATCTCGAGACAATTTTTTGTGAGTAGCTAAGGCATAAGGTTAACACATACTTAAGCATATTTCAAAAATACGTTATCATTACGAACAATATAATGAATATGCATATGCCAACTCTCTCAAAACCATACACACATGCAAGGTTAACTCATTGTGACACCCCGCCTAATTAAATACCGAGTGATCAGTCCTTTATTAAATTATAACCAAGGTGACGGTTGGTTCATTCTTAGCATCACTGTCGCAAAATAACTTCTCCAATTAAACACCCTAAATAATTAAGCTAAGTGACAAAACCATTTTTATTTGAAACATTAATTCCATAATTAATTTAAACCCAATAATAAAACCCTTCATAATTCATAGTTTAAGAGTCAGACAATAAGTAGACTGGAAAAGATAATCCAAGCAATTTAAGCATTCAAATAATTAATTCCAACTTTAAAACTTCAAAGGAAAACATCTTGACAACAACAAATCCCAAAGTAAAAATACTAAAAGTAAATGGGTCACAATCTCTGACAAAACCAACTGAATAAGTAAAAGGGGCGACACATGCCCAACTGGATAAAACAGAACTAGGAGTGGAATCAATAATGAGGTCGTCTAAGCAAAAAGGCCTGCAACTCCCACCTAAGCTGCAGCACGTTCCTTACAAAGAATTCTAAGCATGACGCCCCTGTGGCTGGGCACCTTATATACATAAATATACAAGAGAGAAGAGATAACAGGAAATGGGTCAGAGCCCGATTGTAAAACAGTTTAAAATTTAGTTTAGCAAGTATTTAAAATGCTTACCGGCTAATGCAACAATCATATTAATATGCGGCACTCTCTTGAGAAATTCTCACCTCTCGTCTAATGTGCACACCTACCGCACTATTAATCCCAACAGTTTAGCTTATCTTAAAATCCTCATAAGGTTTCATGCCGACAATTTCTAGTGCTAAGATAATTAATTTCTGAAAGCAAAGTTTCCGCATAAATCTCATTTTATTAAAAAGTTTCTCAGTATTGCATCAAACTTTTTGAACACTTATAAATTTGGAATATTTATTCATTACTCAACTACTTTTAATCACAGTAGAAAGTTTTCCAATTTAAATTCTCTCTCTCTCTCTCTCTATATATATATATATTATGAGAGTGATTGATATATATATATACTATCAGCACCCCATATAAATTTATGGTGCTGGCATACTTTGCTATCAAGTCCTCGTATCACTCTTACTAAGGGAAATACTAGTTCGGAATCACTCTCGAACTGTATTAACACAAAACACATACAAATTGGGGCGAAACATAGTTTCAAGTCACTAAGAGGTCAGCACATACTCTCACGTCTCTTAGGACCGTCTGACTATCGATCCAATAGCCTGTACCAAGGATTTCTATGTTCTAGGGTACAAGTCTATATCCCCCATAAAGGTCCCATTGAGATAAGACTGTCCCGGCGCGGTAACCTCAGTGATAACAAGTAGCGCGGGCATGATTTTTACACGTATATAGTATGTGCACAATCACAGTCATATATGTATACTACCATTTCCAATTCTAATTTAGGTACACCCATGACCCATACTTATGATATTCATTCTTAGTACACATTACTAGATTCTCCCGTATAACGGTTCGTCCCTTTTATTCTTATTTATGGGATTATTCCAAACTTAGTTCGTAACACTCATAGAATCCTATCTCCCTATGTGTAATTCAGTAGGTACTCTTTTATTTTACGACGTAACTTCCTTACGAGCTTCACCCTTTCCCATTATTCCTCAAGTGTAAAACACTTCGTTAATGTTAATCTCATCTAACATTAAAGGTTCCATTTTTATAAAGTCCTTCTGGTCTTCTTTATATCCCCAAATGTTCTAACAATAATGTCCAAGGATTACTATTCATTTAAATTGGAATGAACTATTTAAAAAGGGGAATATGAGTTCTCCAGGAGGGGTCGATTGCTCGATGGCAGGGGCTCGATCGATCGATCCATCGATCGATCGATGATCTTGGGTCGATCGATCGATTAAGCAGTTATGGCGAAACTACAGAATTAACAGTTACGGGAATCCTATTCCAAAATCATCCTTTTTCACTCCCAAACTCCCAACAATTGATACTACAAGAGTTATATACCCAAATAGATAATATTCTACGTAAAACATGCGAGTTTCATCAAGTATAACGAATTAAAAGGGCCGAAATCCATATAAATATTAAGAACCCTAATATTATCTTTAACTTAGTTCTTCCCATTCATTTTTTCCAGATTTTCTACTCCTAACTCAATGCAAATTCGTGGTTCAACCTCTACATATGAATTTGATTTTCAGAATATGATTATCACCTCTATATCATGTAATTTCTAGTCTCCAATATATGCTTTCTTCCATGAAAACTAGTCCTAATCAACCCTAAACTAATATTATTGAAGCATTAACTAAAATAAAGCAAGAAAGATACTTGCCTGGAAATATTTGTCTCAGATTTGTGGAAACGATTGGTGTGGTTGTGATCCTCGTAGCGCGATCTACAATTTGGCGGTGCAAACGGTGGAGTTCTTGGCCTAGAACTCCTTGGAAAGCTTCTCCTCTTCCTCTCCAATGGCCGTCTTTGGTTTTTGGTTATTCTAACCCTAGAAGACAACTCGTACCATCTGATATAACATTAGAAAATTCGTGGGTTTCCATGCCCAAAAATACGAAATGTCCAAAACGCCCTCCCCGGATGCTAATTAGGCCTAAAAACGTCCCGAGACCCAAACTAAACCCCCGGGTACATTATTTTGACTATCTCGATCCTTCCGAACACATTGGCGTACTCCAAACGACCATATGAGTGACTTATAATTTATTCACTTTTAATAATAATAATTTAGTCCCGACACGACACAGGCGCGTCCTGACTTAATTTCCATAATTGTCATATTATTCCCTCGTGACAATTTTTAATAAATTCAATCCTACATATTACTCTACTCAATAAGTAATATTTAACAAATCAACAATTTTCCAATAATTACTAATTCTCGTCACGCTAGTACATTTAAAATAAATTTCCGGATTAATATTAAATTAATTTATCTCAATTAAATTTAATAAATCCCTAAATTTAAAAGCCATAAAAATACGGGGTATTACACTCATTTTTCATTTTGAAAAAATCCAATTTGTATTATGTTACTCTAAGGGTGAGCCATGTCCTCTAAGTCCTTACCTTCATCCTAAAGCGATAATTCTCTATGGTTATGGCATTAATGAAGCCAAGTTTGATGATTTTCTCTTACAGAGACTAAAAACAAATGCATTTACCAATCTCAAATTTGCAAAAAATCGACATGACTTCTTGTTCTACAAGTAAAAAGTAAAAGATAATCACCACACATAGCACCTTAGAGAAAAAGATGCTGATAACTTGAACAACTAGTAACAAAGTTATCATTTGGTTTATTCGGCAGAGCAATAAAGGGAAGAAAAAGATAAAATTATCAAGATAAGAACTATAAATTAAATGTATAAATTTTCATCTAATAAAACAATAGATATTATGCCCGCATCTTTAAATGTCCATTAAAAGTTAAAAACAAATTATACAGATGTCTTTTATAGGAAGATAAAATTTTATGCCTGAATTTTCAAAATCAACGTAGGTAAGGCGTCCAACATGATTCATAACTCGCACATTTTTTACATTCCATAGCGTCGGGAGATTGAATGTGGAGATATAAAACAATAAATTTGCACTCTTTCAAATATTCTAAATTCCAATATAAGAGACTATCTAACTTTGAAAACTCAGAAATAAAAATACTATTTCACCACAAATAGCAATGTACCTCGCCTAAAATATTACGAGGCACTTTTTTTAACATAAAGTAGACGCCAAAAACAATATAATAATGCGTAAACACACTATAATACACTTTCTATATAAGCATAAATTTAAGGGCTTATGCCATATTTAGACTCACCCCTCTCAAAGATGAAAAATTAGACATAATCCCTTAGGAGCTGACGGGTGTTACATCAATCTTTGGCGGTATGTCTAATTATGGCAATAATTTATAGGGTTGACTCTAATCTTTTATTTTTGAGTGGCTCAAGTCTAATGATGACATTAATACATGGGAAATTACCCAGAGAATCTGTACAAAGGGGTGCAACACAAGGATTGCCCTGGGGCCACCCATCATTGTTATAATTAATACTTTGAGTTAATTACATATATAGTCCCTAAATTATTACTTGAGTTTTAAAATGGTCCCTAAACTTCAATTTGTCTCAATTTAGTTCGCCAACTAATTAATGTGATTTAATTTGACCCTTCCTTTAAATTAGTATGTTAGTTTTAACGGAATAAAGGGTAAATTGGTCAAATTCACACATTTTCTACATAAAATCACCTTAATTAAACCCTTATTTAACCTCAATTCTATTATTAAAAAACTCATCTGCATAGCCAAACACACACCAATCATATTTTGAATAACATATTCTTTAACCAAATATATATTTTAACTAAAGAATTTCTAAACCCATACACCCTCTCCGACAACCTCACACATTCCTTCTTCGGTGACCTCCTTAATCCTACCCTCTCACAAAGGAAACCCTAGTGACCTCCCCCATTTCTTCTCCACTTAAAAAAAACATGAAAGTGCTTCACTAAAGATGGATCTTTGATCGATTTGAAGATAGAGAGTTAACAATGGCAAACGCAACAAAAGTAAAAGTAATCGATTTCTAGCCAAAAGACGACAATCTGATGGACGAAAACGGAGCCATCGAAGTCAACGCCTCTCCAACAACCACCATCCCCAAACTCAAATCTGCTATCACCATCTACATACGAAGGGAGACACATAAATGTATATATACATAACTATTGATGGAAAAGTGGTTTGGGTTAAAGTTTGAAAACATTGGCGAATTACCAACAAAGTGGGACGTCAGGGGAGGGGGTGGAAAATCACTGGCGCAAACCGCAAAGGGAGATGGTGGATTGTCAGTGTTTTGGAGAGGAGGAGAGACCGTAACATTGAAGGAAGTTTGTGATTTTTTTTTTGAAATATTAAGGTTAATTCAAAGTTTTTTGATTTACCCAAACCCCATTCGTTGAAGTTAACGAGTTACAAGACCCAAACGGTCCCTCGTCAAATATTTTTATGAATTTCAAAAATGAGAAAATTCGGTAATTTCAGAAAAATAAAGTGGGTTATAATTTATTATGATGTGTTTATGCTTGTGATTGAAATATATTGTTACACAATAAATTATATTTTTCTAAGAATCTTAATCAACATAGAGGCCAGACCTTGGTGCGATAGCAAGTGCCCTCGCCCAAGCTACGGTTGGTCCCAGGTTCGAGACATGGGAGCAACCTCTCTATATATTGGGGTAAGGCCAGCTGACATCCGCCCCCCTCCCTGCACTTAAGCGAGAGCCTTTTGCAATGTGTACGATCTTTTTGATCTTTATCAAACATATATGATTAAAGCCACAATCTGTAATCCGTCAATATTAATGGGTATCAATGGGTCTAATCGTGTCTTAAACAAATTTTCAAATTCGAATAGTTATCTTAATGGTGACTCGATATTGACCCAACTCGATAAGGCCTAACCCTTTAACTAGTAATTTCGTTTCGTGTCGTGTCACAGTTTAACATGGCTATTTCTTAATATGGCATTAATATAAGGGTTATGTTTAATTTTTCAATTTTGAGGGCTTTATGTCAAAATATGCTATTATTGTGGGGGGTCATGCCATAAAAGCCCTAAATTTAATTCATACAACAACCATTTAAGGGGAAAATATCCCCTAATGTGTACTGTGTAGAATTGACATAAAATCCGTGATAGACAAACTATGAGAAAATGTCGCTGTTTTGCCTTTTGGCAGCTTATGGAATTCTCGATATAAAATTAGTCCTTCCATTGAATTTGGTTGGATAGAATAAAATTCCACCTTAATGTGATGGCTACATAAAAATGCTTATTCTACTATTATGATGATAGTCTGTGTTTTTAATTTCAGTACTAAAGTGTCTCCGAGTGCAGATTCATTGAGAACATCTCAATTGGAAACTCTTTACTTCCAAATGTTAAATTCCTCCATAACCATCATTCCAAAAATATGAAGTCTTAATCCCAAGTACAAACAATGTTTAGTTTCTTGTTCTTGAATTAGCACCTAAAAGGTCATTAACTAAAAATCAGCAGCGAAATTTTATATCCAGCCAGATGTATAACAATCTCTAATTCGACACAAACAAAATAGACTACATGTAATGCATGGAAACAGGTCTACCATGTGTTGTGCCTACAATACCATCAATCGTTAAGGGTAAAACATGTATAATATTATTGCGAATGAAAATATTACAATGAACTGACTAAGGGTCCGTTTACGTTTGGTTGTATATTAAAAGGTGGTTTAAAAATTGTTTTTGAGAATAGTTTAAAACCAGTTTTGTGTGTTATTAAACATTTTTAAGCATTTGGTAAACTTGATTTAACATCAGTTTTAAAAAAATAAACTAATATACATACTGCAACCAGAATTGTGTTTAAAATGATGAACCATTTAATTTCAAGATACAAAAAGGGAACAAATTGAAGATGATGGAAAACCCTACAAAGCTAAACGAAACCCTCCCACGGCTAAACAACTTCTCACCAGAGCCTCCCACACTAGAATTACCACACTCGTGTGCTCAAACATACCAAATAATCACCTGAACTACATCAAATCATCGACTTTAAACACGAACATACGAATAAAATGTCGACTAATTGCGTGCAAGAACTTTCATAACTCCATTTATTTAAATTTCTCTTGTTTAAATAAATCCAATAAAAATACGGGTAATTACAATTGCCTAATGAAGGGTTTGGGAAGGGTTATAATTGCTTGGGACCCTGACATGCTAGGGGTTCCGGTCTTGGTAATGTGCCAAGATTCTATTCAGAGAACATCATATAGAACGATTAAATGTACTATCATCTCAAAATGAGTCTATGGGTTTCGTTGCAGAGGCATAGAGAACCTAGATATGAGTTCCGGTCTTGGTAATGTGCCAAGATTGTATTCAGAGAACATCATATAGGACGATTAAATGTACTATGATCTCAAAAGGAGTCTATGGGTTTCGTTGCAGAGGCATAGAGAACCTAGATATGAGTGGAATGACTTGTAAAAAGTGTTAAATTGCAATTGATCATACTTGTGGGGGCTATGTAATAGATCAATTAGCTCAATACCATTTGTTTTTTATTATTAAATTGTGCTCATTTCTTTTTATGTGCTTTCAGGGGTGAGCCAAAATGTTGGTACAGTGTTCCTGGCAGTGAAGCTGGTGCTTTTGAGAAGGTATTTTATTAGTATATGCTTTACCTTTTCTGGGTTGGTTCCTTATATTTTTCAAATCTGAATATTATTTTTTAGAAGAGATTGTTAAATAATTGCTTTAGCTATTGTATAATGTTTATGTATATCCTTTATTTATTTTCCTTTCGCAACTGTGCACAAGTAGTATCTTCTTAAGGTTATGGTTTCAATGATTTATGGGGGAAAAAATTATTTTTACATGCGTTCATTAACGCCTTGTTTAATTTTCTGGTAAGGAGGTAGTGCTGATGATTCTTTTGTTCCTCGTTTAATTTTCGTCACTCAAAATGGAAGTTAGTCAAATCTAAGAGCAAAGAGTGGGAAACGTTCATTCCCGTAAATTGTTTTGATGCAAGTGAATCAATATAATTGTTGGAAAATGATGGGGTAAGGGGACAAAGGATGAGGGCTGTTTTTTAGGATTTATTTTTGGGATGAGTTTGTATCGGTTTAAAAGTCCTTTTTGTCTTATTTATATTCATCCAACGTCGTATTTTCTTTAGGTGTTCTCTTTATTTGTCGTTTAATTTCTGTAGTTATCTTTAATAATTTTTATTGTATTAGGATTCTAGTTAGGAGCTTATAAATAAAAGCCTTCCTTGACATTTACTCATTCATTCATTTATATTAAATTAATCTGCGTTGTGCATTTTGTGGGTTTGTATTTCCGCTTTCGCTTTTTACGTCAAAGTGGTATTAGAGCCACGTCTTGGTGTGTGTAGTCGAAAGTGTGTATTATGCCACCAAGTGATAGCAAAGACGAGTAATGACCGTAGGCGAAAGGAAAGTCGGCCAAGTAATCAACAATTTCACTGACCCTTCTCACAAGGAATCCGACAACTGCTGTGATCGTGTTAAGCGGCAATTGGTGGTCATCATGGAGATGCTATCCATGCTAGATATACGGCCAACCGCATCATCACAGGTAGCTAATCCCGCTAGTCGATGCCCCAACTGTCACAGCACGAAGCGGTAACACAACGCTACCCCGCTGTTCACAGAAACGTTTCTGCTCAGATCTGTTTGTAAAGGAAGAGTAGGGTGAATAAGAAAGATAATAAATTTGGAATCGCTAACGTAACGAAAGAGGATAAAATTGATCTAATCTTTGATATACTCAACATGTTTTTTTTGTTTTAGTTATTTGTTTATGAATATGAATTATTAAAGGTATATGCGTGAGACACATTCTGCTAATTAATGTGAATTTCTTTCTTTCAAATAGCTTTACTATAACCATATTGTGATCTCGTTTTCTATTTATAATACTTGAGTTGTCTGGGGATTTTCAGGAATTGAATAGAGAAATGCATGTTAAATGCACCTACAATGGTGTTAAATTATCTGAAAAAGAATTTCCAAAAAATTGGTTAACAAACGGTATTTAGATAAAAATCCTATTTCTTTTTTGTTTGAAACCTTGGTACAGATCTAACCTATGACCCTCTTATAGAGATTTAATGAAAAAGAACCATCATCGAACCATCCATTAACGAGCCTCGAGTCGTACCCCCACCCGTGAGCCTCTCGGTCTAACATTCAGGTCGCCAACGACACTCGTTTCAAACATTGAAAGGAATCGTGACTACTACTAGGGACCGTCACTGCAAGCCTTTGTTCACCCTCCCCTTGACTAATGGTCGACCAATTCTGCCCCGACATGGGATTTACAACAAATGTGGCCATGGACACTAGGCTAAAGATTGGCTCCAAGAACGCCATCCTAATCCCTTAGCTTGTGGGAGTTCGACAAAAGGAATACGAGGGTCCAATGCAACCTAAACTTGCCATGCGCTCATCATGGTGATAGGACATGCAATGTTAATTCTAAGACGGCTTCCATGGGCACCCCACTGGTCATGCTGCCCTAGCTGCCGCGTTACCCGACTTTGTTGATCCTAGAGCGGGTGACTCGTCGGAGGAAGAAAATGAGGAACTCTCGGCTTAGGAAAGCAACACCATGGCAATGTCTCGTCTCTGATGGATTTTGAAGAATATTTATCATGGGGATCTAGGGGTTGAGGTTCCGACCTTCGAAGGTAAACTCGACCTGGACATGTCTTTGTTAATTGGCATGCTTCATTTGATTTTTTTTCCCCAAACTAAAGGGTTATAAAGGCATTAAATCCGAGGCTTTTTTAAACAAACTCACGGGAAATGCAAAGCTATGATGGAACGGGTTATGCCAACGCATAAAGATCGACATAGCCCCCATCTCTACTTAAAAGAAAATGAAGAAATATTTGCGGGCTGCCTTTATTCCTCCCTCTTATAAAACAGGATTCTTCGCTTTAGTTGAGTTAAAAGCTTGCAACAAAACTTAATGACAATTACGGATTCCACAGAGTAATTCCATTTATTGTACTCATGTTCCTACTAAACCAAGCGGAGGAACAAAATATTAGTTGTTACACAAAAAGATATTGAGGGCGCATCAAGTCGGAACTTTATGTTTGTGAGATTGGAACCTCGAAAATGAGATCGAGGAATATTTCGTTTTGGCCGTTAGTGCTCGAAGTTCTGGGGGAGTAACCTTTTGGATCTCAACCATCAACAATACTTCAACAACAGTCACCACGAGCCTTGAGTGTTGCGCGTGTGGCACTTTTCAACTTAAAGTGTCCGAAAAAGTAAAGACTTTCGTACGCAATAACCGATGAGCCGAGAGGACTGTGAAATTGCGGAAGACCAAGTTTTAGTTCACATACCACAGGAAACAATCGACATGCCCTTAAAGCTCAATGATGGGTTTTCTAGAAAAAAAGAGGGGTGGTGACATGATAAGGTGGTAGAGGAGAATGGTCTGGTTTTGTGGATGAAGGTGTGTGTGTGTAAGGCATTTTCTATATTCATCTTTTCATTTCTTTAATTATCTTTAGTAATTATAATTGTATTAGGACTATATAAGTAAAGGCTTACTTGTTGTCATTTATTCATTCATTGGTTAATATAAAGATCTTTTGCTTTATACATTTTTGTGCATTTGTTACCTTTTTTTGGCGTTTTACATAATTTTTATTGTTATAAAATCTGTGATTTTGTTGAAGCCTCCATCAAGTTCTAGTTACCTTTTAGATTGGTTGCCTTTTAGACAACTTCCACATCTCAACATTGGAAACTTCTTGTGAATGGAGCGTATTTTTATTTGCTCGTCTCTAATTGTCATATATAACACGAAAGATTTACACACACAACACCACATAAAAGTAATGAAGGGTTCTCTCTTAATTTTTTCTCAATATTGCTTGAAGTAATTAGTTAATCTCTTTGTGATAGAATACAAGATATCTATAACCTAGAATGGCATCATGCTATGACTTAAGTAATGACACCATACTTCTAACTAACATGTGGATATTCCCAAAAGAGACATTTCTTATTCTAACACTAATGGAGACTAAATTAATAAAAAATGCAAGTATATCCTTTAATACATGGAAGTGTGAAAGGACAAATATCAATAGAGCAAAACAAACGTCGTCTCAACTTGATAGGGAGTCACATGTGGATAAAATCCACATGTGGATAAAATCCAAGCCACATGTGGAGAGTACGGACTCTGCCATAAGACTTGCGCGACGAGAACTAGCACATCACCTCATCAAAAGGCACTGACGTCGAAGCACTTCCAACAAGTATATTCAACGCTAAGGGTTCGAAGTGAAGCCACTAAATGGGGTTCATAAGCACCCTAAAAATAGTCTTTTAAGGCATGGTCAAGGAGGCCTTTACACTTGGATTCTTTTCCAAAGAGTGAGAAAAAGTCACCAACATTATAAGACTCTATATCGCAGAATAGAGTTCGAGTCACCCAACCAATCTCAACAAAAATATTGATGAAGTTTTCAATGTTAATCCTCGATGGCTGATTGATTAACAACCGATGAGTATGAAACAATTGACGGTGCAACAGAAAAGTACTGAAAAGGTTGGTCCTAGTTGCAACAATGAAGGGGATCATAGGAAATGACTCACCTTAGGGCTAGCAACCAGTGACTTTTGTAATCTTGTGGTGGACGCGTGCCAAGTGCTCTCTTCACGTTCTTGCAATATGATGAGTTTTCATAACTTTTTTTGACTGCATTCGTCCACTTGCATGTGACACTTGTCGTAGTGAAACCTCGAGATAAACCCAAATATTTAACCTCGCGCCTCGTTGTGCAAATAAAAGAACTCAATCGTCCACCATTCAATTTCTTCCACGAGAAGGCGCGGTTTGGGGGGAAGGGGGTAAAGGTCATGAAGTGTGATTCTAGAAAGTCGAGGGAAGCGAGTTGTAGTTTCATTTGAAGTTTATGGTCAGGTTCATAATTTCCAAATCCAAATGAAATCCTAAGAGGGAATACGTCTCGAGAATTTGAAGGGATGCAGTTAAGGGTTGGAGAGGTGGGATTCGTTAAGTTTGTGATCACCTCATTGCTGGGGTGTGGGGTAAGGAAAGTTGGGGTCAAGGGATTATCGGTAAAGCCGAGCGTCGACCAAAGGTTTGATAGTGCGCGATTACTCCATTGTTTGCCAAAGAGTGGTGGTTTGGGAAGCCTGTGCTCGAGGGTGTTGCTATTGCATAAGTGAGAGGATTTGAGACACTGATGGCGCTTGATAGACGACGATGAGTCTTGTCATGTCACGGAGTGTAAAGAATAGTCCGTCGAAGGTGGTTGTGGTGTGAAGGTTTGAGGGGCCTTTAGACTAGGCGTGGGAGGTTTCCAATGAGGGATGTCCACATGGGGTTAGGGTACTTAGTTGAATTTGCGAAACAAGAGGTTGAGATGAAGGGGCTGCTTGATCGCCAGATGGAGGAGTAGCATTTGGCTCCGTCAATGTTCTTTCTAAAATCTAAAGCCTTATGGTGCTCATACTAGCAATGACGAGGAGCGAATTTGAAACCTAAATTAATGCTCGCACAACGAAAAGTTTACACACAACACAAATAAATAATGTAGGGTTTTCTCTCCATCAATTTTCAATATTATTCACAACAATTTATTAATTCCTTAAAGAGAGAATACACCGATACTTATAGGTTTTTAGTGGTCAAGTTTCATAGAGTGATATCGTCATGACATCATGTTATGACCTAAGCAATGGCATTATACTTAAATATATTATATATTCCCAAAATGCATATTCCTTATTCTAACACTTATAAATCACTAAATTAACAAACAATTAAAAATAAATCGTTGTCTTCACGTGTATACATCAATGCTTTTAATTGCGCGCTATTGCGAACGCAATAGCGCGAAACGAGAAATAGCGCATTTTACTTTGCACGATGTTAGATTGCGGGCGATTGTTGATGACGTGGCACGCTATTTCACTCTTTTATGCGCTATTTTACGCTGTTTCGCGCAATAGGTACGCTATTCAGGTTTTTCCCCCCCCAACCCAACAACTGAAGAAAAGAGGCCCACCTCCAAAAGCCAAACCCTTTTCTTTTTCAAAAGTTGACCTCTAATCTGAAAGCCACCTCCGAAACCCTATTTCCCTTCCAAAAACCTCCGAAAAGCTAGAGACGTTCAATCGGACTGGTTCTTTTTTAAAGTCGGCTTCTTCTTTCAGACTAACTGGTTCTCTTTCAAAGCCAGCAGGTTCTTTTCAGAGGTAACTTCTCTGTGTCTTTTTATTTTATTTAAAAAGTTTTTTCTACAAAACCGAATCAAAGCCGATTGGTTCTTTTTTATTTTATTCTAAAAAAATGTATTTCTTAGTTTCTCCCTGTTTTAAATGTTGATTATTGATGTTTATAATTTTCAGTTTAAATATGTTATCTGTTTTCAGAAATTTCAGTTTAAATTTTAATATTTTATGATTTTCAGTTTAAAATCTTACTTATTTACAAAATTTCAGCTCAAAATATTTACTTGTTTTTATAATTTTCAGTTTAAAGTGTTAATATTTTATAATTTTCAGTTTAAAATGTTACTTATTTACAAAATTTCAGCTTAAAATGTTTTTTGTTTTATAATTTTCAGTTTAAAATGTTTATTTGTTTTAATAAATATCAGTTTAAAATGTTGATATTTTATAATTATCAGTTTAAAATGTTACTTATTTAAAAAATTTCAGCTTAAAATTATAATTTGTTTTATAATTTTGATTTTAAAATGTTATTTGTTTTTATAAATTTCAGTTAAAATGTTAATATTTAATAATTTTAAGCTTAAAATGTTAATATTTTATAATTTTCGTTTTAAATGTGACTTGTTTACAAAATTTCACCTTAAAATGTTGTTGTTATTATTATTATTATATATTTTTATTTTTTAAAAATAATTTTCAGCTTAAAATGTTATTTGTTTTATAATTTTCTGTTAAAAATGTTAATTATTTTACAAATTTCAGTTTAAAATGTTATTTTATAAGTTTTTCTAATAAAAAAACTGAAATGCACGAATTGCTTGCGCGATACGCGACGCGACCCCGGAGCCAAAACGCGACACCTTGCGCGACCGCGATAAAAAACATTGGTTTACATTATAGATTGGATGGTGTTTTCTTTGCATTTTAATGAGCTCTACATATGTGTTCAAGATCAGCTCGACAAATAGTAAGGAAGCTTGGGCTAGGGCCTTGGGGTGTGGAGGGTAGGACATCCGGTCTGCTGCATCAAGAACTTGTGCTCTTGGGGCTGTGGAATATATTCAGGAGAAAGAGTGTCCTCGGGATTGTGTGATTAGCTTGGCTGAATTATTATTTTATTCCCATTATGATTGACGCCGGATAGGTCTGAGATGGTGCTATTCTTATACACATACGTGCGATATAGTTGGATCAAGGTTTAAAATGGCGTTTAAGGCCTCGAGGCGAGGCGGACAAAAAATGCCTCGAGGCTTAAGCCTCAGGGTTGAATTTGAGGCTTACACGCCTCCTTGCTGAGGCGCGAAAAAAGAAAAGAAAAAAAAAAACTCTTTTTCTTCTTCCATCATTAAGTCTGTTTTCTTATAGGTTAAAGCTCTTCATTTTTCTAAAATTGCACTTAACTTAAAAAAATTGTTGTTTTAATCTACCACCTCTTATTTATTTATTTTATTTCTTAAACTGCACTTAACTTGTACTATTTACTATTGTAACTTGAGAGAATTTTAAAAAAAATAACCAATATGTTAATGAAAGTATCAATTTGATTTTGTTTGAAATAAATGTACTAAATTAACTTCAATATGACTTTTTTTTAAAATGTCTCTTTTTTTTTGGTTTTCAACTTAGATTAGTATGTTTTCTTTAACTAAACTGAATATATTTTAATAGTTGCTATTTTTTTTAATGAACTTAAGTTGATATGTTTTATTATTTTTTTTTAATAAAATTGCTGTTTTTTTAAATCTTAGCTTGAAAATCAATGTTTTCTTAATAAATTTGCTTGTTAAGTTGCATTGATTAATTTGTTGTCGTATTATAAAATAACCAATATGTGAATGAAGCTAAAAAAATGATTTTGCCAATATGAGTTTGCATTGATTAATTTATTGTCATATTGTAAAATACCCAATATGTTAAAATTGATTTTCTCAAATTACTTTTTTTTTTAAAAGTTATCTCGGGGGAACTATAAAATGTCAAACTACGCGAGAAAATCCTCAAGGATGCTTTTTTTGTAGTTTTATTTTATATTTCTTTGTTATTTTATTTTTATGGTTTTATTAGTATTTTTTTTAATATTATTTTGCTCTTTTTTTTTTCCTTTTTCGGTGAGGCTTACTCCTCAAACTCCTTGAGGCTTACACCTCACCTCGCCGCGACTAAAACGCCTCACCTCGCCTTTCGCCTTTTTAAACATTGAGTTGGATAATCAAACCTGCCTAAGGGGACAACAGAATAAATCCCGCCAATTCTCACAAAACCCTATCATACAAAAAGAGGGATACACTCGTCAACAAAACTAATCTTTCGATGTAAAATCCTCCAAAACCGCTATCAATCAGCAAAGAGACCGACACACTAAATACACCTCGACTACACTCCATCAATGTAGACAACATATAGCGTAACTTGGCCAGAGCTATCTGCACGCCGTCAATGCACGCTTGGTTCCTCTCCTTCCAAAGCGTCCACATGATGCAAAGATCTATCACCCACATATGTGCTCTAGCATGAGACACCCCTCTACTCCAGCCAGCCAGCACCTCCTCAACAGATATGGACAACACACTCCAAATAAATGACATACTATATGAATTATCCTCCATCTCTTCTGCCTCCTTACACGTCCAACAACAACTAGCCATAAGTCTCCCTCTCCTCATCAGACTAGTCACAGTCGCCTGTCTCACTGTTGATCAAGCATTTTTATAGGAGGTTTCGTCTCCCGAACCTGCTTCAAGGGAAAGTCCCTCTCTCCTTTGCCCCAGCATCAAATGGTCAGCTGCCTTCCTCTGATCTCATCTGCACCTCCTTCCCGGAACCTCACATACTCCAACCAACGAAAACCCCGTTCTATCTCCTCCAATCCTCAATCATGGAATACTCTATTAATATTGGATTCCACACCTACTTCTCCCCTATCCTCATGATATGATCCGTCACCTAACCTTCCTTGTCCGTAGTGATATGGAGAAGTTTAGGGAAAATCTCCCTTAATGGCCTATCCCCAAACCAAGAGTCTTTTCAGAATCTTACCCCCCTCCCACCCCCCAGCTTGAAATGAGCGTGGTAGAAAAACTCACCCCACCCCCTGCAATGCACTTCCACATCCCCCACCCCATAAGGAATGCACACGAGTTTTAAAGCATATTGGTTTTCGTTCACTTCTGCGATTCTTAATTCGTTTTGTGAACCTGTTTTTCTGTGTTTCCCTTGCTGTGCACCTCTCACCCTGGCAGAGTTTTTTATGTCTTAAGATATGTTGATTTCTTTTTGTTGGAGGTGTTGTCTATATCTTGTTCTTTTTGGGAGCATAATTAACTGGATTGCTTTATCAGATAGGTAAGAGGTGCTAATATGTTTTCTGTTTTGTATCAATTTCTATTTGTTTTTCGCTTCTATTTTTATGCCCCTCTCTCTGTGATGGCTATATTTTTTGTTTTTTTGTCATCAATACTAGTGTGATTTAGTAATAAGGTTATGAATTGGCTGCAGATGGCACACCCTATTGTTATGACCTACAATTTCTGTGTTTTGCGCAGGTTATGCGGAATAGCCTTCCTGACTTGTTTGATGCGCAACCCGATCTGCTTTTCCAGCTTGTTACAATGCTGAATCCCTCCGTCCTGCAAGAAAATAACGTTGCAGTTTACAGCGTAGTACAGGTTTGATATGCTAGTATACGAACTCAGTTTCACACGTGTTTGTATATTAATTCCTTACAAATATTTGTAAATTGTTATGGGAGATTCTAGTAAATATTATTGCTATAGTCAAATCTCTGATAATTAATGATTTTGGAAGACCCTAATAATCATTATTTGTCTGACCTACTAATTGTTAATTTTTCTATCAGTAGTAATAGTAAATAATCAATCCTGCTCACAATTACACGGTTTAAAAATATAGCAGGATGAATTCATATTACCATATTGTTTACCAAAAGAACATTTAATTTAATTCACAAGAAAGCTATTGAAGTCCTTGTTTTATTAATAACAAACTAAATATTGAGAATATAAATCCCACATTGGGAAGTTTAAGCCTTTCACCTAAATCTATAACGTCTTTGGGCCTTCCCACCAATTGACAATTGCTTTTGTGTTGGATGCTCCAACTGTTGTATTGGAGTAAAATTTATTAAATGCACTGGGCTTAATTTTGTTATACGTACTCCACGTCTCCCATAAATAATTTGTTCACATTGTTGGTTTAGGGGTGTGATGCGTGAGAGCTTCTGAGAGAATAAATCCCACACGGAAATCTAAGTTTTTTTTTTAACTAGAAACACAATTTCTATTAACCTTCAGATTGAAAGGTACAAAATTCAGAACGAACAAAGCAGCCGATCAACAGTCCACAAATACAACCAAAAACAAAAGCAAAACTATGTACAAGCTTAAGATAAAATAAAAAAAGAACCAAAAAATCCGTTACATAGCCCACACCCAACATGCCCATAACCTGAATTCTCCTTAATCCGCGATCCACTTTTAGAATACGGCCCGACTCCAACCGAAGAGAAAGTATGTGGAAAGAAATGTGGTCAAGTTCTTTTGATGCTGACGCCCATGGAGGTGTAACGAACTTTATCTTTTCCCAAATCTACACCTTGCCCTCCTTTATTCGTTGAAATTTTTTGTTATCACATTCAATCCTTATATGCCAAAGTGATGCTAACACCACACATCTCCAAAGGTACGTCACCTTCGAGGGCTTTCCCAAATCCTCCCATTCCCAAAGAAGAATATCTAGCAAAGAACAAGGCATTGCTCTGACCATGTAAACTTCTTGAAAATCTCTCTAAATAAATCCGTAAAGGAACATGGAGAAAATGTGGCGATTCGTCTCATTCTCCACAACACTAATATGGTGATAGTTTCATGAAGGGGCTTCTCCTTTAAATAAAATCTGTTGGCTCTCTTATGTGAGAGCTAGCAAGCACGCCAACACCTTAATTTTGGGGGGGATACTGGCCGCCCAAATTTTCTTGGAAGGAGAAAGAGGAAAAAAAGGATTATTACAAACGAATTCAAAGAAGGATTTAGAAGAGAAACGTTGTTTGTCTAACTTCTAGAATCTTTAACCCTAACCCCATTTTGTAAACGAGCATTCTCAACGAGTTCCAACAAAGATATAAAATCCTCCGTTTTCAAATCATTGAAATTTCTACGGAAGGAAAGATTCCATGAAAACGATGATGTTTTTGAATACACCGAAGCAATCGAAGCAAGGGAACAATTCTTATACAAAGAAAGATTGAATAATTAGGGAAATTTAGATTGGAAATAAACTTCCATACTCACGCAAATCCCCTCAAAACTGTATGGACGATCCATCCCCAACAACCAAAGAGACACACTTAGGAAAGGGATTAATACCATGCAAAGGACTTCTAAAAGTTCCTCTCTCCACCCTATTGGAATTCCATCCATTTTTATCAAACCCGTCTTTTTACTTGACGATACCAAAGGGACACGTGACCATTTTGCTAACAAAGCTTTGTTTTTTGCCCTTAAGTTCCCTATACGCAAGTCCATTTTTGCCCTTAAGTTCCCTATAAAACAAGGACATCCATTTTTATCAATCTCTAAAGGAAATCACCGTGACCATTTTGCTAACAAAGCGTTGTTTTTTGCCCTTAAGTTCCCTATACGCAAGTCCCCTTTGCTTTTGGGTCTTTCTACCATTTTGTACTCGGTTAAATGATTTTGATTACTCTCACCCCCTCTTCCTACAATAAATATCTGAATTTTTTCTTGACTAGATTAGTCACTTTTGTTCTTAATTTGACAATGGAAAGAAAGTAAGTGGGAATGCTCTGTAATACTACTGACGAGATTAAGGTTGGCACAATCATCCCTTCTTCCAATCATCTAATCTGTTGTGAATTTTTATTTCACTGGATTCCAAAAACTTATGGAGTTCGGATTTCCTCCCCAAAGGAGCCCCAAATACGTCAAGGGCCAGAATATAATCCCACAACCAATTTTAGAGGCCAATACTTCTAGCCCTAAGGGGCCACAATTATACAAGCAATCTTGCTTTGATTTAAATTGATTTATAACCCCAAAATTTCACAAAACAAAGAATAGAGGCAACGATTATTATAAATTTTACTGTTGTTCCAATGTGAGAAAAAAATCAAATCGTTTGCGAATTGGAGGTGGGTCATCTCCACCGGGTTCTTTATTGCATCTATGAACATAATATTTTGGGGATACCCTCCACCCATTGCCATGGTTCGAAGCCACAAAATACTCGGCCACCCAATTTTAAACTTGGTCTTGGTATCAGTATTGGTTTTGGGCGATACACAACGATATGTTGCTTAGAGATCCCATTTAAAATAAAAATAAAATATTGAAAAATTTATAATCAGATAATTACAAAATATGAATATAATTATTTAGTATGCATAGCATTTTCTCAATGATTATACCAGCTCATGGTGCATTTGTCAATTGCATTGTTTCAGAAGTTATAAGCTCATGATATCCAAATATTATCAATTAAAAAAGATAATATAAAGCAATTGCAAATTATGAACTTATATGTATAATTATATATCTTGATTATACATATATAATTTTGTTAGTACATATCAGTAGTTAAAACGTCTATATATAAGCATACGATGGAAATCAAATTGGAAATAAACAAGCGAGTCGTGAGTGGAGGTAGATATTTAGGCGAAGCTCTCCGACTTTCCTGTTTGCAACCGAGTTTGACCAATTTAGTACTATTTTGTCTATATCACAACTTGTTAGTAGAACTCGGTTCTGCGCAATGCGATACCTAGTCAACTCGGCCGACAACTTGGCCGAGCTATCTTGGTTTTGGTTGATACGTTGAATCATGCCCATTGCCAATTAGTTTTGTGGTTGATGCTTCAATTTTTTTCTTTTGATAGATTGTTATTTTTACTTGATACAAAAGAGAGATAATACAAAGCTAGTGTCACACCCCAAACTTACTTGAGTTCTTGGATACCGAAACACACTTGCCTTAGTCGCGCTTTGCTAAGGTAAGTGAGCTGGAAAGAAGTGATAGAGCAAAACGAAGTCAGGTTGGTTGTCTATATGGGCTTACGATCTTTTGGCAGTTAACGTCCACTGCTACCATTGTGGATTTTTTTGTTAAAACATATATAAGGAGGGGGGGTCCTTCGAGGCAGAACTGACATTTCGTCCATAGGTGCTCCTAGGCATATAGCTTACTCATGGGATATGTGGGATTGTCCTAAGACCAACGTGGGATTGGTAGTGCATGGTTTTTGGGTCGTGATCGGGGTAATCAGCCCGAATCATACCCGTGTTGGATCAGGTTGCTATTTACGTGGGTAAAGCTTGTTGGAATCAAGGTGAGGGTGTCCAGAAATGTGAGAATAGTTGCTGGTTACGTTCAGGTATGAGTTGGGTTTGTCTTAATGCAGTTTTGGGTAGTTTTAGGAGCAGTTACATGGGTGAACATGTGGCTACACGGGTTTGCTCGAGTTTGAATGGGGAAATGATGATAACTACCTCGTAACTTTTTTAAGACACCTGTTCAGAAGACAATGCAGCAGTTACTTGAGCAGTTCCTATGGAAATTGCTGGCAGCTTTATTTCTAGACACCTGTACCCAGCAGTTGGGGTTGTCAACTGCATGTTGCCTTGTATTTAAAGCATTGTAACCTGATTAGCTAGGCATTGAGAGATACTAGACGATTTTGTAAGGGTTCCCTATATTTTGTGAGTAATAAATATTGGGTTGAGGAGTTTTTCCTTTTAAAAATTTTGTTGCCTTGTTGTGATTTTATGTATTGCTGTTCGTATTGTTGCTGGTTTACTTGATTGTAGACGCATCACAAGTGTGAGAATTCTGAAGAAAAAAATTCAGACCTGTGACATTTGGTATCAAAGCCTAATTTTTGGCCTTTTTGGGTTGCAATGGCCGGTGGAAGTTCAACTGAAACAAGAGAACGTGTTCCAGGTTAGAGGAACTCGTCGGCACTCCTGCTGAAGGTGTTGAAGTCGTCCCTCTTCATGCCCATTACGAGTTATTACGGGTTGAATTCGAAAATTTGAGGCGAATTTTGGAGGAGCACATTCAACAAAGTGTTGATTCGCACTCAGCGATCAATACTGAACTTGGTGATGTTTCGAATGGTGCTCAGTGTCAATTGAATCGAATTGATGGGGAAATCATGTTATTGAAGGCTGCGTTCAACAATGCTGGAAGTGGGAAGACAGAAGTGTTGCCTAAGACGAAGGTTCCTGAACCCAAATCGTTTTCTGGAGGTCGGAATTCCAAGGAAGTGGAAAACTTTCTTTGGGATATATCGCATTACTTCAAAGCACTCCGAACACCGGATGCTGAGAAGGTGGATCTTACTAGTATGTTCTTGGCTAGCGATGCAAAATTATGGTGGCGAACACGCATGGAGGATAATTCACGTCCTCAAATCACAACTTGGGAGTCGTTAGTTTCAGAAATTAGGGAGCAATTTCTCCCTACAAACACTGTTTGGCAGGCTCGGGATAACCTGCACCGTTTGAAGCAAACCGGTTCTGTTCGTGAGTATGTCAAGGAATTTTCGTCCTTGCTACTGGATATTAAGAATATGTCGGAGGAAGACAAGTTGTTCAACTTCATGAAGGGCCTTCAAAATTGGGCACAAGTAGAACTGCATCGGCAAGGTGTTAAAGACTTGGTGGACTGCTGATGCGTTGGTGGACTACAAAACTCAAATGGGTTCCTCGGAGAAGGAAGGGGCGTAATCATAATAAAGGGAAGGAGCAGAAGAAGCAAAAATGGAAGAACAAGAAGAAGGGCAACGATAATGCCAGTTCTACCAATTCTAATGCTCCAGCCCAGTCAAAAGATAAGGCTTCTTCCAAGAACGTGCGCTGTTTCATTTGTGAAGGTCCCCATTATGCGAAGAATTGTCCCAAGAAGGAGAAGTTAAACGCTTTGGTTGCTGAGAATGGTGATGGAAATGGTGGGGGAGAGCCTACTCGGGTTAACCCTATTCAACTTCTCAACGTTATTCGTCGAGAAGAGACACCCGCTGGGGGAAAAGGGTTGATGTACGTTCAGATTCAGATGAACTATGTTTCTGTCATGGCAATGGTGGATACGGGTGCTACCCACAATTTTGTTTCTGATCGAGAAGTGCAGCGGTTGAAGTTGGCGTTTACGAACGACAATAGTAGAATCAAAGCAGTCAATTTAGAAGCAAAACCCGTTGGTGGCGTTGCTAAGGAAGTTTCGCTTAAAGTTGGTGAATGGTGTGGTACGTCTAGTTTTATGGCTGTGCCTCTAGGCGATTTCCAAGTCATTCTGGGCTTGGAATTCTTCACAAAGGCAAGGTTTCGGTGATACCTTATTTGCAGGGCTTGTTCATTTCGGACATGGCCCATCCCTGTTTCATTCCTTTATTAAAGTCCTACAATGGAGTTGAAATGTGTTTTGCGTTGCAAGTAAAAGATGGTCTTAGAAAAGGGGAAGAAACTTATTTGGCGATGCTGTTTGAAGAGAATGAACAGTTGCTTGCTGGTGTTCCCGATTCAGTCATGGCAGTCTTGGAGGAATTTAAGGATGTTATGCCTGATGAATTACCTGCTGAGTTGCCACCGCGACGGGAAATCGACCACACTATTGAGTTATTGCCTGAAGTGAAATCTTCAGCAATGCCTCCCTATCGGATGGCTCCAACAGAGTTGGCGGAATTGAGAAAACAATTGACAGAGATGTTGAAGGCGGGACAGATTCAGCCTTCAAAGGCGCCTTATGGTGCTCCCGTTTTGTTCCAAAAGAAGAAGGATGGTTCGATGCGGAGGTGTGTGGATTATCGTGCACTGAATAAGGTGACGGTAAAGAATAATTATCCGGTACCCATTGCGGATGAATTGTTTGACAGATTGGGCAAGGCGAAGTACTTCACCAAGATGGACTTGCGTTCTGGATACTACCAAGTGCGGATTGCAGAAGGAGACGAACCAAAAACGGCTTGTGTTACAATGTATGGTTCATTTGAGTTTTTAGTCATGCCTTTTGGCTTGAGTAATGCTCCTGCTACCTTTTGTACACTTATGAATAATGTTTTTCGGGAGTATTTGGACAAATTTATGGTGATCTATTTGGACGACATAGTTGTCTATAGCAACAGTTTGGAGGAACATGTTGAGCACTTGCAGGTTGCCCTTAAAAAGTTGCGTGAAGCAACTTTGTTTTTGAAGCTGGAAAAATGTGAATTTGGCCAGAAGGAAATCATGTTCCTTGGTCACTTAATTTCTGAGGGGAAGGTGAAAATGGACCTAAAGAAGGTTGATGCTATTGCTGATTGGCCAGCTCCAACAACGGTGAAGGAATTACGTAGTTTTTTGGGTTTGACAAATTACTACAGAAAATTTGTGAAGGGTTTCTCCAAGAAGGTGGCATGTCTCACGGATCTTTTGAAGAAGGACCAGGCTTGGAATTGGACCCATGAATGCCAGGAGGCATTCAACAAATTGAAGGCGGCAGTGACGAGTCGCCCTATTTTGAAGCTTCCAGAGTTTGATAAAGCTTTTGAAGTTCACACCGATGCGTCTGATTTTGCATTGGGGTGTTGAATGACACCGAACGGAGGTATTTGGTTCATGAGAAGGAAATGACAACAGTTGTTCATTGTGTTCATGCATGGAGACACTATCTTTTGGGGCGTCACTTTACGATCTACACGTACAATGTTGCCACAAGCTGCTTTAATTCGATGAAGAAGTTGACCCCAAAGCATGCTAGATGGCAAGATTTTATGTCTATGTTTGATTATAAGTTGCTTTACAGGCCGGGAAGTGCAAATCAGGTAGCAGATGCGTTGAGTAGAAAGCCTAATTTGCAGGAAGAAGGAGATTCCAGTGCAGCAGGTGCGTGTATGCTTGCTGCCCTTTCCAAAGCTGTTAGTGACTTGCTGCCTCAAATTCGGGAAAAGACTGCAGAAGACCCTGTTACAAAGGTCTTATTTCAACAGATTGATGAAGGTGTTAATCGCAGATTTTGGGTAGATGAAGGTGTTAACTACGCAAAAGGGAACAAACCTCTGTTCCTAAAACTGGAGGAATCAGGCAAAGGTTATTAAAAGAAACACATGATGCTTTGTATGCAGGGCATCCGGGGCAAGACATGACGTTTGCCTTATTATTTGAAAGCTTTTATTGGCCTCGAATGGATTCTGATGTGGAATTGTATGTGAGAACTTGTGTGGTTTGCCAACAGGATAAAACGAAAAGGAAGAAAGCAGCGAGAACCCAAGGCCTTGGGAAAGTGTCTATATGGACTTCATCAACGGATTGCCAAAAGTGAAAGATTTCACTTCAATAATGGTGGTAGTCGATCGGTTTTCCAAATATGCAACGTTTATTCCAGCCTGAAGATTTGTTCGGCGGAAATTGCAGCAGATTTGTTCTTTCGGTACGTGGTAAAGTGGTGGGGATTGCCACTTGATATCATCAGCGATCGAGGTGCGAGATTTACCGGGCGGTTCTGGACCGCTTTGTTTGAGTTATTGGGGTCACAGTTGAAGTTCTCTACAGCAAATCACCCTCAAACAGATGGGCAAATAGAAAGGGTGAATGCGCTATTGGAGGAATACTTGCGACATTATGTAACTGCCAACCAACAAAATTGGGTTGTGTTACTTGATGTTGCTCAGTTTTGTTACAATCTGCATCAAAGTTCGGCGACAGGGTATAGTCCGTTTGAACTTGCAACCGGACAGCAACCTCTTACTCCCCACGAGTATGCAAGAGGAAGGCAGGAATGAACCGAGGAAGCAAGGGATGTTTTGGCAAAATCAGTTAGAAGGATGAAGAAATGGGCCGACGAAAACAGACGCGACGTGGAATTTGATGTTGGTAACATGGTAATGCTGAAACTCACTCCACAAGTTTGGAAGAAGGTGAGTCGGAAGACTGCACACAAGGGTCTTATTCAGCGGTATGATGGACCGTTTAAGATCACACGGAGAATTGGAAGGTTAGCTTATCAGTTAGAGCTACCTTCCTGGTTGAAATTACACCCAGTTTTTCATGTTAGTTTCTTGAAGAGATTTTATGAAGACAACTCAAACCCTAACCGGGCGGATCAGATTAGGGCGCCACCGACGATAAGGAAGCAATACTCCGAGGTTGCTGAGAGAATTCTGGACCACCGCACGGAAGGAGCAAGTAGAAAGAATAGAAGAACTTTCTACCTTGTGAAGTGGAAAGGAAAGGCAGTTGAGGAAGCTACTTGGGAGAAGGACACGATGCTGTTTCGACGAGGACGTCATCAATTCGAGTGGGGGAGGGTTTGTCACACCCCAAATTTACTTCAGTTCTTGGATACGGAAACACACTTGCCTTAGTTGCACTTTGCTAAGGTAAGTGAGCTGGAAAGAAGTGATGGAGCAAAACGAAGTCAGGTTGGTTGTCTATATGGGCTTACGATCTTTTGGCAGTTAACGTCCACTGCTACCACTGGGGATTTTTTGTTAAGAACATATATAAGGAGGGGGGTCCTCCGATGCAGAACTGGCATTTCGTCCATAGGTGCTCCTAGGCTTATGGATTACTCGTGGGATATGTGGGATTGTCCTAAGACCAACGTGGGATGGGTAGTGCATGGTTTTTGGGTCGTGATCGGGGTAATCATCCCGAATCATACCCGTGTTGGATCAGGTTGCTATTTATGTGGGTAAAGCTTGTTGGAATCAAGGTGAGGTAAATGTGGGAATAGTTGCAGTTTAAGTTCAGGTATGAGTTGGGCTTGTCTTAATGCAATTTTGAGTAGTTTTAGGAGCAGTTACATGGGTGAACAGGTGGTTACACGGGTTTGCTCGAGTTTGAATGGGGAAATGATGATAACTACCTCGTAACTTCCCAAAGACACCTGTTCAGAAGACAATGCAGCAGTTACTTGAGCAGTTCCTATGGAAATTGCTGGCAGCTTTATTTCTAGACACCTGTACCCAGCAGTTTTGGTTGTCAACTGCATGTTGCCTTGTATTTAAAGCATTGTAACCAAATTATCTAGGCATTGAGAGATACCTAGACGATTTTGTAAGGGTTCCCCATATTTTGTGAGTAATAAATATTGGGTTGGGGAGTATTTCCTGTAAATATTGTGTTGCCATGTTGTGATTTTGTGTATTGCTGTTCGTATTGTTGCTGGTTTACTTGATTGTAGACGCATCACAGGTGTGGGAATTCTGGAAAAAAAAAATTTAGACCTGTGACAGCTAGGGATATAGGGAAAAAAATGTGACAGCAAAGGTAAGAACAAAAGATTTTTTTTTCTAAGGACTGAAGCCCTCCATTCTCTTTGAAGTACTAACGATGAAACCCTTTCGTAAGCGAAATAGAGAAGCTAAAAGTAACATTTTATCCAGCAACTAATGGAAGGAAAGACAAGGTCAAGCATTCTTCTCTGTCCAAATTTTATCCAACTTATATGATCACAGACATACCAGCCTCCAAAGAATCTTACTGTCTCTTCGTTACCAAAGCCCCAAACCTATGTTGGTATAATTCCTCAATATTTTAGGGATTTATCTAGGTTCTTTGAACATGCCAAACATGGACGACCAATGCCTTCAAAACAGTTGTACAGTGTTAAAACAAGTCCTATAGAGACTCCTTAGACTGCCTACTCACAACTCATCGATTTGTGGATAAAACCTTATGAGGGTCTCGTCATTTGCATCATGCTTAGTTTTTTAAGAAACTAAATTATTATAAAATTGGCAAGAAATATACAAGATGTCGGTGGACCATCATTCTTCTATTGGAAAAGAAAGGAATGCAAAAGCCTCCAATAAACAGAAGCCAGCAAAGAAAATGCAAGACCGAAAAATGCTATAGCAAAAAGCTGCCATGTCCAAAGAAAAACATTAGCAATGAAAATGTACACAAGAAAGTAGAAATAAGCCAGGGTAGAACAACAGCTTAGCAATGAAAATATTGAGGAATTATCCAGCAACTAATGGAAGGAAAGACAAGGTCAAGCATTCTTCTCTGTCCAAATTTTATCCAACTTATATGATCACAGACATACCAGCCTCCAAAGAATCTTACTGTCTCTTCGTTACCAAAGCCCCAAACCTATGTTGGGATAATTCCTCAATATTTTAGGGATTTATCTAGGTTCTTTGAACATGCCAAACATGGACGACCAATGCCTTCAAAACAGTTGTACAGTGTTAAAACAAGTCCTATAGAGACTCCTTAGACTGCCTACTCACAACTCATCGATTTGTGGATAAAACCTTATGAGGGTCTCTTCATTTGCATCATGCTTAGTTTTTTAAGAAACTAAATTATTATAAAATTGGCAAGAAATATACAAGATGTCGGTGGACCATCATTCTTCTATTGGAAAAGAAAGGAATGCAAAAGCCTCCAATAAACAGAAGCCAGCAAAGAAAATGCAAGACCGAAAAATGCTATAGCAAAAAGCTGCCATGTCCAAAGAAAAACATTAGCAATGAAAATGTACACAAGAAAGTAGAAACAAGCCAGGGTAGAACAACAGCTTATCCAATAACTTCTTTCCAATTGTTTGTTATAAAAAACCTCAGAATGAGTAGAACAACAGCTTATCCGATAATTCTTTTCCACCTCTTTCTCTATTTTCCCGTTCCTTTCCGACCACTCTCTGAGGCCAAATTGATGTATCTCCAAATTTATTTTGTTTTCTTTCGATTCCCAAAATTAATCCACCCGATTGCAAGAAAATCCTACCATGATTTTAGAAGGGCTCACGCATTATTGAATTCCATAAGGATCCTGCTACATATGCCTCTTGGAAAACTATGGAGCCTCTCTGAATTTTTTCAGTTTTTCAATTAGAAATCTTTCTTTCCAAAGGAATTTAAATGATGATGAAGCTTTGAATTTATTTCTTTGCTGGGAAAATTGGTATGCTTTGAGCTGTTTCCAGAAGGCAGAGATGGGAAAAATGTTCTTTGGCGGGGAAGGGGTTCTCTCGTAAGTCTTATTTCAATCGCTGACTGATTCTCCGTGCAAATTTTCTTTTAACAAACACTGTTTAAGTTGATCTGGGCAGCAGGCATAAGTTCGAAAGTACAGGTTATAACATGGCTTGTGGTGCACAGAAGTGTTTATACTTGTGATCTGCTTTGGTAGAGCATGAGCTTCAAGTGGAATGTCTGTGATGTTGTTGGGCTATCTTTCCTATTATGTTTTGTTCTATTTATTGTTCTTCTTTTTAGTTGGATGTAAGGGAAATGGATGGGGTAAGGATGAAAGGGAGGTAGAGTTTTTCTCTTGTCAGGGGTTGTTCTAACTTCTAAGTTTCTGCTGGGAGTGGGAAGGCTAGATAGTTCTTTTGTGGACCCGAAATAGGAATTTCATCAGTCTGCTTCTAAGATGTTGGGAAAAAACCGAAGACCTTCGCAACTATTTAAGATGGCTGCCGTAGCTTTCATATGTTCTCATATTGCGCTCTCCGTTAGATTCTTACTTGTCAAAGAGGGAAAATACCTTGTATTAAATACGTATTGCTTTATTTCGACTATCCTCATATCCTGACCTTTGTTATTACTAGAAGTTAGTTAGTTGTGTTGAAAGATGGATGGGATAGTGAACAGAAAGAAACATGATATTGAGGAAAAAGAGGAAGTGAGAAGAAGTTAGTTGTGTGGTCAATGACATGTAAAATATCTATGATTTAAATGACTTCTTGTAAATCATTTATCTTTCGTAAGTAACTTTGATATATTTAAGAATAGCAAAAACAATGGTCCAGTGATTGCACAAATGGTATGTGGGGGACTTGTCCTTTTATGTAGCAATATTTTATTGTAATCTTTGATGTAAAGATGATGTTTTGTTTTGTTTTGATTACTTTCCTATATCATGCCTGGGCCATTTTTAAATTACTTTTTATAACAAGTGAGAACTTCTGTCAATAAAAATGAATGGAGTACGAGCAAATAATGGCAAGGAGCATGCCAAAATTCCATCAGAAAGGCATAAAGCATATTACAAGAATACTGCAAGTAGGCCCCCCCCCCCCCCCCCCCCCCCCCCCCCCCCTTTTCCAACATTGAGAAAGAAAGGAGGCGAGAACCTTGAAAATGCTTCAATGATGAATACCATAGAGAACTGACAAACTTGATCCAACCCCACTAAATTTCCTTTCCATCATAAACAATCCTCTTATTTCTTGTTGACCAAACTTCCTTGAAATAGTACTTTACCTAAGAGAAGTCCTCACTCTATTTCCAAGATCATTTCTATATAGGATCAATGGAGGGAGTATAATAATCACCACAAATCTGGTATTTCTTTATTTACAGCAGTCAATGAAAGAGCATATGCTGGTCATATCGTCCCTTAATTTTTTTAAATGTTTACTGATAAAGTGCAATATTCTTAAGTTCTCATAGCCTTTTCAATCACATTTTTGAACGTATAAAATTTTAAATACTATAACTACGAGTGAGTATAGTGTGGCCTATTCTCATTGTTTTCTAACTGAACTGTCTTTTCAGTTCTTTATTTCACGAATAATGCTTTTAGCTTGTTATTTTAGTGGGTTATGGAGTCAACTTCCTGATATGTAACCATTATTCCATTGAAATTTTTTATGAATTACTTCAGTACATGTTTGGTTTCTCCCAGGAACCGGGTAATTTTGTCATCACCTTCCCCAGATCTTATCACGGAGGATTCAATATGGGTAAGTCATAACAGCTGAGATTTACTAGTGTTCCAGTGCAGGACTTGGTGTATTCTTATAAAAAAATTAAAGTAAATTGCAGGACTTGGTGTATCCGTTTTCAGTATATTATGACTGGTCTTGTTAATGCGTGCCCTAGGAGTACATGTTAACAACCCATATGTCAAAGGAAAAGGGGGAGACAAGGCACATTAAAACATAAATTTCCTTGTTCATTCCATAAATGGGTCGCTAACCAGTACCCTGTGCAACCTGCTAACAGAACCCTATTATGATGCGTAAAATATAGTGTGTAATGCTCTAGACATCTTATTAAGTCTTTGGATTGTTCAGGCTTAAATTGTGCGGAAGCAGTCAATTTTGCTCCTGCTGATTGGCTACCTCATGGCGGTTTTGGAGCAGAACTTTATCAACTTTATCGCAAAGCTGCTGTTTTATCTCATGAGGAGCTTCTCTGTGTGGTAGCCAAGGTTAAGAAGTTTTCTTAGCTGTTCCAGTCTTCTAGCTTCTTGGATGTAAAAGATGTCATTTATCAATAAGATTTGTTTCTTTATCTCAGACCACTTACACAAAGTGATGCTCAATTTATTAAGCTGTTGGGAATGTTTGTTTATGTTTGCCTTTGCACCCTTGTCTTCTAAACTGCTAAAATCTCTTCACGCGGTCTTTGTTTAGTAGAATCATGTTGTTACTATTTTGTACCACTTGTTGCATTTGCTTAGGTATTGTTATCTACTTGCAGAGTGCTTTTAATAGCAAAGTATCACCTTATCTAAAAAAGGAATTGCATAGAATATACGATAAAGAAAAAACTTGGAGGGAGCGGCTTTGGAGAAATGGCATCACTAAATTTTCTTCAATGTCACCTCGGAAGCAGCCTAAATTTGTGGGTGTTGAAGAGGTAATTTCATAATTTTGTTTCTACTTCCTGATATTCTGCAGTATCGAGATAGTTATATTCAAGTCGCACCCACTGTTATTAAGTATTTCCCATTCATTTTGAAGGATCCTACGTGCATCATTTGTCAACAGTTCTTGTATCTTTCCGCTGTTACTTGCCACTGTAGGCCATTCACTTTTGTTTGTCTGGAGGTAAGTGATCACAGTATACTATAACGTAGATATAACATGTTCTTTTAATACTAATTTTCAATCTTTGCACGCTATAAGTTTGTTCATATTTTGAAGATTGGAAGAGAAGAACATCTTTATGTATTTATATATATTTGGTTTACTTTGGAACCAAGCCCCCTGGACCAGGGGAAGGTGGAGGAAGAGATTTTCAGCAATTGGCTTGATTTTTCAAAAACTAATAAAAAGCCTTAATTTGCTTTAACGTTAAATTTCCCTTGTATGTTGGGATGTGGAGCATTGGTTTTTCAAAATTACTATTCCTCAACTTACAAAATACGTGTCCCTCTTATGCAGCACTGGGAACATCTCTGTGAATGCAAGCCGAACAAGCACCGTTTGCTTTATCGGCATACACTGGCAGAATTGAATGATTTGACGCTTAGCATAGAGAATCATCTTCCTGAAGAGGCAGCCAATAGAAATTTACGCCGACAACTTTTGTGTTCCAGTGAATTGGGTGCTTTGTCAAAGAAGGTTTTAATCATATCTTTTTCTGTGTACTAAATCAATGATAATATCTTGTCCATTTTTTGGAGATTTATAGTTACTATATATATATATATGTGTGTGTGTGTTGAAAGTTAGTCCATTTATATTTGTTTTAGAATGCATTTTCTGGGTCCTATCAAGATTTTCTTGCTTTCATTGTGGCGATATTTCTTTCAAAATGATCCTGCTCTGGTTTTTATTCTTCTCCTTGTTTTTTAGAAAGCTGGAAGTAGTAAAATATAATTTGGCACATGTAAAAAAACATTTTTTTGGCCTTCTTTTTGGTTCTGAGGTCTATCTGTTAACCGTTCTCTTTCCCTTGTTTCCAGTTTTTACTTTGCTATTTTATCTCTCTTTTGGGGAAGCAAAGATACTGCTGTTCAATTTGCACATTTACCCATTTGGAAGTATATTTGGTTTTCACCTCCATTTATACCTGATGTCCTCATGAAACCTAGGTGGGGTTCGGGTCGATTTAGAGGGAATGTGATCAGGATTACAAAGCATGAAATAATACTCCCTCCCTCCCTACCAAATTAATAGTCGCTGTTTGAAAGCAACACTTTAAGAAAAAAATATACTTTCCAAATTTATCCTCCTAAAAATGCTTACATTTGAACGTAAAAGATGCACTTGGATCATTGTTCTTCCATGGGTATTGTTTGGATGGATAAATTTGTATTCTAACCTAGTTTTATTTACTGTTCATAGAAACATGATTACTAAATTGGGAAGGTCTAATAGAGAAAACATAACTATTAATTTTGGACGGAGGTAGTAAATAAAAACATTTAAAAATAGTACCATCTTCGTTCCAAATTAATAGTCGCTATTTGAAAATCCCAAATTTTAAGGATATGCTCAATCAGTGGTTAGGATCAAGCCTTGCTCACTATTGTAGAATTTGATCCATTGATTATGCCCAAAAAAGGAAAGTGGACTAATATGTTGGGACGGAGGGAGCCTAAGTCACCAACTAGCTGATAAAATGCTCCAATTGTGCCAAGAGAACGTGAAACAAATGACTTGGGAGATGAATTAAAATTTGTGTATTTCAATATGCCCATCACAGAATAATGAGCACTTAGGCCTCGAGATCTACAATCTGTTACAACTAACTTTGCCACTTCAGCTAACCTCTAATTAACTTAAACTCTAACCATACCCTCAACTAAAAGACCCAACTAATTTTCCAAATACATGGCAACGACATCGTATGTGTCTTATTGTATCTTCTCCAGTTAACATTTAGATCGTGATATAATAAAATCATGAAAAAAGAGATGTTGCCAGAAATTAGATGGATAATTATGTTCTGTGCATTTCTTTGGTCATTCGGATCGATAAAGCAACAACGATCATATGGAACCTGGGGATTCTATACTCAAGGTGAATGCATTGTTTGGGGGATTTGGTTGTCCTCATTGCAAATCAAGAACACAACATAAAGAGAGGAAAATAAAGATATTATCCAAATGGAGAGATCCCCGATAAGTACGAGTCCATTGAATCTACAAAACATGTTAGAACCAAGCATAACAAAAAGAATAACAAAAACCAAGGTTGTCAAAATGTGTATCGGAGCCGTATCGTTTTCTTAAAAAATGTGTATCGTATTGTGTCGTAAGGTACATTTTGATTTTCAATAATTATATAAATAATTTTATATACATTAAAATACGTGCGTGTAGTATCTAAAAATAATATAGAAAACACAATAATTATTTAGCAATCTCAGCCTTTTATTTTACCCTTCACCAACTTTCGTGCAATGATCATACACCAAATCTTTTTGTCTTAGCATTCTATATTAACATTAAAAAAATAAGGAATAAGTAATTTAACACATTAACTGAAATATAATAATATTCTCAGTAGTCACTATGGTCTATTTTCTATTAAACACAATATTTAATAATTTATACAAGAATCATAGCCACCAAGACCAATTATACTTATTATATAATAATATAGTGACATTGCAAAGGACACTAGCCCACACATAAATAAATAAATTTGTTGGGAATAAGAAACAAAGGAAGAAAATAATAAATGAAAAAAAGAGAGGAGGTTGCGATCAATGGAAATCGACCCTTGCCTAAGTTGAAGAAGAAGAAGAAGAAATAGAGAGGAGTATGTGATTTGGTTCATAATTAGAAATCCTAGCAAAGCTGTAATGGTTTGTAAGTTCTTCTCCTTGTTTTTTAAAACCGTCGTAACTTTGCTAAACCAAATCCCAAGTCCCAAATCCCTTTTACAGACTCTCAATTTATTCTATTTTTTTTGGTTAAAAAAGCAAAGTGGCGTTGTTTAGCTGAAAAACAAAAAAGGTATGTATCGACGATACAATACGATACGTCCGATACATATGTATTGACCCATACTTACAAAAAACGATACATTCACCGATACAACACGTTTTGCCCCCGATACGATACGATACGTCCGATACGATACGTATCGTGTATCGGCCGATATTGACAACATTGACAAAAACTTTAACTAATTACTCTAAACTATAATTAAAAAAAAGGAAAAGGAAAGAAAAAAACTGACCATGTATAACGTACTATTTTAATTTCTAATAAGTTATACACCAGAAGTCGAAAAATTTGAGGGTCCACCCAAAATACGATATGACTTTGAGGGATAATCGGTGTATCCTTATTTTCATGTATGCCTCCCGGAAAATACGAATTCCATTTCAACAACGGAAGGCATGTGTAAGGCAGAAGAAATGAATCATCACCAATTAAAATTTTTAAAGGGATGATGGGGGATTTGGATGCTAGGGGGGACAAACACAATTGGGATCTAAGAAAAATAGAATCACCTCCCAAAGATTTTTCAAGTAGTATGGGAAGTGGGGCACACAAAAAGGAAGAATCCATCTCGGAAAACAATTCACACAGAGTCCTCGTCGGTAAAAGGTTCAAAAGTTTCAAAAGTTTCAACCGACTCATAGGAATCTAGCGGTACTTGTAATGGTTCAAAAATGGAGAACGAAAATGGTGATGAAATAAATTCAATCTCAAGTGATTCGTCTTCACTTAGAGATTGAATTTCAAGGGAGCAAGACTCACTTTCAACGAGACGCTCTTCAAAAATTTGAGGTGAAACACAAGTCTCAACCTCCTCTTTGTTTCCAAAGAAGAACCAGTCTCCTTGCAACGTGTTTCAATTTCCAAATCATCACCAATGATCTTCTTCGCCCCTTGGATGAAAAGAAGGAAAGTTTCTTCCAAAGTAGGCTTCCTTGGCTCTAGCACCTCGGATTCCTCATTTGGTTGAAAGCGTTCTTTAGCTTCAAAAATATCGGAAGAAAAGTCGTCATTGGATTCGAATAATGCATCTAACTCTTGCTCCCCAAAACATTTTCTTCCCGATATTTGTTTTCAAGCCTTTCACGCTATTCCCATATGAACCATTATAATTACCGAATTCACTATAAAAAGGCATGATTACCAAATAGTTTGTAGATGGGAAATCCACGTAAAGAGGTGTGTGACCGAGTATTCAACGTTTCTTGGCGCTCAAATGTGAAAGCCTACAAAAAAGGTTAAAACAAAAAAATACAAATGCAAAAAAAAAAATATCTTACGAAATAGTAAATCAATTATAATCTATAATAAAACAGTCCCGGCAACGGCGCCATTTTGATGTGGCGAAGACCGAGCGTCCGTGTAATACGTTAATTGTCTTTATCGGCTTCCGGCCGCAATACAGAAAACCTAAACTTTAAGAGTATAGTTGCGAGTCTGGGTATCGAATCCACAGGGAATGTTTGATAGATTTTAATTGATTTATTACTTCTAAAATAAAAGTGTACAAGATGATAATGGGGTGAGAAAGGAAAAAGAAAAAAAATAAAGAAGTTAACTAAAACTAATTAAAACGTGAGCAAATAATAAGAAAACCGGATTAGGATCACATCCCTGCCATGGATAAACAATGCGCAATTAGGATTTTTGGTTCGAAACCAATTAACCGGGCATAAACAATTAATCATAAACATCACACATGAAGAGACTTAACCCAAAAATGCGAGATACAACTTTCAATCGAAAATAGTCACAAGTGTATTAAAATCGGATTATCTCTTTAAATACTAACATTGCGTGACAAAGAAAGTTAAACGCATAATAAGCCAATTTTTATACACGAGGTTTTGATTAAATGTAATTTTACCCAAAACCTAACTTAACGCCCATCAATGGTAGAAACATGATCCTAACCCATGAACTAGCTACTAACATGATGGTGTTAACAACGCAAGAATCCATTAAGAAGCATGTAAAAATAGTGAAACAATAATAACAGTGCTGGAATTTAAGGTTACTAAGGTTGAAGAACACAAACATGAAATAAGAAATCAAAGCTTGAAAAAGAACCGAAAAAGCTATTGAATTGAAGGTGCAAAAATTGTAAATTGTTCTCCTTGATTAGGAGCTTTTACATGAATAAAATCTATGTTAAAAGAACCCTAATGACTAAATATATACGTTAGAAGTCGTTTAGAAGAGTCCTCAAAACATAAAACTCTCTTGACTAAAAAGTAGGGTCAAATTAAAAATCCCGCTTCAGATAATTTGTCACGGTTTCAAATCGTGACAAAATTTGTCACGGATCTGGCGCGTGACTAATGGCGGACCGGTTTGCTTATGGCCCGAACCGGTTCGGTTTTCCAATGTTGCCCAAGTGATGCCTTGTGTGCTCGAATTTTCTGCCATTAGATTTTCTTCTCAACTTCAAACGCGCATAACTTCCACTGTAGCTCGGGTTGAGGTGCCGTTTTTTCCAGTATTCTTGTGACTTCAAGCTCTTCAACTTTCTAGTCGGACCCACCTCCGGACTAAGGCTGAAAAATTACGAAAATGCTCTTCAACTTCCTTTTTTTTGGTTTCTTTCACTGTTTCGGTTTTTCTCTTCCACCCGCTTGCATGAAACACCTGTAAAACACACGAGAAATACACAAAACAAGAAATACTTGCTATAAAGGGTTAGTTGCATGAATATGAGATAAATCGAGTCTTTTACACCGCATGAGAACATAAAAGAACCGAAATTAAGGGGATAAATATGAAATATTTATGCCTAATTATGGAGCTCGGTGTCATGTGTTAGCCATTCATCTTCTTTCGGAGTGATATTTTTAGCCTCTTTATGAGCTTCCGCTGAGGGCAATTTTAGGGGGATTTTTGTTTCTGATTTGCAAAGGCATTGAAGGGCAGTCTCGCTTCATTGACATTTTCTTTTATTTTTGTACCTTGCTTTCTGGAGGACAAATGTTCCTCATAAATCTCTCTCTCTCTTTCTCTCTCTCTCATAGAAGTCTTTATTAATCCAAAGAACATAGGCTGGACTTTGCATACTACATTGCCACATGTTCTGGCATTAAGTGTTTAATTTCTTTCTCTCTCTCTCTCTCTCTCTCTCTCTCTCTCTCTTATATAGATCCAAAGAACGTAAGCTGGATTTTTCTCCTGGAAATTTTGTTCTCAGAACTTGTTTGCTGTTATCTGAGTATATTGTGTGTGCGCGAGCTTGTGTGTGGGGGAGGGGTGGAATATCACGTCTATAACAGTGAGAAGGGGATGAGAACATCTAAGATGATAATGAGAGAACTGTTACCTTTTTCTATCTGACATTTGTTGTATTGCCTTCTTGTTGTAAAGTTTGGCCATGTTATATTAGGTGAAATGGTTTACATCTCATTTGACGTTGGAGTTTCTTCGGTGTTGGCCAATGCTTAAAAAGGCGCGAGGCGAGGCGTAAGCCTTTCCAAAAAAAAAAGAGCGACATTTGACTTTGGAGTTTCTTTGGTGTTGGCCAATGTTTAAAAAGACACGAGACTAGGCGTATTGAGGCGTAAGCCTTACCAAAAAAAAAAGAGCAAAATAATATTAAAAAATACTAATAAAACCATAAAAAATAAAGTAACAAAGAAATATAAAATAAAATTACAAAAAAAAACATCTTTGAGATTTTTCTCACGTAGTAAACATTTTTTTTGCTCCCCCGGGATGACTTTATTTCCTTAAATAATTTGATAAAATCAATTTTAACTTATTGGTTATTTTACATTATGACAATAAATCAATCAATGCAAAATCATTTTTTTTCATTTACATATTGCTAATTTATAATATGACAATAAATTAATCAATGCAAAATCAAATTGAAAAAAATCATTAGTTTGATTCACATATTGGTTATTTTATGTTATGACATATTGGTTATTTTTTTTTTAAAGTTTAAATAGTAAATAGTATACGTCAAGTGCACTTTTAAAACAAAAAAAGGAAAAAAATAAGAGTTGGTAAATTAAAACAACAATTTTTTCAAGTTAAGTGCAATTTAGAAAAATGAAGAGCTGTTAAACCTTTAAAAAACAGTGAATTTGAAAATAAAACACAGATCATTAGTATGTATATATATATATAACAAAAAAAATAGTGTTCATGATGGAAGAAGAAGAACAACTTCTTTTTCCCTTTTTCGTGCCTCGGCAAAAAGGCGTGAGGCGTGTTGGCAGGTGTGGGTTTTTAGGAGGCGATGAGTAGAGTCGTAGGTGGTAACACTATTTTTTCTTTGGTAGAGTGTTTTGTTGGAGCGTAATTGGCGTGTCACTTTGAGGAGGTAGAGGGGAGCATTTCGGATCGTAGACGGGTGCTTGTGATCTCATGTTTTTGACTAAATTAATTTTTTATTACATTTGGAACTTCATTTAATCATTTGAAAAAAGCTTAGATAATATTAGCAGAGTTAGTTCATAACCTACAATTGTCACATGACTCGAGGACGAATATCCTTTTAAAGTGTATTAATTGAGAATCATCATCAGAGCCATTGAATTTCTGTTTGTATAACGTCTCTCTCTCTCTCTCTGTATATATATATATATATATATATGACAAGTATACAAAGTGTAATTTGAACCTGCTGTTCAACTGTTTGACATTTTGTTTTCCAAAAAGTAGTGTCTTCAATGTCCCCGAAAAATAATCTTTGATGTATTATTTTCATTTGATCCGAGAAAATGAGTTATATAAACATAACCCCCAGAAGTTCAAAAACTAGACGCTGTTACTCTTCACGTCCATTCTCTAATTCACATTTTGACGTAACTCCCCACGTTTACTGGACCAAAATACCCTTTTATTCTTCCCCACTTCTCCCTGCTCCCCTCAAAACCCTAACCTTATGACTGTGTACCCTCCCATGTTCTGAGACTTAACCAAACCAAAAGCATTTATTTTAGCATATATATACATGATGTGGCTGAATGACTTTGGTAAATTCTTTACCCCACCCCACCCCCCCCCCCCCGCACACACACACCCAAAAATCCCGTCCACATAAAATGACTGTGTAAAGTTGTGCAAAAAATCCTATGTACATACATCTCTCTCTCAGCCATTTGGGATTTTATTCTCTTTATTAAAGAAAAAAGTTTTTTGCATGGTGCAAACACATTTCTGGTGTATGTGACATTTATACTGGCTGTAAACCATTTGACTCAGTTTGGAAGATGCTTTATAATATGAACACTGTTTGATTTGCACAGAGGGGTGTTGTATTTGTTTTCTAAATTTCAGGTAGTGTTATTTTATGATCACGGGAACATAATTATTCTGACTAATCTGTGCATGGATTTATGAGTTCTGATTTTTATTTTTATTATTATTATTATTGAACCAAGTGAATATCATGTTCATTACTTAGTGACATAAAGCTGCAGTAGCTTTCAACATGTAGACATTCACTATTGTGTTGATAGGAATTGATATAAAACTTATGCATCATGACATTGTGCTGTCTTAGGTAAAAGGTGTCCGTGCGACTTTTGCACAACTTGCTGAAGAATGGCAACTGCGGTCTTGTAAGATTCTTCAAATGCCATATTCTTCAGATGTTTACGGTAGCGCATTAAAGGAAGCCGAGCAGTTTCTTTGGGCTGGTTCTGAAATGGAGCCGGTGAGCTGCTTCTTCAACTGATTCTTGGTGATGTGTTTCATAATTCTTGAGACCAAGGATTGCCCTAGTGGTTCTGAGATCATCCCACCCTCAAGTTGATGAGGGTTGAGTCTCATTTCCCCAAACTCCCCCCTCCACACACACACACACACACACACACATTCACACATAAAATAAACAGAAAGAAATGAACTGAATGTTGAAAAAATTGTTTGATCAGCTTTATGGCTGAAGAACATGTATTTATTCGACTTGTGATTGTAGGTGCGAAACATGGCAAAGACTTTAATTGAAGCTCAGAAATGGGCTGAACTTGTAAGAGATTGCGTGGCTAAAGTGGAAATGTGGTCATGCCACCACTGTGGTGATACAGAAAAAGTGCGGATGGAACATGTTGACCATCTACTGAGTTTTAATCCAGTGCCTTGCAACGAGCCTGGTCATGTTAAATTGAAGGTTGAACACTTTTTGAAATGTTGCATTTTTTTTACATGTTGTATTCAGTTTGTCAACTGATCTCTGACAGCGGTTCAATTCATATGTAGGTTTATGAGCAAGAGGCTAGAATGTTGATTCAGGAAATTAATTCTGCTCTTTCGACATGCTCAAAAGTTTCTGTAAACTTCTAAGCTCCACTCATTATTGAATTTATATATCCAAATTGTTTGTAACAAAATTCTCATTGTTGGATATGGTAGTATTGTTTTCCCATGTAATTACGCCTAATTCTGTTTGATCAAATTTGTTCTAATCCTTGATTGTTGCTGCTTAGATTGCTGATTGGGAAGTCTTGCATGCAAAAGCTCGGGACACCGCAATCTATGTAGAAGAAACCGAAAAATTATCAAATAGGCTTTGTTTCGGGAAGGTACTCACATCTGTATATATAGTACTACTGGAATCTTCTTTCTCGTAGTAATTTACCTTTATTTTTCTGACCCATCAGTGTAAATTGGTGTTAGCTCTTTCTTCTCGACCGGAATTGATCTTTCAAATTAATTACAAGTATTTTTCAATGTCATTCCAAAGAAAAATTTCATGATGCTCATTTGAACTGAGTAGGGAGTAGAATGCAGTTAAAATGGGTCTATTTGGTTATATAAAAGATAAAAATATATTTAAATCAATTTATTTTGGGAGTGAAGCGTTTTAATGCACTCATTTAAGCTTGCTATCCTCACTTAATGCAGTTGGTTCTTAATCCATTTTGTTCAATTGTATTCTGACATTGTCAAATCATTGATATCCTTTAGGCCTGGATAGACAGTGCAAGGAAATGCATCTCAGCAAAATCTCCTGCTGCAGTTGAGGTTGATGTCCTCTATAAATTGAAGTCAGAGGTAAATAAAATATTTTTCTATCTAACTATTGTATTGTTATACATAAGTCCCCATTTAGTTTGAGGTGAAACATTTTATCAGCGAAAATGTAAAACGGTGAAATATATTCACCCATTCAGAGTTATTAAATAAGTGTACAAAATGTAATTATGTAGTTAGGACAAAAATAGTGAGCAAAATATAAGTCTGAATAAGCAGAAATATTTTCAAACACTTTTTTTTCACCTAGGCATAAATATATCACCGTGAACCAACTGGAACCTTAATATTTTAATGTTTCTAAGTGTTGATTTCTTTATGCTATGGTTTCTGGTCAGATTTCACAGCTTCAAGTTCAACTACCAGAAGTTGAAATGCTTTTGGATCTAATTAGGCAAGTTGAATCATGTCGGTCTCGGTGCAATGAGATTTTGAAAGGTTCTATGATCCCAAAGGTATCTTTAACTTTGTTGCAAGTGGAACTATACCCAAATATCTTTCATCCTGAAGATTGTGTGATGTGACGATAATATTTCGATTTCTGCAGAAACTTGAAATGCTTCTTCAAGAATTCGATGAATTTACTGTTAAAATACCAGAGTTGCAACTTTTACAGCAATATCAGTGTGACGCTGTTTCATGGGTTTCCCGCTTTAATGACGTTGTAAATAATGTTCATAGCCGGGAGGATCAAGAAAATGTTGTTGACGAGTTAACTTGCATTAAGAAAGATGGAGCATTGTTGAAAATTCAAGGTCTACTTTGTAGTGTATGCATATTTTTTTGTTTTAGATATATTTAATATAGTTCGAGACCCCTATCATTGTTTTTATTGTATGTGGCCATAATATCTGGTTCATTTTTTGTTTAGTTGATGAGTTGCCTCGTGTTGAGGTTGAGCTAAAGAAGGCTTGTTGCAGAGTAAAAGCTACGAGGGTAAACACTGTGCATGCCAATGTTTTTACTATCATTCCTGCTACTTAATTCTTCAAAATATATTCCATTTCCATACAAGATAATTTATATTTTCTCTGAGATTTTTGTTTCTTGATTGACAGATCATATGTATTTTACTTTCGAGCTCAGTTCATTTTTCACTACTCTAATTTTATGGTTGTAGTTATAGCATTTCGTTTTAATTTCGTTGTTCTAATTTAATCAATTTATTTAACATTTGTACAGGCACTTCACTGTATTATGTCTTTGGATTTTATCCAAGAAGTAGTGACGGAGGCGACCTTGTATTCTCCCTTTGCCGATGCCTTTTGGAAATAATTTTTTTTATTTACTTTATCAAAATTTTAATATCATGTTGATGTTTTTCAGACTACAGATTGAGAAAGAGAAATTGTTCGCTGATATGTCTGGAGTGCTTGCTGTTGCTATGTGTTGGGAAGAAAGAGCAAAATCTATTCTTGCGTGTGAGGCTGAGATGTCTGAATTTGAGGATGTTATAAGGTTTTGGTTTTACTGTGCTTGTACTGCCTTAACTTGTATTTCTCATATTCTCATCTTATATATTTTCCCATCATATGCTTCTAATTGGAATATTTCAGGACTTCTGAGGATGTATTTGTCATTCTACCTTCTCTTGATGATGTCAAGGAAGCACAATCAATGGCTAGGTCCTGGCTAAATAAGGCTAAACCATTTTTAGCTTCTGATTCATCTGTGCCACGCGCCTCAAATTCTTTGCTCACAGTTGATGCCCTGAAGGTTCTTCGCATTTCCTCAATACAGTGTTTTCTTTATAGGGCTCCGTTTGGTTCAGGTTGAAACTTTTTTTTACGCGAGGAGCATTATTTTCACCTATTTGGAGTTAAATGTTTGTTTGTATAAAATTGTAATTAAGTGTACATGACTACATGCTGTGAATATGCAACTCTAGACAAAATAGTGAACAAAATTTATTTTGTAAAAAAAAGTTAACCGCAACCAAACGGAGCGTAAATTATTGAAGAGCACTCAAATGACAATATGCTACAATTGCGCAGGAGTTGGTGTCAGAGTCAAAGCTACTGAAAGTATTCTTAGAAGAACGAGTTATGCTTCAAGCAGTTCTAAAAAATTGCATCGAATGGGAGTATAATGCCTCTTCTTTACTGCACGGTGCAGAATGCCTATTAGATACTGCTGATATTGGCAATGGGAGTTCCAATGGCCTTATTTCAAAAATTGAATGTCAAGTTGCTAAAATGGAATCTGTTACAAAATCCGGCTTATCTCTTCTTTTTGACTTTGCTCTGATCACAAAGTTTAAAGATGCTTGTTCTACTCTACAGTGGTGCTATAAGGCACTTTCTTTTTGTGCCGTTTCTCCCGAATTGGAGGTGACTTATATTTTCCCTCATAACATGATCATATGGATATGAAGCTTTTCCTTTCTTTTTTGTGACCCACTTGATGTATTGATTCCCCCCACCGCACCCCCACCACCATAATTGTTGGGAGATGCCTTTCTTTAACTATTTACGGACGTTTAGTAACTATGATGTATACACGAAGTGGAAGATGAACTTACTCTCAACCCTTGGGACAATTCTTTCTCCAAATTTGTATTGAAGAATTGATCTCTTTAGAAGAAATAGGTGCCATTTATTGGAAAATATTAATTTATATCTCTATCATTGGCTGAGGACTGTTCTGGGATGATTTCTTCCTTATTCATTAGGGAAGGTTGTAATGACCAAGTGTAGTTCTTTTTTAGTCTACTATCATTCACATTTTTGCTTATTTTGTGAGTACTGTAGTCAGAAACTCTAAAAACATCTTACACCTGTAAAGCTTGAGGTGTTTTGTTCTATCACAAGATGTTCAACTGTATATTCATTTCTCATTCATTCGTATGGGGCCTGTATAATGATTACATTCGACTCCATAGCTGTAGCTCATTTTTAAAAAATGTATTGTTCCCTATTAGTAGAATACATGCTCTTAAAGGTTGGACTGATCAACTTAGAAATCCTGTTTATATCTGAGAGAGGACATTGCTTGGAGCTATGATTAAAGCTCAGGCTGCCCAGCTTGATAAACAGGCTTGATTGAGATGGCAAGAACTTCTTGCATGATAATGTTAGTAATGGCCTTTTCAATCTCCTTTCTGTTGTTCCCGTGAATCACTTAGAACATCTCTCTCCCTCTCTCTCTCTCTCTCTATATATATATATATATATATAAAGGGTAAACCCAGTGCACGAGGCTCCCGCCACTGCGGGGTACTGGGGGGTTGGATGTACGCAACCTTACCCCTGCATACGCACAAAAAAAAAAAAGTCATTAAAATAGAGATATATGCTCCCAGTGCAGAAACTGCCTTTTTCATTTGCATACTCATCAAATTTCAGTACACCAACAACCTCATAATTAATTGAATATCTTCGGTGTTTTTAAAATTATTCGTATGTGGGATATTGTATTCTTGTCAGTGTTCTGTTTCTTTCCATATTGACTCCTTCCTATTATTATGTTGGTATATGCTTTAAATAGATAGCTTTCTCTATTTCTCTTGTAGGAAGTGGAAATGTTATTGGAGGTTGGCAGTCATCTTCCTGCTACATATGCATCCTGTTCGTTGTGGAGTTCATTGATTAATGGGGTGAATTGGCTCAAGAAATCGTTAGAGATTCCTGTGCCATGCAAATTTAGGAGATTTAAGTTGAGCGAAGCTGAAGAAGTTCTTCGGCAATCCGAGGTATTTAAATTTTTTATATACTATTTGATGAGTGCTGTAAACGGAGCGGATATGTATTATCAATTATCATATAAGTTTAGAAATAACTATTCAGGTCCTTATCCATATACGCCCAGATATTAAGTGTAACTATCAAAATCCGTATTCTCTCAGAGTACATCGACTCATAATAGTCGCACCTATATTTATAATACATACATGACATCCATGGCTCAGTCTCAACAAAAGCATCTTGTACATAATATTTCAAGTAAGAGACCGATACGGTACGCAAATCATATTTGATACGATATATAATACTGAAATATGACAAAGCTAAAAAACTAGGATACTATACGGGTAAGATACAGTAATAAAATAATAACATAATATGTACACATTAAATTTGCTAATTTAACACCTTTGGATAATATGACTAGAAGAACATTTAAGTCGATAACAATTATATAAGAAATAAAAATAACAACTTATATACGTCGTAAAATTTTCAAATTTTGTTCGAGTACATGCAAAGTTGCAACGCTGTTGGGAGCGAGAGACGAGTTGTTCTAGTTTATGACTTTGTATTCTATTCTTTAATGAGACACATGACTAATTTGGGTTTAGTTTATAAAAAAATACATATTATATTATTATTTTATTACTGTATCTTAGAGGTTGGACTTGGTGCGATGGCGAGCGCTTGCCTAGTAAAAGGTGGCAGGTGACGTCGAGATTAAACCCAGATAAATCATACGGCTCCCAAAAAAAGATCCAAATTTCTTCTCAAGAAGGCAATCAATTATTTCTTTTCACGATCGGTAATCATGTACTTCTTTTAGGCTTTCAACATCTACTTCATTTAGGCTTTCAACGACCCTATTAGCGGGACGAATCATGGTCTCTTTCACCCCTCATCGATCGTACTATAATTTCTATTTAGAAGGTGTATCCCCATCTTGGGCTTCCTCTGGGATGTCCTTTGGCACTTTTTTCTTCTCCTTCCAGGGGGTGAATGGCGATGAAGAAGCACTTCCTTGCAATGGCATTGTCTCCACGCATCTCGACCACGTCCTGATCGGTGATATACTTGAGTTTGTGGTGGTAGGTAGATGGTACGACTTTCATGGCATGTAGCCAGTCTCTGCCTAGAATGGCATGATATGGAGACTCTATATCCACCACCAAGAATTCAATCAAATATGTCGTGGGTTCGAATCTTAGATACAACCTCTCCAAAAAATGGGGTTAAGGCTTGCTTACATCAATTTCTCCCAGAGCGTGTTAAAGCGGGAGCCTTTTGCACTCTTACAACCTTTTTTTATAATATACAAGTTTCTTAAAATTACAAATGACCTTATTCAAAAATTGCAGTGCACCTCATCTCCCTAACATCTCACCATCCCACCTTAGGCATCCGAGATGTATCCAAAAATAAAAAGTAAATCGGGATACTTTGATTCGTACAAGATGAGTCTGATTGTGATGTGTAGTTGGGGGAGGAATATCAACACTACAAAACAACAACAAATCTTATAGACCATCACACCAACGCTATGGGGAAGGCCAACAATGCGAAATGTGGTATGTGTCTCCATTGATGAGCACCCGTGAGGATATGCAGTTCAAATTGACTATCGAACGTGCCTCAAATGCCTCCCAATATGGATCTACTTACCCTCAATCAAAGTCATTGTCTTTCCTGAAGAGTAAGAAGAAATCAGTCAATATCATATGACTCCCCCTTGGAAAAATGCGTTCAAACACCCAACCATCCTTAAAAAAATATCTTAGAAATTCACGATAATGAATCCAACCTGTGAAAGAAGTTCCCAAATTTGAAACCCTTAAAATCTAGGAACCGGATGCGGGTAATTCAACTGTTTTCCTAAAATTGGTCGATACCATCCTTTGACGTGTCCTCGATGTCCTCAGATAAGCCACCTCATGCCGTAGAGGGGAACTAGGCATCATCTTATTATACGAAAACGACGACGTTGGCCAAAGGGAATATCATACCAGTGGACAAATGGTTGAAATATCGTCCCAAAAGCCTTGCCCATTCGTGTACTCAATGATCACGCGTCACTTCATGACGGAATTCCTTGTGGAGTTGATTAGTGACGCTCCTCATACTCCTCGATGGAGTTGCCACTGTATGGGAAACTCCGAAGTTCCTTATATAGAGTCACCCACCTACATTGTGCAATCAGTCGGTGTGAACTTGGAGCTCTTTAATAATGTTACAACTTAACTGCTCAAATTTGGCACAAGCTTCCATATTAACCCCATAATTGATATCACAACCTTTGTTCCACAACATATTGAACCAGGATTAGAAATAGGGAATAAAGCTGGGCTCGGATTGGGGGTTTGAAAAAATATAGGGGCTCGAATTGGGGGTTTGGAAAAATATAGGGACCGAATAGTGATTTTTGGAAGTTGGGGTGCTGGAATATGATTTAAAAAAATTCCTGGGGTAGCTTTGGGAATTTTGGATAGTTCAGCCTGAAGTGTAAATTTTAGATATTGAGGAGGGACCCAAACGAGGGGTGAACCCGGGCGCAACGGTAAGGTTGCCCCCACTGTGACCTGGAGGTCACGGGTTCGAGTCACGGAAACAGTCTCTCTGCGTATGCAGGGGTAAGGCTGCGTACATCCAACCCCCCCAGTACCCCGCAGTGGCGGGAGCCTCGTGCACTGGGTTTGCCCTTTAGGAGGGACCCAAACATTTTTTTAGTAGTAGGGTGGATTGCGTAACTTTTCTGTAATGTTGGGGGGTGGGTGTGGGAGTGTAAGTTTCCTCAAGAACTCATGCCTTCCTCATTCTCTCTCCTCCGGCGTTTTCTCTTTAGGGTTATCACTTAGAATCCTTGTATTTGCGACGTGGAATTAAATTGGGCAAATCTAGTAGCTAATCCGTCGTTCCTCGCTAAGTTTCGTGTTCTAGGTGTTTCGTTGCTATCTGAGTTCATGTCTACAAGTTTGGTATTCAGATTCTGGAGTTTCTTTTGTAAAGTTACGACTTAAACCCATAACGTGTTGTGTGTTAATAATTTACATTGGGCCGGGGCTGTTGTAATGAGGATTTGGATGTAAAGGCTCTGAGATTGGGTCACTTAAGAGCGGGTCGGACCAGCGCATTATGAGAAAGCTCTACAAAGTCTTCTTGCTGTTTTCATTTTTTTGAAACTCTACCAGCATGCAAGTAGCTAACGGATTTTACTCCGGTTAAGCCCCGTCGGAGCTCCGGTGGGGTTTGATTTCGCCTGGCGACGACAGTGACCTACTGGTAGATATGGTTTGACTGTTTTTGTAACCCGAACCAGGATGCCTGCAATCGCGAAGGACTCCCGACCCGAACGGTGTTCGACGGACCTTTCTGGCAGCTTGTCGGCTGTTATGAACCAGCGATAGGAGTGATCAGAGATCGGGATGGTGAGGTGGCCTTGAGGTTGCTTCAGCCCCACTCGGGCCTACGGTATTTGTGTCCCTTTGTGTCGGATCTAGTGTTTTTAGAACCCTTTTGCCTTTGTTGGTCAGGATGGCTGAGATCCGGGCCCTTGGTTTCTCCAGTGAGGTTCGCCGCCCCCCGGTGGAGGTGAGATGTGTAAGGACACAAATTTCAAATTGAGTCCATGTATAGTGTTGGCTCAATTCCGGACAAAAACATTTATTCATAGGATAGTATGTTATTGTAATACTCTCAAGCCTATAAAGTGTTTGTTGAAGACGTAGCGGCAAAGAGTATAAAGCTTCATCAAATATGCCGGTTTGCGTGCCTCGTTTCTACGTCATCAACTATGGTTCCATGCTCCCAAGGTATGAATGCAATAATATATATATAGGAGCTTGGAACAAGTTTTATTGGGTGTTAGGTTTAATAAAAAACTGTGTTTTATTTTCAGAAAGAATTTATTAGAACTTTAATTTAAAGTATATAAAAGTTTCTGGGCCAAAATCGAATTTTATAAACTTTCTGGAAGTCGTTCGATCTGTCATTCGAACGAGTTTTTTCGTTCTAACGAGATGTCGTTCGAACGAGTTTGCCAACGAGTTCCCACCAAGCTATACTGGTCCGTCGTTAGAAATGTCGTTCGAATGAGATTGTTCGTTCTAACGAGATTTCCAACGAGCTTCGAACGAGTCCATACTGGAGCGTCGTTAGAAGACTCGTTCGAACGAGATGCCAGGCGGGAACAGTTATTGGCAGTTTTTACCCATTTTCCCACTAGTTTACCCCACTATCTTTTTGCTGAATATGTATGTGCGGGAAACCATTTTTCTAATCAATCTTTTTCATATCATACTAACTCTTAGAAAGTGTTTTGAGAGAAAATTAAAAGAGGGAAAAAGATCAAGTTTTGAGTGCTATTTTTCAAGAGAAAATATTGTATCACTCTAGTTTTACACCCATATTGTTTATCCAAGTTCACATATATACATATCAATTGCTTGGAGTTTGGCACCGGTTTATCTCTTCCGTTTCAAAGAGAAGTTTTGGTTTGCTTCTACATCCATCAAAGAAGAAGACGTTTGTTGCGATTCTACCCACTTGGAGAAAGGCTCCTTGCTCGGGTGACGGTGACCATAGAAAGCCCTATCGGTGGATTCCGAGACCGCGGTGGTGTTCCAAGGTTATCCGCTAGGAAGAGGTGTCTACAAGAAGAAGCGTCGAGGCTTGAGAGGGATCGAGTCGGTCGTTGTAAGTCTATCTGTCTTGTACTTGTAATTCCGTATCTAGTGGATTTGTGGCTAGGGCCGTCCGAGGTTTTTTTCCCGTCTTGGGTTTTTCCTCGTACATCGCGGCGTAGTGTGATTGGTTTATTTTATCTTGCATAAATAACGTAGAACGCATGTTTAGAATAATTCAAGATAAAATTTGGTTTAAATCATCACACTCATTTAATTTGGTGCTAAATTAAATATTGGGTAAAGTGTGTTTAATTCAAGTCATTTGCTAAATTTGGTTTCGCCTAATTTGCTAATATTGATAAATATGACTTAGGCAAATTCTAGGACTTGGATTAATTAATTGGTTTAAGTGAATGTATTAATTGATTGATTTTACTTCACTTGGTTTAAGTTTAATTTGTTTAAGAAATTAAAATTTGTTGTTTTAAAGTTGAACCATCACCCGCTTCCGCATTTTCAAGATGAGGTGTCGACATATAGACAACAACATGCCTGGGGTTTGTGGCGGTAGATATCCGGTGGTAGGTGAGAGTTTTGGGGTTCTGGAAAGAGGTGGAGCCACTTAACTGTGGGCTACAAAGACATTTATTTGGAGGAGTGATTCATCGGTTCTTCCGATGTGTAGTTGGGAACGGATTTAGAGGCCAAGGGCCAATTTTTTTGTGTCTAATTAATTTTAAAAGTAATAGTAGAGATTACGAAGGGAGGCCAATGGCCTTATTATAGGCTCTGTTATTTTCCTAGCCAAGATAATCCTCTTTTTTTTTGATAAGTACTAGCCAAGATAATCCTAAAGGTAAAAGAAGGCAATGCTACCCTCTTAACCTAATGTAACAGCTAAAAGAGAGAAATAACCTGATAAAACTTGAAATATAAAAATAAACAAAAACAAAAATAATTCCCGGGAGGTATTATCGTGCCCAAAAATAATAATCTGTGTACATCAGATTGATTTTTTATTTTTCAGATACTCGGAAGACACGCATTGGATATTCTTGGGCAGGTATGCCTGTATTTAATACGTATTTGATACTGCTACGGGGACCCTAACGAAGTATACATGCTTCATAGCTGGGGGCTGTTGGCCTTGGGATGAGCTGTTGGCGTGAATTGTTGCTGCCTGATTCTGCTATTTTCTTTCTATTTAAGCTCGCTCTTCTTTTGTTTCTCTTTATTATTTTTTTTGCCTTTTGTTTGATGGACCTCTGTTACATATTTTGTACATCCTCTCTTTTTATAAATGGTTATATTGTCTTGTTTCGGATAGAAAAAACATGTACAGTGTGCTAATCAAGGCTTAGATGGACTCTTAATAACTGGTTCTGATGATTACAACATAAATATATAAATATAGTGAAATTGAATTTGAAATAATATATTATTGCTTATATTGATATCCAAATTTCGATAGCCTGTCTCGGATACGGCTGTTCTATCATACTTCCTGTTCTGGAGAACTGATTTTTTATTTATTACTTCAAATTGCAGACCATTAACGTATCCTTCCCTGTGATGGTTGATCGTCTTGTGAGTGCCATCAAGAACCACAAGTGAGTTTCTTAGTCATGTGGTTCAATTTTCTCCTTTTTCAATTTCTGTGTTTCTGAAATTTATTATTTGAATCGGTAGTAAGGGAAAGACATATACAGGTGGCTACTGTTAATTCTTGATGAATCTTGCTTGTTAAGGATGGAAAGGATATTGTTTTGTTTGATAAAAGAAGTGAATTCGTGTAAAATATATTTAGTGTAAGCACAGGCTATGTTCATTGTTGATATTCTCTGAATCTGTGTGTTACACACGAGTAGTGTTTTAAAATTGTGCGCAAATGCGGGCACTATTGCTCGCTATCGCGTTTCGCCCCTTTAAGCCGTGCTATTTCTCATCTAGAATAGCGCCCGACACAAGTATCATGTTCTATTTAATGCTACTGCCTTGCTACGTGCACTATTTTCGCAATTTCACGCTGTAGTGCGTGTATTTTATTTTTTCTCCCCTTTTCTGATAAACGGTCCTTTGAAGGAAAGACAAAACTTAAAAAGTCGTTTAACACGAGAAAATTCTTGTTTGTATTTGGGTGGGTGCATATATGACATATATGAAATGCTGTAGTACTTTATCTAAAATGATGTAAAACTTTGTTTGGGTGGATTAAATGGATACCTACTGTATATATAATAATAATAATAATAATAATAATAGTTTTATAAAAATCAAATGCACATATCAAAACATTGCATACAATTTTAAACATGGCATAAGGTTCCAAGTACATATTCTACTGGATTAATATTACAAACGTAGTTGTCAAATTGAGATATGCTTTGCGTATTGAATATCCTACTTATCATATCGTGAAATACAGTACGAACCTTAAAATTCTTAGCAAAAATTAAATTATTTATAAAGAACTCATTGTAATCAATTGTATAACATATTATGGTTTAAAACCAATTTTATAACGTGATTACTTTTTTTAATTTGGCAACATGAAAGAGACACATAAAGTAAGACTAGAATACATTAAGCAGAATGGATTTTAAATTGAATTCATTATGGTAAAGAGTCAGCGTTTCATCTGTAAACTTATATTTTCCTTTATAGCACTCGTAGTACAAAAAAAGAGAATCACAAGGTAGTGACTAGTAAGGTAGTCTTTCTATCATTACATTCATTTATAACCAAACATACTTCAAAAGATCATAAGCGAAATATATATAAAAAAAAGCCATCATCACTCATTATTCACCATCATCACTCAACAAGATTTTGTTGATCACTTCATCATATATGATTCTGTCCTTGAGATGGTTTGTCTTTCCAATCACCCTAACTTTTTACAATGATTCTATGTTGGGTCAATATGAATAGCTTTCTTTTTTTGACCCATATTCTCATGAAATTAATATTCAAGTAACCAAGTGATACAAAACTATAAATGCAACTACACTGCTAAATAATCAATACGCAACGAACTCAATAACTCAAAATTATTGAAGAGAGTAGGTAGGAATATATTTAAATATTTAAACACAAGGTAAAAAACTTAATACCTCACAGGCCCACACTAGCGTGGCTTTTTACTCTTGAAGATAAACGTATATTCCGTAAATGAGCGTCAGATGGAAAGTAAGAAGAATATTTAACTCTCATCTCTCCTCTATTTTAAAATCTCAAAATAAATGAATGTCTCTAATGACGCTACATGAGGAGTATTTATAGGGGGAAAAGTAGGAGGATCGAACTTTCCATCTACAAGAAAAGGTCCTAATTACATCTATTCCCGTAGCAGCGTTTAATACTTCCCTCCTATAATACTAAACAAACAACTAAACTGACAGTAAAAGTAAAGTACATCATAATAGAGAAAATGACAAAAATGCCACTATGTACTAAAAATACTAAAAATAGCCTCTAAGCCTCTCAATTCACATCCGTATAAGTCGTGACCTAGGGTTGGGGCACACAAAAATATGCCCTTTTCTTCCCAACGAAATCAACTTAATGGGATTCGAAAAAGTGATCAAAAGCTGTGGGGAGATTTCGCACAAGGTGATGCAAGTGGGGTGTCACACGAGAAGGAATTGAAAAAATGTTAGCAAAATACCAGGGTTTTGTTATTTTTAGATATTTTTGTCCTTTGAAACGGATGAGACAAGAATCATATAATCACTAACCTAAAAGGGTTGGGAATTGAAGGTTTTCTGTTAGCGGTCCCGAAAATCCTACCCAAATTTTTTGATTCAGTATCATTATGTGTATTGTGTATCATAGTGACCGGGTTCTCTACATACCCCTACGTACCACAATCCGAGATCACTGACTCAAAAAGTGATGGGTTTGCGATCCGGATCTCCAAAAGTGACGTACCCAATATTAACAATAAATCTCTTCTAGCTGTTATAAGTAATAATGAAACTTTTGATTTAGTGGTTGAAATAAATGGAGAAAAACTGGTTTCCTAGCAAAGTTTAGAAGATTGGTCAATATATTTTCTCAATATATTACATAAATATACACGACACACAGTTTTAGTGAAACTTTCTAAATTAGTGGAAACCATATATTCGTGATAATATGCTTATAGTTCTAAAATAGTCTACATACCATGTACCCGTATCACATTCCAAAGCGACCCATGTTCCAGGTGACATTGTCGTGTATCATACAATATGCGTATCATATAGTGATACACGAAGATACACTTGGGATATGGGGTACTTTGGAATACAAATTAGTCATTTAAAAGATAGTGGACGCCCTTTTTGTTGTGTTAGTGTGCACCGACTTGTTAAAAATGACCTTTCGAACTTCCATATTTGGAGGGCTCATAAGCATCTTATTTTGGCCAGAGAGGGGATGGTATAAAGGATCTCATCTTCAAGCACCGAACCTTGAGAAAAACTACACGAAGGGAGGCAAAAGGCGGCTTTGCTCATGAGTTAGCGGTCAAGCAGGGACCTGCTGGCTTCTTTTCTTTCCTAAGCTTAGCTGCCTTACTCGTAGCTCTCTATATGATATAAAAGGGGATGAAGGGTGAAAGAAATGCATTTTTTATCATATTATCGGAAGATACTAACAACTATAATTTCAAATGAAAAGTATATTGACTAAATCACTATAGGTATTGAACATTATTACTTAAGGACATTTGCCTACTTTTTTACTTTTGTTTGATTTTATTTATTATTTATTATTTTCTGTCATATTTTGTGGGTGCGAAGGTTGGGAGGGGGAAGAGGCAAGAATAGAGTACAAAGAGACCTATAATTTCACCATTGCGATTGCAGAGGCAAATGGAAAATATTAGTTTATCAAATATAATAAATAGATTTATCAATTCAATTTCTACTTTTAAAAGGGTAATACAGTAAAGTGCATGAAACCCCCTGAGCTATGCAGTTTTGTAAACGAAACATTATTTGCAAAAACTCTCCTGAACTATGATTCCTGTTGCAAAGACCTCCTATATGTTGCTACTAATCGCCAATCAAAATACCCACATGATTGGCTTGGCAACAAAGTTTAGGGAGTGGACGACTTGTTCCCTTCATCTGTTCTCTCGCTCTCCGTCGAAAAAAAGTTTAGCGGCATATTCTGTGAAAACTGCGTAGTTTGTCATTTTTTATATTTATTTTTTGAGTTTTCGCTAGTCAATATATATACTGGCTACGATTATGATTTTGAGGTGAAACTATGTCATTCTTTATTAAACTGCTTCTCTTTTTATCCCAAGTATAAATCAGGCAAATAAAACAAGTCTTGCAAGCTTTGTAATTTGTTTTAACATTTCACCTATCTGTTGTTTACATGCTTTAGTATTGATATACGTTGTTTCGGATAGTATATAGATATATTATTTACACAATTATACTTCAAAATTGTCAAATGATACAGAGATGAATATAAAGAAGTACAACTACTATAATAGTGTGAAATAAAAAGTTTATAACCTATAGTGTTATTTTTACATAATTGATATCTCCAAATGCATATCAATTTCAAGAGAGTTTACAAAACATTTGGGATAATTGCGACACCCGAACAATCACTACTTGCATCCAAAATTTGCGCATATCGAAGGCAGTACATATACCAGAAACTGAAAATGATACTAATTTCAAACTTATAAATGATAGAATTTTAAAGTAGAATATATAAAATAAAAATTAATAATTTAATAGGTGAATAAAAGTGGGCTGGGAGAGAGAATTATTATAATTTAATAGGGGTACATGGCAACATTGGGATCAAATGTTCCATTTATTTATAATAGTCTAGATTATTAAATATTGTAGTAGATACTGTCACAAAGAAGGTAAACTAATAAGGGGAATATATTTATAACTAAGAATTTAATTTATCAATACTGCTGTTAATTTTTTTCATTAATAACAAACAGTAGCATTTTATTGCTACAACTACACAGATATACATTTATAATATGAAAAGTATTCTGAAATAACCCAATAAAGTTGTCTATGAAAGCAAATTGCTTTTACACTTGAGACAAATTTAGATTAGCTTGTGTGGCAAAGATGAAATGAAGTAGCTGGAACAATTTGCCTAAAAACCTACTTGTATAAAAAGTAACTGAATACTGATGTCAACTCTTTAACCACCTTCTATATCCTTAATGTTATCAATGATATTACAAAACTATTCTCAAATGATTGTGACTTGAAGTGAATATGAGATTGATGGAATTCTCCTCGTATGAGGCCTTGAATGCATTTTGTATATTGTTTTAGTATGGTGGGTTGTTTTAGTATTGTCGTACCGTGGTGCGATGACAAGTGTCCTCTCCCAAGCTACGGTGGGCCTCGGGTTCGAGACATGGGAGCAACCTCTCCATATATGGGGGTAAGGCCAGCCGACATCCGCCTCTCCCAGACCTCCAGTTAGGCGGGAGCTTTGTGCACTGGGTACGACCTTTATGGTGGGTTTGTTTATTACCTCTTTTTAGAATTGTTGATAGCAATGAAAATAAACTTATATTAATAACTCTTTTGAGTAAAAATAGGCATTACTATATTTAATGGATCTAAAATCTTTTTCTCTTATTAGTTTAGCAACAATCGCAAACTTTGTGAGTCCCATGTATATAAGGCGAGAACAACTACACGTGAACATAATGGCGTCAGGACCTTTGCCATTTATATTTAGACAAACTAATCGTTGAAGTTGCAAAAAAATACCAAATCATATACATATAGTACGATATAAGTAACATTTAAAAAACACAATATCAATAGCTTGCCTGTGACTATATTGATAACAAATGCAGTTTAATCATCACCATAATTTGCCAAACTAACGATGCAACATTCATTGTATGGCATGTATGCCTGAGATGTGTATTACGTTCTACTTGTGATAAAAATGCAGAAAAGGTAAAAATGGACTATCATTTGTCCTTTGAAAATATAAGTCTAATATTTATGATAATAGCCATGGTTTCCCAGCTATATTAAGTAAATAAGATTAATTTTAGTACAAAACAGTTTCTTCTTGTTATATCAAACCTCAGTAACAAAATTACTAGAAGTTGAAGTGAACACAGTTCATATTTATGACTATGGGAAATGTGTGCTAATATTGCTTCTAACAACGCTACACCGTCTGAAAAACCCAACATAATTTTGAGACTAAAAAACGTATGCAGTTAGCATCTATGAAAATAATTAACCAACAAAATGTAATCAAAATGCATCTTATGTGAAGTATCTACAGACTATGAAGTATAAGGACCTAGAAACTCAGGATTTTGGATGAAAAAAGACATGTAAAATTTCGAGAAAATCCAAAGAAAGTTGAATTAGCTCTCAATTTCCTTGGATAATGAATTTATTTCCGAAGGTTTTCTGGGAGCAAGAAATGATACTCTCAAGTATACATATTTCTTTGTTTATTGATAAGAAACATAAATCTCCATTTGCAGTTAACTTTGTGATACACATTAATCTTTAACCTAATAAAGGCCATGTGTAATCTACACACAATTAGAAGACACGCTATATACTGATTCCATGTGTGCCCTTATAACCATTACAAATATTGTATTTTGCCAACAAATATTTACTTACAATATAAGAAACTAGAAAGAAATTGTGGAGCTTCTAAATATCTTTGATGACACGAATATGCAATGAATTCTATCGGTTACAGAATTGAAGATGCCACAGACATCTGAGAATTGGTAACAACTCATTTTTTGGGAGGGCCAGCTGTTGCAGGTCAATCTCGTATCATTAAGTATTTCTCAGGCAGAATAAGTAGAATGCATAAATGATGAGAGAGACAAAAAGAGTTGAATAGGAAAAGAGCTATCAACGAGCCCTTCGTTCACCCCATTAATAGTTGCCAGAGGGTGATGGAGATGAAGAGGTTTGTAACATCAATTTGTTAGGGTCTCACCATTGGCAGTTCAATTGGAGACTATAAAAGCAAAAAAGTGGTAGGGAAAGGGAGATACGGAGACTTGCTGAATTCACGTGAGAGAGAGATTAAACACTTAATGCCAGAATTCACGTGAGAGACTATAACATGATATGTTTGACCCTCCAGAGACTTTCCTGATGCACATATTTTTATGTATTTGAGTTTATTCATAAAGATTTGTCAACTCAGAAATATTTGCTTTTCACTTTATAATTACTTTTTTTGTCAGTCTTTTGTCCTGATCAAAGGGACAATATATCTGTTTGATTTAATTTTTAACTTTCTAGTCATTGTAGAACTCATATGTGCAAGTATTTTCACGTTTATCTTCTCCAATGTGTATAATTTTTGAAGGGTCAGTGGCCATATTATTGCCTGTGGGGTTTTGTATTTCTGATTTTTAGACCTGTACTTTGTAAGTTCTTTAGTAGCAGGGTGGTGGTTGTGTGGAAACTGGATGATATTGTTTTTCTTGACTTGAGAAAAAATAAGAGAACCCAAGTGGATATGTTTTTTATCCCAGATTCTTATTGTAAAAGGTCATAATATTTCAAGAAAGAACAAAAATATGTTGATGGCATAGGATGTGCATGTGATGTATTTATCTCCTATTGTTTTTGCATGTTTCAATCAACCTTACTCAATTCTGTGTACTTTTTTTCAGTTACCTGTTCGGTTCATAACTAACACTTCTAAATTCTTTGCAGTTTGTGGTTAGAGCAAGTGGGACTATTTTTCAGACTCAAGTCTGGGGATCGATCATGGTCTTCATTGCTACATCTCAAGGTACCGAGTTTATTAAATATTAGTTGCATAATGGGCTAAATTTATGCTTATGTATTTCATATATCAGTTGTACATGTTAGTTTATTCTGTCTAAATATTCATTTTCTGGTCACAATATACTATATATCTAAATTGATCTCTGCTCTCCTTTTCTGACGCAAACGTTAAAACAGAACAGAACTAACTGGAAACAATAAAGACCAGGATCTCTGCTCTCCTGTTTGCCTTTAGTGGCAAAAAAAGCGTCGCAAAAAGTGAAAAAAGCATCGCTAAAAGTGAACATGGTGGGTAAAGTCTAAAGAAAAAAAGAGTGGCTAAAGTCAAATAATGATAATTACGTGGTGGTTAAAGCCACAATACCCCATTCGAAAAAAGCTATGAAGCACAAATGCAGGTGCGGCGGTTTGAAAAATCTTTAAAAAGTAGGATTCGGGTGCGTCGGGAAATATAATAAAAATATAAAATATATTATAATATTCCTTAATTTTATGCAAATAGTACATTAGGTTTTTATATAGATTAATAACTGCTTTTATAAATCTCCAACATTAAAAAATGGACCATAACGAAAAAGATTTAAGTGATAATATAATTCTTGAAAAAGATTTATTCTCAACATGGTTCAAAGTCTCGGTATCGATCCCGGTATCGGACACCCGATTTTCAACTCGGTCGCGGTATTGGGCGATACGCAAAGATACGCTATTTAGAGAGCGCAAAAAATTCCAGAAAAAATATAGAAAATTTAAAAAAAATAAGATTAACAATGTGGGCCAACGAGATACATTCAAACCCATCATTCAATATGCATTGCATTGTAGAATTGCTTATACTGAAGCGCGGCAGAGTTGTCAGATTCAATATTGCATAGTAAACCAATAATAATATTGAAAAACAAAAATATACATTTTGTTTTAACAACAATGTATATTTTTTTACATTTTTATAAAAACGTACAAAAGAACATTGTTACAAAAATGTACATTTTTTTAACAAATATGTATATTGTTTTTTACATTTTTATAAAAACGTACAAAAGAACATTTTTTACAAAAAATTTCAAAAATGTACATTTTTACAAAAACGTACAAAAGACCATTTTTACAAAAATGTACATTTTTTTTAACAAAATATATATTTTTTTACAAATATGTACACTTTTTTTACAATTATGTACAAATATACAAAAAACGTACAAAATAATATTTGTACAGAAATGTACATTTTTTACAAACATAAATGTACATTATATATTTTTTGTAAAAGATTTGAATATTTTTTGTAAAAAAATAACATTTCTTTGAAAAAAGAGTTTTAGTAGTCATTTTTAAAAAAAAAAGAGTACTACTTTTTAAAAGATTTATATATTTTTTTTAGTAGAGTCATTTAAAAAAAAAAGTTTTATGTTTTAAAAAATTAATGTTAATACTTTTGAAAAAGTAATACCATTCTGTAAATGTTACAATATATTTTCAACAACGAAGAAATATGGTAAAAGATAAAAGTTCTATCAAAAAATAAAACAAAATATGACAATATCGTTTGAATCGGTTGTCTCGGCCGATATCGCGGCGAGGCATCTCGGAATCGGTTGTCTTGGGCGATATCGCGACTGTCTCGGCCGATTCAGTGTTTTTTTTGAAACGTCTCTCGGTATCGGATCGGTGCCCTCCGATTCCGAGTTGACTCGGCCGATACTTTGAACCATGATTCTCAAACAACTTTCCACTACTTAATTTCAGCTTTTGTAAAATCTAGCCATGTGTCTATCTTTCTAACACTACTTGTGTAAATCATTAGGGACTATTATTCAGTGGCTCCTCTTGAAGTCGAAAAATGTTGAAAGTTGATTTTCAATAACACGACATTCTTGAAATTGAAGATCCACATCAATAACATCTACGTCAATGATTTTCAAATCAACCTGTATCTTTCTAACTTTCAAATCTCTCTGTCTTTGGCCAACTCTAACCCGCTCTCCTTCTAAAAGTTCCGTCCAATCTAGGCTATATATCCTTGTAGCTTCACAAAGGATGTTGATAAAAAAATACCACAAATATTGGTTGGCCTTGGTGTTCTTTAAACTTTCAAATCTCTCTGTCTTTAAACTTTAAACCCGCTCTCCTTCTCAAAGTTCCGTCCAATCTAGACTATATATCCTTGTAGCTTCACAAAGGGTGTTGATAAAAAAATACCACAAATATTGGTTGGCCTTGGTGTTCTTCACGAGTAAATCAGGATTCTTAAAGAATCCATGAAGAATCCATAATTAAATTTAATAAAAATAATTGGATACGCGGTGGGTACGAATCGGAGGAGAATCGGGTGAGAATCGCACCCGATTCGTGTGCGATTCGGATTCGTTTACCATTTTGATGAATCCGGGGCTTCATAGGAAAAAAAGCCAAGCCTATGGCTGAAGGAGACACCGTTGGGACTAGACATGAACGGAATACTTTGCTCATCTTCAACCCACCTATCTTGGGGAGTTTTCTTACATCAACTAGTTGCCTTATCATCTCCTGATTTCCTGGAGGCCAGCTTATGGCTGTTAGGTGGCCAATAAATTGGGATTTTGACTATATATTTATTGAAACAATTAAGTTTGTATTTGTCAAGGTGTAGCTGAGGCCAACACAATCTCTGAATCCAAATGGTTTCTCACTTTATGTATTTATCACTAAATGTTTCATGCTATTTATTGACATTTTAACACTCTTCTTGGGTATATTCTGTGTTTTTCATTTCCTAATCTGATTGTATCACATTCAGGAACTTGGGAGCACTGATGCCTTTAATTGCTCAGAATTAGACATGGTTTTAACCGAAGACAGAAAAGTTGAACAGTGGAAGCGTCGGTGCCTTGACATTCTTGGGGCGTCGGTTGGAAAAATTAATTCTTTGCCCAATGCTCTATTAAAGGTTTATTCAAATGATATCCTTTTCAGGCCATTTTAATAGGCTTTTATACAATTTTTGATAAACCTTCTTATAATATTCTCTTTGTTCTGCAGATAAAAGATAGTCTTGATAGATCTTTGGACGTGTATGACAAATCTCTTGACTGCAGAACAAGAAGTTTATACTCATGCTGCTCCAGTGATATTACGGATCAGGATTTTTTGACTTGTTCTATGTGCAAGGACTGGTAAGGTATCATGACCCAGACTTAGTTGTCAGTAATCCACCTCCAACTTTGTTGGCAAAACGAAAAAAGATCGACGTTATGAAAAAAGATTGATGTTATGATCTATAAAAGAAAGAGGAAATAGAGCGAAGTCCCTTGTAGATATTCTTAATGGTGTCAACTCCACTTAGTTTTTTACTTAACAAAATTGTTCCTCGGTGAATAGGATGTTTTGGATGCGGTCCCTTTATGAGTAAGAGTACTTGAAGGTATCTGGACCGTATCCTATTAGTTGAATGCTACAGGACCTCATTGTGAAAACCCTAAAAAATGGCTTTTATATGGACTGAAAAAGGTTTCCAATAGTTCTGAATTATTCAGGTATTTCTGTTTGTTACCTTACTTTTTCATGTGAACAGCTACCATTTACGGTGCATAATACCTACACTAGGAAATGACGCAAGAGTCTATCTCTGCCCCGGTTGCCACTTCATGGAGAGTGGAAAAATCTTTCGAAATGGAAGCGGTCCTTTGGTATGCATTAGCTAGCTCTCAAAAGTCATTTTTTATAGAACTGTTTGAATCTTCTATTAGTTTTCTGTTTGTTCCTTTCAGAAAAATGGAAGAAAGCGTCCTGAATTGAATAAGTTCATTGAGCTTATAGCTGATGCTGAGGATCTTTGTGTATGGTAAGGAGCTGTCATGCATTCTTGATAATTGTTGTTCTGTAATGAATTCAACACGCAATATTAAAAGTCCATTTTTTGTTTGATTTTCATTTGTTTTTTTTATTTCTTATGTAGATGGATGTCGTAGGCCATTTTTTTGGTCGCTTGGTTGGTTCTATTTATGTTTAACATTTTTGGGAATATGTGTCTATTAATTTCTTATGAAGAAATGGCTGGAAGACATGGAAAAGGAAAGAAATATATTATTACTGTTTACTACAATTTTGATGTAATGCACATAGGGGGAGAATGATGTAACTAATAAAGGGGAGTATATTTGTACTTTTCCTTTCTTTTGTCACTTTTGTCCTGCTACAGTGTGATTTGATATTGTAGTTAGGATAGGAGCTTCTAGAAGTTGCCATTAGTGTTGTCATGAATGACAACTCATCTCATAACAATTCATTTATAGATAGAACCTTGTAGAAGCCTCTCGTAAGGCCTATAAATTTGCTCACTCCTATTGGGCTAGATTATGTTAATAAAATTCTTGTGTTTTTCTCTCTTCTTTGGATTCAATTTTTGGTGTTTGCCTAAAATTGGTATAAGAGCTAAGTGGGCTCCTTCGTGAGTGTGTGTCCTCCCTTGCATCATTATTAACGGCTATTAAGTAAAGGAATAAGACTTCAAATTCTGAAAATCGGATGACAGCCCTAGAAGAAGCCATGGCACGTTTGATGACCCAACAGAGTTTGATTCTGTCCAAGCTTGATGGGTTATTTTATCTACCCAACGGGTGTCTCGTCTAGTGCAAATCCTACCCAAAACCCAACCCACATCCACCATCTCATAACCTTCGCCGCCCAAACCAATGAAACCCCTCAAACTGTAAAGAAAAGGAATTCGTAGCCCCAGAGCGGCAGTAAAGAACAAAAGAGGAGGAAAGGGTGAAAACTTCCAAATCGCACCCCGATTCATCTCCTAGGGTTCAATCAAAGAGAGAGAAGAACCTAAAAATGAAATCAACCAAGAAAGGTGTTTTATAGACATACCTTATTGGCGGTTTGTCTCTGGAAGATCACCAGCCTCATCATCAAGCTCCGGCGACAGCCAACTAAGTTGGCGTTACTGCTGCAATATAGTTTTTGATCCAGGGGTGTCTCCTCCCGTCGAGATAAAGATCGAAGGGGTCGATGTGAGCCTTTAGTCGATGTCAGCACTAAAGGCTCAGTGCATCATCACACCTAGAAATGCTTGGTGGTCCCAATTCCTAAGTGGAAGCAGCACACCAATTGCAATTTAACCCGTTGCTGCTGTTTTTTTCTATATGGAGACCAATGTTTCTTTTTCTGGAGTTTATGCTGGCGAGAGTTTTTGTGATTTTTGGGCTGAAATCTGCTGTTTACTTAGTCTGATTTGACCCAATTTTTTGGGTGGGAATTATTGGGTGATATAATTTTGGGCCCTCCCTCATTTTGGCAAAAAAATTATTTTTTGGAACCCCAAATTTTCCCATCTACTTTTGGCACTCGGCCCAACATTTAAAGTTCGAGGACGAACTCATTTAAAGCAGGGGAGAGTAATGTACCTAGGGGGAGAATGATATAAATTGAAAGGGAGGTATATTTGTTATTGTCCTTTCTTTTATCTTTTGTCACACTTGTCTTATTTTAGTGCTTCGAAATTATAGTTAGGATAATAGCTTCCCATTATTATTGTCATGGATGACGCCTAATTTCGTGAAAGTCTTTAGTTTCTAGTTCAGAGTGGTAAACTGTGAATTGGAGAGATATATGTTAAATCATTGCATAATTATTATCAGGGTATATTGCACCAACCCCCCTAAACTATCTCGGGTTTACGGTCAAGAAAAATACTCGACAAAGTCACCTTTTAAGTATCAATCTGTTGCAATTAAACTCAAAAACCGTGTTCCCGCCATTTTTGAACAATAATTGACTAAAATAACCCATACCCAATTAAAAAACCCAAAACTAAAAAAAAGGAAAAAAAACTATAACCCTCTCTCTCTATCCATCCATCTATCTATCTATCTTCCCCCATTTCAAACCCTCCTCCGGCCATCCTCACTCCACCATTTCAAACCTCCTCCACCTCCAACTTTTGACCAACACACCCACCTCCACCATCACCTTCTCACCTCCACCTCCACCACCACTGAAACCAGCAGCGATCCCATCACCGAAACCGCTACCAAATCACACGGCTGAAACCAACATTAATCGCACAACCACCAAATTAAAAAATCATCCCCAAACGCATCACCAAAACCACCAACAAAACCAATCGCATCACAGATCCACCACCACAAACACCACCAAATTGCACCACACTACGAATCACCAAAAACAAAATTGAAATCGAAACCCCAAAACGTAATCACACAAGTAATGTGTTCGTGGGGTTTGGATTTTGGTTGCAAGTTTCGGATTTGGGTATGTAGGGTTCAAATTGGGGTTCGTAAGGTTCACATTTGGGATCAAGAGCTGGTGAGGTGTATTACACAGAGGGTTTGTTTAAACATCTTTTTGATTTGGGTCCTATACCAATCACATCACAAATGGTTTGGGTGTATTACACAGACACCCCATTGAAGGAGGTGGGTTTTCTTCCGGCGAGTTTGCAGGAGGTGTGAAAGGTGGGTTTTGTGTTGGTGAGGAGGTGGTGGTGGAGGTGAGTGTGTTAGTGAGAAGGTGGTGGTGGAGGAGGTTTGAAATGGTGGAGTGATGAAGGTCGGAGGTGGGGATTGAAATGGTGGAGTGATGAGAGAGAGATGGTTTTATTTTATTTTTTTTCCTTTTTTTTTAAGTTTTGGGTTTATAAATTGGGCAGGGGCATAGTTATCAAAATCGTCCGATTTGCAAGTCGAATCGTCCGATTCGATTCCATAGCAAAATGATTCGAATCAAGCTTAGAATTGGAAAGGGCTAAAAAATCGTTCGATTCGGCTTAGTATCGTGTGATACGATTCGGAATCGTGAATCGGCCCTTGATACGATTCACGAAACTGGGTTTTTTACCCACCTGTTTAAGCGCACGTGTTTTAAAAAAAAAAATCCAGCTCATTTATCTTACAGAAAAAAAAGAACTAAAAATAAAAAACAATACCTTACGACAAGCCTCTTGTATCGTACGAACCCTATTTCAGCCAAAATAGAGAGATTTTCAAATCCTTTGGGTCGTAACTCCCTGTTTTATACACTCTATTTTTATGCCGAACAAACCCTCCGTTTCATAAGAACCCTACTCCGAAACACTCTGTTGCCGCTTCTCTCAAATGAAGGTACGTTTTATTATTATTATTATTATTATTATTATTATTATTATTATTATTATTATTATTATTATTATTTTTTTTTTTTTGCTGTTTCTCTCAAAGCACATACGTTTTATTGTTTTTGTGGTGCTTTCTTTGCTGTTTTCTTAGCTTCTCTCAAAACAGAGCATTGATATGTAGGTTAGGCTGTTTTCTTCGTTGTTTTATTGTTTTTTATTTGTTGTAAAATCTTATTGTTGAAGGTTTAAATTAATTTGTAGGTTTTGGACTGTTTTAAATTAATATTGGTTTATGTATGTATAATATATATAATATTTGGTTTATGTATAATATTTGTAGGCTGTTTTTTTGGTTTATGTATGCATAATATTAGTAAGGTTTATGTATGTCTAATATATATAATATTTGTTTGAGTTGTTTATTAAATAAATTGATATTGTAGGCTGTTTGAGTTGTTTAAGCTCAAAATGAATGAGAACGTGTGCTACGGTTAGTTTTTGTACCATATTTTGGTATATTATCACGTGCTACGATTAGTTTTTGCCATATTATGCTTAATTACCAATACTATAGTGTTAAATCCATTTACATATGTTTTACTACATTTTTATCATTTGGCACCGATTCGATTCACGATTCGCGATTTGACAACTATGGGTAGGGGGTATTTTAGTCAATTTATGCTAAAAAATGGAGGGAACCTGGTGTCTGGGTTTAATTGCAACGGATTGATAGTTAAGGGGTGAGTTTGTTGGATATTTTTCTTGAGGGGGTTGACCCGGTAACCCGAGATAGTTGAACGGGGTTTGGTGTAATTTACCCTTATTATTAATATGGAGGCATTGTGGACACATACTATTTAAATTTTGTATACAACCTTAAAGATTTGGACTTTCGAAGTCCCGTGTTCTTGTTTGTGATGCAAAGTAGCGGAAGCGAATCAAACATTAGAACGACAATATATAATTCAGGGAAGAAACTCTCTCTCGTTAACATTCATACTCTCCAAAATGTAATTATTCGGTACAACGCTAATCAATGTTTAAAAAAGCGCCCGAGGCGTACGCCTCGAGGCGAGGCGAGGGAAAAACGCCTCGAGGCTTAAGCCTCAGGCCATAAAATAGAGGCTCACGCCTCGCCTCGCCTCACGCCTTTTTGCTGAGGAGCGGAAAAAAAAAAAAAAAAAAAAAAAAAGATTTTTCATCACAAAGTCTGTTTTTTTAAAGGTTAAAATTCTTCATTTTTCTAAAATTGCACCTAACTTAAAAAAATGTTGTTTTAATCTACTAACTCTTATTCTTTTTTTTGTTTAGTTTTAAAGTTGCACTTAATTTTGTTTTTCTTTACTAATTTGTTTGAAATAAGTGTATAAATTTGTTTGAGACTATATTTTGTTACAAATATATAGTTTGTTTGAAATAAATGTACAAAATTAACTTCAATATGACTTTTTTTTAAAAGGTTTCAATTTTTTGGTTTTCAACTTATATTAATATGTTTTCTTTAACTTATACTAATATATTTTAAAGGTTGCTGTTTTTTTTAATAAACTTAGGTTAATATGTTTTATTATTTTTTTAATAAAGTTGCTATTTTTTTAATCTTAGCTTGAAAATCAATGTTTTTTTTAATAAATTTGCTTGTTAAGTTGCATTGATTAATTTATTGTCATATTATAAAAGAACCAATATGTGAATGAAGCTAAAAATGATTTTGCCAATACGATTTTGCATTGATTAATTTATTGTCATATTTAAAATAACCAATAGGTTCAAATTGATTTTCTTTTTCTAAAAAGTTATATTGCGGGGAACAAAAAAATGTCAAACTATATGAGAAAGCCCTCAAGGATGTTTTTTTTGTAGTTTTATTTTATATTTCTTTGTTATTTTATTTTTATGGTTTTATTAGTATTTTTTAAATATTATTTTGCTCTTTTTTTTTTCTTTTCGGTGAGGCTTACGCCTCAAGCGCCTCGAGGCTTACGCCTCGCCTCGCCTCGACTAAAACGCCTCGCCTCGCCTTTCGCCTTTTTAAACATTGACGCTAATGACCCCTTTATATATTAAGATGTGGATGTGGATAAGTACATTAATACCCCTAACAATGACAACATAACAAATACAACTTAAGAGGAAGCTAAGAAGTTTGAAAATCGAGCATCAAAATCTAGATAGATGCGGTGATCCAGGAACTCTTGGAAGGTCGTCCCACCCATGTAACATGGTACCTAGCATGGTTCGAAATCTCAGACGCTCAATATGGGGTGGTACGCATTGATACATTGTTGAGCTAGCCTTGAAATTTTGGAAAAAATATAGAAAAATGATAAAAATAAAATTAATAATGTGGACCAGTTAAAATAGTTCAAAACTATCAATTAATATGCATATCATTATCTAATTGATTATTGTCAGATGCAATATTCAATAATAAATCATCTAGTTAGTTAGGAAGACTATCTAATCTAATGACACATAAAACTTCATAAAGAAGTTACATAAGTTAAATAGGCATATGATTACATTATTAATATCATTTTCAACTCCCTATTGAGATGCCATATCAATCGTGGCAAGGATATGACTAAGGATGATTTCCATCCCTAGGATAAGGATAAATTTATAAACCGCATCCCTTATAAAAAATAAGGGTGATAATTAATATATTCCATGATTCATTTAAAAAAAATTATAAGTAAATAAATATACATTTTTGGAGATGTAAATAATGATATACTTTTGATACACATTAATATATTATTTAAGTAAATATGCATTTATAAACAAATATATTTTAAGTAAATTAAAAAGTTCTTAAAATAAATTTGATTTGTTCAAGGTATTTTAAAACAGGGGTGAACCCGGGCGCAACGGTAAGGTTGCTCCCGCCGTGACCTGGAGGTCACGGGTTCGAGTCACGGAAACAGCCTCTCTGCGTATGTAGGGGTAAGGCTGCGTACATTCAACCCCACCAGTACCCCGCAGTGGCTGGAGCCTCGTGCACTGGGTTTGCCCTTTTTAAGGTATTTTAAAACATTATTTATGTAACGAAATAATGCATCTTAAACAAACATTAAAATGTGTTATACGGTTTGGTCACGTCAAACGTAGACCAATAGATTTCCTTGTAAGGAAGAGTGATTTAGTTAGTATTGGTGGTAACATTAGGGGTCGAAATAGGTCTAAATTGACATTGCAGGATATTATAAAAAAAGACATGATATTATGTGGTTTAACCGAGGATATTGCGCTAGACAGATCATAATTGAAAAATGGGAATCATGTTGCTGACCCCAAATAATTGGGAAAAAACTTTGTTGTGCTGTGCTGAGTTGAGTTGAGTTAAAAACACATTTAAATGTATTAAAATGTATTATTTACTATTTTCTGAACACAACTTGTTAGCCTTTTCTCCCTTCTGGAATCCTCGTCATTGCATTACCTCTCAACCCATCGAACTAGTAAGCAAAAAAAGATGGGAACCGGGTCACTATTGTGGGATGACAAACTCTAGTTGCATATATTCTCAACTCGCAGTAGTGGGAGAGAGATTGAGATCTAGGGAAATAGTGAGATTGAATTTGTTTTTAAATCAATGCATAAGTAGGGTTGAAACTTGGGAGTTTAAAGAAAATGGTGTGTACAATGTCTCTTTATTAAATCCTCTTTTTTTCCTCATCGGTTGAACTTGGTATGGCCCCCCCGTCTCGTCCGAGTTGGCTTTTTTCTCAACTGAGTTGAACTATATCTCGTTGAGTCAGCGATTTAGGGTTATTTTGCTGATTCTTTAATTCGTTTCAGGATTGTAGAACAATAGCTTGTGAAATTGAGTCAACTTTGACGATGCACTCGTGCGATATTTTGAACCATGGTACCCAGTCATTCGGCCAATGGGCATGTGAATATCTTATAAGTCGGAATCCTTCCCTTATTGCGGTCTACATAGGAGTGAACTGGGACTTTTCGTTCGGCAACAGTCAGGGTGATGTAGTGACCTCGAAAGTGAAAATGTGCAGTGAATACCGAACGCCGAGTGAAGTTCAAACTCATATGCATTCGCTTCATAAGCAAGCAAGATATGGAAGTACTCAAACGATGCATCCGTAGCTTGTGACCCTTACCTTATCGTCGCTCCCTTGAAAGATAGATCATGGTTAAGATTCGACTGCCCGTAAAACCACATCTCGTTGTTGAGCGTTCGCTTTTATCTTATAGGAGCCATACATACAGGTCTAACTGATGTGAATCAAGAATTATGGGTTATTTGTAAGGTTTTATTGTATTTTTGTTATTTTTTAGTCTTTCTTTTATTTTTAGTATTTCATTGTATTTTCCTTTTTTGTTAGTATTTAGAAGAAGGAAGGTTATTGGCTCTTAGGGACATAAATGTAATTAGATTCTTAGCTTAGATGCCAAGCAACCTTCTTCCTATTAATATCCATATGTAGCCTCATTTGGGGCATTCTTCCATTTTGAGATATTGAGATTTGAGAGAGTTTAGAGAGAATTATCTTTTCTTGCTCCTATTGACGTCATTTATGTCAATCGCTATCAGAGCCTAGTCGCTCCACCGGTTGTTGTTGGAAAAAAACAAAAACTTGTAAATAACGTCAAGGTGGGTTCAAGAAAAGATGAACACCTACGCGGAAAACCCTTACAATCAAATCTTGGAGGCCTCAACCGATTGACGACCCGGATTGATGAACTCGATGCGCGTATTCCTCCACGACCACCCAAATTGCCACCCCCCACCATTTACCCTAATTCCATAAACCAAAACCCTAGCCCCCAAAACTCACCTACCCACGCTTCCGCAACCTATTTCACACCTCTACTCCCAAAAAATCATAACCCTAACCCTATTTCACTCATCACCACATCATGAATCACCATCCAACCACCCTCTGCCGCCCCTTCTCCATAGCAACAAGGGCAGAACCATTGCCCAATACCGCCGACCAGCCCCGCCCTCATCAAAATTCACTCTGGGCAAGCCCAAAATCCATCCCTCCTTGGTCGGACCACCCAAACAATGGTCGACGAAAACCTTGTTGCCGTCGCCCTCTTTTCCCCAGCCATCTAATCCCCGATCTACTTCACCAGCCAACAATAATCTCTTTTCAGGTCTTCAGCCCTCCTTCCGACATTTAATAGTTCCGTCCGAACCCCAACGTCCAACAGCAAGATAGATCTGGCACCGTCCAGGCTGTCCGAGCAGCTTTTGGTCTCCACAGACACCGGCGGACCACCGACACCTGTTCTGGGGACAATTCCGGCGCCGATCGTGAGTCCAACAGTCGACGACGTCTTTTCCAGCACCAACCAGAGCCGATTTACTCCAGTCAGTGCCGAACAACCCCTTTAGTTTGCGTCCGACCTTTTTCAACAAATCCAACCAAGATCCGGTAGTAAAACAGCCTGGACAACCTATGTTGGCTTCGATGACAGTGGGTGAACAATTTCTGGTTCCGAACAGTGCGATTTTTACACTGAATTTCAACGGGCAGATTTTCGGCTCTCCGTTCCTTGATCGGACTACCCAAATAATGGTCGCCGACGACTTTTGTGATCAAGAATTAGTAGGGTTTCAACCAATACGTGAACAAATGCCTCTAATTGCAAACCCCACCACCACCACGCACCCCCTTTTGTTCGGATCCTCTCAAGAACATGTGCAAGAACTAGGGTTTGGCACCCAAACCTTGGTTTTTGACCCCGGGGGTAGATCTTTTTGAAGATTCATACGAGTGGCATGAGGAAGAAGATGAAGATTGACACAATAATTGAAGAATCTTCCTCAAATTTTCAGAAATTACGTCTTGGTCCCTCAAGTTTTGCCTCTCTTCGGCAATTTTGGGATTTTTTGCATTCGATCTCAATCTTAAAGTTCGAGGACGAACTTTTTCGAAGGCGGAGAGAATGATGTGAATCAAGAATTAGGGGTTATTTTTAGTATATTTAGGGTTTTATTGTATTTTTGTTATTTTTTTTACTAACTTTTATTTTTAGTATTTCATTGTATTTTTCTTTTTTGTTAGTATTTAGAAGAAGGAAGGTTATTGGCACTTGGGGACATAAATGTAAATTAGATTCTTAACTTAGAGGCCAAGCAACCTCCTTCCTATAAATATCCATATGTAGCCTCATTTGGGGCGTTCTTCCATTTTGAGATATTGAGATTTGAGAGAGTTTAGAGAGAATTATCTTTTCTTGCTCCCATTGACGTCACTAACATACCTACACATTGGAGTGTATGGAGGCCATGCGAAGTCAAATACAGTGACCAACACTTGAAGAGTAGTAGCTCTACAAGATTACTGGGCACTTGGGTATCGGTTCTCGAACATGATCAAAAGGGCGATTGTCTTGGTTAAGTCAAATTTTGTCGGTGCCAACAATGACATCCCAACTATAGCGAAGCACCGTAATAGATTTTCAATGCTGCGGTTGACAATATTTGTATGGAAGACGGTGGGGAACCGAAACGAACTTCGCATAAGGTGACAATGTCTGTGCGTGCGACCCCCCCTTATGTTAGCCCCCCGTGAGTGGATATTGTAAGGATGAGGTGGGAATGCAGAGGGTTGAATCGAGAAATAAGAACTAGAGAAGAAAGTCACATATAGCACCGTAGTTGCTTGCACACTCGTCGAATGTTGTCTCGAAGTACTCATTAGCTGCATATAAATCACGGATATCATAGAACACAAACATAGCTTCGAAGAACCGATAAGGCATGGGATTGGGAACCTAAGGCTTCAGTGACCTTGTTCTCGTTCCCTATCGGTATTACATGTGAAATAACGCTAAAGGAAGTTGGACCAATTCGTATGGCAGTTGCTAAGCTTACCCTGGTTACGAACCGAATCCAATTTAATGACAAATTCCCGATGAATGAGATACTCATGCCAATGCCGTCGCATAAAACTCAACATCATACTTAAAATAGTCTAGATAAGACCTAATCGCTTCTAGTTAAAGAAGGCTGCCGGGTGTTCGTTGTGTTTAAGAACTGCACCAATCCCTGCCTTATAAGCATCGCAAGACAAGCTCGAACAATTGCGTGAAATTAGGAAGAGTTAAGATAGGGGTCATGTCCATCCGAGTTAATATGACAAAATGCCTCATCGACCTCGTCCTTCCAACAATACTCAGAATTGGACACCCCTCATGAGTGTTGAGCACTCGGAGGCCACTCGAACTGATTGTAAATGAGAATATCGTCAAAGTACATGATGGCGAACTTTCTTAAAAAGGGTGCAGGGTCTGCGACAACATCGTCATGAACATCGATGGGGCATTAGACAAGACGAAGGGCATTACTGTCTATTCATAGGGACCTTCCATCTTAAAGGCGGTCTTTCCACTCATCTATTGGATGCATATGTATACCACCAGCAGATACAATTTTGAGAACACGCAAGCCCCATGGAGCTTGTCCAACATGTCCAATTGAGGAATGAGAAATCTGTTCTTAACCTTGATTTTTTTAATTGCACGGTTGTTGTCGTGAATCCTCCAACTGTCGTACATCCCAAACGAATCCAATTTTGCCCTCATGGCATGTTTCCTCTCTATTCCCAACTGTCGTGCATATGCATACGGTGAATCGATGTAGCAACCAAGAGGGGGGTGTCAACGGTATGGGTTCCAACCCTAGGTAGTGGTTGAAAAGGTTTCAGCAAAGGAGTAGGGGTTGGTTTTCTCAGATTTGGGTGGGTTTGATGGATTAAGGTCCAGATGAGGGTAGTGGACCCTTCAGTGGAGGTGGTGGGGGTGACGAAATTGATGTCATGGTCCTTGAGAGGCTGTTAGAAGTGGTGGGAAAACTCTTTGGTCGGACATAGGACCTGAGCCGGTTGCCTAGGCTGGGTGTCATGGGGTTTGGGTGAGGTTCGGTGGTGGTGGTGTAGCCTCTAGTCACGACTGGTGCCGGCGCTCCCTTTTGAGTGTGGTGATCAAGGTGGCTGGCCCACTTAGGGCTGAATCAGGGGTAACAGTGTCGCAGTTTATTGATGAATCCATGGATTGTGAATTTGGGGTTATATTTAGGGTTGGATCTCTAGGGTTAATCCAGCCGCCATCCCAACCACTCCAAATCTCTTCCGTAATGGGAAATCCCCAACACAAGAAGTGATGAATCAAGAACGAACCATGCGTTGATACTGATATAGTGTAAAGTAGCGGAAGCAAATCAAACATGTAACAACAACAATATAGAAGTTAGGGAAGAAACTCTCTCCTGTTCTCATTCTTACTAACTGGTAGGTATGGATAACTACAATAATACCCCAAAATAACTATGATGACATAATAAAGAGAGAAATAGAACAATGCCCTTGCGTCGGCATGAGGAAATTCATTTTATCAACTGATTCAATTATGTTTCGAGGATATCTGAAAACAAAAGTGAGCCTCAATTTGAAAAAAGACATCTGGAAAATATTATTAGAAAAACTAATTAAACAACTAAACAATGAAACATAACTAACATGACGAAAAGATTCATAATCGGCATAACCACCCCAATAAATAGTATATCATCACCACATAGTGATTAAATAGGCATTAAATTTGAGGGTCCACCTCCCATAGTGTGCCTAGGAGGTCAAAGACTTAAAATACTCTTGGGCCTCCTCCCATGGTGTTCAACTATGTGTAGATTAGAGGGTCAAAACATACCCTGGGGATTAATTCCTGGACACCTCAAGATATCAGAAAAAGGCCCCAAATCATCACAAAATACAACACCATGTGAAAATAATATAATCATAACAAAATCATATTGACAGTGTTTCGAATTATGTAAAGAATCACTATGTAAATTAAATTAAAAACAATCAGTATCTAAAAGAGAAATAAAAATAAAACGAAATATGTTTTCTTTGTGTATTGTGTACCTAAAAAAACTAGTGGCTTTAAACATAACAATGGAAAAAACAACTGTATTGCCTCAACAATGCAAAAAACAAAGTCTTGCGGCATAGTGGTGCCACAACTCTTCTATGCGTATGCCTCTTCTTTGACCCTTCAGGCTATAGCCTTGAAGGAAAATTTTGTCGCCTCACCTCGAGGCAAAAGTCTCTGAGTGCTTTTTGAAACCTTGCTCATCGAAAATAGGTGAAATGGTTTCTATCAATTTAGTGGTGGAGTCTATATCTGTGGAAACATATACATGTTAGGAAGACCGACATTACCTTTAGGCAAAGTGGGAGAATATGAGAAAATATTCAAATGCAACTAACAATCTAGATGGGATTTTTTGGATTAAAATCATATTACTAGTACTTCGTTATACATACTCCACTGGGTTTTGAGTTGATATGTTTATATAATGTATTTATTGAATTTAATAGATATATTATGTTCTTTGGTTGTCTTATTTACTTTGTTTGTATTATTGATATGATATATCAAGGGGGAAGCTTGATAGTGATGTGTGTAAAAGAAGTATGTATATCTCTAATGTTGATTGATGTAAAAAATGGAAAAATTCTGTTAGTTATAATCTTCCATTGTTAGTTGCATTAGTAATCACAAAAGAATGTGAAAAATCAGTAATTGATGGTATGTTCCACAGAGATTTACATAAAAAACCTGTAGAATGATATGAAAAACTGTTTATATTAAGGTTATAACTGTGATTTCAGCAGTTAGGTTGCTCTTGACAGGATTGAAGAAAGAGGTCTACTTCATCAGATTGTTGAGAAGGCTCTTGCCTGCAAATCTCGCTTAACAGAAATAGTGGATTTTGCATTGGCGTATCTTGATAAGGATATCAACATAGTTACTAGAAGGCTCTCTATGGCTTTGAAGGTACTTATCATGGCCTTGTAGTGTATGCCATTCATATATTTTGCTCATGAACACCCTTTTGTCGTCTGGTGATTCTATTTAGTTTTGGGAATATTTATTTTCTGAATCGGCTTTTGATCAGTGCTAAGCTTTCCTAATTCGAATTAGTTACTATTTCTCACAGGCATTTATAGAGGCAGGTGTTTTTGATCATCACTCTAACAGCAAATTTGAGGTGGCGTTAGCAAGAAATTCATGGAAAGTGAGAGTCTGTAAACTTTTAGAAGGTCCACAAAGGACTGGAATCCAACAGATTCAGCGACATTTAAAAGAGGTATAAATTATCGTACGAACGTTATTTATTGTTTAATCGCACTTGAGACTCTTCAGTGTGAGTATTTGCTGCTTCATTAATTGATTGGATGGACAAATGTTATAGGCTTTGAAAGAATAATACAAATGCTGAAGGATCCATGATAAAGTAGTAGATGGCTTTTTGTCCGAGAAAGCATTTGTGATGTTTTTTCAGCATTCGTATTATTCTTCCGACCAGAGAGAGAGAGAGAGAACTTGAAATCATATTCAAAGTCAGAATTATGGGTTTAATTGAGTTTTGGTAGACTCATAAACCAGGTTGAACCTAGTTCAGTATTAATTGTGTGTTTAATTGACCTAGTTTGGACTCATAATTAAAATTGGGCTGAGAATGTTAAACTTGGAATTTTATAGGTAGTTCAAAGAAAAACCATGGTTAACACTGGTCAATTTACCATACCATCTGAAACGTGGGCTGGATTGTAATTTCTGAAACCTTAGGAATTAAAGTTGTGGGGTCAAAAGCAAATTATCCTCAGAATATTTCAAGTTTAAAAAATACAAGTTATACCTCGTTGTATATTGATGTCTGTAATTTATGGTTAGTATAAAAACGTTGACTAAGGTACATGAACAAATGTATCTGTCACAAGATGGAGGGTGAAATTTTTGATTGGGGACATGAAACTAAAATTAGAAAAGAAATGATGGAATTATTTTACTAATTTAGGTATAGAAATTAGACCGGGAACTAAAGGACCCAAAAAATAATAGGATTAGGTGAATCAATGGCATTTTAACCGTTTTGCTGAAAAATTCTCCTAGTCAAGCCAAAATCTAATTGATATTGTTAATATAGGTACAGGTAACGGTTTAGAACGTTTTGTGCCGAAACCATGTCGACTTGGCTGTCTGCACGGTTTTGTTCGAGTCTTTTGACCATGGGATGAACCATGATACCGGCTCTATATTGCCTAGTGTTTTAATTTTGCAAGATGTATTCAGTGTATAAAGTTAGAAATTTTTTTGTTCTTAGATATGTTGCAGTTCACATGATGCCGTCTGAAATATTAGCAAAAAGGATACCCATTACGACTCCTGAATTAATAAAAATGGATGATTAATACTGTTCATAACTGTGTTGCAGGGACTGGCTCTAAGCATCCCTCGGGACGATCACTTCTGGCAGAAACTTACAGAAGTGAAGCAAATTGGCATGCAGTGGGCAGATAAGGCCAAGAAGGTTAAAACATATATATATATATATATATATATATATATATATATTCTTAAATAAGTTAACTATAGCTGTATAGTTTAACATTATAATCTTCCTGTAAATAGGTTTCAATGGACTCGGGGGCACTTGAGTTGCATAAAGTTTTTGAACTTATCACGGAGGGTGAAAATTTGCGCATTCACTTTGACAAGGAACTTAAGGTGATAAATAACTTGTTTGTAAGATTTGTTAGCTTACTTGTTTCGTTAATCTAACCAGATGTTTGGAGAGTACAGTTATTACGAGATCGAAGCATGCTTTACTGCATCTGTCGGAAACCCTACGATCAGAGAGCAATGATTGCTTGTGATGAATGTGATGAATGGTATCACTTTGATTGCATTAAATTATCTTCAGCACCTAAGATTTACATCTGCCCTGCATGCAAACTTCAAACAAGAGAAGTTTCGTCTTCATCACCCTCAACGGCTCAAGAGAGGCAAGTGTTCTTTCTTCACCATTAATACATTCTACCATCTTACTCAAAAGTGGTCTATGAGAAGTTAAGGCCTTAGAAGAACTTTTTTTATTGGTTGATTTTGATATTAATAAGATTCTTAGTATTATAATAAATATTATATATTTACAAAGATCCAGCAACAAATTTCTTTCATTACATTTTTAAAATCTTTATGAGAAAATGGGGTTAAAAATAAAACAAAATTTTCCATTAATATGGTAAGATAGTCCTCTCAAGTCGAATTTGTGCGAATGAATGGGCCCTTCCCTTATGACGTCACCTCAGGCAAGCCCTTAAATAAGGCGCACGCCTTGTGCGCCTAAGCTCCAGGCTCAAGGAGCGCCTTGTCAAATTTCTTCTAGAAAATGCCCCCAATACAAGAATGGTTCAATTAATATGTTGAGCAACCATTTCCCACCCAAAAACTAACCAAAGTCGAGCATAAGTTAGCATGAAACTTTATCTTTCTGACTAGTCACTACTTAGGCAAAAGAAACCAAAAAGACTTCAACAATATTGCAAATTTTGGATTGATTTTATTTTTCTTCACACTTGGAGTACATTTGTTTTAAATATATCATTATCTTTGCTTTTGATTATATGTTATTTTCCATATGGTATATTAAATATATCTTCTTATGTCATATTTCAAATTTTTGATCATAAAATAATCTCATTATTATAGATATACAATTTTTGCATATTTTGCATAATGTGCACCTCACTTCGATCAGGCGCGTGCCTCGCTTTGCGCCTAGGCTCTAGGGAGACATTGTCGCCTTGGTGCGCCTTGCGCTTTCAATAACTATGGCTTAACCTGCCTTATAAGTTTATTATTGAGCTGGCTTTATACTAATTAATCAAACCGCGTGGTGTTTGTGAATGATAATCTGTTGATGGATTGTTAAGTTTATTTGTTTATTTTTTTGACAGGGCAACTGGCAAATGTGAAGAGCCTCAAACACCTTCTCCACGAGGAAGCGAGTTGAGAAGGAAATCTGAAAAACCAAAGTCCTGTACAAAGCGAAAGATTGTGGAAAGTAGAGCTAGTGGAAATGGAATTGGTTGTTTGTTTTGGAGAAATCAGAAGCCTTTTAGAAGAGCGGCTAGAAAACGTGCAGAGCTTGAGTTTCTCTCTCCATTTTTTTATGTACAACAATGATTGACCAATACTATCATCATTTCATTTATTCATATATTTCTTATTTTTCTTTTTAATGAGCAGCTGTTTTCACTTCTTATCTTTTAATTGGGGTGTTTTTATTCCCATCATCTTTTTTTTTTTCCTGTCCACTCCTACTCTTAATATTTTAGGATTTGAGAGATTTTAAGTATTAAAAGACAGTTTATCTGACTTGACAACCCCCAAATGTAGAGATGTCTATGAAACTCTGAAGATTACCATGAACTTACCATGTAAGTATGACCAGGCGACATATATATATATATATATATATATATACACACACACACGCACACACAGATTGAGAGAGAGCACTAAAAAATGTACATTTTAATGAACATTAACAAAAAACACATAATAACCAATTAATTATAATTCCTATGTTGTAATTGGTCCGCACCAGCTATAATGGACACACGTGTTTTTTAATATACACAACCTTACCCTCTCCCTCCCCCCTAACCCCCCCCCCCCCCCCCCCCCCCCCAAAAAAAAAAAATCAAAGCACGCACCCATCTGCATTAGGTGGGTCGGGCAGCAGCAGTTGGGTCGCCCCCAAGTTCTCTGCAAATGTCCAGCAGTTCGTAACGATTAGGGGGTACAATCGGGGTTTACAGTAGTTCCTTCGGGGGAAAGATTTGGCGACCATGGGACGTGGTTCCCCTGGACCCTTGGGATGGAGGGAGAAGCACTGGACGGAGCATACCCTGCTTGGTGGAAGGATCAGTGATGGAACTGTCTACCGGTGGTAACGTAGCAGGACGTAGTGGTGGGTCAGTCAGCGAGGGGTGGCCTGAGTGAAATGGCTGGACGGTATGTCAGAGGTATTGACATGGATGGGATGTCTTTTAACGGCATTTGGGGCAGCAACAGGTGGGTTGGGCTTGTTGGCAGATGTTGGGGGATAATGCTTGTGAGGGGTGGGTGTGTAAATTAAAAAAAATCGGGTATTAAAGTGTGTGTTGGGTGGGGGGGGGGGGGGGGGGGGGGGGGGGGGGGGGGGGTAGGGTGGGGGGTAGTATGTGTATATTAAAAAAACATGCGTGTTCATTGCCGCTGACGCGAATCAATTACGACATAAGAATTAAGATTAATGGGTTATGTATTTTTTTGTTAATGTTCATTTTTTAGCATTCACTTTTGAACCCCCCTCTCTCTCTCTCTCTCTATATATATATATATACACACTAGCGAATACCCGTGCCGAGGGCACGGCGATAAATTTGCCCCCGTGATAAAAAAACCCACCCCATAAAAAAATAAAAAGAAGAAAGAAAAAAAATAGTTAAAAAAAAGGGACATATACCAAATAGTCCCTCGGACATTTTTTAATACCCATTTAGTCCAAACTTTTTTATTTTGCCTCAAAAAGTCCTTTGCCACATATTTTGGAGAGGGAGTGCCGCTGGCGCGGACCTCTAAAAATAAGAGGATATTGAGTGTTTGAGGGACTAAATGTGTTAAACTAAAAATATGTGTCCTTTTTAAAAAATATATATTTATAGTAGGGACTATTTAATAATTGACCATAAAAAAAATTCATATCTATTTATTAAAAAAAAAAATCCATATCTATTTATTAAAAAAAAAAAAAAAAAAACACCTTTTAGCATGACATTTCATGCATGAGCATGAAATGTCAAAAATACCATACATGTCTTTTTGCCATCTCCATATGGCTCCATATATATATATATATATATATATATATCATCACACACAAAACTCATAAAATCAACAAAATAATACACAAGATTCAAGAGTCCCATATCGTCAGTGAGATTTTTGGAGAAGATTTTATGGAGTGATCATATTGATTGGGGCAAAATATATAACTGGGTTATGTGCGTTGCAACATACTAGGCATACAAAACAAGAGAGAAGAAAATGGAAGAGATAAGATAAAAATAAAGGGATAATTCAAGGCTAGTTGGTTAAAGATGCATAAAATTTCATTGTTTTTTTTTAATGCATCAAGTCCTTTTTCAATCTCTCTAAATATACACACATAACCCCACTCTCCCTCTCCAGCCCCACCTCCACCCCCACCCCACCTCATTAGAGACTCGTCGAAAACAACCCATCGAAAAATCTTGTCAGAAGCTGCCGGAAGTCTCAACGGAGTGTTTCTCTCTCCTCATCTCTTTCTCTCCCTCTCCGTCCATTTCTTTCTTTTTTGGTCCGCGCCAGTAGCACCATCGTCTGAGCTGGAGAAGAAGAGTTATTGCTGAAAAAAATGGAGTTTTTGCCGGAAAAATGGAGATTTTACAGAAACGGTAAATTTATAAAAAATATTGAATATGGGTGTTATTTCATAAATTTTGACGAGCAAATTCCAAATATATAAATTTTGTGAATTTTTTTATTTGTAGATTTGAAGTTATGCATTTTTAAAGATTTGATTAGTTTTTTTTTGCAAAAAACAAGGCAACAACTATCAAAGATATTTTGCGGGTGTATTTGTCATTTTAATCTGTTGTGTTGGCAACATATGACCTTTGACACTATTGACTAGGGCTGTTTTTTTTTTTCCGAACTTTCCGATTTTTGATCCGATTTTTTCCGAATTTGGAATGAAATTTTAGTTTGCCGATTTTCGATTTTTCCGAAAAAAATCGGATCGGAAATAATTCTGAATTTTCGATTTTTCGATCCGATTTTTTCGAATTTTTTCCGAATTTATCGGAATTATTTTCCGAATTCCGATTTTTCCGATTTCTTTTCCGATTTTTTGAAAGTTTTCCATATCCCACATCGGTTGGAAGAGGGCTCCAAAACATGCTCTATAAAAGGAGAGTATCCTCCTAACTTCTCCACAAATGAAAAAATGGGTCAAATCCTCATGTATTTACATGTTGGGTTAAGCTATTTTCTTTGTTTCTTTAAGATGAGAATTTCGAGTAATCGAAAATCCATAATTTATTTTTTTGAAATTTGGGAATTTAGAAATTTCTGGATTTTTAATATATTTTGTGAATTTTCCCGGATTTTTTTTTAATTTTTCGAAAAAATCGGATCGGAAATTGGAATAGTTATTTTATTTCCGAAAAAATCGAATTTTTTTTCGAAGAGGCATTTTTCGATCCGATCCGGCAGAAACACAACCCTACTATTGACTCTGCCACAGTCAAATGATCTCTTGCCTCATTGACCAAATGAATATGAGACTTGGTAATTATTACCCCAAAACTAAAAGAACTAACAAAAACATTAGAAAAGAAATAAAAAGAGAATAAGAACATGAGAAAGAAGAAAGAATCAGAAGTGGAAGAAAACAAAACAAAACAAAATAAATAAAGTATAAAAAAGTAGTGAAGTAGTGTGTGTCTCAGAGACAAAACAAAGAGAGGAGTTTGTTTAATGTTTATTTTGTTTTTCATTTAAACCACCCCGTTAGGTTAGGTGGGTATATAAAAAGTCAGATTAATATCCGGGTTACATAAAAATGGGGTGGTTAGAAAGTGGATTGGAATAAACCACCCTTTAATTGTGGTTGCGCTCTCTTTATTGTTCTTTTTATAATTTGGTTTAAACTTCAAAATTCTCAACAAACTTTACACATTTGTGACAACCCGCCTATTCTAATCATGGGTGGCCAATCCTCTAATAAAATAAAATAGTAATATCAGTCTGATTCATTCTAATCATCACTGTCGAAAATCAAATTATTTACTAATAACCTATTAAGCGCAGTGTCAAATTTTAAAAACTTAATAACTTCCCTTATTGACACATCCAACCATTCATATAAACATCCCATTATTTAAATAAACATTCACCACAAGAATAAAATGAATACTGATGACGTAAATCAAATAAAATAACCAAATAAGTCTCGATAACTCCAAATACAATCATCCAACTGGTAAAGAAATAATGTAGCAAAGTCTAAAAAGGTCCAACAGTCAGCGACATGCCCGAAATAAGAAAAACTTAAATAACATCCTATCTAGATAACAATGACATAAGCGTATAAGCGAACCCTGCAGTCATCCGCAGCTGCTGCAGTATTGTCTCACAAGAAGAAGAACTAAGTCTGGCGTCCCTGTGGCTGAACACCTATAAGGTTTTTAATTTTTTTTTGATACGGGTCAATGCCTAAAACCATTTAAAAATATTTGTAAGTATTTAAAATGCAATAATAAATATGCAGCAGAATTATTCATGTTGATCTGGTGTCGCACTCGTATGACTTTATCCTCACTCCTCATCTATAGTGCGCACCTAATGCATGTATTTTAATTTTTCAGTTATGCTACCTCGCTTAACTAGTCTAGTCACTTATCGTAATCCATTACACTAAATCTCTAGCCCAACCGTGCTACACGAATTTCAGATACTTTGTTTGTTACTTAGCTCCCACGTGAGCCGTGTTATAGTAATCCCCCATTTGACTCGCACCATTATATAGCCAACATAACTGTACACTAGTTATTACTTAACGTTCATGCACTCATTAAATTCACATATACATATAACACTCATTTATACGTATATACCTAGCATCCATGATCTATCCTCTCGGATGCATTTAATTTAATCTTCACACATTCATTGATTATACATATACACATAACACTATTTTATACATATATACATAACATCCCCGAGCTGTCATCCCGGGTGCATTCCCTAGTATGCTATTAGACTCCAGGTACGTCACGTACCACTACTGGGCCATCGGGTCGGAATCTCACCACCGATCCCAAATCGTAAACGCATGAACTATAGGCAGTCATAGACATACATCTGTGGGTCATAACCATACCACATCACCCCTCCGGACTCTAAACTCATATATAGTGGTTAGGCAATAGTCCTATGACCTGAGAAAAATGACCCAACACCTGCTGATCATGCCAGGGTGAACCTCCCACTACGCACAACATTCAATGATAGCATTCCTAGAGTAAGTATGTTCATATATATATATATATATATATATATATACACACACACACAACCGGTTAATCGTGCATATATCCTTTATATATATAGCCTACAAATTTCGAGTCTACCTTAACTCCGGATTTATCAAGTATTCAATTATTATAAATTCTTAAATTTCACGTTTTTGGCCACCATGCTATTTCACTCAAGCCCGTAGCCTAATTCTTTTCGAAATTCTAACCCCATTTCATAATCATTACCCGAGTACTATTCATTATAATACACCCGAAATCTTTTATCCGGATTTAGACCCATCTAACCCAAGGTACTTTCTAATCTCTTTTGTATATTCCCAGAAGTTATAATCCATCTATCGGACTCCATAACCCATGGCGAACTCTAAACGGTCCATTAAAAACCACAACAACCAAAGGACGAATATTAGCCAGGCCGAATCGATTCGCCTGACTGACCGAACCGATTCGATTGGCGAAACGATTTGCCCCTCCCTAGCGAATCGATTTGATTTTGGGCAGTAAGCCTAAATTATTTTGACGGGATGCATCTCCTTCCCTTTAACTTTAGGTGTTCCCATATTCACCCAAACCCCTAATATGAGTTCTAAATCAATCCCCAACATATTATCACAAATTTCTATGTACGAATCAACACATAAATATCCAATTCAATGGGATTATCGATTCACATCAAGAATTACACATAGTTTCAACCACAATTCAAGATTTCATCAATTATTGCTTTGATCATCCAATATTGCATCTTTATTATTTTTTTCACATCAGACTTAACATGTAATCATATTCAAATTCTTTCTCGATATTTTCCTTTACATAAATCCCCATTTTATATGTGAATCCCACCAAAAAATTTGTGTCTCCTACACCAAATTTTTTCATGAATAATTGAAATCTACACTAGGGATTATAGAAAGTTAAATACTTTCCTTATAATGGAAGAGGTTCTGAGTGTTTCCTTTTGAGTCCTTCTATTGTTTGTGTTCTTGAGCCCAAAATGATTCATTCTCCTTACTGGATCACTTTAACCTTAATTTCTTCAATTTCTCCTCTCTTCTCTTCTCTTCTCTTCTCTTTCAAGCCTTGGTATCTTGGATGGTGGAATGGTTGAAAAATCCATCCACCTTCCCTAATCACAAGTCTAAACTCCACAAATCCCAAAAATAAGTCAGGCCCAATGTGTAAAATGACTAAAATACCCTTATACGCGTCCCATTTAGCCTAAAAAGTTCTTGAAACTCGAATACAGCCTTGATAACCTATTTCTGACTATCTTGACCCATTTCGAACCACTAGCGCACTCGAAATCACCATCCGAGTTATCTAATATTAACTTTCCATCTCATTACCAATACGACCCTATTCGCGCATCCAGAATGAGATACCGTTAAGCCCGTCAATTTTACTCACTTAAAACGTACTGAAATTTAACATATTTTCATTTACTCATTGATGATACCAGAAATGGTATCACCAAATCAATGTAAATAAGAAAGCTCAATCCAGTATAACAATGGAGTGCAAACAAATATGTAAATGTAGAAGGAGGTGAGGCAAAGAGGAGATAAGACAGTATATAAGTGGTTCAGCCTATCTAGGCCTACTCCACTGTGTGTGTGTGAGAGTGGATTCCACTAACAAAGGGATCTAATGGACTTTGGATACAGATCACTCAAGCTTTCTCTCTCTATGCTGTAATTTCAGCAGGGTTTCTGTATGGTTTTGAATTCAGGTCCTCCCTAAGGAAGGAGAAGGTGAATATTTATATGGCTGGGGTGGTGCAATGTGCACCCGAGGCATGCAATAGGAATGTATAACATGGAGTGACCAATGTATTATAGCCACCTGTAATCAGTGAATGCAAATCATGATTTAGAGATATTCTTCACACATGAGGGATATGTTATTGCAACAATTTTGTCCACGTGGGTCTCGCAGCCCATGTGCACTCTTCCACGTGTGCTCCTTTCACGTGCCCTTCCAGGTGTCATGTGTTCTGCTGTGATGGATGTGTCGGCCAGACCGAGTAAGAGACCCCCAAGGTCCTGCTGGTCGCCTGCTGATGATTGCTGAATGGGGTCTTAGCTGACATGCGTCAGGCCGAGGCGAGCATATGACTAGACTAAGGAGGTCTCGGCTACTGGGAACGATACAAAGAAGTATATGGCGATGGTCCATGGTCTCGACCTGGCATATGGACTAGATCAAGATTGTTTCTTTTCGAATCTCTTGCGAGAGCTGGGCTTTGTAAGGTCGGTCGGGGCCAAGTTAGTCCATAGCAGTGATGGTGGTACACTTGGGCATATCAATCACTCCCTAGTCCTTAGCCTTCAATATGTGGAGGCTAAGGGATAAGTGTTTGAGTCCAAAAACTGATGAGATGTCTCTGCCATGTCGGATGCGAACTGCTTGACAGTTGTTAATAGATGACACTTGTCATTTAGTCATGGGCTTAGCGTACTGCTCAAGAAGTGGCGGCAACGTGTGCAATTTGGGAACTGCACCCTAATGATGGCACTTTGGGAATAGATCCCTATCATTGCTGATATTTAAAAGTGTTTTAAACTTTTCTCTTTCTTCTTCCCTTGTTCATTCGTGCTCACACTCTGTCAATCTGGATTTCTAGTTCTCTCTCTAAGTTCTTCTCCAAGCGTTTCCAGGCAAGCATTAGGGTTTCCTGTAGTTCTCTATCCATCCTGCTCCTCCAGGTACCCTTTATTTCCATCGTTTCCAAGTTTTAAGCTCTTTTTTATACTGCTGTAGGCTTTTACAATTTTTGGTGATTTTCATATTTTTTGGCTGCTTTCTCTGGCAGTTTTAGGCTAGTTTTTTTTATCACTTCATGGTGGTTTTGTTGGTTGGAGGTGGTTCTAGGGTTTTTCCCATCCTTTCCTTAGCCATTTAAGCCCTTGTGACATCGCCGGTCTAACACCGATCATCTTCTCCGACGACTGTTATTTGATGTGCTTGAGTTCTTAAAACAAAAATGTTTCATTTCCCTATTTGATCCTTTAATCAACCCGGTCAAACTTGCAAGTTATTTGCCAGTTTTTGGTCATTTTAGCTCTAAGTTGAAACTCATCCTTTGAATGTTAAGGAAACTGTACAAGCTGATAGACCAATTCCCAGACCTTAGGGAGAGGATCTTTACTGAGATCCGTTAGTACGAGGCCGAAGTAGAGGCTAGACGTTAGGCCGAAGCATTTTCTTTGCGTTCAATCTTCCCAATTCCTCTTGCTCTTATCCAACCTCCAATAGTTAATAGACGAGACGATCCTCTAACATCTCGTCCCCCTATAGTTGTGAGACAAAAGGCTCCTTCCACAAGACATCCCCTAATAATTGTCATAAGTGGAGATACCGTGAGTGCTAACTCGCCTGTGTGCAATGATGTTATTAACATCACGTCTTCGGATGGTTACAGTCCTTCATGATCCAGAGTTTCGATAAGAGTCTCGACTGAAGCCGACTCTTTTACCCATGCCATGAGAGTACCTACCTCTCGTACCTCTGAAACAGGATCCATAAACTCTGATGAGGTCGAGGTTCTTCCTGATAGCTCTCGTACGGTCGATAGTGCGAGCTCTCAGTCTGATGAGGTATACCCGCCTGCTAATGAATTAGTCCTTGAGGACCCAAGAGTCACCATTGCACCCCCCATTCAAACAGTTGTCCCCATATCGGCCATGACTGAGGGGGAATTTCAAAATAGATTTCCATGTGGGGTACGGACCGCCAATGTCATCAACTCAGGAGACGAGGCTGAGGAACCACTGAATACCAATTATGCTCATACGTTTCAGAGCTCTGATAGAGAGGGATTTGCCGCGGTGTCGCGTCATCGACGTCGATTGTTTGTTATATTCGTCTCACCAACTCAATATAAAAACCTAAACTATGACTACACTCTTTTAAGGGACTATAACGGCCAGTCCGGGTATCAAAAATCCATAGAGACAAGTTGCTAGAATTATACTGATTCAATACTTTTAAAATAAAAGTGTAAAAAGTAATTTTAACAAAAAGGAAAAGATAACTAGGCGAGTGTATTTAAACTAGATTAACAAAAGGAATAAAAACTATAGGTTGCGACAGATATCAATCACCCCGAGTTAATTGGCATAAATGGTTACATGGGTTCACAAGTTATTAAGTTTGAGTCTCATTTCGTCAATTAATTAAATCAAGAGTTGTCACACCCCTAAATTTTCATAAAAGCCTACTATGATTTTGGCGTCAACAAATACCCCAAAAATTACGCACGCAAGGTCGTAAATACGAAGCATACGCGATATACCCTGTTAAATCTCATAGGCCTAATAACTAGGACAACCCAATTAAAATAAACGAGTAAAAACCATCACCATAGCAAAGCAACCATCAACCCTAGGTGAGTTCAATCCAACACAACCTAATTTAACTTAGCCACTAAGCATAATGAAAAGCATACATTAACACAACTAATTAATTAAGCAACACTAATTAAATTAACGCTAACAATTTATCTAGGCAAGAAATAAATGGAAAGCATGAAAACTAGGGCAAAAAGAATTTAAGGAAGAAGATGAATAGAAACAAGAAACTTACATTAATGGTGGATCAAACCAAAAAGAAAATGGAGGAGATGGGGTGACATCTCCACAAAATCCCCAAATAGTTCAAACCCTAAAACTAAACTAACTAAAACAAGAGAAAGGAAAAAAGTAGATATTTATGAGATCCTTACAAAAAACCAAAGTGTTCATTTTATACTAAGTTGGAATAACAAATAAAAGAAAAAGAAATAATAAAAGAAAAAGGGGATAAGTTACAATTAATAAATAAAAGAAAAAGAAAATAATAAAGGAGAGGAAAGTAGCAGCAAACAATTCTCGGACAAAAACAGAGCACCAAACCAAGAAGAAAATGGAGGAGATGGGATGATCTCCACAAAATCCCCAAATAGTTCAAACCCTAAAACTAAACTAAGTAAAGCAAGAGAAAGGAAAAAATAGATATTTATGAGATCCTTACAAAAAAACCAAAGTGTTTCTTTTATACTAAGTTGGAATAACAAATAAAAGAAAAATAAATAATAAAAGAAAAAGAAAAATCAAATAAAAAAGGAAAGGAAAGTAGCAGCAAACAATTCTCGGACAAAAACAGAGCACCGATCGACCAGTGGCCAAATCGCGATCGACCGGCCAAAGGGGGAAAATTCTCTGTAAAGACATTACGGCAAAACAATAAAACCCGATCGAACGGTGGGGTTGGGTCTGTCGACCGGCGGCATCAGACCTGTTGCAATCTCTTCTATATGCCGAGACCCAAGCTCCAACCAATAAATAAACAAGCCGAGACCTGCCATTGATGACCTTCAATAACCGAAGCTGCAAATGGCCATTAGAGCCGAGACCCGAGCCGCGAATTCGTTGGGGGCACAGACCCACATGCGTTTTTCATAAAATTCCATGCTCCAATTTTGGACCCAAGTCCTCAATTTGAAAGAAACCAAGACCCGAGAACAAACTCTAGCATGGCCCAAAATCGCCATTTCTATTTGAGATATGCAATTGATTTTAGAAGAGAAGGACACAAGGGTCATTTAAGAAATTGTTAGTTAAATGAATTTATTATATTTCTTCCCTGATGAAAGGCCTGTAAAAACTTTGATAGGACTCTGATTCGCGCACCATTCACGGTCACGCGAATCTTGACCGGAGAGATTCAAGTTTCATGAATAATTTGAGCAAAAATCCCGAAGTGTGAATTTATGATAATGCCCTTGAACGTGCGAACTTCTATGGAACTTTATCGGAATGCCCCCAAACTTCATACTAAGTACCGTAACACTTATAAAAGCTCAATAATACCTCAAATAACAAGTTGGCATATAAAACATAGGTTGTCTGGTTAATGAGCATAATAAGAGGAATTAAAGTACCCGAGGGGCCTAAAATGCATAAGTTTCGAGGGTATAAAGTGCTGTGATTCGAGACGAATCACACCCCCTAACTTACACATTGCAAGTCCCTAGCAATGAAATTCAACGCAAGAAGAACTATAAGAAAACCACAAAATAGGAGAACTATAAAAAAGAGATAAATGCCACTTTCATGGGCGAACGATTGCATTTAGCATATGCAATAAGCCGTTAAACCCCTAGGTTACCCTAGTGGACGAGTGTCGTCTCGTGAGGGTTTTCAGGGATGAAACCCACAAACATCATACTGTTTCCTCAAAATATATACCCAATCAACATGTGAAAGCTCAACAATACAAAAAATATTTCAAACACGTTATTAGCATAGTGAACGAATTCACTCAAAAGTCGGTAGTTATTAACATTATAGAACGAATTTTGTAGAATTGAAACCTTAAAATGTGGGAGGGGCGAGCAAATACAAAGTATGATTTGGAAAAAAACTTATATAAACCGGATAATAAACATTAAAGTGTGCATATATTCAATCCTCACCGGTCATTACGCTCAACAAGTGAAATAACTATGAATGAGAGGTAATACATCGGACATGCAAGCATAAAGAGTAAATGTAAATGGAAATTAGGCCGCAAACATATCACAAATGAAGAAGGCTATATAAAAATAGAAAACATGTAATCTCAATGAAAAATACCGTCATTAAAGGAGGCGAAATGCATTTTCAAAAATTATCAACACTATTAAGACTTTTATAGGGTTGTAATATAGGTTTGGGGTTAAGGGTACGAGACGAAAGGAATATGTATGGATTCAAAGTGTTCGGGATGAAAACTTGGGATAATGGAAAATGCGGGTAATTTTAAAATTTGGAATATAATTTACATAACAAGCATTAGATACAAAAACGAGGAGAGTAAATAAAGATTATTGAACCACTATATACGACATATACATCTTTCTATTTTTTTTTTTTTTTAACTTGTTCTTTTGTTTTTGTTTTAGTTTTTCACTTTTTCTTTACTTTTTCACTACTTTCTTTTCTTTACTTATCTCAGTCTCACACGATTAATTGCAACCACATAACAATAACATCATTCAATCCTAAGTATCATTCCAAACAAAGGTACGAAAGGTTATATATATGGCTTATAACTCCAATTTGGAGTTGGTTATGGGAATAAGGAGTCAAAAGGGGGAGGCAAAGAAGTCGTAGAAATGTTGAAGAGGATACAACCCGCTCTTAGACTTAAGACGATGCAAGTCGCTTGCTCGATCTAGCAATCTTGGATAATTCTTTTGATAAACTGCTACTAAACTAAAAAAGAAAGAAGGGAAAGTACTAGGAGTTGTCGCCTACATAACAACTTGCTTGCTTACCAAGCCATCCTAGCAAGCTCACACATAGAAGTGAATAAAATAGCTGACTGACTTTCGCACAAGAAGGAGTGACAGAACGATGGTGTTTTGCAACTTTTCAATCAAATTCAATCAAAAGACAAGGGAAGATGAAACTTTTTCCTCCTTTTTACCTTTAAATATTCACTGCCAGTGAGATACTGGAGAAAGTTGGGGATGACGCCAAGTCCGTCTGGTAAAGATATTCTATGTTAAGTTCAAAGTGGATCTTTTTTCTTTATGGTCAGATTTGGAAGTGCTTCTCCCCTGTGACTAGATCGTCCTGTTAGTTCAGAAAGCTAGTATTCTTATTTAAAAGAATTCCTAAGCTAATAACAACGGATTCTCAGTATCCACCGTTTTCTATTCCGATCAGCGAATTTGTCGCTAACCCCCGGATATTCAGCAAACACCAATAATCCTAGTTTCATTAGCCCAGTAGAATGACGCTTGAACCTCTCCCCGTGGGTTATGAAACGAAAGGCTGTATTAAGGCTCAAAGGGGTTGACGAGGGAAAATATATAAGGTGAGGTCAAGGTCCATATGGGTGATATAACAAATATGAACTATGATCATTTCCTAAAGTTTACGCAATTCTCGAGTCAAAACAACTTTGAAAATCAAGATCAAGTAACAAATTTCAAAGAGGAAAGAGAGAAGAGAAGTGTATAACACTCACAAATAAAGAAAAGAGAAGTGTATAACACTCACAAACAAAGAAAAGCCCAAAGTTCACTCGATGTAAGTATGGACAATGCAATAAAAGATTACCGAGTTATAAAAATCTTAAACCAAATCAATAAAGCAAGAAAAGTGCATGTGCTCATGGGATTAAACTTTAATTCATAAAGTTATTCATAATATTAATAATTGAGGACAAAAGTCTAATAACTTCTAAAATATAGAACATGCATCATTGATTTGTCTATAAGATCGGGCAATTATTGAAATTTATCAACGGAAACAAAGGCAAAATGCCCAACAAAGGAGAAAAAAGAAAGAAAATCTTTTTAAAATTTTTAATTTTTTACAAGAAAAGCATGCTTGGAAATAACATGCAATCAAATCAAAGAAACTACCAATGAATGGATAGAATATCCCACACCTCCTAACTTAAAACCTGACATTGCCCTCAATGTGAATTAAGAACCAAGTTAAAGAGAGAAAAAAAGCGATATTACCCAAAATGCAGCGATATCGTGAATGTACAAGTCCAATGATTCTACAAAACATGTTAGTACCAATTATAACAAAAACCAATAACAAAAACTTAACTAATTACACTAGACAATAAGTAAGAAAAAAGAAAATAAAATTAACTATTTAATACCTACAATTTTAACTTCTAACTAACTATACACTAGAACCTGAAATTTTTGTGAGTCCACCCAAAATACAATTTGAATTTGGAGGATCAACGGGGGACCCTCCCTTTCGTGCATACCTTCCGAAAAATAGGAATTCCATTCAAACAACGGAAGGCATGTGTAAGACGGAAGATATGAACCATCCCCAATTAAAAGTTTTGGAGGGAGGATGCGGGATTTGGATAAAACGAGTGATAAATACCCAAGGGGGAAAAATAGAATTTTCGCCCAAATATTTTGAGCTTGGAATGGGAGGTTGCGCACAAGGGGCAAATATGCCTTCATAAAAGGCAACTCGAGTGAGTAATCTTCATCGGTGAAATGGTTTAACACTTTAAAGTTTGGCACCGATTCATCGGGTACTTGTATCGGGGTGACAATATAGAGTAAAGATGGGGACGAAAGAAATTCAAACTCAATAGATGAGTCATCATCACTTGAACATTGAGTTTCTAAGGAAATAAGATCATTTTCAATGAAATATTCTTCTTTGGGGGACAAAGAAGAAATATTTTCATTGCAAATGGATACTACGTCCATTTCTTCCTCATTCTATGCTATGGGCCAAGTCAAGAATGGTTTGTTCCAAAGTAGGCAAAAAATCCTCATTTGGTTCAAAACATTCTTCGACTTCAAAGGTCTCGAAAGAAAAATCGTCGTCGAATTCAAATAATAAATCCAACTCATGCTCCCAACAATGATTTTCTTCCTGATAACAAATTTTAATTTTCTCATTTTCAAGCATGCGCAAGCCCTCATAAAAAATCATAGGCTGAGGCGCGGATTCTTGAAAATGCGAAACTTGAAAGTCATCATCGGAACTACTATCAAAATCATTAACATAAGAATTTTGAAAGCTAATTCATTTAGTTTCAACATTCTTATTATAAGTATTTTGTGGCCCAACATCAGAATGATCATTCCCAAAATTTCCATAACTCATAATTTGACTTTCGTTATACTCGTCCAAAGACATTTTAGAATTTGCAATTGTTTGGGCTTGTAAGTATTGACCAAAATTCATAGGGGTAGGTGGATTTTTGAGAATTATCACTACGATTACCGAAAGAATTAGAATAAGACATGCTTACCCCAAAAATGGCTCAAGATAGCAAATTCCACAAAGAGATGCGAAATCGAAAAATTCAAGCGGTTCTTGGAGCTCAAATGTAGAAGTCCTATAAAAATTATTAGAAAAATATACAAATAGAAAGATTATACTACGGAATACTAAATCAAATAAATTCTAAAACAATAAGTCCATGACAATGATGCCATTTGATAGAGAGGGATTTGCCGCGGTGTCGCGTCACCGACGCCGGTCATTTATTATATTCGGCTCACTAAATTAATACAAAAACCTAAACTCTGACTACACCCTTTAAGGGACTATAGCGGCCAGTCCGGGTATCGAAAATCCACAGAGACAAGTTGCTAGAATTATATTGATTCAATATTTCTAAAATAAAAGTGTAAAAGGTAATTTTAACAATAAGAAAAAGATAACTAGGCGTGTGTGTTTAAACTAGATTAACAAAAGGAATAAAAACTATAGGTTGCGACAGATATCCCTCACCCTGAGTTAATTGGCATAAATGGTTACATGGGTTCACAAGTTATTAAAATTGTGTCTCATTTCGTCAATTAATTAAATCAAGAGTTGTCACACCCCTAAATTTTCATAAAACCCTACTATGATTTTGGCGTCAACAAATACCCCAAGAATTACGCATGCAAGGTCGTAAATAGGAAGCATACGTGATATACCCCATTAAATATCCGAGGCGTAATAACTAAGACAACCCAATTGAAATAAACGAGTAAAAACCATCACCAAAGCAAAGCAACCATAAACCCTGGGTGAGTTCAATCCAACACAACCTAATTTAACTTAGCCACTAAGCATAATGAAAAGCATAAATTAACACAACTAATTAATTAAGCAACACTAATTAAATTAATACTAACAATTTATCTAGGTAAGAAATAAATGGAAAGCATAAAAAACTAGGGCACAAAGCATTTAAGGAAGAAGATGAATAGTAACAAGAAACTTACATTAATGGTGGAACAAACTAAGAAGAAAATGGAGGAGATGGGGTGATCTCCACAAAATCCCCAAATAGTTCAAACCCTAAAACTAAACTAACTAAAACAAGAGAAAGGAAAAAATAGATATGTTGCCCAGATTATACTCAAGAGGGGGGGGGGGGGGGGGGGGGGGTGAATTGAGTTTTTACAAACTTTAAGTCAAATTAAAATTTTAGAAGAATATTTAATTTATAAAACTTTGACAATTTTCAGATTAATTAAACTACAAAGAATAAATTCAGCAATATCAAATAAATGTAACCAACTAATTTAAACAACTAGAAATGCAGATTTTAAGACACTAGGAATATTAAATTAATTTTCGTATTTAATATTAAGTAGTATTCTGAAATTAATTATTTGAATATTTTAACCTTAAATTAATTTAGTCAAATTTCTGAATTAATTTATTTGCAAGATAGTGTGCTGAAAATATTAACTCAAGCAAGCATGTGCAAATAAATAAAAGTGCGGAAAATAAATGACATAGAAATTTAACGTGGTTCGGCCAAATCCCGGCCTACGTCCACGCGCCTAGAGCCCCTGTCTCCTTTGCGCTTCACTAAACCTGATCCACTTGCGGGTAGGATCAAACCACCGCGTACAAATGTTTGCAAGCTAACTTCGAGCTTCAAACCCCGTGGCCCACTTGCGGGTAGGAACCAATTACCGGTATAAACCGAAGCTTCAACAAAGCTTCACAACAAATCTGAATTTTTGTAGTACAAGATACAATACTGAAACTCCTTAAAATATAATTTGTAATATGAGTTTCTTCTTCTTTAATGAGACTTCAATAAATGATGTTGAAGTAGGCACAAGTCTTCTTCTTCAATGATTGAGCAGATGATAAAATTAATTGCTCTCTTGAATGTGTAGCTGAGTAGTAAAGTAAATGCTCTCAATAATTTTTCAAGTCTTGATCATATTCTCATTCAAGTGTGTTGTACTTAAATGCAGCTCTTCAAAGCTTTAAATGTGTCTTCCAAAAACTAGCTGTTAGACACATGCATTTTGAGCATTAAATGCTCCAGATTTGGCTGAGATGAGATAGCTGAAAATCATTTTCAAATATGATATGAAAATCTTCATCTCTATCTTCTCCATAAAAATATAGCTGTTGTAGCATGAAAATAGACATCTGAAAATATATGTCATTTGAAAATAGCTTGATAGATAACCCATATATTTTCTGCAACAAGATTGTTAGTCCAAGAGATAAAATACAAATCTGATGTATAAATGGTGAAGTGTTAGTCCGAAAATAAAAAGGAATAAATAATCTCATATATACCATTGTGTAAAAGACATGAGTGTTTCATATAGAAGTCTGATAATGTAAGTTATTTCAAAAGTCCAATGGTCTTAACTGACCAATGAATATCAGATATCATAAGGATAAAATCAACAAAGTACAAAGGAAATCTGGTAGAAGTATGCACAGGTATGGCTCGGAACAGATATTTAATTAATACTACACAAGAGAGTATCTCCACACCAACTGATATACATAATATATTATCATACGTACACGCATGCATTTATATATAATATATATGTGGTCGACAACTCAGTCAAGGACAACAAGCCATGGGAGGACGTCAAGTCAAGATTTTATTAAGAGAGAGAAAAGTGACTTTACAAAACCAATCTTACGGCTCAAAGAGAACACAAGGTCTGGTGGAAGCCCCACCTTGGAAATGACGCCAGCCTTTGAAAGCTAAAAAAGCTTTAAGGTCAATTCTTTGGCAGTCGACTCTCGGACGAAATGAGCTGACAAAACCTTGATCAGGTCATCTCCTAATGCTACAAGGTACGGACGAAAGCTTCATGTAGCAGGTCTACACGGACTAATGTATATAACTGACAGACTAATAGTTTCTAAGGTTTTAAAACAATAATAAACCCAAATAAACTAATAGAAGGTACAAGATAGTCATACAGTCATAAATTATTACGATGGATGTAAACAAGACTTAAATGCATAGCAATATGCATGCGCCTGCTGTCAAAGGCTTGAATCAAGTCTTTGTGTATAAAACTTCAAGAAGGTCACATCAACTAAGGACAAAAACAATGTATACTAGCAAAACAGGTATGGGTATAGCAGGTAATGCAATTCTCGGGTAAGAGGTGCAAGATGGGACAATAGGTATGGCAAGACGTCTAACAGGTATGAGCGTCAACTTTCTAGGCATACTGACAAAGTTCAATGGTCCTACATATATCTTCAAAATTGTATGTTGCAAATGTATGGTATATAATAATATAAAAGAGGTCTTCAAAATACAAGATGCGCATAAACTGAAAACGCATGGCGCAATACAGACACGTCTGCTAAGAAATTAATTTTCTAAAAAAAATTATGCTCAAAGAGAATTAAACTATCTTTAATATATTAGAAACAAAAGCCAGGATTCAAATAAATAATGTACAGCTTTCGGTTGTACAAACATGTCTAGTGAGTGATCAAATCTGAGGAATAGTAAACCGCTGTAAGATGTACACCTAGGGCCGAAATCATCTATTGTCAAATCTAATGAAGTCTAGTTTAATATAAAATCTATTAATAGAACAACTCATCATTTTTCTTATTTGACTTAGAGACCTGTTACTTTTAGAAGCTTGAATAAACAAAGCCATATATATGTATAAAGATGGTATATCAACAAGATTATATTATGAATATTGTACAATAATAAATATCTATAGAATAACCTAATAAGAATATGTTTGGAATCATCAAAATCAATATATTAAGTTAAACTAAAATGTACATTAATTAAACTAATTTAATTAATTAGGGATAAATAACATTTTCGTTAACAATCTCCCCCTTTTTGATGATGACAAACAATGATTCACATATATTCATAAAATGAATAAATTAAGCACAATGAGTGAATCATCACAATTTCTCTCCCTTTGACATTATCAAAAAGATATTTCATATAAATTCAGTGTCACGGGTAAAATGCGAAGCTCCCCCAATCAAAAATAATACAAGCATGGGATAAGACAGAAAATTGTGAGGGACATATGTGAATACCATGAATTTTCATTACGCACATATTCAACATAATCTTACATGACATATATTGAATAGATAGATAGGATTACAGCTTAAGGTTGTTAACAAGATGACACACATCTTTGGAGTTTCCCTCAATCGTAATTTTCTCAACAACAACTTTGATAGTATTTTCAGTACTGTTTTGAGAAGATGAGAATGCAACATTTTCATTAGTAGGAGTAGAAGCATGTGAGTGCATATTTGGAGGCAAAACAAATGGCCATGAAGGATGTTTCACCCAAGGTGCATGTGGTGGAGATGAGCGAATCGCATGCATTGCGACATCAAATGAAGAATATTTTTTATATTGAGACCCGCTAACTCCCTTAATTTGGGATTCACAATCTCCCCAAGAAGTATAAATTCCGGGAAATTTTCCAACCCACACAACATAAAAACTCTTTGACATCTTAAAAGGTAGATAAGAGATAAAATGTGAAGAGCACAAATGGGCTAGAATGTTGTGGTATTTAAAGCCATAAAATTTTGTCGCGTAGTTCATAAATTTGCCATTTTCGAGATATGAGCCAAAAAAAATATTCTTGGGATTGTTCCTCACCAAAAAAAAATTATTAATCATAATCAATAAAGATTTATCTCCAGATAAATTTAAATAACCATTTATCTCCCCCAAAGGGATACCAATTAAGGCAAATATGCATACCAATTGTTGATCATGTGGTTTCTCAATTCAAACATACATAACACAAATGTTACAAAAAAAAATTCATCGTGAATGTTACAAATATTCGAACAATGACATTTATCATGTAGTATGCAATAAAAGCATGAATTGATCCAATCTTATTATTCACAAAAAAATATAGATAAGAAAAATGTATGAGTTTTCTTATAAAATAATCATCAAAATCAAATGCGTGATATAACAAAGAATCATCAAAAAATAATAAATATACAAATTTACACGTGAATACTAAATAATAAATCAATCACACTCATGTGCAATAACAAATATTCTATGCATGGAAATATATCAATTATGAAATGAATCATTAATAAATGTATGATATTAAATTAAATAAAGATGTTCCTTACCACCTTACCAATACCAAAGATATATTCAAGAAACTTCTTCCAAGTGTGGCATTTTCAACATTAGGCAATGATACTTGAAATTTGTAATATGACCAAATCATATGCCTTGAAAATCCACAATCCATCTCAAAAATGCAACCTATACAACTTTGAAAATTTTCTCTTTTGGTACCCAAAATGTGTTAAGTCCATAGGGGTTAGTATACATCTTAGTTCCTTTTGGAATCCGTGCAAATTTTCTTTTTCTAAATTTATATGGACACAAATCATAAATATGTGTGTGTCTACCACAATATGTGCATAGATAGTTAGAATGACTAGATGAGGCATCAGATTTCAATAAATTGGAATAAGTCTTTTTCTCATTTCCTTCATCATATCCTATACCATTATTATTAAATCGAATCCTTTATGTCTCAACAATTTTATGAAAATATTCATTTCCTTTTGTAAAAGTATCTAATGATTTCTTTAAATATTCAATCTCCCTTTTCAACTCAATATTTTCAATTTCAAGAGGAGTTGTGACAGTAACAGATTTTTCCTTTTTCAAAGATTTAATTTCATTTTCCAAAGACTCATTTTCTAATTTCAACTCATCAAAATCATTTGACATATAATCATATTTAGTTGAAACTAATGAATGAGACTTCTTAAGTTTAATATATCTATTTTTAAGTTCTTCAAAACTTTCACATAATTCATCAAAAATATTTTGTAAAACTTCATAATCATCAACTTCATCATTATCACTATCACTAGAGTTAGGGTTAGAATGTACCCCATTTTCCATTGCCATGTAACATAGATGAGCAACTTCATTTTCATTTGAATCTTCATCGGAAGAGCTTGTGTCGGAGTCACTCTATGTTGTGGCTTTCAATGCTTTCTTTCCTTTCTTATATTTTGGACAATTAGGCTTAATGTGTTCAACTTCATCACAATGATATCATCTTGGTTCAGATTTGGATTGATGATCATCATTGAACTCTTTTGAAAAATGTTTCTTTCTCCATTCCTTGGCTTTCTTTTTAGAATTGAGATATTTTTTGAAATTTTTAGCCAATAAGGAAATATTATCATCATCATCATCTTCACTTTCTATATTTTTGCTTGAAGATTTGAGAGCAATAATTTTGTTTTCTTTTGGTTTCTCATCTTCAACAAATTCCTTAAGTTCCATTTCATGGGTGATTAAGGAACCCAATAACTCATCAAGAGAGATAGGTCTTTCTCGTATAGCTTCTTTGATTGCCAGCTTCTTTGTCATATAAGCAGATGGTAGTGACCTGAGAATCTTGCTCACTAATTCAGAGTCAGTATAAGATTTACCAAGAGATTTAAGACCATTAATAATATTAGTGAACGTAGTGAACATATCAAAAATAGATTCATCAGATATCATCTTAAATAACTCATAATTATGAACAAGCATACTAATTTTATCTTCTTTAACTTGACTAGTTCCTTCATATGTGACTTCTAGTCTATCCCAAATTTCTTTAGCAGATTCACAACAACAAATTCTGTTATACTCATTTACATCAAGTGAACAATGCAAAATATTCATAGCTTTAGCATTTATTTGAATTTTTCTAATATCAACATCATTCCATTCATTTTCTTCTTTAGGAACATTTTCATCATTAACAACTTTTATGGGGATATTAGGACCATTTATAATAACTCTCCAAACAGCATAATCATTTGATTGAATAAAGTTTTTCATTCTATTTTTCCAATAGCTATAATTATTTCCTGAAAATAAAGGAGGTCTATTTATTGATTGACCCTCACCAAGAGATGAAACATTAAAGTTTGCCATTGATCTTTAACTCTAAGATTGTTAAATCTAAAAATAAGAAGAGCACTCGCTCTGATACCAATTGTTGCCCAGATTATACTCAAGAGGGGGGGGGGTGAATTGAGTTTTTACAAACTTTAAGTCAAATTAAAATTTCAGAAGAATATTTAATTTATAAAACTTTGACAATTTTCAGATTAATTAAACTACAAAGAATAAATTCAGCAATATCAAATAAATGTAACCAACTAATTTAAACAACTAGAAATGCAGATTTTAAGACACTAGGAATATTAAATTAATTTTCATATTTAATATTAAGTAGTATTATGAAATTAATTATTTGATTATTTTAACCTTAAAATTGATTTAGTCAAATTTATGAATTAATTTATTTGTAAGATAGTGTGCTGAAAATATTAACTCAAGCAAGCATGTGCAAATAAATAAAAGTGCGAAAAATAAATGACACAGAAATTTAACGTGGTTCGGCCAAATCCCGGCCTACGTCCACGCGCCTAGAGCCCCTGTCTCCTTTGCGCTTCACTAAACCAGATCCACTTACGGGTAGGATCAAACCACCGCGTACAAATGTTTGCAAGCTAACTTCGAGCTTCAAACCCCGTGGCCCACTTGCGGGTAGGAACCAATTACCGGTATAAACCGAAGCTTCAACAAAGCTTCACAACAGATCTGAATTTTTGTAGTACAAGATACAATACTGAAACTCCTTAAAATACAATTTGTAATCTGAGTTTCTCCTTCTTTAATGAGACTTCAATAAATGATGTTAAAGTAGGCACAAGTCTTCTTCTTCAATGATTGAGCATATGATAAAATTAATTGCTCTCTTGAATGTGTAGCTGAGTAGTAAAGTAAATGCTCTCAATAATTTTTCAAGTCTTGATCATATTCTCATTCAAGTGTGTTGTGTTTAAATGCAGCTCTTCAAAGCTTTAAATGTGTCTTCCAAAAACTAGCTGTTAGACACATGCATTTTGAGCATTAAATGCTCCAGATTTGGCTGAGATGAGATAACTGAAAATCATTTTCAAATCTGATATGCAAATCTTCATCTTTATCTTCTCCATAAAAATATAGCTGTTGTAGCATGGAAATAGACATCTGAAAATATATGTCATTTGAAAATAGCTTGATAGATAACCCATATATTTTCTGCAACAAGATTGTTAGTCCAAGAGATAAAATACAAATCTGATGTATAAATGGTGAAGTGTTAGTCCAAAAATAAAAAGGAATAAATAATCTCATATATACCATTGTGTAAAAGACATGAGTGTTTCATATAGAAGTCTGATAATGTAAGTTATTTCAAAAGTCCAATGGTCTTAACTGACCAATGAATATCAGATATCATAAGGATAAAATTAACAAAGTACAAAGGAAATCTGGTAGAAGTATGCACAGGTATTGCTCGGAACAGATATTTAATTAATACTACACAAGAGAGTATCTCCACACCAACTGACATACATAATATATTATCATACGTACATGCATGCATTTATATATAATATATATGTGGTCGACAACTCAGTCAAGGACAACAAGCCATGGGAGGACGTCAAGTCAAGATTTTATTAAGAGAGAGAAAAGTGACTTTACAAAACCAATCTTACGGCTCAAAGAGAACACAAGGTCTGGTGGAAGCCCCACCTTGGAAATGACGCCAGCCTTTGAAAGCTAAAAAAGCTTTAAGGTCAATTCTTTGGCAGTCGACTCTCGGACGAAATGAGCTGACAAAACCTTGATCAGGTCATCTCCTAATGCTACAAGGTACGGACGAAAGCTTCATGTAGCAGGTCTACACGGACTAATGTATATAACTGATAGACTAATAGTTTCTAAGGTTTTAAAACAATAATAAACCTAAATAAACTAATAGAAGGTACAAGATAGTCATACAGTCATAAATTATTACGATGGATGTAAACAAGACTTAAATGCATAGCAATATGCATGCGCCTGCTGTCAAAGGCTTGAATCAAGTCTTTGTGTATAAAACTTCAAGAAGGTCACATCAACTAAGGACGAAAACAATGTATACTAGCAAAACAGGTATGGGTATAGCAGGTAATGCAATTCTCGGGTAAGAGGTGCAAGATGGGACAATAGGTATGGCAAGACGTCTAACAGGTATGAGCGTCAACTTTCTAGGCAGACTGACAAAGTTCAATGGTCCTACATATATCTTCAAAATTGTATGTTGCAAATGTATGGTATATAATAATATAAAAGAGGTCTTCAAAATACAAGATGCGCATAAACTGAAAACGCATGGCGCAATGCAGACACGTCTGCTAAGAAATTAATTTTCTAAAAAAAATTATGCTCAAAGAGAATTAAACTATCTTTAATATATTAGAAACAAAAGCCAGGATTCAAATAAATAATGTACAGCTTTCGGTTGTACAAACATGTCTAGTGAGTGATCAAATCTGAGGAATAGTAAACCGCTGTAAGATGTACACCTAGGGCCGAAATCATCTATTGTCAAATCTAATGAAGTCTAGTTTAATATAAAATCTATTAATAGAACAACTCATCATTTTTCTTATGTGACTTAGAGACCTGTTACTTTTAGAAGCTTGAATAAACAAAGCCATATATATGTATAAAGATGGTATATCAACAAGATTATATTATGAATATTGTACAATAATAAATATCTATAGAATAACCTAATAAGAATATGTTTGGAATCATCAAAATCAATATATTAAGTTAAACTAAAATGTACATTAATTAAACTAATTTAATTAATTATGGATAAATAATATTTTCGTTAACAAGATATTTATGAGATCCTTAAAAAAAACCCAAGTATTCCTTTTATACTAAGTTGGAATAACAAATAAAAGAAAAAGGATAAGTTATAATTAATAAATAAAAGAAAAAGAAAAAGAAAATTAAAAGGAAAGGAAAGTAGCAGCAAATAATTCTCGGATAAAAACAGAGCACCGGTCGACTGGTGGCCAAATCACGGTCGATCGGCCAAAGGTGAAAAACTCTCTGTAAAGACATCACCGTAAAACAACAAAACTCGATCGACCGGTGGGGTTGGGCCGGTTGACCGGCAGCATCAGACCTGCTGCAATCTCTTCTTTATGCCAAGACCCAAGCTCCAACCAAGATGAGACCTGCCATTTATGACCTTCCATAACCGAAGCTGCAAATGTCCATTAGAGCCAGACTTAAGCCACGAATTCGTTGGGGCAAATACCCACATGTGTTTTTCAACAAAATCCATGCTCTAATTTCAAACCCAAGTCCTCAATTTGAATGAAACCAAGTCCCGAGAACAAACCCGAGCATGGCCTAATATCGCCATTTCTATTTGAGATCTGCAATTGATTTTAGAAGAGAAGGACACAAGGGTCATTTATTAAATTGTTAGTTAAATGAATATATTATATTTCTTCCCTGATCAAAGGCCCGTAGAAACTTTGATAGGACTATGATTCGTACACCGTTCGCGGCCACGCGAAGCTTGACCCGAGAGCTTCAACTTTCGTGAATACTTTGGGCAAAAATACCAAGTGTGAATTTACGATAATGCCCATAAACGTGCGAACTTCTATAGAACTTTACCAGAATACCACCAAACTTCATAATATGCACCGTAACACCTATAAAAGCTTAATAATAGCTCAAATAACATGTTAGCATATAAAACGGAGGTTTTCTGGCCAATGAGCATAATAATAGGAATTAAAGTACCCGAGGGGTCTAAATACATAAGTTTCGAGGGTATAAAGTGCTATGATTCGGGACGAATCAAGCTCCATTAATGCTATTGACCTCTTATACTGGCGGCATCTATAAGGAATTTACTTTGATGTCACTATGAGAGCTCCTGATGAGTTCGAGAGAGCTTTTAGCGGCCCACCAGACAAGGTTGTAGTATACGAGCAGATGTTCAAACTTGCCTTTCGTCTTCTTGTACATCCTGTTGTGTGTGCCATCCTTGGTAATCTAGACTTATCCCCTGCCCAACTTTCTTTGAATTCCTGGAGAATCTTACTCGACTTTATCTTTATTTATAAGTTTTGCCATGGCACCGAGCTTCCAGTTAGCATGTTTAAGGCATGCTACAACGTTTCTTATATGAGGGTTTAGCCTGGATACTACCACTTTATGTCCAGGAAGCCGACCAAAAAAGTTATATTCGTCAACCATACATCCAACCACGATTGGAAGACAAGATATTTCTTCGTATCTAGTGCATGGGAGTTTCCTAAAAATCACGTATGTTCTTCCTCCAAGCCGAAGGTCCCCTAGAAATGGGTTAAAGTGTCCATGGCTGCAAAGCTTGACCCAGACTTGAGTCTCGATGACCAAGAGAAGATCAAGACGATTAGAGTCCAAGGTCAGGGGGTGGCCTTTTTAATATGAGGACCTCATGACCCCATACATCTTGGCTGAGACGGGACTGGATATTGGTCCTCTTACTGAAATTTGTAAGTTTGTTTTTTATTTTTGATTGTAACCTCGTCTTCAATTGTAGTGTCGACTTTGACATTTCTGATGTTTAACTTTGAATTTTTAACAAATCGTCCAACCGGTGTCCCTAAAGCTCTTCAAAAGATGGAGGCTCCTAATCTTAAATATGGTTAGCAAGTTTGGAAAGAAACAAGTAACGCCCAGTGGCCAACAAAAGAAGTCAACTATTGGCGGCCCCAACCGAGCCGACGAGACCAGAAAGAGGAAGGAGCAGGTGGAGGACATTGTTACCCATCGCTAACAGAAATAGGTTCGGTAGTACAAAGGGTCAGAAAGGGTGATTCTCGTTTCGACTGACGACCGCTTGCTACTCGTCTTGCCCAATTAAAACTTAATGACGAGGGATTGATCGGGAGCACCAAGAAATTAATTGAATCTATTACCTCCCTAATATCTGATGCTGAGAAGCGCTTTTTGTTCTCTATGAACTCTTCCTTTCTGACTATATTCGACCTTCATAGGGTTGTCCATGTATTTGCTCAAGCTATAATATTTTTTAGTTTTCCAAGTGTTATCTCATGCGAAATTAATTCTTCATTACTTTTACAATCTCTGCTTTCCTTCTACCGCCTAGGAGACTGGGTTAAGAGGAAGCTTCCCTTAATATAGAAGGGAAGAGATGCTGAGAAGACGGAGGAGGTCCTTAGGGAGGAGCTTCAGAAGGCAACATCATCTCTGCAGGAGAAGGGTCGAGAATTAGATAACGTAAAAGCCGATCATAAGAAAACTTTAAAGGGGTTGGCCGATAGTAATCTGGCTGAGATAGATGCTACAATCAAGGCTTCTATGGACGAGGCAAGGGCATAGGCCGTGGCGGAGTTTAAAGGGTCGACGAGTTTGGGGCTACGCATTTGAGTATCTTAAAAGAGGTATAAAAACTGTCGATCGATGGGCTGCCCTAAAGCATGATGCCTTAGGGATTTTGGCCCCTCAGAATTTTGAGGGTCTTGACTTCAATGATCCCCTTCTGGGGACTGCCCTGTCTGAGGTGGAGAATCTGACCGAGACTCTTGAGGCCAATCCTGAGGAGCATACTGAAAATATTAATGATGCGACTGAAGGTGGTGCCGACGGTGATGGGGAGGACACTCAAGTCCCATCACATAATGTCGTCGCTTCTTCCTTCGAGGTTCCCATTGAAGATACCCAAGTTGACTCTTATTCTGGGCGGATGTGTGCGGCCTTATTAGCCCCTTATGATGTAACACTTGAAAACAATTGTAACATTTGGTTTTGTAATTTTGTATTCTGAGATGGTTTTGTAACACTTATGTCTGAACAATATCATAACACCTCTGAATAATAAATGATAATGCTTGTGTTGCTTAGTTATTTCGTCTCTTATTGTTATTACATATCTTCTATTTTAGCTTTGCATCATCTATTTGGAAAGTTCTACTGATGTTTAACAAGTAACCATAATTGAATGGCTCATTACTTGAGATCACTAGTTAACCATTTTCTTCTCTCACATCGTCCCGTCCTTGGACGAGATAAATATAACTAAATGAATGATTTTTGAATTTGAATTCACCAAATTATGGTGTTATATCACAAGTTCCCTCTCGTCATTTTGAGCGTGTATGGACGAGAGCTACCTCGTCCTATACTGTTATCTCAATCGAGAGTGTTTTTCACCAAATTAATGATGTTAAAATAAACCATAATGAATTGATTTTTTGAATTTGAAGTCACCAAATTATGGTGTTATATCACAATTCCCCTCTCGTCGTTTTGAGAGTGTATGGACGAGAGCTACCTCATCCTACACTGTCGTCTCGATCGAGAAAGTTTTCACCAAATTAATGAGGTTAAGATATTATTCCCCCTCGGTGTTATATAGAATCCGTGGATGGTGTTAGTCCCGTCCGGGCTGTCATGTCACCGAGAGCAAAGTAATGCTACTTCACTACATAAGTGATGTTCTATAGCATACGATGACCTCAAACATACAATCTGAACTACTCATACAACAAGAATAGGAGAGAACACTTACAATTTTCATTCATGAATTTTTTTTCTCGTACAATGATACAAGAAACTTATACGAAGTCCTACTGATAATACTTATTTAGATGATCGACATTCTAAGGATTAGGGAAGGGCACTCCCTCTAAATTCTCGAGCCGATATATTCCCGAAACTACCTCTTATGTTACCCTGTAGGGATCATGCCAATTAGGATGAAGTTTATTCGAATTATGCCAAGTTTTCTTCAAAACCAAATCTCCTACTGCTAACGGCCTAACTTTCACTCTTTGTTGTAAAATCTGGCAGTTCTCTACTGATAGGCTGATTGCCCAATTTCTGCGTTTTCTCTCTTTTCTTCAATAAGGCCTAGATCCTACCTCCTTTCTTCAATATTTAATTCTTGTTCGTAGGTCTGAAACCTATGCCTTGGCAAACCAATTTCTGTAGGAATCACTGCCTCTGAGCCGTAGGCAAGCATATAAGGGGTTTTTCCTATCGAAGATCTCTCTATCATCACTAGGCCCACGGAACAGCGTGAACTTAATCAATACACAAACCCTTAGCATCTTTTAAGTTCTTCTTAAGCCCATCCATTATGGTTCTATTGGTTACCTCTGTTTGACCATTTTCCTGAGGTCTGCCTAGAGCTGAGAAAAATTGTTTGACGCCGACCCTCTTATAATAGGCTTCCAATGAATCATTTTTGAACTGCTTTCCATTGTCTAAGATGAGTCTATGAGGCAGAACATATTTATAAATGATGTTCCTCTAAATAAACTTGAAGGTCTTCATTTCAGTGATGGGGATCATGGCCTCTATTTCAACCCATTTTGAGAAGTAGTCAATCGCCACTATGAGGTATCTGTAGTTGCCAGTTGCCTTGGTCAAGGGTCCTACCAAATCGATTCCCCAAACAACAAACGATCATGGAGAGGCAATAGAAGATAGAGGTTGATGAGGCTGGTGAGGGATGCTAAAATATCTCTGACGTTTGTAACATTTCTTGACATAATCGACAGCATCCCTAGCCAGGGTCGGACATCGATACCCCTGGGTGGCTCTATCTTATATGGATGGAACATGAACCTTAATGTATATCTTTCAAAATGTATTCCACCTTCTATCAGATAGACACATCGAAGTAGAGGGATAATGAATCCTTTTTTGTATAAAACATCCCCAATAACTGAGGATTTAAATGCTTTGTACATGAGCTTCTTTCTTTCTAACTCTGAATCTAGAAGTTCACCATCTTTTATATATCGAATGAGAGGATCCATCCAAGATTCTCCTATCTGAAGGCTTAAGCAAAATTCAACCGTGTTGTCTTCTTCTTCAATGGTCGGTCAATGTAGAATCTCGATAAGTACCGACCTTCTTATCTCGGTTTTGGTTGCTGACGCTAGTCTAATCAAGGCATCGGCTTGGCCATTGTCCAATCGAGGGATCCTTTTAAGATTTATCTCATTGAAATTTTCTAGCATTACTTTTACCATGGATAGATACTTGGCCATCGTTTCATCCTTAGCCTCATACACTCCCAAGATTTGGTTTGCTACCAGTCTAGAATCATTGTGAACTAACAACTGACTTATATTCAGTGCTTTGGTGAGGGAGAGATCGAAAAAGGGCCTCATACTCAGATTCATTATTGGATGCCTTGAACTTGAATCTCAAAGCATACTCTATATCAGTTTTGTGTGGAGCCGACACAATTAGGCCAACTCCACTCCTTGCCTCACAGTAAGAACCATCAATAAATAGACTCCACGCCGTACCTTTTTCAAAAGTTGCCCTCTTCCAATGCTTCATTATTGAACACAAATCTTTCTTTTTCATTCTCGACCACTAATCTCCTAGCCGTACTCGTCTCGACCTCAACTGGTGGGATGAATGCTCTTCTTTATGGATCACAAGCTGGATTCACAATCTCTTATTTATGGCTCACAACCATGGTATGTGTTTGGAAGTAGGATTTATCTTCCTGGATGCATGAATGAGAGCGTAAGATAATTTCTCCATTTTTGGATATTTTTGCTCGCCCCCTTGGAGAGCCTTGCTGTTGAAATATACCGACTTTTGGACACCCTCATCACCCCTTACAATCGCTTCGCTAATGGTCGATTCTGATACGACCAAGAATAAGTACAACTTTTATCCTTAAATAGGTCTTGATAACAAGCGTGGGGATTCGAGGTAGACCTTTAAATCCTAAAAGGACTTCTCACACTCTTCGTTCCACTCTAAGGCATTCTTCAGCACCTTGAAAAAGGGCTGAAACTTGTATGTTGCCTAGGATACGAACCTATTAAGCGCCGGCATTCGTTTTCACAACCTATTCCCGAATTGGGTTTTCACGGGTTTCATACGATCGTTTTCACAAATTTAAGTCTATAAGCCGAATTAATCTACACAACCTGTTCAATTCCTCAAAATCCATTTTTCATGCGATTACCCACCCCAAAAATGAATTTTGATTTCAACCCACTATGATATGAATCAAAATACTGCAATTTAGATTGAAATTAAATTAACAACTTGCCTGATGAGATTCGTTGGGTCTGATTACGTTGTAGTAGATGATTTGATGAATAACACACCCAATCCCTCTTTGATTTGGCTCCCCAAAGCTCCTCACTTTCTTCCTCTTCTTTTATCTCAAGTTATAGGGTTTTCAATTTGAGTTATGGTTGTCTCTAATTCCATAACTCAGGTTTAAATCTCTTAAGCCCGAAATTAGGGTGATGGCCCAAGCCCAAATGATCTAAACACCCCCGTGTGGCCCCGGTTATGTCTAAAAAAGTCCCAAAACTCAATTACTACCCTCGGGTACACTATTTTGACTATCTCGACCCTTTCAAAATCAATCGCGATCTCAAAATCGCCATCCGAGTCACCCTACATTAATTTCCTATCTCGACCTCACATTGTCTACACTCGACCCCCGGTTAGATATAGTACTGCCACATCACTATCACTCGCTATGATGCAAAATAATTATTTACTATTCACATTATATTGCATAAATATTAATTATTATATCCCTCGATTAATATTTTAATAACCACATATTAATTAATTATAATAAATTACCTCACACGTGTAATTTAAATATTTATTACTAAAAAATACGAGGCGTTACATACTTCCCCCTTACAAAGTAATTTTTCCCTCAAAATTAGAATAGAACTATGGTGAATAACTCTATATACTGCTCACGCATGTCATCTTTCCGCCCCCACGTCGACTCATCAACATTATGGTGCCCTCACTGGACTCGAACCAAGGGTACAATCTTATACCGCAACTTACGCTCATTACGATCAAGTATCTCTACCGGTTGTTCCTCACACGAGATATCTGGTTATAAGTCTATCTCCTCTAATGGATCATGCTAAAAAGGCCTCTCGCTCCTCCGATACCTCTTCAGCGATGACACATGGAACACGTCGTGAATTCACTGTAAGTGCTCCAGTAGTCCCAACCTATATGCCACTGGTCCCATGCTCTCTATAATCAGAAACTGTCCCATATATCTTGGTGCTAGCTTCCCCTTCTTGTTGAACCTCATGATCCCCTTTATGGGAGACACCCACACCAAAACCTAGTCACCAACCTCTAACTCTATGTGCCTCCTATTTGCGTTGTCGTAGTTCTTCTGCCTGTCCAGAGCTATCCGAATGAGCCCTCAGATCAACTCAATCTTGGTAGTGGTGTCCCGAATCGTCTCTGGACACAATAACTTATTTTTCCCGCCTTTAACCAATAAGATGGCGAATGACAAGGACGATCGTATAGTGCCTCAAACGGAGCCATGTCGATGGTGAACTGGTAGGAGTTGTTATATGCAAACTCCATCAATGGAAGATATTCCTCCCATCCTCCCACGATGTCAAGTATGCACATCCTCAACTTATCCTCTAACTTCTGCTTAACTCTCTCTGTTTTCCCATCTGTTTGTGGGTGATACGTTGTACTCAATTGTATCTTTGTGGCCATGGCCTATTTAAAACTCTGTCAGGAATTAGGATAAAAAGATCTTGTCCCAATCGGATAATATATTAATCGAATACCTATGTAGTCCTACTATCTCAGCGATGAACCACTGGGCTCATCTCAAAATTTGTGCGAATCGATAGAAAGTGGGCCACCTTAGTCAATCAATCGACTATCACCCAAATGGAGTCGTGACCTCGTTGCGATAATGGTAATCCAGTAATGAAATCCATGAAAATTATCTCCCACTTCCACAATGGAATCTTGAATGGCGACAACATCCATGTCGACCTCTGGTGGTCTACCTTCACCAACTGGAAGGTAGAACACTTCGAGACAAACTTCGCTATGTCCCACTTAATCCCCAACAACTAATGCTGCCTGCGCATATCCTGGTACATCTTATCCCCACTAGGATGTACTATAAATCTGGACTCGTGAGACTCTGACATCATTTCATGTCTCAAATCCATATCCTCTGAGACCATGAGTCTCCCATTAAAATGCAAACCACCCTCTGAACTGATTGAGTAAGACTCTACCCCATCATCTAACAACTGGAGAATCCTTTCTTAGAAATATTGATCCCCTACATGTGCTTTCACTACCCTCATAAAAATCTCATGTGTGATAGCTGGCAACCTCATCATCGTGTTAAAGCTCTTTCCACTTCACCTTCCAAACTTCCACTATCTCCCCAACAGGTCATCGGCTCAATTCGTCTACCCCCACGTGTGCCTTCCCAGGATGATAGCGAATATCAAACTGGTAATCAAGAACTCCAATCACCTCCTCTACCTCATGTTCAGATCCTACTGCGTGAACAGAAACTGGAGTGATTTATGGTCCGTGAAAAAAGTAAATTGCTCTCCCAAACAGATGGTGCCTCTAAATCATCAAGGCAAAAACAACCGCGACTAGTCCAAGTTATGTGTGGGGTAATTCCTCTCGTGGGGCTTAAGCTTGAAAAACGCATGATCTATAGCCCTCTCCTCCTGCTGTAACACACCCCTACGTCCCTGTAAGGATGCATCAGTGTAGACACGATAGTCCACTCCTCCCCTAGGTAGTAAAAGTACAGGTGCTGAGGTCAATTTATCCTTAATCTCGTCAAAAGCTAACTGATAATGGTCGTCCCAAACAAACGACACCCCCTTGCGAGTCAGGTTCATCAACGAACCCATAATCTTGGAGAAACTCTTAATGAACTGCCAATAATATCCTACTAGCCCCAGAAAACTATGAACCTTGGTTGGTGTCTTGGGTTGTCCCCACTCCTTCATCACGGATACCTTACTCGAATCAACAAAATACCCCTATCAGACACATTGTGACCTAAAAACTTTACCTCCCGAAGCCAAAACCCACACTTCTCAAACTTCACGTACAACTGGTGATGCCAAAGTGTCTGCAAAACCATCCATAAATGCTCGACATGCTCATCCTCAGAGTGATATTAAACTAGATTATCATCGATGAACACTATCAAAAACTTGTCAAGGAACTCTCTGAAAACCCGATTCATCAGATCCATAAACACTAATGGTGCATTGGTAAGCCTAAATGGAATCACCCTAAACTCATATGACCCATATCGTGTCCAAAAACAGCCTTAGGGATGTCCTCCTCCCTAATGTGCAACTGATGATAACCAGACCTGAAATCTACCTTGGAGAAGTAAGCTGCTCCCCTCAGCTGGTCGAGCAGATTAATCGATTCGAGGCAGCGGATACTTATTTCGAATCGTAACCTTGTTTAGCTCCCTATAATTAATATATAGCCGAAGAGATCCATCCATCTTCTTGAGGAATAATACCGGTGCACCCCACGATGATGTACTCCATTTTATAAAACCCTACCCCAGGAGCTACTGAATCTGTTCCCTTAATTTCCCCGACACTAGATCAATAACAAACTTAATTTCCCCGCTAGATGATAACCTGAGTATCTCCTGGAACACATCCTCCAACTCCCTCACTATAGGAATCGAGTCTAAAGATATAACCACCTCTGGTGAGGTCTCCTCCTCAATGTAATATAAATGTGGGCTCAACCCTCCCTCAGGAAGAGACATCATCACTAAGAACATCTCATGTCTTGGGATAGAGAACACAATAGTCCTCCCGAAATAATCCACCATTGCTCGGTATCTAACTAGCTAATCCATACCCAGAATGACATCCTACCCCTCCATATCTAACACAAGAAGGTTGGACGCTAAACTCAATCTACTTATGCCAATGTTCACACCCCTATAGATTGAGTGTATGAGCGATCCACTACCCAACGGTGACTCCACACACATCATAAGACTACCATCTGTCTCTAATAGGTCTGTAGCTCGTGCAAATCTAGTCTTTATGTAAGAGTGTGATGCCCGAGTATCAAATAGAATCCTACCCTCAAGCACATGAATAGGAAACATACCCTCAACTACTGTGGTGCTGGTGGGGCCTGCTGTATGGATGCATCTCGAATATTATAGACACGTCTGTACTGTAACTACCCTTGCTGTTGTGGGGCTGGTGGAGCTGGTTTTGCCAGAGCTAACTATGCCCGTTGCCCTGGTTGGGTACCCTGCTATTGTTGTCCTCTACCTCTCTGGGGACACTCTCTCTTCGTGTGACTTGTCTGCCTGAACACAAAATAACACCCCTGGAGGTCACCCTACTTATGTCCCTGTCGAGGCTGTCCCTGTTGTTGTCCCTGATGGCCTCGACCTTGTTGGCATCCCCCATTGTTCCCTTGGCCCTAACAGCCCTGAGGAACACGCTGCTGCTGCTGAGGATCCTATTAACCTTGTCTGAAACCTCCCTCGGGTCGATAACCCCCAGATCTAAATCTCTCCCCCTATCGAAAATCTTGCCCTTACTGTCTGCCTAACTCCTGTTGCTGTGGTGCCCCACTAGCACCGCTTCCCCTTTATTTGCTCGGTTGGCTGGGCTCACCTCCTCTCTTGCTCCTTTTCACATGGAAGCGATAGTCCTGGCAGTGTAACAGTGTGGCATTGACGACGTTTATATAACTCATCAATGCGACATTATAAATAAAATGTTGCCTAATCCTCTAGGCTAATCCATCCATTAACTTTACCTTCTTCCTTTACTCATTATTCACTCCGTCTGGCACAAAATTAGCCAACAAAGTGAACTCCTCCTCATACTCGACTACTGAATGGTCTCCCTGTGTCACCTCACTAAACCTCCTCCGCATCTCTGTCTCAACTGCTGGCAAAAAGTATTTGAGGTCAAACCACCCCCAGAATTCTGTAATAGCATCGTGTCTCTCTCCTCCGTGATGATAACTGACTCCCACCACTGTAAGGCTGCCCCAACCAATCTGAATATGGCTAACATCTTCTTTTGCACAACGCTGCAATCGACCTTATATAGGCGGCGCTGAATATCTTTTTTCCACTGGCTTGCCATTATCGCGCCAGAACTCCCCTAAAACTCTAATGGGTGGCCCTTTAAAAAGCCTCCCTAACCCTCTGCCATTATAACGGCCCTGGGTGGGCCTAAAAACTGGCGCCACGGGATGTGGTGGCTACTGGGACTGTGGAAAATGGATAGCCATGGCAGTCATCACTGCATTAACTTCCTGTGTCACTATCACTTCCACCTCTACTATTGACACTGCCCTCTGTGGTGGATGTGGTTGCGGTGCTTGTGGCTCTTACTGAGCCTCCCTCACATCGGCACTAGCTGTTGCTCTCGCTGGTTGTCCTCTCTTGGGTGGCATCTGAAAACATATCATATTGTATGAGTTAACAGCCAATACAAAATATAATAGCAAAAGAACATAATCTCAAATATGTAATCATGAATGCAACAGTCCTAATAATAGGGCTCTAAGTCAAAGAACGCTACCCTGAAATCGTAGTAAGCCGCACATATCATATGGACTCTAGAATCTGATGTTCTGACACCCCGCCTAATTTAATCATGGGTGATCAGTCATTTATCAAATAAATAGGATTCACATATGGTTCATTCTTAGCATCACTGTCGAAAACTACTTAATTTACTAACCACCTATGTTAAATTAAGCCGGTGCCAAATTGTATCTTGTTATTAACTTAACAACATAGGTAAATAAAACTAAATTAATTTAACCAAACCATCCACACACAATAATAGTCTGAACAATCCACGACAGATATCTAAATAAATAAGACCGAATAAACCATCAGTTCACCAAACAATTAATCCAACTACAATTTGATATAAATAAAATTGAATCTCAACACAATCTGATAAATAAACTAAAATGCTGAAAAGTATAAAAGGGAAACACGCCCAGAGGAAATACTGAAATGAAACTCCTAACTAGTAATGAATAAGCTGAAGCGTCTAAATCAAATCCTGCAAGCCTCCACAATGCTGCAACCGCGCATCCCTTAAAAGAATCCTCAAGTTAGGCATCCTTGTGTCCGGACACCTAAAATTATTTTGGAAAATATTTTTGACACGGGTTAGAGTATCAAGTGATTAAAATACAATAATTAAAATATGCATGACCACTTTTCATATTTAAGTTGGTGTCGCACTCTCTTGAGATATAACTCACCCCTCAACTAATGTGCTCACCTACCGATTGCCTTCTAACTCCACTAGTTATGCTACCCCACCTAACTAGCCTTGGTACACCCTTCCTATCTTGCTACTCTAACCTGAGTACTTCTTACTTTGATTTATAAGTTATTCTACTCATTGACTTATTTAATCTATTCAACTTTAATTACCTACATAACTTTCACACTAGTTATTTATGAAATACATTTACACATTATGTATTTATCCCATAAATAATTATTTACTCGTACTATATACGTACTTGCGTACTACAACATTTACACATATGTCGCGTATAATAACCATCCTTCCGAGATATCACTCACCGGATGCTTGTCTCTAAAATTCTATCTTCCCAGGTATGGTCACTCTAACCCAGTCATCATAAATCGATTAACTCACACTGAAATAGGTAAAAAAAATGGTAAACATAGTGAAGGCGGTCATATCTCCCCGAATGTGAGATCAAATCATACCCAAAACGTCCTACCTCGAAAATAAATTACACAATAAAAATACCGGACGATATGACCTGGAGACTATACTGTCCTTGCATTCGCTAGCCAGGAAATTAACCCACATCGCGCAACCTCCTATGATAGCACTAGAGAGTTATGCATTCACAAAATATGTAACACCAATATTTATAGAGCATACAATCATATATATATATATATATATATATATATACTATCACACTATCCGTATATATATAATAATTAAATAAAATCCCACTAACCCATGCTTAACTCCCGTAGCACTAGACCATTCTCGAGTCTATTTCCTCGACTCTTAGTTTAATTAATTAATCATCAATTAATTTATTAACAAAGTGTCACTCAACTACAATGCCCGAATCCACTCACTCGTCCCGAATTTTAACACTTTAGAATTTAATACATAAAATTCCTTTAATAAGTTTCACACCCTTATTTAGCTTTTAATTCCATAATACCATTCTCCCAAGACCCTAGGTACTAAGTTCCATGAAAATTTTCACTAATTAAATCCCCTTAAAAGTCCACGAAAGAATTAAGGCCATATAAAAAAACTAGCGAAACTATCATAAACCAAGGGCCATCGATCGAGGCGGGCAACTTCTTCCCTGTTGCGATTTTTGCCATTATTATTCATCCGAGTTCCAAATATCCAACCCAGAACTTAATCCAATCATCCTCAATATCAACCCCTTTCTTAAATAGGGTTTAAACACGAATCAATCATTTAAACTTCATTGATTATCATAAAAAGTTATCAATTCCTGAATTGGATTTTCACGGTTTTCATACGATCATTTTCACGAATTCAATTCCATAATCCGAATTAACCAATATCAAGTATTGGTATTGTAATATAATTCAGATTCTAACACCAATAAATCATATATCATTATTAATTGAAATTTTAATCTACACAACCTGTTAGATTCCTCAAAACCCTTTTTTCCATGCGATTACCCACCCCAAAAATGAATTTTGATTTCCACCCACTATGGCATGAATCGAAATACTAAAATTTAGATTGAAATCAATTTAACTACTTACCTGATTAGATTCTTAGGGTCTGATTACATTGTGTAGTATATGAGTTGATGAAGAACACACCCAATCCCTTTTTGATTTGGCTCCCAAAAGCTCCTCGCTTTCTTCCTCTTCTTTTCTCTAAAGTTCTAGGGTTTTCAGTTTGAGTTATGGTTTCCTCTAATTCGATAACTTAGGTTTAAATCCATTAATCCCAAAATTAGGCCAATGGTCCAAGCCCAAATGACCCAAACACCCCCGTGTGGGCTCGGTTATGTCTAAAAGGTCCCGGGACCCAATTACTATCTCGAGTACATTATTTTGACTATCTCAGCCATTTCGAAACCAACCGCGATCTCGAAATTGCCATTTGAATCACCCTATAATAATTTCCTATCTCAACCTCATATACTCTACACTTGACTCCCATTGAGATATAGTACCATCACGTCACTGTCACTCGCTATTAAACAAAATAATTATTTACTATTCACTTAGTAATTATATTGCATAAATATTAATCATTATATCTTATGATTAATATTTAAAAACCACATAATAATTAATTATAATAAACTACGTCGCATGTGTAATTTAAATATTAACTAATTAATTAAATGTTTATTACTCAGAAATAAGGGGTCTTACACCTATGACCTAGGAAAAGCGACCCAACACCTGTTGGTCATGCTAGAGTGGACCACCACTATGTGCAACCTCCAACGGTATCATCTATAGTGTAGGTATGTTCACACACACACACACACACACACACATATATATATATATATATATATCAATCACACATAAATATATTTGTATATATACACATTCAGCTAATCGTGCATATATCTCTCATTGCACTAGCCCATAAATTTTGAGTCTAACCCAACTTTAGATTTATTAAGTATTCACTTACTTATTATAAATTCTTAAATTTATCATGCTATTCTTCTCAAGCACGCAGCCTAATAAATTCCGAATACCTAACATGATTTCATAATCATTACTTGAGTGCTATTCACCCTAATACACCAGAAATCTTTTCCCCGAATTTACACCCATTTAACCCAAGGTACTTTCTAATCTCTTTTGTATATTTTCAGAAGTTATACTCCATCTATTGGACTCCATAACCCAAGATGAACCCCAAACGATCCACAAAAAAATGACAACAACCAAAGGAAGGAAATCATCCAGGCCGAACCGATTCGCCTGAATGACAAAACCAATTTGAATTGTGAATTGATTCTCCCTTCCCTAATGAATCGATTCGATTCTGGCACTAAGCCTAAATTATTTTGACGAGACTCATCTCCTTCCCTTTTACCTTAAGTGTTCCCAACTTCACCCAAACCCCTAATATGAGTTCAAAATCAATCCCAAACATATTATCATAGATTTCTATGTTCGAATCAACAAGAAACACCTAATTCAATGAGATTATCGATTCACATCAAGAATTGCACATAGTTTAAACCATAATTCAAGATTTCATCAATTATTGTTTTGATCATCCAAGATTGTATCTTTATAATTTCTTTCACATAAGATTTAACATGTAATCATATTCAAATTCTTTCTCGATAAATTCCTTTATAAAAATCCCCATTTTACATGTTAATCCCACCCCCAAATTTATGTCTTATTACACTAAATTTTTACGTGAATAATTGAAATCTACAGTAAGGATATAGCAAGTTAAATACATGCCTTATGATTGAAGAGATTTTGAGTTCTTCCCTTTGACTCCTTCTTTTGATGGTGTTCTTGAGCCCGAATTGAAAGGGGCGATGGTCCCCGAAATATCCCAAATTTTAAATTCTAAACAAATTTTTAGTGTCTTTTAAATTAAAGTGAAATTAAATTAAACTAATAAATAAATTTCTACTTAAATAAAATTAATTCAGTTCAAGTTCTAAATTATGCCAAACACACTAAAGTACACATTTTACCAATTTAAATATTGCAACTTGAATTTAATTAAATTGAAATTATTCAAACATAATTAGTACTAAAATTACACTAAAGTTGTGATTAAACCAATTTTTATCTTTTTAGTCCTACACATGCATCTAAGCGATATTGCAAGATAAAAACAAATCACAACACACAATGCCACGATGTACAAGGATAACCCACAACGGCAAAAATCTCGGACGACCCAGCCTCAAATCCGCAAGGTATGGTTTTACATAAACAAGACAAAAGACTTACTTCCTCGACATGACTCCCTCTCAAGCCTTGACGCTTCTTCTTGCTTTTAGCTTCGCTTAGTTGATAACTCCGAAATCCACTGCAGTCTCAGAATTCACCGATGGAGCGAATCAACCGTCAAAACATACGAAGGCCTTTCTAACGTGTGCACACCACGAATCTTCAACAAAACGGACTCCTCCATAGGAAACTTCTGTTTTTGGAATGAGAAAAATACCCGGTGCCAACAATGGTGATCTCAAAGCAAATATATATTTAGAACTTGGATCAAAACAAACATATGGGTGTAAACTTTGTGTTTTAGTAGAAATTAAACCATGAAAATACTAACACAAAAATGGGACTTTTGGATGAAATGTTTTTTCTTCCAAAGTGGTAGAAATGTCCTCAAATGTCTTGTAAAAAATTATGTTCCCGCATATGTTAAAGCTGGTGAAAAGTTAGTGAGGAAGTGGGAAGTTAAATTTAAAAACTGGCGAAACTGGCAAAAATCACCCAGGTCGTTCGAACGACTTTTGACGTCGTTCGAACTACTTGGTTCGAACGAGACACTAATGAAAAAACAGAGTTAAAAGGCAAAATCTCGTTAGATATCTCGTTCGAACAATGTCATTTTAACGACTTATCTAATGAGAAAATAGAAAACAATAATCAATTTTCGGTCGATATCTCGTTCGATGTTGGTTCAAACAACCTGGGAATCTTGTTCGAACATGATCCCAGATTCGTTCGAACGATATTTCAAAATATTCGAAAATCTTTTTTAAGTCCAAAAAACTTTTATGAAAAAATCTAAAATGATATTTTGAGAAAAATAAAAAGTCGTTATGACAAAAGTTTTATAAACAGACACCCATAAAAAATAACCAAGTCTCACTATTTATTAAATGCATTCATACCTTTATAGACCATGGACTTGAAATGTTGATGACACAAAAGCTCATCACATAAACCAGAAATGATTTAGTCTTCAAACTCTTATCCGCCACGTCTTCAACTCAAACGTCATAGGCTTGAAAGGATATGACAAACTACTATCCTATGACTCAATTAGTTTTGTCCAGAATTAATCCAACTCTACAAATAAACTCGATTGCAAATTTGCCCTTACAAATCTCCCCCTTTGCCTGTTCCGGTACAAAACCCAAAATAAAATTTCTATGGGTCGTCAATCTCTTCTAAAAAGAAACAAACCCTCCCAAAATAAAAAGTTCCGACGCTTGACTAGACAAATGGTATGAAATGCTTTGTCGCTTTAAAAGGTTGCAACTAAGGATGAAATCCTGCACACTTAAACACACCATCAAATGCATAGGAAAAATAACAAGATAAATGACATGATTAAATACCCCCCCTTTATCTAACATGACGTACTTAAGAAAAGTCGTGTGCCTCCCCTTAAGATAGATCTCCCCAAATTAAAAGGTTTGGATACCATTTCTCCCTTTTTTTGTTCAGGAATAGACAAAGATTAAAATGCATTAAATAACCTATTTCTCCCCAATTAAATCAAATACCCCCTAAATGAAACAAGGGATATGAATAATGTAAAAATAAGTATATTATGCAATGGTGAATAAAGTGAGAAGAATAATATAACACATGACACGAGAAGCAAGCAACTAATCCAGTACAAAGATTATAAATATCAACTATGATGTGATAGAAAAACGATATCAAATAGAATAATGTAATATAAGCGAGAGATATCAATCTCAACGAGAAGAATATCTATTTCAACATGAATCATACATGGACTAGGTAGCAAGACAAAGACTATAAAAATAAAATAAATACCGTATATATATATATATATATATATATATATATATATATATATATATATATATATATATATATACACACGCACATATACATAGGTATAAACACCACTCATGACACAAAATACATTAAACTTTCCACACTCATATGAAAAAAATGTGTCCAAATATCATGTGGTAAATGGAAGTGGAGGGGTGTGAACTAACAACAAAAGAATTAAGGCCCAATCACTTAAATATGTTCACAGAGTTCTTATTTGATTGCAAAACTTTATCAAACTTAAATGTAGCCACATGTGATAATGTAAAGTGAACTTAAGGAATAAACAAGCACAATACGTACAAGCCTAGAATTTTGAGAATTCTACAAACCAATAGATTTATGACAAAAATAGCATAACTAGGATACATTATCATTGTGCAAACCCGTTGATATATCCATCCACACGACCTCGAATATAATAATATTTCTTTTCTTTTCTATTTTAATGTTCATATCAAACACAACTAATTTGGCTTTGGCTAATTTTAACAATGCCATATTTTTTAGGCCATAATTCAATAGTGGCTATTCACGCAAAGTAATTTTGTATTTCGCAGCCTAATTCCGATAAACAACTACACCGGATAAATATTTTTCTATTTTTTTAAAAATTCGGGCAACGGTTCTTACATGCATAAATCCTCCATAGTCATAGCAACATGTAGATGACTAAATTAATCGGAGAATATCTCACTTAACTCAAATATACATGTGAAGTTAAAGATCAAATGAGCTCGTGCATGTGTGAATCGAGGCATATAAAAAGAGAATCCATTAAGCAAGTCAAAGTCATACAACTCCATGCAAGCATGATAAAAAAACACTTTAAGGATTAAAAATATTAACCAAAAGTTCTAGCCACATGGAAGAGGGGATGATATTGGATTCAAACACAAGTACATGCCACGTAGAATGTGTAAAACTAAAATACACAAAAATAAAAATATTTGTGAGTTTTTCAAATTTTTATACAAATACAAAGACAACTCAAAAGACAAATAAAAATCTTTTTATATTTTTTCAACTATGACACAATAAATAAGAATTTAATAACAAAATATACACAAGTCATAATTGTAGCAACACATATATGATGAAGCAAAGACTAGAAAATGACAAACAAACATATAACTAGCAAGAATATATCATGAGGTACAAAAGCTAGTGTATGCAAACAAAACTAACACAATCAACCATTAGATTTAGAAAGAGAGGAATTATGTGAAAGTAAATGAGAATCATAAAGTCTATCATGTAAAGCCTCCAAATCGGATCACCTAACCCACACAAGTGAAACATGACGCTCTTGGGATTTTGTGACCTTGGCGAATCTATCCTTTGACTTTCTAGGACCATTTCTAAGATCAAAATAAAATTTGCTAAGGTTCCCTTTCTGACGACAATGTGTGCCGGCAAAAACATGACGTGAAGTGTGACCTAAGGATTGATCTTTTAAAGTGTTCCTAGAAGATTCTCTCAAAACTATGGTTTTGAATTTATTAGCGGAAGTATCTTGAGTATCGAAGCCAATACCACACTTGTCATCTTTGATTTGGACGGTCCCTAAGATTTTATCTAATTTCTCCGACCTACACTCCAAATTAAATTTGACCCTACTTGAGTCTTTTAATTTTTCTTCAAGTTCTACTATTCGAAACTCAAGTAAACACCTATTATCTTTAAACTCGATAAGCTCTTTCTTCATAGCCTCCATTAAATCTCTAAAGCTATCTCTTTCACCTTCTACGTATTCTAGCTTTTCACGAAGAGTTCTCTATCGTGCCTTAAGGTCTTCAACTAAAACACTCTCATCATTAGCCACAACACGTTCTCTCATTTTAGCTTCTAATTTCAATTTTTCCCTTTTTAATTTCAACGACTCCTCATACAACTCACAAAAGGCTGCTTGAAGTTCACTCTCCGCCTCCTCTTCTTCACTCTCACTCACTTTTTCGCTCTCTTTACAATCAAACTCTTAGAATTCACAAATAATGGCCTCAGAAGTGTCATGTAAAGGAATATCATCATGGAAAGATTCATTATCAATGCTCACATGACTTTTCAAAAAATGCGGTGAAGTTGTGCTCAATGGAGGAATTGGGTCCCTCTTTCGGTTCACTATCACTAAGGGTGATATTATATGAAATTAGTTGCTTTCCCTCCTTCCTTAGTTTAGTATGACACTTGAATGCCCTATGGCCATAGCCCTCACAACCATAACACCTATTTGACTCATCCCTGTTAAGATCCTCGTTATGATTATTAGGGAATATCTCGGCTTTACTATGCTTAGACTTCTCATACTTCTTAAAATAATTTTTAAGTTTCTCTTTATTAGTCTTGACAAATTTCCTAAACTTCCTAGCAAAGAAAGCCATATCTTTCGAGTCAATCTCAAACTCATAATCTGAAACTGGAGTTTCCTCTTTCCGGGCTTTCAAAGCTATGCCCTTATCCTTTTTCTTCTCATCTTTAGAGGGAAACATGTCAAGTTCAAAGGTTTGTAAGTCACCTACAAGCTCTTATAGTTTCATAGAGTCTAAAGTGCCTAAAGAATTTAAAACGGTCACCTTTGGAATAAACTATCGGGTAATTGTAATACCCCGTATTTTTATGACTTTTAAATTTAGGGATTTATTAAATTTAATTGAGTTAAATTAATTTAATATTAATTCAGAAAGTTGTTTTAAATATTTACTAGCGTGAAAAGAGTTAGTAATTATTGGAAATTTGTTAATTGTTAAATATTACTTAGTGAGTAAAGTAATGTGTAGAATTGATTTTTTTTTAATTGTCACGAGTGATTAAAATGGCAATTATGGAAATTTAAGTCGGGATGCACCTGTGTCGTGTCAGGACTAAATAATTATCATTATTAAAAGTGAATAAATTATAAGTCACCCGTATGGTCATTACGAGTGCGCCAAAGTGTCCGGAATGGTCGAGATAGTCAAAATAATGTACCCGGGGGTTTAGTTTGGATCTCAGGGCGTTTTTAGGTCTAATTAACATCCCGGGAGGGCGTTTTAGACATTTTGTATTTTTGGGCATGGAAACCCACGAATTTACTAAGGTTATTTCAGATGGTAGGGGTTGTCTTCTAGGGTTAGCTTAACCGAAAGCAATAGACGACCATTGGATAGGAAGATGAGAATCTTTCCAAGGAGTTCTAGGCCAAGAACTCCACCGTTCGCACCGCCGTCACCGCCAAATTGTAGATCGCGCGACGAGGATCACAACCACACCAATTTCTTCCACAAATCAGAAACAAAGATTTCCCAGGCAAGTATCTATCATGATCTATTCTTAGTTAATGCCTCAATTATGTTAGTCTAGGGTTGTTTAGAACTTATTTCATGGAACAAAGTGTTATTTGGAGACTAGAATTCACATGTCATTGAAGAAGTAATCATATTATGGACATATCATTTGCATGTAGAGGGTAAACTAGGAATTAATATGAATTTATAAGTAAGAAATCTGGAAAATAATTGGAAGAATTGAAAGAAAAAGAGAAATTAGGGTTCTTGAAGTCTAGACAAATCTTACCCTATTATATGGTTATAATTAATGAATTGAAACATATTTTATGTGGAGAATCATCTTTTTAAGTATATAGTACAGGTAATAACCTTTGTTGGGAGTTTGGGAATCAAATATGAAGTTTTGGTTGAGGTTAGAGAGGCAAACGCATAACTGGATAAATGCAGTTTTCGCCATAACTGCATGATCGATCGATCGACCCCCTTCCCTCAATCGATCGACCCCTCCTGGAAAATTGCACATTCCTCTCATAATGGTTTATTTCGATTAAAATGCATACTAACCCTTGAGTATTATTGTTAGAACATTTTGGGATATAAATAGGACCAGTAGGGTTTTAGTAAACACCAATAAGTGAGAATTTAATGTAAGATGAAATTAAGGGTTAACGGGGAGTGATTTACCCATCTGGGATTATGCGAACATTTAAATGAAAGATTGAGACTCGTAAGAGAGTTAGACCAGAAGATAAGTGAGTGTACGTCTACTGAAATTTTACTTAGGATACTTCAAGAGAGGGGAAGTGTGTATGAAGTGAAATATAAATGAGAATAGAAAAATAGCAATTTCGTTATGCGAAATAATCAAGTAAAATGCGCTAAGGACGGATGATTAAAATTTTGGGTCATCGGCGTACCTAACCTAGAAATATGAATATTTATATATATATGACTGTGTGGTTGTGCATATATTATATATCTGTGTAAAAATAGTACGCGAGCTACTTGCTATCACGTGGGTTTCCACGTCGGGACAGTCTTATCTCGATTGGACCTTTATGGGGGATAACGACTTGTACCCTAGAAGATAGTATGCTTGATTACAGGCTATCTGAGTTATAGTCAGATGGCCCTAAGAGACGTGTGGGTATGTGCAGACCTCTTAGGACTGGGAACTATGCTTCGCCTCCATTTGTTTGTATTTCGTGTTAATACAGTTTGAGAGTGATTCCGAACTAGTATTTCCCTTAGTTTGTATGATACGGGGACTTGATAGTAGAGTATGCCAGCACCTTAGATCTTATATGGGGTGCCGATAGTATATATATTATATGTGTGACTAATATATATACGTATATTTATACGGGAACTTTCTACTGTGCGTATAAGTAGATAATAAATGAATAAATTCTTCAGCTTTATCATTAAGTGTTCGGAAATTTTATAACGATAATGAGTCATTTTAAATAACATAAGAAACCTTGAAGAGAATGATTTCTAAAGTAAATATCATAACTTCGCTTCTCACATGATAACATCTTATGGAGAATAAGATAGGGAAACTGATGAGATTTACTAGTACGATAGTCGTGCACACTAGATGAGAGGTGAGAATTCTCAAGAGAGTGTCGCATACTAACATGGTTGTTGCATTAGCCGGTAAGCATTTTAAATACTTGCTAAACTTATTTTAAACTGTTTTACACTCGGTCTCTGACCCGTTTCTTGTTACCTCTTCTCTCTTGTGTATATATGTATATATTACAGGTGCCCAGCCACAGTGGCGTCATGCTTAGGTTCTTTGGACGGGACGTGTTGTAGCTTATGTGGGAGCTGCACGCCATTTACTTAGGCGCTCTCATTATTGATTCCACTCTTAGTTCCGTTTTAATTAGTTGGGCACGTGTCGCCCTTTTTCCTTATTCAGTTGGATTTATCAGAGACTATGTTCATTTATCTTTAATATTTTACTCTTTGGGATTTCAGTTTTGTGAGGATGGTTTTCCTTTATGGTTTTAAAGTTGGTATTAGTTATTTGAATGATTAAATTCATGGGTGTTTTTTCCATTATAATAATTGTGTGATTCTTAAACTGTATATTGTCAAAGGTTTTATAATTAGATTTAATGAAATGAAAATAATGTTTTGAAATGGTTTTGACACTTAGCTTAATTATTTAGGGTGTTTAAATTGAAAATTTTATTTTTGTGACAGTGATGCTAAGAATGAGCCAACCGTTCACCTTGATTATAATTTAATAAAGGACTGATCACCCGGTATTTAATTAGGTAAGGTGTCATAGGTGGTATCAGAGCATCAGGTTCTAGTGTCCTTTAGGATATGTACGGCTTATTTCGATCCCAGCTTAGCGTCTTTGATTTAGAGCCCTAATATCAGGAATGTTGTATCCATCTTTATGCGTTGGAAATTCGTGCTTCTACTATTTGCTTATGTGAATGATGAACTCATCCAGGTTATTTAAATTTTCAGATGGATCATCAAGAAGAACAAGCTAATGCCGTTGGGAGAGTCAATGAGAAAATTCATCTCACACCTCAGGTGTCGCCAGGGAGAGTATCAATCTCCGAGTTAGTAGGTATTGTGGCCCAGGCAGTGACCACTACGGTCTTACAGTATCAAGAACGCAACACACAACTTATAGGAAGCAAAAGATCTAGAGTGTATTGTCAATCTATCATGACTAGAAATAACAAATGTGCGAAGACACTAAAATCGCAACAACGAGATCCTCAAGACCGAACAAGCAGCGAAGGTAACAAATTGTACAGGGAAACTCAAAGGCGTCAGGGCCAACAAAGTCGAGATCAGAGTGAAGTCATAAAGAGATGTTTCAAATGTAGAATGGACGGTCATGAACGTTGAACTTGTCCGAATCAGACTGGAGAGGAACTTCGAGCCGACCAGCAAGAACTTTCAGGACTCTGCTATAAGTGTGAACAAGCAGGTCACAAGTGGAGGGACTGTCCTAAACCAGATGTCGTTTTTCATCAGGTTACTCAACAAGGCCAACAAGGCAAAGGAAAATGTGAAATCGAACAACTGGATCAAAACCAACAGAACCATAAAATTAAACAATTTAGAGGTAGATGCTTCAATTGCGGCAAGGTGGGTCACCGGAGGCAAGGTTGCCCAGATAAGGATAAGATACCCGAGCAGCAGGGGAAAAAATAATACGAATGTGTGTATGACGTCCATCATACTAAAATTCGGCAACCATCATCGGCCATTGATGGTATGTTCCTTCCTTCTAATATTATGGAATACATTTTATTCAATACTGGGGCGTCATACTATTTCATAGATACTCACTTTGCACGGACCTTAGGATTTTTAGACACTACTGAGAGTACGGTGTCATGCGTAAACTCATCATTGGGAAATATTCATTAATTTTCTTTATACACCGGGGTGTAGGTATATAGTTTGATAGTTTGGTTTGACCTACAATCATACTAGTTTAGTCATACGTGATCACGACGTCATTATTGGCATGGATTGGCTCGCTACGTACAGGGCCATGATAAATTGATTCGGTAGGAGAATTATCTTTGCCATTACGGGGCAGGAGATGTTTTGGTGGCGATACCTCTCCCAGAAGGGGGGGGGGGGGGGGATCTTCCACCTACTTGTATTACATAAAGGAGGATACCTCTAAGGAGATTGTGATTCTCCTGGATTCGATTCTAGTCGTTCGTGAGTTTTCAAATGTATTTCAGGAGATAAGTGGGTTATGTGTTGATGTATTTTGTGGCGAGTAAAACCACAAGAGTTAAAAAAATTCGAAGTGAGAATAAGGGACATGGCGCTTACAAGGGAAATAGTTAATATAATTTCTAATTTGGTTCAGACAGATGCGTTATGTTCGGAAGGCGATTAAGTAGCCAAGACGATTGGCAAAGTAGAAGTATGAGTTTATCCTCGGAGGATGAAGCGTGTTTTAGGTGACACGAGCAAGTCATTATATTTTATTGCTATATTCGCATCTGAGAAGAATTTAGTGCGTATATATATTGTGTTATTATTATATATAAGTTCCCTTGGTAAAGTGGGATTGTCCTTAGTGTTCTCCGCGGAGGACAAATGGGTGCACTATTAGCGATTCATATTCTTTATTGAGAATTCTCGTATTAGTGATGTGATATGCGAGTACGATATTATACTAATTACGGTTTATAAAAATGGTTAAAACAATAGTGGACAGTGATTTCAAGGCTATCGGAGTGGTTGCCTTAGGGCAGCATTTTTTGTTCTGGCAAGGCCTCACCTGCTAGAGGGCCGAACTCGTACTTATATTATCTATTATAGGGACTTCAAAGGGTATAGTAGTAGCAAAATGTTTAAATCCCGGAGTGTTTAGGGACCTTGTTGCCATGGTTCAGTGTGTACTGGGTTTACCATTGAGCGAACAGATTTAACTCAATATTATGTTTAGCGCTTAGGACTTGGTGATAGGAAGAGCACATTGATATACCTATCCTTTAGAGATGTGGGAGTTGGGAGTTACCCTAGTATGATTGGGAACGGGATTTCACAAATCCCGATTGTACGTATTGAAGGTTTAAAGAATGTGATTTCCACCAATACTGAACGATTGTACAATTGGCGAAATGTTCTTTGTTAAGTGTAATTACGGGAGGAGATGTAACTTTTTCTGTCGAGAGACGAAATAACGGGGTATATGTTATGGACGGAGGGCCTAACAGATTTCGATGACCAACAATGCTAGGTAGTAGTGTATCGGGGGGGTTCCTTGTTTGGATTTCTCTTTGCGAGACATCCCACGCACGAAACTTAGCATAAGGTTGGAACTAGGAAGATGTTTGGTCATTAGTCTATTAGTTTGGTACCTCGGTCGTAGCAGGAACAGGTAATTATATCTGTAAATTAGAAGTCGAATTATGTATTAAGGCCAGTGGAGCCGGTTGTGTGGTAAGAAAGCATTGAATATTTTGTTTTATCACCATGAGTTGAGGGGTGGAACGATGATAAGGGAATGAAATTTTGATCTCTAGGGTGATTGAGAGCCCAAGTGTTGTAACCGCATTCGGAAAATAAGGGAAATAAAGAGTTGGGATGATTTTTAGTGAGGATTATCTGGGAAAGAAATTTTGAAATACAAGAAAGAAGACTAGTATTTATTTTGATGTATAGTGCATTAGTGATTTATTTTAGTTGTTGAATCTATTCGAGAGAATTGTGGTACTTATCTGAAGAAGTGGGAGATTAGTAGTTTCTCTCTTGTTGATATGGGATTTAGATACTCTATACCTTGTTGCATTGGGGATTTGATTAGTTTTATCGATGTATAGTTCTCTGCTCGCTCTTCTCGGACGATCGGGGTGTTACAAAAATTGTGGGCATCCTGGTTAGCTGATGTTAGGATCATTCGAGTTGAAGGGTCGTGGGAATGGAAGTGTGGAATATATGTTTGTGGAACTAGCATAACGAGGTGGAAGTGATAGAGTGGATTAAGCGTCACATGAGGGACGATGATCCATACATAAGTGTGCAATTGGAATAACACACCCGAATTTGATTGGAAGGTTGTGGAAGCCATTTAAAAAGGGGAATTCCTTGAGAAGGGTAGAATTTAATTAATATGAAGAACACTCGGAGAGGAGTTGTTATTCGTCAAGTGTGAGAGCGGCTTACGCATACAAAGAGTAATGACGTTAGTATGGTATAAAAGGTCCAGAAGTGCACATTAAGTGTCACTTAATATGAGACATTTCAGGTAAAATTCGATTCTTAGCGGGACATAATGAGGGGTCTCTGCATGCACCACTCATAGATAGAGATCGGATGGAATAAGAGGATCAACCAAAAAATTTTGAGGCTATCGCCAATTGCTATAATGGAAGAGACCGGTAAGGTTGGTAAAGTTTCTTGGATGGGTTGCCATCTCTAAGACAAGATCAAGGGCTCATCCGAACAAGTGGGACAAGTCGCCCAAGAAGGAAATGATTGTTATTCCTTTGGGGTGATTAACAATATTTACTAGTGGCCCAATCTTCCTTTGAAAGGAAGGATCGCGTCGGTACGTGATCCTACACGGATTATTTTCTGAATCGGATATATTTTTAAATTCAACGTACAATATGGGATTTCAGGAAGCAGTGGGGATAACGTTTTGTTTTGAGTAGGATGAATCACCCCCACCTGGGAGTAGGCGCATGTCGATTAACGAATAGTGGAGTCGCGTGAAGGTAATTTTGGAACCTTGGTAATCATTTTGTTTCCATAACGGATACAGCCAGCAAGTGAAGTACAGTATGGTAATTTTCCCTGGAAGCACTCATACCTGGTCATCGCGAACGAGGTGTTTATTGAGGTTTTGGTGTGGAAAGACCTTAACTTTTCTCCTTCTACATGTTTAGAGGTGAGCGGACAATCAGAATTTTGGCTTGATCGAGTTAGAGTATGATGATTATACAAAAATTTCCACGACTTCTTTAGGCGAACAAGACTGTTCAGATGTTCGTATGCTCCCTCTCAGAATGGGAGTTTTGTGTTTAGATAAATCCGAGTAGTTGTCTTATAGTGAGGTACGGCCTCCCAATGATAGTGAAACAACAGGAATTAATAATGTATAGGCGTAACCCATGCGGATGTTGTCGGTTAGGAGCACCATGTGAAGTGTCTCCAATGAGAAGTGTTAAACAAGCTTGCTGTGAAACGGGGGCTATAGTGATTGAGCGCTTTACTATGTAGATAGTTTGTGTACTGATAAGGTAACCAGAATTGTTTTACCAGGTAGCCCTTATTTTCCGAATTTCGGGACGAAATTCCATTATTAGGGGGGAAGTATGTAATACCCCGTATTTTTATGGCTTTTAAATTTAGCGATTTATTAAATTTAATTGAGTTAAATTAATTTAATATTAATCCGGAAAGTTGTTTTAAATATTTACTAGCGTGAAAAGAGTTAGTAATTATTGAAAATTTGTTAATTGTCAAATATTACTTGGTGAGTAAAGTAATATGTAGAATTGATTTTTTTTAACTGTCACGAGTGATTAAAATGGCAATTATAGAAATTTAAGTCGGGACGCGCCTGTGTCGTGTCAGGACTAAATAATTATCATTATTATAAGTGAATAAATTATAAGTCACCGTATGGTCATTTTGAGTGAGCCAAAGCGTCCAGAAGGGTCGAGATAGTCAAAATAATGTACCCGGGGATTTAGTTTGGGTCTTGGGGCGTTTTTAGGTCTAATTAACATCCCGGGAGGGCATTTTAGACATTTTGTATTTTTGGGCATGGAAACCCACGAATTTTCTAAGGTTATTTCAGATGGTAGGGGTTGTATTCTAGGGTTAGCTTAACCAAAAGCAATAGACGTCCATTGGAGAGGAAGAGGAGAAGCTTTCCAAGGAGTTATAGGCCAAGAACTCCACCGTTTGCACCGCCGTCACCGCCAAATTGTAGATCGCGCGACGAGGATCACAACCACACCAATTTCTTCCACAAATCAGAAACAAAGATTTCCCAGGCAAGTATCTATCTTGCTCTATTCTTAGTTGATGCCTCAATTATGTTAGTCTAGGGTTGTTTAGAACTTGTTTCATGGAAAAAAGTGTAGTTTGAAGACTAGAATTCACATGTCATTGAAGAAGTAATCATATTCTGGACATATAATTTGCATGTAGAGGATAAACCATGAATTAGTATGAATTTAGAAGTAAGAAATCTGGAAAATAATTGGAAGAATTGAATGAAAAACAAAAATTAGGGTTCTTGAAGTCTAGACAAATCTTACCCTATTATATGCTTATAATTAATGAATTAAAACATATTTTACGTGGAGAATTATGTGTATAGGTATATAGTACTGGTAATAACCTTCGTTGGGAGTTTGGGAATCAAATTTGAAGTTTTGGTTGAGGTTGGAGAGGCAAACCTGTAACTGGATAAATGCAATTTTCGCCATAACTGCTTGATCGATCGATCGACCCAAGAGTATCGTTCGATCGATTGATCGATCGATCGACCCCCTTCCCTCGATCGATCGACCCCTCCTGGAAAATTGCACATTCCTCTTATAATGGTTTATTCTGATTAAAATGCGTAGTAACCCTTGAGTATTATTGTTATAACATTTTGGGATATAAATAGGACCAGTAGGGTTTTAGTAAACCCCAATAAGTGAGAATTTAATGTAAGATGAAATTAATGGTTAACGGGTGTAGTGGCAATTACTGTTGGTGACAATTATTGTGCAACACAAATAAATATGAGAGAAGTAATGACCAAGAAAGAATAAATAAGACGCCAATCACACAACAACGGATATATGTGGTTCAGCAAAGAGATGCCTACGTCCACGGTGGTGCAGTCAGTATTATTTCTCAATATTCTGGGGAATGAGTACAGAGAATACAACTTGTCCTTTTCCCCGGACCTAGGGTTTAATTTATATATGTGTAGGTTAGTTAATGGAGATGATGGATTCCTCCATTTTAGCCATCTTCCCTATAATTTCCCTTCATGGGATCGTGCTCCCCCATAACTTCCCTTCATGGGATCGTGGGGAAATCGGATCCATACAAAAGATGAGGGGCTTGGACTTTGGGCCGCTTGGGCTGGGCTACTCGTCCAGGCTTATAGTGCTAAATTCTGGGTACCCACAATTGCCCCTAAATTTGTTGTGCCATGCATGTGGGCCCAACAGATTTAAATGATTATTGCGTTGCAATTTCTTGGGAGCTGTAGAGTCGATTTCTGGCGGCAGCCGCTTCGCTTATTGTGTAATATGATTAGATTTTGAAGATTTGTTGGAATAAGGCACATTTCTTTTCGTCATTTCAGTTTTTTCCAGTAATCTTCTATCTTCTGAGAACTCTTGCACTTCGTACCTTCTGCTTCCGATCTCCACTCTCGTTGCTTCTTCGTCATTTGACCTGTTCTTCTCGTGCCCTTTGCATTTTCTCTTTGATTTATAGTTTTTCTTGTATTTTCCAATGGCGAAGATTGGAAATAGGTCAATCTCGGAGTTTAGAAAATTCTACAACATTCCTGGATGGGTAGAGATTGAGTGTTGTGCCTCACCTCCTAGGAACGTTAGGGATATAGAGGATGCCCACTGGATTCATGTTTTGTTGCTCTCCCAGGGGGGACTCACCTTTCCCCCTAATGATCTGTTTCTACACTTCTTTAGCTATTTTAGTATTGTACCTGCACAATGTTCGCCCAATGTATGGAAAATAGTGAACGGTGTGCATAGGATAAACCAATTGTATGGCACAAGGTTAGGGCTTGCCGAGGTCTATTTTTGTTATTCCTTTTCTCGAACTAGTTCAGGTGTCCTGTACCTCAAAGCTAGGAGCCCTGATAGGGTATTGGTAGTAAATCTACCTGATTCCCATAAAGACTACTGGCAGGAAGGTTTTCTTGTTAGGAATTGGCAGTTCTCTCCCCAATCTGAAGGGTCGAGGTCTGAGAGGTTCACTGTTCCCTTTTATGGGGAAGAATATATAGGTAGATATATGTACTGTTGCTTCAATCTCTGCTGGCTTATGATTTTTTTGACTCCCTTCTGCGTTTTCTTTTACAGCGAGGTCACGAAACTTGGAGCCTGCTCTCAGCGAGGTCCAGATTTCTGAGTTGGTTAAAGCTTGGAACATCAGAGAGCCTTTGGGTGACGACGAGCATCCCAGATCTGCCGCTTTCTTGTTAGAGTATAAGAACGTGGGCTCTAGCTTTATAACACGGCCTGTGGACGGTGTTCCAGAGTTTGCTTCCTGCGAAGAGACTACTGCCGAGCTAATCCAGTTGGACGAAGAGGAGGGGAGTTCTGAAAGTGAGCCTGCAGGTGATCTTGGTGAATGGAGCTCTGATAGTAGCAGCTCTTCTGATTCTGTGGAGGCTTCTGAGGCTCGAGGATCGTCGAGTACTTCCAGCAGTTCTGGTGAAGATATGCCTCCAAGGAAGAACCTGATCAGAGATGACGATGATGATGATGACGAGACAAAGGTCAAAGAAACTGAAGACTGCATCTGGGGTTGTGACTACAGGTTATCGGCCTTCCTCTTAGGAGCAAGAGAGGAAGAGGAAAGAGGAGGAGAGAAAAAAGGTGGAGGAGAAGAAGAGAGTAGAGGAGAGGAAGAGAAGGGAAAGAGAGAAGGAGGAGGAGAGGAGGAAAATGGAATCAAGGACCAAGGCAGGTCAAGCTTTGGTCCCAGTATCTGCCTTGCCCGAGGGTGCTTCGGTGGCCATTTCTCCTCTGCTAGCTCCTGCGCTACTTGAGAGAGCAGTTCTTCCTGCGGATCGCCAGAGGGCGCTGGGGTCCGATCAGCTGGCCCTGCAAGCTAGCCAGAGGCTGGCCTTGGTAAAATTTCCTTTCAATTCTCAATTTTTTAACAAGTCTTGATTATTTTCCCTTCCTGATCTCTTCTTTATTCTTTACAGTTTGTGACCGACTTCGCTGTGCTCTACCGTTCTCGCGACGAGCTGGTAATGAGGAACGGTGAGTTGGAGCAGCAAAAGTCTGCTCTGGAGGCCAGGGGTTCTCAGCTGGAGACTGATCTGAAAGCCGCTGATGCGGCTCGAGTTTCGTCTGATCTGGCCCTCGTCAATTCTGCCCGCGAGAGGGAGAATGCGGTTAAGGAGCTGGGCGAGCTGAGGAAGGCTTATGACCTAGTGTGCTCGAGCAAGCTGGACCTCGTAGAGAAGAACAGGGTTCTGGCCGAGCAGCTGGAGACGAAAAAATCCCAGGCAACCACCATTAAGGAGGACTCATACAACTCTGGGTGGGATGCTGCTTATGATGATGCTGAGGTTCAGATTGGCTACATCAGCCGTCTGAACTTCAAGAAGGGCTGGAACAAAGCTCTTCTGGCTGCTGGTGTGGATGCTGAGTCTTCCCTGTTTGACGAGCACGACCCGGGTCCCAAGCCAACTGTGGACGAGGAAGCTCCTGCTCCAACCATCGAGGGTACTGATCTTCCCTTGGATACAGCTACTGCTGGTGTTCGCCCTGCTTAGGCAACTGAAAGCGTTCCTGTTGAGGGGGATAGCTCTGCTGCAGCTGATAAGGGGAAGCAGCCAGACACCGCTGGGCAGCCTGAGGTTGCTAGTTAATTTGCTCTTAGGATTTTCTTTTGTACTTTTTGCTTGTAATCTCCCAAGTTTTTTCTGCTCGATGTACTTGGTCTTTATTAATGAAATGAGAAGATTCTCCTTTTGTTTACGCTGATCCCTTTCTCTCTTCTATCTTTCTTTTACCTGTAGTTGGTTGATGTGGATGACTATATTCCTGTTACCTCCCAACTGGGTAGGACTCTTGGTCCTAATGCAAGCCCTGCAGTTCGCCAGGCCTTTGCTAGACTTTGCAGGTTTGCTAAGACAAGAAACAAAAAATATAAGGATCAGTCCGAGCTAGTGGCAAAGCTGAAGGACAGGCTCCAGGAGATGGAAGAAATCGGTGCTTCAGTACAACAAGAAGTCAGTGCACTGAGAGCAAGGTTACTGGAGGCCACCGAGATTAACCAGGTCGGGGAGTTCCTGCAGCAGGAGAATGAAGACTTGAGGAGGGAGGTCCAAAGGCTTAAGGAGCATTCGCCGAGCACCGTTTCGGTAGTCCTACAAGGCTCTTCTTCGTCGCGAGCTGCTCGGCCTCCCCTCCCGCGTGCTGGTAGGAGTGCCAGGGGTAGGAACAGGGAAGTCGAGGAACAACGTGTGAGGGAGATGAAAGAGCTGCGCGGCGATGTTCGGCGAGCTTACGTAACTGCTGCTGGGCTCCAGAGGGACGTCACCCGACTACGGCATTTGTTCAAGAACGGTCCTCGGCAAGTGTGGTCCGATGGCTACGATCAAGGCTGGATGGATGATCCGACGAGACTATCAGAGTTCGAGGAGCTCTCCTTCATCAGAGGGTGGTTGAGTGCCCTCAAAGAGCTGCAGGTCCCGAGGAACTCGATGTTGTGGTATCGACACGAGATGTCCTCCTCCACTCTGATTCCCAATCCATTCAGGAGGGATGATCGATGGATCCCCATTGATGCTATTCCTCAGCAACTATTGGAATTGGACGCAAATGAGGTCGTGGAGGAGCTAGCCCCTGCTCCTGATGATGGAAGGAGAGCTAAAGTTGCTGATTATCTTGCTCGGAGGCTTCCACCTCCTTGAGATTTTGTTACTCTTTTTCTTTTTGATAATTGTAAATGCTTTGGGCGAGCTTAGTCGACTAAATATGTATTATCATTGTTTGTAAATATAAAGGATTAATGAAAAGTTCGAGTTTTGGGCAATTTTGCCTACTAAACGTGTTCATCCAACCCTTTTATATTTTTGCTTCTTCACAATCCTTTTTATTTTGTCATGTGAGTGTCCGCCCAGTCCAGTATAAGAATACCATTGTGCCCTCACTTTACCTTTTAGGTTGTGTCGTCACACTCCCTTAGGCCTAAGTAGGGCAATTGGCGAGGACACACCTGGTATTGGATGTCTTCATCCGATCAGGATTTTGTTTAACCAAAGTAGGTTTGATGCCTAAGAATACTCTGTAGGGCTTCATATATTGCCAGGGGCAATGCTAAGAGGTCTGTCGTGCTTCATGACGATGACCTGAGGAGGGGTGTTCCCCTGCTATGTCGACCATTATGCCTGTGATTTGGAAGGGATGCGCAATAAAATATGACCGTTACTAATCAGAGAGTGATTAACTGAGAGATTTTCATTAGTGAAATGAGAAATGAACTGTCCTTTCACATAACGAATACAATAAAAGATTTAATAACAGAATTCCTAAAAATAGAACTTCTTGAGATTAGCTGCATTTCATGCTCGTGGTATCTCCCTGCCCTCCATCGTTTCCAAATGATAGGCACCCTGCAGGTCGTCTCTAATTATCTTATAAGGTCCTTCCCAGTTTGGGCCCAGTTTACCGTCTGATGGCTTCACTGTGTTGCCCAGGACCTTTCTTAGAACATAGTCCCCAACTCTGAATCTCCTTGGGTTGACCCTCTTGTTGTAGTGCTTCGCGAGCTGCTGCTGATAGCTCGCAAGTTTCACTAGGGCAAGTTCCCTGCGCTCGTCGGCAAGGTCGAGTTCAGCGAGCAAAGCTTCATCGTTCTGGCCTTGTTCGACAAGGTCGAATCTCATTGTTGGCAATCCCGCCTCTAGTGGGATGATTGCCTCCATACCATATGCTAGTGAGAATGGCGTTTCTCCTGTTGCTCGCCTAGGAGTCGTTCTGTATGCCCATAGGATATGCGGTAGCTCGGTTGCCCATGCGCCTTTGGCTCGCTCTAACCATTTCTTCAATCCAGCGATCACTGTTTTGTTGGAAGCTTCAGCTTGTTCGTTGCTTTGAGGGTAAGCCACCGAGCTGAAATGGTGCCTGATCTCGTGTTCGTTGCAGAAGTCCTGAAAAGGGCCACTCTCGAACTGTGTTCCATTGTCAGTGATGATGGTCCTGGGGATTCCGAATCGAGTGATTATATTCCTCCATACGAACCTCATCATGTCAGCATCTCGGATGTTCGCCAGTGGTTCTGCCTCGATCCACTTGGTAAAGTAGTCAGTTACAACCAACAGATATTTTCGGTTGCTGGCAGCGGTGGGCAGTGGTCCCATGATGTCCATCCCCCATTGGGCGAAAGGCCAGGGGCTGGTCAGGGATTTTAATTCGCTGGCGGGCTGGTGGACCATGGGAGCGTGAAGTTGGCATTTCAGGCATTTGCGGACATATACTGCGGAGTCCTTTTGCATGTATGGCCACCTATAGCCTTCCTTCATTGCTCGGAAGGCTAGAGACCTTCCTCCAACATGACTTCCACAGATTCCTTCGTGAAGCTCGTGAAGCACTACCTTGACATCGCCTGGGTGGACGCATCTAAGGTAGGGATCGGAGAAAGATCTTTTATACAAGTCGCCTCCAGTGGATAAGTGAAAGCGAGAAGCTTTGACTCTTATCTGGTGGGCAGTTCTCTTGTCCTCTGGAAGCGTTCCGTCCTTTAAATAATCCTTCAAGGGATCTATCCAGCTGGGGGCTGATTCCAATTGGAGTATTGGTTTCGTGTTTGGCAGCTCGCAGTTGCTGTGAATGCTTGAGCCACTGAGGAAATCGATTGGGATAACCCTTTTAAGGCTAGAATCAACTGCCGAACTCAGGGCTGCTAGCGCATCAGCGTGGCTGTTTTGCCCCCTGGGAAACTGTTGGATGTTGATCTCTTCAAAGCTCGTCATTAAGTTTTTCACCAGGGAGAGGTAGGCTGCCATTCTTTCATCCTTTGCGTTATAGTCTCCACTTATCTGGTTGGAAACTAGTTGCGAATCGTCGAATACCTGCAAACGCTTTGCTCCCAGAGTTTGCGCTTTTTGGAGACCTGCTATTAGGGCTTTGTATTCTACTTTGTTGTTGGAGGCTGCAACTCCCAGCCTGATTCCTTGCTCAAGGACTGTGTTTTCTGGAGTGATGAGAACTATTCCTACCCCTGCCCCCTTTGAGTTGGAGGCTCCATCAACGAATAGTTTCCAGCTTTCCACTGTAGCTTGGTTATTTTGCTCTGTTGGCTTGGGCTGGTCGGAGGGCTCTTCGCCTGTGAATTCAGCTATGAAATCAGCGAGGATTTGACCCTTGATAGCTGTCCTTGGTTGAAATTGGATGTCAAACCGGCCGAGCTCGACTGACCATTTAGACAGCCTGCCTGATAAATCCGCCTTCCTTAGGACAACCTTTAGGGGGTGTGATGTAAGGACGATGATCGTATGAGCTTCGAAGTAATGCTTCATCTTTCTCGAGGCTATTACTAGGGCGAATGCGAGTTTTTCCAAGGGTAGGTAACGCTGCTCGGCATCCAATAAGGTTTTTTTCGCGTAATAGACGGGATGTTGGATTCCTGTAACTTCGCACATTAGCGCCGAGCTGACAGTATGACTGGGGAGAGGTAAAGGTACAAAGAGTCCATTTACTGTGGTATAACAAGTAGTGGTGGAGTGCTTAGGTAGGACTTGATCTCGTCCAATGCTCGCGAGCAATCCGGGCTCCACCCTACTGCTTTTCTGCACTTTAAGAGTTGGAAGAAAGGCTTGCATCTCTCGGAGGATTTAGAAATGAAACGATTTAGATCAGCGAGCATCCCAGTGAGCTTCTGTACATCGCGGATTATGCGAGGAGGTTGCACTCTGTTGATTGCATCAATCTGGTCCGAATTAGCCTATATGCCTCGCTTGCTGACCAAATACCCAAGAAACTTCCCTAACTGGACACCGAAGGAACATTTGCTCGCATTAAGTTTCATTCGGTACTTCCTGAGGATTTCGAAGGTGCCTGACAGGTCCGAGAGGTAATTCTCCTTCTCGTTGCTCTTGACGAGCATGTCGTCGATGTAGACCTCCATTGTGTCTCCCATCTGATTCTTGAACATTTTAGTAACTAGCCGCTGATAGGTTGCCCCTGCATTTTTGAGCCCAAAAGGCATGACCTTGTAACAATATAAACCAACCGTCGTGATAAACGCCGTTTTGTCCTGATCTGGGGCATACAAGGGAATCTGGTGATATCCTGAGTACGCGTCCAGGAAACTCATTCGTTCGTGGGCTGCAGTGGCGTCTACTAGTTGGTCTATTTTCGGAAGAGGGAAGCTATCCTTGGGGCAGGCTTTGTTGAGGTCAGTAAAGTCTATGCAAACTCTCCACTTTCCATTGCTTTTCGGAACTACCACTGGGTTGGATAACCATTTGGGGAATTGCACCTCCCGTATGGATCCTGCTTCCAGCAGTTTTTCGACTTATTTTTCTATTGCTCTGGCCTTCTCGGGAGCAGTTCACCGTGCCTCATGCGTTATTGGCTTGAATGTAGGATCGACATACAACTGGTGGCAGACCATATTGGGATCGATTCCTGGCAGCTCATAAGGTTCCCAAGCTAAAACGTCTATGTTGCTTCTGAGTAAGGTTGACAACTCCTTTTGCTCTTGGTCGGTGAGTGACGCTCCGATCAGGAAGACTCTGCTATTGTTGCCTTCCCTAGCCGCCACTTCCACCAGGTCCTCGACGACACGCTCGGAGGGGAGGAGCCTGGTCTCTTCCACTCCAGGCCTTCCATATTTTAATTGCTATTTGGAAGGAATTGCACCTTCCTCCACTTTCTCACTGGGTTGATCGGCTTTCTTATCTGGATTTGGTCGGATGGCCGCTATGAAGCACTTCCTTGCCATCGCCTGGTCGTCGTGTATCTCCATGACTCCTCGCTCGGTAACATATTTGAGCTTCTGATGGTAGGTCGAGGAGACTGCCTTCATGGCATGAAGCCATCCCCTGCCGAGGATGGCTTGATACGGTGAATCAATGTCGACCACCAAAAACTCGATCATTTTGGAAACATTTCCAGCGCGCACTGGCAGTACTATTTTGCCCAGGGGCATGGTCATTTTTCCAGCGAAGCCGACCAGAGGGACAGTAGCTCCCTTTAGGTCGTCGACGCTCAACTTCAATTTCCTGAATAGGTCGATGTACATTACTTCAGATGAGCTTCCTTGATCGACGAGCAGCTTGTCGATGTCAAAGTTAGCTATCCTGAGTGTAATGACCAAGGCATCATGATGTGGGGTTCTTACTCCCACTAGGTCTTCATCCGTGAAAATAATATGCTTGTTGTAGTTGACGTCCTCTGCTCGCCGACGTTTTTCTGACTGTGATTTTGCTGGATCAATCTGAAAAGCTTGCATTACCGCTGTCAGCTTCTTTACCTCCATTCGAGCTGAGTTCCCTTGTATTTGCTTAACGTCGGATACCCCGTGGATTACTGCGAATTCATGTCCGGCATCATCCTCCAGCACGTTGTCGGGTTTCGCCTCTCTGTGGGCAGCCACTTTCTCTACCTTCTTTTCCACAAAGTCATTCAAATGCCCAAACTGGGCCAACTCCTCGAGATGGGACTTAAAAGCCTTGCAGTGCTCGGTCTTATGCCCTCCTTCTTTGTGGAAAGCGCATCTTAATGCATTGTTTCTTTTCGTGGGGTCCCCTCCCATTTTCCGGGGCCATTTGATGAACGGCTCATCCTTGATCTTCACGAGAATTTTGTAAATTGGCTCTTTGAAGATAGTGTTGACCGCCTGGAATGATTTTGTTACGTCAGGGTTTCCTCCGTTTCGGGAGCCATTCTTGCCCCCACTCTTTCCTCCTTTCTTCTGGTTCTCAACTTTCTCACTTCCTTTGGTAGTGATCTTGGCTCGACCGTTTTCTCCTACATTAAGGCGGGTGACATCTTCCACCTTTGCGTATTTCTCAATCCGGGCCATCAGGTCGTCAATGGTCATAGCTTCCTTCTTCGTCAAGGATTGGTAAAGGAGGGAAGAGTTAGGTAACCCAATTTTGAAGGAGGCCACTGCCACCTCTTCCGCGCAGTCCTCGATCTCGTTGAATAACTCCCAGTACCCCTTTGCATAGTCTCAGAGTGTTTCTTGAGGCGTTTTCTTTATGGTTAATAGAGCATCCATCCTTTTGGGATGGGAGCTGCTGGTGATGAACCGGGCCGTAAAGAGCTCGGCCAGGGATTTGAAATTCCTGATGGATCGGTAAGGGAGTTTTTCGAACCATTTCTGGGCCACGTCATGGAGGCTCGAGGGGAAAATACGGCACATCAGTGCATCCCGGTGATTCCAGAGGGTCATGGCCTGCCGGTACTGCTTGACATGATTAATGGGATCAGTCTTCCCGTCGTAAATCTTGAACCTAGGAATGGCAAATTTCTTGGGAGCCTCTTCCTCTTCAATTTCCCTCGTGAAGGGTGATTTCATTTGGGTCTTGAGGGCTCTCCTCGCGACTTCTCAGGTCGACCTAGTGCCGCGGTGAGTTGGATGTTGGTCCATTTCTCTGCGGACCAGGTTCCGTATGTTCTCGTCGCTGCGAGCAGGACTCTGATAGCGGCGAGCTTTTCTTAGTTGTTCGCGGAGGTCGTCGTCTGAGTCGCCACCTTCGACCCCTTGATATTCCTGCCTAGGGCTCCTTCCTCGGCTGCGAGATTTGCTCGCCTGAGGGCTAGGAGTGCGATAGGGGTGTCTTCTGGTATCAGGATGTAGTCCCTTCTCCAGTCTTTCCAGTCTTCTTTTCAAGCGAGCATTCTCAGCCTCGTATCTGCGAGAAGACTCCCTCTGCTCGTGGAGCCTTGCTTCGTATGCATCAATCAATCTGGATATCTGCGTGGACCTTTCTAGTCCTTGACTTTCTTTTGAGGCTGGCCTTTCCAAGCGGGCCCCACGATTTGAACGTCGGACTTCAGACCTAATCCTGCGAGGAGCAGGTGGCTCTTGAATATCTCCTGCTTGAGGAGCGTTGCTGCTATGACCAGACATCTTAGATTCTTTTCTTGGCGTGGGCTCTTCTCAGGGAAAGATGAACGCTTCCCACAGACGGCGCCAATTGTAGTGACAATTACTGTTGGTGACAATTATTGTGCAACACAAATAAATATGAGAGAAGTAATGACCAATAAAGAACAAATAAGACGCCAATCACACAACAACGGATATACGTGGTTCAGCAAAGAGATGCCTACGTCCACGGTGGTGCAGTCAGTATTATTTCTCAATATTCTGGGGAATGAGTACAGAGAATACAACTTGTCCTTTTCCCCGGACCTAGGGTTTAATTTATATATGTGTAGGTTAGTTAATGGAGATGATGGATTCCTCCATTTTAGCCATCTTCCCTATAACTTCCCTTCATGGGATCGTGCTCCCCCATAACTTCCCTTCATGGGATCGTGGCGAAATCGGATCCATACAAAAGATGAGGGGCCTGGACTTTGGGCCGCTTGGGCTGGGCTACTCGTCCAGGCTTATAGTGCTAAATTCCGGGTACCCACAACGGGGAGTGATTTACCCATCTGGGATTATGTGAACGTTTAAATAAAAGATTGAGACTCGTAAGAGAGTTAGACCAGAAGATAAGTGAGTGTACGTCTACAGAAATTTTACTTAGGATACTTAAATAGAGGGGAAGTGTGTATGAAGTGAAATATAAATGAGAATAGAAAAATAGAAAGTTCGTTATGCGAAATAATCAAGTAAAATGCGCTAAGGACGGATGATTAAAATTTTGGGTCGTGGGCGTACCTAACCTAGAAATATGAATATTTATGTATATATGACTGTGTGGTTGTGCATATATTATATATCTGTGTAAAAATCGTACCCGAGCTACTTGCTATCACGGGGGTTTCCACGTCGGGACAGTCTTATCTCGATTGGACCTTTATAGGGGATAGCGACTTGTACCCTAGAAGATAGTATCCTTTATTACAGACTATCTGAGTTATAGTCAGATGGTCCTAAGAGACGTGTGGATATGTGCTGACCTCTTAAGAATAGGAACTATGCTTCGCCTCTATTTGTTTGTGTTTCGTGTTAATACAGTTCGAGAGTGATTCCGAACTAGTATTTCCCTTAGTTTGTATGATACGGGGACTTGATAGCAGAGTATGCCAGCACCTTAGATCTTATGTGGGGTGCCGATAGTATATATATGTGACACCCCGTCTAATTAAATACCGGGTATCTACTCCTTTATTCAAATTAATACAAAATGTCAAGTTGGTTCAGTTCATAGCATCACTGTCGAAAAACATTTTTACAATTACTAGCCACCTAATATTTAAAAAGTGAGTTGTCAGTTTTAACCAATTTAGATTAACATGCAACAAGTTTAAATTATAAAATAATGATACCACAACCACATCACAGTCAAAATATAATAATAATGGAATAAAATGAATCTGGAGGACTACCCCTCTGAATAATCCGAATACTGAATAAAACCAAATATAAAGTCTGAATCACTAATTAATTAAATCCAAAACTGAAATGAAACTGAATAAATAAGCTGTCTCTAAGAGAAAAGGGGCGACATGCCCTACAGATGAATAAATCTGGAATGAAGTCAAAGCAGAAAGTGGAGGCGTCTACTATCGAGGTCCTGTAACTTCCACAGCAGCTACAGCACGTCACTGGATTGGAACTTCTAAGCTTGGTGTCCTTGTCGCTGGGCACCTAAAAGGTTTTTACAAGAAATAGATTTGAAAGCAAACGGGTCAGAGCCCGATTGTGAAAATAATTTAAAATATAACAAGTATTTAATATCATTAAACAGTGAATATAAAATACATGATAGTGCGTGCACTCACATGAGTTCCTCACCTCTCAACTAATTGTGCACGCCTAACGTACCCGTACCCATTCTAGTTATTCCACTATCTAACTAGTCCAATCCATAACCTGACTATACTTTACAATTCAAGGTTCAATTCCCGACATCTTAATGTAGAATGAGAGTCTTACCTTTTATTACGCAGAATTAGTTATAATAATTACTAAGAATTTTCCATTTTTAACTCTACTAAAAATGTCACAATTATTCACACTTACACTTTAATAAACAGTTCATCTCAATTATCAGTATATTAATCTCATCATAAATATACAATAATGGCACCCCTAGGCTAAGCTGCGGTGCACACATACTCTGCTATCGAATCCCGGTACATCATGTACATAAGGATCACGTGTTCCGAATCTCTCAGGAAACGTTTCAATAAGCAACAAACACACATAATGGAGGCGAACATAGTTCACATACCCATGGGTCACGCACATACCTACGCTCCCATGGTCAGCTGACTTATTAACTCACCAATAAGTCATTCTCTGACCTATGTTCTTGAGGTACCAATCTAAATCCCCCCCGTAGGCACACAAAGATTAGATGGTCCTGAACGAAAGCCGACCTCCCGTGATAGCAAGTATAGTAGGTATGTTATACACATATAAGTCCATATACTAAGCATTCACACATCTTAGATATCTGATAATATTAATAGAGGTATAATTTACATTCCTATACCGTCATTAAATGTTGTACATTTACAAGTTCCCGGATAATATACACTATAGTTCGCCAACACTTCTCACGTCGCAAATTCAAGTACTTACAACCTAACCCCTAGAAGTCGCCAGGTATTTTATAAAATTCCAATTTTTAATCCTCAATGTAATCCAATCTCACAAATATACCCACTAATCAACAAGGGAAGAATAACACTCAATTAAATAAGTCTACGGAAAGTTCGAAACTAAAATTGGATCTAAAAAGACCATTCTGTAATCTCGTTAGAAGTTTCTGGGATCTCGTTTGAACGAGGTAGTTTGAACGAGTTCGTTCGAATGAAAGGATTCGAACGAACCACCAACTCGTTAGAAGGGCTGCTGGAATCTCGTTAGAAGCTCGTTCGAACGACCTGGGTTGGTCTTCTAACGAAAATTCCGAGAATGCCCAGAATTTCTCCCAACTTCATTTTTCCCAATTTTTCTTTCTCGAAATCCATCCTAAGTTCATACCAATTAAATTTCAAGGTTTTTAAACTACTCTAAGTCACCCTAGGTCACTTCTTAACATATTTTTGGGGTCAAATCTTACTAATCAACATGTAATAACCATAAATCCCCAAATCTTGCCCCAAACCTTATGAACATGAACCCAGAATTTAATTGAATACAAAGACTCCATATTAATCCGTTTTTAAATCATCAAAAGTTATATTTTGGGTATTTAATTCGTCCATAACCATTCTACATGCAATCCCTATCCAAAATTATGAGTTCTAAAACCATCCTATTTGGGTTTTCATCAAAACTTTCAAGGTATATAAAGTTTCTACACTAAACATGGAGGTAATATTCATTGAAATTAATAACATCAAATCACTTGCCTTAAGTTTGTTCTTCAAATTTGTTGTTGGTGAATATAGGCTGATTTTGTCCTCTTTCTTGTCGCAAATCCTTCCAAAATGGTGGTGATGGGTGATGGTTTTGGTTTGGAATCTCTTGTAACTTCTCTCAAAACCCCCGTAGCCTACTCTCTTGCCTTTGGCTGATAATGGCCTTACTGGCCTCTCTAATAATATATAATTAAACTCTAAAATTCGTAGGTTTTAATTCCTTAATTTTTAAAATTACCAAAATACCCTTCTGGGTTGCTGGTTTGACTTAAAAATGCCCCGGGACCCAAACTAAACCATCGGCTAGTGTTTTCTGATATTTTGACCCTTTCGGACACATTGGCGCACTCAAAATGACCATTCGGTTGATAAAAATATAATTTACTTTTTAATCTAATTAAATTCATTCCTGACGCGACTCACACGCGCGTCCCAACTTAATTTCCCAAATTGTCGTATTACTGCCTCGCGACAATTTTAATATTTTCAATACTCGTATATTACCATATATTCTCAGTAATATTTTATTTTAACATCATAATCAAATACCAATTCACATCTCGCTAGTATTTACCTCCGGATTAATTTCCAATTAATTCTCATTTAATTCAATTAATCCCTTAAATAAAAATAATTAAAATTACGGGGTATTTCAATATATTATATGTGTGATTAATATATATACGTATATTTATATGGAAACTTTCTACTGTGCTTATAAGTAGATAAGAAATGAATAAATGCTTCAGCTTTATTATTAAGTGTTCGGGAATTTTATAATGGTAATGAGTTGTTTTAAATAACGTAAGAAACCTTGAAGAGAATGATTTCCTAAAGTAAATATCATAACTTCGCTTCTCACATGATAAAACCTTATGGAGAATAAGATAGGGAAACTGATGAGATTTACTAGTACGATAGTCGTGCACACTAGATGAGAGGTGAGAATTCTCAAGAGAGTGTCGCCTACTAACATAGATGTTGCATTGGCCGGTAAGCATTTTAAATACTTGCTAAACTTATTTTAAACTGTTTTACACTCGAGCTCTGACCCGTTTCTTGTTACCTCTTCTCTCTTGTGTATATATGTATATATTATAGGTGCCCAGCCACAAGGGCGTCATGCTTAGGTTCTTTGGACGGGACGTGCTGCAGCTTATGTGGGAGCTGCAGGCCATTTGCTTAGACGTTCTCATTATTGATTCCACTCTTAGTTCCGTTTTAATTAGTTGGGCATGTGTCACCCTTTTTCCTTATTAAGTTGGATTTGTGAGAGAATATGTTCATTTATCTTTAATAGTTTACTCTTTGGGATTTCATTTTTGTGAGGATGGTTTTTCTTTATGGTTTTAAAGTTGGTATTAGTTATTTGAATGATTAAATTCATGGGTGTTTATTTCCATTATAATAATTGTGTGATTCTTAAACTGTATATTGTCAAAGGTTTTATAATTAGATTTAATGAAATGAAAATAGTGTTTTTAAATGGTTTTGACACTTAGCTTAATTATTTAGGGTGTTTAAATTGAAAAATTTATTTTTGCGACAGTGATGCTAAGAATGAACCAACCGTTCACCTTGATTATAATTTAATAAATGACTGATCACCCGGTATTTAATTAGGCGGAGTGTCACAGAAATGACCTCAAAATTTTCTTTAAGGCACGGTTGTCGGGTACCATTTCTCCCAAATTAAAACATGAATTCACAATATCTGACAATCTCGCATAAAACTTATCAAATGTCTCACTTTCAAGCATTTTAATGGTTTCAAATTGAGTTGTGAGGTTTTGGAGTTTCGAAGCTTTAACAACACTTGTTCCCTCATGGGTGAGTTGGAGTGTATCCCATGCTTCCTTAGACGTTTCACATGTTATAATCCGGCGGAACTCATCTGGTGTGATCGCACTAAAAAAAGCATTTAAACCACGAGAATTAAAATTAGCTTACGTAAGCTCAACCTCACTCCATCTTTCTACGAGTTTAGGTACACGAACCCCTCCTTCTAGGCATCTTGGTGGAGTCCACCCTTTAACTACCAATAGCCAAACCCGCTCATCTAAGGATTTAAGTGCCGACCTAATACGCACTTTCCAATATGTGTAATTGGAACCATAAAAAACAGAAACTTTTGCAAAAGGTAAAATTTCCATTTTTAAAGCAAAATTTTTGACAAAAGGATATTAACACAATAATTTAGTGTTCCTGATCTGATCTGAAAGGGGTGATGGTCCCCGAAATATCCCAAATTTTAAATTCTAAACAAATTTTTAGTTTCTTTCCAAATTAAAGTGAAATTAAATTAAACTAATAATTAAATTTCCACTTAAATAAATTAATTCAATTCAAGTTCTAAATTATGCCGAACAAACTAAAGCACACATTTTACCAATTTAAATATTACAACTTGAATTAAATTAAACTAAAGCTACCCAAAGATAATTAGCACCAAAATTACACTAAAGTTGTGATTAAATCATTTTTATATTTTTAATAATACACATGCATCTAAGTGATTTTGCAAGATAAAAAGAAATCACAACGCCATGATGTACGAGGAAAAGCCACAACCGAAAACCTCAAATCCACTGGGTATGGTTTTACATAAACATGACAAAAGACTTACTTCCTCGACTCGACTTCCTCTCAAGACTTGGCGCTTCTTCTGGCTTCTACCTCCTCCTAGTTGATACTCCGAAATCCACCGCAGCCTCAGAATCCACCGATGGGGTGAATCAACCGTCAAAACATAAGAAGGTCTTTCCAACGTATGGACACCACGAATCTTCAACAAAACGGACTCCTCCATAGAAAACTTCTCTTTTTGGAATGAGAAAAATACCTGGTGCCAACAATGGTGATCTCAATGCAAATATATATTTAGAACTTGGATCAAAACAAACATATGGGTGTAAACTTTGTGTTTTGGTAGATATTAAACCATGAAAATACCAACACAAAAATGAGAGGGGTGTCACAAAAAAATTTGCTCTCAAAGTGGTAGAAATGTCCATAAAAGTTTTATAAAAAATTGTGTTCCCGCACATATTAAAGGTGGTGAAAAGTTAGTGGGGAAGTGGGAGGTTAAATTTAAAAACTGGCAAAACTGGCCGAGGTCGTTCGAACGACTTTTGATGTCTTTCGAACGACTTGGTTCGAACGAGGCACTAACGAGAAAACAGAGTTAAAAGGCAAAATCTTATTAGATATCTCGTTCGAATGATGTGATTCTAACGACATATCTAACGAGAAAACAGAAAAGAATAATCAATTTTTGTTTGATATATCGTTCAATGTTGGTTCGAATGACCTGAGAATCTCGCTCGAACGAGATCCCAGATCCGTTCGAACGAGATTTTAGAAAATCCAAAAATCATTTTAAGTCCAAAAACCTTTATGAAAGAATTTAAAATGATTTTGTGAGAAGAATAAAAAGTCGGTATGACAAAAGTTTTATAAAATGACACCCGTAAAAAATAATAAAGTCTCTCTATATATTAAATGCATTCATATCTTTAAAAACCATGGACTTGAAATGTTGATGACATAAAAGCTTGGCACATAAAGCAACAATTATGTAGTCTTTAAACTTTTGGCTGCTACGTCTTCAACTCAAATGTCATAGGCTTGAAAGGATATGACAAACTACTATCCTATGACTCAATTAGTTTTTCCCAGAATTAAGTCAACACTACAAATAAACTCGATTGGATATTTTCCCTTACACGAATGATTCAATTTCCTTCCTGGATCACTTTCTCCATAATTTCTTCCTCTCTCTTCTCTCCTCTCCTCTGCTCTCTCGGGCCTTGGTCTCTTGGATGGTGGATTGGCTACTCACTCCATCCACCTTCCCTAATTATAACCCTAAACTCCACAAATCCCCAAATTAAGTCAGACTCAATGTATAAAATGACCCGAATACCCTTATACGGGTCCCATTTAGCCTAAAAAAGCTCATGTAACCCAAATACCACCCCAGGTACCTATTTTTTCCTATCTCGACCCATTCTGGTTCATTGGCGCACTTGAATTCACCATCCGAGTTATTTAACTTTAACTTTCCATCTCATTCCTAATACGACCCTATTCGCGCGTCCCGAATGAGATATCGTTATATCTATTGATTTTACTCACTTATGATGTACTGTAATTTAACATATTTTTATTTACTTATCACTCAAGTAAATATAATTTCACCTAAATATTAATCCATTTATTCGATAATTAATATTTATTTTACTATTTTACTTCTCAATTTAATTAAATTACATGCACACGTGTAATTTAAAATACTCAAAATTACGAAATCTTACAAACATTGTTTCAATTTGCCAAAAAGTAACTTTTTTAAAAATTTCAATATAGACACTTGTAAATTACCCCTCCCATTGGTATTAGGAAAGTCGGCCAAAATATGAGCAGGGGCATTCCACTTAAGCCTGTAAACGGATCGGATTCGAACCGGATCAGACAAATTCAAATCCATATCCGTTTATGTTAAACGGATTCGAATCCGATCCGTTTATTAATCGGAGCGGATCAGATCATGCAAATCCAAATTCATATCCGTTTATGTTAAACGAATTCGGATCCTATCCGATTATCCGATTATTCATTTATGATAAAATTGATTTGCAATATTTTTATTTTCAAATTTTATTTCATAAATTTATTTTGCAAATGATCCAAAAAAACAGATAATGAAATAAAGAACTATTATAATAAATATTTAAAATATTATTAAATACAATATATATTAATTAAAAATATATTATATCTAATATATATATATATTAAAAATATTAATCGGATCGGAGTATTAATAGATCGGAGTATATGAATTCAACTCCGCTTCATTTAATAAACGAGTAATCGGATAATTGGGTAATAGGATAATCGATTTTTAAGAATGCTCCATATTCGTTTAAATGGATCGAATTCGAATTTAAATTCGAATTCGAATAAAATCCGATCCATTGACATGCCTAATTTCATTCACTTTTTACAAAAGACCAGAGATTTTTTGTGTCAGAAATAAATACACCTTGAGGTGAGAAGTCATCTGCCGTCACCACTGTTCGGTTATCCGCTTCCGCAATGATGTCTTCATAACTTGATCAATTGTAAACGTTGACACGTTGTTGATATATGGGAATATCCTGCTTCAAGATGAAAAGGAATTTTTTTGCTAAAAACATTCCTTGACAGTCCCTTACTTACTAATACTCCTACAGCGACTTCATGACATACCCCACCATCGTAATTATTTTTCACGGTTCCACTAGGTGGCCAAGACCATACCTTAGGAGCATCTCTCGAAATTTAATTCGACTTCTCATTCGGCCACTAGTAGGCTTATGTGAATTATTTGCCTTGGATGGACATTGGTATTGTTGTGGAATCTTAGTATGTTTGGGATGCTCCAAATGTTCCAGCTCAACATAATGAAAAAATCCCACTCTTCTTTTATCATACAAATCTGCCATATCCGTAAAATCAAAACCGGGGTTTCTTCGACTTATACCATTATGGCTGTCTTTTTTCCCGAATATTTAATTTTTCCGAATTTTGATCCGATTTTTTTCCGATTTTGGAAAGATTTTTTGTTTGTCGATTTTCATTTTTTTCCGAAAAAAATCAGATCGGAAACCGGAAATTTTTTTATAATCCGAATTTTTGATTTTTGCCGATCCGAAATTCTGAAATTTTTTCCGATACGAATTTTTGAAATAATTTCCGAAATACGTTCCGAATATTTTTTCGATTATAATTGCCGAATTATTTGCCGAAAATAGCATTTTATAAAAAAATTTATACCCTTTTTCTATTTTCCCCTCAACTTACAATAGCCCTCGGATTATTACAATTTGCCGTAAGCTACAATAGCCCTTGGATTGTTTTGATCCCTACAATTAGGGTTACCTCTCATTTCATTTTCAATTCACTCCCTCTTTCATTTCACTTCACTCCCTCTCTCATTTCTCCGCCGGCAGCAAAATTTTCCCCTCCCTCCGCCATAAACCCTTTCGGTGAGTTACCCTGGAATTTTTTATTTTCGTTTTCAGCCCTTTCGTTTTGGGTGTTTGCTTTAATAGAATGAGTTGTTTTATTTTCGTTTTATTTTGTATGGAATGAGTTATATTTTGGGCAGATCTGTTCTCATATATTTGAGAACACAAAACATTGTCCTACAGATATGAGAACACAAAACATTGTCCCACATAACTCAGTCAATTAAATATATGAGAAGACAAAAGAGATCTGTCTTATTTTTGGGCATATCTGTACTTGTTATGATTTTTTTGAAAAAAATGCCGAAATTCCAAATTTTATCGAAAATTAATTTTTTTTCCGAATTTTCCAAAAATTTCCCATTTTGCCGAAAATTCCGAAATCGGAAAAAAAGTAATTCTGAAAAAAATCGAATTTGGCTTCCGCATACCGATTTTGTTGTCGAAAATTTCGAATTTTTTTTCGAAACAAGCTTTTCCGATCCGATCCGGCTGAAACACAACCCTAATGATTACCATGTTAGAGATTTTAAAATAAGTGAGTAAAAGTGGTGTGTCAAAGTTTGTCCCACATTGTAAGTATGTGGAGGAAAGTGGAAAACAAAGTCCATATAAAAGGAAGAGTGTCCCATGTTGGAAAATGAACGAAGCTAAGTGAAATCCACTACGCTATAAAAGAAGTGGGCAACCTTTGTGTCTCACATTGGAAAAATATAAAGAATATGTGTACTTAAGAATAATGATACGTGGATTCCACTTATTCTCTCACCTATCTATTAAACATTGCCTTGTGGTATGAGATCCCGCCAGAGCACCAATAACACTACTTTTTGTGGAGATTTTGTGAAGTTACTTTGTACCCATAGCACTACTCGTCCACTTAATAATTAGAAATGGTAGATGAAGAGTTACTTCGTCAAGGTAGATAAAGAATATGCGCACCATACACGCGCACGCGCGCGTGCGAGGCAGTGGGCTGTAAAGGCGGTAGTGACGCACTTTGCACCTATTTTGAAATTTTACATAATTATATTAACCCAATTTCAGATTTCTCAGCCCCTGTAATTACTCACTTACATTTTCAGGAGATACAAATATTTTCTTATTCTGTTAGTGTACAAAAACAAAATAGGAACTTGCTTGTCTGTTCTTCGCTGCTACATCCTAGGATTGTCTTCAAACATACAATTTGCAGACAGTACAATTGCTTCATTGAATTTGCAGATTCTCGTTTGTATACCGAATTATCTTGGTGGAGCTAATACTGTATTTAGGAAAGTGACATCACACGTTGAAGTTTTTCATAATTTATTCGAAGTTCAACATAATTGTATTGAAGAATTGTTACATCATTGTATTGAAGTTGACTGAATAGTGATTAATAAAAGACTTTTATTTCTGCCTTTGAATAAATATTTTTCAACAATCTAAATACAATATTTAGATGGAAGACTCTTCCAAATCACTTCGACAAATAACACAAGACTTTGTCAAGTTGGACTGTTTTGATGGTGGTAATTTTCTGCGTTGGTGGAAAAAGGTTCACTTTCTTCTAACAACATTGAAGATTGTGTATGCCTTGTCACAAGAGAAACCAAAAGAAGAAGAAAATAAAATCGTGGAACAGACTAGGAAATGCACAAAATGGGAGACCGGTGATTACCTCTGTCATGCTCATATTCTCAATGCACTTGCTGATAATTTATTTAACCTGAAGCAAAATGTTAGGACTACGAAAGATTTATGGGACAAATTGGAGACCAAATATCTTACGAAATACGCTACAAGTAAGAAGTTTCTTATCGGTCAGTTTGTAAGTTTTAAAATGCATGACAATAGGCCTGTGCTAGAACAATTTCAAGACATCCAACGCATCTTAAATCTTTGCAAACTTAAATTTTTTAATATGGATGATAATGTAATTATTTATGCCATAATTGAAAAAATTTCTCCTTCATGAAAGGATTAAAAGAAAGAACTCAAGCATAAAAAGGAAGATCTTTTACTTGAAGAATTATAAACTTATTTAAGAATTGGACAACACTCTCGAATTCTAGATGTTAAAGAGGAACGGGAAAATTTTGTTTCTAAGGTCCATATGATGGAGGAAGGAAAGGAGCAAAAATTTGACAATCATGGAAAGAATAACAAGTGAAAAAAAAATTCAAACAATTTAAAGGCAAAAAAAAAAGATGAAAGGAAATTGTTTTCATTGCAATAAACCAGGTCACTTCAAGATGGATTGTCGCGAGTTCAAGAAACTAAAGGGAAAATGAGGGTCATCAGACACAAAGCAAAATTTTGTTACCATGATATCCGATGGTAATATGCATGGAGAAGATAACTCTTGGTAGATTGACTCTGGTGCCACGAGGCATGTATGTAAGGACAAGAGCTTATTCTATGCCTATGAAACTATAGAAGGAGATGTTCTCCATATTTGAATTTCTTCAATTGTTATGGTTAAAGGCAAAGGGACAATGGATCTCGAATTCAATTCCGAAAAAATCCTTAATCTCACCAATGTTTTTCATGTTCTTGATATTAGAAAAAAATTAGTTTCTGGAAGTCTTCTTAACAAGTTTGGCTTTAAACTTGTATTTAAATCAGACAAATTTTTTCTGACTAAAAATGGTACCTTTGTAGGCAAAGGTTATTTGTATAAGGGCATGTTTAAGCTCAACATCAATGAAAAAGATTATTCAGCTTATATGGTTGATTGTCTTTCATTATGGCATAGTCATTTAGGACATGTTAATACAAAAAAATATATTTTATGGTTAATTTAAATTTAATTCCTAGATATGAAAATGACATGAATGAAAAATGTAATCTATGCATGCAAACAAAATAACAAGATTACCTTTTTCAAAAGCAGAAAAAGCTACATCTTGATTGCAATTAGTACATAGTGATATTTGTGATTTGCATGGAACACCTACTAGAGGTGGTAGTAGATATTTTGCTATATTTATGGTTGACTTTTCAAAATATTATTACGTAAATCTTTTAAACTCTAAAGATGATGTGCTTAATAGGTTTAAGACATATAAAAATGAAGTCAAAAATCAATGTGATACTAAAATCAAATGTCTTAGAACTGATAGAGGTGGTGAATATCACTTTCCTCAATTTTGTGAAGATATGGGTATTATACATGAAGTTACTGCACCTTATACACCATAACAAAATGGAGTAGGATAAAGAAAAAAATAGGACACTAACTAAAATGGTTAACGTTGTGCTTTCTTATTCTTGTTTAAATAAAGAATTTTGGGGAGAAGCACTTTTAAGTGCATGTCATATTCTGAATAGAATACATGTTAAAGATAATAAGATTTTTTTTTATGAATTATGGAAGAATAGAAAACCTAATTTAGGTTATCTTAAAGTTTGGGTTTATATATCTATTGTAAGACTACCTGAAACTAAGATAAATAAATTAGGAAGTAAATACGTTGAGTGTATTTTCAGAGGTTATGCACAACATAGTAAAGCCTATAGATTTATGGTTAATGAACCTAATGATTCTGTTGAGGAAAATACTATAATTGAATCTAGAGATGAATTTTTTTATGAACAAAGGTTTTCTTCCATTCCTAGAATAAATAATGAAAAAAAGTAAATATTGCTTCATAAGTAAATGATACACTACCAACAGAATAAGAAGAGATTAAAAAAAGTAAAAGCTTAGAAAAGAAAAGAGTTGTGGTCCTGACTTTGTAGTATATCTTGTTGAAGGAACTAGCGACACACCTTATAATCAATTTTCTTTGACTCTTAGTGTTGAAGCAAACCCACAAACTTATAGTGAGGCAATTAAGTCGATATATTCAATTCAACATTTTGAAAATAAGCCATAAATAATGAAATGGATTCAATCATGGGAAATAAAAGTTGGAAGTTAGTAAACTTACCTCCAAGATCTAAACCCATCAAGTGTAGATGGATTTAAAAAAAAATGAAAATAGATGGAAAATTGATAAACTTGCTAGATTGGTTGCTAAAGGTTTTACACAAAAAGGGTTGTAACACCGCGTAAATTCAAGGACCTTTAATTATATATTTGGGAGAAAAAAAATTATTTTATTGGAAGGAATTAAATTCATGATTTGGAAAAAATTTAAATTTGAGGAATTTATTAATTTAGAGAATTGAGGTTTAATTATTTGGAATATTTTGTGTCACATTTTGAGGTAAAAAATTTGAAGAATGTCATAAATTAATTCAGATGGCAATTCGGAGTGCATGGTTGAGTTCAGATGGATCGAAATTGTTGGAAATGTGTGTCCATAGGTATAATATGGATTTCGGGACTTTTCTAGACACATTTGACTCCCAAATAAGTGTTTGGGCCCTTTTTATAAAGCCCACAAGCCAAAAAAAGAGATTGAGTTATTAAACCCTAAAAGTGAGAGGGTGTGGCATTCATAGTACATTTTTAGAAAAATTATTTTTAGAGAGAGAAAGTGGGTGCAAGTGGGAGAAGCCATGGGAGCCAAAGATCAAGAACAAGAGAGGATGGCATTCATCAACCCATCATCTTTATCAAAGATTCAGATTCTACAAACCCTAAGGCAAGTGGTTTAAGTTGCACCCAAATTAATTGCATATTTCTGCTCATATCATAGTGGGTGTGATAAGATGATATGTTTTGGGTTATTTGATATCTAAATTGGGGTTTGATGGGTAGGATTGAATTGTAGAACAATTTCTTAAATTTGAAGAAGTGTATGAAATTGGATAAATTAAACCGTCATTTTAGAAACTATTTTTCGACGTTTTGATTACGAAAATGGCGATTTTGTTTAAGTTCCTTTGTATAAAATCCTGTTTTCTACATTTTGTTCTCTGATGCATTTTCTCCAAAAACTGCTCGAAAATGCCTCAAAATGGCATTTTAAAAATCTGGGCAGATTTGTGGGGCAAATTTTTAACAAATGTTATTTTTAGTTGTTATTCCATTAGAGGTTACCTAGATTGATTGATTGTGATTGTTGTTCTATAATAAGAACTTTAGGCCTAAAGTGGAGATTAAGTTTACATAAAGAGAAGTAAGTATTTGGATAATTGAGAAAGTAAATAAGGGAATTAAGTTGAAATTGAGTAAATTGAAAACCTTAGATTAATAATTGTGCAAAATTTATTGAGGAGAATTTGGAATAATAAATTCGGGATATTCTATTTTCGGACCAAGCGAGTAAGTCCGGGTATATTGGGTGAGTGACGCCAAGATTATTAATTAATACGTGATTAATTCGATTGACTCGGGATATTGACTCAGATGAATTTTGGAGTAGTGCTACGAGTGTTGAGGCACGGATTTAGTTTAGATAATTTATTATAGGGTTATATAATAAATTATGGAATATTCAAAAATAAAAAGGGTGTTAACCTTAATATGTGGGATTTGAGGAATAAATTCTACATGATGAGATTTCGGGCTAGTGATGTATGTCCGGGTGATTTTAATTGGGTGACCCAAATTGAGTGATAAACATATAATTGTGGAACTATTTGAATATCAAGTCAGTATATAGACTTGGGAATATTAGGCCAGTGTTACGGTATCTGTGCACGGGTAGCCTGAATTTAATATATATACATGTTGATGTGTAGTATATATATATATATTATGATTTATAAATATTGGTGTGAATAATATTTATAGGGAAGCATACCCACTCTAGTGCTATCATGGGAGGTTGCACGATGTGGGTGAATCCCCTGGCTAGAGAATGCAGGATGAGTATAGTCCCCAGGTCATAGCGTTCGGGTTCAAGAATGAGACGCTTTGGGTATGATTCGGTCTCATTACCGTGGAAAACTATGGCCACTTCCAATGCATTTATTTTACTGATTCGGTGAGCATACCTTGTCAGGGTTGCGGGTGGATGAGTATAACCGAGGGTGATAGCATTTAGAGAGCATCGGATGAGAGCGTACTTAGGAGGATGGTTATATTTACAACATGTGCGTGAATGTTGTAATATGATGATACATATATATGGTGTAGATTTATGTACGGGTAAATACATTATGTGAATTGTATTAATTATTTAACTTGTGAGATTGTTGAATAGTATCAAATGAGAAATGATTTAAATAAGTTAGTGTCGTTAATAACTTATAAAACGTTTACTAAACTCACTCGGGATAGATTAGTGGGAAAGGTAGGATATGTGTATATATATGACAAGACTAGTTACGGGATAGATAGATAGATGGGTCACATATAGGTACGTTAGGCGTCCACATTAGTTGGGGGTGAGGTGGTTCTCAAGAGAGTGTGTGAAACTAACTTAAATATGAAGAGCATTTATGCATTTAAATATACTGCAATTAAATTCACTTGTTAAATATTTTCAAAATGTTTTGGGTTCTAACCCTTGCTATAAAATATTTTCCAAAACCTTTAAGGTGTGCAACCACAGGGATGCCAGAATTGTTCTATTCCAGGGTTACACAGCTGTGCCATAAGTGGATGTTGCCGGATTTTGACTTCGCTACTTCACTCATTTCATTCCTAGAGTAGGATGCAGTCAGTATTTCTTTGGGCATGTCTCCCTAGTTATTACTTTTGTTCCAGCCAGATGATGTACTCATTTTATTATTCTTGTGGTGTATATTTTTGTGATTCGGGTTTTGTAGTCGTTGGTTTTCCCGACAAGGATGTGTAAATATTCATTTTTAGTAGTGTTTGATTTAGTGATTGCATGTATGATTTATTATATATATTCTTTCGCATGTTGTTAGTGAGGTTTAATAAAAAGATAAAATTTGACACCATGTATTTTGGATACTAGGTGGTTAGTAAATTTAAAAAGTTTTTGACAGTGGTTCTAAGAATGAACCAGATGAGATTTCTGTTTAATTTGATATAGGATTGATCATCCGGTATTTTATTGGGCGGGGTGTCACAAAAGGGAATTCATTAGTTTGATACTCCTGCATGAGTTGCTAGAACATCTACTATTAGAGTTTTGATTGCAATAGCATCTATATATAATTTTGAAATTCATCAAATGGATGTAAAAACTGCCTTTTTAAATGGTGACTTTTAAGAAGAAATTTACATGGAAAAAATTCAAGGGTTTTTTATGCCTGGAAAATAATATAAAGTACGTAAACTTATTAAGTCCTTATATGGCGTAAAAAAGCACCTAAACAATGGCATGAAAAATTCGATAAAGTCGTCATTTCTTATAGTTTTTAAAATTCCTGAATCTGATAAGTGTGTTCATAATAAATTTGCTAATTAATAAAGGTGTGATAATTTGTGTATATGTAGATGACATGTTAATTCTTGGTACCGATTTAGAAAGCATTAATAACACAAAGAGATTGTTGTCTTCTAAATTTGATATGAAAGATATGGGTGTGGCTGATGTCATATTAGGAATGAGAATAATAAGGAAAGATAAAAATATAATTCTCACTCAATCTCATTATATTGAGAAAATTTTAAAGAAATTTCATCAGCTTGATTGCACACATGTTAGTATACCTTTGGACCACAACTAAATATGATCCCTAATACTGGTAGAGCTATTTCACAATTGGAATATGCACGAGTAATTGATAGTTTTATGTATGCCATGACATGTACTCGGACTGATATTGCATATGATATTGGTAAATTAAGTAGATATACTAGTAATCCAAGTTTATTACAATGGCATCAATAGAATATTAAAATATTTAAAAGGAACTATGGACTATGGTATATACTATAGTGGATATCCTTCAGTATTAGAGGGTTTTTCTGATTCCGATTGCATAACTAATCGGGAGGATTATTCCTTAATAAGTGGACGGATTTTCACTCTTGGTGGAGAAGTTATTTTAGGGGATCAAAGAAACAGACTTGTATAGCTGATTCTACAATGGCAACTGAGTTTGTAGCATTAGCTGCAACTAGTAAAGAGGTAGAATGGTTAAGGAATTGAAATTCCAGTTTGGCCAAAACTAATGCCTCCTATATCCATACATTGTGATAGTGAGTCTACACTTTCTAAAGCTTATAGTAAAATAAAAAATCTAAACATATTGGCTTGAGACATAGTTATGTCAGACAAATGATTCCAGATAGTGTAATCACCGTGGATTATGTAAAATTAAGTCAAAACTTAGTTGATCCATTTACAAAAGGTCTTGCAAGAGGACTGGTATCTAATACATCACCGGGGATGGGACTAAAGCCCATTAACAATAATCACTCTTGATGGAAACTCAATTTGATACTTGACATATTCAAGTTTCAAGTTCAATGATTAAAGTACATCATATGACGTGATTGTAAGCAGTACAAAATCAAACATCCCAAAGATAAGTGCTTTGTACATGTAATGAATAATGAATGAGGATGAGTTTGATCTTAATAGACTTATGGTGTTTTAATTAAGTGGACACCTATGATAGTCTACCTATATGTGTGTGGAAGTGGTGTCGCTTCCTATGAGAATTGGGCTTGACTCTAAAGCATGCATGAAACCAAGGTACAAACACAAGGCCTAATACATGTGTCGGCTTATATGGATAATCAGTGACTAAAAGATTTGTGCGTGTAGACAAGTTTGGGTTATCATTATATATTGATAGTTCAAAGACAATTCTACTATACTTTCATGTTAGCCTTGACGAATCTTCACAGGGTATTGGATCAAGTCGTGAGACATCAGTACTTATTCATAGTCTTAGAGACAACTAAAGATTTACAAAACTTATTTTTAAAATGGTGGAGAAATGTTGGAGATTTTCAAAATAAGTGAGTAAAAGTGGTATGTAAAAGTTTGTCCCATATTGGAAGTATGCGGAGGAAAGTTCGAAACAAAGCTAAGTGAACCCCGTTAAGCTATATAATAAGTGGACACCTTTTGTGTCTCACATCGAAAAAATATAAAGAATATGTGCACTTAATAAGTAGAAATGGAAAATAAAGACTTACTTCATCAGGCATTTAAGAGGGCTATTCAAGATAACTCCAATACGATGAGAAGCACCGTACACACGTACACGCGCACGTACGGGGAAGTGGGATGTAGAGGCACTAGTGGCGCACTTTTCACTACAGATGTCGCATGTCCGTAGTGGTAGCGGGTTGCCAGGATTCGTCCAGATCGAATCGTGGTAAATTGGGCGCGGTCACTTTTGGGGCCGTGTAAAAAACGGGTTCATTTTAGATGCACTGGTTCGGAAATAACTCGTAACTATTGGTATTAAACAGTCATACCATTTTGGAATTAATTAAAGACTGTTAACGTCAACAGTCATGACTCTTGAGACACAAACTTTCATTTCATATAAATAAAGGCTGCCTATTTTGAAATTATACATAATTATATTAACCCAGTTTTAGATTTTTCAACCCCCGTAATTACTCACTTACATTTTGAGGAGATGCAAAAAATTATCTCATTCTGTTAGTGTACAAAAACAGAATAGGAAATTGCTTGTCTGTTCCTCGCTTCTACATCCTAGGACTGTCTTCAAACATATAATTTACAGACAGTGCAATTGCTTCATTGTATCTTGAGTACGGATTTGTAGATTCCCATTTGTATACCGAATTATCTTTGTGGGGCAAATACTGTATTTGGGAAAGTGACATCATGCCTTGAAGTTTTTCAGAATTTACTTAAAGTTCAACATAATTGTATTGAAGAATTAATACATCATTGTATTGAAGTTGACTGAATTGTGATTAATAAAAGAGTTTTATTTCTACCTTTTAATACATATTTTCCAACATACCAACTTTGGAGCGAGGTTTGCCCATCGATATTGGTCACCTCTCTTCAACAGGATGTAATTCTCTCTTTGTAGTAATGTTGTATATTTCTTTTCTCTCTAACAAAAACATTTCAGTTTAGACTGCTTTTAGCATTTGTTGACAAAATGTCAAAGTAACGATGATTTGACCCTAATATTTGGAAAAAGTCATCGTGTACTAACTTCTTTTTATGAAGTTTTATCAATATATACTCATTTAAATCATTTGGGATAAAAACTTAGTATGTATAACTTTTACTCATACCAGTTTTAGTTTGTATTAGTGATGCATAAAATTATCTTAGTAAATAAAAAAACTTTAATTAAATAACAAATAAAATACCTATAACCAACTACCCCAAATAAAAACACCAGGTCATCTTTCTAAAACTCTTAGGACTAGGTTGATATGTCATAAATTTAAGTAGAATTTTAAACCATTTTTGGAAAAATTGTAAGAATACTATTGGGTTGGGTTTGAATTTAGATTGCATGAGATTTTGAAATCTTAATTTCTTAGGAAAGTGGGAAGGGATCAAATTCTTCCAATATAGGTTGTTTTGTACAACAATTTATTTACATGAACCCTAATATCGTGAACATCATGATAATCACCTAATAGGTTTGTGAAAAGAGGGATAATGTAATACCTCATTTCGTCGTCATGGATGTGATGTCGATGTTTGTCGTAGCTGATTGTCGTCCTTTTGACCACCTTAATGTGACACCCCGCCTAATTAAATGCTGGGTGATCAGTCCTTTAGTAAATTAAAATCAAGGTGAAAGTTTGGTTCATTCTTTTCATCACTGTCGCAAAATAAGTAGTTCCAATTTAAACACCCTAACTAATTAAGCTACGTGTCAAAACAATTTAAAGTCTTCATTTAATTAATTTCGTTGTAAAACCTTTTTAAACATAATCAATTTTGAATAATACCTATGAAAAAGATACCAATCATCCAATGAACCATGCCAACAAGATTACTCAAATCCAAATATATAATGACAACCACTGAGAATGTAATATATAAAACAATCCCAACGAAAACCAAATATTGAAATGATAGAAGTATATGCAATCTCTATCAAGTCTAAACAAGAGTCTGGAAATGGGCGACACATGCCCTAACTAAAAGAACTAAACAGAAGTCTGAGGAACCAAAGGAGGAAGCGTCTATTGCAATGACCTGCAACTCCCACACAAGTTGCAGCACCTTCAGTCAAATGATTCTACACCTGACGCCCCTGTGGCTGAGCACCTGTAATATATATATATATATATATATATATATATATATATATATAAGAGATCGAGAAAATAATAGAAAATGGGTCAGAGCCCGAGTGTAAAACAGTTTTAAAAATAGTTTAGCAAGTATTTAAAATGCTTACCGGCTAATATAACCACCTTGTTAGTACGCAACACACTCTTGAGAATTCTTACCTCTCATCTAATGTGCACGCCTACCATACGACTACATAGCTCATAAGTCTATCTAACTTATCTCCCAATGGTTTTATTTTGAGAAGTCACAAGGCTATGATATTTAGTTTAGAGATCAATCTCTTCATGATTACTTACGTTACTTAATATATCTCAGTATCGTTATAAAGTTCTCGAATACCTATTATAAAATTTGGAGCATTTAATCACTACTTAACTACTTATACGCACAATAGAAGATTTCCATATACATACACGTATATATACTAATCACCCATATAATATATATAATATCGTCACCCCACATAAAATCTATGGTGCTGGAATACTCTGCTATCAAGTCCCCGTATCACTCGTTCTAAGGGAAATACTAGTTCGGAATCACTCTCGAACTGTATTAACATAATACACACAAAATGGAGGCGAAGCATAGTTCCAAGTCACTAAGAGGTCAGCACATACCCCTCATGTCGCTTAGGATCGCCTGACTATCATTCTCAGATAGCCTATACTAAGGAATACTATATTCTAGGGTATAAGTCAATATCCCTCATAAAGGTCCCATCGAGATAAGACTATCTCGGCGCGGCAACCTCCGTGATAGCAAGTAGCACGGGTATGATTATACACAAGCATAATATAAATATATACACATGAACTCGATCATATATATAAATATTCTTATTTTACAATTAGGTTCACCCATGACCCATAATAATTATTATTAACCGTACTTAGTAAAATTTTACCCGATCATCTTGTATAAAGGATTCGTCTCGTTTATTCTCAATTATAATCATTTCATAATTACTTCTCGTCTCTCGAAGTATTCTCTTTCACTAAAGATAATTTCAGTAGGTTCACCCTCTCTAACCTACTAGTCCAAGAAATTTATAAACATCTCAATTCCATAGCTAACGTGCAAACGATTTTCAATACGTAATAAAACCCCCGTTAACCCTCGATTTCGTCCCATGTAAAATTTCATTCAATGGTATTCTACTTAGACCCTACTGGTCCTCTTCATGACCCATTATGCTCTTTAAATAATATTCAAGTGTTCCTATGCATTTTATCCAGATTAAATGAAAAGGAAAAAAAATATGTTGTTTTCCAGGCGGGATCGATCGATCAAGGAAAGGGGTCGATCGATCGATCAAGTAGTTCTTGCCCAGAAAACTGCAAATTCGACCTACGGGTTTCATCCTATAATTTCCTCCAAAACACCATTAATAATCCTCAAACTCCCAAACCAATTTACTACTAGTTACATGTACCTATATACATGATTTCCTATGTGAAGCATGTACAAATTCATCAAAGGTATCGAATTAAAGGGATAATTCATCATAATGATCAAGAACCCTAGTTTTTCATTAACTTCAAATCTTTTAATTCTTTTTTCAGATTTCTCACTTCTAAATCAATACAATTTCGTGGGTAATCCTCTACATATGTTGAGATTTCCAGAATACACTTATTTCCTCTAAAGCATGTGATTAAAATTCCCTAAATCATCAATTTCTTATATAAAACATGTATTCATAAACCCTATTCTAACATGGGAGAAATATTAATTAGAAAAATAGCATGATAGATACTTGCCTGGGATTCTAAGGTCTGATTTGTTGGTGAAAAGGATATGGCTACATTACTGGTCTTACGATCTATGCCCCGGTGGTGTTAATCTTGAAAGAGGTGCTACAGTTTGAGATCAATTCTTGAAAAGCTCTCTAGCTTTCTTCTCTATTGGCCATTCTATGTTTCTGTGATTGTTAACCCTAAAAGATAACCTCAAATAGTTGATATAACCTAGGAAAATTTGTGGGTTTAATTACCCAAAAATACAAAATGACTATAATACCCTCCCGGGATGCCATTTAGGCCTAAAAACGCCTCAGGACTCAAACTAAACCCCCGAGTATACTTTTCTGACTATCTCGACCCTTTCAGACACGTTGGCGCACTCGAAATGACTATACGGGTGAATTATAATTTATTCACTTTTATATTACTAATATAGTCTCGACACGACACAGGCGCAACCCGACTTAATTTCCGTAATTGTCATCGTATTCACTCGTGACAATATTAATAAAATCATTGCCATATATTTCTTTACTCATCTAGTAATATTCAATAAATTCCCAATAATTACTAACTCTCATCATGCTAGTAAATATTTAAAATAAAATTCCGGATCAATATTAAATTAATAACTCAATTAAATTTAATAAATCCCCAATTTTAAAAGCCATAAAAATACGGGTATTACACTTAACAGTCCTTCAACGGAGAATTTTGGCTTCTCTGTCCTTGCCTATAAACCTTTAAATGTGTATTTCGTGGATACCTTTTAGATGGAAGTAAGGCATTTATTTATAGGTGGAGAGAGGGCCTAAATTTCAAAGGTCAATTAATCTCAACCGTCCATCAAGATAGAGATTTAATTGGAATTTTAACTCCCTTTAATATCCATTTCTTTTTTGGACTATGAACCATTTTTTTAGGAAATAACATAGTCTAATTAAAACCTAAATACTAAAGACCATATTTCGAGGAAGGAATTAAAACTATTAAGTAACCCAAAGGTTAATTAATAATTTCCATACATGGTCGTCCAAAATAATCTTTAATTATTATTTGTATCAATTAGGATTTGAGATATGGTATTTCTCTTATTTGTGCATTGAGGTTTATTTGTTTTTGTATTATTTGGTTAGAGAATCCTTATGTATAGTCTGGATATTATAGTTGCTAAACGGTTTATCCTCTGTCGTACTTTAGTCTCCGTGAGTGGGCAAAAGCATATATGTCTTTAAGAGAGGAAAACGAGATTGTTCTGGAAAAAAAGAAAATTGCTCCCGAAAATTATGACCCTTGAGTAGTTGCTCTTAGAAATTATGACCCTTTCACTCAAGCAGAATCTCATCTTCCTTGAAAACATGATGTTATTAAAAAATAGGCTCTACAAACTTGTATTAATTGCAAAATGACTTATTTAACTTTTAGCAACATTAAGCAAATATATAATTGATATAAATTAATTGGCCTGCCTAATTTTAGAATGTAGTTTAAATTCGATGCACGAAGAGCGAGTACAAATATGATTAAAGTGTAAATTCTTATAATTAATAAATAAAACAATTAAGGGACATCTTTTTATTTTAAAAATCTATAATTTCACACTAAACTTCAACTTTATGGTATAAGTGGATTTTTGCATTGCCCATAAGGGACACTCTTAGGATTCAAAGTGACGAAAAATCATCAGTTGATCACTTTGACCATTTTTCAACTAAAAAGGCTCTTTTGCATTTAGATTTATCCAACTATGTATGTGTATATATCAAGGTTCTAAAAGACACGACGTGTGGTCGAGGCATATATACCAAACTTCAAGCCGTAGGAGCATAGACGCACCTAACGAAAGTCTAGGTGTAAAACAACGTTCTATCCTTTTGTTATTTGAATTATTCAAAGGCTAGTTATGTAAGAAAATAATGCATACGTTGAATTTTGAAAATATATCTGTATGTTTGGTAGCCATCTTTCTTATATGCGTGTTCCATCAATATACAAAATGTACTTATCAACATTTAATAACCAATATACAAAATGTATTTTTCATCATTCAACAATCGATAATCAATAATCAATACAAAATGATTCAATATGAGAAAGGTATTTTTCACCTTTCAAATGAAATAGATAGACTTTTAGTCGAAAGTCGGTCGACAATGTTACTCTTTTTATTTGGATGAGAGGCAGAAAAAGGCAGAGTCACACCCTAAATTATAGAAAATGGTAATTATTTAAATTCAATACTATAATTTGGACATGTGATGGTGCATTTAAACAATTGTCAGATATACATTAGTAACATTAATAATACAACCACATATTAATAATACATAAGAGGTTTTAAGTTACATATTTTCAACCAGCTACTAGGGAATATAATATGTCTAAAAAGGTACTTCAAATTTATATAAGAAAATAAGAAATATAACTAACCAAGATGTTCGTCCCAAAATACACCGGACTATAGCAAAAAGAACTTTAAAGAGACACAATCGTTCACAAAACTTGAAAGCAAAAGTGTTTAGCATCATGAGTAACAAAACTCAATGAGAATACACTTATACTCAAAATTCAACCCTCAAGTATACTAATAGCAATGATTTATATTTTATATATCCATTATTAAAATTGTACCAATAAACTTAAGCAGGGGTAAAATATAATCACATTATTGACGATATAATTCATCATTTTCAATTTATTAAAGACAGATAGGCCTCTAAAATTTATTCGCAAGAATTAATAATGAAATATTATGACAGGTTTGCGTTGCCCTTAGCCCACAACACATACGCCAACATGCATACATGTATACTTATACCCACTAGACAACTTCCGATGGTATATACTATATTAGTGCACTAAAGTAGGATTATCTCAATTCCAGCCAACTTAGGAGGAACCTCAAGTTCAAAAACAACAACAATATATAATAATATATCACAACTTAATTAATGGCCTCGACCCTCGGTATAGCTAACTTGCATAAACCCATTTAATAAATTGAATAAGATTAAATACATCTGATTTATCATGAGAATAAATATAATTTTGAACAAAAATCACAATATAACATTAATTTACTCGACACAAGAAATTCCAAAATAATAAAAATATTCGTTTATAATATTAGTGACGTAACACATTTAGTAAAACCTTAAATTTAATCACATATTAGTAATAAATAAATAAAATTGTACTAAATTGTTTTTCAATAAACTTATATAATTAATGATGGCACATTTTGAATTAGTTCAAAGTTAAGTGTCATAATTGAAAATTAATAAAAAATAAAAAATAAAAGAGATGAGTAAAAGTGGCTAGCTTCTAAGACAAGTGTCTGTCTCATGTTAAAACCACCCACCAAAACAACCATATAGCTCATGGTTTTGGCCAAGTATTAATCCTCTTTTATCAGTCAAAATAAAACAGTTCATGATATGCTCTAATAAACAAAAGAAAAGGAGAGAGAGAAGAAGAGAAAAACAAAGGGAAGAAGAAAAGAAGGGGAGAATGAAGAATCACTACAGCGGAAATATTGCGACTTCTCAAATAAAATCCAATTTTAATTATTCCCAAATTTTAGTTAAACCCTAAAACATGCATCTAGATGATTTATCAAATAAAATATAGCATGTAGAATCAAACAGTTTCAGGAAAAATCCCCCAAAGGGGCAAAACCTTTTATTTCACTATAATTTGTAAGAAAATGGCTTACACGGATTACAATGAAATAAGTGCGACATACGAAATACCCTCAGGCGTCGATTTCAATGTCTCGGCTGAAATCTCCCGCAGAAACTTCAGGTGGTCAGCAATGAAGAAGAGAAACGGCTTCTCCACAAGTTTGTCGGCTGGAATTTTCCCTTTCCAGTAGGGCGACAATGAAGAAGAAAGACGGATTCTCCACAAGGGTTGAACAAACCAAAGTTGTGTTCTTGGGTTGCAAAAGAATTCATAAATATTTGGCAAGGATGTGTGAATCAAAACATGAGTCTTGTGACTCAAAAAATATGAAGACTTGAGTAATTGGGATTCTCAAAAACGTCTTCCAAAGTCTTGCAAAACAGCTCCCCTGAAGTTTGCTTTTGTAAGGAAACCAAAAGAGTTTTAAAACTTAGGGACTCTGCAGCGTCAGGTACCCTGAACCGGTTCCCCCCCGAACCAGTTCCCCATGCGGTTTGGGGAACCTCTCTGGTTTGGGGATATAAAAAACAGCATTCTTCAAGGAATTTTCTCCAACTTCAAAAGGTCATAACTCCTTCACCGTAGCTCGGATTGAGGTGAAGTTTCTTCTAGTATATTCGTTATGGCGATCTATTCAACTTTACAATTGACCAGACCTCCGGACTATGGCTGTAAAATTACGAAAATGCCCTTGAACTCTCCTATCTTGCCTTTTTTTACTGTTTTGACTTCTCTTGCGTACCACTAGCATTAAGTCCCTAAAATCATGGAACATGAAGTCGTTGAGGCAGACGAGGGACACTTTAATGGAGATGTTGAATGCTTGATTCCCGAAATTCGGATAGAGGCCGTCATGTGAGATCGTGAGGTGACGTGCCAAATGTAGCGGCGTACGACATACACAAATGAAACATATTGGACATGAGAAAAATGTCCTTACAGAGAAGAAAAAAGTAAGGCAAACATATTTTAAAAGAAACTTAAAGTTACAAGAATAATAAAGAATATTTCTCCTACTAGGTGAGATTTATCTTCTCCTTTAAACTTTAACTTCTTTAAGTATATTTCTTGTAATGGGTAGCCATAGAAGCTCTATAAAAACTTTAATGACTACTTAGAGAGAGAAAATTTAAAATCCATCCATTTTAACTCTAAAAATTTCTAAATAATTAATTTAGTACCTTAAGATGATGAGAACCAACATACTAAAATTTCAGCCTCATCGGAGTTGTATAATTTTTTTAAAAATTAGGAGTATGACAAATTGTAATAATTTTTTTAATTTCTTTATATTTTTGTGGATAGATTATAAAATTAGATTTCTTTGGATAATAAATGAGTGAGATATGAATTTTTAAAGTTTATTATATAAATCTAAAAATTTGTGTTAAAAAATCTGACGGTACGCTATACCCGATTTTTTTTAAATTTGTAGGTTTATTATTTATGTTTGAAATTTTTTGTGTGATATATTAACTCATATGAGAACCTTATATAATTTATTTGGAGCAATATATATATATATATATATATATATATATATATATATATATATATATATATATATATATATATATATATATATATAACAATTTTAATACAATGTTAAAGTTAGCATTAAGTTGTTGTCCCAAATTTATTACGGTATTTATGTTGCATGCAAAGACCATCTCAAAAATAATTGAATGAGATGTTATTGTTAAAATTTTATTTTAGACATACTACTAATTTTTTGTGTAGTATTTAAGTAGACTTAAAACACCCCAAATTATAAAAAAAAATATTTTAAAATCAATACTGTAATTTGGATATGTGACGATGCATTCAAAAAGTTGATAGATATAAATTAGTGACATCATAATTCAACAACATTTTGATATTATATACAAGGTCTTAATACATAAGAGGTTTCAATTTATATATTTTCAATCAGCTACTGGGAAATATAATACGTCTAGAGAAGGTACTTCACATTTACGTATGGAAACAAGAAAAATAATTAAGCAAGACGTTCGTCCTAAAATACGCCGAACAATAGCAAAATGAACTTAAAGAGATTCAATCTTGCATAAAATCTGAAAGAAAAAGTGTGTAGCATCATAAGTAACACAACCCAATCATAACAATCTTCTGCTCAAAATTCATTTCCCGAGTAAACTAATAACGATGGTTTATATTTCATATATCAATTATTAAAACTGCGAAAATAAACTTAAGAAGGTTTAAAATATAATCACATGATTAACGATATAATTCATCATTTTCAATCTATTGAATACATATAGGCCTCGAGAATTCATTTGCAAGAGCTAATAATAAAATATATGGACAAGAATACTAGCAACTTCTAGTGTGTGTTGCCTTTAGACCACAACACATACGTCAACTTGCATACTTGTATATCTATACCCACTAGACAACTTTCGATGGTATAGACTATATTAGAGTACTAACTGTATAATTATCTCCATCCCGTCCAACTTAGGATGAACCTCAAGTTCAACAACAATAATAATATATGTTAATATGTCATAACTTAATTAATCACCTTGGCCATCGGTATAGCCAACTTGCATATACTCATTCAACAATTTGAATAAGATTAAGAATATATGCATTTATCATGAGAATAAACATACTTTTGAACAAAAATCACATATAACATTAATATACTCGTTTTAAAAAATCAACTAATATACTCCAAAATATTTTGACGTGTTATAATTAACGGGTTTACTACAAAATTACTTTTATATAAAATTTTAATGTTAACTTGACAACATATTTTCACATTAAAGTTTTATTCAAGAATTCACTAATTTGTTGTTAGTTTAAAACTATCGACAACACATTAGGAGTAATCGTTATATAAACTTACTTATAACAACATCCATTTTCATAATCCCTAAAATGCTACATCATAAGTGTTTGCTTGAGCAATTTTCATAATATCGAAATTTATACAATGGTATCAAACCAAATTTTTTATGAGATAAGTTTTTTTTATCGTCTACTTAAATACTCCACAAAAAATTAGTAATATGTCTAAAATAAAATTTTAACAATAACATCTCATTGAATTATTTCG